>CAMRHE010000191.1:0-1415000 GCA_947044405.1 Leptodactylus fallax
GTGTGTACAGTCATGGACAAAAGTTTTGAGAATGACACAAATATTCTATTTTCACATGATCTGCTGCCCTCTGGTTTTTATGTGTGTTTGTCAGATGTTTTTATCACAAACAGAAATATAATTGCATTCATATTATGAGTAACAGAAGCTTATATTGACAGTTAGAATGAGTTAATGCAGCAAGTCAATATTTGCAGTGTTGACCCTTCTTCTTCAGGACCTCTGCAATTCTCCCTGGCATGCTCTCAATCAACTTCTGGACCAAATCCTGACTGATAGCAGTCCATTCTTGCAGAATCAATGCTTTAATTTTGTCTGAATTTGTTGGTTTTTGTTTGTCCACCCGTCTCTTGATGATTGACCACAAGTTCTCAATGGGATTAAGATCTGGGGAGTTTCCAGGCCATGGACCCAAAATCTCTATGTTTTGTTCCCTGAGCCATTTAGTTATCACCTTTGCTTTATCGCAAGGTGCTCCATCATGCTGGAAAAGGCATTGTTGAGCGCCAAACTGCTCTTGGACGGTTGGGAGAAGTTGCTCTTGGAGGACATTCTGGTACCATTCTTTATTCATGGCTGTGTTTTTAGGCAAGACTGTGAGAGAGCCGATTCCCTTGGCTGAGAAGCAACCCCACACATGAATGGTTTCAGGATGCTTTACAGTTGGCATGAGACAAGACTGGTGGTAGCGCTCACCTCTTCTTCTCCGAATAAGCCGTTTTCCAGATGTTCCAAACAATCGAAAAGGGGATTCATCAGAGAAAATGACTTTACCCCAGTCCTCAGCAGTCCACTCCCTGTACCTTTTGCAGAATATCAGTCTGTCCCTGATGTTTTTTCTGGAGAGAAGTGGCTTCTTTGCTGCCCTCCTTGAGACCAGGCCTTGCTCCAAGAGTCTCCCGCCTCACAGTGCGTGCAGATGCACTCACACCTGCCTGCTGCCATTCCTCAGCAAGCTCTGCACTGCTGGTAGCCCAATCCCGCAGCTGAAACACTATTAAGGGATGGTCCTGCCGCTTGTTGGTCTTTCTTGGGCGCCCTGGAGCCTTTTTGGCACCAATGGAACCTCTCTCCTTGAAGTTCTTGATGATGCGATAGATTGTTGACTGAGGTGCAATCTTTCTAGCTGCAATACTCTTCCCAGTTAGGCCATTTTTGTGCAGTGCAATGATGACTGCACGTGTTTCTTTAGAGATAACCATGGTTAACAGAAGAGAAACAATGATGGCAAGCACCAGCCTCCTTTTAAAGTGTCCAGTGGTGTCATTCTTACTTAATCATGACAGATTGATCTCCAGCCCTGTCCTCATCAACACCCACACCTGTGTTAATGGAGCAATCACTGAAACAATGTTAGGTGGTCCTTTTAAGGCAGGGCTGCAATGATGTTGAAATGTGTTTTGGGGGATAAAGTTAATTTTCTAGGCAAATATTGACTTTGCAAGTAATTGCTGTTAAGCTGATCACTCTTTATAACATTCTGGAGTATATGCAAATTGCCATTAGAAAAACTGAAGCAGTAGACTTTGTAAAAATTAATATTTGTATCATTCTCAAAACTTTTGGCCATGACTGTACTACTCCCTTCAGAGGACATCACAAACAGGCTCTAACCAGAGTAGAAAGAGAAGTGGGAGGCCCCGCTGCACAACTGAGCAACAAGACAAGTACATTAGAGTCTCTAGTTTGAGAAATCGAAGCCTCACAGGGCCTCAACTGGCAGCTTCATTAAATAGTACCAGCAAAATGCCAGTGTCAGCGTCTACAGTGAAGAGGCGAATCAGGGATGCTGGCCTTCAGGGCAAAGTGGCCAAGAAAAAGCCATATCTGAGACTGCCTAATAAAAGGAAAATATTTAATATGGCAAAAGAACACAGACATTGGACAGAGGAAGATTGGAAAAAAGTGTTATGGACAGACGAATCGAAGTTTGAGGTGTTTGGATCACACAGAAGAACATTTGTAAGACGCAGAACAACTGAAAAGATGCTGGAAGAGTGCCTGACGCCATCTGTCAAGCATGGTGGAGGTAATGTGATGGTCTGGGGTTGCTTTGGTGCTGGTAAAGTGGGAGATTTATACAAGGTAAAAGGGATTTTGAATACATTTTGCAACGCCATGCCATACCCTGTGGACAGCGCTTGATTGGAGCCAATTTCATCCTACAACAGGACGATGACCCTAAGCACACCTCCAAATTATGCTAGAACTATTTAGGGAAGAAGCAGGCAGCTGCTACTCTATCTGTACTGGAGTGGCCAGAGCAGTCACCAGATCTCAACCCCATTGAGCTGTTGTAGGAGCAGCTTGACCGTATGGTACGCAAAAAGTGCCCATCAAGCCAATCCAACTTGTGGGAGGGGCTTCTGGAAGCATGGGGTGAAATTTCTCCAGATTACCTCAACAAATTAACAGCTAGAATGCCAAAGGTCTGCAATGCTGTAATTGCTGCAAATGGAGAATTCTTTGACAAAAGCAAAGTTTGAAGGAGAAAATTATTATTTCAAATAAAAATCATTATTTCTAACCTTGTCAATGTCTTGACTATATTTTCTATTCATTTTGCAACTGATTTGATAAATAAAAGTGAGTTTTCATGGAAAACACAAAATTGTCTGGGTGACCCCAAACTTTTGAATGTTAGTGTATGTTAATGCATACTTTTTCTCTGTTTTAGATTATATATGTAATTCTTTAAAATCTGCTATTTAGAAGCAGAGAATATTGTACTTGTGAAGAAAACAAGAGTGAATAGGCGAGAATTATGAAAGGTGTCAGTAACATGATCCCTCTTTTCCAGGCTTAAGAGAGCTTGTACGTGTAGAAATGTGCAGATCACTATTGCCTAGTGTTGATTGATATGTAATGTCATATGCCTCTACCCTTGGACAGGACACACATGGAACTCATGTCATGCTTCCAAAACAAATCTTGTGCTAGTCACAATCTAGTTTTTGTCCGAAACTGAAAGTAAGCCTTCCATAATAAAGGAATATCCAAAGCATAGACATTTTGCAGTATTTGACAAATGTAATGCCTATAGGGTGTAGCAGTTCTTTCCTCAAGGGCTACAATCTGGTTGGGGAGGGATAAATTTTGGGCTGGTGGGAATTTCCTTTTTTGTTATAACTGAGGCCTCCAAATCTTGAAGTATGGAGGTAATATGGCCATGTTAATTCAGCCTAAGAAGGGGGACTATCATGTTAAAGGGGCTTTCAGGCTAAAAATATTGATAACACATCTTAAATGACGGCCACCGATGGACCCCATAATAGTCAGTGGGGTCTGTCAGACTCTGTGTGTAGCCGCTATTTTAGTGGTCCGTCTATTTGTTGTTATGGTCCTCCAACTAACCAGAACAACAGATAGGCCTACATTAAGTGAACCTAGTGTAAGCTGCAGCAACTTGATTTAGCCACTACACAGACAGCAGAACTTTGAACAGCCATCATATAAACACTGACAGTCTTCATTCTATAGATGGACATGAGACCCCAGTCTGGATTACATATTAATCTGCTCAGCCACTCCTTCTCTATAACAGCAATAGGGGCACAATGTTTAAGGAGATTTTCTGGGGTAAAAATGTTGGAGCTATCCTAAATATAGGTTTTTGATACTAGATTGGTGGGAGTCTTCCACCAGGTACCCCCATTGATGAGCTGTACTCAGCAGCTGATACAGAGAATGGAGCAGGAAGCAGAACTGTTACGCTGGGTTCACACCCGCGCTTGCACTACATTCAGGGATTTTGTTCCCCTCTCCGCACGAAAAATGAAGAGAGAAAAGTGCTGCAAACAGGACTTTTCTCTCCGCATTTTTCCACCCTTTTTGGGTGGAAACCACAAGGACCCCATTATAGTCTATGGGGTCTGCGGGTTTCCTATGGTAACTGCTTTTTTATGCAGATTAGGTTTGTTGAATTTTTCATAGGGCAGGTCATCAATATCAAATTGTGGGGCCTGACACTGGATACTCCCACTGATCAGCTAATTTCAATAGCCAAAGGCATCGTAACCAACAGACGGGAGCTGGAAGCACTGCTCTGTTATCTGTGTAGGGGTTCATGTGGGCCATTGCAGCTCAGCTCCTATTCAGCTACGTAACTAAGACTTTCCACTACACTGAGAATAGAAGAGAGCTTTCAATTCCGTTCTCTATGTTATGGCTTCGGGAACAGCTGACTGGTGGGGTTGCCAAATGTCAGAAAACCACTGATCTGATATTGATGATCTGTCCTAGGTGACCTACAGGTCATCAATATGTATAACCCAGTAAACCCCATCTTAAAGGGAACTTGTCACATGAAAATGCAGTCTAATCTGCAAGCATCATGTTATATAGCAGGAGGAGCTAAGCAGACTGATATACAGTGGGTACAGAAAGTATTCAGACCCCTTTAAATTTTTCATTCTTTATTTCATTGCAGCCATTTGCTAAAAGCAAAAAAGTTCATTTTATTTCTCATTAATGTACACTCAGCACCCCATCTTGACAGAGAAAAAACAGAAATGTAGATATTTTTGCAAATTTATTAAAAAAGAGAAACTGACAGTGCAGGGCTATGGACGAGTACTGTCAGGGGAATTCAGCGCACTGTATACACAGCGATCGGGAAGGCAATAGGTAATAAACCTTCCCTATCTTCTCTCTGGGAGCTCTGGCTGAAGTTAGTCAGCTTCCAGTTTCTGTAGCTGCACGATTTCGTGCAGCTACTGAGTTCTGCTTGGATGTACCGGTACGTCCTTGCAGAACTAGACAACCACCCATTGGACGTATATACAGTGGGGAAAAAAAAGTATTTAGTCAGCCACCAATTGTGCAAGTTCTCCCACTTAAAAAAGATGAGAGAGGCCTGTAATTGAAATCATAGGTAGACCTCAACTATGAGAGACAAAATGAGAAAACAAATCCAGAAAAATCACATTGTCTGATTTTTAAAGAATTTATTTGCAAATTATGGTGGAAAATAAGTATTTGGTCAATAACAAAAGTTCATCTCAATACTTTGTTATATATCCTTTGTTGGCAATGACAGAGGTCAAACGTTTTCTGTAAGTCTTCACAAGGTTGGCACACACTGTTGCTAGTATGTTGGTCCATTCCTCCATGCAGATCTCCTCTAGAGCAGTGATGTTTTGGGGCTGTCGCTGGGCAAACCGGACTTTCAACTCCCAACAAAGGTTTTCTATGGGGTTGAGATCTGGAGACTGGTTAGGCCACTCCAGGACCTTGAAATGCATCTTACGAAGCCACTCCTTCGTTGCCCTGGCGGTGTGCTTGGGATCATTGTCATGCTGAAAGACCCAGCCACGTTTCATCTTCAATGTGCTTGCTGATGGAAGGAGGTTTGCACTCAAAATCTCACGATACATGGCCCCATTCATTCTTTCATGTACACAGATCAGTCATCCTGGTCCCTTGCTACCCCCATGCTTCACAGTAGGTATGGTGTTCTTTGCATGCAACTCAGCATTCACTCTCCTCCAAACACAACAAGTTGTGTTTCTACCAAACAATTCTACTTTGGTTTCATCTGACCATATGACATTCTCCCAATACTCTTCTGGAACATATATGTACTGGCTTAAGCAGGGGGACACGTCTGGCACTGCAGGATCTGAGTCGCTGGCGGTGTAGTGTGTTACTGACGGTAGCCTTTGTTATGTTAGTCCCAGCTTTCTGCAGGTCATTAACTAGGTCCCCCCGTGTGGTTCTGGGATTTTTGCTCACCATTCTTCTGATCATTTTGACCCCACGGGGTGAGATCTTGCGTGGAGTCCCTGATCGAGGGAGATTATCAGTGTTCTTGTATGTCTTCCATTTTCTAATTATTGCTCCCACAGTTGATTTCTTCACACCAAGCTGCTTGCCTATTGCAGATTCAGTCTTCCCAGCCTGGTGCAGGTCTACAATTTTGTTTCTGGTGTCCTTCCACAGCTCTTTGGTCTTCACCATAGTGGAGTTTGGAGTGTGACTGTTTGAGGTTGTAGACAGGTGTCTTTTATACTGATAACAATGTCAAACAGGTGCCATTACTACAGGTAATGAGTGGAGGACAGAGGAGCCTCTTAAAGAATAAGTTACAGGTCTGTGAGATCCAGAAATCTTGCTTGTCTTAGGTGACCAAATACTTATTTTCCACCATAATTTGCAAATAAATTCTTAAAAAATCAGACAATGTGATTTTCTGGTTTTGTTTTCTCATTTTGTCTCTCGTACTTGAGGTCTACCTATGATGTCAATTACAGGCCTCTCTCATCTTTTTAAGTGGAAGAACTTGCACAATTGGCGGCTGACTAAATACTTTTTTTCCCCACTGTAGTCTATGGGCGGTACGGAAGTGGTTAAGAGCTGGGTTCTTGGGATATTGTAGGTAGCACTTAGTTTCAAATGTCTTAAAAGTACCCTGCTCATACAGAACACCCAGGGATAATATCACATACTGCGTCCCTGATTGGTCACCAGGGAGACTAAGCAAGTCAGGGTTATGCCCCAGTGGAGTCTCGGCTGCGACGTCGGTATATGCAGTCACCCTTTTGGTCTGCTTCCATGTAAGCTTGTGAATAGGTAGCAATCTGTCTCTACACAACTGGGGAATTTCCAGAACTGACCACAAATTGGCCAGTCCCAAATAGTGCCCTCTGGTCCCAGCAGTGTATCAGGTAGATCTGGGAGAGCCATCCCCCGCATCTTTTTTTCCAAGATGGCGCCGCTGGAGTGGCTGCCAGCTACAGCAGCTCTGAGACTCTCTATCTTATTTTTCTTTCTATGTCTCGTTTTGTACCTCTCTACTTAAGGACTTTGCACTATGAAGAAACACACACAAAGACTTGGACGGACCCTTGTGATACTTTTTTTTTTTTTTTTGTTTTTTATCTGTCTTTTTGTTTTGCTTGAAAATGGGATCTTTTGTGTATGCAGACAATTCCTTTGTCTATACAAGAGAGGAAATTCTGCAGCTCAGAGGCACAGCAGGGCGGCATACCATCTGGTCACACATCCCCCGCGAGCTTTGGAGAAAGAAAAAGCGGGTGAGGGGATGCAGAGCTGGTACTCTTCAGAGGATTAAAAAGAGGCGTTACCGACCAGCTGTTCCCTCCATCATCATGGGCAATGTGAGATCTCTTGCAAACAAGATGGATGAACTAACAGCGCTCACCAGGCATCATCAGGAGTTTCGGGCGTGCAGCATGATGCTACTTACAGAGACTTGGCTCAGTGAAGTTACTCCTGACCCTCTGGTCTCCTTGGATGGTTTTAAACTCCTTCGGGCAGACAGGACAAGGGAGAGCAGTAAGAGGAAAGGAGGAGGGCTGGCAATGTTTGTGAATAATAGATGGTGTAATCCTAGGCACATTGTGATTAAGGAGCAAACTTGCTGTAAGGACATTGAACTATTAGCTGTGAGCATGAGACCTTTCTACCTACCAAGGGAACTATCACATGTCATCGTGATAGCTGCATATGTCCCCCCCTCTGCGAAAGCTGACACTGCCTGCGAGGTCCTACAAGCCACGCTGAGCCAGTTACAGTTAAATCATCCCCAGGCCCTCTTTCTTCTGTCGGGTGATTTCAACCATGCCTCTCCATTATCCACACTGCCCAGTTTCACATAGTATGTAACCTGCCACACAAGAGACAACAAAACACTGGACTTGTTCTTTGCCAACGTGAGGGAGGCATATAACTCATCAGCCCTACCGCCCCTGGGGAGATCGGATCACAACCTAGTACATCTCCGACCTGTGTACAAGCCACTTGTACGTAGAGAACCAGCTGTCACCCGCACAGTGAGGATATGGTCCGAGGAGAGTGATGAGGCTCTGAGGGATTGTTTTGACACAACCGCATGGGAAGTGCTGCAGGATTCTTATGGAGAAGATATAGAAGGACTCACACACTGCATAACAGACTACATTAATTTTTGTGTGGACAACACAGTACCCACAAAAGTGGTGAGGTGCTTCTCCAATAACAAACCATGGATTAACTCTGATATAAAAACACTACTTAAGGAGAAAAAGATGGCATTCAGGACATGAGATAAGGAGGGGTTGAGGGAAGTACAAAAGGAGCTGAGGCATCAAATCAGGCAAGGAAAAGCCAGTTATAAGAAAAAAATGGAAAAGCAAATGGAAAGAAAAGACATAAGGGGGGTCTGGGAGGGGCTTAAGTCAATTTCGGGTCATAAACAGTCTGTCTGCCAGATTGAGGCAGATGTTAATTGGCTTAATGAACTAAACCTATTCTTCAACAGATTTGATCACACACCAGCTTCTCCCACCCCAGTATGTCCTTCAGCTTCCTCCACCACAGTGATTTCTCCCCATGCGGCCACTTCCCAACAGACCAGTAAATCCAGAAATCCGTCTTTATCTGGCCACAGTCTGACCTTCACACGGGCCCAGGTGAGGAAGGAGATGAAAAAGATCAAGGCGAGGAAAGCCGCAGGGCCAGATGACATCAGTGCAAGGCTAATTAAGACTTGTGGGGACCAGCTGTGTGGTATAATTACATATATGTATAATATGAGCCTGAGGCAGGAAATAGTCCCTGAATTATGGAAATCTTCTTGTGTGGTACCAGTTCCAAAGAAACCCCACCCTATGGACCTCAACGACTACAGACCTGTAGCACTGACATCCCACCTGATGAAGATCTTGGAGAGATTGGTTCTCACACATCTCTGCCCTCTAGTGAGCCCCGCTATGGACCCCCTCCAGTTTGCTTATCGGCCGGGCATTGGGGTAGATGATGCCATCATTCATCTTCTGCACAGGGCTCTGTCTCACCTGGAGAAACCAGGGAACACAGTGAGAATAATGTTCTTTGACTTCTCCAGTGCTTTTAACACCATACAGCCCAGGTTATTGAGGGACAAGCTGGGCCTTGCTGGAGTGGACCACCACCTCTCCAACTGGATCCTAGACTACCTCACAAATCGACCTCAATACGTGAGAGCCCAAGACTGTGTGTCAGGTACCGTGATCTGTAATACGGGGGCACCTCAGGGTACGGTTCTCGCCCCTTTCCTCTTCACACTGTACACTGCAGATTTTAGGTGCAACTCATCCAGCTGCTACCTACAGAAGTATTCTGACGACTCTGCAATAGTGGGTCTCATCACAGATGATGATGACAGGGAGTACAGAGAACTGAACCAGGATTTTGTGGACTGGTGCCACCGGAACCACCTGAAGATTAACGCGGGGAAGACCAAGGAGATGGTGGTGGACTTCCGCAAAGGCAGAAGCCCTCCTAAACCAGTGGACATCCTGGGGACGGGCATCGAGATTGTGAACACCTATAAGTACCTGGGTTTGCTCCTTAATAATAAGCTGGACTGGGCAGATCATATGGAGGCCCTGTACAGGAAGGGCCACAGCAGGCTCTACCTGCTTAGGAAACTGAGAGCCTTTGGAATCCGGGGGGCACTTCTTAGAACTTTCTTCAACTCGGTAGTGGCATCAGCCATCTTCTTTGGAGTGGCCTGCTGGGGGAGCAGTATATCAACCAGGGACAGAAATAAACTTGACAAGCTGATTAGAAAGGCCAGCTCTGTCCTGGGGAGCCCACTGGACCCAGTGCAGGTGGTGGGTGACAGAAGGATACTGTCCGTGGTGAGCTCCATGCAGAAGAAGAAGTCCCATCCCATGCATGAGACTGTGATCGCGCTGAGCAGTACTGTCAGTGACCGACTGCTCCACCCTAGGTGTGAGAAGGAGCGCTATCGGAAGTCTTTCCTCCCCACCGCGGTTAGGCTGTACAACCAACACCGACCTAAGCAGAGATCATTACACACAGAGAACTGAAATATCTCTCTGCCTGTTAAATCCCCCCCCCCCCCCTCTGCTATGTCCTATCTGTCTGTCTGCTATTAATGTAATGCCTCTCACCTTGGAACATTCCTGTACATTTTGTATTTGTATCTGCTTATCTTATCTTATCTTTGCTGCTGCAACACACTGAATTTCCCCATTGTGGGACTATTAAAGGACTATTATTACTATTATTATTATTACTTTGGACGCTGCAGTGTTGATAGCCATAACTTGGACCTCAAACAGCCCCATATAAAGGGGATAAGTAGAGAGTCTATCTGATGTTCCGATGCCACTCCTGAGTATTCTAATGCGTATAAGACCACCTTCTTAATTTAAATTTATTCTTCCCACTGTTGGTAAGGGCAGGGAGCCCCAAACCCTGAACTTGGCTTTAAAATAAGTGAGAAGTGGGTAGGTATTCATGTCCAGAAAACTTCTGTGATCATTTAGATAAATGTATACCAGAGTATTTACAAGAGAACACTACTTTGAGCCGACAAATAAATTCTTCCTTCCCCGCCTGGAGAACCCGAGTAATAGGCATATTTGATGATTTGGCAAAATTTGTGCATAAGCCCAAGTAATAACCAAACTTGTCTATTTAGAACATCACTCTGGCGAGCGTATGAGGGAGATCAGATATATAGTAAATAGATTTTCGCATTTTCTCCTCCCACATACCTATGGTCATGTCCTGGATCAGTCCTAAGAATAATAGCCAGGGGTCCCACCGCCAATGTGAACAAAAGCGGGGACAGGGTGCAGCCATGAGGTGTACCCCTATGAAGAGAGAAGTAAAGGGTAAGAGCACCAATTATGCACAGGGCAGCCCAAAAACAAACATTGGATACAAAGGGAGTGGGTGGGTGGGGAGACTGGTGAATCGTGATGCAATAGAAACATTAAGGAGTGAACGAAAAAGGTACCCTGCCAGGGAGAAAAGGGGGAGGGGCGTGCATCACGCTCAATCCCAGTGCGCAGTTATAGTTGGAGACAGTATGGCAGACATGGGATGTTGGATCTGGTAATCCAGGATGTCCAAACTTTATCAAAGAGAGGGCAAGTATCAGAAATGCTGGCATTAATTTCTTTTTTCATGGAGCATAATAGAATCAACTCTGGATAACATTCATCACCAAAAGAGAAGGTCTCCTCCAGTTGAAGGCTATGTAGATATGCGCGGCCATCAGGATGTATTGAAGTAGTTTAAATTGGGCGTATTTGTAATTAGCCGGTTTGAGGCTGAAGTTAAAAGTAGGGGCTGACAGTGGGAATGATAAACCAAAAAGTTGTTGCGCAATTCTATGAATAGTCACCTAGAAGCGATGGAAATGAGGGCAGGACCACTAGATATGGGAAGTAGTGCAAAAGGCATTACAGCCTCGAAAGCAGAGAGGCGAAACTGTTAGGTAAAAACTATGTAATCGTTTAGGGGTGAGAGCAGCCTATATGACCCATAGGCCAGTGGATCCATGTTTCGTTTTAGCAGGAGGATAATAATAGCATGATAAAATGATGCCGGTAGGCTGCAGGCCAAAAATGCAGCTTTATAATAGTTTAGCAATACAGGGAGCAAATGCCTCTACTGGTATGCCATTAGGGCCAGGTGATTTACCCTTTGCCTTATCGGCAAGAGCGTCAGATAACTTCTCAAGTGTAAGGGGCAAATCTAGATAAGTTTTCTACTCCACAGTTAAAGTAGGGAAGGGCATGTCATTTAGATAGTCTGAGTTGCTTGTTCGTGGTTGTTAATTAAGACTGGTAGAGTTGATTGTAGAATTGGTGAAATCTGTGGCGTATATCTAGATTACCAGCTGCAGAAGCCACCCTCATGATCGCCTCGGGAAGCGGTACTCTGGTGTACCAAGTGGGCCAAAAGGCTACTCGACTGATTAACCAGTTCATAGAATCTCTGTTTTATTAAAAAAAAACAAAAAACCTTTTTACTGTAATACATGCAAGTACTGCCTACATCATGTGTACTGATAGTTCTGATGCTAGCGGAAAATACAATCCCAAAATAATAGTTTTGAATCAATCCGAGCCTTAACAAAGACATATCGTCCCACAACAGTAAGTCCCCGTTCCCACCTAGTCTTGCGGTGTACTGAAAGGGATACTCTCCTAGAATTGAAAGTGTGGGTAGAGTACAATGACATTTGGACCTACAGCTTCTGGAGTTGTTGTTAGGTATTACATTTGTTTCGGCAGCAGATAAGGGCCGCTCTTCCTGATATGGGAGAAAATAATGGAGCACTTCCTAGAACTACCCATCCCCCCTCACATTCCAAGAAAGTAGTTTAATTGATGCCATCTTGTCGCAATGAAAGTAGAACTGTGGCAGGTGGTTGTAAGAACCTGGACACTTACTCATGTCCTGCACTAGGGCTCACTTTAAAACATGAAGGTCTGCAGCGAAACAACCATAAAAAAACCAAGCATGAACCAAAGAATTGACACCCATAAAGGGTATCCATCTCAATGCCATGGGAATCTTATTTCAGATTTAAACATGTATGTGGCATTAGAAAACAGAGGTAGGAAATGCACCCAAGGTGGTTTACTAATCATTTGGTCAAATTGGTAAAAGAGCAGTAGCATTAGAAGTTGCCTCATAAAACACAACAGGTGTCCCGGTCCCAGGGTCATACTTACATAAATAGGTAGGATATAGGGATAAAAAAAAAAAACTGGGTTGATTAACAGTTGGCCTCAATGTAAAGGCTACTGTTTACTCACCACACCTCCAACATTTATTTCTACATCTGCTCATTCAGAGCTTAGGAGTCCAGTGGGTAGTCCTACTTAGTTATTGACAATCTTCCCTCGTGTGTGTGTGTGTGTGTGTGTGTGTGTGTGTGTGTGTGTGTGTGTGTACAGAAATAGCTGCCAACCACTGAGTAGGACTGCCCACTGAACTCTGTAACTCAAATCTCTGGTCTTTGTGAAATATTCCTCAAGCATATAAATAAATGACAGGCCCCACAAACATACCGAATACAAAGTAGAATGGAGTGCCAGCTCAGAGTGTAAGAAAGAATTCAAAGCCATGGCATAGAGAAAGTACACAATATAAGAGCTGCACTGCCAGAAAGGTATAAAAACTATATGTATTTATGAATATACAGGGCACATGTAAAGCCAAGATTTAAAAACTTTTAAAACACTTAAATATATTCACCAAAAGTACATTCGCACCACAGAAACTAACCTATAGCCCAATATTAAAGGGAACCTGTCAGGGCTATTTAGAACACTAAAGCCCTGGTTCATAAGGACTGGTGGGCAATTTAGTGTCCCGTATAGCCCTGTTTATAACGTCATCTGTGTCCACATTATAAATACAAAAAAAAAAAAAAAAAAAAAAAAAAAAACCTTTATACTTGCCAGTGCTTGTATTCTCTGTGCCTGGAGAGTGCTTCAGTGAACCCAAAGGAGTACACCTCATTTTCAGTGCGTATGTGCAGGACCTTGGGCGCATGCAAAGCGAAGCCAGAGTGTATGTTCCTGGCTTCACCGAACAGCTGCACACGTGCCTGGAGCCCCAGAGATTTGTCCAAAGAGACTTATCTCTTGGCAAATATAAAGGTTTGGGTTCCATAGGGACTCGTGTGTGGTTTAGTGTTCCAAATCGACTTGACAGGCTCCCTTTAAACTCCCAACACAGTTTGCTAAAATAAGTGTAAATCTCTCAATAAAAGCCATATGTTATACAGAAATAAAGCAATTTCAAACAATAGCCAAAGAAGCAAAATAATTATATATTCCTAAAATATACAAATGAAACAATACCCATAAGAAATCCAAAATGTGGAGGAAGTGGAAAAACACCCATACCAAGTCAGCTTCTTTAGGTACAACATTCCTACTGGTGGCAGGCAGTAAAACTTATTGGGCTGGAATAGAGGATAGGTGGAAACTAACAGTACCACATAGCACAGTTTTTCAGCACATTCAAATGAAGAAAATTGTACCTTTTTATTGATATGATCTTTAACAGCAAGGCTTTTCTGCGTACTCCTGTTTGGACTGGAGACAGACCAACCCTGCGGCAGACATGAATGGCTCTGTCAACAAGGATGAGACATTTTGTTAGAGCCTAAGTGCCAGAGCTGCTAGATGGTAAATTGTATGGTGATGAAAGAGCTGTACTGAGTTACATAAAGCAGTAGATTTATGGCACATTTTTTGGCTTAAATTTATGTCCATTTATATATAATATAAGAAAATAGACTCCATATGGAGTTCATACTTGGGATGAAATTTAGAAACAGTTATGTTAGATGTCCGATGATATTATCATCTGGCGAGAAATTGACTGTCTTTTGACTTTTTCCATCATAGTTGTTCTAAAGATCTACTAAAGAAAATTTATTTTTTCCTATATACTATCCTTCTTTGATAGAATATTTGTAGAAGGATTGTTTGTCCATCAACCTGTGGCACTGAAAAAACTATAATGGCCAATGGGAACTTCCAATTTGTGTGGCTGCTTTTGGATGAGATACTGCTCTCTCTCCTGACCTCTTCCGCTGGGTGAGACTCTAGAGACTTCCATTCACATTAGAAAGTCATCCAGTTAAATATGTATCTAATGTGTATGGCCAGCTTATGACTGCATCGGTGAAATGATTGATCAAATGATCTTTCGTTCAGAGGTTGTTCAGCGTTATCTTATGTGTATGGTCACCTTTAGGATGTGTTTTATAAGCCTTATGACTAGGGGAAGTAATAACCTCTTTGAGCACATGGCTGAGACTCAACCCTTTGTGTGTTCGGCAAGGGCGGCACGATTTCGGGTAAATCTTGAGAGTAAATTTTCTGCAACATTATGTGGCCATTGGATACAGTGTATAAACGTTGCCAGGACTGCTGCATGATGGCATGCTATATAGGGCACCACCCTTATATGTTTCCATGCATCAGTTAATCCTTAGAGCCAGTTCTTTACCTTCTGTTCCAGTTCATGTTTAGTAAATGGATTGCTGTCTGTTTCTCCTATGTCACTGGTATATGTGCATTATTCAGTTATATGGGTGAAACAATAAAAAAATGACTTGTTAGGTAATGATGCCAGTTATGATACAAAATGGCTATACAGTGTACTTGAACTACATTGGATGCAAGTGTTCACATACACTTGGTTTAATACATCTGTATTTGTCTCATGAATTTTAGCCTTGAAATCTAAGTGTAAGCGCAGTTTCCATATTTACTATCAGTACTATGGTAATCGATTGCAGCATGGGCTAATTATTTAAGCAAATATCTCATTTTACTTTTTAAGATTATAAGTAAATGTTGCTCAATTTCCTTGCACATTGCCATATGTAAAAAGAGCATTTATATCTGCTGAAAATACACTAAAGACCCTGTAATGTCTATGAGAGTCAGTCACAAATCGGAACAAAGGAGTCTTCGACTGCACTGTGCTGAGGGCAGGAAAATACGGCACTTGAAAAACCTATTGGAAAGCTAGTCTCATCCAATATGCTAAATGGCTGTGGAGAGAATATGGTTTACCGCCTCAATGCGTAGAGTAGGAGAGCTATCAATCTCTGCCAGCTCTGCCGTCACAAATAATATCAAATTATAGCAGGCAATAGAACGTACAGTAGGTCACATTGCTCAAATCCATGTTCCCTTCAGTGAATAGAAGCCTGGCAGTTCTCACCTGCAGCGGCAAGGTTTATTGCTCCTTTAACCTTCTCATTGCTGGCACAGTGTGCCATTGTGTCAGTGGTCTTGAGATATGAATAGCACTGCTCATTGCAAGAGCTTTTTTTGGGGGGTGGAGGAGCGGCTGGCTATTTTAGAATCAGGATTTCTTTTTACATTCACTTTTAGATTTTTGGATTTTAGATATTTTATGTGCATCATTTAGTGCAGTGTGTGGACTGCAGTAGTTTACATCTAGCTGTTACAGGCGTCTTTCCTTACTGACAAATGCCGCTGGTGTGCATGGTGATGAGGAATAATATAGCCATTCTTTTCATGAGCAAAACTGCTTTGCTTTGCTTTGTTAGTCTTAGAACTGTGTCTTGTGATTTTCCTATATTTAAAGTACATGTTACTGTAAGGATTGTCATAGCTTTTCATTTTTGTTTGCAGGATCTGTGTCCGATCTATGTTTACAGTCAGATTTTTTTTATTTTTTTTTTCATTGACATTCAATAACCCAGAAATTCCAATAAGGCAATGTCAACAAAACTGTTTGGTGCTAACCATAGGACTCAATAAAAGGCAAAGTGATTTTGGAAACATTTTATTTAGGCTACACACTCGGCTCGATTTTGTATTTTTTGTGGGCATTTCTTTGTATCTGAAGATCCTCCCCTTCATGAATATGACCCATGAGCTGAAGGAACACACTGCAGTCGCTTCATTCTGGCATTTATTATTATTATTTATTACTCTGTAAGTTAGTCTTACCTTTTATACAAGTCTTTGGACACAAGTCTATGGAAGCCATGCCAGCTCTCCTCTGCAGACAGTGGTGTCCAGGTGATGGCCCTTCATCAGTGCGGAGTAGAGCACAGGTTTGCCTTTGTGGGGATCCTTCCAACAGGTGGCAATTTTAATTTGAATGAGGGCTACTTTGCATATATTATTATTATTATTATTATTATTATTATTATTATTATTATTATTATTATTTTTCTTTTTTCCCCCTTCCAGAGGGGCACTGCATGGGATATGGGATTCCCTGATGCTTTTATGGCTCTCCTCTTAAGGAAACACAATACCCTACATTGGTAAACTCTAAGGCTAGGTTCACATCTGCGCTTGGGTCTTCGTTCTTCGGGTCCACTTGGGGACCCATAAAATGTAAACCCAATCCACTTTAAAAGCAGTTACCCGTGGTTTGCACCTGAAAAATGCGAAGAGAAAAGTCCTGCTTGCAGTGCTTTTCTCTCTGCATTTTTAAAGGGGAATGGGGAACAGAATCCCCGAGTGCAGATGTGAACTATACAGTTTAGACAAATTACTTTAAAGTATGCCTCCGGTTATAAATAAGAGATTATAAGTTTCAGTACTTACTATAGACTTTGTTTTCCTTGTAGTATTTTTTTTGTATAGTCATCCTTCTTTCTGAGCTTCAGAAGTGTAGACACCAGTGCTGCACACTCCTGCAATTGACTGAAGCAAAAGACAGAGCTCCGTTCACATATTCCTGGGCACTTCTTTCCAACAGCAAGTCTAGTTGTGTTGCTTTGTACAAGTTTTCAGCAGAGTTGTCATGATAGATTTGGATCAACAGTCCAAAACAGATCCGCATCTTCATAAGAATTTAGTTCAGGATATTGAGACAACCAGATTTAAATATCTGTTGCATTTATTTATGGGGAATGTAATTAAATTGTTTTTCCAGGGAAGATTAAAAATACTCCTGAAAAAATAGCTGAACCTCTCCCCTATTTTCTGCTGCTCCAGTCCAGACACTGCCTGATCCCCAATTTTCTTCACTTTTTAGTGTCATAGACAGGAAAAGCTTGGGGATGCCTGATTAGCCAATCACTGGCTGAGGTCGATCACCTCTCTGGCCATTGATTGGCTAAGTGGACAGTTCCTTTGTATCAGGAGACACCAGGAAGTGGAGACCAGTGGGGCCCTGGCCAGCGTCTTGATCAGAGTAGCCAGGGATTTGGGGGAGTTGAGAAAAGTTACGGAAATATTTTTATTGCCCTTGAAAACCCCTTTAATTTTAGTTTGACTAAATTTAAGTACAGATGTAGAATTCAGCAAGATATTCACCAAAATGTAAAACTGAATAATTAGGTTATCTGTTACTACTTTGTTCTCCTTTTTTCTTTCATTTTATTGCCATATATAGAAACGGCATAGCAGGAAGCCTGGTTTTCTTATGTTTTTGGGCTTTCAAAGGGTAAAATTACTGGTACAAGTTGATGATAAGCACAATCTGCTATTTT
Source organism: Leptodactylus fallax (assembly GCA_947044405.1). Classification (NCBI taxonomy): domain Eukaryota; kingdom Metazoa; phylum Chordata; class Amphibia; order Anura; family Leptodactylidae; genus Leptodactylus; species Leptodactylus fallax. Next base: position 17,759 of record CAMRHE010000191.1, read on the forward strand.
GAGAATATTCTGAATATTTATATACAATGTGTCCATCTGTTTAGTGTTTGTTGATATTTTGTTTACTGGTTGCATTGTGTTTTTGTGTTATTTACATGTATATATTTCTGTGCAAATGATTTGTGAGTAACGCTAGGTTCACACCTGCGTTCGGGTTTCCATTCTTCAGGTCCGCTTGAGGACCTGAAGAACAGAAACCCACTCCGCTTAAAAGGCAGTTACCTGTGGACCTCATACCCTATAATGGGGTCCGCCCGGTTTCCGCCCGTAGTTTTCTCTCCGCATTTTTTTTTTAAGCGGGATCGGGGACGGAAATTCCAAACGTAAAGCAGATTCAGGTGTGAACCTAGTCTAAGTGATTCTAAAAAAAAATACCTTAAAACATTGAACAAACATCAGTGTAGACATGAAGTGGCTCTTGTTCCACTTGTGGATGTTACGGCTTATTGATGTGTTATATAATGAGTGGCCTAATTGCTCCTCTCCTCCATGATAGATGTATGAACATTATAGTTAAGGCTAGGTTTACATCAGCATGTGGCAGATTTAGTGTCAGGCAGGAGCAGGCAAGGGGTGTAATTCTGAGCTCTGACATTGTCCACCTCTGATTGGAGCGCTGAATAATGCCCCTTGCCTGCTCTTGCATCAAACTGCCCTACAGAGCCTATGTAGTATATCAGGCACTAAAACTAGCTGCATTGATTGCTTGGATATGGTGGGTGTTTGAGAGTAAATGTCCAAATGTGTCGGAATCAGTGGAGGGGCACCTATTAATAGATTCTAAGAACTGGAACAGGTGGAGGTGGTGAAAGGTCCTCTCACGCTACTTTTACATCTGCGTTGGAGTCTACTTGAAATCGGTGCATAAAAAAGTCCTTCCCACATAGTTTTTTCTCACACTGCTTTCAATTTAAAAAACAATGGACACGCAATGGACCCCAACTATAGTCAATGGGGGTCCATCAGGCTCCATATATATCCGCTATTCTAGCAATTCACCTGTCTGTTGCTCTGGACCTCTGAAGGACCATAAAAACGGACAGCCTGGCACAGATTTGAACTTAGCCTTAGTTGGTGGTTTGTATTTTGCGTAATGATGGGTGATATCGGGCACTTCCTATATTATTCCTTGATCGTCGACAGTTAGGCCAATGAGGTTGTCTGGCGCAATATGACTCTGTGGTGGTTAATATGTACCACTATTGTGGCTTCGATGTTAGTAGGTTCTACTCCTAATAGTCATACGTGACATGCAGGTGATTATTTTCTGTAATTCTTTTTGGTTATCTTTTTATATAGCTTTGGTAGGCCCTGTGCGGCCAACTTTTACCAAATATTGCAGTGTATGCTTTTCTTTTTGAATCTCCTAAGTAAACATTGTTGATTAAAACAAAGTATTTCCACTGTGAGATATTTTCTACAGCGCTATGAAACATGTAAACTGTTTTTTCCCCATAAAATTTAATGTGATCTTCCAGATTTTTTTGACACAACTGTAATTTATATTCCTAGAATTGCTTCTGTGGAAAACTACATTAGGGGGCTTAACCCCTCAATAACGTGATTGATAGTATCAATCATGGCAACTGGGTGGTTTGGGGGCAAGATGACACCTCCCTTCCCTGACACCACTCAGATCCCCATTGATGAGATTGCTGGGTCTGAGGGTTTGCCATGGCAGCCAGAAGGACTAGCAACGGTTTCCTGACTGATTTTTCCCTTTGCACATAGGGAACCTACAGTATGTGTGATCTACTTAATACAGTGTGTTGCTGTACATTGCACTGGGGATCAGCAGATCCTAGATTCAAGTTCCCTTATAGGGCAGGAAATAGGTAAAAAAAAAGTTGAAAAAGTATAAAAAATAATAAAAAGTTAAAACCACCTTTTAATAAAAAAACAAAAAACAAACAAACCACATAATATAAACAAACATGTTCGGTATCTCCATGTGCGCAGAAGTCTGTACTATCCAAAAATAGCATTATTTATGAAGTACAATTTGGCCCGAAAACATTAAGACCTCATATGGCCCTGCGAATAGAAAAATTTAAAAGATATGGAAGCTTGGAAAGCAAGGAGACAAATATTAAAATCGAAAAATGCCTGTGGCAGGAAGGCGTTAAAGGATCAACTTCCTTACAAATCTCTGCAGTCAATGGGTCACTGGTTATCTATCTTCAGGCAAATTTATTTTTTTATTTTAATTTTTTATTTTTTTTGCAGGTACTAACTACTGCATAGTGGGAACACCCACAAATAGGCAGATGGCTAGATGAAAGTCTAGTCAAAGTCTTTCTGATCCTTATGCTTGTCCGTTTTTTTTCCCCCTTCCAAAACATCAAAATCAACATCTGACTGTTCATTTACTGCCTACTACCGTATATGCTACCACTTTACATGTCCCTTAAAGTCAATATACACATCACCTGTCAGTGTTTTGGCTTATCAGAGCATTGGATTCTGGACTATGTTGGGATAGATTTTATAATGCAGTAAAAAATCTATTTTTGAGCTCATTTTATGTAACACTGGCATCTGCATGGTTTTAAGCTTAAGAAAGACCTGGACCAATCAGCAGGAGAAAAGAGCAACTGGAGGTCTAACTCCCAGGACCTAGTGTAAGAGGGGGGGTACCCTGCATCAAGACCCCTAGGAGAATGCGGTAGAGAAGGGAGAGAGTTTGCATGGGAGTCTCAGCTTGTTGGAAAATGCTTTCCAGGACCGTTGGGCTAGAAGAAAGCAGTTTCTGGAGAGCAAACTTGCAAAAGAAGGCAAGGAACTGATTATATTCAAGCCAGGACAGGGAATAGTCCGGGTTGGAGACCTGCAGCTGCGCAAGTGAAAGGAAGGTCTAAGAGCCAGCCATTCGACCCAACTTAATGTCATCACGGTCAGTCCAGCATAGGAACTGGGGAGCCGCGAACATTCTGGCAGGAACATAGGTTAGTTGAATAGTGGGCTCAGGGGCCCAGGAATCTTGGCCACCAGCCCGTACCGGGTTTCCAAGTCCCACATGGTCAAAAAAAGGTGCCGAAAGACATGAATGTCGAATATCATTTGGAAATGGGGGCGGGATACATGGCAACAGAGAGAGAGCAGGTCCACTTTAGTTGATACCCATTGTTTGATCGAGTTCCTGTAGCGCCAAAGAGACACAAGAGGACCGCGGACTGGTAATACAAGTAAGGATCTGGGAGACCTATCTGATGTAACTGACTTGATGACCCTGATGCAAAATAATTGACTTCAAGACTACCCATAAACTTAGGATTTGCCAAAATTTTCATAAAGATAATGTGGAATTTATTAACACAGGCAATTTTTAACACTGTCTTAATTCATTTCCTAACAGATGCAAAACTTGCCAGAATTACTAAGGTTGCGGACCTCGCAACGGAGAGACAGCGCTAGTGTGTACTTAACATCAGAGGCAGGAATTGGTGTAGAGTTTTGGTATAACTCATCCTTGACTTGCCTCACTCTGCTCAGCGTCGATTGGGGTGTGGCAGCTAAGATGCACCATCCTGCGGCAAAATGTGCCAAGTTAGGTCACTATTTAGGCTACTTTCTAGGCACAGCAGCCTTAGTAAATGTGGGCTGTTGTTGGAATATTTCTGCAATATTTCAGAATGACCATTTTGATAAAGGATCAAGAAACTCTGCATCTAAGTCTAGCTAAATCTCTATTATTGAGAGGATTTTGCTTATATTACTTCATGGTTTATAAGTAGCCTGTGATGCTGTGTTTTTTTTTTTTTTTTTTCGTTTTTTTTTCTCCAAATGGATCGTTTTCAGATGAATGCTGCCTTTTATATACACTTCTGAGACTTGAAAAAAATCTGCCTATTTGTGCATGACCGGAATCATTTGTGGACTTAATTAGTTCCATCTCTGTTGTGTGTTGCATTTCAAGGCGGAATTGAAAGGATCATATTTTCCATAATGGAGTTAAAATGTGATGCCATACATGGAGCTTTTAAATACATTTTAGAATTGGATAGTAGTAAAACAATTCAATAAAAATGACTAATGATGTGTTCTGTGGAGTGATGTTGCCAGCATGAGACCAAGTCTCATGGACCAGTAACGCACCCTTCCCTTTCTTACACTGACTAAACAGGGAGTTCCTGAAATTCTTTTCCTGGTATAGAGAGTTAGATTGTTGTACAAAATTACCTATAACTTAACCTTGTTACCGTGTGACTGTTTTTATGGTTCCAATGGCACTTTTCATAAATAAGACCTCATTTTATCCTGGTAGTTTAGCTCTCAAGCCCTGTATTCTGCAGATTCTTATAGGCACTACTGCTACTCAGACCCATCCCCTTTGAGCCATTAAAGGGAATCTACCTCCTCCCCTGAGCATACTGAATGGCTACCGCCGTGTTATATAGCACAGTGCATCGATAAACAACATACCTTTGTGACACCTTTCACTTTGTAGATTTGATTCAGTATGGAAATGAGGGAGTTGGTGTACTGGAGACATGGGCCTTTAGTACCCCGTTCCCCACACTTACTGTTATAGAACCCCTTCCCTGCCCGTGCTGTTCCATACATGCATGAAGGCCCACCCCCAGTGAACCAACTCCCTGATTTTCATATTTATTCAAAGTGAAATTTCTCCAAATCTCCCAAAATAAAAGACAATATTATGTTATATTGTTTATCCGTGTATTGGGCTGTATAATGCAGGAGTGGCTATTAAGTATGCTGGGGGAAGGTGGTAGACTCCCTTTGAGAAGTCTATAACTTGGCTTCAACTGGAGTTAAACATGCATGTACTCTTTGGAGAACTGCAAAATTTGCAATTCCCTAATATAGTTTTTTTATTGCAATTGCTATTTTATTTATTGAATTATTTATTTTGCTTACTTATATAGCAACATCATATTCTGCAGCGCTTTACAGATATTAATATTGCTATCTGTGAGTCTGCATTGATCATGGGGTAACAGCAATATACAGTCTCTGAATGGCTTCTATATACTTCTCTGATAACAGGGAGGTTACAAGAAATTTATTTTTTTCTTTCAATTGTAATTTTTATTTTCTGCAAAGAAAAAACAAATGTACAAATATCCACAAAGCATAGAGGTCCACAATGTGAGAACCTCCGAAAATATATACAGGCAATCAGCCAAGCAACAGAATAGCAGTGGAAACAGACAGTACAGTAACCTTAAGGAAGGGGAGTAGGGAACACATCATCACAGCATCGTTTAGACATATTTTCCTTAAAGGGAGTCTATTACTGGTATTTTTTTAATTTTTACTAAACCTATCTTCATGTAGCCTTTAGAAAGGCTATTGTAGGCATACCTTTTGTTTCAGTTTTGTTGCCAGCGTTTTCACAAAAAATGCTGATTTCTTCTTATGCAAATTAGTGTTCACGGAGCACACCCATGTCATCAACCTGGATCTGCACAGCTGCCCCCTTCTTGATTGTAGTTCACGCCTTCTACTCCTCTTCTTTGCTTCCTTCTTACACGAGCAGGCGTACTGCACCAACTCGTGTAAGAAGAAATCCAAGATGGCGCACGTAGCATGCGTTGTACGCTCGGCCACTTCGGCATGTCACTATTAATCTAATGCGTACAATGTCCTTTACAATTGAACATGGCAGTTGTACTTTCCAAGGTGGTTTGAAAAATGGTCAATTAGAGAAAATTAAGACTTCCAAGGAAGTGTTGCAATCTGGTGTAGACATTCCTGGGAAACCCTTTGTGTGTGGGCAAGAATTATCCTACTGAATAATCACAGTTGGAAGTCCTGTCATGAGAAGAACATGTGGCCGCAGGATATCCTGCACATATCGCTGAGCCTTTAGTGTCCCTTGTATCACTACTAGAGGTTGATATACTTCTGTATGTGATGGCTTCCCAGATCATAATGCCAGCAGTTGAGGCAGTATGTCTCTTCACAGATACAATTAAAGCAGTCACCACGAGGCCGCCATACTGAAACCCATCCCATTGTCTGGTCCCAGACAGAACTTAGATTTGTCAATGAAGATGACAGTTCTAGTCCATAGCAGTCTAGGTTTCTCGTTCACGCCCCACTCAAAGTGAAGGTGACGGTGGCTGTCAATGGCGAGACATGTAATGGATGCCATGACACTGAATTTTCTTCTGCATAGTGCCTGGATATGGTCTTGGCGGATACAGTATTATAGGTGTTACCTGTGTCTGGATGGTGGACAAGGAAACTGGTAGCTACTTGTGCTTTTATCTGAGTGTTTTATTTTTTTTGGTGTTTTTTTGTTAATGAGTATAATCAGATGTGGCAGATTTATTTCTATAATTTCTACAACATATCTGCCATGTAAACATACTGTGGGGGCCTGTATATGTGTGACTGAAAGTGTCATTCATGTACTGTATTCACCTTCATATTTTAAACAATGCAGTCTATGAATTTTCCTATCTACCCTGATGTTTGAGATGTTTGCATGCTGATCTCCTTGTGCTTGGTGTTCACATATTCTATATTTAGCCTGGGCCTCACTGTGTTTTGAATGCTTGACAGGAACACTGTACTAGTTGCCAGTTTGTACTCTTTCCATTGCAGTCCAGTTCCTTCATTGTGTCTGCCTCTGTTTCTAGCTATCTTTGCTCTTTACAGTAGAGTGCCCTCATTCCCACTCACATACCATTATGAGTTGGTCTTTGTTGTCCTTTGTTACATATATGTTCATTGAACATTAGTGTAAGTGTGGTCAAGTCACACTAGTGTATATATGTTATATCATTTACATGAATAAATGCCCAATAAAGCACTTTAAATCGTGAAGACAGTTTTATTTATTTTTTTTAAAATATTGATTTTAATATCTTCTTTTGTACACCAATATCAAACTGGTTACTGAAGAGGTTCATCTAGCTGATAAGTCTTCAGTACTTTTTCCTTCATCCTATAGTAATCATAAGGACACATTCAGAGCTTGGGGCCTTAGCCTTAATGTGGTTTCCCAGATATGTGGTATAATAAAAATGTGTGATTGATGCAGGTCCCATCTCCTGGTACATGCCCATATCTTGAGAATGGGGGTCGTGTGCGAGATGGTTTTTGTTACTCCACTAGAAATGAATAGAAAGAGCTATACACATGGCATCTACCTCTTCATTCATTCTCCACCTGGACGCTGCAGTCAAAGGTCACCTCATCTGATAAGGATAATGTAGGGGATAGAACTTACATCTATTGGACATTTATTGCATTACAGTAGGTAATGCTATGAATGTCTAAGAAGGCAATACACCTAAAGTTTTTGTTAGGTACTGCTCATCTCAATGGTTAGTGTCCACATATGCACGGACACCTTGTCTGTATGTGTTTCCATTGTTCTTAAAATTCTTCAAACCTAGCAAACATGAATTTTATGACATAACATATCTAAATATATGCATGACTGGCAAATACCTGGTAATATATTTAGGATATTTATCTGGATTTTGCCAACTATTTACTGTTTTGTATATTTTTATTATATACAGAATTGATCCAGTGTATTAGTAAATTATGTGCAGCGTATATACAGTAATTTGTTACATAGATACAATAAAATATGAGCTTCCTATGGAAGCCATTCTCCTTGAAGAAATCTTCTTCTGTACTGCCTAAGAAAGGGATTCTTCTCTTCTATTAGATCCAGTGTAGAAAAGCTTAGTACTATGTGAGCACAAAGCAGCCAGGAAGAATTTTAGACACACCCTTATTCATGATGTGAAATATAATTATACTTTCCAGACAAGTGTCCTTATTTCACCCTTCTTCAGTATTACCTTGTCCGAGAACCTTTCTAGGTAGAGAACAAAAGCTGCAGCATTTAGAAGATTCAGAAATAAGCTCGAGGACTGATTGGCTTGTCATAGTAGAATATGCTATGTAAATCTGTTCACGTTCTGCCATAGAAAGGACAAGGCATGCAGGGCTGTAGCTACCGTAGGATTTCCTTCACCTGGAACAAAGGTTCAGTTCCCTGCCCTTACTGTGTATCTAAAGACATAACGCATGCTTCCCCCAGCAATACCAATACAATTGGTGGGGCACATTTGTAGGTCTTTCTATAATATAATTGAAAGTAGTCAGGGTCATGATCTGCAGTGCTGTCGTTTGACCATTTTGCATCTTTTCTGGATTACTCAGTAACTCTGACTCCCCAGTGTTGATATTATGAGAGATTCCAGACAATGGGTTGATCAGTTACCTGAAGCAGGAAGTGGGACTTGAAAAGTCCATTAGAACAAACTGTGTTGAAAGCACTTTAGGTAACCTGTTTGTGCTGTGTACTTCTAGCACCAGATGTCCTTTCATTCCCAGTGATATTCTTGTCCTCAGTTGCCCGGTATTGAACTCAAGTGGTTTATGCATTAGCAATGGATGATGATGAAAAACATGTGAGCTATGTTGTGTAATTGTATTGTAGTAATATCTGTATTCTAAAAGCAAATATCTACAGTGGGGAAAAAGGGTTTTCTATGGGGTTCAGATCTGGAGACTGGCTAGGCCACTCCAGGATCTTGAAATGCTTCTTACAAAGCCACTCCTTCATTGCCCTGGCGGTGTGCTTGGGATTATTGTCATGCTGAAATACCCAGCCACGTTTCATCTTCATTGTCCTTGCTGATGGAAGGAGGTTTGCACTCAAAATCTCACGATACATGACCCCATTCATTCTTTCTTGTACATGGATCAGTCGTCCTGGTCCCTTTGCAGAGAAACAGCCCCAAAGCATGATGTTGCCACCCCCATGCTTCACAGTAGGTATGGTGTTCTTTGGATGCAACTCAGCATTCACTCTCCTCCAAAAACAACGATTTGTGTTTCTACCAAACAGTTCTACTTTGGTTTCATCTGACCATATGACATTCTCCCAATACTCTTCTGGAACATCCAAATGCTCTCTAGCAAACTTCAGACGAGCCCAGATATGTACTGGCTTAAGCAGTGTGGCACTGCAGGATCTGAGTCCCTGGCGGCGTAGTGTGTTACTGATGTTAGCCTTTGTTACGTTAGTCCCAGCTTTCTGCAGGTCATTCACTAGGTCCCCCCGTGTGGTTCTGGGATTTTTGCTCACTGTTCTTGTGATCATTTTGACCCCACGGGGTAAGATCTTTCGTGACTCCCCTGATCGAGAGAGATTATCAGTGGTTTTGTATGTCTTCCATTTTCTAATTATTGCTCCCACAGTTGATTTCTTCACACCAAGCTGCTTGCCTATTGCAGATTCAGTCTTCCCAGCCTGGTGCAGGCCTACAATTTTGTTTCTGGTGTCCTTCCACAGCTCTTTGGTCTTCACCATAGTGGAGTTTGGAGTGTGACTGTTTGAGGTTGTGGACAGGTGTCTTTTATACTGATAACAATGTCAAACAGGTGCCATTACTACAGGTAATGAGTGGAGGACAGAGGAGCCTCTTAAAGAAGAAGTTACAGGTCTGTGAGAGCCAGAAATCTGGCTTGTTTGTAGGTGACCAAATACTTGTTTTCAAACCATAATTTGCAAATAAATTCTTAAAAAAATCAGACAATGTGATTTTCTAGATATATTTTCTCATTTTGTCTCTCATAGTTGAGGTCTACCTATGATGTCAATTACAGGCCTATCTCATACTTTTAAGTGGGAGAACTTGCACAATTGTTGGCTGACTAAATACTTTTTTTCCCCACTGTATTCTGTAGGGTAATGTGGAAGCGTGAACAGAGGAGGGATTGTTTTCGGGATTCTAATTCTGGAAGGGTTTAGATTAGGAATTGTGATAAGCCTGTCTGAAAAGATGTGTCTTTAGTTTGGGCTTGAAGCTGTAGAAATTGGGAGTTAATCTGATAGTCCGGGGTAGCGCATTCCAGAGTAGTGGTGCAACTCGGGAGGAGTCTTGGATATGGGAGTGGCAGGTTCTGATAATAGAGGATGTAAGTCTTAGGTCATTCAGTGAACGGAGAGTACGGGTTGGGTGATAGACAGAGATGAGGGAGGAAATGTTGGGAGGTGCAGCATTATGGCGAGCCTTATGGATGAGGGTGATAAGTTTATATTGCAGTCTGTATTGAATAGGCAGCCAATGTAGTGACTAACACAGACCGGAGGCATCGCTGTAGCATTTAGACTGATAGATGAGTCTGGCCACTGCATTCAAAATAGATTGTAGAGGGGAGAGTTTAGTGAGGGGAAGAACGATTAGTAAGGAGGTACAGTAGTCAAGTCGAGAGTGAATCAGGGCGACAATAAGGGTCTTTATTGTATCTGTGGTAAGGAAAGGTTGGATTCGGGAGATGTTTTTGAGGTGAAGATGACATGATCATGCGAGTGATTGGATATGGGGGGTGAAGGAAAGTTCTCATTCAAACATAACTCTGAGGCAAAGGGCATACTGCCTGGAGTTATGATAAGCCTGGAGACTGCAATGGAGATATCAGGGTTAGGTCTGTTAGATGGTGTAAACAGCAGTAGTTCAGCCTTTGAGAGATTCATTTTCAGATAAAGCGAAGACCATATTTAAGACAGCAGAGATACAGTCACTGGTGCTCTGTATTAGTGCAGGGGTGATGTCACAGGATGAGGTATATAGTTGGATGTCTTCAGCATAAAGATGGTACAGGAAGCCAAATCTGGTGATGGTTTGTCCAATAGGTGCTGTGTAGAGAGAGAAGAGCATGGTGCTAGGACCGAGCCATGAGGAACCCCAATAGCGAGGGGAAGAGACAGAGCCCACAAATGATACACTGAATGTGCGGTCTGAGAGATAAGAGGAAAACGAAGAAAGGGTGGTGTCCATGAGACCGACAGAGCAGAGCATAGTGAGGAGGAGTTGGTGTACAACAGTGTCAAATGTTGCAGAGAGATGCAGAAGAATAAGAGAATAGTCACCATGAGATTTAGCTGTCAGGAGATCATTGGAGACTTTTGTGACGGCTGTTTCAGTAGAGTGTGGAAGCCAGATTGTAAGGAGTCAAGGAGAGAGTTAGAGGAAAGATAGCGGATTAAACGCGTATAGACCAAGCATTCCAAGGTTTTGTAGATGAAGGGGAAGTTGGAGACGGGTCGATAGCTAGCAGCACAGGATGGGTCAAGGGTGGATTTCTTCAGTAGCGGGGTTATGACAGCATGTTTGAAAGATGAAGGAAAGATTCCAGAGAGAGGTTAAATATTTTAGTAAGGTAAGTCGTGACAGCAGGCGACAGAGACTGGAGAAGGTGTGAGGGAAAAGCGTCACTACTGCAGGTTGTAGGGCAAGAAGAAGGAAGTAGCTGAGAGACTTCCTCTTCTGTAACTGGTTCAAAAGATGAGAATGAACAGGATGTGTTAGGTGAGTGGATCAATGCCACCTAGGGATTGGGCAGTTATTTCCTGACGGATCTTATCGATTTTGTCATGGAAATAAGCGGCCAGGTCTTTTGCACTGAGGTTTGTGAATGGCGCCTGAGTAAGTGAGTGAGTAAGGAGTGAAAAGTATCAAAGAATTTTTTTAGGGTTACAGGAGAGAGAAGAGATGAGATTGGTGAAATATGCTTCTTTGGCGAGGTGAAGGGCAGAGCTATACGTTTTGAGCATAATCTTTTAGTGGAGGAAGTCTGCAGGTGTACATGATTTTCTCCACAGACGTTAGGCACACCTAGAGCACCACTGAAGAAAATGCGTCTGTGATGTGTGCCAGGGTTACTTCCTCCTGTGTCGAAATTTTCGAGTGTAGGGCTAAGCCGCCTCATCCAGTGCCCTTTTAAAAGTTTCATTATAGTGATGGTGGCCAGATTGGGACAGGAGAGTGAAGAGATGGGGGACAGTGATGACTGTAGAGTGTTTTGAGAGGTGCTTATAGTACGCAAATTATATGTATGATGGGTAGGTGTGTCCTGTGAAGGAGAGAAGGTACTGATTGTGAGAGACAGAAGAGAGGGGCAGAGAAGAGTTAGTAAATTTAGAAACTGCAAGGAATCTGAGGAAGACCAGATCAATCATGTTGCCATCTTCGTGTGTGACGGAAGAGGAAAGTTGTGAAAGACCAAAAGAAGTGGTTATTGAGAGAAACTGTGAGGCAGCTGGGGAGACAGGGGTGTCAGTGGGGATGTTAAAGTCACCCATGATGAGAGTAGGAATTTCACTGGATAAAAAGAGGGGAAGCCAAGAAGCGAAGTGATCCAGAAATTGATAGGGTGAGCCAGGTGGACGGTAGATCACAGCTACACGTAAGGAGAGTGGGCGGAAAAGTCTGTTGGTGTGGACCTCAAAAAATGTGAAGGTGATTGAGGGTACTGAAAAGTGCACTGTGGCGATAGAAGTATGCCTACCCCTCCACCCTGCCTGTTATCAGGTCTAGAAGTATGTGTAGGCCACCATGAGACAGAATGTCAGGGGAGGCCGTATCAGACTGCTGGATCCAGGTTTCAGTAAGGGCTAGCAGGTTGAGAGATTTAGTAAGGAATAAGTCATTAATATATTCTAGTTTGTTACACACTGAGCGGGGCGTTCCAGAGAGAACACGCCTGAACCGAAATTGCTATTATACTCTGGGATCTCTTCAGACTCCAGAGTATAATAAGCGGAGGGTTAGGGAAGGTGATATAAAAGGTGACATAAAAAAAAACAAAAAACAGTGTTACTCATCTCTCCTGCGCTCTGGGGCAACTCCCTGCTGGGTCATGTGGAGTTGCAAGGCTTGTGTCTATGCATCACAATGCCACGTGGTGCTGAGGCCCAATCAGAGGAATCTCGTGTGATTCGTCCAACACTTAATCATACTGTAAAAGATGCGTGGTTTAAAAGGGCATGATCTAAATAATCTGCATTAATAGTAATCGAGGCAAAATGCCTGATCGATATTTTCATTTAGGCCATAATCATCCAGTCCTAATAACTAAATATATGCAAAAGCTCACAGTTGCTTGGGGTCATGTGGCAATAAAGCTATCAGCAGCCAATTAGAATACCTGCTATCATTTTCCAAAGATAATGACAACTAAAATCTGATTGGTTGCCATGTGCAGGGAGGCTACTTTTGATAAAGCTCCCCAAATATGGCCAAAATATTGACTTTATTACACCAGTGGAAAATTGCCCTTTGTTTAGCACGGTCTCTAGCATCCAAAGTTTCTGATTTCACCTTTTTTTTTTTTTTCCATTTTTTATGTTTTTAGCTGTCAGTAGCATGTAGTGCATTTTACTAGAGGGGCAGCAACTGCCAGATCTTTCTGACTTCAATGGAATCTTTGGGACCCACACTTTCTATCCAGGCAGTGCTGTGTACTTTGTGTACTACTATTCTAAATTATATATAAACGATTATAAATTATATATTATAAACTACTAGTACTGTGTACTAGTAGTTTATAATATTGGATAAAGACAAAAGTGCAACCTATAAACCTACATACCAGAGGAGGACAAAAGGGGCTTAAAATGTATTTAATATTGATATAAATATAACAGGAAAGTGATCAGTTATCAAGTTTTTAGAAACTGAGGTTTCCATAACAACACAGCCATAAATAGACTATACCTATACTGGACTCAGTGGCGTAACTAGGAATGGCTGGGCCCCAAGGCAAACATTTGACATGGGACCCCCCCCCCCCCGCTGCACAAACTGCATTCCTGCACACACTATTATGCCCCATAGTGGCCCCTGCACACACTATTATGCCCCATAGTGGCCCCTGCACGCAGTATTATGCCCCATAGTGGCCCCTTCATATAGTATTATGCCCCATAGTGGCCCCTTCATATAGTATTATCCGCACTTCCCGCTACCTCTTCAATGTTGGACCAGATGTCACGTGAGCCAGACATGCATCGCGATGCATAATGACGTTGGACTGGCCCACCGACGTCTGGGACGTCACCAAGGAGGCCCGAAGCCTGCTGGAGCGCAGGAGAGGTAGGTAATAGTGTTTTTTATGTTCCCTCAACTCCTCGGGGCCTCCAATAATTATACTCTGGGGTCTGAAAAGACCCCAGAGTATAATGATAGCAGTGTTTGTGGGGTTCACGGCTCGCAGGCCTTGCTTACCGATCCCCGCTCCTGCTCACAGCCGCCTCCGCAGAAGGTGAAGCAGCAGGTAACGGCCTATTAAAAAAAAATACATCAGGGGCCTGCCGGGACCCCTAATGTCCCGGGCCCTGTGGTAGCCGTTACCACAGCTACCCCAGTATTTACACCACTGACTGGACTGCCATTCTGGATTTCAGCATTCTTATAAATTGAAACGTTTTTAAACTACTCATGCCCCCTGCAGAAAAATGCATGGCTGCTGCTCGATCTAATGAAAACTCTCAGTAGACCCAAGCCCGTCTCCAATCTGGAAAGGTATGTCACAAACAACAGCGAGCTGCTGAAACAACCCAGCAGACCCAAGCTCGTCTCCAATCTGACAAGGCATTGTCAGCCACATGCACAAAGCTGCACTCCATGTTTCCATAACAACCCAGCCATTTTTCTTCACTGCTGTGGGTCAGCTTTAAAGGGGCAGGGCGCTGTAGATGATACTGTTACACAAGGTCACATACACACAGCTTTACTCCAGGTTTTCCATAACACCTGATCGCAGGTCTTTCACTGATATCCAAACTGAGATACACATGATCACATGACACTTATGGACCAATGGAAAATCGCAGGTTCTTCAGTCATATGGCGTGCATCAGCCAATATAAGTTCACATTTCATTTACCAGGTTTCCATAGCAACACAGCCATAAATAGACTATACCTATACTGGACTGCCATACTGGATGTCAAGTGCAAAACTGGCCAATTCTTATGGGGCCATTACACAAAAAAAATGAAATGTACCTGTGCGAAGCCGGGTCCTTCTGCTAGTAGGTATATAATTACCAAAAATAAATAAAGGATTCAGTATCAAAAGTATAGTGCTATTATGAATCACACCCTCAAACAGTAATATATGGTATGTGTGATAGAAGATAAATGCACACTCTATACATGGGATGAAATGAACACTATTAGTGACACATACTAAGGCTTAGCATTTGAATACCGGGATCAACCACTAGGACCTGGGAAACGCAGTTTTTACTGTGATGCATTTGATTTACAGTGAAAGAAATAAGTATGTAAACCCTTGCTGATTTTGTAAGTCTGCCCACTGACAAAGACATGAACAGTCTATAATTTTAAGGGTAGGTTAATTTTAACAGTGAGAGTTTGAATACCAAAAAGAAAATCCAGAAGATCACATTGTATAAGTTTTATAAATTTATTTGCATTTTGCAGAGAGAAATAAGTATTTGATCCCCTACCAACCATTAAGAGTTCTGGCTCCTACAGACCAGTTAGACGCTCCTAATCAACTCTTTACCTGCATTAAAGACAGTTGCCTTATATCTTATATCACACATACCATATATTACTGTTTGAGGGTGTGATTCATAATAGCACTATACTTTGTTTGGTTAATCGACCAAGGCAGTCTTGTATAGTGTTTTTCCATTATATTTTGATACTGATCCCTTTATTTTTAGTATTTACAGTGGGTACGGAAAGTATTCAGACCCCTTTAAATTTTTCACTCTTTGTTTCATTGCAGTCATTTGCTAAAATCAAAAAAGTTCATTTTATTTCCCATTAATGCAACCCATCTTGACAGAACCCCCCCCCCCAGAAATGTAGATATTTTTGCAAATTTATTAAAAAAAGAAAAACTGAAACATCACATGGTCATAAGTATTTAGACCCTTTGCTCAGTATTGAGTAGAAGCACCCTTTTGAGGTAGTACAGCCATGAGTCTTCTTGGGAATGATGCAAAAAGTTTTTCACATCTGGATTTGGGGATCCTCTGCCATTCTTCCTTGCAGATCCTCTCCAGTTCCGTCAGGTTGGATGGTGAACGTTGGTGGACTGCCATGTTCAGGTCTCTCCAGAGATGCTCAGTTGAGTTGAGGTCAGGGCTCTGGCTGGGCCAGTCAAGAATGGTCACAGAGTTGTTCCGAAGCCACTCCTTTTGTTATTTTAGCTGTGTGCTTAGGGTCATTGTCTTGTTGGAAGGTGAACCTTCGGCCCAGTCTGAGGTCTAGAGCACTCTGGAAGAGGTTTTCTTCCAGGATATCTCCGTACTTGGCCGCATTAATTTTTCCTTCAATTGCAACCAATCGTCCTGTCCCTGCAGCTGAAGAACACCCCCATAACATGATGCTGCCACCTCCATGTTTCACTGTTGGGATTGTATTGGACAGGTGATGAGCAGGGCCTGGTTTTCTCCACACATCCCGCTTAGAATTATTGCTAAAAAGTTCAATCTTCATCTCATCAGACCAGAGAATCTTATTTCTCATAGTCTGGGAATCCTTCATGTGTATTTTGGCAAACTATATGCGGGCTTTCATATGTCTTGCACTGAGGAGAGGCTTCCTTTGGGCCACTCTGCCATAAAGCCCCGACTGGTGGAGGGCTGCAGTGGTAGTTGACTTTGTGGAACTTTCTCCCATCTCCCTACTGCATCTCTGGAGCTCAGCCACAGTGATCTTTGGGTTCTTCTTTACCTCTCTCACCAAGGCTCTTCTCCCACCATTGCTCAGTTTGGCTGGACAGCCAGATCTAGGAAGAGTTCTGGTCGTCCCAAACTTCTTCCATTTAAGGATTATGGAGGCCACTGTGCTCTTAGGAACCTTGAGTGCTGCAGAAATTCTTTTGTAACCTTGGCCAGATCTGTGCCTTGCCACAATTCTGTCTGAGCTCCTTGGGCAGTTCCTTTGACCTCATGATTTTCATTTGTTCTGACATACATACATACATACATAAATTTTTAGAACTCTGTTGTATGTGACTGCTTCACTACCGTAACTTACTGACTTCAGTGAGTTTAGGCAGTCTTATTTGGCTGACGTTTTGACATTACAAAATGTCTAGTTGCCTAATAATATTCATGTCTTTATTTTTAGCAATTTACCCTCTTTAAGTGTTGGAAATTATGAAAATATAGCAATAAAATTTGGACTGTGGGTGTAATTATGTTTCCAGGACACCCACGGAGAGACACTGGCAGTGATAGACCATCCAACACAAGCATGTATTGCTTATTTATTAGGAAAAATGGAGTAAGACCTAACTTTATACAATGGAAACACCTGTAAGTCTTTTCTTTTGGCTCCTGCATATCCTGTTGTGAGCTATGTGAAAGCTGGCGCTGCCAGAGAGCATGTCAGTGCCAGGAGAGGACAATGTCCTTCCTGTGTTCTTCTATTGATAAAAAGGGTGTGAGGGGGGGTGAACGGGCTTCAGAAACTAATTAAATGGGAAATGTTATGTAAACCTACGTGCAGGGCTTTCTTATTGAGTTAAAAAAAATTACCTTCCAGAACTGTTATGTTGGAATTTGCTAATTTCTCCAAGCAGGAAGAGCTTGAAGCCAGGCATGCCCCAGTCACAGTTTAGGCTTGATTGACCAACACTTCGATACTGCAAAATGTGCTACAGCAGAGTATTACCACCGCTATAATACTTAGTACTAACTGTGCTGGAGCGGTATGAAATGATTTCCTTATTAATCTGTTGGTATACAAAGTAGCTGTAGCCTCCCTCCTATGACAAAAAGAATAATGTTCATAGTGGAAGGGAATCTCATTTTTGCTTTCATTTTCAGTTGAAATGTACGATTTAGATTTTCTTTTTGTGGTGTATGGTGTTTTTTTTTTTTTTATATATATGTAGTTACCCTGTAGGTTAGGTTCACATCAGCATTTGGAATCTCCATAGGAGAGGAGGACTTTTCTCACCGCCGGTTTCAGTATAAAACAGTCGGAAACCACTGCGGACCCCATTATAGTCTATGGTGTCCGAGGGTAACCACTTTTTAAGTGGACAGGATCTCTGTCTTTTGGAATGATGGAGAGCTGAATACTAGTGTAAGCTTATGTCCACACCATTCACCTTTGTCATGATCTTTGAGCCAAATCACAAATGACACCCATCTGTAGACCGTACTGGTTTGGAGTTCTTGCTCTTTGTCAGTACAAAATAGGGTGCAGATCTTAAAGGAAATATATGATATATCTTTTTTTTTTTTTTTTTAATAATTTAATATCTTATAGTAGGGCTGGACGATTATGACCTAGATCAACATCACGATTAATTGAAAAAATTTACCTCGATTAGAGTTAGCTGCCGTTCACAGATAGGAATTTGAGGCAGAATCAACTTCATAATCAGCCTGAAATCTGCCTCCCATTCATTTCAATGAGATTCCACCTGTTAGATGTGGAATTTGTCAAAATTTGCTTGCGAAATTTGGAATTTGGCCCTGCCCAATAAAAGAAAAATACAGTGGCACTCTTCTCCAAATTCTGCTTAAAATTCAGAGTCAAAATCCACATCCATTTTTGTCCAGCAGAAAAAATATGCTTCAAATTCAAGAACCAGAAATTTTCTGCTTAACGAATTCAGCGTCAGATTCCTACATGTAAACATCCCCTTAATGAATATTATTTTAGGGCACTCCTCTTTTTACATGCTACACCCCCTATTTATACATCATGTCATGCCACTGAATTTTGGTTTCAGTTAGGCTGGGTTCACACTACTGTTTATTAATGTCGTTGCTGTCTTCCATCATAGGATGACTGCAATGGACATGAAATATTTCATCATGTTTGTTTAATTTGTAATGAAAGAAAAAATTTATGCATGCAGGACTGATGCTGTAATAGGTTGTGACCGCTGCAACAAGTCAGTTTGTGAAATTTCTTCCCTTCTAAATAATCCACACTCAGCTGAGTGAGTGATATTAGTCAAAAGAGGAAGCATTTAGATACCACAACACAGTGTGACACACCACATAAAGTTAGAGTGGGGTCACCAAGTGTTGAGGCACATAGTGTATAAAAGTTACCAACATTCTGCTGACTCAACAACCGCAGTCCCAAACCTGCTCTAGAAATAACATCGCCACCCGACTCTGGAGCAGTGGAAATCTTCTGTGGCGTGACAAGTCTTACTTCAGTTTGGCGAATGCTACCTTGTTATTACCTATGTGATTGAATGTTGACAACAGTAGAGTTTGGTGGAGGAGTAATATTGCTATGGGGTTATTTTTCAGGAGTTGGCCTAGGTTTCCTGGTATGATTTCCTTTCATTAGAACAAAGACATTTTGATCAATTGTATGTTTCCTACTTTGTGGGAACAGACTAGGAAAGGTAATTTTTCTCTTCTAGCACGACTGTGCTGCAGTGCCCATTAACTAATGGGTTGGCCTATCACAGAAAGTGACCATCAGCAATCTGGAAAGCACTGGCTTCACATATAACCATATGTGTGACCACTGTAGGGCCATCAAACAGAGAGAGGTCATGTGACGCCATTCCTCTGACCATAACGTCTACCGGACTACTTTGAGCAATGTGTATTCAGTGCCTCCCTATTACGCTGCTACAGTGCTGGCCAAAAGTATTGGCACCCCTGCAATTCTGTCAGATAATACTCAATTTCTTCCAGAAAATGATTGCAATCACAAATGCTTTGGTAATAATATCTTCATTTAATTTGTCTTCAATGGAAAACCACAAAAAGAATTGTCAAAAAGCCAAATTGGATATAATTCCACACCAAACATAAAAAAGGGGGTGGACAAAAGTATTGGCACCCTTTGAAAAATCAGGTGATGCTTCTCTAATTTGTGTAATTAACAGCACCTGTTACTTACCTGTGGCACATAACAGGTGGTGGCAATAACTAAATCACACTTGCAGCCAGTTGAAATGGATTAAAGTTGACTCAACCTCTTTCCTGTGTCCTTGTGTGTACCACATTGAGCATGGAGAAAAGAAAGAAGACCAAAGAACTGTCTGAGGACTTGAGAAGAAAAATTGTGAGGAAGCATGAGCAATCTCAAGGCTACAATTCCATCTCCAAAGACCAGAATGTTCCTGTGTCTACTGTGCGCAGTGTCATCAAGAAGTTTAAAGCCCATGGCACTGTGGCTAACCTCCCTAGATGTGGACGGAAAAGAAAAATTGACGAGAGATTTCAACGAAAGATTGTGCGGATGGTGGCTAAAGAACCTCGACTAACATCCAAACAAGTTCTAGCTGCCCTGCAGTCCGAGGGTACAACAGTGTCAACCCGTACTATCCGTCGGCGTCTGAATGAAAAGGGACTCTATGGTAGGATACCCAGGAAGACCCCACTTCTGACCCAGAGACATAAAAAAGCCAGGCTGGAGTTTGCCAAAACTTACCTGAGAAAGCCAAAAACTTTTTGGAAGAATGTTCTCTGGTCAGATGAGACAAAAGTAGAGCTTTTTGGGAAAAGGCATCAACATAGAGTTTACAGGAAAAAAAAAAAAAAGGCCTTCAAAGAAAAGAACACGGTCCCTACAGTCAAACATGGCGGAGGTTCCCTGATGTTTTGGGGTTGCTTTGCTGCCTCTGGCACTGGACTGCTTGACCTTGTGCATGGCATTATGAAGTCTGAAGACTACCAACAAATTTTGCAGCATAATGTAGGGCCCAGTGTGAGAAAGCTGGGTCTCCCTCAGAGGTCATGGGTCTTCCAGCAGGACAATGACCCAAAACACACTTCAAAAAGCACTAGAAAATGGTTTGAGAGAAAGCACTGGAGACTTTTAAAGTGGCCAGCAATGAGTCCAGATCTGAATCCCATAGAACACCTGTGGAGAGATCTCAAAATGGCAGTTTGGAGAAGGCACCCTTCAAATCTCAGGGACCTGGAGAAATTTGCCAAAGAAGAATGGTCTAAAATTCCAGCAGAGCATTGTAAGAAACTCATTGATGGTTACCGGAAGCGGTTGTTCGCAGTTATTTTGTCTAAAGGTTGTGCTACCAAGTATTAGGCTGAGGATGCCAATACTTTTGTCCGGCCCATTTTTGAAGTTTTGTGTAAAATGATCAATGATTTGACTTTTTTTTTTTTCATTCTCTTTTGTGTTTTTTCATTGCAAGCAAAATAAATGAAGATATTATTACCAAAGCATTTGTGATTGCAATCATTTTCTGGAAGAAATTGAGTATTATCTGACAGAATTGCAGGGGTGCCAATACTTTTGGCCAGCACTGTATATGGTAGTGGTGCCTGTGTAGCGTTCATGCACATGGCATGTTATAGTAGAATTTAGTTATGATCCTTAAACTAAGGATCTCCCCTTTTAGTGTCTGAGAGCTTCCAATTCTTAAATACTCTGGGCGGAAAGAGAAGGGAAATAAATACTATCCAGTCAAGTCTGGTGACTATCTCACAACATTATAAGGTGAGAGGCCATTTTTTGGCCCCTTATTAAATTTCTTCCTTGCATGAGATTATATCACACAATGTGCCGCTCGGCATTTCTGTTCTCTTTTTTTTTTTTTTTTTGAGCAAGTCTGGTGGCAGAACTGTGTATATGGAGTTTATGCAGTAGGCTTCTATGTGCTGACATCAAAGTTCTGTTGGTGCTATTTCCCCCTTGAAGCAATGTGATGAAGCGTGTCACATTTCTGTCAAATTCTAATTCAATATGAAAGGCGCTATAGAAGTAAGAAAAATAAATAAATAAAAGCAAACAATAGAATGGGAACCCCTATTTGTCTCTGTAACATACAAAGCCATAATGTGGCCATGTGCTGGAGTTCAGCAGCATATACTATGTATCTGTAGACAATAATCTACAGACCTTTAATGCTGTGTAATGAGTAATTTTCTATATATTTTATTATATTGTTATAATAGTGATGCTTAGAAGCAGGTTATGAATTGGCTTTAGAAAATAATCCTTGGTCTCCCGCTCTCTTCTGAAAGTCCAGCACTTACCTGTGGATGTCGACAGACTTGCTGCCTTCCTGCACTTCCAGTTGGTGTCCTGTGGCTTTAAAGATTTGGTGACTATGAGGTGCTATAATTTCCCCTTTGTGTGTCTGTGTGCACGTGTTTAAGTGCTTCTTTCTTTCATTTTGAAAGGACAACCTTGTCATTGTTTGCTCTCTACATTGATGCAGGCCGCCGGCTTTTTATGTCAGACAATCCTCCAGCAAAGCAGGCTGCAGGATAAAATTTTATTTCATTTTGTAATTGTTTCCATGTCAACAAAGCAATTATGCAAGCCGTTGTGATTCGCGCTCTGCCTCGTATTACTGTTTTGTGCCTTTTTCTATTGAGAAATGTCTATGGAACTTCATAGTAACAGTGTTTCCTCTGTGGTACTTTCTAAAGGGTATCATCACCCATATGGAAGCAAAAAATGGTGCTTTCTTTTCCCAGGTATTGAGTATGTACGTCTTTAAATATCTGAAATAACTGTAAATTGAGACTTAGTGTTAAACTAGGGCTGGGCAATTTAATCATATTAATTCTAATAATTTGCCATTTCAAAAAAAATCATGATTCGGATTTTCAGTAGAATCCTGAAATCGATGTTAGCCCAGCCATTGAGTCTGAGTATATTATATTATATTTTATGTTATATTATATTAGATCATATATTATATTATAATATATATTTGTTCTCGGTGCTGCAAACTATGATGAGCCATTTTTTGACTGTAGTCAGTAGGTGAGTGGTAGGATGAGGAAGCTAGTATCAAACAGATCTGATGACTTCTTCCAGCTCACTGAACTTTCTTTAAGAAAAAAATGGAGATTAAAATTGAGAATCATCCATATGTTTGGAAAAAAAAATTGAGATTTTATTTTTAGGCAAAAATCTCCCATCCCTATATTAAACCTTTTAGCTGCCGTAGATGTAAGAAAGTAATGCCATTTTATTACTTGTGTTACCTTTACTAGTTCTTATTCATGTATTCAGTTTTTATCTTTTATGACCAGAATTAGCTAGTAGTGCAGCTGACTCTGAGGTTGTTGGCATTCAAGTCTGTTGGAAGTATACTCTAACCATAAGCGATGCTAGAGAGTTTTCTAGGTTTTTATTAGATGTAACGCTAGGTTCACATCTGCGCCTGGGTTTCCTTTCTTCGGGTCCGCTTGGGGACGCGAAGAACGGAAACCTAATCCGCTAGCAGGAAACTCCTGCTTGCAGGACTTTTCGCTCCGCATTTTTTAAGTAGATTTGGGGATGGAAACCCCAAACGTAGAACAGGCACAGGTGTGAACCTAGCCTTACTCTGGCTTTACTTTTATAGGGTCTCCATTAATACAGTGCAGGGCAAAAAATATTGTGTTGTTTTTTTAATATAATAAAGTGAAACCGCTTTGAGATGACCACCCAAAAATGCATTAAAAAGGGGTCTTTTACCACACCCCTGCCCTCAGTGATTCCCTCCGATTGTTGGCACTGTCAGCTGCGATAGGCACACTGTTCCACATTTTTTGGGACTGTCCACGAGTGCGGGAGTTCTGGCTGGAGGCGAAGGGTATATCCTTTTCATACAGGGGATCCCGTTGGACTCCCTCATTTACTTAACCTACCCCCTAGCATACCTCCCAACTTTCAAAGGACAGAAGGAGGGATAAAATGTGTGGCGTGCTATGGCAAATTTAGCTCCGCCCATTCTCACCCATTTTTCTTTGTGCCGCCACACAGTATAATGCTCCTACAGTTACCCTAACATTATATGCACCCACATTATAATGTTCCCCTCCAATTGCCCCACAGTATGAAGTCCCCCTCCTTGTGCCCCAGTTTAAACTGGGGGCAAGTAGAGGGGGACACGA
This sequence comes from Leptodactylus fallax, assembly GCA_947044405.1. NCBI lineage: Eukaryota > Metazoa > Chordata > Amphibia > Anura > Leptodactylidae > Leptodactylus > Leptodactylus fallax. The sequence continues at coordinate 41,369 of CAMRHE010000191.1, forward strand.
AACTGAGGCAGCTGGAGCGGAACATTAAACCATGGGGCTAGCTGGAGGGGGACATTAAACTGGGGGTATCTAGAGTCAGACATGTCCCCCTCCAGTTACCCCCGCAGTTTAATGTTCTCCTATATCTGCCCCCAGTTTAATTGCCCCCCCCCCCCTCGTCTGCCACCAGTTTAATGTCCCCACCAAAGTTTAACATAAAATTACTGATAATCACCTCTCCTCGCTCCCCTGCTGTCTCTTCTCCTGGAGTGTTCAGGGATCTGCAGGCGCGATGTGAGTGAAGTCATCACATCGCGCCTACCACTCCCAGGGCCAGAGGATGCAGAAGGGAACAGTGGTGAAGAAGAAGCTGTCCGCGGACGGCTCCTGCTTCACCATTATATTCCACTCATCTGCATCCTCTCCGGACGCAGATGAGTTGAATACAATGGTGAAGCAGACTAGGATGGCGGGACAGGACCCACAATCCGAGACTGTCCTGCAGAATCCATGACGATTGGGAGGTATGCCCTAGACATCTGGGAAAGAAATTGTCTAGGCTATTCCTCTATTTGTGTACCGCTAAGGCCGCTAAGATCCTGAAAGAAATGCTTTGGAAGTGAGTTAATCCCCCCTCAAGTGTTGGTTGGTTCACATGAAGTATATTCGTAGCCTGGAGAGTTTGACCATGACTCTGAACAACACAGTGGAGGTGTTTGAATATATATGAGATCCATGGGACACCCATTTTATCTTATGAGGTCTCTAATACTGTAGTTCTCCCCTCCCTTTTCCCCTCCTGTACTATCCCTGACGTTTCCCCCTAGTCTGTCATTCTTCATCTGTAATGTTATGATGATTGCGTACTGTATCTGTTCTTCTGCATACAAACGTTTTTGAGTTTTTTTTTGTTTGTACAATAAATATAAAACAATAAAAAAAACTAACTCAATAAAAATTACAGTTAATAGAATGAAAATGGGGATTCTTTTTAGGGAGGTGGCAAAGAAGGTGATCTGTATGCATAATCTGTTGGAAATTTTGTACAGGATAAGAACGTGTTTCTTAAAGAGATGCTGCTTTGAAGAGGTTTTACTGTATACATAAAAATTCTGTAGGTGTTGTTTTCGGGCCTTGTATGCACTGCTTGAACCCTCTGTCAATGGGCCTGGGACAACAGCAATGTAAACTCATTAATTTCTCTGCCTGGTTACCTTGCATGCAAAAGCAGAAACACTTATATTTCATAGCTGCCCTAACAAAAAGACAAAAAGGTCTCTGTCTGGTGGCAGATGTCCGTCACTCCATGCAGAACCTAAATGTTTGATAACCTTGCACTTCTCACTTCCTTAGAGCATGGATGAAAGGAATATTGCTTGCTGTAAATAGACTGCTGCTGAAGATTCAGCTTCTGCTGACGTCTACTGTAGGCTCCGGAGGACTGTGAAATAGTTTTAATAGGGACAGAGTTAAAATTATTCTGCACAAAAGCGAACAGCAGGAACTAATGCAAGCTGGAAAAAATAGAAAGGAATGCCAAGTACAGGAAAGGCCTTGTTATGTCACACTTTTGATAATAACCAAGAACATGGAAGCCAGCTGCTTGACATCTCTTAAAGTAATGGCATGGCCTCGTTTCTTGAGTTTTGCATATATGCCAATAATGTCAAACATAACTGTTTTAATGAAGTTTATATGTATGCTTGTATAATATTTAATATATACCGGTATTTTGAATAATGATAACCGTTCTATGTGCATGTTTTTTTCATGGCTCAAGGATTTATTCTAGCGCATTTGATTTCACCCATTTATTGGATACATCTAGGTAGTGGTACAGTGTACTGAATAAGGTGAATACAAAAAGTTTTAATGCATTTTAAAGGAATATTTCCATTTCAAAAATTGATGGTATATTGCTAAGGCTAGGTTCGCGCCTGCGCCTGTATTCCGTTCATGGTTTCCGTCCCCGAACCCGCTTAAAAAATGCGGAGCAGGACTTTTCACTCCGCATTTTTCGGGCAGAAACCCGGCAGACCCCATTATAGTATAGTATAGTATAGTTAGGATTCCGTTCTTCGGGTCCCCAAGCAGACCCAAAGAACGGATACCCAGACGCAGGTGTGAACATAGCGTAAGACATGTTATCAGTTTGTTTGGTGTGGGTTTGATCTCTTGGACTTTCACCAATCCTCAAAATGAAAGAGCTGTGCCTCTGTACAGCCCGGCCATCTGCTGTGCAAGGGAACTGTAGCTCCGCAGCATCTATACTCTGATTTTAAGTGATTTTATTATGAGGTAGGTTTAGTAATTTTACTTTTTAAAATTTACTTCCCCACAGCAGCCTGCTTTTTGATAGCCGAGTCCGTCTTGGTGTGCTGCAGTAGAGGAACCAATTATTTCTGCTGTAGAATGATGCTGCTTCCAACAAACTGACTTTATTGCATTTGAAGTTGTAATTTTTGCTTTTGCCATTGAAGTTCTAAAGCTGAAGGCTGTTGTTTTTCCGGGGGGATAAAAGCTCGGCAGATGGACCTTCTTCATCTGCCAAGAACTAATAGGTGGTATTTGCTCATAGTATTAAGGTGGGGGCAGCATTCTTGTAAAGCTGCCAATGGCAAAAAAAAACAGTGTGTTTGTCAGATTTCTCAGCATGGTAAGGATGGAGTTTTTTTTTTTTTTTTTTTACCCTTGCATTGTGCCTGGTGTAAAGAAGACTTTAGCTGTGCATATGAAGTTATCATTCTAGCTGTATTATTCCTTATGTTGTGTAGAAATAACAACTACATTTATTTTAGCAAGAATTAAAATTTCTACTAAGAGGGTTATGAAGAAAACCATAGGCCCTATGACTCAAAAGTAGGCAATTCATAGCAGCAAATTAGAATTCAGCTTTTTTTTTTTTTTTTTTTTTTTTTTTAATTAAAATATTTTATTGAATTTTTACGAATAAACAACATAAAACAACAGACCAGAAATACAAACAATGCAGACCAGAGCCACCAAAGGGGACCCCAAGACGTCCACAGTCAGCAAGGCAACATAAACATTAATTAGAAGAAGATGAGAAAAGAGTGGAGAGGGGAGGGAAGGGGAACAGAGAGAGAAAGGGGAAGAGGAGGGGGAAAAAAAGGGGGGGGGGGGGGAGGGGTTTTGTTCAGGCAGAGAGGGTAACGGGGGGAGTGAACAGGGTAACATACCATGTGTGGGCCTTGAGGGAGGCCTGGAGGACATGTCAGGGCCACAGTAGACGGACCTGAAGTTCACTATGTAAGGTCAGGTGTAGAAACAAATACAATGGTAGGACAAATGCTAACGGTGGAGACTATACTCAGAGACCAGCGGTCAAGCCTGGGAGGGGGGCCCAGAGCTCAGAAGCATCTGCTACTCTGCAGTGCGTTGGAATTCCAACCAGTAAAACCAAGTCTTGTTAAAGGCTTCACCTGTGTCATGCAGGAAGGAAGTGAGGTTTTCCATGCGCATAATCTCATTGACCTTCAGAATCCAGAGGGAGAGAGGAGGAGGTTCCACTCGCTTCCAGAATTGCGGAATACAAGCTTGGGCCGCGAGGACCAAAAAACGGAGTAGCAAGCGCCTGTATACCCGCACCGGAGACTCACAGTGGTGAAGTAGAAACAAAGCAGGGCCCAACTGATGAGACGTCTAAGTAATTTTGCAAAATGATCCATTTAACACCATCCCAAAACGAGGAAAGAGCTGAACAGGACCAGAAGACGTGAAGCATGTCGCCCTCCTCCTGCCCACACCTCTAGCACATCGGGAAGACCTGTGGGAAAAGCGTATGTAGCTTTGCAGGGACCCTATACCATTGGAACAAGATCTTTAAAACTGGCCTCCTGGTAGCGGGAGCTGACAGAAGCCCCATGCGTGAGTTGGAAAATACGTTCTCTTTGTTCTTAGGAGAGAGAGAGAGAGACAGATCCGCTTCCCATTTCAACATAAAGGGTGGGGAACAGACCCATGAGTAGGATCTATCAGTAGCTTGTAAATGACTGAGAGGGAATGGCGCAGGAGACTGTCCCCCACGCAGATGCGCTCCAAAAATGTAGGTTCTGACCTAAATTCAGTCAGGGCCGGGAGTGAGTTCATAAAGTGACGAAGCTGCATATTGCGCCAGGTGTCAAGATGGGGTAAGTCAGTCGAGGCCGGGGTATTCGGCGGCGTCCACCAACTGGAAGCTTTTTTCCTTCTTAAACTGCATTGGACATGAATGAAGAGCTGGGGTGCGTTCACACGATGGAAAATTAAGAGGAATGCCTCTTTATTTTCCGCTGCCATATTCAGCTGTGGTCTAGCCGTTATGGGATGCCAGTGCAGGGCGTTGTCATGCCATACGTGGCCCTGATGAGGCACCGATGAATGGGCCTAATCAGAAGGGAGTCTCGAGCTGCGGAATCCCTGGCAAGATCGAGCAAGGCACTTATTTTTTCAGCGTCCTGCTGCGAACTCTGCCTCCCATTGAAAAACGTAAGTGCTACTATTGCAGGCAGCCCACCAGGACATTTACTCTAATTTTCCTCTTGTCAACCACAGCCCCTCCTCACATGTCACTAACAGGGTACTAAGCACTGTAACATCAGCACAAACCCGATCAACCGCTACTGCATCCTTGTTGCTTAGATACATCAGACAGATACCAATGACTTTGAACCCCGTTGACTTGATCTACCCATGGCATCTGTTCACCAGAGTCTAAATTGGAAATACAATGTTTGATCTGGATGCTAGATTTACCAGTGCATTGCACCATTCTGCCTGAAACAGTGACAAATCGTACAAAGGGAATGGCTAGGTAATCATAGTGAGTGTAATATTGCTCAGAGGTATCCTAAAAGCAGTTCTCTGTAATATGGTGTTGTATGGTTAGATATGTTTCTCTCACCTTCATACTTTGGCAAAAGTATAAAAGTAAAAAAAATGGAAAGACCATGGTAGAGAAATATATGAAACTGTGTAAAACAAAAAAAACTTTTTGTTACTCGTAGCAGCGAAACACAGCACTAAAAATATCCTAATTACGGTACGACAGCCATGAAGATTTGCATTAAAGGGCTTTGCTTCTGGAAGCAACTTATCCCCCATTTCTGTGGGACTGCCAGAGATAGCCAAGAGCTCTACTTTCGGTATCTCTTACTGTCCCACATTAAATAAGAACGCCTGCGTGGCGATTGTTCTGTTCAGATGGGGTGCAAGACACCCTCATTCTGATGATTGGAGGAGGTCCTAGAGGTCAAACACTCACCAATTTGCAACTTATTCCCTGTCCTATGTTAGGAGCTTGTGTGGGTATACCCCTTTAATGAAATATCAGGACAATACCATACCATACACCAGGGATACTCGATTGGCCACCAGCTGTCCAGACCTCTGCCTCCCGGCTCTTTCATTATCCCTTGCACTAGTGGCAGCAGGCATCGGTGATTATCCCTGCTACCTTCCCACGTGAGGGCTCTTGGGCAGGCAGCAGGGATAACTTAGTGTAAGGGATCAGGGCTTGAGGACAGCGGGCAGGAGATGAATGTTCCTCCCGGCCACTGTCAATGTTGATTATGTGTAGGGGCACAAATTATACTAATAATGTCCCATTAGCGTCCGCATCAACATTGTAATGCTTCTTCGTTCCCCCATCAACAGGATAATGCTCCTTAAAGCCCCCACCCATAGTATAAATATTTTTTCCTAATTTTATTTTTTGTCTAAACCTGGTTTGTGTCTTATATAGAGATGCACCTTTTTGTCCGAAAAATACCGTAAATACTGCATGTGTTCAGCTTGGACCTTTACTGGATAGTAAAACTCGCTATACATATCAGCTGAGGCTTCAAAAATGGTTTCACAAATATGAAAATAAAGCTTACACACTTAAGGACACTTTCCCTATAAAATAAAAAGAAAATCCCCTCAAGTGATCACCTCTAATTCATTCATTCGTTCATTGTAAAAATGACCAACTCTCACATTGACTTTAACTTGATTTGTTCCATTTTTTTTTTTTTTGATCTGGCCGTTTGGTCTGTGTCCTCTCGCCACATCAATTTCTCGAAGGAAAAGGCCACTCCTGTCTTACAAGCTTTAGGCTAAGACCCCATGTTGCAGAACGCAGATAAAAGACACTATGGAAAAAGAAGAAGCAGAAACTCATCATGTTTTTCATTGTGGTTTTTGCTGCATTTTTTTTCTGCAGTTTTTCTTCCATTATTAAATCTATTTGAAAAATGTGAGCGTTTCTGCAGGTAAAATTGACATGCTGTTTTTTTTAAAAATGCACACGTTTTTGAAAACACAGCTTTTCCGCAGCATTTTTTTTCTGCAGTGTGTGGATAGGATTAGCCAGAATCTCATTCACTTTGCTGGTACTGTTAAACGCGGTGTTTTTTTTTCTGTTGCGTTTCTGCAACGTGGGGCCTCAGCCTTATTACCACTTTTGTACTGTGACTTGGAAAAGTTTAATCTCCCAAGTCTGTAGTCAGTCTCCCATGCCTGAAAGGGGACTGCGTGTTTAATACAAAGTATAAAATCCATCCATTTTTATTTTTGTTTCATGTACATTTCTGTAATTGGTCACTGTTTTGTCAAAACTTTACTGTATATCATAAAATATGGTAAAGCATATCAAAATCTCCTCTCCCCATCCTTCTCCTACAGTAATGGCTCCAGTCAGTGCTGACTACAGTCACAGCAGGCGCTCTCTCTCACCCTGCAGCCCTGTTTTATCATATTGAATTCATGAGACACGGTGGTTTATTCTATTCAAATCCTATGTCTGCTGTAGTACGAGTGGTGCCAATCTGGAGATAGAGCCTCTCTGTAACTAACTACATCAGCAAGAATAACCTATGGGAACAGCTTTGGATAGGCACAGCTTCTCTCTAGCACTATGGCACGTTCACGAAATGCAGACTGCTGGAATGTATATGCCTTTTATAGAAGTGTTACTATAAAAGCCTTATATATGCAAATTTTCTATGGAGGTTTTTCTTCTTTTGTTTGAGCCATGGAGAAGAAAACTTCCATTTCACAGCAGAACGTCTCCTCATGTGCAAGCGTTTCATTGCCACACCCCTGGCCTCCGCTAACTCCCCTGCCCAGGAATGTTAGCAGGCTGAAAGCCTGGCTGGCCCTCCACATGTAAATCATTTTCAATCCCTTTCTTTCTAAGGTCATGACTCTTCTCTGCATTTCCTGGAAGAAGGATATCTGCAGCCATTTTCTTTATGAAACACAAATTGTAATGAATTGTAAATGAAATAATGTAAAATCTGTCCCAGTGTCCTTTTATATTTCATGCTGTGAGGATTGTTTTCCTTTCCGGTCTAATCTGCTGCTTCTTGGCGCGGGAGATTACATAGTGGCTGTATGCCCAATCTCCACCCTACCTCCTCTTCTTGAAAAATGTTACTTAATGCTCAGTCTTAATAGGAACTAGTCATCTAATATGTATTGCATTATCTACATTTTCAAGGTTCTTTGGAGCATCTTTGTGCTGAAACACTAAAAGAAGTAGCACTATATCTGCACTAAAATAAACATAAATAAATTAGCCATAAAACATCAAATATATTCACCCATACAGCGAACACAGTAGCAGTAAAAACTGCATCTTTTGTTGGAAAAATAGACGCCTTACACCGCTCTGTGCACATAAAAATATATATATATATATATATATATATTTATATTTCCAACGGACGGTCAAAATAATGGCCATGTGAATAGCCCCCATTCACTAACATTGAATTTAATGGTGCCATGTGACGTCTGTTAAAGAGAAAAAAAAAAAACTGATGTCACACGTCATTAATCACGTGTGAATGTAGCTTTAGTAAGGCCACTTCCACATGACAGTGACGTTTTTTTCATGGATCTAATGTCCATTATAAACTGACGTTAATATCCATTTTGCATCTATTGGGAAGGGGGGGGGGTTCAGACCCTCCAACTGTGAAAAACTGAAACTATAGCATTACAGGTAGAGGGCGCATAAGAAGGAAGAGCTCTGAAACTCTTGACTAGCCTAACACGTGTGTGAATAGGACATGATGGCTGGCTTCAGATCCTTCTTCACCAAATGCACGACGTATGGGCTTTCTTAGATACCATTCACATTACTCGTTTCAAAGGTTTTTTGTTTTCTTTTAATGTTATGTGCACATCTTGCAAAATAGTAGGCCAAGTACAGAATGCAGTGGGAAGTATATGCTTTATACAAAAGTAGAGGTGAAAGCTGTTAACGAAGTGTCCAGTGGGTTTGTTGGGTCCCTGAGCTCCCACAAGTTGTGCCCTGCAGCACATTTTTATGATCTTGTACAATTTATGCTTTCCCTTCACCTCTTTCTCAGACAGCGCTGTAATAATTTTGGCATTGTAAAGGCAAACAGGCAGATAAGACCATAGTGGGAAATGTCCAGGCTTGGTGCCAAACAGTCTATAAGAGTGCTGTAAATAAAGAAGTGGATGTCTTTGGGAGTTTTACTAATGAAAGCAAGCACATGCCCAGTGGGAACAAGAGCAAACACATGGGGCCCCTTGAGTGTGTGTTTGTGGTCTTTTTTCTTTATTACGCAAAGCTGTCTTAAACCTCAACTGTAGAGTAGGTCAGGAGAGAGGATAAAAAGTCCACTAGATATTGTGCCGTTCTGTAACTAAAAGTCTCTTTAACACTGAATGACTTTACACCACAATGACTAAGTCCTTATTCACATTGCTTTGAAAAACAGACATTTTTCACAGTTTGATTTGTATACAAGTGGCACCCATCTTCACTGATCTCTCATAGACTTGAGTCTGTTAGAGGGGTTGCCAGCCACAGGTTGATTTTTCATACTGATGATCAGTATGCGATCTGTCGGGGTCCGACACCTGAACCCGCCCAGATCAGCTGTTGCGGCAGCTGGTAGGGGATGGGGAGCATGCGCAGCACAGCTCCTATTCAAGTAATAGAAGCGATGCAGCAGCCCCATCCACTGCACAGCAGTGGTGTTGGGGAATTGCAGCGCCGCTGCTATTACTTGAATCGGAGCAACACTGCGTGCACTCCCTGTACGCCAGCAGCTTCAGGCACATGGAAACTGCTGGAATAGCAGATCTTTGCGAGGTCCAGATGTCGGACCCCCAGAGGTTACATACTGGTGACTTATCCTGTGGATAGGTCATCCGTATGAAAAATCAAATTGGGGTCGGGCAATCCCTTTAGGTAAACAGCAAAAATAGGACATGTACTATTTTTTGATGGACCGATTACAATGTTTGTTAAAAAAGGCATTCGGTTTTAGTGCAGCCATGTGATGGACGTTTTTGGCGTTCACGCGAATAAAATCAAACAGTCGGTGGTTTTAAAAACTTTCTGTTGAGCATCTAATTGACAATTCTGTCCTGTAAGTCCAAGCTGCTGGTTGAAAGCAAACTCATCCTTTTTTCATTGCGACTGTTCATGTGACAGCCGTGTGCTAGGAAGTAATACCCTTGGTAAGGCACCTTTCACACTGCAACCCGCTTGCACGTTTGCTAGGGAGATGTATCCATAGGCAACCATCATACTGATGGAGGACACAAGTTTAGTTTTTTTTTTTTTTGGCCTCTGTTTGGTGGTATACATAACACTATGTGCACACAACTGTGCCGCATGTTCCTCTACAGCCCCATTCACTGCTCTCGGTGAGCCTGTGCCACAAAACAGACATGAATGGGACCTTCCCTAGTTTTACCCTGGTCTCACGGCCCCATACACAGGCCTGTTATAATACAGCAACAGTATGTACTCTACACAAATAGGTGTCACTGAGTTGCATATGGCTAAAGTTTCTGGCAGTAAATCCTATTGATGGAAACCTTGGATGGGCACTGCAGGGTGCAATGTGCAAAAAGTTGTGTCACATCTACTGATACCAACAGCAGTATGAGACAGAATAGACTCAAAGGGGAGGAATTGATGGGATTTTTTATTTAGTTTTTCTTCTTTCAATACATTTAGATAAGTAACAAGTTTCAATGAATATTCAGCGTCATACTTTTCAGCATTTTGAGTTTTCTATCTTGTGCCTCCAAGCTTCTAGCATTAGTATCTTTTGAGATCGTCCCTCAGTTCTTACCATATTTAGCTATGAATCTTGTAGTAAGTGCTGGTCTGTGTCTTTTCGTTCTGGCACTAGGCAGTTGCACTTGCTATCCAGGAACTAGAAAAGAAATATCATAAAATAAGTGGGTCATATTTACCATGTCATTTCTGCAAAGTAAATGGCCGAACTAAATGTCATTTTTTCATAACTTTATCTTTAATCTGTAGTTTTCTTTGTTCTACATTGGTAAGGAATAATTTTTTCTATCGCCAAAATGTGTGGTAGCCAATTTACTTTATTATATGTGTTTTGCTATAAGAACCCTTTATGGCTAAAAAATACTGTTTGAGGGCCCCCTTGTAATTTAGTTCAGGTGTTTTCAGCCATACTTATTGTAAATACGTGCATATACTCAAGCACACAGCCATGTCATTTTAATAGGCAGACATTGGTGGTGGTGGGTGTAGTACTGAAGAGCTCAGAGACATAAAAGCCCCTCTCCAGTGATTTATTTTAATCTTTGGCCCTTTGGAGGGGCATACTGCCGTATAATGGAGGATGAGATCATGTACCTGCCGCATCTTTCAGCTTATTCTGTCTCCTAACTGTTCCCCTGGCTGATTCACACAACAGCTGGAATTCCCTGGTTTCTATGTAAGGCTATGAGAGTTTAACATTCAGCCTCTCATAGAGACCTGATCAGCCCGGGTGACCTATTTGTGGATGGAATAAGCTTGAAAGATGCACCAGGTGAGTGTTCTTACTCTTCACTATATTGTAGCATACCCTCTACTGAAGAGCAGAAGGTTAAAATAAATCACTGGAGAGCAGCCTTTGAAAGTGACACCATCATAAGATGCCACCCTTGCTTTAAGTCAGTTTGAGTTTTCTCAAACTGATTAGTTTTCTTAACTAGATCAGGCCAGGCCATCAGGAAGGGCTACTATTGTAAAGTATATTGTCAAGACATCTTGGAGTAGCCGCTGAGCCACAAAGTAGTAGACCATCCAAATTGACAGTTTAGATCTGTAGCACGTAAACATTGCTTATCCTCCTTTATATCATGAACTACAGAGTTACAGTCTGCCTCAAGAAGTGACAAAAGCCTAAGACGGGTGAGGATGCTTTTTTTTTTTTTGTTGTTCTTTTAATCCCTTGCCTGTCCAACCTTACAGCATTTAATGCTACAGCATACAAAGAGCTTTTAGACTATTGCATGCTCCCAGTTCAGATCCTTCTATAACTCGCTGCCTTCCGAAAGAATAACATTTTCCAATTTTGGGTGTTATGGTTATAGGTATACATTTTAATACATGATTTTTTGCATTTTCCATTTGTAAATTATTTGCGGTACAGACAAATAATGGTAATGGTGGTAGTGATGCCTTTGGAGAGTGGAGACAACATTGCATATATTTTGTATCGGAATCTCTTAGTCACACCATATTAAATGTCAGTGCTTTATTTCTTTTCTTTGGTCTTCAGAGAACACGACTAGACATGGCAATTAACATGACATCTCTTGTGGTAATCTAGCCGTGCCAGACAAATGCAGATATATTTTTATATTAGTGGCACAGCAATATCAATACTCCCATAGGTTCTTTTGCATGCTTCCTTGGTGTAGTCAGTCTTTACAGACAAATGCATATGTTGGTACATTTGTTTTTTAAAGTGATGTATGTTGCCAGTGGTGTTTGTATAATAAATATATTATGTGTATTATGCTAGATTCACACTAGTGTTCGGCTTCCCATTCTTCAGGTCTGCTTGGGAACCCGAAAAATGGAAAGCTAACGCGCTTAAAAAACGGTTACCCGCTGGGTTTCCGTCCAAAAAATGTGGACTTTCCTCTCCGCATTTTTTAAGCGGGTTCGGAAAACCTGAACGTAGTTCAAGCGCTGGTGTGAATCCAGCCTTAATTATAAATTAGCTGAAATAATGGTTTGTAGGCATACAGGTTTTTATAACAGGTTAACTCAAAGATGGTTGAAGAATGGCTATAATCACACCAAAATATAATAATATAAAAGTATTTAATAAATGAAAGGAGATAATACTGTGCTTTGTTTGTAACACTTGTAACTGCAGCAAAGTGGTTCACATGAAGAATTGGGGGCCCCGCTGCATATTATTCGCTAATATACACCCATCTCATTTGATAACATCCAAAGGTTGTTGGGCAGCCTTGTGATCCCAACTGAAGAAAACAATAGACTATAGAATTTTATAGTACCCTTGGATGGGGGGGTGTCAACTCATAACATGACCATTTATGGTACAGAAACGTACAGAAGTACATTAATAAGATATCCATAGATGGATACAGACTGATCAGTAACCCTGTCATATCACATCAATAATATTGATTTTGTGGAAAAACATGTCCTATTACATGGTTGGACTGTAGACTTAAGTAACCAGTCAGCCTATTGTTTGTCTTTTTCATTGTTTTGGTGGCCTGGCAAGAAGAGCTTTAATTGTGTTAAAGGGATTTTCTTCGACCAGTGTATTGATGATCTTTCCTTATAATAGGCTATCAATATCAGATTGGTGGGGGTCTGACCCTCAGCATCCCTTACTGATCAGTTGTTTAAAGGAGCTGTACACTTTTGTGTGTATACTTTGTGCTCTTCAGTGTTCACCTCGGGCCTTTTACCTGCATGCTGGCTTTAAGTAGTGACAGTTCAAGGTATACGGTAGCTTTATTCCATTCACTTTAAAAGGGTTATGCCATTATTTAAAATGGAAAACACAGTGGGGAAAAAAAAGGCGAAAAGGCAAGCATTTTGGGGACACTGGTTTTGCTTAGTTTTTTTCTGGAGTGTTCTATTAAAGGAGTATTCCCACAACAACAATCATGTTTCATATAAAAGTAAGTTATAAAATATTACTATCACCTATTGAAAGCAAAAATGTATACGTCACTAGAAAAGAGGAGGAGCCTGCCTGTAGCTGCTTATTAGCTCAGGGCTACATAACCATGCATGTGCCATCCTAACAGACAGAGCATGTGCAGTTCATCAATGACTTCTGTCACACAGAGCAAGGTATACCTGGGAAATGTAAGCAGAAAGTCACATGCTGCTCAGTAAGGACCGCCCACTCTGGCCATTGTAAGCTGATAATGTAATTGTGCTATTGGGGTGCAGATCTGGAAAGAGATAGCACATAGGAGGTGCGTGAAGTCACAGATACAAGGCAGATGGTTTATCTGTATGGTTGTTCAAGTTTTAAAAAAAAATGTATGTTGGGAAATCCCTTTAAATGGTTGTTTCATATAGTTGACCCCTCTTCATATACCAGTTGCAAGTCATCTTTGCATTTCATGGATTGCATGCACCTGAATAGCTGCCATGTGAACTACATTTCCCACATGGTGTCTGCTTCAAGGGTAAATTTTACCTGGCCCACAACATCCCCTGGCAAAATCTGCTATTTGCTGTGTTGGTGGGGGCCCAAGTCAATTAACTTATTGGAAAGGGGTTGTCTCATATGAAACGACCCCTTCAACATTGTCTTCACATACAGATGTGCAGAGTTAACCTGAACTTCTACAATTGGTTAAACTTCTGCATCATGATATCTTATCACAGAAGATAACAAAAGGCAATGAAAAGTCATTGAAAAATGTTTTTCCAATGACTTTTCATAGTTTTTTCTCTCTGCTACCTCAGTATGTCTGAGTTTTATTTTTCTTCATGTATAACACTTGAAGATTTGCAGCGGATTTCCTCATGCATTGTAAAGGATGAAATTCACAGAGTTTAGCTGCAGCAGTTCCACAACAGAATGAGCGTGCTGCTTCTACCATAAAAATGAATACATCTGTGAAGTGAAGATGTATTTTCTCCTTTCAATGTTGATATGTGAAATTCCTATGCCTTCCAGGCGTAGTCATTGGTGCAGAGCTCCAGGTGTGGTTCACAGCTTTATGCTTCACGTACTGTGACAGAGAAGAGAGGTTTTGGACAGACCTTTGACCTATACGCCTGGAGTCACTTGTGGATTTGGCAATTGTCCACTCCATCTTAGTGGGAGTCTCACACTCAATATAGAACTATGGGAAATGCTTTAAGGAGCTGATTGAAATTGGGACAAGCTCCTGAACTGTGACACTCCGGGCAACCTCTGCTTCTATATCTAGAGGAGATTCCATGCTTCAGTGGAAAGCCGTATATATCAGATGAGCAATGGGGTTTGACAATGAATGTGTTCAGTTTGGGAGGACTACGGTGATCATATCCAGTTTACCATTCTGGACTGACATTTCCAGCCTGAATAATAATTTTTCCAGCTTTTTTAAATTAAATACTTGCAAATATATTGTGTAAAATTGTAGCAGTTTTGCTTATGTCTACACCCATACTTATTGGGAGCTGTAAATATTTCAAAATGTGAGGTCTGAGGCTTTCTATAATAAGGAAAAATCAATGCTCAACAAATAGGTGTGGGATTTGTAGAAACCTGCTGCTAATGGTAGAACTGCTGCTGATTTCTCTTTGCTTGGTTACTAGCACAATAGCAAATTTCTCTTCAATAACAGGAAAAATGATTGTGGTGACGACACGCCTTTTCACTATCTGTCTATACTTACATGAGAATTATTAGCAATATTACGCTAGGAATATATTCTTAAAGCAAATGGCATTTTTGCCCTTCTGCTGAAGGGCTTTTTTTTCACGAATGGCATGACCTCCTTGACTGATGTCAAAATAATTACAGTGCTTGCAGACCGCAGCGCGTGCCCAAATGGTTCTCAGAAAATGGTGGTGAAAGTAATTTGGTGTGTTATATTTTTAAAGAGCAAATGCACGGTGTTCTCATGTTTTCATACAAATTGCATGGCATATACTGCATCATTTGTCATACTGGTACTTTGGTAGTGTCTATGTCTAAATACAGTAAAATTCTTCTGTTACGACTTTTGTCAGAACATGTCAGACTGTTATGCCCTAACACAGTAGTCCAGGTAATAACCATTTTGTAAACCTAAGTTCTGAAAGGACACATATTTATTTTATTTATATAGTGCCAATATATTCCATAGCACCATACAGAAATGAACATCACTCTTTGGTCTCATCCCCATTTAATGCCAACAGTCTAAATTCCAAGAACCTGTTATTAAATTTTTGGAGTGTGGGAGGAAACCAGAACACAAATTCAAGAACCCAGTACACCGAAGGGAATAGTGCCAAGCACTATTTCTTACTGGCATTAAGGGAAACCCATTGTCACCAATAATGGAAATAGATCCCAGAAGAAAAGGTTTGAGAATTTTCCCTTGTTCTCTCCTCTGTGTAATCAAAAACAGCCATCATTTGACCGGTATCTATGATTCTAACTTTGGAGTGAAGTATTAATATGACTTTGAATAAGGGGAGGTTGAGACAAAGGATCATATGTGCGGTTGATTCCTGTAAGAACAGGTAGGATGTAATGGCCATGGCTAACTTAGATGTTTGAGAGCAATCTGGGACAGTATGTTGTATAATTTCCATTGGTTTATGATATTTTCAGAATGATTTACAGTTTTGCCATGCATTGTGCATATCATGCTAATAATTGTACATTAAGATTAAATGGATGTTTTCATATTGTATATTTTAGGTCAGAAGACATGCCTGCATCTTCATGGTATCTTTCCCTACCTTTATGTGCCATATGATGGGTATGGTCAGAAGGATCCAGATCGCTATCTCAGGCAGGTAGCGTTCAGCATCGATCGGGCACTTAATGTGGCCTTAGGCAATCCGTCTGCCAATGTTCAGCATGTGTTCAAGATCTCCCTGGTTTCTGGAGTGTAAGTACACTTTCATAAGCTTTACCTATAAGAAAAGGCATGATAGTATGAATTCATTTTCATGATTTTTCTCATATTGGAGCTGCACCAATATATTATCTACATTATGTGACTACAGGGCCATATTAAGGCACATCTATGATTTTCCAGAAATTAGATTTTGTGCATGCCATGTGATGGTTATATTGTGCCATGTCTTTGAGGAAATACTTTCTGCTGGGACAGAGTGTATTTGTCCCTCAGGTGGGAAGTACTGCCCTCTTTCTATCAGGATAATGTATTCCCTATAAAATTACAGGCAAATTTTGGTTTGGAGATGCTTAAATGTTTGTTAGTGGGTTTCATAACAAGAACATATTAGGGAATATGAGTGGATTGCAAAATGAGCAAACAAATGTGATATTCTGGCTGCTTGTCAGTAGCCTCTGTCTCCACTGTTAGTGGATGAAAATATTCTTGTTTGCAGAGACTGTAAGCCTATACAGACCACATCCTAGGCAGAATACAGTGTTTTGCCATTGAAGAACATCATAACATGAACCAACATTCAGCAGTGTCCCAGTGCCCCAATATCAAGAGCTAGCTCTCATCAGAGCCCCAATATCAATAGCCAGCTGTCATCAGTGCCCCAATATCAAGAGCCAGCTGTCATCAGAGCCCCAATATCAATAGCCAGCTGTCATCAGAGCCCCAATATCAAGAGCATGCTCTCATCAGAGCCCAAATAACAAGAGCCAGCTGTCATCAGAACCCCAATATCAAGAGCAAGCTCTCATCAGAGCCCCAATATCAAGAGCAAGCTGTCATCAGTGCCCCAATATCAATAGCCAGCTGTCTCAGTGCCCCAATATCAAGAGTCAGCTGTCATCAGAGCCCCAATATCAATAGCCAGCTGTCATCAGAGCCCCAATATCAATAGCCAGCTGTCATCAGAGCCCCAATATCAAGAGCATGCTCTCATCAGAGCCCAAATAACAAGAGCCAGCTGTCATCAGAACCCCAATATAAATAGCCAGTGGTCATCAGAGCCCAAATAACAAGAGCCAGCTGTCATCAGAACCCCAATATAAATAGCCAGTTGTCATCAGAGCCCAAATAACAAGAGCAAGCTGTCATCAGAACCCCAATATCAATAGCCAGCTGTCATCAGAGCCCCAATATCAAAAAACAGCTCTCATCAGAGCCCCAATAGCAAGAGCCAGATTTCATCAGAGCCCCAATAGCAAGAGCTAGCTGTCATCAGTGCCCCAATATCAATAGCCAGCTGTCATCAGTGCCCCAATATCAAGAGCCAGCTGTCATCAGAGCCCCGATATCAATAGCCAGCTGTCATCAGAGCCCCAATATCAAGAGCATGCTCTCATCAGAGCCCAAATAACAAGAGCCAGCTGTCATCAGAACCCCAATATAAATAGCCAGTTGTCATCAGAGCCCAAATAACAAGAGCCAGCTGTCATCAGAACCCCAATATAAATAGCCAGTTGTCATCAGAGCCCAAATAACAAGAGCCAGCTGTCATCAGAACCCCAATATCAATAGCCAGCTGTCATCAGAGCCCCAATATCAAAAAACAGCTCTCATCAGAGCCCCAATAGCAAGAGCCAGATCTCATCAGATCCCCAATATCAATAGCCAGTTGTCATCAGAGCCCCAATAACAAGAGCCAGCTGTCATCAGAACCCCAATATCAATAGCCAGCTGTCATCAGAGCCCCAATAACAAGAGCCAGCTGTCATCAGAACCCCAATATCAATAGCCAGCTGTCATAAGAGCCCCAATATCAAAAGCATGCTCTCATCAGAGCCCCAATAATAAGAGCATGCTCTCATCAGAGCCCTAATATCAAGAGCAAGGTGTCATCAGAGCCCCAATAGCAAGAGCAAGCTGTCAACAGAGCCCCAATATCAAGAGCAAGCTCTCATCAGAGCCCCAATAACAAGCGCCAGCTGTCATCAGAACCCCAATATCAATAGCCACCTGTCATTAGAGGCCCAATAACAAGAGCCAGCTGTCATCAGTGCCCCAATAACAAGAGCCAGCTGTCATCAGAGCCTCAATATCAAGAGCCAGCTGTCGTCAGAGCCCCAATATCAAGAGCCAGCTGTCATCAGTGCCCCAATAACAAAAAACAACATTCAACAATACTCCAATAACAAGAGCCAGCTCTTATCAGTGCCCCATAACAGATTATGCTTGCAGCAATATGGTAACATAATGGAAACTGTCAGCAGTGCCTCCATATTTGAGACAGCTTGCAACCTCTATTAAAGACTATCTCATCTTGGAACAGGCACTGTCTGGTAATCTGGGTCCGTAAACCACCAGCAGATATTTTTGGACTTGTGGTTTAGTGTCCCAAATATCCCTATAGAAAACCAGTCTAAGGCTAAGACCCCACATTGCGAAGATGCAGCTTTTTTTGTTGCAGATTTTGTTGCAGTTTTTTGAGCCAAAGCCAAGAGAGCCTACAAAAGGAATTGGAAATATATAGGAAGCTCTTATACTTCTCCCGTTTGCTCAATCCACTCCTGGCTTTGGCTCAAAAAGTCGCAACAAAAAAGCTGTGTTTCCAAATCATGGGGCCCTAGCCTAAGAAAGGCTATATTTTTCGAATGACCCTGCAATTTTGCTGTGCCACTGAAAACAGTATAACACTGCTTCACTGTGCATGTGCCCAACATTAGGCACACTCATAGTAAAACAGAGGTGTAATGCTCTGGCTTCAATGCAGAACTGTGTGTGCACTGCGGACACCATATATAAGTCCAAATAGAACAACAGACTCTATTATTATTTTATATTTTTTAAACCTGGCCATGGACAGGTTTCTGTGCGGATATTTGGGACACTGAACCTCCGGCATAAGGACCTGCTGGTGGTTTATTGTACCAAATTTACCTGGTAGGTTCCCTTTTAAGGGTGATGACGTTTATACACTGATTACTCTTATTGATTCAATGGTGTCTGTTGGGTTTGCAGTATTTTTGACATTAAGAATGTTGATGCAGATTATGGTTTTCTCGCAGTTAAAAATACCCAGATGTCATCACTTTCACATGTCCATTTTTATGCTGTAAGATAAATAAACACAAAACAAAACAGAATATTTTATAGAACCTCCTCCGAGAGATTCTTCTCAAGTGTGAACAAGGCCTAATAGAATCATCCTGTAGCTGTTGAACAGTAAGGCGGAAATCCATTTCACAAGGTTGACCTGGATACACCCTATGTACCATTTAGGGAACAGTTGAGAAAACTATAGTTTTCAGGGTCAAATTGACATGCACTGGTAGGGTGTGGCAAGAACTATTTTGCAGCATAGGTAACAGCTTTGTTTGTCTATACAGTTTGCTGCAGTGATTCTTCTAATTTGCCCAAAGTGTGATCCATGGCACAAGAGATATTGACCAGATACCTTAGTCACTTTGTTCACACAGAACACTGTATTTCATCTCCATAACGTTAGTAGATTTGAGAGATTGTTTTAAGGGAATACACCCCTGGATTCCACTCCATTGTTAGCAATGATGCATCACAATACATAATGCCATCTTATCTCATATATATATATATATATATATATATATATATATATATATATAAATGAGTTCCTGTCTGTCTGTTCTTTATGCGCGACCAAACGACTGGACCGATATTCACCAAATTTGGCACACATGTACATCAGGTGTCCGGGAATATTATAGACTGGGTCTCAGCTCTATTGGATGTACCGTTTCTGAGATACAGTATTCCCAAAAAATGACCAACATTAGCTAATACAAGCCTGCAAGTCTTTCACTTATATTCCAACTGCCATACACACGGTTACATGTCCTTTATCAGCCAATAAGAGCTCGCAGGCGCTTAGTCTCCTCAGGCACACAGGTTTCCATAGTAACCAAGCTATGTATGACCTGTATTAGTCAATAGCTGTTCGCAGGTCCTTAAATATTCAGTCATATCACGTGTATCAGCCAATATAAGTTCACATTTAATTTACGAGGTTTCCATAACATGCATGCATCGCAACGCATAATGACGTCGGACTGGCCCACCGACGTCTGGGACGTCACCAAGGAGGCCCGAAGCCTGCTGAAAAGACCCCAGAGTATAATGATAGCAGTGTTTGTAGGGTTCACAGCCCGCAGGCCTTACTTACTGATCCCCACTCCTGCTCAAAGCCGCCTCTGTAGAAGGTGAAGCGCAGGCGGCCATCAGCAGGAGCGGGGATCGGTAAGTAAATAGGGCCCGTTACCTGTTGGTGTTACACCAGCAGGTAACGGCCTATTAAAAAAAACCAAAAACATCAAAGGCCCGCCGGGACCCCTAATGTCCCGGGCCCTGTGGCAGCCGCTACCACTGCTACCCCAGTAATTTACGCCACTGACTGGACTGCCATACTGGATTTCAGCATTCTTATAAATTGAAACGTTTTTAAACTACTCATGCCCCCTGCAGCAAAACGCATGGCTGCTGCTCGAGCTAATGAAAACTCTCAGCAGACCCAAGCCTGTCTCTAATCTGACAAGATATGTCACAGACAACAGCGAGCTGCTGAAACAATCCAGCAGACCCAAGCCCGTCTCCAATCTGGCAAGGCATTGTCAGCCACATGCACACAGCTGCACTCCATGTTTCCATAACAACCCAGCCATTTTTCATCACTGCTGTAGGTCAGCTTTAAAGGGGCACTGTGGATGACACTGTTACACAAGGTCATAAACACACAGCTTTACTCGAGGTTTTCCATAACAACCGATCGCAGGTCTTTCACTGATATCCAAATTGAGATACACATGATCACATGACGCTTATGGACCAATGGAAAATTGCAGGTTCTTCAGTCTTGACATACACACAGCTTTATACCAGGTTTCCATAGCAACCAAGCTATTTATGACCTGTATGAGTCAATAGCAGTTCACAGGTCTTTAAAGATTCAGTCATATGACGTGTATCAGCCAATATAAGTTCACATTTCATTTACCAGGTTTCCATAACAACACAGCCATAAATAGACTGTACCTATACTGGACTGCCATACTGGATGTGAAGTGCAAAACTGGCCAATTCTTATGGGGTCACTACACAAACAAAAAATGAAATATACCTGTACGAAGCCGGGTCCTTCTGCTAGTTATTTATAATAATGAGTTGAACTGATGAAAAAATGTTACTTTACTGTTTGCAAGAACTTATGGTCATGTTTGTGGCACCCGAAACAACATGGTGACCACTGTAACTGGAAGCGTGCAGTGGTAGGGCATTATTGCCAGTTATCAAATAGCTTTCATATTTATCATTTATCAGATAGCTTTAATTAATTTTGATACAATTAGACATTTTCAGGTTTGTTTTATGCTGGGCTACATAAAGACTTCTGTAGCACTACATCGGTAGTAATGTATCATATAGTTAAGATCATGTAACTAGCTGCATCTAAAAATAAGTATAGGAAAACGCTGACTCCAAGAAATGCTATAGAAAGCTACCATTGCTAAACCTTCCGTCTGTTACTAAATCTATATCTATGTATATTTTTCAGTAAGTATGACTTATGGCTCTGTGATAGTAAACAATGAAGAAGATGCTTGCCCTCACTGATTGCTGGCATTGCTGGGAGTCAAATTCCCAGTGCTCTGATATGGATGACTTATTGTAAAGAAGTCCCAGAAAACACATATAAGGCTGACCCACGTTGCGGAAACGCAGCTTTTTTGTTGCAGATTTTGTTTCGGTTTTTTGAGCCAAAGCCAAGAATGTCTACAAAAGGAATGGGAAATATACAGGAAGTATTTATACTTCTTCCTTCTGCTCAATCCACTCCTGGCTTTGGCTCAAAAAAAAAAACCACATCAAAATCTGCACCAAAAAAAGCTGCGTTTCCACAACATGGGAATTTATCCTTAGGCTAAAGCCCTATGTTGAAAAACGCAATGTTTTTTTCCCTTCTGCAGAAATGCAGGGGAAAAAAAATCTACGTGTTTTACAGCACCTACAAAGTGAATGAGATTCTGGCTAATCCCATCCACACATTGTAGAGAAAAATCTTCTGCAGAAAATGCCTGCAAAAATCTCAGTATATCAATTATACCATCGGAAACGCTGGTGTTTTCCCTATAGGTTTAATAAGGGAAGAAAATCCACTGAGACAAAGTCATCAAAAATGCAGTGAAAAACGTGATTCGTTTCCATTGCGTTCTTTCCCGAAGCATTTTTAGCTGCGTTTCGCTATGTGGAGCCTTAGCCAAACATATTGCTTTAGTAATTACCTGGTTAGGGACTTTGCACAACTCTCCTACAATCCATTTTTCACATGTTTCATGTCAAGTATGGATTATACATCACAGATGGTTTCAATTGTGTTTTATTTTTAGATGAATGAACTATAGTGCCCTTCTAATAGTGCACATTTTTTTGTAGCCCCTTCTATGGATACCATGAAAAAGAGAGGCAGTTCATGAAGATCTATCTGTACAATCCATCTATGGTGAAAAGGTAAGTGTTTAGGCTTTGTTTTATGTTTTGAGGGAAAGTAGGGCAGATTTATGAAGACTGGCATTTCAGGATACAATTGATTTATGAAGAGGTTCTAGCATTAAAATGTGTCTGAATGGAGATCTACACTAGTTAGGAACTGGTGTAAATTTCCATTATTAGGCTAAGTGACGTCCTTCAGCAAAAAAAGCGCTGCGGAAAAAAACGTGAAGGCTAGAATTCCATCCACTTTGCTATGACTGCAAAATGCTGCGTTTTTTTCCGTGGTGTTTCTGCTGCGGGATAAACACTACATGGGGCCTTGGCCTTACTCACGCCAGAAAACTGACCTTTCCGTGTTCTTCTCTGCCCACATTTGCACAAAGTGGTGAGCAGGGCACAGAGCAACACATTTGGTGCAAGAAAAAGGGTTTTGTGTCGAATGTGCGCCACAGTATCATCCTTCTACTCCACAACAAAGGCTGCTGAAACCAAAGTGTCTGTTTCTTATCTTCCACGACATGTGTCAGTAGGGTAAAGGTAGGAGGCCCCCATGCAAATGAGATTGTCGGCCAAACCTGTTTGAAATCAGGGTGTTTGGCTGGTATACATCTAATGTGTACGATCTGCTTAATGATGTGACTGCAGTGCACAAGACATATAATGCATATACAGCGGCGTTTCCCTCCACTCCCTTTTCTAGATTGGAGCTAGGTTGCTGTTCCCTGCACATATGTTGGCTGTGACCATAAACCTTGCAGTGTCACTTTGGTTGTTGTACATTAGCATCTGTGCATTACCGATATTATTGTAGTATAGTGTTGCCCAGTGAAGTAGTACTTTCCTCCTGAGCTAGGTTTCCCTGTGGTACTTCATCTGGCTATATCTTCATTGCAGGCACATAATTATTTGTACTAAAGCTCAGGGGGATAAATCACAAATGACTTCTTTATCATTATATGCCCATCAGGAGTTGCCATCTTTTTGTTTTTGACAATAATGCTTGTGGGTGTATATATACTTATATTTTAAGTAACACACTTCTGTCCATGAATCTCAAAACTTTCTTATACTTCTGTTTTTATGGTTTTAAACAGAGGTCACCAATGACCAGGCTGCGGACCAGTAATGGGCCGGCCCAGTCATTGGGGACCTCTGTAGCCTACACCCAGTGGCGCAACTAGGAATGGCTGGGCCCCAAGGCGATCATTTGACATGGGGCCCCCCCCCCAAACCACCGTCCCCTCCAACCCTCCCGCACAAACCGCATTCCTGCGTACACTATTATGCGTCATAGTGGCCCCTGCAAACAGTATTATGCCCGATAGTGGCCCCTGCACACAGTATTATGCCCCATAGTGGCCCCTGCACACAGTATTATGCCCCATAATGGCCCCTGCACACAGTATTATGCCCCATAGTGGCCCCTGCACACAGTATTATGCCCCATAGTGGCCCCTGCACACAGTATTATGCCCGATACAAACATAAAAAACAATGCTGCTTACCTCTTTCTCGCTCCGGTGCGCTACTTCGGCCATCTTCAATGTTGGACCAGATCTCGCGTGATCCAGGCCGACGTCGTGACGCATAATGACGTCAGCTGACGTCTGGGACATCACCAAACAGGCCCGAAGCCTGCCAGAGCGTAGGAGAGGTACGTTACAGTGTTTTTTATGTTCCCTCACCTCCCCCTGGGCCCCCGATCGTTATACTCAGGGTTCTGAAAAGACCCCGGCGTATAATGATAGCAGTGTTTGTGGGGTTCGTGGTAGCGGCTGCCACAGGATTCCGGGCCCCCTAATGTCCCAGGCCCTGTGGCAGCCGCTACCACTGCTACCCCGGTATTTATGCCCCTGCCTACACCAGCAGATTACTCTCCAAAAAGCAGCTCCTGGGACCTTTTTTGCAAACATGTCATGATGTGATGGTCCTAATGTGCCATATGATATTTGAAAACACATGGCATCATGCTTAGTAAGGCTATATCTGTACATTTAGGATTTCATGTGGATTTAGGTGTGTTGCAGTTTTACCCACTGAATACCTGGAGAAAAACCACAAAAACCTGTATGTAAGGGTGCTCTACAAGGAACGATTTTTTTAGAGTGCTGACTGGCTAAAAAAACGTGCTGATCAGTACTCCTCCTTCACTTCCTCTTATACAGGCCAATGCAGAGGACATGGAGGAGGAACAATCACTAAATCGATTGTTCCCTCGGCATATACTTTTGTTGTCCGGTCAGTAGCAGAGCCCTTACTACACAGTGCAATGTGTTGCCTATGGACAATGATTTTTTTTTTTTTTATTTTGTCCTGCTGAAATCAGCCGATAAACAAGCATTAGGTGATTGTCGTCCTTATTACACAGGCCAATTATCAGAAGTTATCACTTGTACAGTACAAGAGTTCGTTCCTGTCAATTATCGCTAAATGTCTTAAAAACAGATTACTACAAAGCATTTGGTAATTTCTGTTTACATTTAATACCTTTTATAGTGTGTTTTTATCTACAGGTAGGTAATTTGTAGGCTGAATATAAGCATAAGCATGCCTTCAAAAATAGAAGTGTTAATATTTTTTTTATTTTTGGCAATTAACAAAATGCAAAGATAATGAATGAAAATGGATTCTGAATCAAATTATTATTTGGTGTGTTCAGCCTTTGCCTTCAAAACCACATCAATTTTTCTAAGTACACTTGCACAGTTTTTGAGGGAATTCGGCAGGGAAGGTTGTTCCAGACAATTTGAAGTACTAAGCACTGAACTTCTATGGTATAAGCTTGCTCAAATCCTTCTTTCTCTTCATGTAATCCCAGACAAACTTGATGTTAAGATCAGGGGTCTGTGGGGGCCATATCAACACTTCTAGGACTCCTCATCCAAAGGGCAAAGGTCTAATAGTGATTTGATTTGGATTTCATTCACATTTCATTTTGTTACTTGACAAAAATAAAATATTAATACTTGCATTTTTGCAAGCATCCTTATTTTGCCACATTTTTCCCCTCACACCTGCCTAACTCTTTTGCACAGTATTGTGTGTACATATATTTAAAATATATAATTAACATAATAATAAATCTGTCAGGATTTGCTTAGGAAATCCGTGTTTTTCCCACTAAACATTCAAGTCTCTCTCTCTCCCCCCCCCCCCCCTTCCCCTTTTTTTTTTAATTTTCCCAGAGTGAGTGAACTTCTGCAAGGTGGAGCTGTGATGAATAAGTGCTATCAGCCCCATGAAGCCCATGTCCCCTATCTTCTACAGCTCTTCATTGACTATAACTTGTATGGCATGAATCTGATCAATCTTGCAGCTGTAAAGTTCCGAAGGGCACGCAGAAAAGGTAAGTGGTCATTTGGTGGGCTAGATACGCAGTGCATTAGTAATTTATTAGTTTAGTGACAGGAAGACTCCCAGTGCACGTCAGATGTTTCCATAGGTCCCCATTCAGTCTCTGGGAGGGCAACAGAGTGTCCTTTTAGTCTGTCTGGCTGGTGTGGTGTACGTTGGTCCCTTTTTTTTTTCCTCTGTTGTATGGAATAGCACAGTACAATATGCAGAGACATCCTACTTGTTTTATATACCTTTTTAAATATATATTTTTTAATAACATGGAAGCCTAAAGACATCTGGTACTGTATGCTTATGCAGTGGCATCTGTTGGAGGTGTATGTTGGGAAACCTTCCTGATGTATTCCTCTGACAGGTACTTCAAAGTGTAGTTTGAATACTCCATTGTTTTGCTCCAGAATTGTTTGGCTGTTTTCTAAAATTTTATAAACTATCATTATGACAAAAGGTCCAGTAATATAATGGTGTAAACGGCAGACTGGATTCCCAATGTATGTGTATAGTGTGAACCTGTAAAATGTGTTTGAAGTGTTCCTTAGGATTTGAGTTTCTCTGCTCTTATAGACACTTTGCCTTTTCTCTGTCGGACAGTGGAAACAACAAGGTTACTTCTAAATCCATAGAGCGACAACATCCCGTTCCTATTTACTAAATTCACGTTCTCTGGTTCTAATGGCAGGATCTGAGGAAATTCCATTTCAAACTATTTAACCCCTAAAGCACCACAATGTATGAGGATCGCCGTGATGACTAAGAGAGAGGTTTCCCAGTTGTCTGTCTTGTCACCGACAACCCTGACATGGCCATTGCCAGGATGTAATGATATCTCTGGCCACAGCAAAGGCCCCCAGGACTGTCCAGTGTTAATGCCTTTGGGCCATACCTTAGGTATGTCCTCACAGATGCCTTTATATTGTAAATTCACTGCTGTATATATACTGCCTTTTATATGACAGCATCATATTTTTAAAAAAATGGTTAAATGTGGGTGTTAAAATAATAAAATTATGTTATCAAGATCGATAAATAAAATGGAATTATATTAGTTACTGTAGAAACCAGACACATACTAGGTATCCCTATACTTCTAAGCACCCATACAATAAATAAGGACAAATTTAAAAAATTTAAAAAAAAAAAATCACAAAATAATGGAATAGATTTTTAGGCATTGTCCCATGCATATATTTTAATAAGTTAGTCTTCACTGACTGGTCCTCTGTATTACTAGAGTGATATTAAGCGCATGTAGATCTAGTTAGGCTCATTAAAGGATTAACCCCTTCTTGCATGTTAATGTAAATGTACTGTATATATGAATAATCTTTTTTTTTTCTCTAAAAATAAATATCTATCTATAGAAAATAATATACACATATTTGGTGTCCTTATATTTGTAACCATGTGATAATTGGTGATTGGTATTACTAAGAAGGTTAAGAAAAAAAAAATGTCACATTAAATATATTGTTAACATTGATAGATGTGGTGTCTAAAGGATTAGCAACCTGCATAAATGAAGATCAGTGGCAAAAGGTGATGACTGTTAGAATGCTAAAGGCAAAAAACAGGCAAAATATTTTGGTCCTTAGGGACAAATTTCCCTTTTCCTTAAGGGGTTAAGCATGCAGATAATAAGCACACAAAAGGACTGCCTCACAGATCTTGGTGTGTGTGCGTTCTGGCAAGTCATGATCTTTAATAAGAGGTCACATAGCAGCAGCTGCTCCACCTCCAGGCTGCTGCCTGTCACTTAGTGCATCTGGAAATGATTTGGCGTTCGCTCTGGTCATACAGTACTGACTCATGCTAAGCTTGCTCTGAATTCGTGTTTCCATGGAGCTGTTTGTAGAACTTACAGTCGGCTAAGTATTCTCTAAAGGACAAGGATCCAGAACATTTTATCTCATAACATGTACCCACCACTTAGTCTTGGTATGTGTCTGAGACTGCGGTAGATGCTTAGAAATCTAGGTCCCTGTGACCATCTCTTGCTTAAGAGTTCTCTGGGAATAGGCCAAAAAATGAAAAATAAAAAAAAATGTCTGGGTGTTTGCCATGATACCTACCTGCATCCCAACCCTACTCACTCTCTTCCAGCAGCAGGGAACCCATCCAGTATGGGTTTTACATAGAGAAGATCAGTTACAGTCTGACGTACATGATGAGTAAATATTTATTTTCTACCACACAAAATATGGCAATACGCTAGGCACAAATGGGCAAAAACTTCAGCTTTATGTGAAACCCTATGGCAGGACATTGAGATTCAGAATGAAATACATATTGTTTTACCCATATCCAGAAAGTTGATATCACTCTCATACAGATGTAGGATATAGATCCTCCTCAATTGATTTCTATGTAGAGAATATGCATATTATGCAGTATTTGATGGAGCATGTGGCATATTTATTTATTTTCCTTGTATATCGCCAATTTATTCACAGCTGTTTACAGAAATTGTCAGTCACTGTCCCATATAATATTTTATAGTAGATGGGTACATTATTCTTTATAATACACACCACAACTGCTGCAGAACTTCTTTTTTAAAGAGGAAGCTGAAACCTTGTCAGTCATAAACCACTTCTTCTAAACAGGGGTCTACAGCTGCTGAGTTGTGTGTTACACCATACTCTCATTCTACTCACAGTGCAAGGCACAGCCTCCCATTGCCAATCGGAGTGACAGGGACTATGCTCTCCTTATGTTAGCCACAGCCTTTCCTTTGCAAGCTACAATGTCTCTCTTAAATTAAAGGGGTCTTCTGGCCCCAAATCGATTTTTCATATTGATGACCTATCCACTGGATGGGTAATCAGTATGTGATCTGTGGTATTCTGACACTCAGACCCCTCATAAATCAGCAGTTGCAGCAGGCCCCCAGGTGCTGGAAGCTGCTAGTAGAGGGCGGCTCATAATAGGAGAGGTGTAGCAGCCCTGTCCACTGAATAGTGGTGGTTTTGGGGAATTGCCGCTTCTAATCGAATAATTTAATGTGTTCTATTAATTGAATATCGTTCTGTACGTGCCGCTTGTCCACTAACAACTTCTGGGACCTGGAGGCTGCTGCAACAGTTGATCTGTATGGGGGCCCTGGATGTCGGACCCCACAGATCACATACTGATTATCTATCCTGTAGACAGGTCATCAGTATGAAAAATCAATTTGCGGCCATAAAACCACTTTAAGGCACAAGGCTCCCGGTATCAGTCAAAGCCCACGTTGTCAGCTAGAATACCCCGTCATTGTTATCCACAATTTCCACCAAGTGCCAGCTACAGTACAAAAATCACTTACTCTTCACAGCTGAGGCTGAAGTTCTCTTCCTCCTCTCAGATACAGTGAGAAGAGGATATTTCTCATGGAAACACTTGCAATATGGCAAATGTTCAGACAGTTATGTTCTTTGGCATCAACACCTCTTGAGAAGTTTTCCTGCATTTTCATCTGTTCCTTTGTTTAGGACATGTCTCTCAAGATATGAAAGTGCTGAAAGATACCCTCCCAAGCAGTTCCTTCAGTGCCACCTTAGTGCAATGGGACGAAGATGAAATCCCAAGGTTGGTAAACATGAATGTCTCACTTGGTTTGTGCTATAATTTGTTGTGTAATTGTGGTTTTTAAGCAAACATGTAGACAATAATTATGACCTTGCTAGCTGTCAATTTCATTCTTTTAGGCTTTGTTCCCTCGGTAATAAACCACTTCCCAGTGGCTGCACAATACACTCATATTCTGTTGAAGAGGTGAATAGACCTCATAGTCATCTGGATATATTTTAGTGTGTACTTTATTATCATCTTGTTTCTCTCATGCACTTTTTTTATCTTTTGATTTGGTCGGGTGTCATGTTCAGTGCTCCTTCCACTGAAATATAAATTATGACATTAGGCAAGGATTCAATGTGATAACGCGCTTACAAGTGATATCCTGTTAGTTTATGCAGTCTAAAGTCCATGATTTTGCAGTGCTTTCTCCAATCAAAGGTCACATCTTAAGGTTCACTGGTAGACAGATGCACCCATGTAGTTTATTCATACCAAATCCATTCACTCTAGGATAAAAATAAAATGGGAATGCCATATTACCCTGACACTGCTGTTCATTCTTGAAAATGAAGAATGAGTTCGAGTTTACATGTTGCTGACATAGTGAGGGAAGTTTACTATTCTCTCTATGCCAGAAAACAGATGGATGTAGACGTGGCACATTTTTGGTGCACAGCCCTTTTTTTGTGCCAAACATCCATCACTTTTTCCTCTTTCTGTGTCCCACTCGTCTCTTTTCATGAAAGCGGGTGGAGCGGGGCAGGGAGTTAACTTGTTTGAATTATATCAGAAATCTAGGCCAGTCCCTGACTGATATAGATTTCAATTCTGGCACAGACCCTCTTAATCATTCTGGCATAACTAGTGCTACATGCCAGTCTTAAATTTCGCCAATACGTCCTACCTATGTCCAAAATTCAGTGCAGCTGAAAGCTGTCAGGTTAAACTTTGCTATATCTGTAGAGCTTGCAAATACATGATATCATCTTAGAAGATAATAGGACTAGTGGAAGAGTGAAGAAATCAGGCGATACCTTTTAGAGGCTAACTGAGTATATTTGATAGTAAGCTTTCGAGAGTACTAATAGGACTAGTGAGAATGCACAATGATTCAGGCAGTGAAACTGCATATAATAAAAGCATGTGGGGGGGGAGACGTGTGGCTGATGGTATAGAAAGACTCTGGGAAATGTAGTTTGTATGTGAAAAAAGGGTAGCTGTACTGTGTTTAGAACTGCCCAAATGGAAAAAATCTCTCACAAACTGCCTGACTGAATTAGTAAGAAGGCTGCAATCTCCCGGTCATGGCTGGAAAATGCATGGGTTTAGAGGTGCCCATACAAATACATATGTGCCTAAGTGTCCCTCTGGAATGGTGCTTATTGATATGAATTGTATAGGCACGAAGCATCTTGCAGCTCTTTAGCTAATCAGGATTTGGGGCTCTGTAACAGATTGGAGCTCCAGGTCTTCTAAAATGTATTATGTACTATGAACCTGTTCAGAATAAAAAGGTTAAAATAAGTATAGCAAATGTGGCAATATTGATTCTGTGTAAATGAGTCTCTGCTTTATATGAAATAGCCATCAATGAAATACGTGTCTATTGAAATCGCCATTGCTTAAAGCTGGCCTTAGACTGACCCTCAAATGTGGCAATGATATCGTCGCCCAGATTGGCCCACAAATGTGGCGGTGGTATTGATTCTGTGTAAAGTAGCTGATGCATCAAACTAAATGGCCATCAATAAAATCTCCATTATTTAAAGCTGACCATAAGTTGACCGCCACTTTGAAGATTTTCCTCATATTTTTTGCTTTCAGGGTACTTGAAGAGAATGGGGCAGACATGAAGATGTTCACCTTCATACAAATTATTTTCCCCCTTGTGTTGAGGGAAATATCGTACTCTCTATTGCCCTGTAGTAAATGTTGCAATTTGTCTTGGTTGGAGGGGTCTCTTGTGCTATGTTTGGGTGGTTCAGTTATCATTTTATAGTGTTGATGTTCTGTTGTACTCTGGATGTATTGTTCTGCTTTCCATCTACTTAGTAGACATGTCATGTCTCTTACAGCTCCTTAATGTTGGAGGGAGTAGGACCACAAAGTACCTGTGAGTTGGAGGTGGATGCTGTAGCTGCTGATATTTTAAACCGCCAAGAAATTGAGGGTATGTTTTTTTTTTTCAATCTACCTCTAGCAATTATTAAATTGTTTTTTCAGCTTTTTGTATTGATTTTAATATGGTAACATGGCTGAAAATTTTAAGATGATCATCCATGTATCATAACCCAGAGATCCGGTTTGTTACAATGTACACTACAAATCGGAAGTTTGGATACAACTTTTCATTTAATAGTTTTGCTTATTTTTTTGTTTTATTTCCTACATTGTAGATTCATATTGAAGACATAAAAACTATGAAGGAACACATAATGAATTAAAGCGTAACTAAACTTTCAACTTTTGATTTTCTGCAGCATTTGTGTCATTATACATTTTGTAATATACTTTAACAAATATTGTCTCCTTTCTATGAAATCCTGCATTTTTTTCACTCTTTCCCTTTCATATCTATTGAGAGCTGTTCCCTGCTTATCATTTTCTCATTGTGTACTGAATACTGGGCTGTGTGAAATTAAGAGAAAATGAGGGTGGGGAGGGTTACTTTAAACAACTATATCTCAGGCACTATAAAACATGAAAGGTGTCATATCAAAGAGAGGATTCTACCTGAATGATTTCCATAGAAAACACAGTCGGGGATTGGGATATTTATATGAAGAATCACGGCTGTATTTTCTTACTATCATATCATATCAGTTGAGAATCTCTTTTTTTTTTTTTTTTTTTTTTTTTTTTATAGGACATCAAAAACAAGTTTCTACATTCTATAGTGCCTGAGATATAGCCATTTGAAGTGATTTCACAGATAAGAGCCAAAATGTGTTAATAAAGTTAATTACAAAATGTATTAATGACACACACAGATGCTGCCAGAAAATGAAAAGTTGCCCGACAGTTTACTTATGCTTTAAGTAAACAAAAAAGTGTTGTGCACACCAGAATATGTTTTATATTTTAGATTCTTGAAAGTAGACTCCTTTTGCTTTGATGACGGTTTTGCACTCTTGACATTGCTTCAGCTTAATGAGGAAGTCAAAATGAATGGTTTTAAATGAAAAAGTTAATTTGTGGAAATTATTGCCTTCATATTGTGTTTGAGACCATTGGTTGTGTTGTGCAGAGGTGGGATTGGTACACTGTTCCTTGCAGTGTTTAGCCCTATTCAACTACAATTGTAATCCACATTACATTAAGAAAAATTAAACTAAGTAAAGAGAAATAAAAATTCCATCATTGCTGTAAACAGGGCTGTGGAGTCGGAGTCGGTGCCTATTTTGGTGGAGTCGGAGTCGGTATAAAATGGACCGACTCCGACTCCCAAAATATATAATAAATTGGTACAGTTAGTAGTACAATGCAGTATGTGCTGAATATATTTTAATAAGAATTTGGGAAAATGATGAAATGTTGAAAATGATGAAATGTCCTGTAAAGGTCTGTTCTATTCCTCATATAATGATGGGACTGAGTTCTGAGTGAACCTATAAGGTTTAACACCATTATCTGGAGTAAGCAAAAGATACAAGTGTTGTGATTGTGAGGACTGAAAAGCTTGACTTTATCTGTAATTGTGCTGGAGACCCACCCACAGCCCGAGGACACAGAGTGACTGCTTGTCAGCAAGTGAATCATTGTGCTGAGACTGAGAACTCCTTTAAGGCAAGTACTTCTTCTTAGTATATCTAAACTTTCAATAAACTGCATAAATCAATTGTCCAGTGTATGTTCTCTCTGTATGCTTTGTGTTAGTTTGCTTCTCCTCTGAGCTCATGTTTGGAGAGGTTAGCTGCTCTTCTCAGATGGCTTATATATGCTATACATAGAATATAAGGGGGGAAACTGTTTTCTAACATCTCAAACTTAGAAATACAGAAACACACATGTGAGAAAGTACTATAGGTGTAGAAGCTGTTGCCACTTGCCAAGGCTTTGTTATCTAGCACTGCTAGTAGTTTCACTTTGTAGATTGTGAAGCAGTATGATGTAAAACACCCAGGGCCTGATGTATGAAACTGTCTAGGTGTAGAAGTTTCTTTGTTGCCCATAGCAACCAATCAGAGCTCCCCTTTCATGTAGTGCTCTGGAGAAATGAAAGCAGAGCTCTGATTGGTTGCTGTGAGCTCTGACTGGTTGCTATGGGTAACAAAGAAAGTCTTAGACCAAGACAGTTTTCACACATCAGGCCCTTAGTGAGCTGTATCCAGAGAAAAGTGTGATACTGAAAGTTCAGAGTAAAGAGACCTAATAAAACATATATTACAAACTTTTTATTTATCATGACATATCGATAGCTGTACTATTGATTTATGCATAGTTTGTTTTATTTCTATCCAAAGTTATACTCGCTATTCTTTCAGATATTACAATATACCTTTTTTTTTTATAGGACAAAATTATTTTGAAAACAAATTTATATCATTATAAAATGTCTAAGAAGCTTCCTATGAAGTCAGCTGTATTTGAGCATTTCACACTAACTGAAGATAAAAAATATTTTGTGTGTCAGTGTAAGATAAGTGACCCAGATGAGAACAAATGCTGTGATGTCAAAATCAGTGCATACTCCGGAAGCGAGAAAAACGCTCCTACGAGAGCTTCCAATCTAAAAAGACATTTAAGCCGCTTCCACCCAGAAGTTTTCAAATCTGTGACTGAAAAGGATGAGAGTGACACCAAGAAACCAGTGCCCAGCACTTCCCGCCAGACAACGGAGGATGAAAGATTGTCTCAGACATCAGTAACAAGATATTTTCTAAGTGACAAAATTACTGTAACAATGACAGCAGATGTGTTTAAAAGACAGCTCATAGAGCTTGTTGTGAAGGACGGTGTACCATTATCATGGAAAAATGGCCCGCAAACTTGGTGTTTCTCTGGAAAGACAAAGTATTAGAAAATTAGTGATTGAAGAAGCCCTTAACCAAAAAGAACATCTTAAAAAGATTCTCAAGAGACGCTTAATAGATCTTAAAATGGATGCCTGCACGCGTCACAGAGTGAACTATTTTGCTATAAATATAAGATTTGTTTGTGACAACAAAAAATTTGTTACCAAGACACTGGCAGTAAAGGATACTAAAGCTCAACACACCAGTCAGTTTCTCCAGGCCTTAGTGGAAAATGTTCTGGAAGATTATGAACTCAAAAAAGAACAGGTTCTTGCTTCAAACATGATAAGTACAATTAAACTGATGAATGAGAATAAGGAAGGTGAAGAACAGTTAGAAGAAAACTTTGGATTCAGTATGTCTGAGATGGAAGCCCACAGTCCTGTTCCTGTAACTGAGGAACAAACAGATATTACTACAGAACAACAGCAAAATTATACTTTAGAATTAGATCTTGCTGAAGCTGCTTCAAAATTCTCTCATATTTATCACATGCGCTGTGCTGTGCACACACTGCAGCTGGCAATAAGAGACAGTCTGCAAGAGGGACATGCTGGAACTCTGATTGGCAAGGTGAGGAAATTGGCTATTGCTGCCCGAACCCCTAAAATTGATTCCATCTTGAAGAGACGTGCTGGGAAAGGAGCAATCGTAGATCAAGCCACTCGGTGGGGCAGCACCTATTTAATGATTTAGCGATTAGTTGAGCTGAAGCCCTTTCTTGTGGACATGGCCAACCCTCAGGTAACATTAACAGAAGGTCAATGGACACAGGTGGCTGAATTAATGGAACTGCTTCATCACCCATTCACAGTAACAAAAAAATTACAAGCTGAGGATTTAACTCCTGGAACTTTCTTAAAGGAGTGGAAGAACTTGCTGTTTTGCATGTCCCAAAGACAAGGCTTAATCGCAGAGGGCATTGCTGCTTCAATGAAAAGGAGAGAGACACTGTTATTAGATAACAAAATTCTTCTGGCAGCTGTTTATGTGGACCCAAGTAATCGTATATTGCTGAATGATCAACAGATTACTAAAGGAAAAGAAGCTCTGACTGAGGTAGCAATTAGGATGAGTGGGCTACAGGACTGCCAAGAGCAAGAGGAATTGGGTCTTGCCAGTGCTACTGCCACCATATCTTCATCCTCATCAGATGAAGAGTTTAACGTTGAAAAGTATTTGGATGACATGGATCAGGCAAAGCGTTGCCGCAGAGAAAAAGATTCCATTCCCATAGCAAACAAACTGACTGTATTTCAGCAACATTTTTCACTTGCTCTCAAAGAAGTAGAAGAGTTCAACCGATCATCAAAACTGACTGTGCAGGAGGCAATTCCTTTATACCCCGAGATTGTTAGAGATCTTGCCCATGTGGTCACCGCTTTGCCACCAACCCAAATTAGTGTAGAGAGGCTGTTCTCTAGCCTTAAAATAATTCGATCCGATTTGAGGTCATCTTTGAAGGAGGATCTGATGGAGGCGATACTTTTTCTCAGAACAAATTCATAGACTCCACAAATGTTATTCAGGACGTTTTTGTTGAAAACTTTTTTTTTTACCACTTACTGCAGCATTTTGCATATTTGCAATTTATTAAAGTTTTTTGTGTTCTAAAGTTGTATCCAATAAATATATTTTATGTTCTACCTAAATATCTTGATTATTGTACCATAAGGATGATAAAAAGCTTAAATTAAGTTATCTCTTAAACATGCGCCATGTATGTCGGAGTCAGAGGAAATTGAGGAGTCGGAGTCGGGGCTTTGGCGTACCGACTCCACAGCCCTGGCTTTAAAGAGTACCTTTCACCACCTACATCAATTCTAGTTAACATCTGTTAATAGGTGCAGTTCCACTGATTCCAGCGCAGTTGGAATTTTCTGTCTACAGTCATGGTCAAAAGTTTTGAGAATGACACAAATATTCTATTTTCACATGATCTGCTGCCCTCTGGTTTTTATGTGTGTTTGTCAGATGTTTTTATCACATACAGAAATATAATTGCATTCATATTATGAGTAACAGAAGCTTATATTGACAGTTAGAATGAGTTAATGCAGCAAGTCAATATTTGCAGTGTTGACCCTTCTTCTTCAGGACCTCTGCAATTCTCCCTGGCATGCTCTCAATCAACTTCTGGACCAAATCCTGACTGATAGCAGTCCATTCTTGCAGAATCAATGCTTTAATTTTGTCTGAATTTGTTGGTTTTTGTTTGTCCACCCGTCTCTTGATGATTGACCACAAGTTCTCAATGGGATTAAGATCTGGGGAGTTTCCAGGCCATGGACCCAAAATCTCTATGTTTTGTTCCCTGAGCCATTTAGTTATCACCTTTGCTTTATGGCAAGGTGCTCCATCATGCTGGAAAAGGCATTGTTGAGCACCAAACTGCTCTTGGACGGTTGGGAGAAGTTGCTCTTGGAGGACATTCTGGTACCATTCTTTATTCATGGCTGTGTTTATAGGCAAGACTGTGAGAGAGCCGATTCCCTTGGCTTAGAAGCAACCCCACACATGAATGGTTTCAGGATGCTTTACAGTTGGCATGAGACAAGACTGGTGGTAGCGCTCACCTCTTCTTCTCTGAATAAGCTGTTTTCCAGATGTTCCAAACAATCGAAAAGGGGATTCATCAGAGAAAATGACTTTACCCCAGTCCTCAGCAGTCCACTCCCTGTACCTTTTGCAGAATATCAGTCTGTCCCTGATGTTTTTTCTGGAGAGAAGTGGCTTCTTTGCTGCCCTCCTTGAGACCAGGCCTTGCTCCAAGAGTCTCCTGCGTGCAGATGCACTCACACCTGCCTGCTGCCATTCCTCAGCAAGCTCTGCACTGCTGGTAGCCTGATCCCGCAGCTGAAACACTTATAAGAGACGGTCCTGCCGCTTGCTGGTCTTTCTTGGGCGCCCTGGAGCCTTTTTGGCACCAATGGAACCTCTCTCCTTGAAGTTCTTGATGATGCGATAGATTGTTGACTGAGGTGCAATCTTTCTAGCTGCAATACTCTTCCCAGTTAGGCCATTTTTGTGCAGTGCAATGATGACTGCACGTGTTTCTTTAGAGATAACCATGGTTAACAGAAGAGAAACAATGATGGCAAGCACCAGCCTCCTTTTAAAGTGTCCAGTGGTGTCATTCTTACTTAATCATGACAGATTGATTTCCAGCCCTGTCCTCATCAACACCCACACCTGTGTTAATGGAGCAATCACTGAAACGATGTTAGGTGGTCCTTTTAAGGCAGGGCTGCAATGATGTTGAAATGTGTTTTGGGGGATAAAGTTCATTTTCTAGGCAAATATTGACTTTGCAAGTAATTGCTGTTAAGCTGATCACTCTTTATAACATTCTGGAGTATATGCAAATTGCCATTAGAAAAACTGAAGCAGTAGACTTTGTAAAAATTAATATTTGTATCATTCTCAAAACTTTTGGCCCTGACTGTAGTCCCCTCTACCGAGCAATTTTGGTGACTGATGTGCTATTTAAGCTCTGTAATGTCAGAAGGGCAGTGTCAGGTAGGGGGCGTGATTCAGAGTTCCAGTCAGAGGCAGTCAGTGTCAGAGCTCAGAATCACATCCCTTGTCTGCTTCTGCCTGACACCACCCTCCTGACAATGCATAGCCTAAATAGCATATCAGGCATTAAAACTAACAGCACTCTTGCTGTTCTGGAACAGTGGGGACTAGATAAAAAAAAAATCCAACTGTGCTAGAATCAGTAGAGCAGCACCTATTAAATGATGTAAAGAACTGGACTTGTTGGAGATGGTGAAAGGTCCCCTTTAAGACACGAAGGTCTGTCAATGCAGAAAATTTTAAGCACTTTGAAGTTCTCAAGAGCAGTCATGAAAACCATAGAAATACTATTATGAGGACTGCCCCAGGAATGGAAGACCAACATACCTTTTGCTTCAAAGCATAAGCTCACATTAGCCTTATCTGCCTCAGAAATGGCAAATTAACAGCACCTCAATTTAGAGTCTACATAAATGCTTCACAGAGATCAAGTAGCAGACATATCTCAACATCAACTGCAAGAATCAGGCATTTATGGTCAAATTTTTGCAAAGAAGCCACTACCGAGAAACAACAACGAGAGAATTGCTTGGGCCAAGAAACACCAGAAATGGACATTAGGAATGGACGAATGGAAATCTGCACTTCGGTCTGACAAGTCTCAAAATTTGTGAATTTTGGTTCCAACCCCAAGTTTTTTTTTGTTTTTTTTTGAGACTTGGAAAAGGTGAGCAGATTGTTTCTACATGTGTGGTTCCCACTGTGACATATGGAGGAGGTGGTGTGGAGGTGCTTCACTGGTGTTATACTTGGTAAGTTATTCAACATTCAAGGCACACTTAACTAGTATGGCTACCACATCATTCTGTAGTGATATGGCACCCTATCTGGGTTGTCCTTAGTTGGACCATCATTTGTTTTTCAAAGGACAGCGATCCCAAACATACCTCCAGGCTATGTAAGGGCTATCAGACTAAGAGAGAGAGTGATAAAGTGCTGTGTTAGATGTCATGGCTTCGACAATTGCCCAATCTGAACTCAATTGAGAAGGTTTGGAATGAGTTGGATCGTAACGTGCAGGAAAAGCTGCCAACAAGTGCTCAGTACCCCTGGGAACTCGTTCACTACTACTGGAAAACCATTCTAGGTTATTATCTCATGGAGCAGATTGAGAGAATGCTAGGAGTGTGCAAAACTATCTAACTTGAATCTAAAATATAAAACATGTTCTGGTTTGTGTTAGGGTATGTTCACACACAGTTTTTTTGCCGGCTGAATTAGGAAACGTTTTTTGACACTTTTTTTTTTTTTTTTACATGATGCGGTATTTGTTACGTTTTTCTTGTTGTGCTTTGCTCCAGCACACTGTATGGACCTGGAAACTTCCCTTTAAAAAAAAGCATCAAAAACCACGTCACTTTTTTCCCTCTAGCTGAAAAAAAATCAGCTAAAGGAAAAAAACTGGTACTGACTCCCATTGAAATGAATGGGAGGTGTTTTTTGAGGTGGATTCTGCCTCAAAATCAACCTGAAAAAAACTCCATGTGAACATACCCTAACACTTTTTTTGTAGAAAATCAAAATAAAAACAAAAAACAAGGAATGCAAACATGTGTCCAAACTTTTGATTTATACTGTATATGTTGGTTGTAAAAGAAAAATGTAGATTTTTCTTTAGAAGAGGCTTCTGATCATTGAAGCTGGAGCTGTCAGGACAATCTATGAATGTGAATGGCTGGAAAGTATATGTCTTTACATCAGTCATAAATAATACATCCCATAATCTGGTAATTTTCATTTGACACTTATATATATATATATATATATATATATATATATTTATATATTATATGTGTATGTATATGTGTGTGTACACCATGTCAGCTAGCACTCTTGAAAGCTTACTATCAAATATACTCAGTTAGCCTCTAAAAGGTATCGGTAACACGGTACAACATTACAACATTATACTACTAGTGTATATATATATATATATATATATATATATATATATATATATATATCTATATATATATCTATATAGATATATATCTATATATATCTATATAGATATATATATATCTATATAGATATATATATATCTATAGATAGATAGATAGATAGATAGATAGATAGATAGATAGATACAGTACAGACCAAAAGTTTGGACACACCTTCTCATTCCAAGAGTTTTCTGTATTTTCATGACTATAAAAATTGTAGATTAACACTGAAGGCATCAAAACCATGAATTAACACATGTGGAATTATATACTTAACAAAAAAGTGTGAAACATCTGAAAATATGTCTTATATTCTAGGTTCTTCAAAGTAGCCACCTTTTGCTTTCATTACTGCTTTGCACACTCTTGGCATTCTCTTGATGAGCTTCAAGAGGTAGTCACCTGAAATGGTTTTCACTTCACAGGTGTGCCCTGTCAGATTTAATAAGTGCCTTATAAATGGGGTTGGGACCATCAGTTGTGTTGTTCAGAAGTCAGGTGGATACACAGCTGATAGTCCTACTGAATGGAGTGTTTAGAATTTGTATTATGGCAAGAAAAAAGCAGCTATGTAAAGAAAAACGAGTGGCCATCATTACTTTAAGAAATGAAGGTCAGTC
This sequence comes from Leptodactylus fallax, assembly GCA_947044405.1. Classification (NCBI taxonomy): domain Eukaryota; kingdom Metazoa; phylum Chordata; class Amphibia; order Anura; family Leptodactylidae; genus Leptodactylus; species Leptodactylus fallax. The sequence goes on from CAMRHE010000191.1 coordinate 81,776, forward strand.
AGTCCGAAAAATTGGGAAAACTTTGAAAGTGTCCCCAAGTGCAGTGGCCAAAACCGTCAAGTGCTACAAAGAAACTGGCTCACATGAGGACCGCCCCAGGAAAGGAAGACCAAGAGTCACCTCTGCTGCGGAGGATAAGTTCATCCGAGTCACCAGCCTCAGAAATCGCAGGTTAACAGCAGCTCAGATTAGAGACCAGGTCAATGCCACACAGAGTTCTAGCAGCAGGCACATCTCTACAACAACTGTTAAGAGGAGACTGTGTGCAGCAGGTCTTCATGGTAAAATAGCTGCTAGGAAACCACTGCTAAGGACAGGCAACAAGCAGAAGAGACTTGTTTGGGCTAAAGAACACAAGGAATGGACATTAGACCTGTGGAAATCTGTGCTTTGGTCTGATGAGTCCAAATTTTAGATCTTTGGTTCCAATCACCGTGTCTTTGTGCGACGCAAAAAAGGTGAACGAATGGACTTTACATGCCTGGTTCCCTCCGTGAAGCATGGAGGAGGAGGTGTGATGGTGTGGGGGTGCTTTGCTGGTGACACTGTTGGGGATTTATTCAAAATTGAAGGAATACTGAACCAGCATGGTTACCACAGCATCTTGCAGCGGCATGCTATTCCATCCGGTTTGCGTTTAGTTGGACCATCATTTATTTTTCAACAGGACAATGACCCCAAACACACCTCCAGACTGTGTAAGGGCTATCTGACCAAGAAGGAGAGTGATGGGGCGCTACGCCAGATGACCTGGCCTCCACAGTCACCAGACCTGAACCCAATTGAGATGGTTTGGGGTGAGCTGGACCGCAGAGTGAAGGCAAAAGGGCCAACAAGTGCTAAGCATCTCTGGGAACTCCTTCAAGACTGTTGGAAAACCATTTCAGGTGACTACCTCTTGAAGCTCATCAAGAGAATGCCAAGAGTGTGCAAAGCAGTAATCAAAGCAAAAGGTGGCTACTTTGAAGAACCTAGAATATAAGACATATTTTCAGTTGTTTCACACTTTTTTGTTAAGTATATAATTCCACATGTGTTAATTCATAGTTTTGATGCCTTCAGTGTGAATCTACAATTTTTATAGTCATGAAAATACAGAAAACTCTTGGAATGAGAAGGTGTGTCCAAACATTTGGTCTGTACTGTGTGTGTGTGTGTGTGTATATATATATATATATATATATATATATATATATATATATATATACAGTCATATGAAAAAGTTTGGGCACCCCTATTAATCTTAATCATTTTTAGTTCTAAATATTTGGGTGTTTGCAACAGCCATTTCAATTTGATATATCTAATAACTGATGGACACAGTAATATTTCAGGATTGAAATGAGGTTTATTGTACTAACAGAAAATGTGCAATATGCATTAAACCAAAATTTGACCGATGCAAAAATTTGGTTACCCTTATCATTTTATTGATTTGAATACTCCTAACTACTTTTTACTGACTTACTGAAGCACAAAATTGGTTTTGTAACCTCACTGAGCTTTGAACTTCATAGCCAGGTGTATCCAATCATGAGAAAATGTATTTAAGGTGGCCAATTGCAAGTTGTTCTCCTATTTGAATCTCCTCTGAAGAGTGGCATCATGGGCTCCTCAAAACAACTCTCAAATGATCTGAAAACAAAGATTGTTCAACATAGTTGTTCAGGGGAAGGATACAAAAAGTTGTCTCAGAGATTTAACCTGTCAGTTTCCACTGTGAGGAACATAGTAAGGAAATGGAAGACCACAGGGACAGTTCTTGTTAAGCCCAGAAGTGGCAGGCCAAGAAAAATATCAGAAAGGCAGAGAAGAAGAATGGTGAGAACAGTCAAGGACAATCCACAGACCACCTCCAAAGAGCTGCAGCATCATCTTGCTGCAGATGGTGTCACTGTGCATCGGTCAACAATACAGCACACTTTGCACAAGGAGAAGCTGTATGGGAGAGTGATGCGAAAGAAGCCGTTTCTGAAAGCACGCCACAAACAGAGTCGCCTGAGGTATGCAAAAGCACATTTGGACAAGCCAGCTTCATTTTGGAAGAAGGTCCTGTGGACTGATGAAACAAAGATTGAGTTGTTTGGTCATACAAAAAGGCGTTATGCATGGCATGGCGTCAAAAAAACACAGCATTCCAAGAAAAACACTTGCTACCCACTGTAAAATTTGGTGGAGGTTCCATCATGCTTTGGGGCTGTGTGGCCAATGCCGGCACCGGGAATCTTGTTAAAGTTGAGGGTCGCATGGATTCAACTCAGTATCAGCAGATTCTTGAGAATAATGTACAAGAATCAGTGACGAATTTGAAGTTACGCCGGGGATGGATATTTCAGCAAGACAATGATCCAAAACACAGCTCCAAATCTACTCAGGCATTCATGCAGAGGAACAATTACAATGTTCTGGAATGGCCATCCCAGTCCCCAGACCTGAATATCATTGAACATCTGTGGGATAATTTGAAGCGGGCTGTCCATGCTCGGCGACCATCAAACTTAACTGAACTGGAATTGTTTTGTAAAGAGGAATGGTCAAAAATACCTTCATCCAGGATCCAGGAACTGATTAAAAGCTACAGGAAGCGACTAGAGGCTGTTATTTTTGCAAAAGGAGGATCTACTAAATATTAATGTCACTTTTCTGTTGAGGTGCCCATACTTTTGCACTGGTCAAATTTTGGTTTAATGCATATTGCACATTTTCTGTTAGTACAATAAACCTCATTTCAATCCTGAAATATTACTGTGTCCATCAGTTATTAGATATATCAAATTGAAATGGCTGTTGCAAACACCCAAATATTTAGAACTAAAAATGATTAAGATTAATAGGGGTGCCCAAACTTTTTCATATGACTGTATATATATCCTGTGTATGTATGTGTTATATATATATATATATATATATATATTATATTCAGTTTTGAATATAGTGACTATATCATAGCAAATGTAATTAAATGACCCAGGAATAACGTCACAATTGTTTGTGTTATGACACTTTGATGTATAGATGTTTACACATTTCTGCAACATGTAGAAGCCTTGCAGTGGTTTATGCATGAAACTTTTCTAGGAGCCAGTATTTTACTCAATACATCACGTTTTTTATTTCTTCCCAGCCCTGCCTTTCTTAGCTTTTACAGAGGTTATCAGGAAATAGGGATAACCAGAAAACTTGAGCACAGATACTGTAGGTGGAACTATGTGTCATTATAACAGGGACATGTTTAGATTTCAGGGAACAGGAATCATTGCTAGCATTGAAAGGTTACACTCATCTAGTATGTTGGCTTATTTAAGGCTGGCTTCACACAGCCATGCTTGGACTGGGATACGTAGTCCATTATCATCCACATGTACTGGCCCCACTGCGGCTCAGCTGAGCTGAACTAACATGCTGAATGAAGTTGAGCTGAGTCGGGCTGATAAATGTTCGAGATTCATGGACCTTGTTTCCCAGTCAGGACACAGCCATGTGAACCCATCTGCACAACGTAAGAAGAAACCTGCTAGTTGCCCTTCCAGCTGTTTATACTCATTGACTTTGCAAACCTGCTCATCTTGGTTCAGACAGTACAGTGGACTTGCAGATCTGTCATTGACTTTCCGCATACGAATAGTAATACATTTTGTTTTATGCTAGGAGACATGCTGCTTGCTTGTACGCCAATTTGTAGTGTAGTCAGTTGTACAGACATCTAGATGCCAATATGAAAATTGCAGCGTTTTGCAATGTATACATTATGGCAAATTAAAATGGAGAAAAACAACAAGGGAAACTTGTAAAACATAGTGAAAGGGAAAGTGTAGAATCTGTCTTCTCTAGGCATCAATCAGAAGGTTTCTCAACTATTAGATTTTTCTGGGCGACAACTCTGCTTTTCTCTCGCATAAATTGTTTTAATCTCTCTTAGGTTGGGACATCAGACAGGGATCGGAGCGAGATGCTGCAAACTCTGTGTTTCAAACCACTTCGATCTACAGTAGCAGCATTGTGAATGAGATTAAGGGAATCTTTTTTTTCACATGCTACAACTAAAACCTATAGCGTTAAGTGACCTGTTCTGCGGGTTGTGAACCAGCAGCATGTCATTTATTACAGCAGATTTAACCCCTGATTTTCAGTATTTGCAATGCAAAGGTAGAAGGCTGTATATGGCTCACAGCGATAACACCTGATTTTTGGTGCTTTTCTCTGTGGCAAGTTTATTAAAGTATTTCAGTACAATTTCATAGTATGTTATATACAGCAACAATTCTAAGGACAATACTTAAAAGGAGTCTGTCAGCAGTAAGTTGGTTATAAACCTTATCACAGTACCTTGTAGAGGTGATTCTACAGTTTCTAAATATGTCTCTGTTATTAAACTGTGGAGCCCCATTTTCATGTAAATTACTGTTTTATTCATAAGCAGATGAGAGGAATAGGACGCATATCTGAGCTTGCTTCTGTGATCAAGGTTCCCTCCCAGACATTTGGGCAATACTGAATAAAAGCTATAGCTATAAGGTCGTGTCTATAAGCTTTACAGTCTCTTTTTGTAGTGTATAAGATTTCACTGCAGTTTTAACCTTGCAGGAAAAAATAATGCTTCAGGAATTCTTTTATAGGTTCTTTCCAATCAGATAATTTTTATTGAGGTTTTTTAAAGTAAAAAATATACAGAACAAAACAACCCAACATCTATAATACGTTCTTTAATTGCCATTTAACGCCCATTTAAAGCCCATTTGTTAAGGTAGTTTTCTGCATGTAATACAGTTATTTTTCGTTATTACCAATGGGAAACCCCTGAACAAATTTTCCACTTCCCTGCTCCCATCCTATAATTTTTGTTCAGCACGATATTCTGGCTTGGATGTGTTGACTGATTTGCCAAGCACCTTTAAAGTGTAACTAAACTTTCGTACAACTTTAAATTTTTTGGCAGTATTTTTATTATTTAATAAATTTTGTAATATGCTTTATTAGTAATAATTTTTTTTTCTCCTTTCAATGAAATCATGCATTTCTTTATTTTTTTACCTTGTTTCTCTATTGAGAGATGTCCTCTACTTTTCACTGTGTATGCTGTGTATGGTATAGGGGCTTGTGTTAAATCAAGAGAAAATGAGGGAAGGGGAGGGTGACTTCATTTATTTCTTGGACATTAGAAAAAAAAGAAACTTGCTCTCATTTTATGATAGAGGAGATTCTCTTCTTTCATAAGGCCTTAAGGTGCAGTTCTACCTACTTTATTTCCAAAGATATCACTGGTTGAAAACCCAAACAGGATTAGGATATGTATATGTAGCTGTTTGCAGCTCCTCTCCTGCCTGGTAAACTGGCCAATACAATGAAAGATTTATCTACTGTGAAAAATAGGCTGCAGTTCAGAGAAATCTATGGAGAGGGGAGAGGAGTGATTGAGAAGCGGGGAATTAGGAATCTTGCAGCAGAGTACAGTAAGATCTCTCTCACCAGAGCTTTTATTTACATCTCTACTTCTCATTCCCACTAAGACCTGCTGAAAACTGCTATAAAAAAGTGCTTGTTCCTGTTTCTCACTCACTGGGCTCCTCCCCCCTCCATTTCCCATAGACCTCTATGTAATCTGATCTGTCTACCTGTCCTCACACTGAGGACAGATCTCTCTCAGTGAATTCAGCAGTTTAGCAGGCAGGAGGAGAGCAGATAACAGGAGATGGAAACCCTTTCCTCTGATAAATATATTACAAAGTTGTACTAACCTAAAGTGTTTGATGTAAATGTTCACTTTAATAGGGCAGTAGTAAGGATACATTAATTTGCTGCAAATTTTTTTCCACAGTGACCGAAGAAAATTGGCATGTATCAATACATGGAAATACTTACAGATTATACTCCAGATTCTTCCATGGAGTTTGCCCTTAACTGTAAAAAAGTGTGAAATCTGCAGTAATGGTAATATAGGAAATCCAGAACTGATGGTGTATGTAGCAGATTTGTATTTGCATAGTTCAGTACTTTTGCTGGGTACAAAGTGTGAACATACCCTAAAGCTTTAGAATTTTACACACCAGGAATTATATTGGATAGTCTACAGCAGCTTCAATTAAGTAGATCGACACAGGTTTCTTTTTTCATCCTACAGCTCAGATAGGAAAGAACCCTGGACTGCAAGCAATATGGGAAGATGAGAAGCAACGTCGTAGAGAGAAGCAACAATCTTCCCAGATCGCTCCTCCAGATTCACAAGGTAAACAGTGTGTAGATACTAATAGAAATGTGGTTAGATGAAGGTGAGAACTTCTTGTTTATTAGATTAAAAACTCAGTCCGTACAAGCATAAGGTTGAAATTGTTCCTATTTTTGCATTAAGGCATGCTCAATTCTTCATAAAGCTTTCAAACTAAACAATCCTCTATCAGGCGGCCTAGATGCAATCACATATTGCAGCATATAGTATCATTCATGGCATTCATTTAGTTAGATTTGCTAAGTATTGATATAGCTACCATAGTCATTTTATAAAAATGCTGAAAAACTCTATAACTCTTCCTCTCTCTATCAGTAGAGAGGACACTGTATGAGAATTGACTGTAAGATCACATTAGACGATACCTAGAAACTGGAGAAAGAAATTTTTTTTAACTGTATTTATAAAATAGGTAGCAATGCAGTTATCTAATACCCAATATCTAATAACTTTCTTATATTAGTTGAGTATACCCCTAAATGCTGTTCGTACAGGAACCAACTGAATGGGAGTGAACTGGAGGTGCAAGAGTAGGTTCACACTACCATTATTAATGTCCTTACTCTTATCTGTCATATGATGATAACAACAGACATTAAGTGACTGATGCAGATGGAGCCCCCTCCATCTGGAGTCTGTCTGCATTTACCCTCATGTAAAACATGATGGAAGCTTTCTTCCATCATGTTTTTCACTTTTCTGGCGGAAGTAAATGTTGTCCATCCAGGACTTTTTGTTCTGCTGAAAAAGTAAGGACCTATGACAGAGAAGCATACATTCATAGCGATAGTGTGACTATTCCCTAACGTGAAGCTCCTGGGCCCCAATGCAAAATCTGTAATTGAGCCCCTCTCCTATCTTGTGCCATTCAGGATAGTGGGGTATTTCCTGTGGCAGAGGGACCTTTGAGGTCCCCCAGGATCACGGGCTTGGTTGCGATTGCTACTGCTACACCCCCTATAGTGGAGTAAACACTATGTCAGTCATGTGACCCTACCTCACAATGTACACATCATGTGTTGCTGAACATTCAGTTATTCATAGGGTGATATGATTAGGATATATGCAGGGTTAATTGACATTTGGAAATCATGTGACTGGCACCTTCTTTAATTCTTAGCGATGGATTATACAGGCATAATGTTTATTCGTGTAAGGGTGGGTTCACATTGCTTCTTTTGTCAAACTTAAAAAAAAAAGCAGCTCTGTTTTTTGAGGCGTTTTTGAAGGTTATTAGGTATCCCATTGGAGCTCTTTTTCTGCCTCAGAGCTGAAAAAAACAGCACTGAAAAAATCTAATTCTCATTGAATTCAATGGGAGAACTTTTAGGGAGAATTTCTTGAAGCTGCTTTTGGAGCCGTTTTTGAACAGTTGTTCAATGCACACCTCAGAATATCTCTCACTCTCTCATTCACAGTTATAAGTAGTATTCCAACTTTAGTCATATTCCTTGAAAATTATACATATCTCTCTACCCCATAGATGATGCTTACTTACTGTTGAATTTCTTCAGTATTGGTTACTTATGCACATTTTCGCTCTGCTCCACTAGAGCAAACTTTTGATCATTTTACCATCTACGGTCTTAAAGTGAACCTGCCACCAAGTACAAAATACTAAATGTCATACATCATTTGATTCTTGCTGTGTTCCTGATCAAGTTTGCGTTTTTATTTTTAAAATCTGTCGGTAAGATATAGCCTTTTGAAGATTATATGTAAATATGCTCTTATTCACCAAGTTTTTGCTTTGCTCATAGAAAATAAAGGGTTACTGCTCACTTGGTGAATAAAACCTAATTTACATATAATCTTCCAAGGGTCGTATCTTATGGACGGATTTTAAAAATAAAAACTCCAATTTGATCAGGGACACATTAAGAATCAAATTATGTATAGTATTTAGTATTTTGTAATTGGTGGCAATTCCTTTTAAGGCTAAGGCCCACATTGCGGAAATGCAGAGTTTTTTGTTGAAGATTTTGCTGTGTGTTTTTTTAAGTTAAAGTCAGGAGTGGCTTTAAAAGGAATGGAAAATATAAAGGAAGCCCTTAGATGTTTCCCTGCTGTTAAATCCACTCCTGACTTTGGCTCAAAAACCATGGCAAAATCTGCATAAAAAAACTCTGCCTTTCCGCAGCGTGGGGCCTTTGCGTAAGGAATGCCCTCCTTTCCTATCATTGAGACTATTATTTTGCTGCAGAGTGTGTGTAGCTCAGATCTTTCCATGGTTTACATATACTGCAGCTAAGTTTGTTCAGATCAGCTACTTGTGCAAGCCCAGGCCCAACAGAAAGTCAAGTCAGTGGTGTGCTGACTTCCTTTACAACAAGAAATAGCAGGCATATTAGATGTGTTCTATTCCGAACCCAGCAATACTAAGTACAGCCACTATACCATGTTCAGCGCTTTGTTTGGTTGTGAAGAGCCCACAACAACCAATATCATATTCTCGGATATCCCCTTTTAAGTCACCAAAAATAAATAGTAGGGTATTAGGACTTCCGCACATACTGTACACTGAGGGAGTGGGTCTCTGTGAACCTAGAAATCTGCTTTATTGTAAACACTTGAAATATGTTTGGGAGCATTTTGTGTATTGAGTAATTTTGCCTTGCTTTTTTCTCTTAAGATCGTGGATTTATGGCTGTGACAGAAAGTGAAAAAATCTTTCAGAAAAGACTTAAAGAAATTCTGAAACAAACTGACTTCTCAGTGTAAGTAAAAGACATCATACAAGCAAGGCAGGTAAACGATTGCCCACTGTGAAAAACTTTTTCACCTTCAGTCACCTTTTTACTGAGCTTAATATCCAAGTACACTTGCATAACATGCTATCTAAAGTGCTTTGTTTGCATTCTCATGGACCGTAACTATTCTTACATGAGCTAGTTTTGTTTAGGAAGATTATATATCTTCTCGAGTTTGTAAAGAGAATGTAAAGGGTCTTTAGGACTAATATGGGAAAGGATCAGGGGCAATATTATAAAGTATTATTTGACTAAAAGAGCAGTAGATGCATTGAATCGGTTTCCAGCCAGTTTAGTTAGAAAACTCACATAAATTCTATGTGCGGTAAACACAGATCTGAGATACTTCTGAAAATAATGAGAGTATGGTAGACTAGTTGAGCTAGTTAATCTTTTTCTTGCTCTTTTCTGCTGTAGCCATACTATTTCTTATCTGTTATTTCCTTATCATTACTTAAAAATAGGACACTGTCACACTCGATGGACTCCAGCAGTATGTCGGAAGATCTGGCCGCTGAGTTAACCGTGCATTCACAAATGGACTTGTCAGAATCTGTTCCTTGCACACCAGCTAACTTAGTGGAGGTGCACAGTGATCCACAGGAAAGTAAGACCCTCTACTTCTCAATATTGGTGATGTTTAAAGGGGATTCCTAGAAATATGCATATCACAAAAGTGTGATTGTTGAATGTCTTCTTGCAAGAGTTTCTAGCTTTCAATTTGCATTATCATTACCAAGGAGTAGAGAAAAGAAGTTAAATAAGAGAAGGAATCCTATGGAACAAGACTAATATTGTGAACATTTTACAAGTAAAGGTGATTAGAGATGAGTGAATCGAAGCTGACGAAGTGGAATTCGATCTGGATTTCATGAAATATTTAATTCGCATCGAATCCGGATTTCCTCACGCTTCGTGGTAACGAATCGCATTTTTTCCTAAAATGGCTGCTGCAAATGTTAGGACATGGGGCAAGGAACTCTGGCAATGTGGGATCACCCACAATGCCATGAGTGCAGCCAGTCAGCAGCCAGCCAGCCCTGTGAGGTCACAGCCCTATAAAAACCCTCCACCATCTTGGATTCAGGCATTTTCCAGTGTACTTAGTGCAGGGAGAGACGTCAGCAGGCACTAGGGAAAGTGGTAGAAAAGACTTGAAAACTAATATTTTGCTCAATCGAAGTTAAGGGAAAGAGCATTAGAAGTGTAGGGACAGGATAGGGAGGAATTTATACAGAGTATTGAAGCAGAGCAGGGTTCATTTGGGGTGTTTGCAGCCTGGGTAATAGGAACAATCCTACTACACCTTGCTGCAATGACTGCCATTATACTGCTTACACCATGGTGTAAAAAGAGTGCGCTCTTTCACACTACAGTAGGATCTTGGGCCTCTGCATGGTTCTTTCTACCAGACACTAACATGAACCTGTAAGGCTGAGTTCACACTTGAGTTAGTTGGTCAGTTTTGGCCCCGTAACTGCCCAAATAAGTGAAGTGTGCAGTGGTTGTAAGAGTGACGCCTGTCATGTACGTGTCATACTGACTCACAGTATTGTGTGACTACCACAGCAGACTCCCTATGCGTGTTACTACAAGGCACAGTGTTGTACACCACTATACAGGCTCTCTGCAGCCAGGAAATAGCTGTTTTTTAAAGCGACTCGCCGCAAATTAAACTGGATTGAATCGTTTCTGAAAATTTGGCGAACCGGCCGAATCGAATTTTTGAAAAATTTGCACATCTCTAAAAGTGATGTAATGTTTTCTACTTTTAGAAATTGAGCCATGCGGAGATAAAGACTATACAGATGCTGTGATAGATGAAGAAGCCATTTTAAACATCATGGAAACTAGTCAGTGCTTCCAAGCTATGCCTCAGAGGTTGAGTCAGTCTCCGGTCTTCTGTAAGTAACGCTCAAGTGTTTGTTCATTTTGTGGAGGTAAAAAGTTACCTTCTACAATTCAGTTGTGTTTTAAAGCTGTAGTTGGCAGTAACGTATTTCTTCTCAAATTCATACTGTTGCCTTGTTGCGCTGGGGTCCTAGGTTCAACTCTAACCAACATGGAGTTTGCGTTCTCCTGTGTTTCCTCACACACTCCAAGGCATAATGACAGGAAATTATATTGTGAGTACTGCTTGGAAGTGTTCTTCTGTTATGTTTATTTATCAGACAGAAGATGAAGTCCTATGTGCATCTTTGTTTCAATATTAGATGTAATTATGATGGATGCTCCGTCTGCATCTGTCATTCTGTCAGTTTTTCAGTCCACTGTTCTGATCCGTCTTAATGTGAGCATAGCCTTACAATGTTAATTAGGGTTTATATTACCCGATTACATTTATATATTAAATAGTACTAACAACTTTAGAGTCAACCATTCATTTGGGTTTCATGTGGCCAGAGACATCAGATTTTGTGTTTCTAGCCATGTGTCCCCTTGTCAATGTGCCATCTTAGAGTGGTAGAAATAAAGAAGTTGGCTTCTTAGGTGTTATTCGCATGGACATTTTTAAAACACATTGATTTCAGTGGGGCTATTCATGCGCAGTTTTTTTTGTTTTGTTTTTTGACAGTCCATTATAACAGACATGTTTTTACGGTTTTGTCAGTGGACCCAACTTTATGAAGGATTCTTGAAAACCGCTTCCCCACTAATGCAAAATGAATAAAATGACAATGTCATCCTTCATAGCTGATTTTATCCATGGTCGTGTGAACGTAGTCTTTTAACATTTTTGTCACATTTTAGCATACAAGATCTTCACATAATGATTCTAATGGCATTGCTAGAATATATTGTTGTCAAGAGGGATTATGTGTTGAGGACCTTCATTAATATTCCTGATATTGGTGTATCAGTATGTAAATGCTACATCCTAAATCCCAGAAATCACTTCTTATTGATTTTCAGTGCTGTGTGAGGTTTGCCAGAAATGCATACCACCCAGAAGCTTGAAATATTTGCGCTCATCCAAGCTAAATTCTATCTAACCCTCTCCAGTAAGACAGCAGAGTGAACAGCTATTTGTGTTGTGAAAAGATTTATTGTTTTCTGCCTGCTGGGGCCTAAAAAGCCCAAGACCGATAAGCCATAGAAACGGCAGACACCAGATCAAGGAGCTACAATTACATGATTGATGATTACTCATTTCACAGCGTCCTTCATGTCTGCCTTTCAATAAGCAGTGAAACATTAATGGCTTCAATATGAGCCCCTCACATTTTCACTAAATATTTAAAAACAAGATTTTTTACAATAAAAAAAGGAATATTTCTATAGCATATAATTCATCAATGCCCCTGTATTGCAGATACAGCTGCTGCTCCTTGTGGGTTTCTTGCCTCATGCTGAGTAAAATTTTCCTGCAGTGCCTAGGAATTAGTATTCAGTGTACAGATGTCAACATTGTGTCTCTTGCAAGACATTTGGTCTGGACTTAACATATGCATTCTATGGAGCCAAAATGGGCCCCCATAGAGCCCTGCAGCAGGTGGACTAGCCACAGAAATGTAATGGTCTTTGAAGGTTAATGAAATAAATGTCATCTGTTTGTTAAGTTAGTTCTGCCTGATTTTAATTTTTGAGATGAACCTTGATGTACAAAAACACCTATTCTGGGATGGAAAATTTTTGATACAGTTTTCTTCCCTCTCTTGCATGCCGTGTGTATTTCTGAATTGGGTCTAAACATTTAAAGGGAAACTGTAACTATGACAAACCTGAAACGGTAAGGACATATGGATGATAACCTAATAGATTTATACAAGTACATTCAGTGGAAATGTAAAGAAAGCTCTCCCTGCTTCTCAAAGGGATCACATGATGTAGTTTGGAGTCAATGTGGCATGTTGATATACTTCCTACACCAGATTTTTGGCAGAAAAAGTCGCATACCTTGGGTTTGCAACTTTTTAGACACCAAAAATTGTTGCACAAGGTGTTTTTTGTGCTGCCCACACCACTTTCCTAAAAAGCGGGTTGTTATGAGGTTGTGCTGAATTTATTATTGTTTAGAGCTGAAAACTGGTGTATCTGTAAATCTATGCCAGCAATGAGTTGGCATAGATTTTACTCCAGGTGCACGGCCTGGCGAAGGGTGTGCCTCAATTAGGCACCTCATCATAAATGAAGTGCACCCTCCGCAGGGAATGTGAAGACTGGAGTTGAAAACGCTCTCCAATGTATGTCACACGATCTTTTCCAGACCTGCTGACTGGCTGAGGGGAGTCATATGTTATACCTTGTGACTCCACACAATAAAGAAGGACTCCCCTTTCAGCTTCCTTAGTGATAGTTATGTGAATTTAAATAGTATGTTTTTTTTTTTTTCCTTCTTTATTTGCTTAGTGGACAGCAGTCAAGATCAAGCCATGATAAAATTACTAGCTGGTCTAGAAGATGATGGCTATCAACTGGATATATCCAGGCGATTATCACAGCACAGCTTTTCTGCAAGGTGCAATGCCTTGCAGAATAGTGATGATGAGGAGAATGAACCACAGGTGGAGAAGGAGGAGATGGAGCTTAGCATATTAATGTCCCAGAGATGGGACAGCAACCTGGAAGAATGTGATGGTAATAGAAAGTATGTATCCATCTACAAATTCTTTATTCTTCACTGGTCTCTCTCTGCCTGAATGTATTTTTACATGACACCGCAGCCTGTATTTTACAGTAGATTAATCTTGGATCAGAAAGCTACCATACCATACAGTAATAACTATTTAATGTTTTTAACATTTGTCAGTCACTCCAGCTGCCCCTTAGTGAAACAGGTTTTTCAGTAATAATTTATTTTATAACATTTACAAATGGTAGTTCCAGCTTTTTTTTTCTTTTCCAATTTTGCTAGAAAGACGTAAATCTTAGTGGAGAAAAAAGTACAATTTTTTTGTACCGATGACAGAAACTATCTATTACAGCATGTCCAGAGGAGATTAGTGTACAGAGCTCTGCTTGAACTACTGTAAGAAGCACGGCACCACAGAGGTAGGATGGAGAAAGGGCTCCAGGATAGCAGAGAGTACTCTGCTGTGTCAGCGTCATTCTTGCTATAGAGCGAAGGAGACCGCGACATGTATCAAAAAAGGCACTACAGGCATGCCTGTGATTAGTTAGAGGTAAATACTGTCTTAAGAACATTTTTGAGATGTTTTTGGACAACAGCTTTGTTAAATGGATAACATTTTTCCCTGTTTGTTTCTAAACTGCCGTTAGGTGGGAAATATACCAACAGGATATAATTTATGTTCCTTGAAAAGCTTGCTGCTACACTGTTAATTGTGTGTTACGTTTATTAGATGGTAACACAAGGCATTGTTCACATCAAGTATGGGGTATTGGCTATGCACCATTAGTGCCTAGTGGTCAACTATGTTTTCTATACAATTGAGAAAAAAAGATGTACCAATATTTGGCAAATGTTTGGATAATGGAAATGTACGGCTGGTACAGTATTCCATTATAAATTACAAGCTTTAATCCATTTATATCTCAGCAAACAGGTAATATGAATATGCATAGCTAATTATAAATCAATTGGTAGAGGGACCATATAGCACTCACAGTATTATGCTTTAATATCTTTAATTGAAGCTTAATGTGCCACTTCCACCACCTCCAGTTTTTTGCATCCTTTAATAGTTGCCCCTTTACTGATTGTGGCACAGCTGGAATTTTTCTCTAGATCCCACCATTCCCAAGCAATAAGTGTAGTCAGTTTTGGTGGCTGATATGCTAATTAAGTTGTGTACACTCATGTGGGTGAAGTCAAGCAGGAACAGGCAAGGAGGGAGGGTTGATTCAGAGCTCTTTAACACTGTCCACCTCTGACTGGATATTAGAGAAATCAACACTTGGGTCACAGTCATCATCTTGATGTTACCCTGTTTCAAGGGCATGATTCATATTTGTCAGATTCATTTCATATACTGATAAATTATATATATAGTGATTTTTGTAACTGAATTGTAAATTACATTTCTTTTGTTTTAGCCTTGGCAAAAACAGCAATGAAAGCTCATCAGAAGAGGAGGACTCCACAGACAATGACATGGAGTGGAGCAGTAATAAAATGTTTCTAGCAGATCTTTCTATACCTCAGTTAGATGGCACAGCTGATGAAAACAGTGGTAAATAGAACATTTCTTTTGTATTCTGAATGTTCATTTTAAAATGTACAAAGTAGAGACTGACCATGCAAGAGTTTACTGTAAAAAAAAAAAAAAAATGCCCCCAAAATATTGTTGATGTGGCCTGCACAGAGGTCAAAGCAAAGATACTCACTACTTTTCACAACTGCAGCCTATTTACATGGAAGTGAAGAGGGCTATGTTGTAATTCTAACAAAGTTAGCCTTTAATATTATACAGTGGGGAAAAAAAGTATTTAGTCAGCCACCAATTGTGCAAGTTCTCCCACTTAAAAAGATGAGAGAGGTCTGTAATTGACATCATAGGTAGACCTCAACTATGAGAGACAAAATGAGAAAAGAAATCCAGAAAATCACATTGTCTGATTTTTAAAGAATTTATTAGCAAATTATGGTGGAAAATAAGTATTTGGTCAATAACAAAAGTTCATCTCAATACTTTGTTATATATCCTTTGTTGGCAATGACAGAGGTCAAACGTTTTCTGTAAGTCTTCACAAGGTTGGCACACACTGTTGCTGGAATGTTGGCCCATTCCTCCATGCAGATCTCCTCTAGAGCAGTGATGTTTTGGGGCTGTCACTGGGCAACACAGACTTTCAACTCCCTCCAAAGGTTTTCTATGGGGTTGAGATCTGGAGACTGGCTAGGCCACTCTAGGACCTTGAAAATGCTTCTTACGAAGCCAGTCCTTTGTTGCCCTGGCGGTGTGCTTGGGATCATTGTCATGCTGAAAGACCCAGCCACGTTTCATCTTCAATGCCCTTGCTGATGGAAGGAGGTTTGCACTCAAAATCTCACGATACATGGCCCCATTCATTCTTTCATGTACACCGATCAGTCGTCCTGGTCCCTTAGCAGAGAAACGGCCCCAAACCATGATGTTGCCACCCACATGCTTCACAGTAGTAGGTATGGTGTCTTTGGATGCAACTCAGCATTCACTCTCCTCCAAACACGACGAGTTGTGTTTCTGCCAAAGAGTTCTACTTTGGTTTCATATTGACCATATGACATTCTCCCAATACTCTTCTGGAACATCCAAATGCTCTCTAGCAAACTTCAGACGGGCCCGGATATGTACTGGCTTAAGCAGGGGGACACGTCTGGCACTGCAGGATCTGAGTTCCTGGCGTCGTAGTGTGTTACTGACGGTAGCCTTTGTTACGTTAGTCCCAGCTTTCTGCAGATCATTCACTAGGTCCCCCCCATGCGGTTCTGGAATTTTTGCTCACCGTTCTTGTGATCATTTTGACCCCACGGGGTGAGATCTTGCATGGAGCCCCTGATCGAGGGAGATTAAGTTACAGGTCTGTGAGAGTCAGAAATCTTGCTTGTTTGTAGGTGACCAAATACTTATTTTCCACCATAATTTGAAAATAAATTCTTAAAAAAATCAGACAATGTGATTTTCTGGATTTGTTTTCTCATTTTGTTTTCTCATAGTTGAGGTCTACCTATGATGTCAATTACAGGCCTCTCTCATCTTTTTAAGTGGGAGAACTTGCACAATTGGTGTCTGACTAAATACTTTTTTCCCCACTGTAAGTTTAAAGTTTTAACTGGTGCATTTAGAAATAAAAGTTAAATGATATATTTTATTTTTTTTTAAAGATAATGCCATGAATAATGAAAGTACGTTAACCCACTCTTCTGTGATTGCAAAGAGCAAGTTGTCAATAAAAACCTCCATCTTTCACAAAGATGCTGCTTCGCTGGAGCCACAATCTTCTGCCAAAACTGCATTCCAGTGTCAGCACACAAGTGCCCTTTCATCTCCTCATGTTTTAAAAAAAGAGGGTTTCATAGAAGAGCTCTCCCAGTCACCTGTGGAGAAGGGATCTGAACTATCCGTCCACACTTTTACAAATGATAGCACTTACAATATAAAATATCCAGCACCTTTTAACAATTCTGCTCATTCAGAAATCCTACATAAAGAGGTAGGAATGAATGATATTGTCTCTATTTCAGCAAGTGACAAGAATGTCTATGAGGATGGAATTTCCTCAGTAAATCGACATCTGCAGTGCAGGAAATTCACCAGCATTAGGAAAGAAAAGGATGCTGCTTCCTTTTTGCATTTAAGCCGGCATGGCAGTGAAGGAACTTTGGACAGAACTCACCGAAATTTCACAGAATTGAGTAATAACAAAGCTAAAAAAACTGCCGACACAAGCGATAAATGTAATGTTCCGCCAAACAGCTTTGCTCATGCTGCCTTAACTGAAAATTGTGATAGGACTGTAGATGCTGAAATTAATGAAGGAAGCCTTAATAAAATGAAGGTACGTTATGAAGAATTTCAGGAACATAAAGCAGAAGTGACCAGTGTTAACCAGCAGGTGACCCATTACAAGTTTTTCCCCAGTGTTGTTCTTTCAAACTGTTTAAACCGGCCACAGAAAGCTACAGCAATGTCTTGCAAAATTCAGCAGTCTAAAAAACCATCAAGGTTAAAGCTCTCTAAAAAGATAAAAGGCTCTGTGAGTAAAGAGCAGGTAAAGGTTGAAGAAGTGGCACACCAAGAAGATAAAATGCATGATACAAAAAGTGATCTTGGTCAAGATAAGCAGCAAGACCAGATGGACTCTTCAGATACCCAGGACACTGTTAATTTAAATGAAATAGAACTAGTAAAAGACAGCAGCTATGCTCCAGGTAATGCATGCAGCAAAAGTCCTCCTGATGTTGACAGAGTACCATCTTGTGACATTGCTGTCATTATGGAAGATGGGGCATTTCAAGGAAACACATGTGAAGTGAATAGTTTTGAATGTCAATTGGAAGAGGGCACTGCAGAGTCTGACCCTTCATCAGCACTTTATGGAAATAAATATACTTTAAGGGCAAAAAGGAAAGTCAATTTTGAAAGTGAAGATGGGGAAGCAAACCTTGGAGCAAGCAGTTCAAAAATTAATCTACCTCATTCTCTTGAAGCCAATGAATATGCAGGTAATCCTCAGAAATCACGCAAACGTAGAAAAGTATCGAATAAGCTACCACCAGTAATTATAAAATATATCATCATTAACAGGTTTAAAGGAAGAAAAAATATGCAGGTAAAATTAGAAAAGCTGGATCCTAGTGAAGATTATGTAATATTAACAGATGAAAAACTTAAGTTCTATAACAAAATGGCACCTTTAAAAGATTTCTGGCCCAAAGTGCCAGACTCTCCTGCAACCAAATACCCATTATATCCTGTAGTACCAAAGAAGAACAATAAAAGAAAAAATTAAACCGAAATCTGCTAAGAAAAAGCCTGGGAAAGTCCCGAAGACAGAGAGTGACACTGTTAATCGACCTCTACCTCCACGTAGAAGAAAAACTTGTGCTTTTCTTACACCTCCAATGCCATCATACAGTGTTGAAACAGAAGATTGTGATACAGACTACAAGGATGTTATGTCAAAATTAGGCTTTCTTACTGAAAGAAGTCCAAGCCCAATACATATGTCTCCTCCACGTTGCTGGTCACCAACAGATCCGCAAGCTGAAGAACTGAAGAGAAGTCCCGTTGAAGAGACTCCTCTGTTTAAAACATATTCCTTAACTGAAGGGAAAAAAGAAGCAGAACTTTGTACCAAAAGAAGGCATCGAAAAGCCCAAACAAACAAAACCAGGAAAAAGAGTCCTTTAGGTTCTCCCACAATAAACAAGCAAGGAAACAAAATGAATCAGCTTGAGTTGGTAAAAGACAGTAAAAAACAAAGGGGGAAACCTAGGCAGAAAAAAAGTGAAAAAGCACCAAGAAAACATACGAAAATTAAAGGGCGAAATAAAGCAACAAATATTGAAACAGTTGGATCAGAACCACTGGTACAAGATCAACCTAGTACTCAAGTAGATGAAGCCACAAAATCAATATCTGAAACTCAGACAGTAGGCTTTACTTTGTCTGGATTTTCTTGTGGACATGTTCACTCTACACAGCTCCCATCTTCAAACAGCCAGGAAGTCATGCAGGAAAGCACACAATCTTTCATTAATACATCTGCTTCTGTTAACCCTCAGAACAGTACCATTGTTCAGAATGAGATGCATCTTTCATCATCACCTTTGTCATTAAGTCAAGGTGCGGAGTCATTCAAGATAAATAATACAAAAGCACCAGTCCCAAATGTGTTTCAAACAAAGGAATCAAATGCAACTCAAAATTTGATCCCAAGTTCTGTTAGTCGCCCCTCTCAGGTAATACAGAATGCACAATTCACATTAAAGTGTACTCCTTTTACTCAAGAGGAGGATCCTACAGAAGTGCAGAAAAGGCTTTTAGCATCTGTTGTAAAATTGAGGGACTCCCAAAGTGTACCTGATGCAATGCTTTTTGAGAAGTTGCAGTCAAAACTTTTACCATGCACAATGAACAGCCAGCAGCCAGTAATAAGTAACCAAGATCAGAATAAGCAAAGTGACTCCTCTTCAGAAAGTCAGTTACCTCGAAGCTCTTTAGTAACTTCTTTGAGAAGCCCTATTAAAATGGCAGCTTGGCAACAAAAAGGAGAATTGTTTGATGGAACACAATTTACTCCTAAATTTAATCAAAACTGTTTGCCGGACATATTTTCTTGCACAAAAACTCTTCAGAACACTATGAAAACAACAACTTCACAAGGAATCTTGGATGCACATTGTGGAATCGCTGTCCTGAAGGAATTGCTTCACAAAAAGCAAGAGAAAGAAAAGACAGCTGCATCAGAAGAGTCCATTCCTAAACTCAAAGGCAGTCAAGTGGTTCATACTGAGCCAAAGTGTACAAATAAAAAATCACAATGGCCAACACCCATCAAAAAACCAAGGGCTCCTCGAAACACAAAGTCAAAGGCAGTCAAGACTTTGAAAACTGTTGCGGTTAAGCATCAAGCTGATCGCCACATGAAAAGTTCAGCATCTGATGAAAGTTCTACAATTTTTGCTGACCCTGATTTTGAAAGTTGCTATTCACTGGAAGAAAGTTTATCTCCTGAGCATAACTACAATTTTGATATCAATGCTGTAGGGCAGACTGGCCTTTGCAGTTTATATACAGGAAGTCAGTTTATTCTAGCTGATCAAAATTTGCCACAGAAATTTTTGAGTGATCCATTTCCTGCTGGTGCTTCAGAAAATGAGCGTATAAAACAGGAGAGCCAACAAACGGAGCCTCCAAATGTCCGCAGTGCTCCAGACCATAAGGTGCTTTTGAGACCCAGTTCCCTTAGCCCAGACATGTTTGAAAAATCTTCCATTGACAGTAAACAAAGCGTTCTCAGTAGCCAACTTAAAAATGGATTGCTTGCTCAAAGTTTTCATCATCCACCCTTAATAGATGCAGTTCTTGCCCAACCTTCAGAAACCAAGAATAACAAATGTAGACTGGGTAGCCAAGAACTTTTTAGAAATGCCTCCTTCAATGCAGCACAGTCTGAATGGATTCATACAGATACAAGTAGTGAGACGAAGGGCACAGCTCTCAATAGGTGCCACCAGTCTATTTCCAGTTCTTCTTTTACGGGACTTGCTTCCTCCCCTGAAATTGACTTTATGGACGGAGACTTAGAACTATACATTTCAAGACATAGTGCATTAACGCCTACTCCTGACAGCTCTCCAAGATCAATGAGTTCTCCATCTCAGTCTAAGAATGGCAATGCTACACCTCGACCTGTGCACATTTTAAAACCTCTAATGTCTCCACCTAGCCGGGAAGAAATTATGGCAACTTTAATGGATCATGACCTGATGGAAATTATTTATCAAGAACCTTTCTTCAGCAACCCTTCTGATGCCCCAGAAAAACCAAGGTAAGCATGTCAAAGTAAAAACTGTAACAATGTGAATGTTCAGCTGTGCTACCATGGGTTTAAGCGATAAGTCAATTGCATGTTGTGTAACGTATACCTTTACTGTGTCCTACCTGCATTTGTTATTTGTATACCTTTTACATCCATTTCTTTCTTACTTTCCAGTACATCATAAAAGGTATTGAAAATAAAAAAAATACACACAATAAAAAGAAAACTGCCACCAACCTGCTACCAGCATAGCAGTGTCTGAAGCATCTTTTAATAGGAGGAAATTACATATCTATATTAGCTGTTGCTGCGTCCAAAAATGCCCAAGCTATCAAAATCTAAAAGTATTCATCCCATATGGTAAACTGTAACAGCAAAGAGATCAAAGCATCTAAATCACAATTTATTTCACCTCTCACTCCCACCGCAAAAAAATAAAATAAATCACGATTTATCTCACCTCACATCCCCCGCAAAAAAACTAAAAAAACAAACAAGTCATGTGTAGCTTTTTTCCTGAATTAAGAGATTTGCTGCTTTTGTTTGACTACGGCTGCCATTTCTGAAGGAATCGGAGCAAGAGTTAGAGTCAATTTGTGGTAAAAAAGGAGAATTGGAGTGACCAAGCATTCCATAGATTGGATGCAAATATATTCACTTTGCTGTATATCAGTTTTCACCATGTGTCTAAAGAAAAATGTTGTCATTTGAGAACAACTAAAAGAGATTTTACAGTTTGTGAGGATTTAATGGAGTTTTCCAGGCAAAAAAATGTTTTTTTTTAAAAAAGGTCTGTCAATGCTATTAATGGGTTAATAAATGCACCCATATACCTTTAGCTGTGTTTTGAGTGATTTCTAGGTGTCTCTGGGAGCTCCTGGCATCTTCTGTATTTGTTTACATGGTTCAGCTTCCTGCTACGTAGCTTCCACGCTAGCTCCCTCTCACCTCACTCACCCTTGCTCTCTCCCTCCGATACACCCCCTCCCTGTCTCTCTAGCTTGGTAGTTTGAGGGGCAGATCAATGAAATAGCAGCCACCAGCTAGAATTACTGTGAGTCCTACTTATTTCTTTTTGCATCACAGTGCTTTCCTTTGCTTATTTCGGCTGCTTACTTTAACTTGATATTTTATACTTGTTTCTGTGCAGAGAGGTTGGAGGCCGCATTCTCACCATTGAGACAAAACTAGCAAACAATCTTCCTGAGTTTGAGGGGGATTTTTCAGTGGAAGGACTAACGCTATGGAAGACTGCCTTTTCAGCAATGACGCAAAACCCCAGGCCAGTATCACCCACTCGAATGAACAGATTGCTCATGGAGCAAGAGAAGCATAAACTGAATCCCGATGATGATAAAAAGCTGGTTATCATGCCCTGCAAAAGTGCACCTGCTCCCGAGAGGGTTCAACTGTGGCTGCAGGCAAAAGAACTGTATGAGTCCTCGAAGACATCAAGTAAAGTTCCTTTAATTGAAGAGACAAATGATAATAAAAATAACAAGACGGCTCCAGTACCCAGCGGCTGCAATAGCTTACCTCCAAAGGAGGTACAGATTTTATTGGCAGAGCCTGCAAGCTCAGAAGATCAGCCAGGGAATGGAGAAAAAGTAAAGATCCATATAGCCAGCCCTCCTCCTTCCCTTCTGGTTTCAGACTGTGGTGGTGTGGAAGGATTAACTGACTCTCCACCTGTGGAAACAGATATTGAATCAAGTCAAAGGACTCATGAAAAAGAAATGTCTGATACTTCTGCATCACCAGCATCGCCAATGTTGACCCCGTGGCCAAACCTTGAATGTCCAGATAATAAGCCATCTCCTGAGGACTGCAAGGACTGGGTAGAGGAGAATATGATTGCATCCCCAAATGATGAATACATGGCAGATAACTGTAAGGAGACTGTGAGGAGTGTGAAAAGTGAAGTTAGAACATCAACACCTTCTACTACTCCAATGAAACAGAAGAGGCACAAATCCAAACATGTTTGTCTACATAGTACACCAGTCATTGAAAGAAAGATTGAAGCAGCATCTCCTGATCTACTATTACTTACTCCAGTGACATCTGGTACGTAGCTCCATATATAGCAAATCGAGTAGATTGTAAGTCTGCTTTGGTCACCATTTTACTATTTACATATAAAATAAATCTATATAAAATTGTGAAATTTGTAAACCTTGTTTTACTTATCTTGTACTTTTCTTGGGTTACTCTGTATTCTGGTCTGATGCTGCAGGCATAGTTCTGTTGGCTTCCAAACTGAAAACCTTCCTTTCTAGCTCAAAATCTTCATAAAGCTTGCTGAGAAGTGTCGTTTTTACACCAGGCACAAAACTGTTTATTGATGTGTCTGTCAATAAGTTTTTGACTGTTTCCAATAGCAACCAGCAATATTGTAAATGCAGCTTTTATCTGTATTCTCCCAGGCCCCTAGCAGTCACTAGAATACAGGGGGACTCATGACCCTATGTTTTAGTACAGAGCGGACAGTAGACTCTGCAAACAGCAGGGAAGAATGAAGGGGCTTATTAGCTTTTTTTTTTTTTTTTTTTTCATGCAAATAGGACAGCCGATTCTACCAGAGATTCAACATTTTAGACATGTTACACATGAATGCAAATCAATACTCCATAATCCTCTTTAGTCCAGCCCCTGCCAATGGTGGAAATGGAGCTGAACAGTTATTTATTAAAGGGAGTCTACTATACTACCAAAATCACTTTGTAACCACTTATATGCTGTTGTAGGGCTGGTTACTGAAATATTGAATATACCTTTTTGTGTCAATGTACAATCTTGCTGTTGAGAAAATCAACTTTTTATCTGTAACCAAACACATTGGTTGCTGGGGGAGTGGCCAAGTTTTGCAGACCACCCGTTTTCATTTATGGTATCCGCACTTGTTATTCTTTGTTAGTAGGTGGTGCTGAGTGGTGACCACAGGAAGAAAAGGTTACTCTGGCAGACCTGGCCATGCCCCAGAAGCATACAGATTAAGGCTGGGGCCCCACGTAGTGTAAACGCCGCAATTTAGCGTTTTACAGTACAGGCACAGTGGATGGGATTCTGGCTAATCCCATCCACACATAGCAAAAATATATCTGCAGCAGAAATACTGCAAATTAAAAAAGCGTTGTGTTTTTTGTAAATCAAAGCATGTCATTTATACCTATGAAAATGCTGCCATTTTCTGTATAGGGATAATTGGGGAAAACTCTGCGGACTTTCTGTGAAAAGTGCTGTGGAAAAAAAATGAAATGTGTTTCTGCCGCGGTCTTTTCCGCTGCGCTTTTTGGCTGTGGCTCGCTACGTAGGTACAGTGACTGACAATGTCTGTAAGGCGCTGCGGAATATGATGGCGCTATACAAGTAAGCTAAATAAATAAATAAAGGCTGTTTTTCATGGAAGCAAGATTGGGCAATAACACACGAAAGTTATGTTCACCATACCACTAACTGCCCCTAAAACAGCTTGTGAGTGATTTAGAAGAGATTTTGATAATGATAGATTCCCTTTTAAAAGCAGCAAATTAGTGTATTATCTATTTTCCTCTTAAGGTTTGTGGATATTGACTACCAGTATTTAATATGGTCTTGGAAGGAGAGCTAAATGCTATTAAAGGAAGTCTGTCAGGTCAAAATGCCTTTTAAACCAATAATAGGTTTTATAAGGGCCTTTAGTACTTTAGTAGGAGCAGATACATACTTTTGTGGCCACAAACCTATGAAGCAATGCAGAGATAATCATCTTTTCGTAGTGACCCTGGGGTTGGGGCTTGATTTGCCTAGAGACAGCTGTGACATAGGCAGAGGCTGAAAGTGTGGGCAAACACTAAAAGGGGCAGCATTGGGCAGTGGAGAACTGGAACACTACGAACAGTTTGTAGGTAAATTAGGGCCGACAGTGCACTTGCAGGCTGCTTTTAACCTCTTCCCGACCAGCCCATGTAAACTAACAGGCTGCAGAGCTGCTCTTTGGTCCTGAAGCACATTAATTTAAGAGTGGTCATAAAACTGCCAGTTGCCACCCTGTTCTGCCCTGCATCTTTCAGCTATGGCTGCTACTAGCAACCTTACCCTAGTTTCACACTCGAGTTTCCTTCTTTCGGGTCTGCATAAGGACCCAAAAAACAGACTCTGTCCGCTTAAAAAGCAGTATAATGTTGTACCGTGTTAGCCATTGAAAGTAGTGTAAGAGTGAAGTAATCAGGCAATAGTTAAAAATCTATGTATCAATAGTCTATGGGGTCTGTGTGTAACTGCTTTTTAAGCCTGAAGTAACCAGGCGATACATTTTAGAGGCTAACTGAGTATATTTGATGGTAAGCTTTCCAGAGTACTAGCTCCCTTCATCAGACATGGTGTTGGCTTGCAGGACTATTCTCTCTGCAGATTTTAAGCGGAATCTGGGACGGAGTCTAGTGTGAACCTAGCGTTAGTACTGAGAGAACACATTTGGACCTGATGCTGCTTGTAACTTTGTATCTTCTACTTCTATGTCAGATCACAGAGAGATAAGGATCACTCGATGCCAGATTGATGTGCAGAGCTGCTGTAGCATGTGTCTTAAAGACACAAAAGTAATAAACACTCCTTATTACCCCCCCTAAATAGATTAGTGTAGGCCAGGGGTCGGCAACCTCCGGCACGCGTGCCAAGAGCGGCACGCGAGGCATATTTTCCTGGCACAGCGACCCGAGTCCTCACCCAGCAGTTTCGATCGGACCAAACACGGCCGAAACGAAACTGCTATTATTATACTCGGGGATCTCCTTAGACCCCCAAGTATAATAAGCGGAGGCTCAGGAGAAGTGATGAAACATAAAAAAAAAAAACAATATACTCACTTTTCCTGCGCTCCGCAGCCACTGTTCTCTTTGCCCGCTTCTGCCTGACTGACGTAAGAGACAGCTGACAGGACCTCTGGGGTCACGTCCGACGTCATTACGCATAATGACGCGACGTGACCCCTGAGAACCAATCAGCGGTCGTTGACTACAGGCTGACGTACCCGAAGAGAACACAGCAGCTGCGGAGCATGGAATGGTGAGTACATTGTTTTTTTATGTTTGTCACCTCTCTTGGCCCTCCGCTTATTATATTCTGGGGTCTGAAGAGACCCCACAGTATAATTATAGCTAGTGAGTGGCGAAAATTATAAAAGTTAGAATGTTATACCGTGTGCAGGGGCCACTATGAGACATAATACGGTGTGCAGGGGCCACTATGGGGCATAATACCGTGTGCAGGGGCCGCTATGGGACATAATACCGTGTGCAGGGGCCGGTATGGGACATAATATTGTGTGCAGGGGCCCTATGGCAAAACGGGGGGGGGGGCGCTATGAGACATAATATCGTGTGCAGGGGCCGCTATGGGACATAATACGGTGTGCAGGGGCCGCACCATGTGAACGCAGATTTACATCAAGCTAAAAGTTCCAGTGGCCTAAGAATATAGCTGCATCCAGATACATAGTGTGTTTCCACCATAAGGATGCTGCCATACGGTGCTCCTGGACACATACATTTACCACTAATTGGCGGCTGTACATGTACTTTCATTGCTTCTAATCAGAAAGTACAGGTGCATCCCAGGAAATAGCAGTAAACGCATGTGTCCTAAAGCATCTGGTGGCAGCACTTCTGTATTATGGTTTGTGGCATATGACTTTTTAGTTTAGGGGGTCGTCAGACTTACAATTATTGACCGAATACCTCATTTTTGATTTTTTAATTAAAATCTGCATGCCGAAAAAAAAAGGTTGCCTACCCCTGGTGTAGGCAGTCTTAGTTTGTTCACTTTGTTAACCCTTTAGGATTGTTATAAGAATTAAGGCAAACTTTCTAAATAGTGTTTTGAATACTATGAAAAGTGCAGTTTTTGAAATAGGGTGATGTATGGAAAGTTTTCTAATATTTAGACCCCCCCCCTCCCGAAACCACTTCAGATCTGAACTGGTCCCTTAACACTTTAAGAATGCAAGGTAGTTTTACGTTAATGCTCTGCGACTTTTTTTCATATTTTCCCTCCCCGCCTTCCAAAATTCATAATTTTTTGTTGAATTGGCTATGTGAGGGCTTATTCTTTGCGTGACAAGTTGTACTTTCATTTGCTACCATTTTTGGGGTATATATAATGTTTTCATTAGCTTTTATTTACATTTTATTCATATTTGGGGGTCCATTCTATATTTTTTAAATATAAAGGTGTGTTTTTTTTTTACTTTTTATTGTTTATATTTGTGGTTTGTTTTTTTTTGTTTTTTTTTTTTTGTGTGTCTATGTCTAGTCTCCACCCCTGGCTTTGTCTAGGAATCACTGATGCAAATCACTGTCCCTGTGCATAAATCCTAAAGCTTTCATTTTATTCCTTCTGAAAAGTAAACAAACATGACTGAAGAAAGCTTTTGTCATGCTTTTTAAACTGGACTGAATGCAGACAGAGGGGTCTCCATCTGCATCTGTCATTCCAGCATTGTTTAGTCCATTGATCTTATCCTATTAACAAAAATTAGCCTAATTGAGGTACAAAACATACAGAATCTTCCTACAAAAGGCATTAAGACCATCTCAAATTACCGATAACTACAATGTAAACAGTGGGTACAAATGGCGCCACATAGGGTTAGAAATTCAGGCGCATGATAGCACAGTGGCTTACAAAAGTATTCATACCTCTTAAGCTTTTTCACATTTCGTCACCTTACAACCACAAACATAAATGTATTTTATTCAGATTTTAAGTGATAACCAACACAAAGTAGCAGATAATTGTGAAATGGAACAAAAATCATACATGGTTTTCAAAATTATAATCAAATAAAAATCTGAAAAGTGTGACATGCAAAAGTATTCAGCCCCCTGTACTCTGATAACCCTAAATAAAATCCAGTGCAATCAATTGCCTTCAGAAGTCACTTAATTAGTTAATAGAGTCCAGCTGTGTCCTGCTCAGGTGGGAGAATCTGTCCACAGGACAACTATAAGTCGTGCTCTCCACTAATCTGGCCTTTATGGAAGAGTGGCAAGAAGAAAACCATTGCTGAAAGAAAGACATAAGAAGTGCCGGTTGCAGTTTGCCACAAGCCACATAGGGGACACAGCAAACATGTGAAAGAAGGTGCACTGGTCAGATGAGACCACAGTTGAACTTTTTTGGCCTAAATGCAAAGCGCTATGCGGAAAAGTAACACTGCTCATCACCCTGAACACACCATCCCCACTGTGAAACATGGTGGTGGCAGCATCATGCTGTGGGGAGGCTTTTCTTCAGCAGGGACAAGGAAGCTGGTCAGAGTTGATGGGAAGATGGATGGAGCTAAATACAGGGAATTCCTGGAAGAAAACCTGTTGGAGGCTGCAAAAGACTTGAGACTGGGAAGGAGATTCACCTTCCAGCAAGAAAATGACCCTAAACATACAGCCAGAGCTACAGTGGAATGGTTTAGGTCAAAGAATATTCATGTGTTAGAAAGGCCCAGTCAAAGTCCAGACCTAAATCCCATTGAGCATCTGTGGCAAGACATGAAAATTGCAAATTGCTCAAGCTAAGCCAGATTGGATGGAGAGCGTCTGTGAACAGCAAAGAAGAATGGGCAAAAATCTCAGTCTCTAGATGCGCAAAGCTGATCGAGACATACCCCAAAAGACTTGCAGCTGTAATTGCAGCGAAAGGTGGCTTTACAAAGTATTGCTATATGGGGCTGAATACTTTTGCACATCACACTTTTCAGCTTGTCTTTCACCTGCCGATTGGGATAGGTCCTTCCTGTATACGCATAAGCTCCCACTGCCTTGCAGTGCGCAGGAAAAGAACTACAAAATACTGACCTGCTGGTACCGCTGTCCTGACCTCCTGCACAGGATCTATCCTGGTGTATCTGACCGGTGTTGGTGCTGTGGTTCCGAAAGAGGTACGCTGTATCACATCTGGTGGGAATGCGCTGCCCTCAGACCCTTCTGGGCTGCTGTTTTCGCGTTGTACACTAAAGTGAGTGGCAAATCTGTTACACCCTCACCTCATCTAGCCCTTCTCTCCATCATACCGGGGAACGTCTCCGCTGTTAAGAGAGACCTCCTGCAACATTTTCTCACTGCCGCCAGAACAGTCATTCCCAGGCGTTGGTGCAGTACTGCTGTGCCCATCCTGGTTGAGTTTCTAAAGGAGCTTCTCCTTATTAAGAGAATGGAGGCCCTGGTGGCTGAGGACTCGCCTGACCCTTCTAAATTTGAGTCTCTCTGGCGGCCGTGTGTGATGTTCCAGGAGACTTCAGAGTTCTCTTCTTTCTTTTCCTGAACTGGGAGCGCCTTGCTCCCCTTTCCATAAGGGGTCTGGCCATCCCCTTCTGTACCATCCCTCTCTCCCCCTTCCCTTCCCCTCTCTCCTCAGTGTGCCCTGTCCCATCCCGGTCTTGTATGTGGTTTTATGTGTTTCTGTTCACCCGTGTCTTCCCCAAGTTCCCCTTTCCCTCCAGCATTTGTCTTTTTCTTCTAGTGCGCGACTGGCACTGTGGTGGCCCTCCACAGCCAGACTTTTCCTTCTGTCCTATAGTGATCCCTGCCATCAACCCTCAATGATGCATTTTCCCATGTTGTTATTGTGCCACCCGTTACTGGTTTCTCTGTTGCGGGCATCAGCAGCCCTCTACCCTAACTGTTCCTCAGCAACTTCTCCACGATTGGATGGCCTGCGTGCCTCCTACTGCCTTATTTGATGCCTTTGTCTTGGTTTTGTTTCCTTTTGTTCTTATTTGCAAAAATCTCAATAAAAACTGATTAAACATCACACTTTTCAGATTTTTATTTGATTAACATTTTGAAAACCATGTATCATTTTCCTTCCACTTCACAATTATCTGCTACTTTGTGTTGGTCTATCACTTAAAATCTCAATAAAATACATTTAGGTTTGTGGTTGTAAGGTGACAAAATGTGAAAAAGTTCAAGGGGTATGAATACTTTTGTAAGCCACTGTAAACCTGTTGGAAATGAATATGCGCTCAGCAGCAGTTATAACACGAAATCTAAGGTTCTCCATCCGGTTTTAATAAAATCAGTGTGAACTATATAGTAAGAAACAAAGATCCCATAAGTCATGTATTCCCTAATCATTAACAAGAACATGATCAGGAGTTGAAGTGCTGTTTTAGGAGCCCTAGCGTGCCTTTCAAGTTACTGATATGATACTATGAGATATGATGAAATTTAACCATGAGGTCATTTACTTTAGATCGGGACAGATGTTTACCAATAAAGTATCGCCATTTTTTGACAAACCATCTTGTCTTAGTGTCATGTCCTCACAGACTCCCTTTAAATATGAGGAAATTCCCATGTTATCCTGTGGGTGTGTTAGATATCTGTATGGTGAAGAAAATATAGTTCAGTCTTTTTTTCCCTAATACTGTATCTATAATTATTATTTCTGAGGCAATAAAATCACAACCAGAGAAGATGTTCTACAAGTAACAGTGAACACTAAAGCAACTGAGAAGCAAAACTGTATTCTAGTTGCAGCTTTGTTCTTTTGATAACTATTTTAACATTGTATAGGCTTATGTTTGGGTTTCTTAGCTAAATTCTGACATGTGTATGTTCATTTTGTTTTCTAGAAGTCCGATTTCAAAAGATGAGCCAGAGAAGAGGAGCAAATCCTGATAAACTGCGGCGCGTCCTGTTGACTACTCAGTTGAAGGTACAGCTTATAGCTTATATTTATGACTAACTTGAATAATACAGGGCATACATTGGCTGCAAGATCCATCCTCAAATTGAGCTAAATATTACTTTTTCCTTTGCACAGTTATGCAGTGCATTCTCTGGTGTCAGATGCCAAACTGCTGTGATATCATATTGCTGCAAATACTGTTTCTGAGCCTTGTGCAAATTGCTTAGCTTATCAATGTCTTCCGCGTCCTGGAACCAATTGTTGATTGTATTTTCCACTCTGACCTGGCGATAATTGTGTTTTACATGTTGTCTATATAAAGGGGTATTCCCATCGGAAAAAGTAACGTCCTAGCGCCATGATATGTCGCTTTATAGTCCTAAAAAGGAAAGGATCTATTCTCAGTGCTGCATCTCCTTCACTGTTTTTCTTCGGCATAGCAGTGACCTGCTGAATGTGACAACTGCTGTTTCCTGTATAACCGGGTGGCAGAGAGTGCCGCCATACAGGCAAAACTGATCAACACAGCACTAATCCAGACCATTTATGTTCATGATACTGTTCATGGTGTTCCAGTGGCGAGACCCTTACCAATCATAAAGTGATGGCATATTCTAGTTTGACATCACTATATAAAACCACCTTGCGGTTTTGTACTGTGACAGTAACACTCATAACCTCTCCAAGCTCCAGTCCCTTTGCCAATGATCTTTGTGTCTCAGTTGATTAAAATAAGCTTAAAAATGAGGTATCACAGAAAGTTTGTAGTATACCTGCAGGCTAGACAGACTAGGCCAGGCATCTAATGCTATATGTGGCTTACAAACCAAAGTATTTTGTTGCTGCAATGATCTGAATTTTATGTCTTTGTGTATGTGTTTAATGATTTTCATTCCTGCTTATTATTTATAGAATCAGTTTTCTGCCATGGCTGATGTAAAGAAAGAATCTTCTCAGATTGAGGGTCCTTCTCTAAATAACTCTTATGGCTTCAAAGTCAGCGCACAGAATTTACAAGATGCAAAGGCATTGCATGAGGTAAAATAATGAGCCACAGTGAACAGATACTGAGCACACGTAACCCAGCGGGTACAGATCCTTTGTGCCTATGAACAAAGTTGGCTTAGGGCTATTCCTGAGGGCATTGTCTAAGTGGTTTCATGGTTTTCAATGGCTTAGGGCTACTTCTGAGGGCATTGGCTGAATGGTTCCTTTGGTTTTCAACAATTAACATGCATGTGGAAATCTGGACTTTGCTTCAGGGAACCACCGAGTCACTTTCTCTAGGAGTAGTTTCTAGTGACCCAGGCAAGTCAAAAGACACCTTTGAGATGCGGTAACCGGGCAAGCTGAGGTCAGGACAGGCATTCAGGTAATAGATCAGAGTCACGTAAACAAATTGAAGTGAAGCAGAGAAACACCTTCACAGGAACTAGCAAGCTAGGAACCTTTTTGCTCACCCTCCTATGGGAAAAGATGCCTGAAATAGCTAACTAGTGCAGGATAGTGACAAAACAGACAGAAGAGTTTTACAGTCTCTTAAAGGGCCAGTGCATGCACTCTACGGACAGGGACTGGATCACAGTGTCCACATCCTGGGAGAGTAGTGCGATGGACAGAGAGAGGAGGGGAGGCCAGTGGCTGCGGTCAAGTGGTGCTACAGCAAATATGAAGCAAAGTGCTGAGTTTGTGCTGTAATAATTTGTGTGTGTTCTTTTTACAGGTGCAGCACCTAACACTCATGTGCATGGAATTACATGCAAGAACTCGACGAGACTTGGAGCCAGATCCCGAATTTGACCCCATCTGTGCTCTGTTTTACTGTCTGTCATCAGACTATCCACTATCAGACAGTGGCCAGAAAGAACTGACTGGTGCAATTGTGATTGCACAAGAAACGTCTGCTGAGAAAGGTGCATACATTTATGCAATCTGTCACCTGACAGTTGCATTTCCTAATTAATAAATACATGCTTTTTAAATTATGGTATTACATTTTACTATTTATTTCACTTTTAAGCCAGTGGATGTTAAATTGAAGACCTGTGAGGGGTCTCAACACTCAGATCCGCACATACTTTTGATATATGATTATGACATGTCAAAAGAGGTTTTTAAATTATATGTACCCTTTACTTGGAATTGGACAAACTATAGAGGGGCCCAGTGCAGTTGTAACATAAGAAACCATATACCTCTCCCTGGGGCTCATTTTTCCACCACTGTAATCTGTCACTCACGTATGTGAGTGATGTCATCAGTCCCTCTCTTGTGACCACTGAGGCTGGTGGTTGGCCTTAGCAGTCACATGGAGCACAGGGCTTCCAGGGACTGTGTGACCGAACAGACTGCAGCAGTTTACAACGAAGCCTTGGGGACACGTGAGTATGTTTTGTGTTTTTTAATTTTATACTTGCCCAGGACCCTCAGTAGTTTGTCCAATATCTTGACAACCCCTTTAATGTATTTACCTGGATTGCTGAATATCATGTACAGTTCCCTATTGACATAAGTCCTGGACTGCTATTTTATGTATTTAATTTACAGATGTCAGAAGACCCTTACTTACTAGATGTGGTGTCACAAGCTTCCAGACGACATATGCCACTAATGAAAAAGAACTTTTTGAACAATTCCTCACTTTGATCAGGAGGTATGCCTTGTTTTATGCCAAGCGAAATAGAATGTGTTTTCTGAAGGAATGCCTGTACATGTGCAGTTCACTACTGGTTGGTTAGTCCAGCCTGTAGCATCACTGTAGCACTTGATTCTTCTTTTTAGCTTTAGAACCCCATTCCTGTGTGGCCCTGTGTAGTCCACACTCATTGGGGTTTATTTATCATCTGTCTCTTTTCTGAGCATATTTTTCACAGGTGCATTTTTTTAGACTAGTTTTTATGTGTGTCTATTTATGATGTAGGTGCCCTTCTGTTAAATGTTGTGCACATGTGTTTAGATGTGCCTTTATAAGTTATGTGCACAAAAAAAAAAAAAAAAAAGCGCAATTGCCCTTTTTTAATGCATCTTGGCCTGACAGGCTTTTTTACAATGCCCATGTACTGAAGTGCATTTGCGCCTTTTTTGGCCTATTTTAAGTTTAAGTCATAAATGCGGAATGAAAAGGATCTCCATTCAGGCCAAACCCTTTTCCTGACAAAAAACAAAAGTGGTGAGGGCAGCATAAAATCTGGGGAAGAAAAAGTTAATGCTTCATAAATAAAACACGGCAGAAAAAGACACTAAAAAGGTTCAATTTACACCAAAAATAGGCACATGCAGGTTAATAAATGTGTCCCTTTTGTTTTAGGAAGTTGTTCGTAAGACGTGATTTACTCTGATCCCTCTGCTAAGTAGACTTACCTTTTCTGATTCCATTGTAAATCCTCGGGACCTGACCACCCTGTAGTTACATATGCATGGTTTCTGTATTAGATAATTTCCTTCCAGACACATGAACATAGAAGGGATGATCAGCTCACTACTTGAGGCTTAGTTCCAGAGTATGGAAAGAGCATTAGTGCACTTGGTTACACTGTAAAATGATAAAACCTCAGCACTTGGGTTGTCTATAAAAGCATAGTATTTATTCAAAATGACAGGTGTATGTCCTTTGGATGCTACTAGAATAAAGGCAAAAGGCACTTTTTAGTATATAAATAAACTGCCCCTAATGCTTCTATGGTCCAAGTTCATGACGTAAACCACCAAATTCAAACATCACCAAATCCAGGCACCTGCTGCCCAGGTATGTGTGTATGTGTACGTATATATATAATATGCAGTTGTGCTCTCAGGTGAGTCGGTATAACTGTTCTCTGTGTAGACAATGCTCTCTGAATTAGATATATCAGCAGCTGCACAAATATAGTCTTTCTGGAGACTATATACCTGGAGTGCCTATATACCTTTGATAGCTGTCAGACGAACTCTTGTTCAGCCAACAGCTGTTTCTCTGGATCCCACTTGCTCATGCACAGTTGGCTCAGCTGAGCATGCATGTGTTTTGACCCTTTTGGCAGCAGGTCATGTCCCAGGGGAAAAAAGCGCAAGTCAAGCTAAAATTCTGCATGCTTTCCCAAATATCATCTGTTGAACAAGTACTTTTTCTGATATGTTTGGGGTCTTGCCATGTAGCTGCCAGAGCACTGTCTAGACTGCATTGTGTCCACTTCTCACAAGCTGACAGCAGTACTATGTATGTATTGTTTTCATCCTCTTATAAGAACAACAACTAATATCTTACATTTGATATAATTAAGAATGACCTTGTACTTCTCATCATCATTATGAACTCGACTGTGGCTTGGCTTTACTACTTGATGTCTTTGGCTCCCTTTCCAATTTTAAAATTAATGCTTCCAAATCCAAAGTCCTCTGTATGTCCTGCCCCCTGAAGCTAAAAGAAACTTTGGATCACTTATCCACATTTCCTCTCCGAACTGAGTATATCTTGGTGTCACCCTCTCGGCACATCCTGACCAGTGGTATGAACTGAATTATATCCCACTACTAGCTCAAATTAAATCCACAAATACCCTATATCTCATGGATGGGCCACTCAAATCTTTTGAAAATGTTGATCC
Organism: Leptodactylus fallax; assembly: GCA_947044405.1. NCBI lineage: Eukaryota > Metazoa > Chordata > Amphibia > Anura > Leptodactylidae > Leptodactylus > Leptodactylus fallax. Next base: position 116,932 of record CAMRHE010000191.1, read on the forward strand.
CCAAAATCCTATACCTCTTCCAAGTGCTCCCTATTCCTCTTCTCAAATCTTTCTTTACCTCTCTAAGGCAAAGGCCCCAGGTAGCAAAACGCAGCAAAAAAACGCAGCAGGAACGCATCGGTTTTTTTCGCAGCATTTTTCATTGTGTTTTCGCCAGGGCTGTGGAGTCGGTACGCCAAAGCCCCGACTCCGACTCCTCAATTTCCCCTGACTCCGACTCCGACTCTGACTCCGACTCCACCAAAATAGGCACCGACTCCGACTCCACAGCCCTGGCACTGCAAAACCTTATAGGTTCACTCAGAACTCAGTCCCATCATTATATGAGGAATAGAACAGACCTTTACAGGACATTTCATCATTTTCAACATTTCATCATTTTCTTATGAAAATATATTCAGCACATACTGCATTGTACTACTAACTGTACCAATTTATTATATATTTTGGGAGTCGGAGTCGGTCCATTTTATACCGACTCCGACTCCACCAAAATAGGCACCGACTCCGACTCCACGACTCCGACTCCACAGCCCTGGTTTTCGCTGAGTTTTTCTCTGCGGACTTGCTTCCCTTATTATACTTATATGAAAAACACCAGCATTTCCGCTGTGGATTTTTTTTTCTGCAATGTGTGGATGGAATTTGCCACAATCTCATTCACTTTGCAGGTACTGTAAAACACAATTTTTTATCGCAGCGTTTCCGAGTTTTGCGTTTTATGTTTGGAACAGCTCCTGCCTTAAAGTAGCTTTCCTTACTCTGACTTTGCCAAAGAAATCTGAGGATATTGACCTCCCAGACCTATAAACTTACTGCCACACAAATCAGCTATCTCGTACACTTGAACTTAAACTAAGATTGGATTTTGCCTCCATACACTTTGTGTTGAAACTGGAGGGCACTCACCCCTCAACTACTTGGTTGGAGAAACTAATGCTTCTTACACGCCTTTCTAAGAAATCTTTTTCACTGATCTACGCAAACCTATTGAACGATGTACAGACACTGCCCCCTTCTTATATCAAGGTCTGGAAGGAAGAACTACATGTTTCTATATCCAGTAAGACGGTTAACTCCATCCTTAGGCACCCTTAAGTCCCTCCTAGGTGTACACGCATTCAGGAACCTGTGTATAAAATTCTAACTAGGTGATATAAAATCCCTGTTATACTTCATACTTATGTGACTGATTTCCCCCCCCCCATGCTGGAGGTGTTCTAAACATCTGGGCACATATATAGCCACACGGTTGTTCTCTCACCCACCTTAATTTATCAAAACCTATGGCTGACACTCCCAACAGGTTTCCCCAAACAATTATGGCCCCAACTCTTGGCTGCGGTGAAAGCCCTCATTCCTTTGTTCTGGGGAACGACCATAACCCTACAGATCTCACACTTTCTTAGGAAGATCGCACAGATCTCACGATTGGAAGAGCTTTCCCATCTTGAATTGCACACCTACCCTAAATTTTGGTCAATTTGGGCACCCTGGTTCGCTTTTCTAGACAACTCCTCAGTGCAATACATGTGGATAAATACCTCAGCGAATAGTCCTTCAACAGGCCTCCCCACCCCTTCCCCCTGATTCCCGTCTACTCCTCTCCATACACCACGCAAATCTGAGACCTTTGTTATTCAGACACTACAAGACAATACTATACGTTCCATGTTCCATGCCTATGTTTTCCTTTGCTAACTTAGTTATGACATACAATTGATGTTATGCAGTGACGTAACTAGGAATGGCTGGGCCCCAAGGAGAACATTTGACATTGGGACCCCCCCCCAAACCGCCACCCCCAACCCCCCCCCCCCCCCCCCGGACAAACCGCATTCCTGCACACACTATTATGCCCCATATTGGCCCCTACACACAGTATTATGCCCCATAGTGGCCCCTGCACACAGTATTATGCCCCATATTGGCCCCTACACACAGTATTATGCCCCATATTGGCCCCTACACACAGTATTATGCCCCATAGTGGCTCCTGTACAAAGTATTATGCCCCATAGTGGCCCCTGCACACAGTATTATGCCCCATAGTGGCCCCTGCACACAGTATTATGCCCTATAGTGGCCCCTACACACAGTATTATGCCCCATTGTGGCCCCTGCACACAGTATTATGCCCCATTGTGGCCCCTGCACACAGTATTATGCCCCATTGTGGCCCCTGCACACAGTATTATGCCCCATTGTGGCCCCTGCACACAATAGTATGCCCCATTGTGGCCCCTGCGCACAGTATTATGCCCCATTGTGGACCACCCATGAAAAATTATTATACTCTGGGGTCTTTTCAGACCCCAGAGAATAATGATCGGAGACCCAGGAGAGGATACAAATAAAAAAAAAAACTCTGTTACTTACCTCTCCCTGGCTCTCGCACTCCCCGCTACTTCGGCCATCTTCAATGTTGGACCACATCTCGTGTTAGCCGAGCCGGCGTTGTGATGCAGGCCCGGCCCACATGATGTCACCAAACAGGCCCAAAGCCTGCGGAGTGTAGGAGAAGTTAGTGTGGGCCTCCGATTATTATACTCTGGGGTCTTTAAAGACCCCAGAGTATAATGATTGCAGTGTTTTTTGGGTTTGCAGCCCACGGTCTCACTTACCGATCCCCGCTCCTGCTCACAGCCGCCTCCGCAGAATGGGAAGCGCAGGCGGCCATGAGCAGGAGCGGGGATTGGTAAGTAAATAGGGCCCGGGGGGCCCCCGAATGTCCTAGGCCCTATGGCAGCCGCTACCGCTGCTAACCCGGTAGTTACGCCCCTGCTGTTATGCCATTGTATGAAGTTATTTATAAAAAGTTATTTGAAAAGAATAACCTTGTAATGATGTTGAATTGAGTGTTATAACTTCTAATATTTTGTCATTCACTTTTCAACCAGGTATGACCCTGATATTTTGCTGGGATATGAAGTCCAGATGCACTCTTGGGGTTATCTTTTACAGAGGGCATCTGCCCTTAATGTGGATCTTTGCCAGCAAATGTCCAGAATACCTGGTATGTTTATGTATTTGTAAAATATGAACAGTTTATTAAGTAACTGAGTAAAGGGTTAATTTTGAAGCTAATTCTTATATTTGACATAGAATTAATTGTATCCTGTGTATATTGCACTGTGTTGTGCTGTCATGGCATATACACATATGGCACAGAAGTGTACATGTAGAGGTGCAATTTGAAGAATAAGCCTTAATTTTACCCCTTCCCAACATCCGCTGTATTATTACGGTGGATGTCGGGTATTTAAATATGGCTCTGGAACTAAGCAGGCACCAGAGCAGCCGGGTCTCTTCTATATTATACTGTATTTGCTGCATTATACAGCAAAGACCTGGCACTAATGCCGGCAATCAGTGCCTGCACTGATCACAGGCATTAACCCCTTCACACAAAATCATGTACATGTATGTGATTGGGTGTGAAGGGTTGTATACATGGCGGGTGGAGGCTGTATAGTACCCTCTGCTAACAGCTGCAATCTGTGCCGACACTGATCGCAGCTGTTAACACTTTAGATCCCGTGGTCAAACGTGACCGCGGCATCTAAAGTGCGCAGCCGCCCCAGGGGCGCCACCATCTTTCACCGATCACCGGCCTCCTGAACGTCATCGGGGGGCGGTGATCGGTTGTTATGACAGCCGGGAGCCTATTGAAGGCTCCCAAGCCTGTCATTACATTAGATCTATTACATGCTGCCAGAGGCAACGTGTAATAGAAGGGAATGAATTTTGCTATACACTGCAATACATCAGTATTGCAGTGTGTAGTGTGAGTGATCAGACCCCCTAAGGTTCAAGGTCCCTGAGGGGTCTGATAATAAAAGTAAAAGAAAAGAAAAAAAAAAGTTTTTTAAAGTATAAAAGAAAAGCACAAAAAATATAAAAGTTCAAATCACCCCCCTTTCCCTAGATCACATATAAAAGTAAATAAACCAAAGTAAACATAAACACTTTAGGTGTCCCTGCGCTCCAAAATGTCCGAACTATTAAAATAATTCTCCCATACGCTAAATGGCGTAGCGGGGAAAAAAAAATCAAAATGGCCAAATGGCTGTTTTTTCAACTTTTTGCCTCCTATAAAAAAATGGAATAAAAAGTGATCAAACCATCAGACCTTCCCCAAAATGGTATCACTAAAAATGCCATCTTGTCCCGCATAAAACGACACCTTACCCAGCTCCATACACATAAATATAAAAAAGTTACAGGTGTCACAATATGGTGACACAAATTTTTTTGTATTTTGCAAAGTTTTTAATTTTTTAAAAGGTATCAAAACATTACAAATACTATTTAAATTTGGTATCGCTGCAATAGTACTAACCTGCAGAATACAGGTAACATGTCATTTTTACCACAGTGAATGCCGTAAAAATTAAACCCATAAGAAATTGGCGTAAATGCGTTTTTTTTCCAATTCCATCTTATTCTTAATTTTTTTTCCATCTTCCCAGTACATTGTACAGGATATTGGGTGCCATTACAAAGTACAATTAGTCACGCAAACAATAAGCCATGATGTAACTCTGTGAACTGAAAAATGAAAAAGTTATGGCTCTTGGAATGGGGGGGAGGGAAAAATAGAAATGCAAAAACAAAAATTGGCTGTGGTATGAAGGGGTTAAGGTCCCCAGCGCCTCGGTCAAAGGTGACACCTTTTTTTTATAGATCACTGTCACCCAGAAAGAGATCCTGGTCTGGCGATCAGTTGCCATGATGGCCTGGCCAAATCTTACATTCATTTGTATTATAGGCTGCTCTATGCAACCTGTAATACAATTGCCGATATTTTGCAATGCATTACAATTCATTAGTGTTGTAATGCATTGCGTTAGTGATCAGACACCCTGGGGGGTCTAATAATTACAGCACAAAAAGAAAAAAACATACGAAATTAAATTCAAATCGTCCCTCTTTCCTTTAGAAAATATGAAAGTAAAAAATATACTGTGAAACACATACACATTAGGTATACCTGTAGACCGGGTATTTTCGGACAAAATGTGGACAAGATCACAAAAGCCAAGCCGTTTATTTCAAAGCAATAGACATTCTCCAAAGTGGTATAACTAAAAAGTACATCTGGCCCCGCAAAAAAGGACACCTTATGCATCCCCGTAACCCAAAATATAAAAAAGTTACCAGTGTAAAGAAAACGGTTGGGATTTTTTTTTTGATGTGGTTAAATGAAAATAAAACTATATAAATTTGTTATTCCTGCAATCATACAAACCTATAGAGTACAGGTGACATGTCATTTTGGCTGCACAGTGAATGCCTTAAAAACGAAGCAAATAAAGTAGCACAAACGCAGTTTTTCTACTATTCCACTCTGTTCTGAACTTTTTCCAGCCATCCAGTACATTGTACAAAATTCTAAATGGTACCATTACAAAGTACAATTTGTCTCGCAAACATTAAGCCCTCATATAGCTCTGTAAACGGAAAAATGAAAAAAATTTTGAGATTTAGAAGGTGGGAAGTCAAAACCGAAAATCGAAAAAATGCCTGTGGCAGGAAGGGGTTAACTGTTGTCTCAGGTATAATGAACCTAACTCTTGGGTGGATTCCTTCTAGATTGGGTTGCACAATGTGTTAAAGATGGGCTAGTGGGTGCAACAAGTTACCCTAACGTTCTAGATGTGGGCCTCACTCCTTAGAAACAGGATCTTAAGTCCCCATTTGCTCTTGGCAGTTTAGGAATATGTTACTTTGTATATATTTTATTAATACATCTAAATAATCTTCATTTTAAAATGTTTCTGGTGTGTACAATAGCCTCTTGGCATTTGTAATAATCACTTTTCTATTTTTATTGTTCATCTTAGAGGATACAAATGAGAACCGATTTTCTGCAGACAAAGATGAATATGGTTCTGAAACTATGAGTGAGATAAATATAGTCGGTCGGATTGTATTAAATGTTTGGAGGATGATGAGATCTGAGGTAAAAGAGACATTCTTATAAAATAATTTTATGGTATAGGCTTCCTTCTCATTTAATTTGTCATATGATAACACATAAAGCCTGATAATCTGGCACTTGGTTATTTTGGGTCTTCTGTGTGAAGGCTCTACACCAGGGGTGCTCAACTACTTCTAGTAAAGGTCTACTTACCAGGGTCTGCCATAAGGTGAAGCTCCAAGATAAAACATCTGCTGACTGCTGCAATAATGGCATAATGGATTGGCAATCATCCTTGCTGTCTCCATAGCACTTATGCAGGCAACATGGATTATTTTCGATCTCTGCTGTCCGTATTGTTAGGTATCAAGATCTAGGAAACAACAATCAGGAGGTGAGCGTTTCTCCTGACCACTGTCATAGTGAAGGTTCAGTAGACAGGGGTCCATAAAGCTGGCGGCCGTATTTCAGCTTTGGACCCTGACCTGCCTGTTGAGTATCCCTGCTGTGCACCTTTTCATGTCCGTGCGCTATATTTTTTTTTTTACCATACTGTCCTTTTTTTTTTTTTTTTATTGTCTGACCAATGGTGTGTATATGTATGAATTGCATTATACATACTTTCAGCAGATATATATGAACCTGCCAGTTCTTCTCTGAAGAATATTTAAAGGGAGCCTGTCATAGGAGTAATAACAAATCAAAATCAGCCTGTTGGCACAGGCAGGGCAGGACCTGGTTTGGGAAATTCAGCTACAGACAACTGTGACCCAGACAGAGACTAAAAATGCCATTCACAGCTACAGGGGCATTGTTGAGCTGCATTTCCAGAGGTGAGCCACAGGACTTCCATCTATCTGTAGGCAAAACTGGCAAGTCAGGCCTATCCCAAATGCACTTACAGGCTGATTTGCATATCCATAAAAAAGATGATTATCTCTGCATTGCTTCTTCAGTTTCTCACCACAAATCCATGTTTCTTCTATTAAAGGTCCCTACATGGCATTATTATTGGTCTGGGAGGCATTTTGGATGTGACAGATTCCCTTTAACATTTTTTTCCTACTGCCTATAGATATGGGTAGATGATTAGTGGGCAGTGACTGTTATATGACATCCATTATCCCTTGGACAGCATGGCAAGTGTCAGATCGCAGATTCCCCAGAGAACGGCAGTCCCCGAGTCTCCCTTATGAATAGAGCAGTAGTACACATACGTGACCATGGATCTGCTTCAGTCTTAGAAGCGAATGAAGAGTTGGTCATAGGTGATGAGTGTTATTAGTGGCAAAACCCCTGTAACTTGACTTTCAGAATTATAACTTTGTTTTATATGTCCTAACTAAATGGAATATGTAAAGAAATCTAGAAATCAGGGTTTCAATTTACCCTTTGCACAAGAGATGATGAAAAAAAATTTGAGTGCAATAGGTAACTGAATTTATGCACCTGTTCACATTTGAATTTATATTTTCATTGTCCTATTATTGGAGAAGAACAAAGAAAATAGTGATGGACACAAACAGACCATGTTGACCATAATGTGGCTCATCTGGTTTCTGTCATGTATCCCCAAGTAGAAGCATGTTTATGTAGGCACTTTAAATTCTTTTATTTGCTACAGAATTAAGTACATTTGTGGAAAGTAATATTTTTGTATTCTTTACTTTGTAGGCCGCTCTGACCAACTATACATTTGAAAATGTGGCCTTCCATATTCTTCACCAGAGGTTCCCACTTTTTACTTTTCGAACATTATCAGATTGGTTTGATCATAAATCTGATATTTACAGGTACTATTGTATTAATGGTAAATTCTTACTTAAAACCTGTATCAACACAAGTTTTCTCATTGGCTGCCATAGTTAACCAGACACACAATCCAGGGCAACATATGCAGATTACGTCTTTATTTATTAGCAGCAGAAACTACTAGGATCACAGCAAATTGTCTGCTGAGACAGACTCTTTATTAGGGAAGATTATTAGTACTGGTGTGAACGAAGAACCACATTCAAAGCTGGCTGGCATACTTATATAGTAAATCTTTAGTAATTTTATAATCAGTTGCATTCCTTTGGATTCTGAAGGCTTCAAAAATATATAAGGTTCATTGTATTTTCCAGGATTTACATTAAACTGGGATCTCCTGTGTTTGGTGATTATTACTTTAGATTGTTAAAGGGTTAAAATACACATAAGGCACCTAACTTATGTTCCACTAATATTTATTTGAGCCATAAATTCAAAATCTGAAGGGAAAAAAATGACATTTTTTTCAACAGTTTTTGCAATTTTAATGTGACTGTTAAAGGGTTAAAGGGAATGTTCAGGATTAGAAAACATGGCTGCTTTTTTTTTTCTCAGGAAGTGAGATCATGTCCTTTGGTCACATGACCATGCTGCAGCTCAATTCCATTCATTTTAATGTGACTGAGCTGTAGTATTACAGGGACAGGAGAATATTAAAATAACTTTCTCTCCCTGTCAGCTGCACCTGTTCTCCTGCACACAGACCTCAAGGATTGGTCCAGAACTGTAGGGATAGGGGGGGGGGGTTAAAAGGTGTGTTTTTTTTTGTTTTTGTTTTTTTTTAACCCCTAGAGAGGTTTAAAATAACAAACAGTATATACTCACCTTAACTGGGGATTCAGCAGAGAGTCTTAGTTCATGTCCATAGTCTTCCTGACCATTGGGCCCCTACAGGAGCACGTCAGAGCTCATGTGCAGCAGGAAATAAACAGAGACCGGGGAACCAAATGGAAACCCCCAACTCCTCCTTAGATCGGACAGGTGAGCATATACTGTTTGTTGTTGTAAAGCTGCCTCAGAGCTTAAAACCAAGACGTTGAAAACTTATTTAATAATAATAATTTTCTGTAGTGAAGATTTTGCTGTACTGTTTTCTGGTGTGCATTTTAATGGAAATCTTTGTGATGTGTAGCCAAGTATAAAATCTAAATATAGTAAACCTGATTAAGGCCATATTGATATGTCTGGTGGTTCTTGCGTCCCCCTTCCCTCCATGTGCCTCTTTATTCTGTCCTAGAAGGGTATACTGTAGGTCTTGATATTCTATCAGATACATTAGGACAGATTTGTTAATACTAATAGTAAAGAAAGTGTAAACTTAGATTAGACTGTAGTAGATTTCTCACAGTTGTTGATCCTGTGTGATAAATCTGTTGCGTCTTTAGACATCTTTGTCTAGCTTTATATTACTCAGGGTGGGTTCACACTTGCGCCGGCACTCCGTCCTCCGCGAATCCGACCTAAATGTCGGAAAACAGGATAGGGACTGGATTCGCGGCGGACGGAATGCCGGAGCAAGTGTGAACCCACCCTCATTTGTTGGATTAAGTTACACCAAAAAAGTGCAATATGTTCCATCTTAAACTTTTTTTTTTTTTTTTTTAATCCACACCCCCTTGTCTAAAAAGGTGGAAAAAGTGACTAAAACTGTTAATAGATGTATGCCATTTTTTGGTATAAATTGCACCAAAATCCTGGCACATTTTGATTACATTTTGATTAATAATCTGCCCCCACTGTGTTATGTTACCTGGCTAAATTACTTAACCCCTTAACGACATTGGACGTACTATTACGTCCTGTGCGCTTGGTACTTAGCGCAACAGGGCGTATTAGTACGCCCTGGGGCGGCCGCCCGCTCACTATCTGAGCGGGCGGCATCGGAACCGGGTCTTAGCTGTAACTGACAGCTAACACCCTGCTCCATATCCCACGGTCGGAACTGAGTTCCGATCCGAGGTTTTAACCCCTTGGATGCCGCGGTCAAACATGACCGCGGCATCCAAGGGGTTCCGCTATGTTGCCGCTCCAATCGGCACCCCCCGCGGCGAGATCGGGGGGTGCCGATACCTATAACCTGCAGCCTGGGGTCTGCTCAGTGACCCCAGGCTGCCTGGAGACCCCACTACCTGGTTGATCCTGCCGAGACCTGCGGAAGTGAGGCTATGCGTCTGCATAGCCTCACTTCCTGTATAGACTGCAAGACACTTGTAAGCTCGTGTCTTGCAGTCTACAGTGCTGAGCCAGCAATCAAAGCATTGCTGGCTCAGGTGTCCTAATGGGACACATGAAAAAGTAAAAAAAAAGTGAAAAAAAAATAAAATAAAGTGTTTTAAAAAAAATTTATAAAAGAATAAAGCCCCAAAAATTCCCTTTTGCTATATAAAATGAATTATATAAAAAAAAAAAACTAAAAATTAATAAAAAAAATACATATTTGGTATCGCCGCGTCCGTAACAACCTGTACAATAAAACTGAAACAATATTTAATGTACACGGTGAACGTCGGAGAAAAAAAACGGAAAAAAACTCGCCAAAAGTAATGATTTTTTGCCATCTCACCTTACAAAATATGCCATAAAAAGTGATCAAAAAGTCATATGTACCCCAAAACAGTAACAATAAAAAGCACAGGTTGTCCCGCAAAAAATAAGCCCTAAACCAACTCTGTAAACCGTAAAATAAAAATGTTACGCATCTCAGAAGATGGCGATGCAAAAACAATTAATTTATGTCCCCAAATGGGTTTTTGTTCTGCAAAATTAGTATCGCATAAAAAAAAACAGTATAAATGAGGTATCTCCGTAATCGTACCGACCCGTAGAAAAAAGGTAACATGTTACTTATGCTTTATGCTGCATGGTGAAAAATTTCAAAGGTAAAACGCAGTGTCAGAATTGATGGGGTATTTTTTTAATCCAACAAGAAAGAGTTAATAAAATTTATTCAATAGGTTATAGGCGCCCAAAGATGATGTCATTACAAAATACATCTCACCCCGCAAACAACAAGCCCTCATATGGCTACATCACCAGAGAAATAAAGAAAATATAGCTCATACAATGTGAAGACAAAAACCCCAAAAATCGCCAAATCTTTAGAACATAACTGGCTGCGTCAGGAAGGGAATGTATAAGCTGTGTGAGCAGATATCAGGGAACACCCCAGATTTAGAGCTTATGAGGGAAAATAAACCAGAAGTGACCCCCAGAGTGACCTCCCCAATAATAGGAACTACTGGGGAAATAGTAGGGAATTTGGTGTTCCCAATGCACTCCGCACAGCTTACATATTCACTTTTCCCCATCCGCTGTGTATTCACGTCTGGGATACTAATGCTTACTACACTCCTTGATAAATTCTTTGAGGGGTGCAGTTTTCAAAATAGGGTCACTCCTTTGGGGAATCCACTTTTCTGGTACCTTACAGGCTCTGCAAACATGACATGGCGTCCAGATCCCAAACATCTGAATCTGCACTCCAAAAGCCACATAGCGCTCCCTTCTCTTCTGCGCCCGGCTGTGTGCCCAAACTGCAGTTTATGCCCACATGTATTACACTTGTCGTACCCAGAATAACGTACTTAATGTCATATGTGGGTATAAACTGCTGTATGGGCACAGCCGGGCACAGAGTGGAAGGAGCGCTATTTGGTTTTTGGAGCACAGTCTTGGACGGTTTGGTTTTTGGACACCATTGCACTTTTGCAGAGCTGAAACGCCAGTAAAGTGGAATCCCCTGACATGTTACCCCATTTTGGAAACTACACCCCTGAAGGAATTTATCCAGGGGTACAGTGAACATTTTTAACCCCCAAGTGTTACTATAATTTATTATCCATAAATGAATATGCAGCTGATTGTGAAAGGTGAAAATGACAATTTTTCCAGGAATACGTCATTTCAGTGCGTAATATGTTGTGCCTGACTTGTATCAGAGATGAACGCTCCAAAAGCTGTTGTGCCCGGGATCCCCGCTTAACAGTTTTTGGAGTGTGTGTCTCTGCAGACATAAGCTGGGCACAACATATCGGGCACTGAAATGGCGTATCTATGGAAAAATGTTATTTTTAACTTTTCATTATCATCTGTGCATTCATTTCTGGAAATTAAAAGAATGCAACACTTAAGGGTTAATAATGCTCGCTACACCACTTGATAAATCCCTTGAAGGGTGTAGTTTCCAAAATGGGGTCACAAGTCTGTGGATTCCACTTTACTGGCAATTCATGGGCTCTGCAAAAGTGACATGGTGTCCAAAAAGCAAACTGTGCTCTAAAAACCAAAATAGCGCTCCTTCCCTTCTGTGCCTGGCTGTGCCCAAACAGCAGTTTATACCCACATATGGCATTAAGTACGTTATCCTGGGTACACCAGTGTCATACATGTGGGCATAAACTGTCATTTGGGCACACAGCAGGGTGCAAATGTGAAGGAGCGCTATGTGCTTTTGGAGCGCAGATTTAGATTGTTGGTTTTTGGACGCCATGTCACATTTGCAGAGACCCTAAAATCGCCCCTACAAAATGGGGGTCACTTCTTGGGGAATTCCAGTTTACTGGCACCTCCAGGGCTCTGCAAAAACAACATGGCGACCAGAAAGTCCCTCTAAATCTGTACTCCAAAAGCTAAAAAAACACAGTTTTTCCTTCTGAGCCCTGCTGTGTTCCCAAGCAGCAGGTTACACCCACATATATAATTTTTTTCCCCCCGGGATAGCCCACTTAATAGTTTTAGGATTGTATGTCTCTGATGCCACAAAGTGGCCGCAACATATTCTGAAATTGGATATTTCTTCAAAAACTTCAATTTTCACTTTGTACATTAATTTTTGGGAAGCATTTTTAGGATCAAAATGATAATACCCCTTGATACATTCCTTGGGGGGTGTAGTTTCTAAAATGGGGTCCCTTTTGAGGGGTTTCCATTGTATTGGTACTTTAGGGGCTCTGCAAATGCGACATGGCACCTGAAAACTATTCCAGCCACATCTGCCCTCCTAAAGCCAAATAGCGCTCTTTCCATTCTGAGCCCCACCATGTACCCATACAGCAGATTACAACCACATATGGGGCATTTCTGTGTTCAGAAGAAATTGTGTAACAAACTGTGGGGTGTTTTTTCTTCTTTAACCACTTGCAAAAATTAAAAATATGCCGCTAAATGGACGGTTTATTGGAAAAAAAGTAATTTTTCATGTTTACGTCCCAATGATGATAAAATCTGTGAAACAGCTGTGAGGTCAAAATGCTCACTATACCCCTAGATAAATTCTATGAGGGGTGTAATTTCCAAAATGGGGTCCCTTTTGAGGGGTTTCCATTGTATTGGTACTGTAGGGGCTCTGCAAATGCGACATGGCACCCGAAAACTATTCCAGCAAATTCTGCCCTCCAAAAGCTAAATAGCGCTCTTTCCATTCTGAACCCCACCATGTACCCATACAGCAGATTACAACCACATATGGGGCATTTCTGTGTTCAGGAGAAATTGTGTAACAAACTTTGGGGAGCTTTTTCTCCTTTGTCCTCTTGTGAAAATGAAAAATTTGGGGCTAAATTGACAGTTTATTGGAAAAAAAAGAAATTTTTCATTCTCATGTCCCAATGTTAATAAAATCTGTGAAACAGCTGTGGGTTCAAAATGCTCACTATACCCCTTGACATGTTCTGTGAGGGGTGTGGTTTCCAAAATGGGGTCACTTTTAGGGGGTTTCCACTGTTTTGGTACTTTGGGGGCTCTGCAAATGCAACATGGCACCTGAAAACTATTCCAGCAAAATCTGCCCTACAAAAGCAAAATAGCGCTCTTTCCATTCTGAGCCCCACCATGTACCCATTCAGCAGTTTATGACCACATATGGGGCATTGCTGTGTTCAGGAGAAATTGTTTAACAAACTATGGGGTCCTTTTTCTCCTTTAACCCCTTGTGAAAATGAAAACTTTGGGGATAAAGTGACGTTTTAGTAATTTTTCATTTATACATCCCAGTGTTAGTAAAATCTGTGAAACAGCTGTGGGGTCAAAATGCTCAGTATACCCCTTGATGAGTTCTGTGAGGGGTGTAGTTTCCAAAATGGGGTCACTTTTAGGGGGTTTCCATTGTTTTGGTACTTTGGGGGCTCTTCAAATGCAACATGGCACCTGAAAACTATTCCAGCAAAATCTGCTTTTCAAACGTCCAGTGTCGCTCCTTCCCTTCTGTGCACTGCCGAATGCCCAAACATCAATTTACACCCACATGTGGGGTATTTCTGTGCTCGGGAGAAATTGTATAATAAACTGGGAGATGCATTTTCTCCTTTAACCCTTTGTGAAGGTGTTAAATTTAGGGCTAAATGAAGGGATTAGTGGAAAAAAATGAAATGTCTAAATTTCACCTCGATATCGTTTTAATTCTTGTGAAATGCTTAAAGGGTTAACAAACTTCCCAAATGCTGTTTTGAATTATTTCAGGGGAGCAGTTTTGAAAATGGGGTGATTTATGGGGGGTTTCTAATATATAGGCCTTTAAAATCCCCTTCAGCACTGAAGTGGTCCCTAAAAAATTAGTTTGGGAAATTTTCTTGTAAATCTGGAAAATCGCTGTTACACTTGTAAGCCTCCTAACATCCAAAATAAATTAAAGGACAATTAAAAGATGATGTCAATATAAAGCAGAGATATGGTAGATAATATTTATTAATGTATTTGGGTGGTATGACTATCTGTCTGAAAAGCAGAGACTTTCACATTTTGAAAATTGCGATTTTTTTTTCCAAATTTCCATCAAATATCCTATTTTTTTATAAATAAATACAAAAATATTGATTAGTGTTTACCACTAACATGAAGTACAATGTGTCACGAGAAAACAATCTCAAAATCACTTGAGTAAGTTAAAGCGTCTCAAAGTTCTTGCCACATAAAGAGACACATGTCAGTTTTGAAAAACAAGGTCTGGTCCTTAACGCACTTTTGGGCTGTGTCCTTAAGGGGTTAATGACATTACATCATGATACTTTTTCTTACATCACGAGATAATGAATGATTTGTAATTTGCTCAGTTTTTATTTTTTGGTTATTACTGGGTCTTTTTTTGGATTAATTTTTTTGTATTTATGCAGTATTTAGTTGCAAGAAAAAATTGTTGTTTTAAATTAGAGGTCTTTTAGGACGTAAAGTACACATTTATCCTGGGTTCATTTGGTTTTTAATCTGACTGTTTACAGATGGAGGATGATTGACCACTACATGAGCAGGGTGCATGGAACCCTCCAATTACTCGAACACTTAGACCTGATTGGGAGAACCAGTGAATTAGCAAGGCTTTTTGGGATTCAGTTTTTGCATGTCCTAACTAGAGGATCACAGGTAAAGAAATCATATCAGTGAATGATGTATTTCATTGTTGTTTCAAAAGTTCTTGGACTTTTACTGCTGATGGTACTAAATAGCATAGCACTTAGGCCCATGGAGCTCTGAGGATTAGCTTTGCAGAGCCTAACTGGGGAGGCTGGAGGTCTCATTCCTCTACCTCTGCTGCAGACTCCACTGTACTCTATGGAAATGCAGCAAGATCAGGGTGAAATCAGTGACGTCACAGAGCTTCGGGGACCTGCTTGTATGTTTGTCATAAAGTTATCCAGTACATGGAATGCATTGGTAAGGTTTATTTTTTCCCAGTTTAACCAATTAAAATGTGGTTGGGCATAACATCCAGCATACCTGTGGTTTTTCATATTTGTGGTGCCTTTTCCACAGTTCTTTAGAACATACTGGTAGCAGGCACTGGACTCTGAGGGGGCCCTGAAGGCCTCTCTGCCACCTAAAATGTACCACTATTCTAAAAGGCACAAGATAGGTAGGGGCCCCATTACAGATTGTGCATCGAGGCCCAGGAGCTTCAAGTTATGTCTCTCTGGAGGGGTATGGATGGCGAGGACGAAAATCAGAGTAAGCAAGACATCTACAACAGAGGTCCTGCTGCAGCTGAAAGTAAGTATATAGAAGTTTTATTTAGCGTACTGAGCAGTATGAAGCCTTCACTAAAGACAGATTTCAGAAGCGAGTTGGGAAGTTTTACAGAGATGTTTGTAGAATGTACAGTGGGATAAAGTATAGTAATGTTTGGGCTATACTAAAAGTTTTGTAAGCTGCATAAAAAAACCTACCTTGAATATAACATTTTGTGCAAATGAGCTACATACTTTCCACTATAGACTATTTTCAAGCCAGGACAAACCACAGAGTTAGTGAATTGCAGGATGGAGGCTGACATGACAAATGTGAAAGTGTTTATGGCTTCAATTTCTTTCTCAGTGTGCAACATTTCCAAAGATCTCAATTTTTTATTTCAGTTTCAAAATAAAAGATTACACAACAAAACTAATTTTTTTTTTTTTGTTGTTGTTTTGTTGCACAGTACCGAGTGGAATCAATGATGCTCCGCATTGCTAAACCTATGAATTATATCCCGGTAACCCCAAGTGTCCAACAAAGAGCTCAGATGAGAGCACCACAGTGCATACCACTTGTAATGGAGCCGGAGTCAAAATTCTACAGCAATTCCATATTAGTGCTAGACTTTCAATCCTTATACCCCTCAATAGTGATTGCTTATAACTACTGCTACTCGACTTGTCTGGGAAACATAGAGAACCTGGGAAAGTAAGAGTCATCACTGTTTTGAATTGTATATAAGACATTGAGTATGTAAGTAACATGAAAATAGATAGAAGAATGAATGGAAAGCACAGAAGATTGTTTAAATGTATATACTGACTTAGTCTATTGTACCATGGTAGTGTGTTTTTTGCTAAGCTTGTGTGGTCTCAATTTCAGTGTCACATCACATTTCTCCATTGATTTTGTCATAGTCAAAAATATGAATAGAAGCAGACATAAAATGATAAAATTGTGCTATAATAAGAACACTTTATGCATGGAAAAACTGTTGTAAAATAATTTATATTGACCATAACCTCTTGCTGACTGCCCATTGACTATATACGTCCTGATGGTCAGCATATACACACGTGGGCAAAATTGTTGGTACCCCTCGTTTAATGAAAGAAAAACCACAATGGTCACAGAAATAACTTGAATCTGACAGACTGGAATGTGCCAAACTACATGTTGACAAGCCACAAAGCTTCTGGAAGAATGTCCTATGGACAGATGAGACAAAAATCGAAATTTTTGGCAAGGCACATCAGTTCTTTGTTCACAGACGGAAAAATGAAGCATATCTTGAAAAGAACACTGTCCCTACTGTGAAACATGGAGGAGGCTCTGTTATGTTCTGGGGCTGCTTTGCTGCATCTGGCACAGGGGTGTCTTGAATCTGTGCATTCTAGAGAGAAATGTGCTGCCCAGTGTCAGAAAGCTTGGTCTCAGTCGCAGGTCATGGGTCTTGCAACAGGATAATGACCCAAAACACACAGCTAAAAACACCCAAGAATGGCTAAGAGGAAAACATTGGACTTTTCTGAAGTGGCTTTTTATGAGCCCTGATCTAAATCCTATTGAGCATCTTTGGAAGGAGCTGAAACATGCCGTCTGGAAAAGGCACCTTTCAAACCCGAGACAACTGGAGCAGTTTGCTCATGAGGAGTGGGCCAAAATACCTGTTGAGAGGTGCAGAAGTCTCATTGACAGTTACAGGAATCGTTTGATTTCAGTGATTGCCTCAAAAGGTTGTGCAACAAAATATTAAGTCAAGGGTACCATAATTTCTGTCCAGGCCTGTTTCATGAGTTTTCTTTTTTAAAAAATTCTGTTCAAGCATGGTTGAAAAGCAATGTCTGACTTTCATTTGTTCATTTTCATAGAATTTTTATATATTATTACTTTTGTCAGACTCAAGTTATTTCTGTGACCATTGTGGGGTTTTCTTTCATTAATCGAGGGGTACCAACAATTTTGTCCACGTGTGTAACTCTACAAGGACGTGCTGCTATGTCCTTACAATGTTAGCAGTGGAACAGGGAGATGGCTGTCAATGACAATCAGATTTCCCAAAGAGAAAGCAGGGGACGTTTACTACAGTCTCTGCATCCTGATCGCTGAATACAGAACATTCCAGTGGTCATGTGATCAGCAGGTGCCAGGGAACTGAATGACCTGCTGGTTTTGGAGAACCCAGATCAGCAATGCAGTGAATAAATTGAATGCTGTATTCTTAGTGTGGGCTTAAAGGGAGTCTATATCATTACCAAAACCACTTTTAAGCTATGTCACATTGGAATAGCCTATAAAAAGGCCATTCTACTCCTACCTTTCCTTGTTTTCTTCTCCCAGCCGATTCCAAGATAATTCATTTCTTCATGTATGTAAATGAGCACCCGGGGCATTCCTCCTCTTCTGCGAGCACCCACCTCGTCATCGCTTGTCACCGCCCCTTCGTCTGTTGCGGTGACTCCCTTCTTGGTCTTCTTTCTTCTCAGTTCTCGCCGCCAACAAATTCTCGCGCATGACGGGCCGCCATTTTCCGGTGGTCTGTCACAAGAGCGTACTGTGGCAGAGCCGATTGCGCATGCGCACTGCGCTGCATATGAGGACTTAGAAGAAAGAAGATACAGAGAAGACCAAGAGGGGAGTCACAGCAACGGACGAAGGGGCGGTGATAATGAGGTGGGTGCTCGCAGAAGAGTAGGAACGCCCCGTGTGCTCCATGGTGCTCATTTACATACATGAAGAAACAAATTATCTTGGAATCGGCTGGGAGAAGAAAACAATGAAAGGTAGGAGTAGAATGGCCTTTTCAAAAGCCATTCCAACGTGCCATTAGCTTAAAAGTGGTTTTGCGAATAATGGACTCCCTTTAACATATCATCACCAGGTACAGGAGAAATTAGCAAAAAAAAAAAATGTAATATTTAAATGCCCTGCAAAGGTCTATTATGACCTTATGGGGGCACAATGTGTAGAAAAATAAATAAAAATATAATTCTACTACCATACCCACATCACAGTTTCTAGCCCCACCTCTGACAACACAAAACTGTATGTCATCTACAGAAAAATATCCATAATGGAGAGGGAAAAAAAAATATTAGTAGCACTTTCTTCCCCTTTATCATATTTTCCTAGATACTAAAAGAAAAAAATAAGAATTACATAAAAGTAAAGCCCTGTGTCACAAAAAAATGCAAAAAATTGTTTGCCTAACCCAAATGAAAAAATGTTAGTCTTCAAAACTACATGAACTAAAAAACCTGAAAAATTGTCCAGTCATGAACCACTGAAAATGGCCTGGCTGTGAAGTGGTTAATTGACTATTCCTATCAGGTTGTTAAAGGGATATGCGATAAATGTGTGATAGTTATGGTTTCCAGTGGTGAGACCAACATTATCTCCAGAATGGAGGTTCCTCGACCACATACAGTGTGAAAGGAGAGATGGCTGTGCATATTTCAGAGACAACAGAAGATACTTGCAAGTCTCTCGTTTTTTTTTTATTTTGTTTTTTTTTGTGTGGCCACCTTCATTTAGTGCACTGCTAGTCTGTGCACAATGGAAAAAATGCTAGAATCGCTTTAAAAATTTTAATGGAATGCTAAGAAAAAACCACTTTTAGGTCGGGGCCCCACGTAGCGAAGCCGCAGCAAAAAACATTGATAATAATATTGATAATAATCCCATCCACACATTGCAGAAAAAAATGGAACGGAAATTTTGCTTGCATTTTTTGTAAATCGCAGCATGTCAATTATACCTATGCTGTCCGTTTTCCGTATAGGTATGATAGAAGCAGAAAGTCCACAGAAGAAAACTCTGCTGCAGCTAGCTACATGGGGCTTTAGCCTAAAATGTGAAAATATAAACTATATGTTCTCAAACTACCTTTTAAAATCCCTTAAATGCTCTGATCCATACTTATTATGGCATTTAAGTTTTTTAAGTGTGGGCTCACACCCCCTTGCGCCCCTCTCATTTCCATGACACTCTACCATGTTGGATGCCAAGACAGAGGCATGTCCCAATAAGCTTCCGTTAAAATGTATAGCATACTGAAGTAAAGAAATACTTTGAATGCATGTTCTCCTGTTATAGGACTGAAGACAAATTTAAGAAAGTGTGAAACACTTTTACAGAAAAAGTATTAAAGTTCAAACACCACCCTAAATAAAATTAGGATGGATGTGTGGTAAAACTATTAATATGTAGCATTATTTGTCTTGCATGGTAAATGCCATAAAAGGAAACAATATACAATACTATAATTGTTCCTTTCTGGTCACTTAACCTCCCCAGCCGGAGATGTGGAGGGGAATGAAAGGAGCCGGTCATAGGGCTCACTATATGGCAGCCAGTGTACACAGCGTTCTGCTACCATGAAGAGAGACAGAAGCCAGATCACAGGAGCTTTACTGAGAAACTGCACTCCAGCTTTTGTCTCTCCCCAAGGTAGATGCTCTCTGTGTACAGTGAGTCCTGAGACTAGCTCCTTTCATTCCACTCCACATCTCCCTGCCTGGACACGGAGTCTGGAGGTACTCGCTATGCAGCTGCAGGAGGCCTTTAACAATACTGAATTGGGCTCTGCGTGCTGCATGACGTCAAACAAGGGGGCATGTGCACTATTCAAGTTCATCATGCCTACTTATACAATCTGCCTATCAGTACTCCAACAGCCTGCATTCCACGCCCCTGAACTCCAACAGCCTAGACATGGAGTACGGTTACAGTTAGTAACTCAAAGAAGTGCCAACGATAGAAACAAAGGAAGAAAGACCAGAGAGCCAGCTTCAGGCACAACTTTATACCACAAGGAGGCAAATTTCGGTAATGAAATAATTTATAAACTTGATTTACTCCCCAAATGCTGAAAGAAAATGCAAAGTAGTTAAAAAGTTTAGTTACGCTTTAATCAGAAAGTCAAAAGGAAAGTGATCAAAAAGTTCTATGTACCCAAAAATGGTACTAATAAAAAAAAATACAGCTTGCTTCACAAAAAACAATACCTGAAAAAAAAAGTGTAATGTTTTCCAGTCCAGTTTATCACACAGTGAACATCAAAAACGATATTTAAAAGCTACAGTTCTAACATTGTTTACATTGATGCAGCCGCCCTCCCAAAAAAAAAAAAAATGTAATAAAAGTTAAATAAATCATTAGACAAATCACAAAATTATGCCATCAAAAAATAAAGCTCATCCCTCAAAATCCAAGCCCTTACAAGGCTATGTTGATGGGGAAAAAAAAGTTACAGCTTTAAAAAAATGCATCCTTAACAGGCTAAGTGTAGCTGAGGAGTTTTTTTTTTTAATCCAGATTAGATTTTTTTGTACCCATAAACATATTAATCGGTGAAATTGGCTTTGTTATTGTCAAGTAACCACAGTTAATTTCATAGTTTCTAATAAGAGCATGTTGCTACTTTTGTTTCTAGGTGTGAAGAGTTAAAATTTGGCTGCACATCATTGCATGTCCCTCCAGACCTCTTGTACCAGCTACGGCATGATATTACAGTATCACCTAATGGAGTTGCTTTTGTTAAGGTAAGATGGTTTGCCTTGGTATAAATAGTTATACTGACATATTCTGTATATAATGATACTGGTTATGTCTTCCCATATAACCATATAACTTGAAAACTTGTGTTTTCTGTATTTTGTTAAAATTTTGTTTAAACTAAAATATTCTTTGGCACTTTTATTCAAGCCATTGATAATTACTCATGACAACATGAAATCTACAAAGTCTTAGTGAGTGGGGCAGATTTGTAATTGTTCTACGCCTCTTTTTAAACTGCAATTGGGACAAGAATTGTTGCAAGTGCCGCTTTTACAATGCACTTTTCTGAAAGAAGGTGTAGTGAGGGCATGCTGTGGGCTGGGCTATTGGCCCCACCAGATTCGTCCTCATTTACATCCGTTTTCCAGAGTAGATGGTGCCTGCAATTTTCACCAGCTACAAGCTTTTGTAGAATTCCGTGTAGACACATGAGCCTGGCAGAGGATGCAACTGTTTCATTACTAGGTGTACAATACACCAGTCTTAATAAATCTCCCCCTTCCCAAAATGAATTTGAGTGGAATGGCTCAGAAAAGGCAGTGAGTGTTTAGGGCAGTCTTCCCTAGGAAAAAGTATGCAATAAAGCTCTCTTCTAGAATTAGGGAAACTGTCTTTCAATTACCACCTAAAGGCAGCTACTCTGTAAGTCAATGTCCATAATGGAATATAAGAGTGTAGCGCACAGCTGACATATATCCCGTACTATATCTTTTAAACATAGGAATATATGAATTCATGTTCTGCTTATGTTCTTGTGAATTTTAGACATTATTTTTGTCTCGACTTAGGCCTCTGTCAGAAAGGGAGTTCTGCCAAGAATGCTTGAAGAGATTTTGAAAACCCGAATAATGGTGAAACAGTCCATGAAACAGTATAAAGAAGACAGAAGCCTTACACGCCTGCTTGATGCCCGGCAACTGGGTTTGAAATTAATATCCAATGTCACATTTGGCTATACTGCTGCTAACTTCTCTGGAAGAATGCCCTGTGTAGAGGTAAGAAGACATTCATACAAAATACTGTGGAATATATTCAGCTCTGGGTCTTATGCCGCTTTGCAATCCTTTTTTTGTTTTAGCAGCAAGATGTGCAAATGTTTTCTTCCTGCTGATACTATGGGACAACACATTCCAAATTTATTTGTATACATAGGGTTGCCTGTTAGGAGTAAAGTACTGATTTCCCCCCCATCTACAATTCATTCTTTAGTAGACATGTTCTACACTCCAATATTTGAAAGGTGTCTGTCACCAGAACCCAAGTCCTGCAGATACAAATGTTAGAGACGCCTGAAACAAAAAATGTTTTTTCCCTTGTGAATCGGTCCCTCTGTTGCCATGATATTGCCATTTTAGTCTATGTTCAAATGAGCTCTTTAGAACAATTAGGCGTTGTGCTTGCTTCAAAGAGGTAAGCAGCAACACCCACCCTCATTGCTCCAAAGAGCTCATTTGCATATTCACAAACACAGTGATTTCTCTGCAATGGAGTCACCGATTCACAAAAGGAAAGCTCTATTTAATTCAGGCGACCTTAAAGGAGTTAAAAAAAAAAAAAAAAAAAGTCTTAGTGCTATTAATGGGTTAATAAGTGCACCCAAATACCTTTAGCAGTGTTTTGAGTGATTTCTGGCTTTCTCTGGGAGCTCCTGACATCCTCTGCATTTGTTTACATGGGCAGCTTCCTGCTCACTTAGCCTACAACTACCATGATGCATTGCTCATCACTCAGATCCCCCTCCCTCTCTCACAACCCCTCCCTGTTTCCGTAGCTAGCCCATGGACTACTAGCCCTATCTAACTAACTAACTCAGCCCACCCCCACCCCATCATACTTACCTGTCTTCCAGTCCTGGAGATCACTTTCTCCTGTATCGCCATCTCCTCTTCTCTTGACTTCTGCCCGCACCTGCATAATAGAGCCCGAGTGTCGGCATTATGAATGCATGGGAGGCTCAGTCCTTCTCCTATTCATGTCTGCCAGCGTTTGCGTAATAGAGCCGGAGTGCACTCTGTCTCTATTGCGCAGGCGCCAGGCCCCCCTGAAGGAAGTGACGCTTTGTGCCCAGAAGAAGAGGACATGATGACAGGTAAGTATGATGTGGTGGGGGGTGGTTAGTATTGGTGATGTTCCATTTCCAGAAACATAAGTAAGCTACAAGTTAGGCGAGGGGGACTGTGATGATGAGATACCTCCAGTTAAGTATTTCTGCTGTAATGTATTACTACCAGCCCATATTACTACACAGTGGGGATTAGTGCCTAGTATCAAAAATAGTGTGTCTGCTGGAATGCGGTGATTCTACTCTATAACCAAGTCCTATTGTTCTGTCCCTGACGCAATTAGCATACCTGTGCTAACCTTGTTATCACCACAAGGGGAGGGGCATCCTAGAGATGTGTATTGGAAGGCTGTAAGCAAACTCAACCCAGACTCCTGGTCTGCAGCCAGCTACAGATCAAAAGGGATATGGTTTTATGACCATATCTTCCCCGGAGGACCTCTTACAGGCACCCCGATAAATTCCCCAGATGTGCCCAGTCAAGACGCACGTTTGAAGCCCACACATGTCACGGTTCAAAGCCCGGAAAAGGTCCAGACACTGATCTCCTTACCCAAAGGGGATTGGGGTGTCATCCTTGGGGTCTACACGATGGTGATCTCGCCCCGAACCCTATCATACCTCCTGCCCGACTCTACCGTCTTCGGGCTAGGAAGTATAACGAAATATGATTCTGAGGGATTCAGAAAGGAGGGCGGGGCTCCTCCTCCTGGTGATATCACTTAGGGAGGAGACCAGGTGAGTTAAAAGTTCTCAGACCAGGAAGAGGGGTGTCTTTTTGTCTTTGTTTTTCCTGAAGGAGATGTGAGGGCAGGTCATGGTGCAGACTCCAACCATGTGGCCTACCATGCGGCCGAGCATTGAGGCCTGAGACCCTTTGTTATTCTGGAAGAGATGTAACAGCATGTAGGGGACACATGCTTTGTAACTTGCTTAAGGAAGAACCCTGAAGCCTACCACATGGGCTCAGAGAAATGGACTATCTACTTGTTCTGGAAATTGGTCTTCTGCTGCTGAAAGCCACCCGGATAGCACTGCCCAGAGCCAAGGGGGTGCTGCCACTGGAATAGCATGCCCGGACGCATGCTTGTGGACTGCTTTAAATATGCGCCCTGAGCTCAACATCTAGAGCCCAGAGAACTAATCACAGGCTTGTGTTGGTAATATTTCCTTTTCTTCTGTTTACTCCCATTTTTATTTTGTGCACTTTGTCGTGTTTCTTTCCACTTGTATTTGCTTGCTAACCGCTACATGTATTTTCTGTATGTGTTAAGTGTCTAGTACCGACCCTTTTAGGGGTTAATAAATATATAAAATTTAGAAAGCTTGTTTCGTATTCTCCTATGGGCCCAGAACACTCACTGTAGGTGGGTGTGAGGTAACTGAAGCGATCTCAGGTGTGCCGAATGCAGGTTTTCGTAGGACGAGATCCTTCACAGGAAGGGTGTTTAGTTTAAGGTTAAATTTTCATTTTATGCCAGATAACCCCTTTTAACCTATTTATCTGTGGGGCTGGGTTCTGGTGACAGACTCTCTTTAACCCCTTAGCGACCCAGGGCGTAATAGTACATCCTGAGTCGCATGACGATGTATGGAGAGAACTCAGGAGCTGAGCCGCTCTCCATACACCTCGGGTGCCGGCTGTATAATACAGCCAGGACACACCACTTACAGAAGCGATCGGAGCCTGCACCGATCGCGGCTGTTAACCCTTTAGATGTCGCAGTCAAACGGGACCGCGGCGTCTAAATTGCGCAGGCGCCATGGTTGCCATGACAGCCGGAAGCCTATTGAAGGCTCCCAGGCCTGTCATTACATCTGTCATTAGATCTATGACGCGATGCCAGAGGCATCGTCTAATAGAAAGCATTATGCTATTCACTGCAATACAGTAGTATTGCAGTGGATAGTATGAGCGATCAGACCCCCTAGGTTTCAAGGTCCCTAGGGGGTCTGATCATACAAGTAAAAGTAGGAAAAAAAAGTTTTTAAAAGTATAAAAAAATTTAAAAAAACACAAAAGTTCAAATCACCCCCCTTTCCCTAGATCAGATATAAAAGTAAATAAACAAAAGTAAACATAAACACATTAGGTATCTCCGCGCTCCAAAATGCCCAAACTATTAAAATATTAAAATATTTATCCCATATAGTGAACGGCGTAGCGGCGAAATAAATCAAAATGGCCAATTAGCGTTTTTTACAATACTTTGCCTCCTATAAAAAATTGAATAAAAAGTAATTAAATCATCAAATCTTTCCCCAAATGGTATCAATAAAAACGTTATGTTGTCCCGCATAAAAAGGCGCCATACCCAGCTCCATACATGTAAATGTGAAAGTTACAGGTGTCACAATATGGTGACACAAAATTTTTTTTCGATTTTGTAAAGTTTTTTTAATTTTTTAAAAGGTATCAAAACATTACATATACTATATAAATTTGGTATTGCCGTCTTCGTACTGACCTGCAGAATACAGGTAACATGTCATTTTTACCACACAGTGAACGCCGTAAAAATTAAACCCATATGAAATTGGCGCAAATGCAGTTTTTCTCCAATTGCACCTCATTCTGAATTTTTTTCCAGCTTCCCAGTACATTGCACAGCATATTGAATGGTGCCATTACAAATTACAATTTGTTTCGCAAACAATAAGCCATCATGTGACTCTGTGAACTGAGAAATGAAAAAGTTATGGCTCTTGGAATGTGGGAAGGGAAAAAACGAAAATGCAAAAACGAAAAATGGCCGGGTCTTTAAGGGGTTAAACATAGCTCCCTTTTCTTTTCACAGGTTAAACTATGCTCCTCTAATATAAATATTAAAAAATCATAGAAATTATATCAAAAAGTAAAATGCAGCTAAGTGTATAAACATTACATGTGACTTAGCTCTGAATTGCTAATGTAGTATCAGTGAGTACATCCACCAAAAGTGTTGCAGAGAATAATCTTGATATGTGGTGTTGTTAGAAATTAAGAAGTTTTTTTTTTATCTGTAGCCTTCACTTTATTAAGAATGCTTAATATAGCTGTCAGTTTGATGATAAGGTTAATATCTGATTCTGAGCATATGCATCAGATGCTACGGAAGAGAAGTTGACTTTGTACTTTATCTGTATTTCAGATTGGAGACAGTATTATACATAAAGCACGTGAGACTTTGGAGCGAGCTATAAAACTTGTGAATGATACAAAGAAGTGGGGAGCCAGAGTTGTTTATGGTGACACTGACAGGTAATGAAAATCATCCCTATGTGTATTTATAGCTTTCTCAATGGGAGTGGAAAATATTAAAGTTTAACTTTTTTTATTTATTTTTTTGTGAGTGTTCGATGAAGATTTTTGGAATATACTTATTAACCTATCTAAGTTCCTTTTAAAATCACATTCACACTGACAACTCCGACATCTTCTCTGTAATTGTTACTTCTATGGGGAACCTTGATAATGCCAAAATGACTGTTTTCTTAATGAATAATAGGAGTACAGTAGTTTAAGGTGAAATTTCTCATTAGATGTTGTGTCCACCTATCTATAGAATGTTATGAAATTAATGTACGCATTTCAGATTGGTCAAGGTTTTAATCTACACTTGTAGTCTTAAAGGGGTGTTCCCACAACAACAATCATATTTCATAAAAAAGTATTTAGCAAAGTGTCATTGTCACCCATTGAAACTAATTAGCTAAATTGTATGTGTCTTCCCTAACCGATGTGACGCAGCGAATTGATTCCACAATGCTTCACGAAAAAATGAATGCCACCATTTCCGATAACCGCCCAATTTTTGACAAAATTTGGGCAGCTTGGATCAATAGGTCTAACGTCCCAAGCCTACCATATTGTTTCCAACTATAATCTGCCTATATGATCAAGTGGGATGTCTGTTTTCCTTCCCTTAGGCAGGGTCCCTTTATCACTCAATTCTTAGCTCTCTGTATTGCAGCATTATTTACCCCCTCCCCCCCCCCCTTCCTTTTCACTGTTGGTTCTTTATTTTTATGTCTTTTTATCTAATTTCTTGTTGCATCGATGTAATACCTTTACTCTTGTCGCACACTATTCTCATATGTGCCTTATGTTCTGTATTTGATACTTTTCAATAAATACCTTTGGAACTAAATTGTATATGTCACTAGGAGAAACACTGAAAGCTCCCTTTTCCTACTGCTGTTTCAGCACTGTTGCCACTGCATGCATACTCAGTTTGTCTTTTTATTTCTCATAGCTGCTTATTAGATCAGGGCTACATAGCCTTGCATGTGCCATCCTAACAGATGGAGCATATGCAGCGCAAGAATGATTTCTATTTGTAGGAATAGTCAGTGCGGTAGTTAGGGGCAATGTGTACCTGGTAAATGTAGTTTTCCGTAATGAAGCAGACGATCATATGCTCCATATTGAAAACTACCCACTCTGGCCATTGTAGGCTGAAAAATATAAATGAGCTATGGGGGTGCAGATCTTGGAAGAGAAGGCAAATAGGTGGTGGGTGAAGTCACAGGTACTAAATGAAAAGTTGCATTTTGGGAAAACACTTTTTAAGTGTTGGTTAAAGGCATTTGCCATTTCATATTTGTAAACACACACACACGTGGACAAAATTGTTGATTCCCCTCGTTTAATGAAAGAAAAACCCACAATGGTCACAGAAATAACTTGAATATATAAAAAGTCTATGAAAATGAACAAATGAAAGTCAGACATTGCTTTTCAACCATGCTTCAACAGAATTTTTAAAAAAAGAAAACTCATGAAACAGGCCTGGACAGAAATGATGGTACCCCTGAAAATAATGTGACCAAAGGGACATGTTAAATCAAGGTGTGTCCACTAATTAGCATCACAGGTGTCTACAATCTTGTAATCAGTCAGTAGGCCTGTATATAGGGCTACAGATACTCACTGTGCTGTTTGGTGACATGGTGAGTACCACACTCAACATGGAACAGAGGAAGCGAAGGAAAGAGTTGTCTCAGGAGCTTAGAAAGAAAATTATAGACAAGCATGGTAAAGGTTATAAGACCATCTCCAAGCAGCTTGATGTTCCTGTGACTACAGTTGCACATATTATTCAGTAATTTAAGATCCATGGGACTGTAGCCAACCTCCCTGGATTTGGCCACAGGAGGAAAATTGATGACAAATCAAAGAGAAGGATAATACGAATGGTAACAAAAGAGCCCAAAAAAACTTCTAAAGAGATTGGTGAACTTCAAGCTCAGTGTCAGATCGCACCATCCGTCGTTGTTTGAGCCAAAGTGGACTTCATGGGAGACGACCAAGGAGGACACCATTGTTGAAAACAAATCATAAAAAAGCCAGACTGGAATTTGCCAAACTACATGTTGACAAGCCACAAAGCTTCTGGGAGAATGTCCTATGGACAGATGAGATAAAAATCGAAATTTTTGGCAAGACACATCAGCTCTATGTTCACAGACTCAACAATGAAGCGTATCTTGAAAAGAACACTGTCCCTACTGTGAAACAAGGAGGAGGCTCTGTTATGTTCTGGGGCTGCTTTGCTGCATCTGGCACAGGGTGTCTTGAATCTGTGCAGGGTACAATGAAATCTCAAGACTATCAAGGGATTCTAGAGAGAAATGTGCTGCCCAGTGTCAGAAAGCTTGGTCTCAGTCGCAGGTCATGGGTCTTGCAACAGGATAATGACCCAAAATACACAGCTAAAAACACCCAAGAATGGCTAAGAGGAAAACATTGGACTATTCTGAAGTGGCCTTCTATGAGCCCTGATCTAAATCCTATTGAGCATCTTTGGAAGGAGCTGAAACATGCCGTCTGGAAAAGGCACCCTTCAAACCCGAGACAACTGGAGCAGTTTGCTCATGAGGAGTGGCCAAAATACCTGTTGAGAGGTGCAGAAGTCTCATTGACAGTTACAGGAATCGTTTGATTGCAGTGATTGCCTCAAAAGGTTGTGCAACAAAATATTAAGTTAAGGGTACCATCATTTCTGTCCAGGCCTGTTTCATGAGTTTTCTTTTTTTTAAAATTCTGTTGAAGCATGGTTGAAAAGCAATGTCTGACTTTCATTTGTTCATTTTCATAGAACTTTTATATATTATTACTTTTGTCAGATTCAAGTTATTTCTGTGACCATTGTGGGTTTTTCTTTCATTAATAGAGGGGTACCAACAATTTTGTCCACGTGTGTATTACAACTACTTAATATAGTTTATGTTTTTAACCCTTTCCCGACATCCGCCGTAATAGTACGGTGGATGTCAAGTGTTTAAAGATGGTGGCCGCCATAGCCGCTGGGTCTCTGCTGTTTTATACTGCAAAGACCTGGCGCTAATGCCTGCGATCGGTGCCTGCATTGATCGCGGGCATTAACCCCACTGGCGCCTCAGTCAAAGCTGACCATTTTGCCGGGGATCGCCAGCACCCGGAGCAAGATCCGGGGTCGGCGTCCTGTTGCTATGACCGCCGGGAGCCTTGTGAAGGCTCCCAGGCCTGTCTTTCATTAACTTCTATTGCAGGCCACTCTATGGAGCCTGCAATAGAAGTGCCATTTTTTTGCAATGCATTAGCAGTGTAATGCATTGCATTAGTGATCAGACCCCCTGGGGTTCAAAACCCCCTAGGGGGGTCTAATAAATGCAAAAAAAAATAAAATAAAATAAAAATATATAAAAAAAAATAAAAAATATTAAAAGTTCAAATCACCCCTCTTTCCCTAGAACACATATAAAAGTAGTTAAATACTGTGAAACACATACATATTAGGTATCCCTGTGTCCGAAAACGCCCAGTCTACAAATCTATAAAAATATTTTTCCCGTACGGTAAACGCCGTAGCGGAAAAAAAAATCAAAAGTCCTAAACCGCCGTTTTTTCACTGTTTTTCCTCTGATAAAAATTTTAATAAAAAGTGATCAAAGCAATAGTAATTCCCCAAAATGGTATAACTAAAAAGTACACCTGGTCCTGCAAAAAAAAAAAAAAACGCTCTATACATCGCCGTACACGGAAGTATAAAAAAGTTATGGGTGTCAGAATATGCCGACTTTTAAAAAAATATATATATTTTTGCACAGTTTTGGATTGTTGTTAAGAGGTTAAATTGTAAATAAAACCATATAAATTTGGTATCCCCCGGAATCGTACCGAAACATAGAATACAAATCACATACCATTTTGGCTGTAGAGTGAACGTCGTAAAAACGAAGCCCGTTGTACAGAAAGTTGTACAGAATAATATATGGTAGCATCATGAAAAAAAATTAGTCCCGCAAACATTAAGACCTCATATGGCTCTGAGAACAGAAAAATAAAAAAGTTATTGGGTTTGGAAAGGGGGAAGGAGTCAAAAACGAAAAATTTAAATCAAAAAATGTCACTGGCAGGAAGGGGTTAATAAGTATTATGATATACAGATTGCCAAAAGGCAAGCAGAAGCCTCTTTTACACTACATTTAATCCAAATTAATCCAGTATAATGTAGGCTAAGTCTGTATACAGTTAAAGGAGTTATCCACGTTCTACAATTGATGACCTATCCTTAGGAAAGGCCATCA
This sequence comes from Leptodactylus fallax, assembly GCA_947044405.1. Taxonomy (NCBI): domain Eukaryota; kingdom Metazoa; phylum Chordata; class Amphibia; order Anura; family Leptodactylidae; genus Leptodactylus; species Leptodactylus fallax. Next base: position 147,780 of record CAMRHE010000191.1, read on the forward strand.
ACATTAGATCTGCACCTCTGTACCGGAACCCTGCAGATCTAATATTGATAGGCCAATAGTTGTAGAAAGTGGAGAACCCCTATAAGATTGAACTTTTATTGAGAACCAATTAAAATAGCTATCACGTCTGATAACATTTGATAACTTTGTGTGCACAGCATATACCAATTATTCATCCCAGTACACTGTTCCATTCACTGGACACTATAGAGCTACACTGCTTAAAAATTGATAGCTATTTGATATCTATTTCGCTCAGACTCACTCGCTCAGCACATATGAACAGTCACCAGATATTTAAAATATTAGGGATCTGTGTTTTCTATTATACCAAGGGGATGTGTGACATCAGAGCAGTAGGAGGATCAACTTCCAATGCACTGGCAGTGCAGGCGTAAGAGGAGAGGGGTCAGTCTTACAGGAGCAGTATTTCAGGAGCAGTAGAATGCCCCGACTGCACCATATACCAAATACACCATATGTACAGTACAGACCAAAAGTTTGGACACACCTTCTCATTCCAAGATTTTTCTGTATTTTCATGACTATAAAAATTGTAGATTCTCACTGAAGGCATCAAAACTATGAATTAACACATGTGGAATTATATACTTAACAAAAAAGTGTGAAACAACTGAAACTATATCTTATATTCTAGGTTCTTCGAGGTAGCCACCTTTTGCTTTGATTACTGCTTTGCACACTCTTGGCATTCTCTTGATGAGCTTCAAGAGGTAGTCACCTGAAATGGTCTTCCAGCAGTCTTGAAGGAGTTCCCAGAGATGCTTAGCACTTGTTGGCCCTTTTGCCTTCACTCTGCGGTCCAGCTCACCCCAAACCATCTCGATTGGGTTCAGGTCTGGTGACTGTGGAGGCCAGGTCATCTGGCGTAGCGCCCCATCACTCTCCTTCTTGGTCAAATAGCCCTTACACAGTCTGGAGGTGTGTTTGGGGTCATTGTCCTGTTGAAAAATAAATGATGGTCCAACTAAACGCAAATTGGATGGAATAGCATGCCGCTGCAAGATGCTGTGGTAACCATGCTGGTTCAGTATTCCTTCAATTTTGAATAAATCCCCAACAGTGTCACCAGCAAAGCACCCCCACACCATCACACCTCCTCCTCCATGCTTCACGGTGGGAACCAGGCATGTAGAGTCCATTCGTTCACCTTTTCTGTTTCGCACAAAGACACGGTGGTTGGAACCAAAGATCTCAAATTTGGACGCATCAGACCAAAGCACAGATTTCCACAGGTCTAATGTCCATTCCTTGTGTTCTTTAGCCCAAACAAGTCTCTTCTGCTTGTTGCCTGTCCTTAGCAGTGGTTTCCTAGCAGCTATTTTACCATGAAGGCCTGCTGCACACAGTCTCCTCTTAACAGTTGTTGTAGAGATGTGTCTGCTGCTAGAACTCTGTGTGGCATTGACCTGGTCTCTAATCTGAGCTGCTGTTAACCTGCGATTTCTGAGGCTGGTGACTCGGATGAACTTATCCTCCGCAGCAGAGGTGATTCTTGGTCTTCCTTTCCTGGAGCGGTCCTCATGTGAGCCAGTTTCTTTGTAGCGCTCGATGGTTTTGGCAACTGCACTTGGGGACACTTTCAAAGTTTTCCCAATTTTTCAGACTGACTGACCTTCATTTCTTAAAGTAATGATGGCCACTCGTTTTTCTTTACTTAGCTGCTTTTTTTCTTAACATAATACAGATTCTAACACTCCATTCAGTAGGACTATCAGCTGTGTATCCACCTGACTTCTGAACAACACAACTGATGGTCCCAACCCCATTTATAAGGCAAGAAATCCCACTTATTAAACCTGACAGGGCACACCTGTGAAGTGAAAACCATTTCAGGTGACTACCTCTTGAAGCTCATCAAGAGAATGCCAAGAGTGTGCAAAGCAGTAATCAAAGCAAAAAGTGGCTACTTTGAAGAACCTAGAATATAAGACATATTTTCAGTTGTTTCACACTTTTTTGTTAAGTATATCATTCCACATGTGTTAATTCATAGTTTTGATGCCTTCAGTGTGAATCTTGAATTTTTATAGTCATGAAAATACAGAAAACTCTTGGAATGAGAAGGTGTGTCCAAACTTTTGGTCTGTACTGTATATGGCATCAAAGTTGTTTTCAAAATATAATAAACAGACTTATGTTGGTTGGAAAGGTATTTTGGTTCAGTGTAATGTGATCTATAAAACTTTGTGTGTAATTCTGACGCACATCATGGTCTTGCACATCATGGACTTATATGTCAGAATTTGAGGCTATTAATAAAAGCCTCCAGCATGTTTATGACTTATTTTTTTTTTTTTTTTTTTTTTTTTTTACAAATGTAAAAGAATTCTTGACAGCATTGTTTCCCAATATTGGCACTAGATGGTAGGTTACCTGTATGAATCTATAACTGGAGGTTACAAAGCTACTTCTACTGAGACCATAACATCACAGGTTTTAACTGTGGACACCTGCTGCCTTCTGATGACCATTAATACTGTAAATTATCCTCCTGTTTTCTAGCATGTTTGTGCTGCTGAAAGGAGCAACAAAGGAACAGTCCTTCAAAATAGGGCAAGAAATTGCTGAAGCAGTCACTGCCACAAACCCAAAGCCAGTGAAGCTCAAGTTTGAGAAGGTAATTTATAACATGAGAGAAATACATTATTTTCAACAAATTTTCACATATTAAGGGTTTAGGGACAATGAGGAAGAACAGGAAAATGCAGTAGCAGTCCATTGCACTACTAAAGGGAAATTATCTTATCTCTATTGCTTTATTTACTGCCACTGCTACTCTGATCCTCATTCCCAGCAAAAACACTTAAGTGGACATTGCTTGTTTCTGCAAGCTCTTAATGCTTCTATGTGTGGCAGGGTCAAACAGTGTCCATGCTGCTATTGACTGTCCAGAATGACACATAGCGTCCTGCTGTGTCTCCCATCTCCACTATCGAGCTGGTTCTGTAGTAATCCTCCTTACTTTGCAATATGATACAGAGCCCCATGCCATGTTTCTGAATCTATCATCTCTTGTACAAGAGCCAGCTTTTGGGAAACCCTTGTTAATGTGAAATAAGACAGAGCTTTTTAGACAGAGCAGTAAGCTTGTTCTCCTGCTTTACAGTAGCAAAATGCTCTGACCGATCTTGGCTACAATACTCAGCTCTGCAGCCAAGTGGCCTGTACAGTAAACTAGGCAGCTCCAGTATTACTGTGCACAAACCATCCCATTTAAGTCTCTAGAGGTGCTGGGCCAAAAAAGCATGCTAGTGAGAACCATGCCAGATAAGTAGTACAACTCAACTGCACAGCCATGGCCACCACGGGGAAAACAGCAGTGGCCTAAACCACTGACAGCAGAAGGAAGCAGAGATAAATATCTCAAGAACTGTGCAATATAAAAAAGGTAATTGCAGAATTTAATATCTTGGCATCAGATGCTATATAAAATGTGTTTATTGAGATGGGAATACGCCTTTAAAGGGGTATTCCCATGAACATAACCATATCTATATTTGTAGATTACTAAAAGTTTAAACATTTTTGCAAATATATGTAGTTAAAAATTCTGCATAGTTTCAAAGCTTTCCTCTAACTATCTTAGTGGTGACATCTGTTGTCTTGATCGGTTGCCAATGGATACGACCACAAATGCAGAAACTTTATATGGTCTGAGACTTGTCAAAAACCCAGCTTATGATTTTCTTATTGTAGCTGGGTTATCAGGCAGGGACACTACATGTTTAAGAAGATATCCCGGCCACGAAAAGGAAACTATTACTGATTTTCTGACCTTACAAAGGGCCTGCATTCATGGTCGTATCCACTGGCAACCGACCAGGACAACAAGACTGTGACCACAACATATATAAAAAAAAAAAAAAAAAACCCCAAAAAAATTTTTTTTTTTATATTTAAAAAAAATTTTTATTTTTAAATTTTTAAAAAATAAAAAAAATTTTTTTGGGGCGTGGCTAGCGCTGACATGGAGGGCGCTGTGGCGGGCCCGGGAGCCGCTCATCTATCCTGGTCAGACTCGGGCCCGGGGGCCGCCGCAGGACGCCATTTGGGGCCCCCTCTTGGTCCCGGGCTCCCGTCGCCGGTATCCTCCCCGCGGGGGAGTCGGTGGCCGCTCACGTGGCCGGCGGCTGGACACTTCACCGCGCCGCCGGGCCGCTCTGCCCGTGCCGCGGGGGCTTGGGCTGCCGTGTGGGGCTGCGCTAGTGGCCGGCCTGGAGCTGTGCGGGCACTGCTGAGGCCGCTGTCGCCCGGGTGGCGGTTTCCCCTCTCTCCACGTGGTGGGCGGCCATCTTCATCCTGATCGGGTCGGCCATCTGCTGATGGGGGGAGCGCTGAGTCTGGAGTTCCTGTTTGTCACCCCGCTGACTGCTCTTCTGGGAGGCTTTTCTTATAATCCAGTGAAGGCTGCGGTATGTACCACTGGACTGTTGAGTTACCATATGTCCTCCTATAGTTCCTCCTGGCAGCCTATGTACTTCATCACTCCGCTACTGGCCTTCTTGGTGGCTTTACTTATAATCCAGTGACTGATGCTACGGCACTATTGGATCGTTGAGTTACCATCCGTCCCTTCTTAGTTCCTCCTGGCAATTTGTCTATTTCACTGCTCCGCTGACGGCTCTCTCGTGGTGATATCGCTCATAATCCAGAGTCTGTTGCCATCGATACTATTGGACTGTTGAGTTACCGTCTGTCCTCGGCTGGCTGATTGGCCCTGGTGGCCCGACATAGAGGCTCCTACTGTGCAACTGCTATTAGCCAGAGACCTCGTTTATAATCCTCTGGGACCGGCCCGGTCTTGCTACCATCACACCTCCTCCTCGCCAACATATCCACCCGTACGGAGCGCAGGAAGAGCGGCCGCCGACTCTCTAAAATGAGTCGCCCGCAATCAACCTCTGTCTCTGATCGCCTGAGGGGGTTCTCCAGGGCAGCATCCTCTTCTACATCATCATCGCTTGAGGCAGCCTCTCCTGCCCTTCCAGAGGAGGACCCCGAGCCCACTTTAAAGCAAGTTACTGGGCAGCTACTGGAGGCGATCCATGCCGGCACTTCCTCGCGACCGGGAAAATTGAGGAGGTCAAAACGACCTGGGCCTGCTCCGCCAGGACTTTCAGACCTTGCGAGGCAGGGTGTGTGAGGTGGAGGATCGGGTCTCTCAGGTAGAAGACACTGTTAACCCACTTCCTGCCAAGTTTCAGGAGCTGGAGAGAGCTGCAAGTTTGTGGACACAGCGTGCGGATGACCTGGAGAATAGATTGCGACGAAACAATCTCCGTATCCTGGGCCTGCGGAGCGGGCGGAGGGTGAAGATCCTCGGGCCTTTGTGGAGGGGTGGCTGAAAAATGTCTTACCGGAGGCTCACTTCTCGCCAATCTTTGCAGTGGAACGGGCCCATCGGGTTCCGGCTAAGCCGCCGCCCCAGGGCGCACCTCCTCGACCCTTGTTGGCCCGTCTCATAAACAGCACGGATCGAGATACGGCGCTGCGGGCTGCACGCCAGGCCGGCGAGCTTAAGTACAACGGAGCTGCAGTAGCCATGTTTCCAGATTTCTCGGCGGCGCTCCAGAAGACCCGGGCATCCTTTGTGGCCGTTAAGAGGCGACTGAGAGAAAAGGCTATACAATACTCCATGATTTACCCAGCGCGTCTTCGGGTCGTCCATGACGGCAGGTCCCTATTCTTTACTTCGCCAAAGGATGTGGAGGACTGGCTATCTCTTCTACCTCGATTTCCGAGACAATGATCCTGACGGCGTGTGGTGAGAGGTCCGATCGGACCATACATAGGGACTTATGTATTACGGGATGTCCTTGTTTATTGTATAAGTAGTTTTATGAAAAGTGCGGTTCTGTTATTATAGTATCCTGTAGCCTTATAGTTACCTGGGCTGGCGACCCCCGGTGCCGGTGTATGCTACTTACTCATGTGAACCTGGCTCTGTTGAATAGTATATCCCCTAGCCTATTGATCATCTATACCTTTAAGACAGTGCCCCGTATACCAACCACTTTGGGTGCACTTCTTCCCCCGTAAATTGTAGCCACGGTTAATTTAACGCATATTGTTTGTTTATGCCAGCAAGATGTTTCACACCCTTTAGGGGTGTAATGGTTCATTTCGTTTGTATATTGTTCTTAGGTTGCTGCACACCACTCTGTGTCTCACTCAGCCACGCACTACACACTCATAGCCGGGTCACTTTTGGGGTCCTGAACTGCCATGATTACATTACACTCTTAGACGACCATGGCGTCCTTTAGTGTACTATCTTGGAATGTGAGGGGCCTGGGCAGCCCACGAAAGAGGTCGTTGGTTTTTTCTCAGATTAGGAGGGCTGACCCACACCTCATATGCCTTCAGGAAACTCATTTGGTTCCAGACAATTCCAGCACTTCAGAAGCCATGGGTTCAGTGGGCGGCTCACTCTACACATACTTCCTATTCCAGGGGGTGTCCATTTTGGTGCATCGTAGACTCAGGTGGGAGCCAGGCCTCATTGTAAAGGACCCCGAGGGACGATACGTTTTTGTCCAAGCCTGGGTTGACTCTGTCCTGTATGTTATCCTGGGTGTGTATCTGCCACCGGCGTCTGATCTCGCTGTGCTCCAGCAGGCTGCACAGTTTGCGACCCGATTCCCTGGGGCTATTGCATTATGTCTGGGTGACTTTAACAAAGTTATGGATATTGCCTTGGATCGGTTCTCTGCGGAACCGGGTTCCCCCTCTCTGCCTCGCCCTACTACAATGGCCGGAGTGATCCGTGAATTGGGGTGGTTGGATTTGTGGCGGGTCCGGTTTCCGGAGGCCCGCACCTTTTCCTGTCACTCTGCCAACAGACATACTCTGTCCAGGATTGACCATGCTTTTGGAAATACTAAAGCATATTCTTTGTTGCAGACCATATCCTATTTACCCAGGGCAGTGTCTGATCATTCCCCGTTGTTGGTCCAATTAAACAGTAGTACGGCTGCTAAGCCACGACAGGGTTGGCGAATCCACCCATTTTGGTTGAAACTATTTGTACCACATGATCGAATACCTGATCAACTTCAGACGTTTTTGACCATTAATTCCCCAAACACTTCTCCACTCCTCTTATGGGAGACTATGAAGGCATATCTTAGGGGTTGTATTAAGTCCTCCATTTCCTTTGTAAAGAGGGAATCCTCGCTGTTGGAGACCACCTTAGCGACCCAGTGTGCCTCGCTCGAAGCCGCCTACGTGGCTAATCCAACTGATGAGGCTAGATCCCAATGGTTGCAGATGGGTAGACAATATCTGCATATACTGCATGACAAGGCACGTAGGTCTATGTTTTTTAGCAAACAGAAGTTTTACGAACTCGGTAACCAGTCAAGCAGCTTTCTAGCTCAACTGATACATCAAAACACAGCCTCACCTGCAATACTACGAGTACACTCAGATACGGGGGAGGTACTGTCCAATAGCTTGGCCATTAGTGACAGATTTTATAGGTATTACAGTGAGTTGTACCTCTCCAAGCTTAGAGTCACTGATGGAGAGCTTGCTACCTATTTGGGTTTGATCCCCCTTCCTACATTGTCAGAAGACCAACGTGAATCTTTAGATTCCCCTTTTACGCTAGAGGAGCTATCGGGAGCCCTGGCAGATATGGCAAAGGGCAAATCACCGGGTCCGGACGGTATCCCGGTGGAGGTTTATGCCCAGTATGGGGGCCTGCTTCTCCCGGTGTTGCTTGAATGTTACAATGCTGCCTTTGTGGGCCGCAGTCTCCCGGAGTCCTTTTATGACGCCACCATTATCCTGTTACTTAAGCCTGACAAGGATCCGCTGGACTGTGGCTCATATAGGCCTATATCACTGCTTAATATAGATTATAAACTCCTTACTAAAATGTTGGCGAAAAGGCTAAATTCTGTTGTTCTCGACCTTGTCCATCCGGATCAGACAGGCTTTATGCCTGGAAAATCCACATCGGATAATCTTAGAAGGGCTCAGGTGATAACTCAGATTGGGGCATCATCCTCACATGACTGGGCGGTGGCTTCTTTAGATGCAACAAAGGCGTTCGACTCTGTCGAATGGCCTTTCCTATTGCAGGTGTTGCGGGGATACGGATTTGGAGAGGGGTTTATTACCTGGATTTCCCTTCTATACTGTTCCCCTAGAGCGGCGCTGTCAATTAATGGCACGTTGTCTTCCTACTTTCCTTTGGGTAGGGGTACAAGACAAGGATGTCCATTGTCACCGCTATTGTTTGCTTTGGCGGTGGAACCCTTGGCGATACTGCTTCGGAATGACCCCATATATAAAGGCATATTGATAGGCACCCGGGAGGAGAGAACAGCACTCTATGCCGATGACTTACTCCTGTTTATGAGCGACCCCTCCCGGTCCCTGCCCAGAGCCATGGCTATAATTGACGAATTTGGTAATTATTCTGGCCTGCGAACCAATTGGACTAAGTCCTCATACATGCATATTGGCCGCGCATCAAGTGTAGCTGAGGGAAATGTGGTATGTGGATTGACTACAGTCTCAACTTGCAAATATCTGGGCATCTTTATATCTAGGGACCATAGGTGTTTTTTGGAACAGAACATTTTTCCACTCATCTCGCACTTTAGGGTTAAGTTTAATCTTTGGGCTACACTGCCTTTGTCGGTGGCTGGTAGAATCAACCTTGTTAAAATGATAGTACTACCCAAATGTCTATATGCTATAAGCCATTCTGCTGTGTCCGTGCCCCTTAGATTTTTTAAACAAATGGACTCCCTCATTATCTCCTTTATATGGGGAAACTCTAGATCTAAGCTTAGGTTGTCATCTCTACAACGACCGAAGCAGCTCGGGGGCACATCACTCCCTGATCTGTTTCTTTACTACCTAGCAGGACAGCTCCGTTTTATTAGGAAGTGGCTCTCATCTGATTCCCTACCGGGGTCCGAGGCACATCTGGCTCACCACCTGGGTTTGCGTAATTTGTGGCCGGTGTTGGAACACCCGGCCATGTTCAGGGGGAGATTGTTGCCCATCCATACCCTGGCTGGACAGGTCTGGCGTCAGGCGAAAAGGTGTCCGCCTATTCTGATATACCTGCGGAGACCCCGCTTTGGCACAACCCTGGTCTGCCGACGTTATTTGCCCTGCCTGGCGCCCGGGCCTGGTCGCAGTATGGCGTGTCCTCTCTCGGTGACCTGTATATACAAGGTGTTTTTAAAACATTTGACTCGCTGAGCTCCTCCTATGGCATCCCTAGAACACAGTTCTTTAGATACCTACAGATTAGACATGCACTCTCTTCTCAGTTCCTGGATCGATTGGACAATATATCTGAGTATCCGCTTATCGGCATACTTCGCTCACAGGGCCCTGGGGGTTTGATATCTACTTTATATGCACATCTGATACAGGCCAAGATATCCACATTGGACGCCCCGACCCTGACGCGGTGGTGCATCAATATCCCAACTCTCACAAATGAGATGTTTCAAGACATCCTTGAATCTCCTCAACATGTGTCACCTTCAGCTAACAACAAACTGATTCAAACATATATTCTACACCAATGTTACTTGACACCTTCCCGTCTCTACAAAATGGGACGTCTGCCCAACCCGGGATGCCTTAGGTGCCCTTGTCTACAGTCAGACTTTTGGCATATGATTTGGGAATGTCCGATCATACAATGTTTTTGGAAAGGGGTCGTGGATCTCCTGGCGGAAGTTCTGGCTAAACCTATACCATTAACCCCAGAGATATGCCTTTTCGGTGTATTAGATGAAGAATTATGGCAACACCATGTTAGAATCCTTTTGAGGGAGTCTTTATTTTATGCTAGGAAAGCTATCGCACTGCGATGGATGGCTCCGAAACCCCCATCAGTATCTCAGTGGAAGAAACTTGTTAATACTGTTCTTCCTTATAACCAGATTGTGTATAAAGGGAGAGGGTGCCCTCAGAAATTCCATAAGGTGTGGGGAGCATGGTGCAATTCTCCGGTAACCCAATATACGGCTCCCTCATTGCGTTCTGCCATTCATTTACTCATGCCGTGAGGGGTGCGAGACACCGGGAGTATCCACGACCTCTCATTTTGGAGAGTATCCTTGTTGTTACCTTTGACTTATTGACTGCATGTTTTGTACATGATAACTGATGTATACTGTATTGTGCATGTCCTGATTATATCTCTCTGTACCGGGTCTGAGTTGTGGGGTCCGGTGGGACGAGGGCCTGGCGAGGTGGGATGTGGTGTGTTGAGTGAATTTACATTTAAATTCTCGTTTTCTGGTGCGCAACATGTTATGTATATGTTTTGATTCCTTTTCTTGTGTCTGATACGCAATTTTCAATAAAACGAGTTTAAAAAAAAAGTTGGGGGAGGAAACAAAAAAAAGAAAAAAAAAAAAAAAAAAAGGTAAAAAAAAAAAAAAAAGAAGGGGGGGGGGGGGGGGGGGGGAAAAAAAAAGGGGGGGAAAGGGGGGAAAAAAAAAAAAAAAGGGGGGGGGGGAAAAAAAAAAAAAAAAAAAAAAAGGGGGGGGGGGGGGGGGGGGGGGGGGGGGGGGGGGGGGGGGGGGGGGGGGGGGGGGGGGGGGGGGGGGGGGGGGGGGGGGGGGGGGGGGGGGGGGGGGGGGGGGGGGGGGGGAGGGGGGGGGGGGGGGGGGGGGGGGGGGGGGGGGGGGGGGGGGGGGGGGGGGGGGGGGGGGAAAAAAAAAAAAAAATGGCAGACTTATTCTGCATCTGTCTTGGTGATAATTTGACCAAATGAATAAAGTGATCCAACAGCACTGATTGCAGAAAAAGGTTCTCTGCAATAACCTTGCCCCCACCCCCCCTCCCCAATAGCCTCATATCAGGGGGCAGTCCCAGAATATGTGGTATAGTGAGCTTATGGTCGAAGAGAAATTGTCTGCCCTAGAGTTTCCTCCCACCTGGTCATGTATTCGTGGTTAGGAGGAACCCGACCCTCAGGAGAAGATAGGAGTTGATACATAATGGTGATAAGGCCCTTAGTAGAGGTACCCAACCTACAAAATTTCTCAAAGGCAGTAGGGGTAGACACCTGCAAAAAGGGAAAACGCAAAGTGGACAATTTGACGATAATGGAACCACTCTGGGGGATGTTCAGTGCTGAAGTGAAATAATCAAAGGGCTTGAGCTCCAGAGTCAGAGGGTCAACCATATCCGCCAATCTAAAGAGGCCAGCTCTGAGAAGCGTATTATATAGGAAGGAAATTTTAGAGGATTTCTGCAAAGTGAGGGGGAATAAGCCGGAACAGGTAGACCAAATTAGAGGAGAGAGGGGGCCGCCCTGCCAAGATCCATTTCTGATAGGGAAGGAGCCGGAGTTTCACGGCAGCCGAGGGAGTGGAATGCCCCCCAAAAGCGAAAAGCTTCAAGGGAAGCCATCATGAATGTCCAGTCAATACGTTCGAACAACTGTACCACGTTGAGGGTAAGGAGGAGGACGGGAGTTGTAGAGTGGTTGGCCACCTCTATCAAGTCCACAGTCCTTCTGGTGTTATCTCCTTCCTGACCACAGGGAATGAAGCCCACCTGGTCCTTGTGGACAAGGGAAGGGATCCACACATTTAGTCAATTAACCAGGAGTTTCGTAAATTAGTTAAATAGCTGGAACACTCCTAAGGGTCCTTATTAGGTTTGGGGACTAAAGTTAGATGGGCGTGCAGCATTGACAGGGGGATGGGGGTTCCCTTTAATAAAGAGTTTAATAAACGTCTCCAGATGGGATGAAGATCAACCTGAAAAGTCTTATAATATAAAAAAGTGAACCCATCAGAGCCCAGAGCTTTACCTTTCGGATGGTCTTTCAGGACCCCTACTATCTCCTCATCAGTAAAAGGAGCATTAAGGGAGGTCAGGGTCTCAGTCGGGAGGGAGGGAAAATCACAAGATGTCAGGGATTCCCGCATGCACTGCGTCGAGGCCTGGTGGGAAGTAAGGTTGTACAATTTAGTGTAATAGTCGTGGAAGGCCATAGCGATGGGGTCAGGATGGTGCTGAGGGTTATCCTTGGCGTTCAGTACAACAGGGGTGCTGGTGGCATAGAATCTCACAGGGTCTTTGCTTGGAGAGTATGTGCCTTATTGCCCCATTCATAGTAGTGCAAGCGGATGTATATGAGTAGGCATTGTGCCACATTATATATTGCACTTTTATATCTTACAGGTGTATCTTCCTTGTGTTTTGCAAACCAAAAAGAGATATGTGGGTTACATGTATGAAACCCTTGACCAGAAGGATCCAATTTTTGATGCAAAAGGTATAGAGACTGTAAGAAGAGATGCCTGTCCCGCTGTTGGTAAGGTAAGGAGTCAACATTAACCACCCTTGATAAACCTACACTTTTTTATATACTTCCAATATCAGAGTTGCTTTCTTTATGAGAGGGCATGTTTAAAGGGTTTTTTTAATTTAAAAAATGTCTGTTAGTGCTGTTAATAGGTTTATAAGTGCGACCAATTACCTTTAGCAGTGTTTTGAGTTTCTCTGTAAGCTCCTGGCATTTTCTGCATTTGTTCACATGGATAACTTACTGTTCAGTTTTCCTACAACTACCATGATGCCCTGCGCTTCACTCAGAGCTGACTCCCTCCTCTTCCCTGTCTCACTCCCTCCCCTTCCCTTTCTCATTCACACCCCCCTCCCTGTTTTCCTAACTAACCCACCCACTACTAGCCGTTCCTAACTAACTCAAGCTCCCCTCCACCCCACCATATTTTACCTGTCTTCTGGGCAGGTTCTTCTCTGTCTGACATCACCTGTCCCGCATGCCAGCACTCCGGCTCTATTGTGCAGGCATGGGCTGTAGATGTCAAGAAGAGGAGATGCCGGCGCCCATGCCTGCACAATAGAGCCGGAGTGCTGGCATGCGCAGTAGTGACGTTCCGTGCCCAGGATCCGGACAGGAAGACAGTAAAGTATGATGAGGTGGGGGGGTGATTTAGTATATTGTTGACGTTCCGTTTCCAGAAACGGAATGTCACCGGAAAATCAGAAAATTTGCTTACTGCCCCAGCGATCTAGATAAATATAGATTTTTGGAAAATTAATTTAAAAGATAGGCAGGGGGTAGCTTAGAATAGAAATATCATTTTATCTTGGACAACCCCTTTAAATAGCTTGGAATACATATTCCCATCCTATCCTGTGAATCCACCAAAGCTATAGACATAAACCTGATACTGAATGGGACAAAAAATCCTCCAGTCCAAGGTTTTCTGTATTATTTATTAAACTTATATGACTTTTTCCAGCACATGACCTGGTCAGACATGACGCTTAATACCAGTCTTCTGTTCAGTGGGTGCTTTTCCGAACTTTCCATTTCTTTTGTCCTTTTGTATTTCCAGATACTTGAACGTTCCATAAAATTGCTGTTTGAAACAAGAGATATAAGTCAGATCAAGCAGTACGTCCAGAGACAATGCATGAAGCTTTTAGAGGGAAAGGCCAGCATGCAGGATCTTATCTTTGCCAAGGAATACAGAGGAAGCTTTGCATATAGACCCGGAGCTTGCGTTCCAGCACTGGAACTCACAAGGTAACATTGGATAGAAAGATGATATGACAGCAGATATGGGGCTTTGGGCAGCAGATCGTATGTTTTATATGGTTTTTTTTGTTGTCTTTCAGAAGAGTGTTATGCTTTGGTAACATGTAAAAGGGTTATCTGAGGGGGATAGGAAATATATAGGCTCAGAATGAATTAAAAACAAAAAAAGAAGCAGAATTCCCACCACTTACTTGCCACTGCCTGCCAGGTCGCCATTTATCTCTAATTCATTGTCCTATCTTGACACAATGCCTGCTCAGTCAATCCGTGGCCACAGCGGTGACCCGCCTCAGCCAGTGACTGGTCGAGTAGGAATTTTCTGTGTTTGTGTTGGGATCTGTGATATACTGCCTTTATTTTGTTTTTAACCCATTCTCAGGAGTTTCCAATGTTTTTTCCCTGGACAATCTCTTTAAAGTGTACCTACAATTATCAATAATCATTTTATAAATGAATAGTACAGCTGAATATAAGAAACTTTGAGATTTATCTTATTAACCCCTTAATGACACATGACACACTATAATGTCATGTTGTGGCTAAGGTGGAATGACGAGGGCTGAGTTGCTGAGCCCTCTCTATATCCGACAAGTGCTAGCTGTATTGTACAGCATGCAGCCACTATCAACAGCCGTGATTAGTGCCTGCACCAGTTGCAGCTTTTAATCCTTTAGATGCTTTGGTCAGTTGCAACTGAGGCATCTAAACGTCCTCAGTGATCAGTTGCCATAACTGAAGTTCTATTACTCAAAAGGCTCACATTCCCCAAAATGGTATTAATAAAAACTACAACTTGTCATGTGGTATTGGTATTGCAGTGATTATTCCAACCCTTAGAGCATAGGTAACCTTTCATTTTTATCACGTGGTGAATGTTGTAAGAATGAAAGCTGTAAGTAAATGGCGCAACTGTGGCAAGAAAAAAACTAAAACACACTGTGTTCTTACGGGAATAAAGAAATGTGTTTTCTTCTCCACTTATCAGACTGAGTTACGTATAAGTCTATGGTTAGGGGAGAGGGATGAGGAGGCTGCTGTAAAAGACACACTCTGCTACACGGTGAGTCAGGTAGCTCTTTTGACACTGCTGTATCTTCAAGATAAGACTCTGCCACTAAACAGAATAAGGCAAAAAATCAAGAAGGAAACCTTTTTCTTTACTAAGTATATACACTATGAATAGTACTATTCATTTAGTAAAAGTGGTTTTAGAATTGGTGGTACGCTTTTAGATTTCATATCATTGACCTCAAACACAATATGCCTGATGCTTTCCCCATGAGAAATGTTTAACATCTGCATAGTTTACATTTCTGCATTTGAAAGCACAAGATATGATATGTAGGACATTGAATTGACTAGCAGAGATGCATGTTTCTTACATGTATTACCACCATGCTGAAGTGCAAAGTGTCTAGGTGTGTGCCACTTGACTTTTATCACAGTTGTCTTTGTTCACAGGAAAATGGTATCATATGACCGTCGTTCTGAACCACGTGTCGGAGAAAGAGTGCCATATGTGATAGTTTATGGTTCACCTGGAGTTCCCCTTATTCAGCTTGTAAGACGACCTATTGATGTCCTCCAGGACCATAATCTAAGAATAAATGCAACCTACTACATCACTAAGCAGATACTGCCACCACTAAACAGAATCTTTTCTCTTATTGGAGTGGATGTATTCAATTGGTATGACGAATTACCAAGGGTAAGTGCACAGTATTTTTATGAGTCTGTATATGACCTAAGCCATTTTAATTGCAAATTAGGGAATACTAGTCAAGTGAGTGGTAACACTGTGGGTTCTCTGAGGGTGGGGCCTATGTCCTGCAGTGTTACCACCCACTTGACTAGTATACCCGAATTTGCATCAAAACTAAAAGGGCTTATATCTCTGGAATGGCTAAACAGATTTGGATAAACAAAACCCCAAAATGCTAACAAACTTGTTATCGATAGTGGACTCTGTTCTATAGAAGCTGCCACTATACCAGATTAATTTCTATTAGTGTTACTACACACTTCACCTGTTTACTCATAATGCATAATTAAAATACCTTAGACTTACTAGTCCTCTCTTATCTGTAAAATGGCCAGACTAATCTGTAGACACTGGGGATGATTCAGAATGCCTTGTATGCCAGTTTTGTGGAGCACAAAGCATGTAAAAAGTCACAATTTGTGGTGCACACCACAGTTTTAGTGCTAGAATTGAGACTTTTTGCTGCAGTGGATTCACAATAACTTACTCCAGGAAACTGGCGTGCGTTCTAAATGAAATCTGGCCCCTGGCTGGCCTAGCTTTAAGTTCTGACATTAATCTACATGTGCCAGAAGTATTAAAAGGCCAGGGCTGCTTAATAAATGTGATACATCTCACCGAGGATATAGGCAGTATAAAATCGTCCCCACGGTAGTCTAAGAAACCTGTCCTGTACTCAGCTGGTCTATCCAAAAACAGGAGAGTATTTGTTTTTTTGTTTGCTTTGTCTTTTTAATGTCACCTGTTCACCACTTGATGTTTTCTTATTTAGCATTTTACTTGGTAAGGCATCTTTTCTCTTTAAATCTGCCTGTTGGAGATGTACCTATACATGTGCTACCACTTAACTGGAAACTGCATTTTGATTCCTTTGTCAGATCCAGAAGGCATATTCTGCATACTCCACAATGAGACATGAACTGGATGCAAGGAAAGGCACAATCTCTCAGTATTTCACAACTTTGCATTGCCCTATATGTGATGAACTGACACAACATGGGATCTGCAGTAAATGTAGGAGTCAACCGCAGCATGTAGTAGTGATTCTCAATCAAGAAATTCGGGAATTGGAGTACAGACAAGACCAGCTAGTCAAGGTAAATATATATTTGTAATATATTAAACTGGTGTGTTTAAAATTTAGAACTCTGTTAATTCCTGTAGTCAAGTCTTATTTACAAAGGAGCCGCAGGTATCTTGTTACACTAGGATCCTGACTGCTGTGACATATACTGTATATATGTACAGCATATGAAATGTACAGTAAATAAGAGAAAAATGTTAGATCCTGATCGCCTACAATTATGCCATGTCTGTAATAGTAGTAATTGGTGTTGATGATTTAAAGAAGCATTTTTTTTAAACTTTTTATTGAAGATTGTACAGCATGGTATAAAAGACAAATAAGCAGTGGTAATAAAGTATCACAATATCTCAGATCATACATTGTACGATACATAAAGAAATAGAAAAAAAAATTCAACAAACAAAAACAATGTTGCAAAGTCGACACTGTTGCCAAACCAATAGGCAGGCACCCCAAAGGAAAGTCAGGGCAAGGGAGTCCAAAAGAGAAAAACAGCATGACCTGTAGGATGTAAACGGGCAGGAGGGAAACAGTGAGGTGGAGATCACTGTGATCCCCCTCCACTCTCTATTACCCTGCAGAATATATCTCAAACTGCCTTGGATTGTTAAAACCCCTGTGGCCCTGGGCAGCTCCCCACACAGTAATATTAGCAAACTGTTATTGCTATACGTTGTTCTGACCTGGGCTAAATTGCTCTCCTCGCTGCCAACACGGTCATCCTAGTAAAGTGATCCTGTTGCTCAAAATATTATATATTTTGCTTTAGTCAATAGAGTACATCACTTCTAGCATCTTTTGAAAATTGCAGGCTATTGCATGGAATAACAAGCAAGCTAGGGTCGCAACTCAACTCTTGTTGAGATTATACACTATGGGGAGAGTGGGCCTCCCATATTTTCAAATGTATTATTGGGCTGCACAGTCGTCTCTCCTGCTAGGGTTGTTCTACCAAAAGAAGCTGCATATACCATGGTATCCTGGCACATCATCTGCTCTGAATTGCTTGGTAGCTCAGTGCTAGGCTTGCAGCAGCTCACACTTGTTCAGTGGAGTGTCAAGGCGCGTATAGACGCTATCTGAAAACTTCAGACATAGCCTGGGAATCTGTCTTGTAGAAAAATTAAAAAAAAAAAAAAAAAAACTATTTTAAAGGAAAACCCCCCTCTGGGCCATACGTAGGAAAAAACAAGGACAAAATAAAACACAAGGAAGTAGTGAAAGAGGGGGGTTCTTATACCTTCAATTATGCTAATTAACTGTTTCATTGCTACCTAGGGCCGGTCCTAGAGGGAAGTAGGCAGGACAATTTACCCATCTGTGCTGCCACAGAACGAAAGAGAAATCTGTGGCTGCAGTTATGCAGGTACCTGTGGATAAACACAGGTATCCTCATAGGTGTCAAGCCACAGCCAGCCTTATAATTGCCAGTCTTAGTTCACTCTGATGATTGCCACCCACAGCCCCTCCCATATACAGCTATTCATTATAAGATACAGATGACCCCTGACTCAATTCACTAATAAATACCATGCCCGCTTTATGGCAGCTCTAAGAAAGAAGTCTGCCCAATAAAACATCTAACTATATAATCAGAAAATAAGTTACTGAAACTAAAAAAAAAAAAAGTAATATAGTTTGATAAAATATGATACATTTCCTTTAACTGATGTTATGTTATGATTACCATAAGTTATCTAGTTCTTGGTCATCTCTGTTGCACTAAACAACATGATGTGTAACTGTGTAAAGTGTTAGCGGTGGAGTTGATGGTGTCAATATTTCTATTCTAGTTATGCAAGAATTGCACAGGCTGCTGTGATCAACAGATCCAATGTGTTTCTCTCAACTGTCCAGTACTTTTCAAGCTGTCCCGAGTGAGTCGGGAACTTTCCAAGGCTCCCTATCTACGTCAGCTCCTTGACCAGTTTTGAATTGCGATAAGAGGTGACCGGTGCTATATCTTTACGTGTTTATCACACTACAAACTATTGTGCATGGTGCTGTTTTGGATTGCATTGCTTATTTTTTTTTATGATTTGTTCAGTATGACTATTATTCAGAGTAACACTCATCTCCATCAGTGCTGGGGGTTAACCTATGTATTGCTATCTTTCTACAATGTACAAAATATTTTTCCTTTTATTTCAACTTTGTAACATACAGTTTTATAATGCAGGTGTTTGAACAAGCTAGAGGAATCGTTATGTAAATGCATTTCTTACAATAGGCTTTAGTTACTTCCGTAGTACACTGCCTAGGAAGGAGCACTGAAATCTTGACTAGCAGAATCCACCTCTCTTGATACATCAGTATCAGACCTCGGTTCAGTTCTAGAGCACCCATATTATTTCTAAGTTTAAGTGCAAAATATTTTGTAAATAGACCTTTTTTTACTTTTGAAACAACTGAGTAAAATAATGTGCAATGGGATTTTATACAGTTGGTTGGTTTGTGTCCTCCATGTTTTGCTCCACTCATATGACATATTTTGTTATTTTTGATCAGAATGTGCAAATTGTATTTCTGTGTAGCATTTCAGATTTGTCATTTTCTTATAAAAGAAGAAAAAGGAAAATTAAAAAAAAAATCTATATTGCTGTCTTGCTTTAGCTGTAATGGGGCATTGTGAGGAACTGTGCAAAGACCTTTTTGTTATAAAACTGTGGGACTGTTGCAATACTTTAAATATAAGATTTATTCCATTTTGCTTGTTTTGTATAGACATTTCTATGGTTTCTAAATATGCTTATAATATTTTTCTTTCCTTATGTACAGTTAAATCTTATTTGCCATCATCTTGAACATGACAGTGTATTTAGATTATTTGTATAACTGTATAAAATTTTAAAAAAAGGAATTATGTGGTAAGTGTATCGTTTTCTAAACTGGAAATCGTTTGAAAAGTTAAAAAGAAAACAATATTAAAAACTAATAAAATATATAATATTGTCACTGTCTTGTTTTTTGTTTAAAAAAAAATTGAAAAGTCTGTAAAATTAGTTGTGTTTGCTATTGGGTGGCACAGATGATCAACTAAGAGTACATTCATATAACGTTTTGGCCAACAGAGTCTGCTAAAAACAAATGCCAACAAAAGGGTATTATTTACATAGAATTTATTAACTCTTACGCACTTAAGGATGTGGCCAAAAACTGCCTTAAAGACCAGGCCCCATTTTTCAAAACTGACATGTGTCAATTTATATGGCTTGTATGGATTTTTTTTTTTTTTTGTGACACATTTATTGCTTGATATTGCATCATCTTTTAAGCGTCATCCTATTTATTTTGGATGTTAGGAGGCTTACAAGTGTAACTTTTCCAGATTTACAAGCGAAGTTCCCAAATCTAGGCCTATATATTAGAAATCCCCCATAAATCACCCCATTTTCAAAATTGCACCCCTCAAATAATTCAAAACCACATATGGGAAGTTTATTTAAACATTCAAGCATTTCACGGGAATTAAAAGAATATGGAGGTGAATTTAAACATTTCATTTTTTTTTTTTTCAGTAATACGTTTATAGCCCTAAAATTAACACATTCACAAGAGGTTAAAGGAGAAAATTTATCCCAAGCACGGAAATACCGCATGCGTGGATGTAAACTGATGTTTGGGCACACGGCAGCGCACGGAAGGGAAGGAGCGCCACTTGGTGTTTGAAAAGCAGATTTTGCTGGAATAGTTTTCAGGAGCCATGTCTCATTTACAGAGCCCCCTAGAGTACCAATACATTGGAAACCCTCTAAAAGTGACACCATTTTGGAAACTACACCCATCCAGGAATTTATCTAGGGGTATAGTGAGCATTTTGACCCCACAGCTGTTTCACAGATTTTATTAACATTGGGATGTGTAAATGAAAGATTACTTAAAGGTCACTTTATCCCCAAAGTTTTCATTTTCACAAGGGGTTAAAGGAGAAAAAGCCACCCACAGTTCTAGAGCGCTATTTGGATTTTGGAGGCTGGAATAGTTTTTGAGTACCATGTCCAATTTGCAGGGCCCCTAAAGTACCAGTACAATGGAAACCTCCAAGAAGTGAACCCATTTTGTAGGAGAAATTTTAGGATTCTGCAAATGTAACATGGTGTCAAAAAACCAACAATCTAAATCTGCACTCCAAAAGCCACACAGCATTCCTTCTCATCTGCACCCTGCTGTGTGCCCAAACAGTAGTTTTTGCACACATGTATGACACTGGTGTACCCAGGATAACGTACTTAATGTCTTATGTGGGCATAAACTACAGTTTGGGCACAGTCAAGCACAGAAGGGAAGGAGCGCTACTTTGGTTTTTGGAGCACAGTTTGGTTTTTGGACATCATGCTACTTTGCAGAGCCGCTGAATTGGCAGTAAAGGGGACCTTATTTTGGAAACTACACCCACTCAAGGGATTTATCAAGTGGTGTAGCAAGCATTTTTAGCCCTTGAGTGTTGCATTAATTTTAGTTTCCAGAAATGAATGCGCAGCTGATAATGAAAAGTGAAAATTGCAATTTTTCCAGAGATGTGCTGTTTCAGTGCCTGAATGTTGTGCCCAGCTTATATCAGCAGAGACACACTCCTTAATAATAAGCTGGACTGGGCAGATCATATGGAGGCCCTGTACAGGAAGGGCCACAGCAGGCTCTACCTGCTTAGGAAACTGAGAGCCTTTGGAATCCGGGGGGCACTTCTTAGAACTTTCTTCAACTCGGTAGTGGCATCAGCCATCTTCTTTGGAGTGGCCTGCTGGGGGAGCAGTATATCAACCAGGGACAGAAATAAACTTGACAAGCTGATTAGAAGGGCCAGCTCTGTCCTGGGGAGCCCACTGGACCCAGTGCAGGTGGTGGGTGACAGAAGGATACTTACTGTCCGTGGTGAGCTCCATGCAGAAGAAGAAGTCCCATCCCATGCATGAGACTGTGATCGCGCTGAGCAGTACTGTCAGTGACCGACTGCTCCACCCTAGGTGTGAGAAGGAGCGCTATCGGAAGTCTTTCCTCCCCACCGTGGTTAGGCTGTACAACCAACACCGACCTAAGCGGAGATCAATACACACAGAGAACTGAAATATCTCTCTGCCTGTTAAATTCCCCCCCCCCTCCTCTGCTACGTCCTATCTGTCTGTCTGCTATTAATGTAATGCCTCTCACCTTGGAACATTCCTGTACATTTTGTATTTGTATCTGCTTATCTTTGCTGCTGTAACACACTGAATTTCCCCATTGTGGGACTATTAAAGGACTATTATTATTATTATTATTATTATTACACACTCCAAAAACAGTTAAGTTGGTATACTGGGCAGAACAGGCTTTGGAGCGGCCTGCTCTGATATAATCTGGGCACAACATATTGTGTACTGAAATGACGTATTCCTGGAAAAAAATAATTTAATGCAACACTTGAGGGTTAATACTGTTCACTGTACTCCTGGATAAATTCCTTCAGGAGTGTAATTTCCAAAATGGGGTCACGTGTCAGAGGATTCCACTTTACAGGCATTTCAGGAGCTCTGCAAAAGTGGCATGACGTCTAAAAACCAAACAGTCTAAATCTGTGCTCCAAAAACCTAATAGCGCTCCTTCCCTTCTGTGCCCAAACAGCAGTTTATACACACACAAGACATTAAGTACATTATCCTGGGTGCAACAGTGTCATAAATGTGGGCATAAACTGCAGTTTGGGCTCACCGCAAGGTGCAGATATGAAGGAGCGCTATATGGCTTTTGGAGAGCAGATTTAGATGTTTGGTATCTGGACGCCATGTCATGTTTACAAAGCCTCTAAGGCAGTGTTTCCCAACCTTTTCAGACTGTGGGCACCCCTGGGAAAAAAATTTTCCTTGGGGCACCCTTACCAAATAATTGTTACCAAAATACAAAAAAATGCAGTTATGATGTGTTTTTTTTATTAGCTCAGTTTTTGAAATTTACACCTGGAACATACAGTGAGGAAAAAAAAAGTATTTAGTCAGCCACCAATTGTGCAAGTTCTCCCACTTAAAAAGATGAGAGAGGCCTGTAATTGACATCATAGGTAGACCTCAACTATGAGAGACAAAATGAGAAAACAAATCCAGAAAATCACATTGTCTGATTTTTAAAGAATTTATTTGCAAATTCTGGTAGGAAATAAGTATTTGGTCAATAACAAAAGTTCATCTCAATACTTTGTTATATATCCTTTGGCAATGACAGAGGTCAAACGTTTTCTGTAAGTCTTCACAAGGTTGGCACACACTGTGGCTGGTATGTTGGCCCATTCCTCCATGCAGATCTCCTCTAGAGCAGTGATGTTTTGGGGTTGTTGCTGGGCAACACGGACTTTCAACTCCCTCCAAAGGTTTTCTATGGGGTTGAGATCTGGAGACTGGCTAGGCTACTCCAGGACTTTGAAATGCTTCTTACGAAGCCACTCCTTCGTTGCCCTGGCGGTGTGCTTGGGATCATTGTCATGCTGAAAGTTCCAGCCACGTTTCATCTTCAATGCCCTTGCTGATGGAAGGAGGTTTGCACTCAAAGTCTCACGATACATGGCCCCATTCATTCTTTCGTGTACACGGATCAGTTGTCCTGGTCCCATTGCAGAGAAAGAGCCACAAAGCGTGATGTTGCCAGCCCCATGCTTCACAGTAGGTATGGTGTTCTTTACATTCACTCTCCTCCAAACACGAGAAGTTGTGTTTCTACCAAACAGTTCTACTTTGGTTTCATCTGACCATATGACATTCTCCCAGTACTCTTCTGGAACATCCAAATGCTCTCTAGCAAACTTCAGACAGGCCCGGATATGTACTGGCTTAAGCAGGGGGACACGTCTGGTACTGCAGGATCTGAGTCCCTGGCGGCGTAGTGTGTTACTGATGGTAGCCTTTGTTACGTTAGTCCCAGCTTTCTGCAGGTCATTCACTTGGTCCCCCCGTGTGTTTCTGGGATTTTTGCTCACCGTTCTTGTGATCATTTTCACCCCATAGGTTGAGATCTTGCGTAGAGCCCCTGATCGAGGGAGATTATCAGTGGTCTTGTATGTCTTCCATTTTCTAATTATTGCTCCCACAGTTGATTTCTTCACACCAAGCTGCTTGCCTATTGCAGATTCAGTCTTCCCAGCCTGGTGCAGGTCTACAATTTTGTTTCTGGTGTCCTTCCACAGCTCTTTGGTCTTTACCATAGTGGAGTTTGGAGTGTGACTGAGGTTGTGGATAGGCGTCTTTTTTAAAGCAGTTTTTGAAATTACAGTTGGAACGTACATTTATCACTTGTAAATTTAGAAAACCTCACCAAAAACTACATCAAAACTGCATGCATTTTTCCGTTGCAGTTTGATGCAATTGTAACTACATCACATCTGCACCATGTGAATGCTCCCTCAAAGCTACCATCCTATACTTTCCGCCCAGCACATATAAAAATTCACCTTTTACCATCACCAAGCTCCCTTCCTGGCCCTACATAGTATAATGCTCTATAGGGGTCCTCAGACACATAATAATGTTCCCCAGTGGACCTCCCCAGACACGTAATGATGTCCCCCAGTAGCCCCCCCAGACAAGTAATACTGCCTCCCTCCAGTGGCCCACAGACAAGTAATAATGTCCCTGAATGGCCCCCAAGCAAGTAATAATGTCCCTGAGTGGCCCCCAAGCAAGTAATAATGTCCCTCCAGTGGCCCCGCACTGTAGTTGTGCTATATTAATGAAAAAAGAAATAATACTTATCCATCCTCTGTCCTCCTGCTTCTTCTCTGCAGATCGATGCATCAGGTCTTCAGCAGGCATCACTATCTGATGCCGAAGTGATAGAGCAGGAATCTAAAGACTTCCTGCTGCATTGTTCTATTCAAAAGGGGACCTGCAGCCATTTCCTTTTCAGATTGTCACGGAACCAGTTGGGAATCACTGCCCTAGGGAGTGACCCCATTTTGAAAACTGTACCCCTCAAAGAATTTATCAATGGTCATAGTGAGCATTAGTTTTCCCAGGAGTGAATGCACAGCGGACGGTGGAAAGTGAATATATATGCTGTGCGGAGTACATTGGGAACACCTAATTCCCTACTATTTACCCAGTAGCTCCTATGATTTTGGGGGGGGGGGTCATTTTGGGTGTCTTTTCACTCGTAAGCGCAAAATCCTGGGGTGTGCTCGCACAGCTTATACATTGCCTTCTTGCTGCAGCAAGTTTTGTTCTAATGATTTGACGATTTGGGGGATTTTTTTCTTCACATTGTGAAAGCTATTTTTCTCAAATGCCCTTCATGACAGTACCACAGGAGGTTGTATCTCCACCCACTATTAGGGACAGTAAAAGCACACAAGAGGTTAATAGCCCCTCCCCTTCCTCCCTCGTCAGTGTATTTCCTGTCCCTATTAGGGGGCAGAAAAGAGGTTTTTGTTTGTGTTCTTACATGGCAGAGTGGGGTCCAGTGTGGCTATCCCTGCAGTTCTGCGCCGTTTCTCCTCGGAGTCTCAGCGGTACGGTCTCTTCCTGTACCATCCTGGTAAAGTGGAGACGAGTAGTGCAGGCCTCGGTCCTTCCTTGGAAGCTCCCTGGTCTGTTGTGTCCCCTGCTCGCTTGCCAGAGCCTACTTTCCATGCTGAGATGCATGCCAATGTGACTTCCGGTTTTGGGAAAAGGCGCCAAAAAGAGGAGATTTTAAAAAGTTTGGCGTCCTGAAGGAGCAGGTGGACCAGAGACATTCCTATTGGTGGAATGGAGTACGCAGGTCATCGGAGGCGGTTAAAAAACCTCCCAGACCAAGAGGCTTTCTTCTCAAGGTAAGACCATCTGTGTCTGTTTGTCATAATGCCTGGAGATGAGTCCTCTAGAGTGGCGTATGAGCCTGGCGTACCCCCAGCCCCAGTGAGTAATCTGGTAATGGGTTGTTTCATGGTATGTTTATTGGGATTCTTATTTACCTTTATTGTCATGTATTTATTTGGGAAAAAGAAGCTAAAGCTGTATCTTCAAATCTAAGAATTTGGTTGTACTTAAAAAATGTGCCATCTGTGGAAAAAAGCTTTCTTCCATTTTTAAAAAAATCTTATGTCAGTCTTGCACTGAAAAAATTATTAAAGAGGAACAGCTGCCATTAATGGAAGAAATTAAAGGGATGGTTCAGCATGAAATCCAATCCTCCCTAGCTTCTTTTCCCATACCTTTCCTCTTCTGAACCACAACCTGCAGCTAAGAAAGGAAATTAATTTACAGAACCAGATTCGGACAATAGTGTTGTTTACATCCCATCTGTGTCCGAAGATTTACTTAAGGAAAGGGAGTGACCTGGGTGCCCTTCAGATATTCAGGATAGAAGATACTACTTCTCATCTGAATTTACTCAGGAACTTCTTTCTGCTGTTAGAAACACCATAAATATAGAAGTAGTTCAGGAGAAGCAAACTGTTCATGATGAAATGTTTGCAGGGCTTAGACCAAAGGAAAAATTAGTATTTCCCATTCACGAGAATTTAGGGGGTCTGATTCAGGATGAGTGGGTACATCCAGAGAAAAGGCTGTGTCTGTCCCCGGAAATTAAGGATAGGTTTCCTTTGGATGAGTCTAAGATCAAAAGTTAGGTGAAAAAAAAAAAAAATTGATATACAGGTCGCTAAAATGGGGAAAAAGACAACGTTTCTCTGATCCGCTTGACAGGGAAGCTGACAGCCTCCTTAAGAAAGCCTGGGAGTGCTCCTTAGCCTGGTTACAGGTTAACATTCCTCTGCTACAGACGGCCACTGGCTTCCTAGCAGACGCGTCAACAGAGTCGGTGAGGATTGTCTCTAGATCTGAGGTCCTCTCCAATACAATTCACCGCGCATTATGGCAGAAAATGTGGGCCGGTGACCCAATATATAAACAGAAGCTGTGTGCTATTCCCTTCCAGGGAAAATATGTTTTGGTCCTGAATTAGATATGTTGCTGGAAAAAGCAACGGATAAAAAGATGTCACTCCAGAACCAAAACCTACTAACAAAAAAAACAATCTTGAATATTAAGCCAAGGGTAAAACAGGGAAATAGAGTTACCCTAGGGGAGGGGGGCAAAAGAAGAAATATCTTCTTTAACCCCAATAAACAATCTCAAGACAAACAATGATGCCAGGAAGGTCAGGGGTAGGTTGTCCAGGTACCCTGGAAAGAAATAACATCCAACCTGTACATCCTGAATTCTATGACAAACTGCTTCAAATAGAATTTTCAACCTATCCCCGAGAAAGAGTAGTGATTACTTCCATGCCATCTCCTACTCTTCTCCTGGCTCTGACTGAGGGTGTCCAGAAACTTCTGGACATGGAAGTAATTTGGCCTGTTTCCCCCTTAGAGATAAGGAAAGGTCATTATTCCCATCTGTTATGGTAAAAAAACAAGTGGGACATACAGAATAATTAGAAACTTAAACCATATATTTGTTGATAGTTTTATCGTCGATTCAAGATGGAATCGATAAGATCTATTATTTCCCTGGTAGGGCAGCATCATTTCA
Organism: Leptodactylus fallax; assembly: GCA_947044405.1. Taxonomy (NCBI): domain Eukaryota; kingdom Metazoa; phylum Chordata; class Amphibia; order Anura; family Leptodactylidae; genus Leptodactylus; species Leptodactylus fallax. The sequence goes on from CAMRHE010000191.1 coordinate 174,698, forward strand.
TGGCCACCATTGATCTTGAGGATGCATACTATCACATCCCTATTCAACCTGTTTACCAAAAATTTTTAACATTTGCAGTCCAGCATGGGGGAAGGGGGACAGTCGTTTTCCAGTTTCAGACCCTCCCCTTTCGAATATCATCTGCCCCAAGGATATTTACAAAGGTGATAGTGGAATTAGTATCCTTCCTAAGGAAACAAAATCTGATGGTGGCCCCTTATCTAGATGACCTTTTAGTGGTAGCCCAGTCTCTTCTCCAAAATCAGGTTCAGATAGCGTGTCAGACAGTACAAAAAATAGGATGGATCATAAGGAAAAATCGAACATAGTCTGAAAGGTATTGCAAGATATTTCTGGGTATCCTGCTCTATTTCCATCTGCAGATGTCTTTTCTTCCCCCAGACAAGATAGTGGCTCTAATATCCAAAGTCATAGTCTTTCAGAGGAAGACAAAAGTATCCATAAGAGAAGCAATGTCAGCACTGGGGTCAATGACCTCTTGTATCCACGCAGTACCCTGGGCTCAAGCTCATTCAAGAAATCTCCAATCCCTGATACTATCAAATTGGGACAAGAATCAGATGTCATTAGACAAGAAGTTCTATGTGTCTCAAAACGTGAAAGCCTCCCTTCAATGGTTGAAGCAGAGCTCAAATCTACAAACAGGGAATCCCTTGAAACCCCTTCTCCAGTCATTCAAATTACTACAGATGCACGCAGATTGGGTTGGGGAGAAATTCTCTCTCAGGAAATGTTACAGGGGTATAGCCTCCGGCTCTCCGCAGCCATTCCTCATTTCCTAGAGCTAAGGGCAGTATTGGAGGCCTTATAAGCAACCAGACCATTGATAAAAGACTTTCATGTCAGGATATTGTCTGACAACATGACCGCAGTAGCATTTCTGCACCCCAGGGAGGTACTTGATAGTGGAATCTTCAAGCTCTCTCAGCACAAATATTCTCCTGGGCAGAGAGACACCTAAAATCCATTTCGACTCTCCATCTAAAGGGATCTTCAAACTGCCAAGCAGATTTTCTGAGCAGGAAACATCTAAGTCCAGGAGATTGGAGTCTAAAGACAGAATCTTCCAGCAGGTTGTCAGAACTGGGGATTTCCAGAAGTGGACCTATATTGCCATTCGTCAAAATACAAAAGTTCCTCAGTTCTTTTTGCTCTACCTGAGAGAATCTTGTCTAGGGGTAGATGCCTTTTCCCACAATGGGAGTTCATCCTGGCATATGCTTTCCCTCCAATTCCTTTACTTCCAAGCGTTTTACAGAAGATAATGGGGAATCTGAAGATCATTCTTATAGTCTGTTATGACCCAAAAGAGTATGGTTTGGGCTTCTAAACAATCTCAAAATAGCAGATCCAATGGCGCTTCTGTTAGTTCCAGACCTTCTACATCAGGGACCGATATTTCATCCAGATCCTCAAAAACTCCAGTTAACAGCCTGGCTTCTGAAATCTCCATTTTGAAATCAAGAGGACTGTCTGAGTCGGTTATTCAAACCTTCCAGGCCAGGAGGGCGGGAAAGTTTCCCATACTATCTACAATGAGGTGTGGAAGAAATTCCTTCCTAGTGTGGCAGTAGTGTTCCTGATATCAACCATCCAAATATAGCAAAAATCTTAGATTTTTTGCAAGCAGGTCTGGATAAGGGTCTAAAACCTAATACTCTGAAGGTACAAGTGTCAGCCCTTAGTAGTTATTTTGATTTTGACTTAGCTAACCATTGCTGGGTCAAAAGATTTATTTTTCCAGGGCTTGCAGGCTTCTCCCAAGAAAGAAGATTCTGCTTCCACAGTGCGATCTCAATGTGGTCCTTAAGGGCCTAACTCTATGCCCTTTCTAAGCCAATTGCTGATGCTAATATCAAAGAAGTGTCCTGGAAATCGGCTTTCTGGTTGCTATAACATCTGCCAGGAGAGTTAATGAAATCCAGGCTCTCTTTACCAGAGAACCTTACCTAAAAATCTTGGAGGACCCTACCTTTTTCTCAAAGTGGTTTCTGATTTTCACATGTCTCAAGAGATCATTCTTCCTTCCTTTTGTCAACATCCGTCTAATAGGAGAGAAGAATCATTTCATACGTTAGATTTAAGAAGAACTATCCTTTCCTATCTTGAAGCTTCTTCCAGCTGGAGAAGGGATGAGAATCTTTTTATTCAGTTTTGTGGCCTTAACATAGGCAAAAAACTATCAAAAAGTCCCTTGCCAATTGGATTAAGAATGCAATTTGTAAGGCCTATCTGTATCAGGGTTCATCTCCCCTAAAACATCTTAAGCTCATTTTACTAGAGCAATGTCAGTTCCTTGGGCTGAAAGGGCTGATGCCTCCTTAGATCAAATTTGTAGAGCAGCTACTTGGTCTTCGGTCCATACATTTACTAAACATTACAGATTGGACTTTCTCGCACGTCGGACCTCTCTTTTGGAAGGAAGGTCCTGCAGGTGATAGTCCCTCCCTCAAAATAGTTATCTGGCATTCTCCCTGTGGAGCTGTCATGGAGAGCATTTGAGAAAATAGAATTAGTACTTACCAGAAATTCGGTTTTCTAGTAAGCCCTCCATGACAGCACCCTGATTTCCCTTCCTTGGTCTAGACTATATTTGGTTTAGGATAAACTAATAGTGGTCATTTGGAATGCACTGAAGAGGGAGTAAGGGGAGGGGCTATTTAACCTCTTGTGTGCTTTTCCTGTCCCTAACAGTGGGTGGAGATACAACCTCCTGTGGTGCTGTCATGGAGGGCTTACTAGAAACCGAATTACCGGTAAGTACTAATTCTATTTTTTCCGGTGATGTAGCCATATGAGAGTTATTTTTTTGCATGATGAGATTTTGAAAAGACACCATTTTGGGTTGTCTATAAGTTATAGACCAATTTTCATTAACTCTTTCTTGGTTAAAAATGACAAATTCTTTATTCTCTGGGTCGGTATGATTACAGCGATACTTAATTTACATTGGTTTTTTATTTGTTACTAATTTTGCAGAACAAAAATCCATTTGGGGAAGAAATCAATTGTTTTTGCATCACCATCTTCTGAGAGGCATAACATTTTTATTTATCGGTTGACAGAATTGGTTGAGGGGTTATTTTTTGCAGGACAAGCTGAGCTTTTTATTGGTACTATTTTAGAAATTAGCATTTTTGGGGCTTTATTAATTTTATTTTTTTTCAACACTTTTTTTTCAACAAATTTTTTTTGATGTCCCGATAAGGGACTTCAACCAGCAATCTTCTAATCACTCGTTCAGTAGTATACACTGCAATACACGTGTATACAGGAAATCAGCCTCTGCAGAGACATAGGCTGACTTCCTCTCGTCTCAGCAGGATGATCTAGGTATGTGGCTATGTCACTGATCAGACACCATGTTGCCGAAAATAGGTATCAGCACTCCCCTGGGGGGAGGGGAAGTTGATGGGGGGCACTACAACACTGCAGCATCTAATCCAAACACGGGTACAGGAGCTGGGTGTTCGCTGTCAGTTTACAGCTAGCACCCGCTCTGGAAGCCACCCACACACACTGAGTGGACGGCAGGCACAGGACGTAATAGTACGTCCAGATGTCTTACAGCATTGGCGGCTAATACGCACTACTACGTACTGTGTTAAGGGGTTAAAGTGTAACTAAACATTCAAAGATCTTTTGATTTTCTTGCGCCATTTGTGTCATTTATAAGTTTTGTAATATAATTTAATAAGTATTGGCTCATTTCTATTAAATATAAATACCCCAATCCCAACTGTATTTTCAACCAGTGAGATCTCTGGAAATACAGGTAGAAATGCAACCTTAGTTTCATGTGAAAGATGAGACTCTCCTTTTTCATGCAATACTAGAAGCAAGCTTTTACTTTTACAATGCCTGAGCTATAACTATTTGAAGTGACCCACCTCCACCCTTTCATTTTCACTTCTGTTTCTCTATGCACAGGATCCCAGGGGTACAGTGCTCAATAAAGAAGCAAGGGAAAAAGAAAAGAAATGCAGAATTTCACAGAAAAGTGCCAAATATGTTAATAAAATGTATTACAAAATGTATTAACTCTTTCTATAATAGTACAGCGGATGTGGGGTATTCAAATATGGCAGTTGCTCAAGAGCTGAGTGGCCGCCATAGCCGCCAGGTCACTGATCGCAGGCATTAATCCACCCCAGCATCTCCGTTAAAGCTGACTGAGGCACATTTTCCCAACAACGACATTTTGGGGTGGATCGCTGGCCCCTAGAACGAGATCCGGGGCAGCGATCCATTCTTATAGCAGTCGGGAGCCTGCTCTATCCAGGCTCTAATAGAAGTGCTGGTATTTTGCAATGCATTAGCATTGTAATGCATTGCATTAATGATCAGACCCCTAGGGGGTCTAAAAATTACAAACTTAAATAAATAAATAAAAGTATTAAAAATTCAAATCACCCCCCTTTAAATAAAGTTAAACGCATACAGATTAGGTATCCATGTCCAACAACGCTGTTTAACCTCCCATAAAAATTTGGATAAAAAGCGATCAAAGCAATAAACATTCCCCAAAATGGTATAACTAAAAAGTACATCTGACCCTGCAAAAAAAGACACCTTATACATCCCCCCGGATATATGAAAATGGCGACTTCAAGAAATTTATTTTTTGCAAAGTTTTGGATTTTTTTGAAGGGGTTAAATGTAAATAATACTATATAAATTTGCTATTTCCAGAATTGTACTGACCCATAGAATATAGGTGACATGTCAGAAATACTGACCTGTATTGATGTGAATGAAGAAATGTCCTATTCAGCTCCAGGAACCTCTGTCTGTGTCTCCTCTCTCACTCAGCTTCTGCTTACTCCTCCCATCTCCTAAGATTTTTTGTAAGCTGATACCGCTGTGAGCTGCTGTCTGTCATGCTGTAGCAAAATACATTAAGCAGAGACTTCAGATGGTTAGTTGGAAGGAGCGCGTTGTAAAAGTAGAGAGAGAAGCATTTTTCTCAGAGCTATACAAGTTTCTTATAGTCACTTGCACTATTGACTCATGCAAAACTTGTTGAAAAGTTAGTAACCATATAATGTATAAACCTAGAGTAAATAATTCACATTCAATTTTCTTTTCGTTTTGTTCAAAGTGTCTACAAGATTAAAGATAAATGTAATCTTTCTTACACAACAGTACAGTACATCAAGAAATTACTATGCTTTGTTCTCCATCACCCGAGACAAGCAGAAACTGAGCATTTTTGTGGGATCTGCAGGGTCACACTAATTATTTTGGATCAGACCTCTTTTATTTGACGTCAGAGCCAGTTTTCTCATTCATTTTAGCACAGACTCTAATAGAACCTGCTTTACTTATACAAAGAAACAAACATTGGATTTACGTTCCTCCATTGTAATGTAAAGGTCACCTTCATGAGCATGCTGTGTAAACCTTAATATGTTTAGCAAATGTGGCTTCTTATGCCTAAAATCTTCAGGTATGAGCTTAACCCCTCACTTCATAGGCTGCATTCTTATTTGTGTTGTACAGCTATGTAGGAGATCTATATTTAGTAGCAAACAGAACAAAAGACTATCATGGGAAAGCAGGAAAGCCTTTATATAGTTGGGTTCAGTCCCATTTATTCACTTTTATGGAATTGACTGAAATCTTAATTAAGGCCAGGGCCCCACTAGGTGTAAACGCCACGAAAAAAAAAACGCGGTGTTTTACAGTCTCTGTAAAGTGGATGGCAAATCCCATCCACACATTGCGAAAAAATACACGCAGACTGTTTTGGAAATCACAGCATGTCAATTATACCTCTGTGGACTTTCTGTAAAAAGCACTGCGGGAAAAACCGCGATGTGCTGCCGCCACGGTTTTTCCCGCATTGTTTTTTTGTTGCGGCCCAATACGTGGAGTATTAGCCTCAAATGGTCTATCTGCATAAGGTGTTTGGAGACCTCAGTTCTAATGAATGCTGGTTTTCGGGTATGTGAGATCTTAGTGGGAAAATTCCTTTATATAGGTTCTACAGTCTAAAATATATCTAATATTTCTCAATATTTAATAGTGTAACAACCACTTTCATGCAGTTTCTACAGCCATTAATTTGCCTGCTTAAACTAAATGAGTACAATATGCTCCTTCCTGGCATCTGTGAAGAAGATATTATTATTATTATTATTATTATTATTATTGTGGCCCATGTGGGCGGGTGCATCATTGTTAAAATTTTAAATATGTTTAGAAAAATGTGGCTTCTTCAAGTATAGGACAAAAGCCTATCATGGGAAAGCAGGAAAAGCCTTTCAATGCTGGGATTCTGTCCTGCTTTGGGGACTAAATATATAATTTGAGGTATGGTATCTTAGCAAATGTTATAGTGTGTCTTCCAAATACTGCCTTGTGCATAAGAGCCTAGTCAGGTTCTGAAGCTTCAGTCTAAGGCCCGGTCACACTGTGTCGGGGAGTCCGTTTGGGGGCCCCCGGAAGGAAAACAAACAGTGGGCCCGGGGCTAAAAAAGTGGTTTACCCGAGAAACCCATGGACTATACACTGTGTTCCAAATTATTATGCAAATAATATTTTCTCATATTTTCCAAAATGACCTATATGAATTGCAGTCATTGTAATTTTCCAGTCATCAACTATTCAAGTATAATTGAAAGGTTTTTGAACAAACTGCCTATGATAACAGTATATTTAAAAAAAAAAATAAACACTCAAAATGCATGTTTTAAATTATTATGCACAGCAGAATTTGCAACCTTTTCATTTTTATTAAGAACAAAAAAATGGTCATTGTGAAATTATAAGCATTAACAGGTTATTACAAACTGAAATCAAACAGTTTTCAAGCCAAAACTTTATTCGTGGTGATGTTACATTTGCACATAGGACCCCTTGTTTGAAAGAAGCTTCTGAACTCTCTCGTCCATTGAATTTGTCAGTTTTTGGATGGTTTCTGCTTCAATTGTTTTGCATGAGGACAGAATACCCTCCCAGAGCTGTTGCTTAGATGTGAACTGCCTCCCGCCATCATAGACACTCCTTTTGATGATGCTCCAGAGGTTCTCAATGGGGTTGAGGTCAGGGGAGCATGGGGGCCACACCATAAGTTTGTCCCCTTTTATGCCCATAGCAGCCAGAGATGCAGATGTGTTATTTGCAGCATGAGACAGTGCATTATCATGCATAAAATGATCTTTCTGCGGAATGCATGGTTCTTCTTCTTGAACCATGGCAGGAAGTGCTTTTTGAGAAACTCCACATACATTATGGAGTTCATCTTTACCCCTTCAGGGATCCTAAAAGGGCCGACAATCTCTCTCCCCATGATTCCAGCCCAAAACATTACTCCACCTCCTCCTTGTTGGCGCCGTAGCCGTGTTTGCATGGGGTGTCCATCAACGAGCCATCCTCCACTCTATCCATCTGGACCATCGAGCGTTGCACGGCACTCATCGGTCTTCATGTATTGTTTGGCCCACTGGAGCCGTTTCTGCTTGTGTGCAGTGGATAGAGGAGGTCGACAGGATGGCTTACGCACAGCTGCAAACCTCTGAAGGACCCTGCATCTTGTTGTTCGGGGGACGTTGGAGGCACCAGCAGCTTCAAAAACTTGTCTGCTGCTATGACAAGGCATTTTTGAAGCTGCTCTTTTAACCTGACGTAATTGCCTGTTGGAAAGAGTCCTCAATTTTCCCTTATCAGCACGCATACGTGTGTGCTGTGAATCAGCTACATACTTCTTGATTGTGCGATGATCACGATGAAGTGTCTTGGCAATGTTGATTGTAGTCATGCCTTGACCTAAACACTCCACAATTTGTTGCTTCTCAGCAGCCGACACATCCTTTTTCTTTCCCATTTTGGCTGAAAATGTAGGCTGCTTAATAATGTGGGACAGCCTTCTTAAGTAGTCTTGCCTTTAATTGGACACACCTGCCAAACTAATTAGCACAGGTGTCTGCAATTGCTTTCAGTGATATAAAGAGCCCTGACACACATCACCATCAATGAGTTTAACTGACAAACAAAAAAATTCTTACCTTATCACTCCTAAACACTTTTTGCATAATAATTTGGAACACAGTGTAATGGGGTCCGTGTGGTTTTCGCACCAAACATACAGAGAGGAAAGTGCTGCTTGCATTCTGATGCCTATAACTTTTTTACCGTTTTGTTGACGGAGATATGTCAGGGCTCTTTATTTGCAGTGCAAGTTGTACTTTATACTGTTACCAATGTCTGATATGTATGGCTTTTTGATCACTTTTTATTGCTATTTTTTGGGGAAAGTGAGGTGACCAAAATCCGTTTTTTTTTTTTAACTTTTTCTCTGTCCCACAAGGGGACTTGAACCTGGGATCCCTGATCCCCAGTGCAATGTACTACAATGCATAGGTAATCTATGTGCAATGTGCTGCAATACTATGTGTAACGTGCATAGGCTGTCAGGAGGCTGTTGCTCAGCCTCCTGGCTGACATGGCAACCCCTCGGACCACACAATCTTATTGTGGGGATTCGAGGGGTGTTAATCTTGCCACAGGACCTCCTGCTTTGTAACAAAGCCGAGTGCCAGAAGTAATGTGCGCCTGTGCCCGCGGCATTACAGCACCGTACTATTATGGTGCATAGCATTAACTACAGGCTCAGTGCAATGTAATACCGTGTTTCTCCAAAAATAAGACCTACCCCGAAAATAAGCCCTAGCTACATTTTCCAGGTTTTTTGGAGTAGGCTTGAAATATAAGCCCTACTCCAAAAATAAGCCCTAGCTAATTTAATCCCTTCCCGACATCCGCCACGCGATTACAGCGGATGCCGGGTCCTTAAAGATGGCGGCAGACGGCAGTACCGGGTCTCTGCGGAGACCTGGAGTTAATGCCCGCGATCAGTGTCTACCCTGATCGCGGGCATTGTTCAGCGTGGCTTCCCTTTCCCTTCCCTCCCACCAAAGTAGCAAAACCCGGAGTTAATGCTCGCGATCAGAATGGACTCTGACCGCGGGCATTGCTTAGTGTGACCTCCGCGCTTCCCCCCTCCCCCATCCCCACCCCCTATAGCTGCTATACCGGGTCTCCTTGTACACCGGAGACCCGCAGTTAATGCCCGCGATCAGAGTCCACTGATCGCGGGCATTGTTAGGTCTGTCAGCCCGTGACCCCCCCTCCCCTCGACCCCCCAAAGCAGAGTAACTATCCCCGGGGCCGGTCCCCAACGGCCCTGTACCTTTTACGTTGCAGGCCGGCTCCCGCGATCTCACCCTGTTCCTTTGACAGCCGGGAGCGTTATGAAGGCTGCTAGGCCTGTCATAGGAATATTACTATTGAGGCCAGCCTCATTAGTAATATAGATAATCTCCCATAGACTGCAATAGGTTGTATTGCAGTCTATGGGATGATTGCAGGTTCAAGCCCCCTAGGAGGGGTTAATAGTAAAAAAAAAAAAAAAAAAAAGTTAATAAAAATATTTAAAAAAACAAACAAAATAAAAGTTCAAGCCCCCTCCCACTTTCACTAGAATACATATAAAAATAAAATATTACTGTAAAACACATACACATTAGGTATCCCTGTGTCCGAAAACGCCTGCTCTACAAACTTATAAAATTATTTTACCTCTATGGTGAATGCCGTAGCAAAAAAAAAAAATGAAAATGCCGAACTGCTGTTTTTTCGCTGTTTCACCTCTGATAAAAGTTGAAATAAAAAGCGATCAAATGTGTGATTGTTGTTCATGGAAAAAATTAAGACCTACCCCGAAAATAAGCCCTAGCACATTTTTCAGAGCAAAAAATAATATAAGACCCTGTCTTATTTTCGGAGAAACACGGTAGTACAGTACAGAGCGGGAAGATGTTAAAGACATCTACTGTATGTAGCAACTTACCCTGGAAAAAAAGTGTTTGTTGAGCAATCATGCCAAGTTACTGGCTAAAAAGCCGATCTGGACTTTTAAGCTTTTAAGTGTTTTACATGTTGGTAATTCATTTATTCTTTCAAGCAAAAATATAGCAACTAGCCCCGCTGTTTTTCCTTAGTTCTAATGCTTTCTTTAGTTGCTATATGAAACCTCTTTGGAACCATCCAAAATTGCATGAAAAAGTGTTCTTCTATGGGGTGATCTTCTCAAAAGAGATGGTTAGTATGCAAAGCTGAAAATCCATCACAGAAAATGTGGTCTTGATAAGGAGGTGGTCTTTTGGACAGGTTTCACTGTACTTGGGATGTATGTACAAGCCATGTTTTTCCTGCTTTTCTGTCAGAGATTGTGGATTAAATATTATGCAATCCCAGTCACATAATGTTGTTTATAATGAATGAAAATATTACACCCGTTGGACTGACAGGCAAGGACAAGATCCAAAGTTTTAAGTGAATCCAGCATAGTTGGTATTCAGTTAAGTTAACAACTTTATTGATTCAGGTTTAAAAACATATTGAGCATCCTCCATACCACTTATGAGTTTTGGGCTCATGTAGCTCTTACAGTGTCACCCAAGGTCTATTGTGCAAACTATTAAAAAGACATGCTTGTAAGTTGTTTATGACATGTTGTCTATGTATTTAAAGTGGTTTCATGTAGAAATAATGCTAGTTCCCTTATGTCCTACAGCAGCACAATATAGGGTATTTCTGCCCCTGTGTGCTGGCAGGACAGGCAAAACTTTTTAATTAGCATAATGAATGCATGACTATGGTATCCTATAAGAGGGCGAGAGAGACCTCCACCCCGTGTTTTTTTCTGTCCTGTGTGGTGGGACAGGTGGAGGGAGGTCTCTCTTGTCCTCCCTAATGTTTTTATCTCTCCCCTAAGTTGTACTCATGGGGGCGGGGGGGGGTATATTCACAAGAAGAAGTGTGGGAGTAATATTAATAATAATAGTCCTTTAATAGTCCCACAATGGGGAAATTGAGTGTGTGAGAGGAAGAAAAAAAAAAAAAAAGAAGGAGAAAAAAAAAAAAAACAACATGACAGGAAGTTGTTCCAAGGTGAGAGGCTTATGTCGGAGCCTTCTCTCCGTCTGTCTTCTCTGCAGCACCGGAAGTGATGTCGCACACTTTCACCTCCAGAACCTTTGTTACAGGGTCCGGTTTCCCGGGGACGGCTTTCCCCGTTGCGCTTTTGCGGCCTACTTCCGGTAGCGGCGAATTTGCTACCGGTGCCCTTTTTTGCTACGGAAAGGACCCCGCACCCCTATAAGTATTGGCCTTTTTGTATAAATTGGCCTTCTCAATTCTGCTTGGGTGTGGGGAGGGGGGGAAAGGATTTTGCAGGTGCACTCTGCTTACTTCCTTCTTTCTCCTATATAAGCCTTCCAAGGCCTCAGTACTTTTCCTCTAGAATCTGTTACTGTGTATTTGCTGATATGGTGGCTCAGTGGTTAGCTCTGCAGCCTTACAGCACTGGAGTCCTGGGCTCAATTCCAAGGACAACATCAAGGAGTTTGTATGTTATCCTTGTGTTTCCTCCAGCATTGTTTATTGCTATTTGAGTCTGTTTTTACTTTTTTTTCTTTGTTTCGGCGGCGACTCTATGAGAAAGGGAACGTCCAAGCGAAAACACCTAGCTTGCATTGAGTGTAACATCCCTCTGCCTGAGGGGCATGACTTCACTCGTTGTCGCCACTGCTGCGGACCCCCAGTTGAAGAACCGTTATGTGACGTTATGGTTGGGTCAAGGAATACAGGGAGGATTCCTTGATAGAAATCCGGGACTCCATATCCCAAATTTCCAAGAGATCCCATACTGAGAAGAATATGCGCTCAGTACTGTCAGAGGAGGATTTCCAGGTACTTGATGAGACGCATTCATCCAAGGAAGAGACCTCGGACATTTCCAGCATAGTGCTGATATTCCACTATGGGGAATAAGGTTTTAAATCTTCTGGATAATATAGGAGCTTCTCAGGATGCTTCCATTCCAACACCATCGCTTTATCCAGACACTCATCCACATGAAAGGCCCTAGACCCCCCAGGGTCAATTCCCTGTTACATATAGCAGGTGACCCTATCACAGAGCCGATATTTCATTGTTCTGTAGTGATAATTGGACTCACACATATGAGATTCTTTTAAACTTTGGATCTTTGAGTTATAGGAGCAAGACCCATTCATTAGGGGCGCAAATATATTTTGCGTCCTTTATTAATACTACAATTTATGGGAAGAACTCCTTAAATCATAGATGCACTATTCTGTCTATATCTACTAGAAGTGTATTATTGATAACTCTACGGCAATGCTAGCTATATATAAGGATCAGTGGATTTGATTTCACTTTTGATAGGATGACAGTTTGTTTGTGCGTTCATTTACCTACATTTTAAAGCGTACATACGCCTATATGTTGTAGTCTACACCGATGTAGGTTTTAAAATATCAATAAAAGTTATATTTTATTTTGGTGCTATTTTTTGTTTATGTTCAGGAAGAAGTGCTGTAGCCTCTTAAAAACACGAAAATAGACAAATCACCGGGTCCTGATGGTATTCACCCACAAGTTCTGAAGGAACTAAATATGGTAATATACAGCCAGTGTGTCTGATATTTTAGGAACAGGGAATGTCCCACAATACTGGCGTATAGCAAATGTTGTGCCAATATACAAAAAGGGGTCAAACAATGATCCCAGAAACTATAGGCTGGTATGTAACCTAAGTGGTGGGTAAAATATTGGAAGGTTTTCTAAGAGATGCTATCCTGGAGCATCTCAATGTAAATAATCTTATAACACCCAAGCATGGGTTTATAAGGAATCGGTCCTGTCAGACTAATCTGATCAGCTTCTATGAAGAGGTCCGTTCTAGACTGGACATGGGTAATACAGGTGCTTGTTCATGGGAAATGCTCAGACTGGGTCACAGTCACCAGTGGGGAACACAGGGGTCGGTATTGGGTCCTATCCTTTTTAATATGTTTATTAATGACCTGGTAAAGGGTTTACAGGGGGATCTAGAGAAGCTGGAAGTATGGACAGAGACTTGGCAAATGAAGTTTAATGTAGACAAATGTAAGGTTATGCATTTGGGTTGAACAAATAGAGTATGATTATGTACTTAATAGTAAATTACTGGGTAGCACTTCTGCTATAGAAAGACTTGTGGACAGCAATCTTGCCTTTAGTGACCAGTGCCGGGCAGCTGCTGCCAAGGCAAATAAAATTATGGGATTCATCAAAAGAGATATAGATTCTCATTACAAGAACATAGCTATACCTCAATACAAAATGTATTCACAGGGGCCAAATTTAATCTTATTAGTCACTGTTTGGTGAATGGCTTAGATAAAAAATAGAACTTTATTGATATGCATTAAAAATACAAAACCCCAGATATAAAAGTGAAAAACCACAACGCCTAAGTAGACAGTTGTGTCTCAAAGACAAAGCACTCCTAGTGTCTCGTTCTAATACATTTAGGCAGGTGGGTATGATGAGTTAACCCCTCCGACCCCAAATGTACTGAAGGACATGATCAATGGTCACTACTGCAGATACGTTTAGTCCACTAGGCAGCACAAGAGAATGGTGTATTATACCTCAAAACTCCCACTCTTGCTGTAAGTTCATACATAGAAGCCTCATATCGGTGAGGATAGTACCTCAAATGTTGCATTGGATTATATATGTAGAACCAGACGTTAATATTTACTGAAAACAGGCAGACAACGCAGTGTATGTTTTCTCTGCCTGTATCACTTTCTCTCAATGCGTTTTCCCCACAAACAGCGGTATGGGTTCCTCAGAAGATTATTTATATATATAAATAAACAGCCCCCCATTGATGTGCAGTGAAAACTGCAGTTCCTGATGCCCTGACGGTGGGCACTGGTACTAAATGTTAAGCCAAAGCAGAGCGCCACAGCACATTCTTTTATACCTAGAACTAAGATTTACTCACCTACCGCCATGTAGCGTGATTCCACAAGGGGCGTCTCGGTGACTCTGCCCCTTCACCCTGCTTGGTGGATGAAAGCAAGGCAGGTATGCATGGTAATGATGCATGTTAATGTGAAGCTCAGCGCGTTCCATACAGCTAAATGAAAATAAGTATAAACATAAGCCTACTGCGCGATCGCCATTATGGCGCAAAAAACGATGGCAAAGCATGACACTACTTCCATTTTGTATCTACCATCCACTTTGTGTATCTTTTATGTATATATACTAATATATAATTCTGTGTGGTAGGTGTCTAGACCAGGGTACTTGTGGAATGTGGATAATCTATTCTCTGTGTAAGCTGATTCTTATCACGAAGGCCACATCCCAGAGGCTGTTTGGCATGTAGAAAGGTTATCTTTGTGTTTTATGATATACACAGTGTGTGTGTTTATATATATATATATATATATATATATATATACATACATAGTGTGGGGGATGTTAGCTTGTGTCCTTGTCTCATAAGAGATCTCATCCCCCCCCCCCCTTGGATGTCTTAATGAGATGCAGCTTCCATTGTGTCTTATCCAATAACCATATGCCACAACTATGTTACAACTTTAGAACCAATCATGTTATGCTAATTATACTAGTCCAACCTGTTCTTTGACTACACTGTATTTAAACTACCTGTTTCCCTCCATTAAATTAGAACTCACTTGATACATCAGCTGTGTGTGTGATTTCTCCAGATCTGCTCTTTGATCTGTAATTTGGATCTCTACAACATACTGAGGGACACCTTTGTTGTCCCTAACAATATGTAATAGATACACCAGAGTAAAGCACAACATTCCTAGACACCTTAATGGACATGCGGTTCTTAACTAGCGAAAATAAAAAATGCTGATCGGCATCACTGTAGACACAGCTATATACTAGCATATAATCCCTGTCTTCCAGGGAAACACATTGAGGTTACTCATCATAAAGAGGGAGACTCAAAATCTCTAACCAGATAATAGGGAGAGCATGTATTGGATAGTAGAATCCACGTGATTAAATAAAGGAGGTAAACAAAATAATTTCAATGAGACCCTGTGGTTTTACATATCTCAATCTATAGGTCCATTGAGCCGCCTTCTGCAGATTTCTTCTATCCAGGTCACCCCTACGGATAGGTCTAATTATTTCTATTCCCTGAAAGGAGATATTCTTGGATTACCCCCATGTGCCTTCCCAGCTGGTCTTCCCTCCGATTGATATTCCCTACGTGGTCCAAAATGCATCTTCTAAATTTGCGTGTTGCCTTTCCCACGTAATTTTTAGGACAAGTGCAAGTGGCTATATATACACAACTCCAGTGGTTCTACAGTTTATAAATCTAGTAGTGTTACCACGCCAGTACTCTTTGTTATGTACTCACAGGCTTTTCATTTGCCACATCTGTACGTCCCACACAATATACTCCTATTTAGCCACGTACCCTCATTTTTGGCTGGGGTAAGGTGACTGTGTGTCAATCTATCTTTAAGATTTCTTCCCCTAGAGGCTATTAGCCTGGGCAGTAACAAATTGGGTAGAATTCTTTGTGTTTTATCTTCCTGTAATGATACAAAATGCATCTCTACACCTATAACTATATAACACTTATAATATACACATGGACGGGATACAGTGGATTGAACAGTGCTCCTTGGGATATGTTTTTTTTTAACCTAACCATGCTTTAAACTTCTCCACAACTTTATCTCTGACATATCTGGCGAGTTCCTTGGTCTTCATGATGCTGTTTGTTCACTACTGTGGACAGAACGATGGCTCAGTGGTTAGCAGTGCAGCGCTGGAGTCCTAGGTTCAAATTCTGCCAAGGACAACATCTGCAAGCAGTTTGTATGTTCTCCCCGTGTTTGCATGGGTTTCCTCCCACACTCCAAAGACATACAAATAGGTAATATAGATTGTGAGACCTATATGGGACAGTGACTGTCAATGTCCGTAACGAGCTGCGGATTATGATGGTGCTATACAAGAAAGCATAATAAATAAATAATACTGTTCTCTAACACACCACTGAGGTCTTCACAGAACAGGTGTATTTATACGGAGACTAAATTACACACTTAACTAATTATGTGACTTCTGAAGACAATTAATTGCACTGGATTTTATTTAGGGGTATCAGAGTACAGGGTGCTAAATACTTTTGCACGTCACACTTTTCAGATTTTTATTTAAAATTTTGAAAACCATGTATCATTTTCGTTCCACTTCACAATTATGTGATACTTTGTGTTGGTCTATCACTAAATCTGTCAATAAAATACATTCAAGTTTGTGGTTGTAAGGTGACAAAATGTGAAAAAGTTCAAGGGGTATGAATACTTTTGCAAGCCACTGTATGTCCCCAATTTGGACCATGTTTATATCAGTGAACTCACTGGGGTCCTAACCTTGGTTGACATTTTTCTGTTAATATTAAACTACACTATCTATAATATGATAACAGTATACATTAAGGCATTTCTACCCCCTATTCAAATTATTACAGTATCTGATCCGTATGCTCTGGCTTGTGATCCATCAGGTGAGTAGAGTAGTTACTGGAATAGTACATTTTTAGCCATTGAATGTTAAAAGCAGATCATTTTGTTGTAAAAGGGTCTGGAGGGGCATTTTTAAACATTTTATACTGTATGTGTGTGTGTGTGTGTGTGTGTGTGTGTGTGTGTGTGTGTGTGTGTATATATATATATATATATATATATATATATATATATATATTTATTAAGTATCCCCATTATCTGGACCATAACTTTAAGTCCCCTTAATACACGGACTGATCAATTTTTGTAAAAGCATCTAGAGTGACACATTTAATGTACACAGAGACTAGATCTCCCTATTATCTGGTTTGAGATTTGGAGTCTCCCTCTTCATGATGAATAAACTCAATGTATTTCCCTAGAAGACAGGGATTATATGCTAGTGTAGGACAGCTGTGGGCTACAGCGTAACAACTATTATTATGCATCTATCAGCTTTTTTCATTTTTGCCAATTAAGGACCGCATGTCCATTAAGGTGTCTAGAAATGTTGCGCTTTACTCTGGTGCATCTATTACATATGTAGTGGTGTCATGCTTTGTCATAGTTTTTTTGGGCCAGAACGGCGATCGCACTGTAGGCTTCAGTATATACTTACTTTCATTTGGCTGTACTGGACGCGGTGAGCATCCCATTACCCATGCATACCAGCCTGGCTTTCATCCATCAATTAGGGTAAAGGGGCAGAGTTACTGACACGTCCCTTGTGGAATCAAATGACCTGGCAGTGAGTAAACCTTAGTCCTGGGTATAAAAGGACGTGCTGTGGCGCTCTGTTTTGACTTAACATTTAGTAACGGTGCCCCCCATCAGCCATACAGACTATTTGTGTGCAATTTTGAGCCTCAGTATACAAAAAGGACATAACTGACATAACTAGAAAGTGCGCAGAGAAGGACGACCAAGAAAATTAGAGGAATGGGATGATTAACAAATTGGGTTTATTCAGTTTAGAAAATATGACAGCTACAACGAAATCTAAGCACAATGTACAAATTGACCTTTTTACTCCTAGGCTGGTGACAGTGACAAGTGGACGTCTGGAGGAAAGAACATTTCACCAGCAACATAGACATGACTTCTTTACTATAAGAGCAGTGAGGCTATGGAACTCATTGCCACAGAATGTTGCGATGGTGGATTCATTGTGCAAGTTCAGAAAGGGTCTGGATGCCTTTCTTGAACGGAAAAATATTACATGTTACAAGTTTTAGATTTTTTGGTAAAGACAAAGCTGATCAAGGGTTTTATACTGGAGAATACCCGTTTTATTGCCGGAGATTGAGTTGGGAAGGAGTTTTCTCCCCTGACAATTGGCATCAGCTCATGAAGGCATTTTTTGCCTTCCTCTGGATCTACGCTGTAAGGTTATAGGTTCGACTTCATGAACCTGTCTTCATCCAACCTCATCAGCTGTGTTACTATAATGTATTGTGAAGCAGTAAGAAAATTTGTGGCATGGAATCAGAAGCAAAACACAATTACACCATCATTTTTACGATGTTAACTTTGTTAAAATGTTACGATTGATGCCATTATGGATTACAGTGATACCAAATATATATATGCTTTTTATGCTTCATTACTTAAAAAAATAAAAAATTTAAAAATATGCTTTGCATCAGCATATCTGATATCCATAATTTTTATTTTTTTTTATTTTATTTTTTTTTATTTCCATTTTTAGTACACTAGGTTTCTAAATTATTATGCAAACCAGATTTAAGGGTGTTAAAGCTTTAATATTTTGATTTTCAATTAACCCCTCAAGTACTGGGCCAATTTCTCTGGTTCAGGACCAGACACATTTTTGTTTTTTTCATATATGTGGTTTTGAAGGCTGTAACATTTTTATCATTTTGGTTATCCAACTAAAATTAGTGTCTTTCTTCAGTGACACATAGGGCTTTATTTTTAAAGTTATTTTTGCATTTTTTTTTTTTATAAAATTTTTTAGATAATATATACAAAAGGAGGGAGGAATGTATTTATTTTTTTTTTTAAAGTGTTACAAGAAAAACTTTGTAAGGCCGGAACCCCAAGTGGCGTAAACACCACAGTTTGCTCACAGCGGAAACCCTCACTGTGTAGTGGATGGGATTCTGGTGAAAGATTTTGATTTCAGTTAATGTGACCTCTTAATGCTGCAAATTCAACAAATGACTAATTTTCAGTTCTTTACAACCTATAAAATGTTTAGAAGCTCTGTTGTACAGTACAGACCAAAAGTTTGGACACACCTTCTCATTCCAAGAGTTTTCTGTATTTTCATGACTATAAAAATTGTAGATTCACACTGAAGGCATCAAAACTATGAATTAAGACATGTGGAATTATATACTTAACAAAAAAGTATGAAACAACTGAAAATATGTCTTATATTCTAGGTTCTTCAAAGTAGCCACCTTTTGCTTTGATTACTGCTTTGCACACTCTTGGCATTCTCTTGATGAGCTTCAAGAGGTAGTCACCTGAAATGGTCTTCCAACAGTCTTGAAGGAGTTCCCAGAGATGCTTAGCACTTGTTGGCCCTTTTGCCTTTACTCTGCGGTCCAGCTCACCCCAAACCATCTCGATTGGGTTCAGGTCTGGTGACTGTGGAGGCCAGGTCATCTGGCGTAGCACCCCATCACTCTCCTTCTTGGTCAAATAGCCCTTACACAGTCTGGAGGTGTGTTTGGGGTCATTGTCCTGTTGAAAAATAAATGATGGTCCAACTAAACGCAAACCAGATGGAATAGCAAGACGCTGCAAGATGCTGTGGTAACCATGCTGGTTCAGTATTCCTTCAATTTTGAATAAATCCCCAACAGTGTCACCAGCAAAACACCCCCACACCATCACACCTCCTCCTCCATGCTTCACGGTGGGAACCAGGCATGTAGAGTCCATTCGTTCACCTTTTCTGCGTCACACAAAGACACGGTGGTTGGAACCAAAGATCTCAAATTTGGACGCATCAGACCAAAGCACAGATTTCCACAGGTCTAATGTCCATTCCTTGTGTTCTTTAGCCCAAACAAGTCTCTTCTGCTTGTTGCCTGTCCTTAGCAGTGGCTTCCTAGCAGCTATTTTACCATGAAGGCCTGCTGCAGTTGTTGTAGAGATGTGTCTGCTGCTAGAACTCTGTGTGGCATTGACCTGGTCTCTAATTTGAGCTGCTGTTAACCTGCAATTTCTGAGGCTGGTGACTTGGATGAACTTATCCTCCGCAGCAGAGGTGACTCTTGGTCTTCCTTTCCTGGGGCGGTCCTCATGTGAGCCAGTTTCTTTGTAGCGCTTGATGGTTTTGGCCACTGCACTTGGGGACACTTTCAAAGTTTGCCCAATTTTTCAGACTGACTGACCTTCATTTCTTAAGGTAATGATGGCCACTCGTTTTTCTTTACTTAGCTGCTTTTTTCTTGCCATAATACAAATTCTAACACTCCATTCAGTAGGACTATCAGCTGTGTATCCACCTGACTTCTGAACAACACAACTGATGGTCCCAACCCCATTTCTAAGGCAAGAAATCCCACTTATTAAACCTGACAGGGCACACCTGTGAAGTGAAAACCATTTCAGGTGACTACCTCTTGAAGCTCATCAAGAGAATGCCAAGAGTGTGCAAAGCAGTAATCAACGCAAAAAGTGGCTACTTTGAAGAACCTAGAATATAAGACATATTTTCAGTTGTTTCACACTTTTTTAAGTATATCATTCCACATGTGTTACTTCATAGTTTTGATGCCTTCAGTGTGAATCTACAATTTTTATAGTCATGAAAATACAGAAAACTCTTGGAATGAGGTGTGTCCAAAGTTTTGGTCTGTACTGTACATAATAGCTTGGAACAGTGGATTTTGATTGTTAATTTGTGAAGAAAAAAAAAAAATCAGCATTGGAAGGTTTGTCCAATAAAATTTGATTTATATTCTAACAGCTGAAGATTATTAACATTATACTGACTGTCATTTGCATCAACCATTTAGGAAAATCAGAGAAAATTATAATTTGCATATTTTTTTTTGGAGCACAGTGTAAAGTTATAGAAATTCTATGCACCCTGTGACAGGGTGTAAATAGAAGTTCTGTGGTGACAAGCTTGGGAGTCTTCAAAATACAACTGAAGTTGAGGGGGCAATGATGCATTTCAAAATGGCATTCTTCATGCAATGCATTGGATGAAAATGCCCTGGTTGCAATTGACTGAAGCATCTAATTGGTTATCCCCTTCCCGCTGGAGGAATTTTTCAAATTTTCATTTTTAACTCTCTGCCTTCAACACCCCAATAACGTATTTTATTTTTCAATTCCCAGTGCCATATGAGGGCTTAATGTTTGTGAGATAAACTGTTCTTCATATCCCCTTCATAAATACCATTTATTATTCTGTACAATATACTGGGAAGCTGGGGGAGTGGAATTCAGAATGTGGTAGAATTGGAGAAAACGTGCATTTGT
This sequence comes from Leptodactylus fallax, assembly GCA_947044405.1. Classification (NCBI taxonomy): domain Eukaryota; kingdom Metazoa; phylum Chordata; class Amphibia; order Anura; family Leptodactylidae; genus Leptodactylus; species Leptodactylus fallax. The sequence continues at coordinate 195,622 of CAMRHE010000191.1, forward strand.
GCGACTTTCTTACGGTCTTCGTTTTTACAGCGTTCACTCAGCAGCCAAAATGACATGTCACCTGTATTTTATGTTTTGGTACAATCCGGGGATACCAAATTAATTTATTACAGAACCCCGACCAAAATGTACAAGTTCGCAAAAAAAAAAATTCCCAAAAGGCACCATACTCAAATCCATAACAGCAGGGAAAGGAAAAAAAAAAAAAAAAAAAAAAAAAAAAAAAAAAAAACCCCGGGGTTGGTGTTTTTTTTTTTTTTTCCCCCCTCCTTTCGCTTTTTTCGTTGGGGGAATAGTTTTATTTACAGTTTGTAGACCGACACAAGGATGACCAAATGGATGGTACACAGTAATTTGTAACTTATGCAGGGAAGGGGGGGGGAAAGGAAATAATTTTTTTTTTTTCCTTGAAATTTTCCCCCCCAGTCACCATATTCTCACATCCATAACAGCAGGCGTAAAGCAGCCGCCACAAATGTATGGGGATAAGCTTGGGAGCCTTTAATATCCCCGGCGTCATAAAAAGACGCGGCCACGGTCTTGCTCTGGGGGGGGGGGGGCCCCCGCCAAAAGGGGCCCCCCCACACAACCCCCATGGTTTGGCTTCTTGAGCTGACATACAGTCATTTGAAAAAATTTGGGCACCCCATAACTATCATTTTTAGTTCTAAATTGGGTGTTTGCAACAGCCATTTCAATTTGATATATCTAATAACTGATGGAACAGTAATATTTCGGATTGAAAAGTATTGTACTAACAGAAAATGGCAGGCAAAACCAAATTTGACCGGTGCAAAAGTATGGGCACCCAACAGAAAAGTGACTTAACATTAGTAGATCCACCTTTGCAAAAATAACAGCCGTATGTCGCTTACACAGTAGCTTTTAATCAGTTTCTGAATCCTGGATGAAGGATTTTTGACCATTCCTCTTTACAAAAAAATTCCAGTTCAGTTAAGTTTGATGGTGGGGGGGGATGGAAAGCCCGCTTCATATTATCCCACAGAGCAAGATCAGGCGGGGACTGGGATGGCCTTCCAGAACATTGTAATGTCCCTGCTGAATGCCGAGTAGATTATGGAGCTGTATTTTGGATCATTGTCTTGCTGAATTCCATCCCCGGTGTAATTAAATTTTTCACTGTTCTTGTACATTTTTTTGGTACTTATTGACCCCAACTTTAACGATTCCCGGTGCCGGATTGGCCCAGAGCCCCAAGCTGATGGGACCTCCACCAAATCCAGTGGGTAGCAAGTGTTTTTCTTGGAATGCTGTGTTTTTGCGCCATCATAACGCCCTGTTACCAAACAACCACTTTTCATCAGTCCACAGGACCTTCTTCCAAAATGAAGCTGGCTTGTCCAATGTGCATTACAACCGGCAGGGGGTGCTTCAGAAATGGCTTCTTTCGCATCACTCTCCCATACAGCTTCTCCTTGTGCAAAGTGTGCTGTATTGTTGACCGATGCACATTGACACCATCTGCAGCAAGATGATGCTGCAGCCTTTGGAGGGGCTGTGGATTGTCCTTGACTGTTCTCACCATTCTTCTCTCTGCCTTTCTGATATTTCTCTTGGCCTGCCACTTCTGGGCTTAACAAGAACTGTCCCTGTGGTCTTCCATTTCCTACTATGTTCCTCACAGTGGAAACTGACAGGTTAAATCTCTGAGACAACTTTGTATCCTCCCCTGAACAACTATGTTGAACAATCTTTGTTTTCAGATCATTTGAGAGTTGTTTTGAGGAGCCCATGATGCCACCTTCAGAGGAGATTCAAATAGGAGAACAACTTGCAATTGGCCACCTTAAATACCTTTGCTCATGATTGGATACACCTGGCTATAAAGTTCAAAGCTCAGTGGGTTACAAAACCAATTTTGTGCGTCAGTAAGTCAGCTAAAAAGTAGTTAGGAGTACAAACAATAAAATGAAAGGGTACCCAAATTTTCCGGTCAAATTTTGGTTTAATGCATATGCACATTTTCTGTTAGTACAATAAACCTCATTTCAACCTGATTTCTGTGTCCATCAGTTATTAGTATATCAAATTGAAATGGCTCCCCTTCATGTTGAAACACCAAATATTTAGAACTAAAAATGTTAAGTTAATAGGGGTGCCCAAACTTTTTCATAGCTGACTATATGTTTTTAATCATTTCTTTTGGCTAATAAATAAAGTGATGAATTTTGTCAATTAGGATTTAAGATTATTATTTTGGTTGGGATACTCGTTATAGGTTTATAAGATATATAAAGTCTTGGATCATAAGAATGAAATGGATTTCAAACTCAAATATAATACAGGTTATATTTATGTGTATATTTAACAGAAAATCCATTACAATATATTTAAATTTATTTTATAACACAAACTAATCCACAAAAATAAAGCCCCAATTAACAACGCTGCCTGTGTGGCACAGAAATAAGTCATGATCACCCAGGTCCACTATGGATTTTATAAGGAATTACAAGAGGTCCTTTGTCTAGATTGGACTCAAGTGGTCAACAGTATTAGAATAAGACCACAATGACACCACCACAGGTTACAAAATGATTTTATTCCCAGTGCAAAAACAGCTGACCAATCCAAACATGAAAGTTGCTTGATAATTGCATAAAAAAGGCAGCATGTTGATTTATCCATTAAGGAGAATTATGCTTTACCGCCCCCCCCCCCCTCCACACACAAATCAAAAGGGTGTTGCAGAGGGCAAAATCTGCAACATAGTGAGGATGCTGCAGATATTGTGTGTTGATAGCAAAATACACATATGGCATTTTCAAAACTAAAAATTGTCAGGGATTACAGAATTTACAAAGAAAATCTTTGACAATTTTGCCATGCCTGAATTCATCCAAACTACACAGTTCTGTCAATGCTTTTTCTCCATATGCGGCAATCATTATGGTTTACTGAGCTGTCATTTCATTAGTGTAATCCATTTATAACATGTCTTTTTATTTACCTTTTTTCAGAACGTGAACTCTCAATTGTCATAGTAATAAATATATTTTATAAAAAATTAAAGGTTGAGAACCTTTTAAAGCTAGGTTCACACAAGTCAGTCTGGGGCACTTCTGATGTATTGTTAAGCAGCAATAACCAATGGCAGGGTGTGAAAAACCTAGAAAATGATTAATTGAATGCAAGTGGTTAAAGAGGTTGTCCAGGCTAAACAATATTTTATCATTAGGCCGGGAGAGGTTAAAAAAAAAAAAAAAAAAAAAAAAAAACAAACACACACACACACTCACCTGCTCCCAATGCTCTGTCATCCTCCCAAGGCGGTCCGGTCGGCTGCCTTCTTGCTGATGAATTTCTCGCCGGCTTTGACGTCCCAGGTTCTCTTCTTGAGGCTACTGATTGGCTTCAGTACTCACATGCAGTGATTACCGCAGGAAGATGACAACAAAGGACCAGACCACATGGGGAGGCGCCGGAGCATCGGGGACAGGTGTGATGATTCTGCTTAAGTGTGGCTATAACTCAGATGTATTTTGATCTCTGGGTATAGGATCTCCCTTCTTGCTTGCACTCATTCATACTGTGCGCAGCTATAAGCCTAGGTGCATATTGGCAGTAGTGGCCAGGCTGGAACAATAGGGCTCCATTGTATTCCTATACAGCCCTGGCTGATCAAACAATAGTGCATTGTTCAAGCCTGGGCTGTTGATCAGATATGGCTGATAACAGTGTATCAATTCACTTTGTCTCAGCTCTATACAAAAGATCTGGACTTGATTAAATTAACTCATCAGACGTACTGTCGCCGGTGACCTCATTCTGGGAGGTGGCATAAAGGGTATAAAAGATGAGGTGAGAGGTCTGTGGGAGGAGATTACACTATGGAGATCATGCTGGGGAGTTGTTACAGACAGACCGTGAGGAGAGGCTGCTGTGATGAGATTCTGATGAGACTATTGGACTAATGCTGAGAGACTGTGAGGAGAGCATGCAGGCTGGATTATCGTATTAATGCCACATGCTAAACAGCCTCCACTGGTGACTCACACATGCCATGTGTGAGTGTTGGACTATAGAACCACATCAAGGACATGTGTGGTAAAGTAATCATTTCACCTTTAATCCCTTTTATTTTATTTGTACTGTATCTTGCAACTAGTAACTGTTAATGCTTGCATATATCTGCATATCTGTTCTGATCTGTATATGTTAGATTTTAATACCGACCCATTTAGGGGTTAATAAATATATAAAATTTAGAAAGCTTGTCTTGTATTTATCTAGTGAACCCGACATTCACTGGCGGTGAGTGTGGTTTTTTATATGAAAGAGGACTCAGGGTGTGGCCAAAGCGGTTTGGCGCACGGAGGATCTTTCACAACAGGTGAGTATGTTTTTTTTTTTTGTTTGTTTTTTTAATGTCCCCCGGCCTAATAAATAAAGTTTTAGGGCAGACAACCCATTTAACTTTAGTACAAAATGGGCAAGTTATATAAAAGTTATGTTATATATCCTTGAATTTAGCAGCATGAAAATAAAACAGATCAATATCCAATTAAATTTGTAATATAACTTACAATTATAATAATTCAACCAGAGCACCAGAAATTTAGCAGCTAAATGATTATGTTGATTTTTAATCTGATGACCAAAAATGATTACATGTATATTAAAAACAAAAAACAAACATTTTTGAAAAATGTGTTTTATATTCTAGCAACATGTACCCACCACATACATGTTGAGATACTGTGTTATAGAGTTCAGTGTATAAAAAAAGTACAAGCCCATGCTTCCTCTAAAAGGAATTGCATACAGCCAAAATATGATATTTAAACTAGGTCTATGCATCAGAACTCCAGGTGATCAAAAGAAAAATTACTTGGGCATCTTTGGCTTCTAAATGTCAACATTTAAGTGTTTAAAATATAAATATTAGGGATGAATTTAGATGCCACCTGGAATCCTGCATGTAACTTACTTTCTTATATACAGACCAGGTTCCTAAAAGGTACAAAGGCCCATTTAGATCATCTTAATGCTGTCTGACCAATGGATCCATTTTTATAAAGAAAACTAAAACGTATTTATCTGGAGATTTAGAGTATAATGTTAAAAGACTGCTCTTGGTTCTATTTACACTCCTTTAGGCCGTTTTTTTTTTTTTTTTTTTTTTTTTAACAAATAGAAAAGTATTTTTTACCCCTCAGTCCTGAAAACCAAACCAAACAAAAAACAAAACAAACAGATGCATTTTTTTTTTTTTTTTTTAAACAAAAAGCAGCAGAAGCCACAGCATTTTACACTCACCGCAAAATGAATCCCATCCACACATTGCAGAAAAATATTTGCAGTAGAAATTGCGATTTCCAAAACCAAGAACAGCTGTCGTGAATGAACGGCACGGGCGGCGCACGGGAGACACACAGATGTCACCCATGCACCAGCCATGCTTCCGCTGCCCCTTTCATTCAATGAATGGGAGCCATGGAAGCAGGGCTGCAACATCGGACAAGAATAGGACCTTTCCATATTTTGCGTCCAAGACTGTCGGCCCGCACACAGTACCGTGTAATTCACAGTCATGTGTACGAGCCCATAGAAATGAATGGGTCAGTGTGCAATCTGGGTAAAACCCGGAGAGCACACTGACCAGTCATATGGTCGTCTGCAAGGGGGCTAAAACAGATCTGTTAGACTACAGAAACATTATCTGAATTTGTCTCAAGCTACTAAAATGTCATTAGTAAAAATTTAAGGAGATACAAGTTTGTAAGTATGGTTAATTGTTTTTAGCAACTAACTGGCGTATCAAGTTAAAGAGGACCTTTCGCAACCTCCAATAGGTGCTACTCCACTGATACTGGGGCATTTGAAACTTTTTTCTATTCCCTACCATTCTTGAACAATCTGTGATGTTAGTTTCAGCATCCAATATGCTGATTAGGCTCCCCAACTTTCAGGTGGTTGGCTCCTGTATTCGGCTCCAGCAAATGACCTACCACCTGACAGTAGAGAACCTGCTTAGCATATTAGGTGCTGAAAACACCACCAATTGCTCAGGAACTGTAGGGGCTAGAGACAAAAATACCAAAGCTGTTGCAATCAGTGGAGCACCACCTACTGAAAAATGCAAAGAGTTGGAGGAGGCGGAAGGTCCTCTTTAAAGCACAAATCATAAAAAGGTACAAGTGCCCCCTAGCTGCAACAATTATTGAATAGGTAAAACGAAAAAGAAAAAAAAAAAGGGAGGAAAAAGAAAACTAGAAAAATTAAATACAGAACTATTATTTCCCAATGTACTTGCACTGGACAAACTGATGCAAATGCATTAACGTTCTTGCAATGGCTATTATTTTGGGTTATTAATTCAATAAACCTCACTTAGACATATATAGAAGCTTGCATCAAACATTCCAAAGTGCTTCACTTGAAAGTAAAGCTATAATATACATCAGCATAAAGCACCCTTTATCCATTGACCATAATCCAGCAAAGACATGTCCAGTTAATGATTATCTAGAAAAAGACGCAAACATAAAATAAAAAGGAATAAATGCCCACATCACGTCTTCTACAAAGTTACTGTATCTAAGGCTTAACACAAGTTTTTCATTTTCCTAACCCTCAAGTAGTTAAACTAACTTTCTATGATCTTTATCAAGTGGAGGCAGCAGAGAAAATACCCTCAGTGTTTTACCAAAAACAAAACAAAAGAAGCATATATGAGCAGTGTATAGAAAATACATGTATAAATCAAATATACTGCCTGCCAGAAGCTAACATTCTGATCTCTTTGGGAGTTCTATATTCAAAACGCATCAATTTTACCAAAGACTGTATACTAATCCACAAAACAAAAAGATCCTTGGTTCACTGCTAAGCCTATTCTTTGAGCACCCTTGCCTTTAAAGTAATAGTTTTTAATATACGGCTTAACAGCAGCTCAGTAGAGGCTCAATTGTGTCCAGACATGTTGAACCCTTTCATTATAGGCAGCTAGGTCATGTGATCCCAATCCGACTACCAGTCCTATGTAAATTGGAAATAATTTTTGCCTGTGTATAGGACTTTCTATGACTACAGGATTACATCAGCATTTATCAAATTCCCCTTTCAGACATCACCTCCTGGCACCAAATCTGTCCTCTGTTTTTCTGTATGTAAATGCTCACTCCCAAAAGTTGCTGAATATATAATGTCTGTCTTATCTAGGGGAACAGGAGTGCAATAAGACAGTAGGTGAGGCCCTACAAGGATTAGCTGTGATGCTATAAAACCCCCTATAATTTACACTGTCTATACTATCTGTAAGAAATGTGTGCAGAATATCCACTGTATCCTATGAGATGCTGCTTCCCACTGTTCCTTTCTGCTTGTAAGAGCTGACAGGGAGAAATCCATCAATCACAGACAGAAGGAAGTTAAGTGAGAAGCTGCATCTCATAGGAGACATTGCAGAGTGTGCCAGGGGAGTTTTAGAACCAACAGACAACAATTTTACATCACTGACCTCTAGCAATCTCTTAGATAGGGCTCAGAGCAGAACAAGTGCAGTGTAATAAAAATGGCATTAGGTGAACCACATCAGAAAGGAAGAAGGCATCACGATGTTAAACAAACCATAAATTCCTGCTAAAACAGGAATACAAAAGAACCTGTACATTATTCTTTAATAGCCAATTATTTAAATCAGTAAAAGACACTGTTAGAAATGTCTGCTACTAAATAGCAATGCACTTTAGAATCTGACCAAGTCTCTTCTCTATAAACCTAGGTATCTAAAATGTGGTACCTCCCATTATAGATTCTGACATGCTTTCATCACAACATGGGTATTAACCAGAATGTCAAAATATTTTCACTCTGTAACATACCACTATGCGACTACTATATTGGTACCACAATAAGTAAAAGGATTTCAAGATGCACTGACAATTCAGTCTCAAGAAAACAGGTGAACGCCCTACCACTTTTTACACTTCTGCTTTGTGAGATGACTGATTAACCCATTGCTGGGCGGCTTATTTTTAAGTCTACATTTCAGCATCATATAAGGCTGGGCCTACACAGCGATTTTTGTTGCGACCACCGTGCGATTAAACGTCTGTGTATCACGATGGGTGATGCTACCAAAATCGATGTGTAGCCACAGTCTAAAGAGATATCCTTCCAGCTACTAATTCTAGGCAATTTCAGTAAGATATTTTCTGCCAGACATGCCAGTTTGCTTTATCAAGCTATATTTTTAGTCATTTTTTTCTCTGTCTGCATTCAGTTTTTTGGAGGGAGATCTATTAGCGATAACATCACTTGCTGTCCCATTTTTTGATACCAACTGGTTGTTGACATCAGATGCTGAAGTTACTTCTGACGTGCTCTCTTGTATCACAGTGCTGTGGTTTTTACTTTGATCATTCATTTCAATAGATTCAAAATCTGCTTCATTCCAGTGTTGAGCATCCTCTTCCTCTTCCTCCTCTTCTATTCCAGAACCTGAAAGTAAAGCCCGCCGGTCCTCACTTTCAATTCCATCCCACCGAGATTTGTCTCTTGGGCAAGTGGCCAGTTTGTACATAACTGGAAATAGAATGGCAGTCAACACAGAAGAGGCCAAGATTGTATACATAAGTACTGGATAGGCAGGAAATAATCCCTGAATGTAACCTACAGAAGCAGGAATTGCCATTTCACCTAGTGCTGCCCCAACAACAAATAAAGAGGCAGCTTTTCCTCCTATGGTTGTATACTGCTGTGCCCAAGAAAAGCCACTCGGAAATGTAGTAGCCATGGAGGCACCATAGAGTGCACTACCAACCCATAGCACAATGGAGTGGGTATGAAAAAGAAGTAAATACAAAGATGAAACCAAGCAGCCAATCACACTAAGAAGCAGCATGGTGCCAGGGTATAAACATGTTGCAAAACAGATGGCCAAACCTCGAACTGCAGCAAACACTCCCCAAAATATTGAATTTAGTCCTGCAGCTTTATCATGGTCCATTTCTGCTGTAGTGATGGCATAGGTAAAAATATAGGAGCCATAGGCAACTTCTGCACCAACATAGCAGAAAAAAAAACAAGAAAAGAAGAAATATAAGGGTATTGTGGTATTTGGCTGTCCGTGCTCTCTCTTCCGCACTCTTGGCAGCTGGGTGGTTTGATTGGCTCTTGCTGTACAAAATGAATAAAAATAAAGAGACCAGCAAAATATACATCGCAATAACAATATAGGATAACATTGATTTTTTTATCCCCAGAGGCAAATCCACCGGTTCTTGGGATGTTCGGTTATCACTCAGTATGATCTGTAAGTGAAGCTTATCAAGTGGCAGAATTTCTGGGATTATCTTTGCCAATATTGGAGCCAAGAAAGCCCCCAAAGCAAAACTAAAGTGGAGGGCTTGCACATGTGGTCCAGCTTCATCCCCCCAGGTGTTCAGAATGACAACATTTCCACCTGATGTGTAGGAAAATACAGAATAAGTAAAAGTTGCTTAATAAATTAATTGTAAACACCAGCTACTCACACCAAAGGCTATGTTCATGTCTGTGACTGCCATCCATCAAAGGATGAGAGTAACGGATATTAACTATAGCAGAGTAACAGACAGACGGAACCCCTTCATCTGCGCCCGTTCCCGCTGACTAATGTAAACAACATTAGAGACACTATCTTCTGTAATGTTTGTTTAGTTTTGCAATGGAAGAAAAAGTTCTGCATACATGACTTTTAAAAAGTAAAAAAAAATGACAAAAGAAAGCTTCGTCTACATTCACCACATGTAAAAATATGACAGGACACCTGACAAAGGGGACTCAGTCTGCATCTGTCATTTAATGTCCATTGCTATCATCCTGACATTAACCCTATCCCAACACCCGCCGAACTATTACGGCAGATGTCAAGAATTTAAATAGGATGAGCATTCAGTTTGTGAAAGTCACCATTGCAAAAACTGCAGGAACAGGGTGGTTTTTGCAGCAACATTTCTGCAGGAACCACCACATGCCTTCTACTGCTTTCAACTTTTGCACTGCAAAATTTAAAAACTACGGGGAAACTTGCAGTATACATCAACATGCTGGAGATTGAAAACCCAAGTCAGTTCACACTGTGGGTTCTAGTTACAACATGTGGATGAGACTTAGAGGTAAAATTTAATCCATTAAATTTGTACTATACAAGACAGAGGGTTAAACCACCAGCAATTCCTAGCCCACTCCATGTGGACACAGCCTCACATTCAATTTACAAGGCTGCTTTTTAGTGCTGAAGGTTTGTTTTTTTTTTAAACTGAAGTGTAAAACAGCATGGGAAGTTATTCTGGTCTTACAAAGTAGAAATAATTTTCTGGCAGAAGAGTTAACGGTTAAATATTAACTTTATCAGTTTATTCCTTAAAAAACCCTTAATATTTTTTCAACTGTGTAAAAAACATCTGTAAAGTAAAGTTCCATGTAAAATAAAAACAAATCACATTGTTGCCTTCTCTACTTTATAGGCACGGTTGTTTCAACAAATTGACGGAGAAGCTACTGAATAGTCTAGTGTTTGTTTTATTAAAGGTAGGCTCACACTACCATTACTAATGTCTTGCTTTCATTTATCATAGGATGACAGCAATGGACATTAAGTGTCTGATGCAGATGGAGCACCTTTCACCTGGTGTTTGTCTGCATTTACTCACGTAAAACATGACAGAAGCTTTCTTCCATTCTGCATACAGAATTTTTTTCTTCTCTTACAAAAGTAAACAAACATAACAGAATAAAAACCCTTCCATCATGTTCTTTACATTAGATTCAATAGGAATGCGGACAGGGGGGCTCCAACTATATTCGTCACTCTATGACGGATGAGAGCAACAGACATTCATAACGGTAGGGTGAACATCCTCCAAGTGCTGTATTCACAGCTCCACTTTCCTTTAACTCACACAGCAGCATGGAGGACATTAAAGTTACAGTGTGGAAAAAAAGTATTTTAGTCAGCCACCAATTGTTCTCCCACTTAAAAAGATGAGGCCGGCCTGTAATTGACATCATAGGTAGACCTCAACTATGAGAGACAAATTGAGAAAACAAATCCAGAAAAATCACATTGTCTGAGTTTTAAAGAATTTATTTGCAAATTATTGTGGAAAATAAGTATTTCGTCAATAACAAAAGTTCATCTCAATACTTTGTTATATATCCTTTGTTGGCAATGACAGAGGTCAAACGTTTTCTGTAAGTCTTCACAAGGTTGGCACACACTGTTGCTGGTATGTTGACCCATTCCTCCATGCAGATCTCCTCTAGAGCAATGATGTTTTGGGGCTGTCGCTGGGCAACACGGACTTTCAACTCCCTCCAAAGGTTTTCTATGGGGTTGAGATCTGGAGACTGGCTAGGCCACTCCAGGACCTTGAATTGCTTCGTACTAAGTCACTCCTTCGTTGCCCTGACGGTGTGCTTGGGATCATTGTCATGCTGAAAGACCCAGCCACGTTTCACCTTAAATGCCCTTGCTGATGGAAGGAGGTTTGCACTCAAAATCTCATCATACATGGCCTCATTCATTCTTTCATGTACACGGATCAGTCATCCTGGTCCCTTTGCAGAGAAACAGCCCCAAAGCATGATGTTGCCACCCCCATGCTTCACAGTAGGTATGGTGTTCTTTGGATGCAACTCAGCATTCACTCTCCTCCAAACACGACGAGTTGTGTTTCTACCAAACAGTTCTACTTTTGTTTCATCTGACCATATGACATTCTCCCAATACTCTTCTGGAACATCCAAATGCTCTCTAGCAAACTTCAGACGGGCCCGGATATGTACTGGCTTAAGCAGGGGGACACGTCTGGCACTGCAGGATCTGAGTCCCTGGCGGCGTAGTGTGTTACTGATGGTAGCCTTTGTTATGTTAGTCCCAGCTTTCTGCAGGTCATTCTCTAGAACCACCAGTGTGGTTCTGGGATTTTTGCTCACTGTTCTTGTAATCATTTTGACCCCACGGGGTGAGATCTTGCGTGGAGCCCATGATCGAGGGAGATTATCAGTGGTCTTGTATGTCTTCCATTTTCTAATTATTGCTCCCACAGTTGATTTCTTCACACCAAGCTACTTGCCTATTGCAGATTCAGTCTTCCCAGCCTGGTGCAGGTCTACAATTTTGTTTCTGGTGTCCTTCCACAGCTCTTTGGTCTTCACCATAGTGGAGTTTGGAGTGTGACTGTTTGAGGTTGTGGACAGGTGTCTTTTATACTGAATAATGTCAAACAGGTGCCATTACTACAGGTAATGAGTGGAGGACAGAGGAGCCTCTTAAAGAAAAAGTTACAGGTCTGTGAGAGCCAGAAATCTTGTTTGATTGTAGGTGACCAAATACTTATTTTCCACCATAATTTGCAAATAAATTCTTAAAAAAAAAAAAAAAATCAGACTGTGATTTTCTAGATATTTTTTCTTATTTTGTCTCTCATAGTTGAGGTCTACCTATTATGACAATTACAGGCCTCTATCTTCTTTTTAAGTGGGAGAACTTGCACAATTGGTGGCTGACTAAATACTTTTTTTTCCCCCACTGTACAAGAAGTCTCCTGTTTTCTCAATTTGCTGTCTATGGGAGACATCATAGTAGGTAGTCTACACTAGTAGTAATGCAAAGCCAAAACACTCTAGCCCCGTGGTGGTGAACCTATAGCACACGTGCCAGAAGTGGAACTCCGAGCCCTCTCTTTGGGTCCTAGCCAGGCTCCTCGATCACTTGCTAACAGGGAATCCGGAACAGCTGTCCCAGATCCCTTAGCGAGCGAGCACTTTTCAGGTGTCTATGCAAATGCACATACATCTGAAAACTGTCAGTGTAGGCTGCAGGTCAGCAGGGCCACGGCTGACACTGGCAAAAGATTGTAACCTCTGCCTGACGCAGGTGCGATAACGTCATTCATGAGTGCCTGCTTTGCGGTGGAAGTAGACCGCACAGTTGCTCTTTGTGGGTGTGCTGGGAACTACAGGAGCATGTTATACTAACTGGGGGCCACTGTGGAGCAGATTGGACCTTCACTATTTATATCACACAGTATCTATTTTATAGCAGACCTGTGATATTAGTGCAGTCTGTAATAACATTGCACGGTCACTATAAAACAAATCCTGTGTAATGTAAATAATGAACATTAATTGTTCAAAAGTACCAAATGCAAACTATTCCCTTTCAGTACAAGGTTGGTTGTATTATTGAAAACTCTGTAAAGCCCGATTCCCACGACAGTATTTTGCGGGTCTGTAACTGTCCACAATTGTGGATCCGCACACTATTAAGGTTAAATTGCCATGTTGGCACTTTGCGATAAATTAGTGAGTTTTAGGTTGCAGTTTGGGCACTTGATCTCTAAAATGTTCTCTAGCTGCTGTAAAAAAAAAAAAAAAAAAAAAAAAAAATAATCACTTTAGTTTGGCTGCTTCACTTTTGCTTCAGCTGTTCACAGAGGATGTTTCTCCTGTGATACATATATAACAAAATGACAAATGCCTGTTGTGTATGCACATGGTCACTTGGACTAGGAGACAGAATGGGGGGGGGGGCTTTTCCAGTCACCTCCACAACAGCACCACCGGAAGGGTAGAAAAAAAAAAAAAGGCCTCCCCCCCCCCCCATACCGGCTGCAGTGGTTTCCTGTCCATTGGTGCTGTGGGAGCCAGTCCTGCCAGTACACAGGTGAAGATGGATATGCAGCCTTTCCTTTCCCTGGTCCTCTGTGAGGGTTGCTGAGATCGCAAGGCTCCCTGGCTGACAACGCTATAGGCCTCCCTCATTCTGGGCTTAAGTCCGCTTGTTGTGGCAGCCCCGGGCTACTCCTTCCTTCCTTAAGATGTGGGATGCAGTCCGTATCCTGGGGTGAGATCGGCATCCCTGTGACAGAGTGCCGATCACAAGGGCAGTTTCCTGCAGTGGCCAGCGGCGTGCGAGACCTCTCATGTATGTATTGTTGTAGCAGAGTAAGGGGGCGGAGTGCCTTGCCAAACTCGGCAGTTTGGCACCAAATTCAACCACAAGGCAAAAGAAGACTGCCCTTCAAATAGTAAATTTGGGAGTATGCTGCTTAGGACACTGTAGCCTTACTTTCTTGCTGCTGTGTTGCTTGCGCTGTGTTGCTTGGGATGGAGTTTATTTACTTTTACTTACCTGCTTGTCTGTTGCTATGTTGTATTTTCAGGCAAAGGAAAGCCTGAAAATACAAGAAGCCTGCAGGGATAAAGTGTAGTATCAACAGGAAGTCTCTTTTCTCCTCATAGAACAAGCAGTTTTGTAAGAACTGTATGGATAAGGTATTATCCAAGGAGTCTCCATCGTTTATTGAGAGCCTTAAAACGATAATTAAGGATGAAGCTAACACTGCCTTTGACAGACAACTTCCTCAAACTGCTGTCCAGGCGCCGCTGCAGCCCTCTACGCCCCATGATGTCCAAGAGAACTAGCTGGATACCTTTAGTGATGATGTTGCAGGAGGAATATTGGAACGTTTCAGGACCTGTCGGGTAGTCCAGTTTGCCTTCTGAAAGACAGACGCAGAATCCACCTCAAAAAACACCTCTCATTCATTTCAATGGGAGTGACATGACCTATCTTCAGGCAGATTCCACTTTAAGAAAAAAATTCATTGAAATCAATGGGAAGAGGAAAAAAGTTTTTGACGCTTATTTTTGCAAAAAAACGCAAGTGTTTTTATTTTAGAGGGAAGTTCCCAGGTCCATATAGTGTACTGCAGCAAAACCCGCAACGAAAACCGCATCATGCAAAAAAATGTTTCCTAATTCATGACGGGAATAGCTCTCCTTGAGGAGAGCACCAGTGAAGGTGTGTAGAGTTTTGAATTGCCTTTTGCCCTCCACTAAGCATCTACATATCACAAGGCATTATGGGAAAAGGAGCTGGGAAGCTCATGCGCCCTCTGTTGGATGTAACAGATCCTCAATTTGCTTTTGACTCACTGAGTCTTGAGACAGCAAATGGGATTTTAGCCAAGCCAGTTTCACTTATCTGCATACAGCGCCGTTTCGGGATTTTTGTCCCTCATCAGTGCAGAGCAAAGGGAACTGGCTGGCTTTGTGGGAGGCAATGAGTGGCAATCAGTGAGTCAAAAGCAAATTGAGGATCTGTTACATCCAACAGAGGGCGCATGAGCTTCCCAGCTCCTTTTCCCATAATGCCTTGTGATATCCTAATTCCTGAAGCAGATTTTTTTCAGCTTGAAAAAAAAAACAAAAAAACAAAAAACAAAAACACACACTCCGTGTGAACATACCCCAAGGATCCTAGGTCAGTACAGGACCAGAGGTTTCAAATGGCTTGGAGATAAATTCTTCCTAGTTCATGAAAACGTAAGGAACATGATAAAGAAAGGAGTGGAAGGACTTGGAAAAACAGATACCAATTCCCGGAGCATTTAAGAGGAAGTACCCCTTTTTAGAAGACGACTCCACCTGCTGGGACAACACTCCCAAAGTAGATGCACCAATAGAAAAAAAAAATTCCAAGAAGTCTTCCATGCCATTAGAGGATATTGGGCTCTTAAGAGACCCTATGGACAAGAAAGTGGAAAGCTTCCTAAAGAGGTCCTGAGATGTTTCTGCAGCTATGCTGAGGCCCAGCATAGAGGCCACATGTATGGCCAAATCACAATGTCTGGTTGGACCAGCTGGAGAATCACTTTTCAGCAGGCACCCAAAGGGAAAAAAATCCTGGCCTCAATTGTGGTCTTGAAGCAAGCCTCTAACTTTCTAGTTGATGCTTCAGTAGACCTGGTTAGGATGTCGGCCAGAACAGCAGCCTTATCCAATACAGCAAGATGCGCTGTGTGGCTCTGCTCATGGTCAGGGAACTCAGGCTCCAAGAACAAGCTCTGTAATATCCCATGCAAAGGAGATCGCCTGTTTGGTTCAGGGCTAGATGACATTCTAGAGAAGGCATCCGACAGGAAAAAAGTTTCACGCTATTTTTATCAGAGATGTTCCCTTTGAAATCAGAAGAGAAAACAGACAGATTCCAGGAAAAGAAGTGGAACAGATCATTTTCAACAAAATAAAGACAAGGAAAGAGGGTTTCTATTTAACCCAGCCTCCACAGAAAGACAAAATAATCAATGACGCCAGGATGAGTTAAAGGTATCCTTGGATCTCACGATGCACATTATCACATTCCTATTCATCAGAATTCCCAGAAGTTCTTGCAGATTGCCCTACAAACAAATCATCAGATTCTGCATTTTCAATTCCAGGCCCTCCCATTTGGCAGCTCCAGGGGTATCCACAAAAATAATGGCCGAAGTAACAGGATATCTACACCTTCAGAGGTCCAGATAATACCATACCTGGATGACTTTCTGACAACTGCTCCATCAATCTCCCAGATATCCTCGCATTTGCACTTGGTTCAGAAAACCCTCCTAGACCTAGAGTGGTTCATAAATGAGGAAAAATTGGATCTGCAAAAACTCTTAGGAATCCTTCTAGATTCAGGCCCGAATTATGCCATTTTTACCCCAGAAAAAACAAGTATCAGTCAGTCAGTTTCCATCAGGGATGCCATGAAGTTAAGAGTTCTAACCTCCACTATCCCAGCGGTCAAATGGGCCCAAGCCCATACAAGAAATATTCAGAATTTGCCTATAGTCTCTGGTTGGCAATAGTAATCACTCAACAAGGTGAAGATCCCAAAAGCAGGATTGAACTCACTCACTCTGCAGGAGGCAGCTCAACAGCAACCTGATCAGAGAGGTACACTGGAGACCAGCTCTACTAGTGGGGGTTACCACGGGTGCCAGCCAAAGATGTTGGGGGAAGTCCTCGACTCGCTATTCTAACCTCCAGGATTCTTAGATGGGCAAAAGCAAATCTTTTAATCTTGACAGCAACCCATCTTTGTGGGAAAAGAAATATGATTGCAGATTTCCTCATCAGAAGAGCACCAAGGGGAATAGAGTGGCGGCTGAATTCACAAGCTTCAAAATTCTACTGTGTTTCTCCAAAAATAAGACTGGATCTTATATTTTTCTCTCCGAAAAAAGGGCTAGGGCTTATTTTCAGGGTAGGTCTTATTTTTCAGGCACCGGAGAAAATCAGAATCTTTTCTAATTTATTCCGGACAAATCTTGTAAAATGGTTAGGGTTAGTAACCCCTTCCTGCCGGTGACATTTTTCGATTTTCGTTTTTGACTCCCCCGCCTTCCAAATCCCATAACTTTTTTTTATTTTTCTGTTCACAGAACCATGTTAGGGCTTAATGTTTGCGGGACAAATTGTTCTTCATAATGGTACCATTCATTATTCTGTACAATGTACTGGGAAGCTGGAGAGAAAAAAAAAAAAAAAATTCAGAATGGGGTGGATCTGAAGAAAAAGTGCATTTGTGCGACTTTCTTACGGTGTACTCTGCAGCCAAAATGACATGTCACCTGTATTCTACGTTTTGGTACGACTCTGGGGATATCAAAATTATATAGTTTTATTTACATTTTAACCCCTTAACAAAAATTCAAAGCTTTGCAAAAAAAAAAATTTTTTCTTAAAGTTGCCATATTCTGACACCCATAACTTTTTTATATTTCCATGTACGGGGGTGCATAGGGAGTCTTGTTTTGCAGGGCCAGGTGTACTTTTTAGTTATACCAATTTGGGGAATGTCTATTGTTTTGATCACTTTGTATTCAAATTTTTATTAGAGGCAAAACAGTGAAAAAACGGCAGTTCGGCATTTTTGATCTTTTTTTAACCGCTATAGCTTTAACCGTACAGCAAAAATATTTGCATTGGTTTGTAGACCGGGCGTTTTTGGACAAAAGGATACCGAATGTGTATTTTTTTTTTTTTGCATTTATTAGATACCCCATCCCAGGGGTCTTGTACCCTAGGGGGTCTGATCACTAATGCAATGCATTACAATGCTAATGCATTGCAAAATATCAGCATTTGTATGGCAGGCTGCATAAAGCAACCTGCCATACAAGTGAATGGCAGACAAGCCTGGAAGCTTTCAATAGGCTCCGGGTGCCGGCAATCCCCAGCAAAATGGCGGCACCCAGACGCCGCCAGCAAAGTGGCATCTCGGTCAGCTTTGACCAAGTTCAGCAGACACCCTGCAGCTATGACGGCCACTCAGCTCCTGAGCAGCCGCCATATTTAAATACCCGACATCCACCGTACTATTACGGCGGATGTCGGGAAAGGGTTAAACAAACTTATTGGAACTCTCTCTCTTTAAACACTGTGCGGCAGTGGCACTGTGCCCGATCTCTCCTCTCCTTTACATTAAAGGGGAGGTGCTGTAGTGGAGTGGCTGCGCCTGTGGGAGCAAGCAGGGGTGGCACCTGACTTCTGGTCATGTAGGTAGCCAAGCCCACAGCATAGTAGCAAGCGGGAAGCAGGACCAAGGAGGCGGGACTCTGGAGCGGATTTTGTCCTGCTGTGGCAGGAGGTAGCGGGGCACTTGTTCAGGATGGTTGGGAGCTACGGTATGCCTATTCTCTGCCTCTGTGACATAACCTAGCGCTGACTGTAACTAGGGCTTATTTTTTGAGTAGGGCTTATATTTCAAGCCTACTCCAAAAATCCTACAAAATCAAGCTAGGGGTTATTTTTGGAAAAACAGGGTAGTATAAAGACAGATGGGGTATACCTTGCCTGGACCTATTTGCCAACAGAGAAAATGCCCAAGTTCCTCACTTCGATTCCCTCAGAAAAAAAAATACAGAAGTAGTAGACTTACTATGTCAGATTTGGCCAAGGAGTCCATTATGTGCCTTCCCGCTAATACCAAGAACACTGATAAAGATTCATGAAGAAAGTGCATATGTTATCTTAATAGCTGCCTACTGGTCCAAGAGAACTTGGATTCCCCCTTCTTCTACAGCTTATCAAGGGGAATTTCTGGACTCTTCCATGTGAAAACGACTTACTTGGCCAAGATCCAGTCTACCATCCGGTAGTAAGACAGCTACATCTGACTAACTGGAGGCTGAGCAGGCCTTACTGCTGAAGAAAGGTTTCTCAAAGAAAGTAATGTCCACGCCTATGCTTTCCAACGATATATATCAGAGGAGTGCAGGTTGCAGCAATTAGTGCCTTTCTGAATTCCAATGGCCGGAGACTGGCCAATCCTAAAAAGATTCTTCAAGGGTGCATCCAGGCGTTGTCCAGCCGTTCACTCCTCCATTTCTCTATGGGACCTGTCTAGTTATCGAAGCTATGTCAGATTCCCCTTCAGAACCATTGGATAATATCAGTCTAAACTTCCTAACATTAAAGACTACTCCTCTAGCAGTCACTACAGCTAGAAGAGTGGACGAAACACAAGACTTTTCCTAATGGCACGTTGGAATAGCCTTTAAAAAGCCGACTGCGCATTGCCGGGCCGACATTTTTCGGTGGTCTGTTACAGCGCTGCGTACCAATGCCTGTGAAAGGCAGAAGATAGATAAGAGGAAGAGTGGAGTGAACACAATGATCTAAGGGGCGGTGGGATGTTATGACGCAGGGGGTGCTCAGGGCAAAGGGGGAACACCCACGGTGCTCCATAATCGTAATTAGCATAACAGAAGAAACCGATTTTATCAGAAACAGCGGGGAGAAGAAAAGAATGGAAGGTAGGAGTAGAATAGCCTTTTTAAAGGCTAGTCCAACGTGTCATTAGTTAAAAAGGTGTTTTTCTAATGATAGACTACCTTTAAATATTGTGTTTGATAATCTAAGGTACTTTGTGATGACTGCAGCAGGTATGAGAAGGGGCCTTTTTATTGCTGGTTCCTGTAGTTTCATGTCTCTGGGGGGACCAATCCTGGTAGTGCCGTTGTGGAGGTTAAGGGAAATCCAATTACCATTAAAGTGTAAATCTTCATCTTTCAGTAGATAGTTTTTTTGGAATAAAGGAATATGCCCACATATGGTTAGACCTTCTCAGGTTAGGTTCACACCTGTGTCAGAGACTCCACCACAGAATCCGCTGAAAATTGGCAGAGAGAAAAGTACTGCATCCCCCAGCGGACCCAAACAACGGAAAGCCCAGCGCAAGTGTGAACCTTGCCTATCACTGCAAAAACACAAGGAATATAAAAAGCTCACCCAAGAAAGAAAATAAAAGATGTAACCTACTAAAACAACAGAAAAAAATGCAAAGTTAATTTAGTAAATACATTATGCACACAGGAGAAAACTACACAGAGCCATATGGCAGCACACATAGTCCCTAAGGTTCTATACTACATAGCATGTCACCTTTTTTCTCTCAGAATTCCTATGAATTAAAAGAGAAAAGACTATTGATAAGAAGCCTGTATAAAAATCAGATTACAATAGGGCCCAACAGACTTCTACATGTGCTGCATTATATCTTCATACAACTCTGTGCGCATGATCCCGTAAAATTTCTATTTTTATTTTTAATCCACAGTGCATTTTATTTTATTTTTACAAGTTTACATGAAGCACTGTACTTACCAGTGTCTAGAAATCCCATGGAAGTTCCCACAACAGACATCACTCCAGTAAGGAATATGGCTTTCTTGCACCATGGCAAGACAAATAGTCCTGCACAAGTTGCCAGCATTGACAATCCTTACGAAATAAGAAAAGGCAAGAGATAAAACTGTGACACCGAAGATCAATGCTTAGAGAAAAGAAGGTAATCTACATAAAGTTGGATGACCTTAGATTAACAACAGACACAACCTCATTGAATATGACTATAGTAAAAGAGGTGTTGAAACTCAACATCATGCACAATAGGCATATTTTATTATATATGTTACATACCTAGAAGGAGATGCTGATTTATGCGGTCAAAAAGGACACCTCCCAAAACAGAGCCACCAAGATATCCTAAAGACCTCCCTACAAAAAGGTAGGAAATGTTTCCAACAGTGCTATCCACATTTGCTGCCAGATCAGGGAATGTTGGACCTAACACAGAAATGGCCATTCCCTAAAAGAAAAAGAATAAAATTTGATAATTAAATAATAATAATATATATATATATATATATATATATATATATATATATATATATATATACAGTAATACCTCGTACACTCGCGTTTCCGAATTTGCGAATTCACAGATTCGCGATATTTTTATTGGAACCTAACATATATAGATTTTGCTGTTTTTCACATATCTGTGAATTAAAAAAAAAAAAAAAAAACCTTCGCTATTGGGTAGTAGCGTCCCATTTGTTACGTACCCGGTAATTGGTTTCATTTTACTGTGAGTGTATAAGACAAATGAATTAATTAATTAATGTATTAATATACTGTACTGTACAGTATGCTTTAGTATACTGTACAGTACTCTAGGGTAAAGTTTTTTGGTATTTAGGGGTTAAACTTTAGAAACCGGCATTGTAAGCGCTTCTAAGCGCTTGTACCAAACATTCGCGATTCCTCGCGACCCTCTCTGGAACCTAACCTCGCGAATGTACGAGGTATTACTGTTATATATATATATATATATATATATATATATATATAGTGAAAAAACACCACAATTAAAGGGAGTCTGTCACTAGAACCCAGCATATTACCCAGCCCTGCAGACAGATTGTTTGATTCAGGTGACCCTAACCTGTGTTTTCCCTCTTGTGAATCGGTGCCTCCACTGCCGAGATTTTATACCGTTGGAGCAAGGGCAACACTCTCTTGCTATGAGGTAATTTGCATATGGAAAAAAACAGTGATATCTCAGGGATGAAAACTGTGTTCTAATGACAGACTTCCTATAAATTATTAAGTAACTATAGATAATAAATGAGAAGACCTCTTTCTAGACAAAGAAATTAAATTAATACATTTTATTAGGTCCTGTGCAAATGGTTACATTACAACTGGATTTTGTTCAGTGATGAAAAAAATCCTTTCCTAAAGCTTACAAACTTATTTTAAGAAAAGCTTTCTAATATGACAAGAACGGAACCTTATCCTATCAATGACCCTTAGGCAGACACTAAAAGGAGACTTTCTGTAGTGTAAGTGATTTGTGTTAACTACCTCGTGGACAACTGTCACTCGACAGCTGAAAATCAATCAGTTCTGCTACAAAATGTCTCAGTGCAGTCCAGGCCTTAACATATAGCTCCAATGCAGAAATGCAATACAGTATTGTGCATGCAGCCATAACACAAGTGTAGGGTAACCACAGTCAGCTTAAAAAAAAACTGTCAGCAGTCTATCAAACTAATGACAGTACCTTGTAGGGCTGCTTCCACACCTTCCAAAAAAAGTCTCTTATTCTACATTGCATCTCCTTTTTCATGAATATCAGCGTTTTATGCGAATGAAAATTAGTTTAAAAGGGCTTTAGGGGCATGTCTTTTCCTGCTTCGGCTTGACTCTCTACTCTAGAAACCCAGCCTTAACTGCAGACAAAATATGACAAACTGGAAAGTGTCATTCAAGCAATGGGGGGGGGGGGGCGCACAGCTGGGCAGCAATTAGGGGCAGTTATCTAGAGCAGAGATTGAAGCCCAGCCGGAGAAGAAACATCCCTAAATTCCTTTTCAGCTAAACTCCATAAAATTAAAACTCCTGTTTTTAATGGAAATCAAGCTGCAAAACAAAAACAAAAAAATAAAATGGATGTTTGGAAAGCATAGAAGCCGCTCTACAAAGTACTTTCAATAGTTTGATACACATTTTCCTGCTGACAGACTCCCTTTAAACAACCTATATTTTGTCACTGGAGTTAGAAAGGAGCTATGATACAGCAGGTGAAGTATTGAACACCAATTTTCTGCGTGAATATACAGTTAGGTGCATAAATATTTGGAGACAACATTTTTCTCATTTTGGTTCTGTACATTACCACAATGAATTCTGTACAAAACAATTCAGATGCAGTTGAAGTTCATTTCAGGGACTCAACAGTAATTGGACAAATTAAATAATTGTAAATAAAAATACTTGGTTGAAAACCCAACGACTGTCTGAAGTCTTGAACTCATGGACATCACCAGACGCTGTGTTTCCTCCTTTTTAGTGCTCTGCCAGGCCTTTACTGCAGCGGTTTTCAGTTGCTGTTTGTTTGTGGGCCTTTCTGTCTGAAGTTTAGTCTTTAACAAGTGAAATGCAGGCTCAATTAGGTTGAGATCAGGTGAGTGACTTGGCCATTCAAGAATGTTCCACTTCTTTGCTTTAATAAACTCCTGGGTTGCTTTGGCTTTGTGTTTTGGGTCACTGTCCATCTGTATTATGAAACGCCTACCAATTAGTTTGGCTGCATTTGAGGACACAGTATGTCTATGAATACCTCAGAATTCATCCGGCTGCTTCTGTCCTGTGTCACATCATCAATAAACACTAGTGACCCAGTGCCACTGGCAGCCATGCATGCCCAAACCATCACTGCCTCCGCCGTGTTACAGATGATGTGGTATGCTTTGGATCATGAGCTGTACCACACCTTCGCCATACTTTTTTCCTACCATCATTCTGGTAGAGGTCGATCTTGGTTTCATCTGTCCAAAGAATGTTCTTCCAGGACGGTGCTGGCTTTTTTAGATTTTTTTCTTTAGCAAAGTCCAATCTAGCCTTCTTATTCTTGAGGCTTATGAGTGGCTTGCACCGTGTAGTGAACACTCTGTATTTACTTTCATGCAGTCTTCTCTTTATGGTAGATTTGGATATTGATACGCCTACATCCTGGAGAGTGTTGTTCACTTGGTTGGCTGTTGTGAAGGGATTTCTCTTCAACATGGAAATTATTTTGCGATCATCCACCACTGTTGTCTTCCGTGGGCACCCAGGTCTTTTTGCATTGATGAGTTCACCAGTGCTTTCTTTCTTTCTCAGGATGTACCAAACTGTAGATTTTGTCACTCCTAATATTGTAGCAATTTCTCGGATGGGTTTTTTCTGTTTTCGCAGCTTAAGGATGGCTTGTTTCACCTGCATGGAGAGCTCCTTTGACCGCATGTTTTCTTCACAGGAAAATCTTCCAAATGCAAGCAAAATACCTCAAATCAACTCCAGGCCTTTTATCTGCTTAATTGAGAATGACATAACGAAGGAATTTCCCACACCTGCCCATGAAATAGCCTTTGACTCAATTGTCCAATTACTTTTGGTCCCTTTAAAAACAGGGTGGCACATGTTAAGGAGCTGAAACTCCTAAACCCTTCATCCAATTTTAATGCGGATACCCTCAAATGAAAGCTGAAATTCTGGAAGTTATGTCCATTATATAACTATAACTTGAATAGGTTTCAGTAAACAGGTAAAAAAAAAAAAAAAATAATGTCAGTGTCCAAATATATATGGACCTAACTGTAAAGGTACTATTGACATGAAATTCTCACCAGATGTCGGTAACAACCCATCCAATCCGCACAGCTAAATAAATCAGACCATAGATGTCCTCAAATTAAGTTAAGTTTAATATTGAGAAAAGATACAGGGAAAAAAGTCTTAAACAAGCTATGGCTAGGTTTACATCTGCATTGGAGTCTCCGCTGCAGATTCCAACGAAAATCCTGCAGGGAGGACTTTTCTCTCTGCCGGTTTAAGTATAAAAATGGCAGAAACCTGGCAGACCGTATTATAGTCTATGGGGTCCGAGGAAAACCACTGTTTTAGCAGACAGGATCTTTGTCGTTTGGGCTCAGGGGTGATTTTGGCCCATTTTTTCACACAAACACTGTTGAAATCCTGAAGGTTCCGTGGGCTCCTTCTATGAACTCTGAGCTTTAGTTCCTTCCATAGATTCTCTATTAGATTCAGGTCAGGTGATTGGCTGGGCTATTCTAGCAGCTTTAATTTTCTCTCTCTGAAACCAATGAAGTTCCTTTGCTTTGTGTTTGGGATCATTGTCTTGTTGAAAAGTTCACCCTCATCTTTATCTTCCTGGTAGTTGGCAGCAGAATTTTATCAAGAATGTCTCGGTACATTTGTTCATTCATCCTTACTTCAATTATATGAAGTTTGCCAGTGCCATATGCTGAAAGACAGCCCACACCATGATGTTCCCACCTCCTGTATTACGGCAGCCAAAGAGTTCAATTTTAGTCTCATCTGACCAGACTATATTCTCCAAGATGTCTCATGTCCATGAGATGTTTCTTGTGTGGCACCTTAGCAATGAGACACCTTTTTATAGGCCATCAGTTGAACCAGCTGATATTTGTCACTAAGTGGCAGGATTACTTTCTAAATACTGATAGATTTCAGCCGGTGTCAGGACTTTCCATGCCTTTTTGCACTTATCTTTCTTCATGTGTTCAATATTTTTTTCCTGTGTCATTTCTCATAATCACACAATTTCTGGATATCTATGGTTTGATTTCTTTGCCTGTATGAATTGGATGGGTTGTTGCCATTATCTGTTGAGAATTTTACACCAATAGTGCCTTTAGAAATATATTTACTTAGAAAATTGGTGACATGTTCAATACTTATTTCACCCACTGTATAGAAGGATAAATTTGCAAGAAAAAGGGAGCTGATCTGCAGTAACCCAGCACATCTATTTCCGGCTCTGTCCACTGTATAGTTCTGGCAGCTGCTGAGAACATTTGATAGTTGGGGGTTCCAGGTGTCGAATACATGCATATCTGATACAGAGGACCTATCTTAAAACAGGTATGGCTGCACGGCAACTTTGACTGTAACTCCCATCTCATGACCAAAGATCGCTGTGGCCCTGTGACTCCTTCACAAAAAAAAAAAAAAAACACACACGAGAAAAAAATAAAAATAGATTCAAGAAAAAGGTAATCACTTACAATTTAAATTTTATTTTAATTATATTTTGAAGTCTATTATAAAATTGTTAATATTGTATAATTAGGTTCATAGTTTGTTTCATATTTACTTTTGCGTAAAGTCAATCAGAATTGACTTAGAGAAGCTTTACTGCAACAGTCTGACCATTGTTGCCAGCCACTCATGAAGTGGAGTGAAAGATGCAGTTGGAGTCATGGCATGACTTCCCATTCTCTAAATAGATACATTAAAAATTATTAAACAGACAACCCAATTAATCCTTTCAGAAGTCTGTGCCATAATTACATCCACAGCATCTAAACAGTTAACTGCCGTGGACAGTATAATACAGCTGCCACACATGCAATATGGTGATCGGCTCCTGAGTCCATGCCATATTCCCCTTTGCACCTGCCAGCTTTATAGATACAGGGGTTGGTAACAAAGTGGTTAATTTTCTGTTCATGTAGCCATTTGAACACTTGTTTTCTATAGCACAAGCTGTAATTTTGTGCGGCATCATTAATGTTCCATATAATGTAATGCAAAACAGTAAAAAATTATTTTTAGGGTGAAATGGAAAAAAAAAAAAAAAAAAAAATCTAATTCCGCCATTGTTTTTAGTTCACAGTAGTAAAAAGGACGTGTTACTTTTATTCAGTGAATCAGATTATGGTGATACTATGGTTTATTATGGGTTATAGTTTGTTATGTTTTATTGCTTATATACTACTAAAAAAAAAAAACAACCTCAAAACAAAATTTGCCCCGCATCTTCATACTGTGACGCCCCTAAAGTTTTGTATATTTATGTCTACAGAACTTTGAGTGGGCCCGTTTTTTTTTGCCTTAGGAGTTGTAGTTTTTACTGATTCTTTTTTGGCGACTTCAGGCATTATGATTTTTGTGTGTTAACAAGTTGTAAAAAAATTGTACAATTTGTGTGTGTTAACAAGTTCACTGTATAGGATAAATAATTTTATATTTTAGATAGAACATTTTCAGACACTGTGATACCCAAAAAAAAAAATAAAAATCTGACACCAATCATAAACATTAACGGACGTTAATTGATCAGTTAAAAAAAAAAAAAACAGACACATTAGCATCAGTTAGTGTCTGTTAGTATACTGTCCGTTTTTTTTGTTTCTGCTGTCTGAGCATGCGCAGAAAAAAAAAAACCAGACCATTACCCATAGACTTTAATGTTATAAAATAACGGACGCTTGACGTCAGTCATGAAACAGATTTTTTTTTAAGATACAAAAGTCCTTCTACACCTAATCCGTCACGGACATGTGACGGATTGGGTGTAGAACGGACACTAACGGTCACAAGATAAAATCCCATTGAAATTTTAATGGATTTGTGACGGTTCTGCTAGTGTTTGTTGCTAAAATCTTGTAACAGACAATAGCAGTGGACACTACTGATTGTCACCAGCAGTAGTGTGAATGACCCCTTATACTTTACTTTTGCTTCAAGATACAAAAAAAAAAAAAAAAAAAAAAACACGGAACAGGCAATTGCTGTCCTCTGACTAGGCTAGCTCACAGCCTGGACACCATGCCTCATGCTTTGCCCTCTCTGACTGTTTCCATGGTCCATGAGAGAGAGGGGTTATGTGGAGCAGCAGTGTTTTAAGCATTAGGGAGAGCCCTGGGCCAAGTAAATATGCACAGGGCTCTCCAGTAGGGGTCAGCAACCTCCAGCACCTGTGTAGAAGTTGGCACTTCAGGCATATTTACTCGCCACAGGTGCTGGAGGTTGCTGACCCCTGTGCTAGATCTATCATAAGATGGATAACACCCGCATCTGACATACATCACTGACTTATAATGGGGCCTAATGGGTTTCCAGTTACCTTGATGTGATGTATTACCTCTAACCTGGCAAGAAGTTTTACAGTTTTTATGTTTATATTATTTTAGATATCATTTTATGGCAATATATTGTTATATTGTTGGTATCAGACTCAGATCCCTGACGGTGAAGAGGGCCTCTAGATAAACATCTTCACTGCTGGCCCATTATAAAGGTAGACAGGAGGCCCACATTTACCTTGACGCCCCACTGCGCCCAACTCTATATACAAGGACCTACTATTTGGTGTAGCAATCCCACAGGTGACCCTACACCTGCACTTCACTATTGATCCCTGACACATGCTGTATATGCAGACTGACATTACTACTCATAACCAGCAGAGGAGTAAGGAAACGCTACAGTGTCCTGTAACACCACTAGCAGTGACTGGGCACATGACAGGCTGCAGCAGCTGACACAAGCTCTTACCAGCCCCAGGAAAGCCGCGCACATGACGGTGGTCACACAGCACCTCAGTCCCCCGCACTGCTGGCCCCCTCTCTCCCTCAGGCCTCCAGACACCAATCGCACTTCATCCTCCACTCTCCTTCGGCGACTCCCGCTTTCCTCATCCTCTCGGTCGCCTCTCACACTTGCCGACCGCTTCTCAAACAAAGTGTCTTCTTCTTCTTCGTCCCCGGCCTCGTCGTCTTCTGCCCGGGCGAAACGCACCTGCTTCTTCTTTTTACCGTTCCCCGCCATGTCCCCTATATCCCGCTGCACTTAGAGCCGCGGCCTCATGTATCCCACAGAATCCGGCTACAGCTTCTTTTCTCCGGGAACAACCCGGATGTAGCAGCTGCAGCCGAGCAGTGACAGGCCGGGTGTACCTGGGGGGGAGGAGCGGGAAAAGCCGGCCCCTTCTCTCCTCATACTCCAGTCTCGTAGCCTTGTCACTGGGCTGTCAGTGGACCTGTTGTCCTGGTCCCCAGCAGTACAGCATCCTCCTACAGTCCACAGGCCACATATACAATAAGTAGACGTACGCCCAATTTACATGGCTGCGGAACAGTTGCCTATCACACATTATTAGTTCATGTCATCTGTAATCCTTGTTGCTGCTTGGAACGTCACTCGGGGCACAATTATAAGACGTGTATTTGTCCTAACAAGTGGTGTAAAATTTACTACACAGCAGATATTCTAGTATTCCACCTAAAGGTAAGTTTACTCTGCTCCTCCTATTCATTTCAGTCAAGGCAGATGCTTTATTCTTCCTAAATCTTCCCATTAAGTGAATGGGAGTAGGAAATCTCTGTCTGCTACGATATTGTATGAAGTTTTTTCAATTTATCTTCACTGTTATGACCTATAGGGAAATCACTTGATGCCATATGAAAGCACAAAATTTCTTCTTTAATATGATAAATATGATACCAAAAGCACTGTTCTAGGTTTTATAATGCCTGAAATATAACTAATGGAAGGGACATAATCATCCAAGAGCCTGTACAGCTAGTAAAAGCAGTGCATAGATTTCAGTTCTCAATAGAGAAACAAGGGAAAGAATAAAAATTGCAGGATTCGAAAAAAAACAATGCAGGAAAAAGCCTGGAGCGCAGAATATTTTGTGCTGCGGGCTTTGACCATACAGCATGTCAAATATTGCTGCATGTTTGGCCACGGATTTTAACCCTTGCAATGCAAAGATTGAAAGCTGGAGATAGTCATGTCAAAAGAAAATTTTGGCTGTATTTTGCCACAGTTAGGTCAGCTCCAGGACGTGTTCTGCCAACATCCCACAGTGAACCCAATCTGTGTGGCACCCCAATTAGCAAAATGAAGCTTAAAGATGCTGTGAAAATGCTTTGTGTTTTTGCTGTGATTTTCAGCAGTTTTTATCCCCTTATTAAATTTAGTTTCAAAAGTATTTATTGAATGACAACAAGAACAGAATATCAATACAAATACAAGAACAGTCTTAAGAACAACTCAAAAACACAGAGCAGATTAAATACAAGGCAAGTTACAAATCTAAGGTAATCATGCCTGCGGGAAAAAAAAAAGGAAAATGTAAAAAGGCAAAACAAAGCATGTAAGAAACAGGAAGGGAAAGTAAAAAAAGGGATTGAAATGAACAGCGCCATAGGGCATAGGTTGGGGGATAGGATGAGAGGGGGATCCTGCCCAGGAAAGGAGATGTGGTCACAGCACTCAATCCTATGATCTAATCATAGCTGAAGACAGTATGGCAGACCTGGAATGTTGGACCTATTAATCCAGGGTGTCCACACTGTCAACGAGTGGGTGAATGACAGATATTGTGACATACATTTTTTTGTGGAGCATGATAGTGTCAACCCGCCAAACAACATCAGTCAGTGAGAGACAGGATCGTTTTCAGATGAAAGCGACATGAATTTGTGCTGCCATCAAGATGTACTGTAGTAATTTGTATTGGGCATGTTTAAAGTTAGCAGGCTTAAGGCTTAGAAGGAAAATTAGGGCAGAGAATGGAAACGATAATCCAAAGAGTCAATGAGCAATTCTGTGAATAGTCATCCAGAAGCAACAGGCGTGAGGGTAGGTCCACCGAGTATGGAGAGTAGTGCCCAAGGTATTGCAACCTCTGAAGCAAAGAGGTGAGACCGTAGGGTAGAAGCTATGCAGTCTATGGGATCAAATAGGTCCTATGAAGGATTTTCAAGAAAGGCTCCATAAGGGTGACCTGCCAACTGCCCTTGCTAATCGATGTGCACCAGTCAATCCATTGGCCTGGAATTAAGGTGAAATCAAGGTCCCGTTCCCAGGCCACCATAAAATCCAGTTTGGTTTCAATCGGAGGGGCATTCAGTATACTGTATATGAAAGAGAGAGCCCCTGTCTGTCACTCTAAACAAGCATAGTTTTTCAAAGCTGGTGTGGAAAATATCTGGGTAGAGTGGAGTGAAATAATGTAGGAAATGAAAGACCTGATTAGTCCTGAAAGCCTCTGTGGGAGGCAGGAATATGTGGTATTGAAATATTCCCTGGTGAAGACCCACCGGTCACAGAGGCAATCAGTGAGGAGCATGTCTCCACCAAACAAACACCTCAGGAGAGAGGCCAGGAGGAAAGAGCGGATTAAGAAACAAGGGTATCAACGGTGAAATCATACTTTGTAACCAATATCTATATCGAACCTTCTGCCACAATTGCAACATATAGTCAGTGATCTTAGCATGTGCTGGAATTGGGTCACATGCTGACCATGGGGTCCAAATTAAAGCCTGGAGGGAGCCCGGGGCCACCAGTGCCGACATCAACATGGCCCATTCCAGGTGGCCAGTCTCGTTATAGATAGCACATAGTTAGGAAAGCCTAGCAACAACATAATATCTATAAAGATGCGGGACCGACAATCTGCCTAACCTCTTATGGAAATACATAATGCGTCTGCAAATATGTGGTTGTTTAAACACCCAAATCTCCTTTTGTAGAGTGGCTAGGGAGGAGGAGGTCACAGGAGTCTGGAGAGTGCGAAAGTAATAAAAGATATGGGGTAAGGTAGCCATTTTAACCAAGTGAATTCTACCAAGCCAGGAGAGCAAGGGCAATACTATGCAATGAGATCCTTCAAAAGCTTTGGGATCCATTTCAAGTGGGCATCTATGGAATTATAGAGGTTAATACCTAGGTACGGTAAGTATTTATCCATAGAATGGAAGCCAAAATTCAGGATTAGCAATTTGGCAGTGGCTGGGGAGACATTACAATGCAGTATTTCAGATTCAGAAGTATTGAGTTTAAGGGCCAATAGTTTTGTGAATTGTGAGAGGGTATTGATCAGATACAGGAGTGACATTATCCGCATAGAGTCTAGATTTATATTCACAATCCCTAATCCTCATACTCTTAATATCTGGGTGAGAACGAATGGCAATGGCCAGTGGTCCTATGCAATGTGCCACGAAGGATATAGATAGGTGTCGGGGAATCCGTGGGAAGTTTCAATTATGCGATGGGGTTGCAATAAAGTGCATAGAGGGCTCTCTGGAAATGGCCGTTTTGCCCATGAACCTTAGGACATGGGCAAGTTAGGACCAGGACAGACAAAATTGCAGAGCTTTCAAACATTATCGGAGGCCTGTCTACCTGGAATAAACCCTACCTGGTCAGAGTATATAAGGGATGGCAGGAGGCTGTTTAGAGGAGTGGCGAGGATGAAGGACAATAACTTTATATCTATGTTTAATAGGGAAATGGGCCTATTGTTGGCAGAGGTAGTAGCGTCCTTTCCGGGGTTGGGAATAACTGTAATGGATGTGCTAAGCATGTCCTGAGAGAATTTACCACCCTGCAGGACATGATTAAACATCTGGAGGAGGTGGGGTGAAAATATATTTTTGAATTTCCTATAGTACAGGAAGGAAAAACCATCCGGCCCAGGAGCCTTCTCCTCCTTGGATATAGGTCCATTAAGGGCAGCCGCCTGGTGGGAGGAAACAGTAGGGAGGTGGAGGGAGTGGAGAAAAGAGGCGATCTCTGGGGGGTGTGCGGTTGTAGGGGAAGAATATAGGTTTTGGTAAAATTGGTAGAATTGAGCATAAATAGATTTGGGGTTGGAGGTCATAGCTCCTCCCGACTCCAGCAATTAATGAATAGCGTTCAGTCTCTGGCGAGTTCGCAGTTTGGAGGCTAGTAACTTATCAGGTTTGCTTGCATATTTGTAAACTCGTGCTTGGGTCCAGCGAACGGCCTTTTCACAATTGTAGATCCCCAGGAGAGATACATCATCCTCCAATGCCACCTTTATGGTCAGTATATGTGCCTTGTTAACTCCTATGCTCCCACTGAATCCGTGGCCTTTTTTTATGAGTTCTGTGCCTTGTTAGAACAATTACCGTATTTTCCGACTATTTGGGAGGAAAATGGGGGGTGCGTCTTATAGTCTGAATGTGGGTGCTGGGCGGCAGAGGAGCGGGGGTCGCAGCATCGCCCCACTCCTGCCTCCGCCGGCCTACTGCAACGGGGCTTCCTGCAGCGGCAGGAGTGGGATGGTGTGCGGGCCCTGGGCTTGGAGGAGTGGTTGTCCCAGCGAGCTCATCCCGGCATCCGCCGTGCTGAGTTCTGTAAAGATAATGGCAGCCGCTCTGCTGCAGAGGGGTCACCATAGCTACTGGGTCTCCGCTGTAATGTAAAGCGGAGACCCAGAGCTAATGCCCGCGATCAGAGTTCACTCTGCTCGCGGGCATTACTACCTGCAAGCCCCCCCAAAGGTATTAAAACTGTCCCCCGGCCCGGTGGGTACCTGTCTTGTTGCAGGCCGGCTCCTGCGCAGCGAGATCGCAGGAGCCGACCTGTTCCTGTGACAGCCGGGAGCCTTATGAAGGCTCCCAGGACTGTCATAGTAATATTACTATTGCAGCTGGTCTATGACCAGCCTCAATAGTAATTTACAGAATCTCCCATAGACTGCAATACAATTGTATTGCAGTCTATGGAACTTGCAATCAGATGATTGCAGGTTCAAGCCACCTAGGGGGAACTAAAAAAAATAGTATAAAAAAAAAAAAAATTAAAAATAAACAAAAAAACTAAACGTTCTAAATCACCCCCTTTCCCTAGAATGCATATAAAAGTAGAAAATTACTGTGAAACACATACACATTACGTATCCCTGTGTCTGAAAATGCCCGGTCTACAAACTTATAAAAATATTTTTCCTGTACGGTGAACGTCATAGCAGGAAAAAAAAAAAAAAGTGCCGAACTGCTGTTTTTTTCGCTGTTTCGCTTCTGATTTGAATAAAAGTGATCAAAGCAATAGACATTCCCCAAAATGGTATAACTAAAAAGTACGTCTGGTCATCTGGCAAAAAAAATGCCATATGCATCCCCGTACAGCTGCAGGGCCACCTGTCAATGTAGCCTTGCAGCTGTTTCAAAACTACAACTCCCATATGTTATTAAATATTTTTTGCTTCAAAATTTTTTTTCCCTATTTTCATCCTCTAAATCCTAGATGCGTCTTATAGTCCGAAAAATACAGTAGATTGCTCTAAAATAATCTGGTGTGGGGACTTAAATTTCACTGTTAATGCCACCTTAGACCTCTCCTCCCCATCTGCAGATAAGCTGTCCTCTAAGGCTAAGGGAGAGATTCACTCTTCCCTACAGTCACTCAACGTTGCAGACGCTTGGCGGGACTTTAATGGGAAAAGGAGGGGTTATACGTACTTTTCCCCTGCACATCACCATAAACTCCCTGACCTTATCTATA
Source organism: Leptodactylus fallax (assembly GCA_947044405.1). Classification (NCBI taxonomy): domain Eukaryota; kingdom Metazoa; phylum Chordata; class Amphibia; order Anura; family Leptodactylidae; genus Leptodactylus; species Leptodactylus fallax. Next base: position 229,393 of record CAMRHE010000191.1, read on the forward strand.
CCCTCCATATACCCTGTGCCTGGTCAGACCACGATCTGGTTATTATTGATATAGCCCCTTCAAATACATGTTCCAATTGGCGTTTAAAGGCGGCCCATGAAGTCGCAGTCCGAAGCTCCCTTATAGCAGAAGCCTCTTGACTCAAGAGAGAAAGGACTGAGGTTCAAGCGGACCTGGAACATAAGATATTAAAACTAGAAACCGCCAACCAGCTTCAACCTTCCTGCTATTTAGCAAAATGTATCAGGAATGTTAAACTAGAGCTCGACTCTGTCCTAATGCACCGAACTGAAAAGGCTGTGTGCTGGACCCAAGCATGATTTTACAAATATGCAAATAAACCTGATAAGCTATTAGCCTCTAAATTGCAAGTTCACCAGAGACTGAACTCTGTTTACCAACTACGGGAGTGAGCCAACTCTATCTATGCTCAATTCCATCAATTGTACCAAAACCTGTATTGCGCCCCTACCACGGCCCGCCCCTGAATATTGTCTCCTTTCTTCGCTCCCTCCACCTCCCCACTGTTTTCCCACCCCAGATGACTGCTCTCAATGGACCTATAACTAAGGAGGAGCTGGACTGGGATGGCTTTTCCTCCCTGTACTATAAAAAATTCAAAAGTATTCTTTCACCCCACCTCCTTCAGATGTTTGATCATGTCCTGCTACTACCACCCGCTAACTTTAGGCTCAGTTCACTTTTAAACTTAGATATAAAGCTATTTTCCTTTATCCTTTCCACCCGTCTAAATGGGTTGACGCAACCTAAGTCGTTGTATAGGAATGGCGGATAGATGCCACTTTCATCCTGGGAGGGGCTATTGTGTATATATAAATATATACAGCATTTGAGTTAATGCTGGCATCAGTGCGGTCTTGCTGAACCACTAATGTGACTAAGTGTTTTGCCTGCTTTTTCTCATATGATCCCTGAGGATTTTCTGTCTGAAATGTGTAGGATTGATGTAACAGTATTAGTTGGTATAGGAGGCCTGAGTTCATGCAGTTCCAGCATATCTAAATCCCAGTGACCTGTTCACGTGGCACAAGGCCGGTAGCTTCAGGTGGCTCAGGCTATGTTAATGTTTATGCTGGGTTTGCATTTATGGTTGCACACTCACAATCTCCCTTGCCAGATATTGTCACTTTAGGGAGAAATTTAGGTTTAAGGACAGCATCAGTGCAAGTTGTGCACAATAAGCCTTCTGATACTGTTCCGTGAGCTTTATGGTTTGGGAATCTACCCACCCCCTTTAGCACATTATAAAGGTTATGTTTTATTAATTTTTCCAGACTACATTTCTGTTAATTGTGTTTTGAACTCTGGAGAACAAGATTTTCATGCAGTAATTATTAGATTGAACACTATGTTTTATAATAAAATTGGACAAAAGAGGAACCTGAATTAAACCTGTAGGGAAGCAAGGGTCCACATGAGTCACAACTAGCTCCATGGCAAAATATGGTCATTATAACAGAATTAGACAGTATCGTCCATACAAGTCATGAAATAGAAAAGTATAACCGTCTTTGTATTTTTCGTATAGCTGCCGAGGTATGGAGAGGTCGGACAACAGTTGGTGCTTACTTACGCTTGGACTGCTTAGTGCTTTGCAGCCTCTATGGGAGAGAATCAGTGTTGTCTGCTTTGTCCACCGGGAGACTCTCACGTCTGAGAATGTTGAGTCTTTCAAGGAACGGATAGTATATTCCTTGTCATTAAAAGAACAAGTAGTGTGCAAGGTGAATCCTCAAGACACCGCATAGCCCTGCACCAATTTAACCAGTGCAAGATCCACAAAGAGTTGGTCAGAGCGTGCCATACCTGGCAAAGGCTGAAGGTCTTGAGCAGCAGACAAAAGTCTTGTAGTTCCAAGTTGTGCAGTTTAAGAATAATGTGCCTAGACACAATAAGGTTGTTGTGACGCCCGAGAGCTCTATGAATATGGTCCATGTGCAAGGAAGGAGGATCAGCTTCTGGAAGTAGGACTGTAAACTGGTTGAATATCATATCTCTTAAAGATCCAACTGATTCTGGTACACCCCTTATCCATATATTTGCCCTCCTAGACCTGTTCTCCAGGTCTTACAATTTAAGTTCCATAATCTCAAGCTTTTGGGCGTAGTCATCCAGGTGAGTTTTATCTTCCTCTAAAGTGTCAGCAACCTCATCCATTCTCTGCCAAACCTCTGAGATCCTGGTAGCTAAATCATGAATTTGCTTGGTGAAGTCAGCAACATCTTTAGACTTTTCAGTAAAACCAGTTAGCAAGCAGGTTATATTCAGAGGGAAATACTGCTACCGTGAGGAGAGCCACCTTCAGCCTTGCTGGATAGCATGGTGATCTGAACAATTCAGGAAGGGTATGGTAGGTTGTAGATTCCTCTCTGGGTTTCTGATTTTGGGCTTCTGAGAGCAAGTCAACATAATGCACAAGAGGCAAATGAAAGGGCAGTAGTTGAGGTCCTATCAGACAGCTGATGTAGGTTAGGAAGCCGTGGTGGGCACCTAAATCTCTAGCCAGACATGGGTTGGAAGAACAGTTGGCGCCAAGGAGAAAACAAGCTCAGGTATGGTGTATGGAGTAGAAGCAATGGAGAACACTCACAGTTATCAAGCAGCTGACAGGAAAGGATGGTGGCCAGGCTATCCAGTTATTGTACTGTATATTGGAGATAAAGTCCAGATAAGAGCTTGTTCAGAGTCCTGGAAGCAAGAGAAGTAAAGACACATGTGAAGCCTTAGCATCAGAAAAGGAAGGTTCCAAGATGGCCATCACTGGCAGGGAGAAACCACAGCCTCATTATACTTGGAGGAGTGTGCAGTAGGGGTTGTGAGTAGCAGATGTTGAAGGCCACCACTGGACTACAATAACCCCCGACGGTGAGTGGTCACTCAGGTGACGAGAAGTCGCTGGCTACAGGATGCAGGTGAGACCGATGAGGCTGCATGGTGAGTATGGCAGGAGACCAGGAAACTCTACAACACTTTTTAGGCACGTCTCCCCCGAGCACAGAACTAACCGGAATGGTTTCAGCTATCTGTTTAAAGGTGGTAAATGGAACCCCTGATCTTGTGATTGGTGAGGATCACAGCATTTGGAAACCTACAATCTATCTCTATGGATTGGGAATAACTAGTTATTGCCAGTTTGATAGGTGGGATTAAATAGGCTGTCAGACCATGTAGACTACAAAAAATATATATAAAAATTTGTAGCTTGTAATGCATATGCTATCCCAAACAACTTTGGAGCAAATGTATATACAAATGTTATCCTGCATTTATTAGAGACAGAATGTGTATTTATATTTTGGAGCTCCTGTGAATTAATCTGCAGAATTTCCTGTATTACTTGTTCAGGAAAACAATCCTGGCTCCTCCCAGACTGTGAAACCTTTGAAGTGTACCTTCTGCATTTATAGTGGAAAATGTAGGGGGTTTGAAAGTGATATGTGTACAGCCAGATCACCAAAATCATCATTACTGTCTTCTCCTGATTCACTGATCACAGAATATTCACTTTACAGGTGCATCTCAATAAATTAGAATATCTTTGAAAGTTTATTTCTTTCAGTAATTAAATTCAAAAAGTGACCTCCTATATTTTCTAGATTCTTTACATACAGAGTATTCTATTTCAAGTGTTTTATTTCTGTAAATGTTGATTATGGTTTACAGGTAATGAAAACCAAAATCTAAGAAAATTAGAATATTGTAAAAAAGTTCAGTTTTGTAAATTCAGTGTGTCACCTGCCAAGGTTTCCTAAGCCTATAAATGGTCCCTCGGTCTGGTTCAGTAGGACACACAATCATGAAAGACGCTGATTATGGATTGTATTACTGAAATGAATGAATGTTTCAAAATTATTCTAATTTATTGAGATGCACCTGTAAGCTCATGTACTAGAAGGCGCCTCTTGGAGTTGGAGCCCAGGCCCTTAACATTCAATATCACACATCTAACCATTGGGAAGGGATAGAAGAGAGAGTGTGAATGCAAAAGTCAGGTCTCACCTGATCCATCACGTGGAAGCGATATCCTTCTTGGAACCCCAGAGTAAAGATCAGAAGTGCCGGATTAAGGCCAAGTGAGTCCGTATCAAAAAGAAACAGCCGGGCAGGGCCCCAATTAGGGGGAGGTGGTCCCAAACTGAAATGAATGAACGTTTCAAAAATATTCTAATTTATTGAGATGTACCTGTAGTTGCTGGACCTGTTCTCTACCCATGGCTATGTTCCCTCTGCAAGAAAATTAATTAGCATTTCCAAGCTCCCAGGGATATGCTTCTGTGATGGAATCTGATTTCAGATCTCATAAGCACAGGCAGGAATGGGTAAAGTAGATGGTAGTGTAGTAGTGTCTTGTTTTAACTGTGATTTGTTTGCTACTGCTTTTTGATATCTCATATCATAACTGAGATTATTTTTCTAAACAGGTAACATGGTCAATTGACTATACAGGTAGCATGGTTTCTTGAAAACCTTTGCATGCACTTGCAATATCATGTCTTTCATTATTGGTTTGAACTAGTGCACTCTTCAATTGCTGGTGTTCTGCTCGTGCAACTTTTTATTTTATTTGTATTTTCTATTGTGAGGATTACATAACTGTGTTAATGGGTACAAATGAGGTAAATCCAAATGATAATCAATAAAACTTAACATTTAATAAATATATTAAAATACAACCAAATAGGAGAATGTCTTGGAAATCCAAAAGGATCCACCGTATACCACTCCAAGACACAGGAAAATATAGGGGCACGGAGGCCCACCATATAAAAAATATTGAAATCAAGGTCTTACCGTATATATACTGCAACGGGAGCAGATGGGTGAAACAGTGGTTCAGTGACGGACAGGGGAGTATGTAGAAAGTCCAGGGAAAAGTAACAATAGGGGGTGCCACTGTCCCTAAGTGACCATAATAGGACTAGACAATGACCCTAAAGCCTAACTCGGGGGCAATGCCCTATCCAGCATATGACCCCTGACTGGAACCTGACCATACAATATTAAGGCCCTAAAACGCCCCTCCCTAAACATGCAAACTAATGCCAAAGTGTAAACAATCTATCCTGACATGAATGTTTCGTCCAAATATACATTAGGACTCATCAGGGGATATGACAACATATAGCACAGCCTGTCAGGCAGAAAATGGTGTTCACTAAGCAATGTGCATACAAAATAGTCTAAAGCAATATGCTACACAGGGACATACAAACTCCACTCACAACACAGCATCCACATCACTACAGCATTGCTAATGAACAGTACTGTTCAGTGTGAGGAAAGAGTAAAGCTACACACTATCAACTCGGGCTATGGGTCATGTAACAAGATCCCCCTAGATGCATCCTGGAGTGCCAGACAATACAAATGAAGCATGGAGCCCAGATGAGATGACCAGATTATCTAAGAATTCTCTTTAATTCATCTGAGAGGTTTCCTGTTTAGATGCCTGCAATGAATGCTTTAAAATTATTTATTTCAGCATTGCCACTGGTATAAGAAATAAATGCTGCACAATCTGAAGTCAAACCAGAACCCATGATAAATTTACAAGGCACATGGAAAACCAGGAGAATGAATCAGAAGAGTGAACATGTTCAAGCCAAAAGTCAGTCCAAGAGGTAACATCAGAGCCAAAATCAGAAGTCAAGCGGATTTTCAGAAACAAGCCAAAAGTCCATCCGAGAGGTAACATCAGAGTCGAGTCAAAATCAGAAGACAAACAGATTTCCAGTAATAAGCCAGTGGTCAGTAATACAGCAATCCAGCACAAAGGATCAGTGTTCAGAAGCTTCCCAGAAGTACAAGCTAATTAGCAGTTACCTGGATGAGCAGGACCCGGGTTTATATCTCTCCTCAACTGCTAATTGGATCAGCATAGGAGAGCCCTGAAAACTGCAGAAGCTTCACAGGTTGGAATGATAACCATAAAGCAGTAGCAGCTAAACTGAGATTCCTGACAATAAATTAGACTAAACTAAGTAAAATATACAAAAGATATATAAATATACATGTGGACAATAATACAAATCAAATTATATGATCATATCTAACGTACATCGGTCTTTTCCTACAGTTGTGCTTCTTATTCCTTTCCCTAATGCTTGCATACCATCTCCTCTTTGGACCCTCTTTTATCTACATAGTAGCCATTGCCTACAATGTGGCCTGTTCTATTATTGTTTATTGAGATTTTACATAGAGGAACTGGTTTCATGGTCGATAATTAGCACACTGTCTTCCATCACAACTCCTGACATATCCAACACCATAAATGGGATATACAAAAACAACCATGGATATGTATGTTGGTGCTGTAATACATGTATATTATTATAACAAATAAAATGATCACCCGCATACGGTATATGTATATACAGTATTTAGGAAGGTATTCTTAATCAAATATACCTTAGGATAGGTCATCAATTGAAGATCTCTGGGGGGTCTGATTCCCTGGACCCCCGTGGATCAGCTGGTTGAAGCAGCAGCAGTACACACTGCTTCTGCTTCACAGGCCATGTGACAGCACATTTATTGGTCACATGGCCTATTTCCAGCTTAGTCCCATTCAAGTGAATGTGCTGAGGTGCAATACCACAGCTGCTGTACAAATGGCACCTGAACGCTGCAGCCTCTTCAACCAACTGATCAGCCAGTGCCTGTGATTCTGACCTCTGCTGATTTTTAATTGATGACTTTTCCTAAGGACCCCTTTAAGAACTATCTTCAGTGTAAACAAGAAGTTCTGGACATTCTGTTATGGCCCCTACTGAGCCCTGATCTCAACATTATGAAGTCTGTCTGGAATTACATGAAGGAAGAGAATGATTTAAACAGGCCTACATCCACAGAAGATCAGTAGTTAGTTCTCCAAGATATTTGGAACAACCTTGTTGCTGAGTTCCTTCAAAATATGTGTGCAAGTGTACACAGAAGAATTGATGCCGCTTTGAAAGCAAAGGGTGGTTACACCAAATATTGATTTGATTTAGATTTCTCTTTTGATCATTCACTGCGTTTTGTTAATTGACAAATTGAACTATTAAAACGTCTAATTTTACAAGCATTGTTACTTTGCAGCATTTTTTGCACGCCTACCTAAAACTGTTCCACATCACTGTATACTAACATGTATTCTAACATAATCCTGGATTACCATTATTATTTACACATAAATATACTCTAATACTTATAGAAATTACTAATATGTATATATGTTACCGTTAAAGTGCGAAATCAGTGAATGTGCACATTAAACCGCATATTATACATGAGGACGTGAAAGGTCCTCTTTAAACTGTCTTCTTTCGCCAGCAGAAAGCAAATGGGCGGGTGTGTGTGCGTGTTTACACCCTCTGTACCACGAAGCAGTCACTTTTTTTTTTTTTTTTTCGGACACGAAGGACTTTGTTTCCTACGAAAAAAAAAAATAAAAAAAACAGCTTTTCGCGGCACAGAGGATGTAAGCACACACACACTCACACCCGCCCATTTGCTTTCAAAACCCATTAATATACATTAATAGTTTCATGTGACCCCTGTCTACACAAGTATTTCTTGACAAATACTGGACAAAATCCGGGACAAATACAGGAATGTCACAAGAATATACTGCGGTGTGGTGGACATGCCTGTTCCATTGAGGTCACGTGAAAGTTAACCATTGACATATCTGCCTTGATGTAAATATTATATCAGGGGCATAGCAGGGCACATGCAGTTAAAAATGAAATGAAGGTAGCAGCAGCGCAACCTATTGTCATATAAAGCTAACAAACCCTGCTACAGCTGCCTGTCATACTTTCAAATCAGGCACTCTGCAATAATGTAGTGATGCTGCCCAGAACATGCGTGCCTACAATGAGTACATCCCCTTCTTAGGTGACCTGAGCAAAAATGTCACGTTTTTCTTCCTGCACCATAATTGCTGGACATGTCTTCTCGTTGCCAACTTCCTTGCATACTGGATCTATAGTACCTGGCTGTGTCCCAGTTAAGGGTAAGCCAGTTATTAAAACTGCCATGTATATATCTACATACATTAGATAAATGTGTGATTGGATAGATAGAAGGATAGATAGGGGTAGGTATGACATAGACAGTACATGTCAAAAGTTTGGACACACCTTTTTTTCCATGACTTTTCTTGTTTGTTATTTTCTACACTGTATATTCATATTGAAGACTTGAAAACAATGAAAGAACACATGCAGAATTAAGTGTAACACAAACTAAAATGTTTTATATTTTAGATTGTTTAACCCCTTAGCGACACAAGACATAATAGTACAACCTGGTCGCCGATGCCTTAACGCCTAAGGACATACTGTTACTGTCCTTATGTGAGCGGACGGCATCTGGAGCAGGTGTTAGCTGTAACTGACAGCTAATGCAGCATCCCAGTGGACACTGCTTATACTGATTTCTTTTATTTTATTGTGTGCCACTGGTTGTATATATTGTATGTTATGTGTGTTTTACCCCTTTATGGATGTTTGGCAACTTCCCTTATTTGTCCACTTTTAGTTTAATCCACTGTGTTTGGCCGCCCTTCTGTTTTAGAGGGCTTGATACAGCCCTGGCCAATCACAGGCCACTGGGTTGGGGGTGAAGACTCTAAGTCTCCAGAGGACTGTTATTTAGTGGTAAGTTGAGTGTGTGCTGGCAGTCAAGTGAGATGTCTTGAGTGTCCTCTGCAACCCCTGAGGGAAGAAGTTGTACATTGCTCTACAGCAACATTATACACCCCTGAGACAGGGAAGAAACCGCTGTCTGCCCATAGAGGCAAAAGTGTGCCGGTATTGTGGAAGAAGTCATGGATCACAGAACCCAATAGCTAGGACCCAATTACATCCAGGCATCTGGGCCTCTGGGACTTCGGTTAACTCAGCCCCCATAGCCAATGGTGGGAGAGACAGAGACTTATATATTGTGTGGAGTGGAGTAGAGGCACAATTTTATCATCATCTTATTCTGGGCATCCCTCATCTCAAATCTGGGAATAGCCATTCAAATGGAAACTACTACCCCCATCGGGAAGCTGCACAAGTTGAGCGTTATAAGTTCTCAGAGTAAAGTTTCATCTTGGTTCAACTGCACCACTGCCGCCTGAGTCATTCCTGTGCTTACCATCAATGCCCTTCCAAACACTACCACACGGCTCAGGGTAAGAGTGGACTGCTATCCAACTGGAAGCACCTTGGGGGAACAACTACCACCACCATCAGTTACCACGCAGGCCCACCTCATCAGTGTCTGGCCTGGGAGGTGGGCTGGAGGTGTTCAGTTGAATGTATTCCACCTACCTGTAACATCACCACCACTATTACTATTCCCATCCTTTGGTTCCCTCCATTGGGTTGCGGCACTAAGACCCTGCTCCATTACCCTCGGTCGTAGCTGAGCTCTAAACGAACGTTTTAATCCTTTCAATGAAGCAGCATCTAATGGGTTTCAACTCTTTAATATTCCCCCAATTGCCACTATCCCCCACCCCCTCACGGTGTTTTTGGGGGGTGCTGATACGCATTTTCCACAGCCCGGGGTCTGACCAGTGACCCTGGGCTGCCAGCAGCCCACATACCTGGTTGATCCTGCAATGATCAGAGGAAGTCAGCCTGACTGTATAATATGAGTGTAGGATAGATTGTACAAGATAGTTTTAAAAAATAGATATAGAAATAAAAAAACTTCACTTTTATTTGTAAATTTAAAATTGTTAGACAAAGGAAGGACAAGACATACAGTAAAGAGTATTACATAGAAGCCTTAGAAGGGACAGGGTTAAGACATTAAAACACGGGACAAAACACAATCCCCAGTTAGGTGATGGAAGTGTATAAAAAGTGTTACTCCCAGATAAGACCCCCAAGCGACCTAGGTAGTGGTTAGTATTTCCAAGTGCCCATATATATGGAAATGGACATTAATTGCGGTACACTCTATCTCTTTTTGGCTCAAAGCAAAATGCAGCTAGCTGTCACTGAATGTCCCGATATCCATGTTCAAGGAATGAGAGACAGGTCTTCACCCTAGTTGCAGGTGCGCTCTTAAAAGAGCATTCTCCCTGCTCTGCACCACATACACACACAATGCCTCAAGTTGACTCCTATGAAATCATGTACCCAGAGATTCTGTCCCTCAGGCTAGGTAAGTTAAAATAAAAAAGCCACCTATAGGTTTCACCAGCACCCTACACTGTGCTGGATCATCAGTGGGGAAGTCTAGAGTCTAGAGCAGTGATGGCGAACCTTTTAGAGACCGAGTGCCCGAACTGCAAGCCAAAACCCACTAAATTATCGCAAAGTGCCAACACGGCAATTTAACCTTAAATTAACCAGGATCTATTTTATAGTGACCGTGCAATGTTATTACAGCCTGTAATAATATCACGTCTGCTATAAAACAGATACTGTGTGATATAAATAGTGAAGGGCCCCCACACACTACAATGAGCTCCGAAGTGGCCCCCAGACAGTACATTTCGCTCTGAAGTGGCCTCCAGACAATATTATATACTCCAGAAAGAAAAAAAAAAAAAAAACTTCATAGCACATAACATGAAGATAAAAACTTGGAGAAAATTTTATAAACAACAAGTGTTGTCTCCAAATCTATCATAATGAAACCCTCTACAAATCATGCTCTTACTACCAACAAATAGCAATAATCCAAGAAAGAAAAGTAAGAAAGCACTCAAAATAAAAAATACAGAAGGAATTTTATTGAAATGCAAAAACAGTATAAAAATACAAAACAGAAACAACAGTACAAATACCTATGTCAGCATATGTAAAACGAGAGAGGCAGAGGCTAAGTAGTATAAATAAATATGAGGGAGATAACATACAACCATGCATAAAGTATATAGCAGTATATAAATGCAAGGGGTACTGATGGTTAATAAAGAGCAAGTGCATATATAAAACCCCGATATAAATGCCCAATGTATCACACTATACATGTATTTTGCAAAGTAAGTTACATGGTATAAGATCTAAACATACCCATGACACAAATGCCGCTGCCTGCTGACAAAACCCAACGCACGTTTCGGCACACAAAGCCTTCGTCTGGGGGGTAGTGTCAGTGAGGCAAAACAGAAGCTTATATAAGCAGTGTAATCAAGGCCAAACTTTAGAACTGTTGTGTTGCTACAAATCACCATACCAATAGTAATACATGAAAACCATCCTGAAGTTACCTGATTGTTATGGCGCATGCCCAGGCCATCAGTACCTCTTACAACCACGTGACCACGTCCGCATACGCAGACGTGGGTGGGAATCACAACGTGATGAAGTCATAGTCACGAGTCCCAGCCACGCTTCGCGATATTGCGGATAGGACACACGGGAAAGGGGTAAGAGAGCCAGGCATGCGCACAGCAGGTTAGGTGAATAAATGAAATAATACATAAGGTATGGAGGGTCGCAATAGACCAGAAATATATATCGCTACAATTGCAGGAATGAATAAATACATCCAAAGACCCATATATATAAAAACTATATATAAAATAACAATGAATACACAAATAGTGCCATAATTGTGAAAGAGAGGTTATAAAGGACCAAAAATATGTCCTCTAGAACAAGTACATATAAAAAGTGACATGTGCAAGAAGTGACATGTGCAAAAGCAATAAGTACTCAACAAAATCATGAATAAAAGTTATATAATTATAAGCAAAACAGATGTGATAAAAAAAAATTGTATTATATTTTTTATTGATAAATGGTGTAAAATAAAAAGGTCCATCGATCCATTAAAGGTATCCTGAACTGTATCAGTGCAATCCAGTCAAAAACAGGCCAGGGATGACAACTGAATAAACAAAACAGAAAACAAAATGAATAAAAACAAGCAATGAATATAAAAGCCAACCCCACTACCACAAAACAAAAAAATACAAAGTATATAAAGGGGTTACTAGGTCCAAGCAATAAAGATCACAAGAATGCCCCAAAGTTAAGAGTCTCATTTAAACCCGCAGGGGAAAGGGTCCCTAAAGTCCAAATCCATTTAGTCCCACATTGAGCTAATCGTGATTTCAGTCCACCTCCTCGTATGTTTATTGGGATACAATCAATGCCACGTACTTGTAGTAATGTCGGATTGCTATCATGATATTGTGCAAAATGTTTAGCAATCGGCTTAAATTTATCATGTTCTATATTATTTTTGGTAGCCAAAATATCACGTACGTGTTCCCTAACTCGTATCTTGAGTTGTCTGGATGTAAGACCGATATAAATCAGCGAGCACGGCAAGTAGCATAATAGATAACATAACGTGTATTACACGTTATGTGATGTTGAATTTGAAATATCTTATTGCCTTGTGCATTACAAAAATTAGTAGCTCTTTGAATGTTAGGACATGCCACACAACGTCCACAGGGAACACAACCTTTGCTAGGGCCTCTAGCTCCAAAAATCCCTTGATGTCTCACCTCATAGTGACTCTTAACGAGTAGATCTTTCAGGTTCCTGGATCTACGGGAGACAATGCTTGGGAATGAAGGAATATATTGTCCAATAACAGTATCACCCTGTAAGATAGGCCAGAATTTGGATAAAGCTTTCTGCATTTCTTTCCAATGAGAGTGGAATTGAGTAAACATTCATCTCACTTTCAAATTTGATAGATTCAAAATAGATTTTTTGGATGTCAATTTATATAGAGATAATTATGATATGCTGCAAACGGAAATTTTTAGAAAAGAAACAGCAGTTAATTCTTTGTTACTCGCTTCTTCGTCTCACCCTTTTCAGACAATTAACGCGGTCCCTATAGGTCAGTTTTTACGTGTTAGAAGGATCTGCTCTACAGATGAAAAATTTGAATGTTATGCCCATGATTTGAAACAGCGATTTACTGACAGAGGTTATAGCCAAAGACAAATTAAACGTGCCTATCTAAGAGCGAAAAGTACGCCACGTTCAGATTTGATACATAACAACAGTCGTAGAGAATCTAAATCAAATCAGGTACGTTATATAACTAAATTCCACTCCCATTGGAAGGAAATGCAGAAAGCTTTATCCAAATTCTGGCCTATCTTACAGAGTGATACTGTTATTGGACAATATATTCCTTCATTCCCAAGCATTGTCTCCTGTAGATCCAGGAACCTGAAAGATCTACTCGTTAAGAGTCACTATGAGGTGAGACATCAAGGGATTTTTGGAGCTAGAGGCCCTAGCAAAGGTTGTGTTCCCTGTGGACGTTGTGTGGCATGCCCTAACATTCAAAGAGCTACTAATTTTTGTAATGCACAAGGCAATAAGATATTTCAAATTCAACATCACATAACGTGTAATACACGTTATGTTATCTATTATGCTACTTGCCCGTGCTCGCTGATTTATATCGGTCTTACATCCAGACAACTCAAGATACGAGTTAGGGAACACGTACGTGATATTTTGGCTACCAAAAATAATATAGAACATGATAAATTTAAGTCGATTGCTAAACATTTTGCACAATATCATGATAGCAATCCGACATTACTACAAGTACGTGGCATTGATTGTATCCCAATAAACATACGAGGAGGTGGACTGAAATCACGATTAGTTCAATGTGAGGCTAAATGGATTTGGACTTTAGGGACCCTTTCCCCTGTGGGTTTAAATGAGACTCTTAACTTTGGGGCATTCTTGTGATCTTTATTGCTTGGACCTAGTAACCCCTTTATATACTTTGTATTTTTTTGTTTTGTGGTAGTGGGGTTGGCTTTTATATTCATTGCTTGTTTTTATTCATTTTGTTTTCTGTTTTGTTTATTCAGTTGTCATCCCTGGCCTGTTTTTGACTGGATTGCACTGATACAGTTCAGGATACCTTTAATGGATCGATGGACCTTTTTATTTTACACCATTTATCAATAAAAAATATAATACAATTTTTTTTTTTATTTTTTTTTTCACTTATTTGCATATTTTTATCACATCTGTTTTGCTTATAATTATATAACTTTTATTCATGCTTTTGTTGAGTACTTATTGCTTTTGCACATGTCACTTCTTGCACATGTCACTTTTTATATGTACTTGTTCTAGAGGACATATTTTTGGTCCTTTATAACCTCTCTTTCACAATTATGGCACTATTTGTGTATTCATCGTTATTTTATATATAGTTTTTATATATATGGGTCTTTGGATGTATTTATTCATTCCTGCAATTGTAGCGATATATATTTCTGGTCTATTGCGACCCTCCATAACTTATGTATTATTTCATTTATTCACCTAACCTGCTGTGCGCATGCCTGGCTCTCTTACCCCTTTCCCGTGTGTCCTATCCGCAATATCGCGAGGCGTGGCTGGGACTCGTGACTATGACGTCATCACGTTGTGATTCCCACCCACGTCTGCGCATGCGGACGTGGTCACGTGGTTGTAAGAGGTACTGATGGCCTGGGCATGCTCCATAACGATCAGGTAACTTCAGGATGGTTTTCATGTATTACTATTGGTATGGTGATTTGTAGCAACACAACAGTTCTAAAGTTTGGCCTTGATTACACTGCTTATATAAGCTTCTGTTTTGCCTCACTGACACTACCCCCAGACGAAGGCTTTGTGTGCCGAAACGTGCGTTGGGTTTTGTCAGCAGGCAGCGGCATTTGTGTCATGGGTATGTTTAGATCTTATACCATGTAACTTACTTTGCAAAATACATGTATAGTGTGATACATTGGGCATTTATATAGGGGTTTTATATATGCACTTGCTCTTTATTAACCATCAGTACCCCTTACATTAATATACTGCTATATACTTTATGCATGGTTGTATGTTATCTCCCTCATATTTATTTATACTACTTAGCCTCTGCCTCTCTCGTTTTACATATGCTGACATAGGTATTTGTACTGTTGTTTCTGTTTTGTATTTTTATACTGTTTTTGCATTTCAATAAAATTCCTTTTGTATTTTTTATTATTTTGAGTGCTTTCTTACTTTTCTTTCTTGGATTATTGCTATGCTCCAGAAAGGCCCACACACAGTATTATATGCTCCAGAAAGGCCCACACACAGTATTATATGCTCCAGAGTGCCCCCACTCAGTATTACAGTGGGGAAAAAAAAGTATTTAGTCTGCCACCAATTGTGCAAGTTCTCCCACTTAAAAAGATGAGTGAGGCCTGTAATTGACATCATAGGTAGACCACAACTATGAGAGACAAAATGAGAAAACAAATCCAGAAAATCACACTGTCTGATTTTTAAAGAATTTATTTGCAAATTATGGTGGAAAATAAGTATTTGGCCAATAACAAAAGTTCATCTCAAATAGTTTGTTATATATCCTTTGTTGGCAATGACAGAGATCAAACGTTTTCTGTAAGTCTTCACAAGGTTGGCACACAGTGTTGCTGGTATGTTGGCCCATTCCTCCATGCAGATCTCCTCTAGAGCAGTGATGTTTTGGGGCTGTCGCTGGGCAACACGGACTTTCAACTCCCTCCAAAGGTTTTCTATGGGGTTGAGATCTGGAGATTGGCTAGGCCACTCCAGGACCTTGAAATGCTTCTTACGAAGCCACTCCTTTGTTGCCCTGGCGGTGTGCTTGGGATCATTGTCATGCTGAAAGACCCAGCCACATTTCATCTTCAATGTCCTTGCTGATAGAAGGAGGTTTGCACTCAAAATCTCACAATACATGACCCCATTCATTCTTTCATGTAAACGGATCAGTCATCCTGGTCCCATTGCAGAGAAACAGCCCCAAAGCATGATGTTGCCACCCCCATGCTTCACAGTAGGTATGGTGTTCTTTGGATGAAACTCAGCATTCACTCTCCTCCAAACACGACGAGTTGTGTTTCTACCAAACAGTTTTACTTTGGTTTCATCTGACCATATGACATTCTCCCAATACTCTTCAGGAACATCCAAATGCTCTCTAGCAAACTTCAGACAGGCCCGGATATGTACTGGCTTAAGCAGGGGGACTCGTCTGGCACTGCAGGATCTGAGTCCCTGGTGGCGTAGTGTGTTACTGACGGTAGCCTTTGTTACGTTAGTCCCAGCTTTCTGCAGATCATTCACTAAGTCCCCCCGTGTGGTTCTGGGATTTTTGCTCACCGTTCTTGTGATCATTTTGACCCCACGGGGTGAGATCTTGTGTGGAACCCCTGATCGAGAGAGATTATCAGTGGTTTTGTATGTCTTCCATTTTCTAATTATTGCTCCCACAGTTGATTTCTTCACACCAAGCTGCTTGCCTATTGCAGATTCAGTCTTCCCAGCCTGGTGCAGGTCTACAATTTTGTTTCTGGTGTCCTTCCACAGCTCTTTGGTCTTCACCATAGTGGAGTTTGGAGTGTGACTGTTTGAGGTTGTGGATAGATGTCTTTTATACTGATAACAATTTAAAACGGGTGCCATTACTACAGGTAATGAGTGGAGGACAGAGGAGCCTCTTGAAGAAGTTACAGGTCTGTGAGAGCCAGAAATCTTGCTTGTTTGTAGGTGACCAAATATTTATTTTCCACCATAATTTGCAAATAAATTCTTAAAAAATCAGACAGTGTAATTTTCTAGATATGTTTTCTCATTTTGTCTCTCATAGTTGAGGTCTACCTATGATGACAATTACAGGCCTCTCTCATCTTTTTAAGTGGGAGAACTTGCAAAATTGGTGGCTGACTAAATACTTTTTTTCCCCACTGTATATGCTCCACAGAGGCCCCCGCACAGTATTATATTCTCCACTTTGGGCCCCCACCCACATTATATGCTTCACAATAAGCCCCCCCACACAGTAGTATATGCTTTACAGTGGGTCCCACACAGTAGTATATGCTTCACAGTGGGCCCCCACACAGTAGTATATGCTTCACAGTGGGCCCCCACACAGTAGTATATGCTTCACAGTGGGCCCCCACACAGTAGTATATGCTTCACAGTGGGCCCCCACACAGTATTATATGCTTCACAGTGGGTCCCACACAGTAGTTTATGCTTCACAGTGGGGCTCCACACAGTAGTATATGCTTCACAGTGTCCCCCCCCCCCCCACAGTAGTTTATGCTTCATGGTGTCCCCCATACAGTAGTATATGCTTCAGTGTCCCCCATGCAGTATTAGATGCTTCACAGTGTCCCCCATACAGCAGTATATGCACCACAGAAGGCCCCCACACAGTAGTTTGTTACTTACCTTGTCCCACAAAGAGCTGCAGTCCCACGAAGAGCGTCTTCCTTCTTCTTCTGATGGCAGGTGCTGATTTACGTCATTGCGCCTGTGTCGGGGCAGAGGTCACACTCTGCAGTCAGTGTAGGCCGCGGTGCCGCATTTGCACATACAGCTGAAAGAAGTGATCGCTCACCAACGGGGAATCCTGTACTGGATTCCCCGTTAGTGAGTGATCATGGCGACGGCGTGCAT
Organism: Leptodactylus fallax; assembly: GCA_947044405.1. Taxonomy (NCBI): domain Eukaryota; kingdom Metazoa; phylum Chordata; class Amphibia; order Anura; family Leptodactylidae; genus Leptodactylus; species Leptodactylus fallax. Next base: position 246,825 of record CAMRHE010000191.1, read on the forward strand.
GCCAACTGAGAGGGTTCTGCGTGCCCTCTCTGGCACGTGTGCCATAGGTTCGCCATCACGGGTCTAGAATAACCTCTCAGTCTGAGAGCTAATAGGCAGTGGCACTGATGTCTTGTTCCATCCACCTATATAAAGGGTCAATACTCTGCCCACTGGCGGCAGCAGCATACGTCATATCCAATAGGAGTAGTTGTAGGGCAGGATTATGCGCTGATGCTTCCCTCTGCACCTCCCACCCACATGCACACCCAATTCTTAGTAATGCCAAGATACAGATACAGGTATATGTCCCTACTAATATACACTAATATACAGTTAATGTGGTGTTGACCCATAATCACCAAGGTCCAACCCATACCGGTAAAGTCACAGAAGGTATGGATATAATGAAGGAAAGTTTAGTAGGGAAACCCCCTTAATACACGATTAGGGACATCGATTCTCTCAAATTCTCTAGAGTGTTCTGAATCGACTGATTATATGATCCTTATAAGAACCATTTCCACACAGATTATAAGTATGAGGTAACAAATCTAGTAATGGAAATTATCTACAGTATAAAGAACGATCCAGGACTGGGTGAGGAATGGCAGAATAGGAAAAAGGTAGAAGTAAGGAAAAAAGGGGGAGGAATTAAATAGGAAGGTTTTTTACAGAGAGGAGGCAAACGATAGCTGTTCGTTAATGCTCCCTGGGGATACCGATCTTAACTTATGTATCCACCTACATTCGAATTGTAGTACCGGTAATAGCCTATCCCAATTCCCCCCTCTAAATAGGGGTGGTAACAATTGTAAACTTATGAACCGAAAGCAGTCACACCTCCCATTGTGGTGGGTATATGCATGCTTCGCAACTGGAGTATCTTGTGTGTTGGTGATATTGTTAAAGTGCTCTCTCATTCTGACACGAAACTCACATTTCGTCTTACCTATGTAGTCCTTTGGGCAGGGACATTGTGCTAGGTGTATGACTCCCTTCTACAATTGATGAAATCAGTGATTTCAAAAGTTTCATCTGTGACCTAGATAGTTGCCAATTTCCACATGCAGCACAACCACCATATTAGAAATTGCCCCTAGGTTTACGGTCTAGCCATGTCCCCAAAGGTTTTTGTCCCACATAATGACTACGGACAAGCATATCCCTCAGACTCCTACCACACCTGTACATAATATGAGGTAATTGACTCAAAACCTCCTGCAGATCAACGTCCTGGAGCAGAATACCCCAATATTTGTCAATGATTTGTACACTATCAATGGTATCTATTATTCTCAAATTGGTCTCATGGTTGGCTAAATTGTCAGGTTTTTTTTGGGTATCAAGAGCTGTTTCCAATCAATCGTGATGGTGTTTTGGAAAGCATTTCTCAGAGAGACATCCAGGTAACCCCCGATTCTTAAACCTGGATGTGAGGACATCCACCTGATGTTTAAATACAGACAGCTTAGAACAGTTCCTCCTCAGGCGGAGATATTGGCCTTTGTGAATACCCCTTTTTAGGGCCACAGGATGGGCACTCTCCCACCTGAGGAGGCTGTTAGTTGCTGTCTCTTTTCCGTATACTCTGGTTTGTATCATCCCATATTCATCTTTAATGATCATGACGTCAAGGAAGGGAATTTCACGTTTGTTGCAAGTGGATGTAAACTTCAGGCCGAAGGGATTGATATTCAAGCATCCCACATATTCATCGAAGGATGCCTTATCCCCTTGCCACAAGATGAAAATATCATCAATGTACCTTAGCCAGAGACAGATGAAATCCTGCCATCGGCTGAGGTCATCAAAACCCACAATGACTGCCTCCCACCAGCCCAGGTGGTATATGCGGCCATCAAACATAAAGAAGTTATTAGTCAGGCAGAACCTAAGAAGTTCAATCATAAAGTTGCTATAAGGCCTAAGTCTGATGTCACACATTTCCAAGTAATATTCAACTGCCCTAATTCCTTGTTCGTGATGTATTGGCGTGTGCACGTCTGCTTCCACGTCTATGGATGCAAAGAGTATCTCATCCCCAATATCAATACTGTCCAGTTTCAATAGGAGGTCAGAAGTACCCCTGGTATACGAGGGGAGGGACTCCACAAATGGTCTGAGAATTCTGTCTACTGTATATAGGCAGCTAGATTTCGGGTGAGGCCACCTATATCTGATATAAAGGGCTTCCCTTTAAGGGGAGAGACCCCCTTATGAACTTTTGGGGAGCATAAAAAGTGGGCATCACCGGGAATCTAGGGTACAGAAACTCGAACTCCTCTTTGTTAATCAGTCCATCAACCATTTCCTTCTGCAATTTGCACTGTAGTGATTGTTGACAAACCAGAGTTGGATTAGTTCTCACTGTGCCATAAAAACTCTTGTCAGATAGTAAAGACAATCGCATTTCCTTGTATTGTGAAGAGTCCATCACCACCATGTTTCTCCCCTTTTGGAGGGTTTTATGGCAATGGTGGTACCCAGTTCAAGTGTTCTAAGGGCCTGTTGTTCTTTAAAGTTGAGATTGAAACTAGGGACCATAGTGTTATGTGTCAATTTCTCCAGTTCCATCAATAGCATAGATGAGAATATCTCTATGTGTACATTCTCACTTGGTGGTGGCATTCTGGAGCTCCTCAGCCTCAGATCTGTATTTGGGGCCTTCAGATGTCCTAGATCATTATCGTCCAGGAGTTCCACAAGGGTCTGTATAGCTCCAAGATCCCCAAGTTCCAGGTTTTGTTTAGCACATTGTCTCCTTTTTATTGACATATGATGTTTATGCCATTGGAGTTTCCTGATGAATAGTGTCCAATTAAATAGGTCAAACCTGACCAAAGGAACGAATGACAGACCCTTAGAAAGTACTCTATCCTCTATCCCCATCAATCGTCTGCTTAATAGATTAGGAATCTGCATCTTATTTATATGTTTCTTGTTTGTGTCTGGTTCCTGAGGGGTATTGACCCTGGCCCACTCCCTGAGATAAAAAAAAAAACGGAACCTGAGTTGGTATCGGGTGGGGATTGATGGGGACCTCTACTGTTTTTGGTGTTTTTTTAACATTAAAAGTTATTTATTGAAATTTTTCCAAGATACCCAAAAACAAGTCAAACAGGGTATCAACGAAAGAGAAAAAGGAAGACAAAAAAAAAGGTGGATACACTTGGTGGATAGAGGGTTAGGGAACGGAGAGGATGGTAGGGAAAACAAGAAGTGACAGGTAGGGAGCAGGGAGGAACATAGGGGGAGGAGCTCTGTCGCAGCAGAGTCAGTTGTTTTTGTTTTTTTAACTGTAATATTTATTAGAAATTTTTCAACATTAACACAGACAAGGAAGGATAAGTACATAACAGTGTACACGATAAGTCCAAGTGCATACAGCAATCAGTAGACAAAAAGAAGTGATAGCAACAAGGCAATCAGACCAAAGACCGACACATAAGGAATAGGCAGGGAGGGGGGAGGGAGCAGTTGCAGAGATGTCACAGTTTTCTCACAGATTTATACAGTAGGAGTCCCACGGGCCCAGATGGCATAAAAGACAGGTACAGTATTGTTGAGCGAGGCAGTCAAGCATTCAAGATTACAAACATCCTTGACTCTAGCAAGAAAGTCAGTGTCCGGGAGGGGGGGCGGGGGCAGTAGATTTCCAGCGCAGGACAATTAAACTTTTGGCTGCTGTGCAGAGATATAAGAACAATCGAGCAGACTTCTTGCCCATCTGTCTAGGAGGTAAACTGAGCAGGTACGTCAGGGGATCAAGAGGGAATCCCTGTATGAAAAACCGATCTGTAATACCCTTACCCCTCCTCCAAAAATCACGTATCAGGGAGCAGGTACAGAATATATGGTAAAGCGTACCCACCACATTGAGACATCTCCAACATACTTGGGAAATAGTGGGATTCAGGGAGTGCAGTAAAGCCAGTGTATGATAGCAATGTATGACAAGCTTGAACTGCGTCTCCCGGAATGTCACACAGGTCGAGGATTTCACAGCACGCGACTATATAATTCGCCACTGAGCAATGGAAATCGGGCAGCCCAGAGCTATCTACCACCAGGCTATATATCCGTGTGATGGGGGGGGGGTTGCTCCATCCAGACAGGAAAGGAGTTGGTAAATGATAGAAATTAACCCCTTTGTAGAGGTACCTGCCTTGCATAGTCTCTCAAATGTTGTAGGGGATGAAACCTTCAGGGGGGCAAACAAGGTGGACGTAAAGGATGAGATTTGGCGATAATATAGCCACTCAGTTCGGGGGATGTGCAACTCTGCTGAAAGATAGTCAAAAAGCCTGAGCTCCAGCGTCTGTGGATCCACTATATCAGCCAAACGAAATACGCCTGCACTAGACCAAGGGTGAACCATGGAAGAAGACAGGCCCTCCAGGAGGAGTGGGTTATACAGGAAAGAAATCACAGAGGAATTACGGGACGCACGGGGGAACAATCTATCACAAGTAACCCAAATGGCCCTAGTAAAGTGAATCAGACCCAGGCAGAGGGGGCAAGGGAGATCGGACCCACAAGAGAGCATTAGCGTGCAGAGGGGCGAGCCACATCTTCTCAATCTCCACCAATTTAGTATAAGCTTGCGATTATGTCCAAAATGGAATACAATGCAGATGAGCAGCAGAGTAATAGTGGAGGAGATGCAGGACCGAGAGACCCCAACCCCCCACCTGCAAACATGACCAATCTGGGAATGTGATGACACCATTCCAAAAGAAATGGAAGATGGCCTACTGGAGATCACGAAGATCCAAGCAAGGCACCGCCACTGGAAGGGTTTCAAAAAGTACAATAGCTTAGGAAGGAGTGTCATCTTCACTGCAGTGATCCTACCCAGTAGGGAGATATTCAGGGGTCACCACATATTCAGGAGTGATATAAGGTCACGGAATAGTTTAGGATAGTTTGCTGTGTACGAAGTAGAATAGGACGAAGATACTGTAGATGGATGCCCAAATATTTAATAAACTGCTGTTGCCAATGAAAGTCAAAATTGCCTGGAGAAGCTGAATAGTTGCCCTAGGAATATTCAGGGGAAGGGCCTCGGTCTTGGAGGGATTAATCTTATAACCTGACAGACTATAATCTTATAACCTGTGATGATACGAGACTCAGATATGGATTTATTGTACTAATATTCACTCACATATTATGGTTCCTGTCTGTTATCAGCAATTTGGTTACAGGCCTGGGATCTGTGAACAACAACCCTTTGATCCCCAGAGAGTCGCTGACACAAGCCTGTATCTGCATAAGACTGCAACCCTCATTAACCCTGTGGGGGGTCCTGCAGATAGGATGTGCTGGGGAAACTCCCCGCATACTAATAGCAGACCGACCAGAGCCTACCCTACTTCAAAGGGATTATGGTTTTACAATATCTGACCTGGGGAACATCTTACAGTCGCCCTGATAAATTCCCCAGATGCGTCAGGTCAAGGCACACGCTCAGAATACACACATGTCACAGTTCAAAGCCTGGGAAAGGTCCAGGCATTGATCTCCTTACCCAAAGGGAAATGAAGTGCCAACCTTGGAGTCTAGGTATTGGGGATCCCGTTACGAACCCCATCTTGTTGGGGCAAGAAAGCATTGCCAGGCCAGAAGGAGCAGCAATTAGCCTGGTCCCAGAGATCACTCAGCTTGGGACCAGTGGCCCCAGCCCTGTGGGGAGAATGGACGTCTATTTCCAACTGGCCTTACAGCAGCTAGGCCCCAATGACTCTAACGCTCGCCTACAGTTGATCCGCCATTTTCAACGTGCTGAAGCCCAGGAATGGCGGGCCGAGTGGGAGCATCAATTGGCGGTGGCCCGGCTGAAGAGGATTAGCAACTCTTCCCGGACCCAAGTCCAGGATGTCCACCAGTTCGTGTGTGACTCTGAACCCAAGACAGCAGACCAAGCTGCGCAGATCACTGACTCCTATGCGGCCAACAGGATACCTGAGACCAAGGGAGGAGCAACGCTGCAGAGACCCTCAAGTTGGAAGGAGAGGCCAAGACGGAGTTCTCCACAGCTGTCTGTCTTCAGGTTGGGTGAGACAAACTATGCCCCGGGTGGTCCTTCCCCTGTCCCAAGAACTCTGGGCGCCCCAGCGACCTTCCCCAAGTCCCAAAGGAGGATCCAGCGGTGCCACTCCTGTAATCAGCCAGGACATTTCAAGCGCCCTGCGAACCCCCCTGCTCCCCAGGTCACAGCAGCTATCTCATCTGTGTATTTGGTTGGGGGGGGGGGTCACGACCCACAGCCCACCATCAGCCGGTCATTGTGGAGGATAAAGTGGTGATAGGAATTTGGGACACTGGGGCGGATGTTACTCTGGTGCAAGCTGTTTTCAGTAATAAATTCTACACAACTAAATTATATAAAAAATATGCAATTTATTGAATACAAATAATACAAACAAATAATAAGGGTAAAAAGACAATATATCCAATAAGTTGTTATACACGTGGTAAAGGAGGTACAATATATTAACACAGAAAATACATCAAAGAATAATCAATTTCAGTCAAATCAAATATATCTAACAAGGTGGGAACTAGAAAGCCCAGACACTGCTGTAGTACATTAAATAACCAAATATATCTTAATACCAAAAAAGGAGAAGAAAATTCCCCAATTATAAAGCACAAATTGTTCAATAATACTATTGGAAAGCAGGGAAAAGGCGAGCAGTTACCACAATAATGAATAACCAACAGACCAAAATGACATCCTATAATATAAATGGTAAGGAAAGGACCTCACTGCATACCACGAGGAAAAAAGCAACCCAACGCGCGTTTTGCCAAAATGGCTTCGTCAGGGGGTAGGGCCAAGAAGAAATAGCATACTATTTATAGAAAAATACACCTTACCAGCTGTATATAATAATAATAATAAAAAGGAAACCTGCCTACCAGTTACCGATAACTACTGGTGGCATCTATCCACGGAGCTCGTTTCGCATTGCGCATGCGCGAGAATAAAAAAGACATCGCGAGACTCAAAAACGAAACTATCTTGAACAATGCACATGCGCAGAAAAGATATAGATTTCCCGTGATAACTGCATATACATATCAAAAGGAATGATAGAGAACTAAAAAATAAAATATAAATATAGACCTAACGAGCTGTTTTATTCAACATAAAAATGTGTATATATCATCACAATAAACATATATATTACACATATAGTAACATCAATATCATAAATATTTATAAATAAATAAAATGAGCAATAAAACACACAAGTGAAAAAAATAAAGTGCGAAAAAGTGCAAGTGCAAAAGAAATGTGTATATATTATTTAGATCAATACAAACAGCATGTTAAAGGTCATAAACTTAACAAAACAAAAATAATAAAAAAATATAATCAATAGAAATCATGATGATAAATAGTCTCCAATAGACGCCTCAAGGATATCGATATATACTACATGTGGATCAAAAAAGAAAGACAACATTAATATACAAATCACAAACATGTTCAAATCAAAAAACCAAAAAGATTTTTCAAAGAATATTCTTTCCTTACAAAAATCTTGGCCAAACTAAATAGATAAAATTATACAAAAAAACGCAGCAGTCAAAATAACAAAATGAGCGAAAAAAAAAAAAAAAAAGATATATATATAAATAAAATTTTTAATACTCGAGAAAAATCCTATCTACAAGAAAGTAGCAAAACTTACATGTTCCTTGAGTTCTTTAGGTGAAACCATATTCAAAGTAAATATCCATCTACTTTCTTTTTGGGCTAAATGTTGTTTCCACCTGCCCGCTCTAAGTCCAGCAGTTACCTGATCAATGGGCCATATCCTAAAGCCAGTTGGATCTGAATTATGATGAATTTTAAAATGTTTGAGTATAGTTTTTAAAGTGCCAATATCGTTGATAGTAGCTGCATTTCCAATCCCAAGTACATGCTCACGAACACATCTTCTGAATTCTCGTGTAGTCAAACCTATATAGATGAGATTACAGGGACATAAATAAAAATAAATCACTCCAATCGAATGCCAATTAAGGTTGTGACGAAGTTCATAAAACCGAGAGCGATCTGAATTCCAAAATTTAGATGAAGATTCAATGTTATAGCATGCTACACATTTGCCACAAGGTCGACAACCCAAATTGGGTCCTTGTCCACCAAACAGAAATTCAGGTGGACCAGGTACATAATGGCTATGCACCAATGCATCCTTCAAATTCTTAGATCTTCTATATGTCAATAAAGGTTGTTTCCCAATGAATTTACAAAGAGTAGCATCATTCCTGAGGACTCCCCAGTGTTTCTTAAGAATGCGTCTAATCTCAAACCATTTTGGATTATAGGTAGTAATGAACCTTACCTGGTTCTGTGTATTCTGACTTTTCTTTTTGGTCTTCATCGCATCACTCCGTGTTGTAGAAATTGCCCTCTGCATACCTTTTTGTATATAGCGTTCTTCATAACCCCGTTCGAGAAAACGCTGTCCAAGTTCACAAGCAGAATGGGTAAAATTTTCATCAGTAGAACAAATTCTCCGAATACGTAAGAACTGTCCAGTTGATATACTTCGCAAAAGACTCTTTGGATGTGATGAATTATAATGAAGAAGAGAATTAGTTGCTGTTTCTTTACGGAAAAGATCAGTCTGGATACTTCCATCATTAGCCACTTGAAGTTTGAAATCAAGGAAGTCCAATTCCGAACGACTCCACTTATAGGTAAGTGTAATGTTTTTATCATTTTGGTTCAGGTGACCCATGAAGATCTCCAAATCACTAACTGTACCCTGCCAAATCATAAGAATATCATCAATAAACCTCCCCCAAAACTGAACATGTTCAATTAGAGGGGGAGGTTCAGTGAGAAAAATCTGCCGTTCCCACAGCCCCAGGAACAGGTTGGCATATGAGGGTGTACAAGACGCCTCCATCGCTGTTCCCTGGAGATGCAGGTAAAAGACATTTTTAAAAAGAAAAAAAATTATGAGTAAGAGCAAAGGACAAAAGGTCACACAACAACTTACCCAAATCTTCATTAATTGTGGACATTTCAATAAAAATCCGTACCGCTTCCAAACCATCTTGATGCTTGATAGAGGTATACAATGATTCAACATCGCAAGTGACCAGAAGCATATCAGGTTCCAAATGTATTCTATCAATCTTCAACAAGACATCTGAGGTATCCTTAATATATGAAGGCAATGTCTCAACTATAGGTTTTAAAAAGGAATCAATAAATTTGCAGATTGGTTCACATAACCCATTATTACCTGATACAATGGGGCGTCCTGTTGGACACGAAAGGTTTTTGTGTACTTTTGTGAGCATGTAAAAAGTTGCTACAGATGGTGACTCAGGTAACTCGGCCTGTGGGGAGAATGGACTTCTATTTGCAACTGGCCTTACAGCAGCTAGGCCCCAATAACTCTAACGCTCGCCTACAGTTGATCCGTCATTTTCAACGTGCTGAGGCCCGGCTGAAGAGGATTAGCAACTCTTCCCGGACCCAAGTCCAGGATGTCCACCAGTTCGTGTGTGACCGTGAACCCAAGACAGCAGACCAAGCTGCGCAGATCACTGACTCCTATGCAGCCAACAGGATACCTGAGACCAAGGGAGGAGCAACGCTGCAGAGACCCTCAAGTTGGAAGGAGAGGCCAGGCCGGAGTTCTCCACCGCTGTCTGTCTTCAGGTTGGGTGAGACAAACTATGCCCCGGGTGGTCCTTCCCCTGTCCCAAGAACTCTGGGCGCCCCAGTGACCTTCCCCAAGTCCCAAGGGAGGATCCGGCGGCCACTCCTGTAATCAGCCAAGACATTTCAAGGCGGGGTGCCCCAACCGCCCTGCGAACCCCCCTGCTCCCCAGGTCACAGCAGCTGTCTCATCTGTGTATTTGGTTGGGAGGGGGGTCACAACCCAAAGCCCACTGTCAGCCGGTCATTGTGGGGGATAAAGTGGTCATAGGACTTTGGGACACTGGGGCGGATGTTACTCTGGTGCAACCTGATTTGGTCCCTCTGGACAGTATTATCTCCGGGAAAACTTTAACCCTGAGGGGAATTACACAGGAATGCCTCACTGTACCCATGGCTTGTGTCCATCTGGACTGGAGTGCGGGAAAAGGAATGCGGACTGTGGGACTAATGACTGATTTGCCTGCTAATGTATTGTTGGGAACTGATTTAGGACCGATGGTGTCCCAATATGGGGTAGGGAGAGCCCCAACTTACGGTGATAAACTGTCTATGATTAATGTTGATAACGTGTCTCAACCTGCCATATCTGCAGATGGGGGTCCAGGTGGGAGGAAGTGATAGTCATAGGACAGGTTCAGGAGAGCAAGATGGCTACTCCGGACCTCCATCGGCTATGAAAAGAAGAATAAGCAGACGGGTAATGCTGCCAAACAAAATGGAAGGTACCGGAGTGGTCAAAATGAAACACAACGTCCACCCAGAGGGACCTACAGGTGCATCTCAATAAATTAGAATATCTTTGAAAAGTTTATTTCTTTCAGTAATTAAATTAAAAAAGTGACCTCCTATATTTTCTAGGTTCTTTACACACAGAGTGTTCTATTTCAAGTGTTTTATTTCTGTAGATGTTGATTATGGATTACAGGTAATGAAAACCAAAATCTAAGAAAATTAGAATATTGTAAAAAAGTTCAGTATTGTAAATTCAGTGTGTCACCTGCCAAGGTTTCCTAAGAATTTAAATGGTCCCTCAGTCTGGTTCAGTAGGACACACAATCATGAAAGATGCTGATTTATGAATTGAATTACTGAATTACTGAGATGAATGAACGTTTCAAAAATATTCTAATTTATTGAGATGCACCTGTAAGCTCACGTACTAGAAGGCGCCTCTTGGAGTTGGAGCCCAGGCCCTTAACATTCAATATCACACATCTAACCATTGGGAAGGGATAGAAGAGAGAGTGTGAATGCAAAGTCAGGTCTCACCCGATTCATCACGTGGAAGTGATATCCTTCTTGGAACCCCAGGGTACAGATCAGAAGTGCCAGATAAGGCCAAGTGAGTCCGTATCAAGAAGAAACAGCTGGGCAGGACCCCAATTAGGGGGAGGTGGTCCCAAACACCAGGCCAGGACATGAGAAGGCTGTAAGGGCCAGAGAGGGAGGCCAAGTAAAGAAAAATAAACATGAGAGTAGGAGCTATTCCACCCTGCACACCTATAATAAACAAAATAAAAGATGATCTAAAGTGCAATCAAAGCAACTGTAAACAGAATAGAGGATATCACTGCAACTGTGGGTCCGCCATGTCATGGTTGAGAGATGGAAAGACGAGGCCGATGGGAGGAAGGCTGCTGTGGAGGCTGCTGGTTGTGTTTAGGCTGGTGTAGATGCCAAAGAGAAGGCGGTGGTGGAGGGCTCAGGTCCTAGTCCATCAATTCTGGGAGAGGAAGATCCAAAGTGTTGCAGAACTGGGGAAGATCAGAGAAGAAGGGCAGGGTAGCAGAGTGACCATCTCAACATGCAGTCAGAGTAAAAGGAAACCCCCATCTTTAAGGTAGTTGGTGGTCATGGAGCAGTTGAAGAAGGGGGCGAAGATGTCGCCTTTTCTGTAACGTGATGAGAGAGGTCTTGGCAGAATTGCAGCTTAGCGCCATCAAAATCTAACTCTCTCACTTGCTGGACTCTGGTCATGATGGCCTCCTTAACTGCAAAATCATGAACATAACATATGACATCCCTAGGATTCACTCCCACTCCTTTAGGGTGAAGGGGTTTTTGCACCTTGCCCAGTTTAAGTTTATGAGTCTGTGGTTCATTGAGCAGCTGGTTAAAAATAGTTTCAAGCGGGTAAGGTGGAGGTCCTTCTCCCTGGTAGCTTCAGGGAGGTCTTTGACTCTAATATTATTACATCTGCCTCAGTTGTCTAAGTCCTCCAAGTGGCAGTGCATATCTCGGACAACTGACGTTTGGGAGAGAACTGTGGATAGTAGCTGGGTGACATAAGAGCGGCTGGCCTCATGGTCCTCCTCCAAGGTCTCAACACGAGTAGCAATATGATGGAGGTCCTTTCTGACTGCAGAAATTTCTGCGCGGCCAGTCTCTGTGACTTCTGCAACAAGCACCTGAAAGTCAAATTTTGTCGGGAGTTGCGCTAACATAGCCGACAAGTGGGGAGGAGAATGTGGTAGAGACCGGGCAGGCCGTTGGGTGGCAGTGCCCCCAGTTGGGAAGTCAGGAGGCGAAGGGTTGCTCTGGGGGACAGGGAAGGTGAGGCACCAAGATCCTCCTCAGCATCTCAGGTGCCAGGAGGAGTTGCAGGAGGGGAATTTCTCCAGGAGTACCTCTGGGCAGCAGACTGTGGGACTACAATATGAGAGGAGTGGGAGGCAAGATTTGCAGAGGCTGGAGGGGGACCTGATGTGCCACCACTAACCTGGGACACCATTTGTGCATCAGAAGAGGAGGCCAGAGGAGGACCGGATAATAAGGACGGCGGGGCCGGTCAGGGGAGGCCGCAGGGAGCAGGATCGGTATCACAGATCCATCCAGGGTCGGTGGAGCCTCCAGGGGTAATGGTGGTGGGGTGGATTGGGACCGCCAGTGTGAGGCAGGACAGTCTCTGCAGCGAGAGAGGAGGAGAGGAGCAGCATGTGGGAAGAGATGCCGGCGGTGCCTGCTCCTTCTCTATCCAATATGACTGCTGCCTCGTGGGAACCACAGGAACACCGACGGGTCTAGGTAGGCATCCAGGGAAGACTGCAGGATGCGCTCCCCTAGGATCAGGGTCTCTTGGGCAGCTTCTTGCCCATTTTTAAGCAGAGCAGCAAGTGTTAGATCGGTGCCAGCAGTGTGCCGAGACGGAGCTCCCAGGAGATGCGTCCTACCACATGGATGTTCAGGTCATGCCCCCAGGGACCTCTATTGTTATTCTGACCTTGTCTAGATGATTTAATGAGTCTAATCGGAACACTGCTGAGAATTTGACAGGATCGATGTCCCTGATTGTGTATTAAGGGGGTTGCCTTACTAAACTTCTCCTCATTATATCCGTACCCTCGGGGACTTTACCGGTGTGGGCTGGACTTTGGTGATTACGGGTCACATTAACTATATACGAGTAAGGACACATACCTGTACCCTGGCATTACTAAGAGTATGATGGTTAATACCCTGCTGGGCTCTGTACTTTTGGGACCATTTTCTATTGATGATTTGGGTCTGTGATATTGAATACACATACAGACCACTGTTTACATCTATGCATTACAATAGCAAAATGTTCATTGACAGACAGGTGGAAACACGCATAATATATGTGTAATCTGCTTCTGGAGAGTGACTCGTATGTATAGTACCCTGAGAAAGGTGGAGCATGATATGATTATTTATTTTCACAGAAACAGTGCTGGAAGCACTATGCCTATATTTACCTGCATCGGCACGAACAGAAAGATGATCTGTTTTGGTGGAGACACGCGTCCTCGTCTCCTTGGTGACTTCTGACAGGTTCTCCGACCTTGAGTGGGTGGGCGATGCGGAGGGCAGCATCGGCGCATAATCCCGCCTTCCGACTACTCCTATTGGATATGACGTACACTGCTGCCACCCAGTGGGCGGAGTATCGCCCCGTTATATAGGTGAACAAAACAAGCGATCGGTGCCACTGCCTTTTCCGTCTTAGATTGAAAGGTAACTCTAGATTTCCCCAATAATGATCCAGCACAGTGTAGGGTGCTGGTGAAACGCGTAGGAAACTTTTTTTTTATTTTAACTTACCTAGCCTGAGGGACAGAATCTCCGGGTACATGATTTCATAGGAGTCAACTTGAGGCATTGTGTGTGTATGTGGTGCAGAGCAGGGAGAATGCTCTTTTAAGAGCGCACCTACAACTAGGGTGAAGACCTGTCTCTCATTCCACGAACATATATATCGGCGGCATGCAGTGACAGCTAGCTGCATGTTGCTTTCAGCCAAAAAGAGGGGGAATGTACCGCAATTAATGTCCACTTCCATATATATGGGCACTTGGAAATACTAACCACTACCTAGGTCGCTTGGGGGTCTTATCTGGGAGTAACACTTTTTATACACTTCCCCTATCACCTAACTGGGGATTGTGTTTTGTCCCATGTACTCCAGGATACCATCAGTGCTGCGACTTTAGTGTCTGTTGTGCTCAAAATGTGCCTTTCATACTGTACATTACACTAATTACGCCATATCTGACCCATTAAATCTGACCATACACTAATTCAGAGTAGTGGTGTTCTTTCCAGATTTAGGTCTGGTGTAGAACTACAGTTGGACGCCATATGCTAAAATTGACCCTGTCCCTTCTCAGGCTTCTATGTAATATTCTTTATGTCTTGTCCTTCCTTTGCAGGGTCGGCTCCAGGTTTGTGTGGCCCCTTGGGAGACAGAGCCCCAGTGGGCCCCCTTTTGGATTAACTCATGCACACTGCAGCAAAAATAACAATCGAAATTGGGTGTTTTTTCCTGAGATGGACCTACTGGAGTGGACTGTAATACAGTCCATTCCATACAAGTAGATACAACCTGTTCAGACATCGGAAAGTAAAGAGGAATTTGAGGTGGAAATCTGCCTCAGATTCTTCTTTATCTTCTGCCCCCAGCTCACGGTGCAGAGTATCAGTATTCGGTTGCTGCTTTCCACCACTGATTAGGCCCAAATGAATGAGTCTAACCAGTGGGGAGTCTCAAGCCACGGCCTCCAAATCAGCTGCAGAATCTGCAGCAAGTCTAGCAGGACGTTTTTTTTTCAGCTTCCTGCTCCAATAAGTTTCAATAGGAGGCAGAATGATGGAGTAATATGCTGCTGATTTAGGGGCGAAATCCGCTGCAAAGTCAGTGCCAGGTTCCATCGTGTGAACAGGGCCTGATACTGTTAATAGTGCCACTCCACAGTGGCCCCCACACAGTAGCATATGCTCCACAGTGGCCCTCACACAGTATTATATGGCATCAATGGCCCTCCCACAGTTTTATATGCCCACAGTGGCCCCCCACAGTATTATATGCTCCACAGTGGCCCCCACACAGTATTATATGCTCCATGTGGCCCCCACACAGTATTGTATGCTCCACAGTGGCCCCCACACAGTATTATATCCTCCGCAGTGGCCCTCACACAGTATTATATGCCCACAGTGGCCCCACACAGTATTATATGCTCCACAGTGGCCGCCACACAGCATTATATGCTCTACAATGGCCCCCACACAGTATTATATGCCCCACAGTGGCCCCACACAGTATTATATGCTCCACAGTGGCCACCATACAGCATTATATGCCCACAATGGCCCCCACACAGTATTATATGCTCCACAATAGCCCCCACACAGTATTATATGCCCCACAGTGGCCCCCACACAATATTATATGCACCACGGTGGCCCCCACACAGTATTATATGCTCCACAGTGGCCCCCACACAGTATTGTATGCTCCACAGTGGCCCCCACACAGTATTATATGCTCTACAGTGGCCCCTACACAATATTATATGCCCACAGTGCCCCCCACAGTATTATATGCCCACAGTGGCACCCACACAGTATTATATGCTCCACAGTGGCCCCCACATAGTATTGTATACTCCACAGTGGCCCTCACACAGTATTATATGCCCACAGTGGCCCCTACACAGTATTATATGCCCACAGAGTATTATAACGTATTATAGACCCCAGAGTATAATAATCAGAGGCCCAGGGGAAGTGATTAAAAATAACAATTATACTCACCTTACTTCACCTTTCTTGTGTATACTCGCTCCTTCTGACTGTCTTTAACATCTTCTTCAGTCCTCTTCTGCCTTGTGACTGAGGTCATGTGCCCCAGACGTCACTGCTGGGGCCTGTGATTGGGCCTCAGTGGTCACGTGGGGCACGATGACGCCGGAGCTCCCCATGTGACCGCAGTCGCAGGGCGCGTGACCTCAGTCACCAGCCGGAAGAGACCCGGAAAGGATGCTGTGCCCAGGACAGGTGAGTATAAGTATTTTTTTTTTTATTATTTTTAGTCACCTCCCCTAGGCTGGCATCTATTGGAAAGTGGCCTGGTGATCGACTGGCTCCTTTCCATTAGCAGTATGTATAGCGGTCGGGGAACCAGGCTTTCCCCGACTGCTGTCATGGTGGTCCAGGGCCCCAGCCATTTCCAGCTGGCCATGGGCCAGTTAGCTGTAGCGTTACGCCACTGCTGAGTGGGCCCCCTCAGGATCTTGGATCCCGACACTTGCCCGAGTAAGCCAGGTGCTGACACAACACCAGCACTGTTCCTTTGTCTAACAATTTTAAATTTACAGTACAAATAAAAGTGAAGTTTTGTTTTTATATCTATTTTTTCAAACTATCTTGTACACTCTATCCTACACTGATATAATTGGAAATTTTGATAGAGAAATTTAAGTGGGCCTGACCTCCCACATAAGCCCGCAAAAGTTATACATTCCCTTTCTGCCGCAGCCATTTTTTTCCTAAAGATTTTTGAGTTTTTGCTATTGTATTGTACTAGCTATAATTTTTTTAAATTTTTTCTGGTGATGTAGCCATAGCTTGTTTTTTTTGCGGTTTCACATGCATTTTGTAATTAAACCATTTTGGGGTATCTATAAATTTTTGACAAAATTTTATTAAAGGTGTTATCTGGTTTCTAACATTGATGGCCTATCCTTAGGCCAACAAAATTAGATCTGTGAGGGTCCTACACCCAGGAACAACGCTAATCACCAGTATTGAGACAGCGCTGCTTCCGGTATTGTTTGCATATCGTGAGTCGTGCTGCTCACTCGCCGTACAAACTGTAGCGGCAAGTGTAGGAACTACAGTGCTGCCCCATAAATTTAAATGGGACAGCACTGTAGTATGTAAACAATATGTAGTATGTAAACAATATGCAATAAGCAATAAACAAACAAATAAATAAAATAAATAAACAATAAGCAGTATGTAAACAATGCTGCAAGCCGTGCTGTCTCAGTATAGAAAATCTGCGGGGGTCCCGGGTATTGGACCCCACAGATCAAATATTGATGGCCTATCCTGAGGATATTATTTCTGGGGGTGATTGAAAAAAAACATCAGTTCTGGCATTGCTTTTTACCATTTAAAATATTTTCCCCTTCGCCATACAACTGTGGGTCAGTATGTTAATGGTGATACCTAATTTATATAGCTTTTTTTTTTTATATATAACCCAAAAATGTAAGCTTTTGTACACGAAAAACACACTTTTCAATTTTAGCATACAAGTGGTTTTCCCTAAGTACCTGGATAACAATCTTAACTATTTAATATGAGAGGACCAATCAAAGAAAAACGATAATCAATATATTGTCTCAAGCCTCTGTCTTTTTTTTTTTGAACAAAGAAAAACCCAGTACCCACCGGAGGTGTTGAAGGACACATATGGCCTTTGTGAAGGCTATCTTTAATATAAGCCTTTATGGCTTGTCTTTCCAGATGAGAAAGATTCTATAATTGTCCTTTAGGGAGTTTCAGGAAGTATCATGAAGAAGATCAATAGTACTATCATAAGATGGAGCCAGAGGCAGAAGCAAATCACTACCAGATTCAGAAAAAATGTCAGCATAATCTTGGATAAGGACAGAGTAACAGAAGCAATGGTCAGAGAAATACAAGATATAAAACATTCTGTACTCCATTTAAAAATTAAATCTGTAGGTAAATTCTCAAGTACAAAAAGGAAATGGATTCAGAATGTACAGTATCTACAACAATAGTCACCAGAGGTGAAGTAAACATAACTGTACGCCGAGTAAGAGAGGTGTTATCAATTGTGGTCACACTGACTGGACTCGCAAGACGTATCAAAGGTATACTTAAAGAGGTTGTCGAGGGGGAAAAAATATTTTTAAAATAGGTTGGGGGAGGGGAAAGAAAAAATCATACTCACCTGTTCCCAGTGATCTGGTCCTCCAAGCGCGGTCGGGTCCTTCTGCCGGGCTGTCTTCTCAAAGTGAAACTGCTCGACAGCTGTGACGCCCCAGATCCCTTCCACTGATGCCGCTGATTGGCCTCAGCGGTCACTTGACTGCTGAGGCCAATCAGCGGCCTCAGGATGAGACCCCGGGACATGACAGGTAGTGACATCACGTGCCCTTCGCTGAGGCTGCTGATTGGATCGGGACTTCTGCCGAAAGATAACAATGGACTCGCAGGACCGGACTGCGCTGGGAGGCATTGGAGCATTGGCGAAAGGTGAATATGATTTTTTTTTTTTTTAATTTTCACCTCCCCCAGCCTATTTAAAACATAATAATTTTGCCTGGGCAACCCCTTTAACATCTGAGTTGGCCGCTGAACCACAGTCAACAAAAGTATTACCAGAAATTACATTATCATGAAAGAAAATTTAAACTTGCAAAATTTTTCTTTTTGGAAACGATGGGAAATACCTGACCACCTAGGTGGTCTTCCCGAAAACCACCTACACTACCGTTCAAAAGTTTGGGGTCACCCAGACAATTTTGTGTTTTCCATGAAAACTCACACTTTTATTTATCAAATGAGTTGCAAAATTAATAGAAAATATAGTCAAGACATTGACAAGGTTAGAAATAATGATTTTTATTATAAATAATAATTTTCTCCTTCAAACTTTGCTTTCGTCAAAGAATTCTCCATTTGCAGCAATTACAGCATTGCAGACCTTTAGTATTCTAGCTGTTCATTTGCTGAGGTAATCTGGAGAAATTTCACCCCATGCTTCCAGAAGACCCTCCCACAAGTTGGATTGGTTTGATGGGCACTTTTTGCGTACCATACGGTCAAGCTGCTCCCACAACAGCTCAATGGGGTTGAGATCTGGTGACTGCGCTGGCCACTCCATTACAGATAGAATACCAGCTGCCTGCTTCTTCCCTAAATAGTTCTTGCATAATTTGGAGGTGTGCTTTGGATCATTGTCCTGTTGTAGGATGAAATTGGCTCCAATCAAGCGCTGTCCTCAGGGTATGGCATGGCGTTGCAAAATGGAGTGATAGCCTTCCTTATTCAAAATCCCTTTTACCTTGTACAAATCTCCCACTTTACCAGCACCAAAGCAACCCCAGACCTTCACATTACCTCCACCATCATTGACAGATGGCGTCAGGCACTCTTCCAGAATCTTTTCAGTTGTTCTGCGTCTCACAAATGTTCTTCTGTGTGATCCAAACACCTCAAACTTCGATTTGTCTGTCCATAACACTTTTTTCCAATCTTCCTTTGTCCAATGTCTGGGTTCTTTTGCCCATATTAATCTTTTCCTTTTATTAGCCAGTCTCAGATATGGCTTTTTCGTGGCCACTCTGCCCTGAAGGCCAGCATCCCTGAGTCGCCTCTTCACTGTAGACGTTGACACTGGCTTTTGCGGGTACTATTTAATGAAGCTGCCAGTTGAGGACCTGTGAGGGGTCGATTTCTCAAACTAGAGACTCTAATGTACTTGTCTTGCTGCTCAGTTGTGCAGCGGGGCCTCCCACTTCTCTTTCTACTCTGGTTAGAGCCTGTTTGTGCTGTCCTCTGAAGGGAGTAGTACACACCGTTGCAGTAAATCTTCAGTTTCTTGGCAATTTATCGCATGGAATAGCCTTCATTTCTAAGAACAAGAATAGACTATCGAGTTTCACATGAAAGTTCTCTTTTTCTGGCCATTTTGAGAGATTAATCAAACCAACAAATGTAATGCTCCAGATTCTCAACTAGCTCAAAGGAAAGTCAGTTTTATAGCTTCTCTAACCAGCAAAACTGTTTTCAGTTGTGCTGACATACTTGCACAAGGGTTTTCAAGGCTTTTCTAAACATCCATTAGCCTTCTTACACAGTTAGCAAACACAATATACCATTAGAACACTGGAGTCATGGTTGCTGGAAATGGGCCTCTATACACCTAAGTAGATATTGCATTAAAAACCAGACGATTGCAGCTAGAATAGTCATTTACCACATTAACAATGTATAGAGTGTATTTCTGATTCATTTAATGTTATCTTCATTGAAAAAAACTGTGCTTTTTAAGTGACCCTAAACTTTTGAATGGTAGTGTATGTGCTGGAGTTTTTTCCAGATCCAAACCCTTGGGACAGTCTTTAAGCACATAACCAGCATCTCCACAATAAAAACACAGACCCTGTTGTCTCCAAAATAATCTCTTGTCACAAATCGACATGGTGGATCCTAACTGAATAGTTTCCGGGTGTGATTCAGGAGTGGGAGCAGAGAAGTGGAGACCAATGTCTGTTCTTTTTGGCATTCATGTAAATGCCGGTCTACAAGAATAGCCAGGGTTGTAGTTTTGTCCAAAAATGAAGGTTGCGTTAATAGCTTTAGACAGACCTTCAGGAAATTGACAACAAAGTGCTGGACTATTCCATTGAGAGAGAACCTTCTAAATTCTGAACAGTAATCCTCAGCAGGACGGTGGCCTTGGCCAATGGAAATCAGATTGGATGCAGACATGGTTGTAATATTAGGTTCATAATAAAGGAGTCCCAAGTCAGCAAAAAATCTGTGTACAGAAAAAAGTTCTGAAGCATGAAGTTTTAATGAAAAAGGCTAAGCTTGAGGGTCTCCTTGTAAGAGAGAAATGATGATGCTAACCCATTTCTATTTCCTGAAGAGTGGGGTCACAAAACGAAATTTTTAACTATCACAAAAAATTGCTAAAGGATTTCCGATCACCAGAAAATCTGTCAAGAAGGTTAACTTTTGGGTTCAAATGGATAGAAGATGCAAGTACAATCTCATCTTGCCATGTTGAACCCTCTTTGCCAGATCCTGAGTTAAATCTTTCATCTGGTCTACAAGTTTTTGCATTTGTTCCATTATAGGCAGGGCCGGTGTTAGGGGGGGGAAAACTGGGTAATTGCCCCGGACACCCATCCCCAAAGGGGCCCCTCAAGGGATATGGGGCCCCAAATTTTTTACGTGGTGCCTCCAATCAGCGCAGCGCCACTTTCAAGTGAACTGGAGTCCTCAGGACTCTGATACACTTGAAACCTGTATGACATAGAAAGGAGATATGGGCTACCGTAAAGCTGATCAGTCCAGGGGCCAGCTCTCAGCCCCCCACTGATCCGGAGGATAGACAATAAATAGCTTAAGCTCAGACAATCCTTTTAAGTCACTATGTAATGGTTGCTGTCATGTCATAGTGTTGCAGTATTATTTGGGCCTTGTAAAGAGGTATTATTGGTAATATTAGTCTCTGCATTGTGTGTTTTGTTATATAACAGTATGGGTGTGATATTTGATACAGAATTTGGGACCCCACTTTTAATTTTGCCCAGGGCCACACTTTGTCTAAAACAAGCCCTGATTATAGGCCTGCTATTC
This sequence comes from Leptodactylus fallax, assembly GCA_947044405.1. Classification (NCBI taxonomy): domain Eukaryota; kingdom Metazoa; phylum Chordata; class Amphibia; order Anura; family Leptodactylidae; genus Leptodactylus; species Leptodactylus fallax. The sequence goes on from CAMRHE010000191.1 coordinate 268,156, forward strand.
TGTTATGGAATTGTCACTGGAACATTTCCCAAAAAATGCAGGAGCTAACAGATACACACAGATTACAATAGAACAAGATACCTAAATTTCACACTGTGCGATAGGACTAAGGCTACTCAAACATTTTTCACAGAGCCCTCCGCAAAGCTGAATTTGGACTCAGCTTAGTGTAAGAAATAGATGCTCTGTAATCTTAAATCAAACCAGGACCCGCAGCAATATTCACTAGGCAGACCAAAACAGGAGAGCAGAATTAAAAAAGTAAATGCATCGAGGCTATGTTCAATTGGAGAGTACACAGTCAATGTCAAAATCAGAAGACAAGGGCTTATCGGGTAAACAAGCCAAGGTCAGTATAACAAATGAACAAACAGATATTCACAGAGCTCAAAAGTCTAACTAGAATGTAGCAGGTACTATTGAGAACAGACCTTAAATAACCCTTTTTCCGACATCCGCCATAATAGTACAGCTGATGTCGGGTATTTCAATATGGTGGCTGCCCAGAAGCTGAACGGCCGTCATAGCCACCGGGTGTATGCTGTATTATACAGCAGACATCCGGCGCTAATGCCCGCGATCAGTGCCCGCATTAACCCCCCGGCACCTGGGTCAAAGCAGACTGAGGCGTCATTTTGCTGGCGGCACCCAGCGTCCCATTGGCATGACAGCTGGGAGCCTATTGAAGGCTCCCAGGCTTGTCTGCCATTCATTTGTATGGAAGGCTTCTTTATTCAACACTTTGTGAACAATGGTGGGGGGGAGCAGAGGGATGTGGGGGATTCAGTTCCATTCACATAACCAATTTATTTTGTCACTTTTGTTCTCTTCTAAGACAAAAAACAGAAGCACCGAGCAGTGCATCGTGCATTACCACTTATAATATAATGAAATCATACAAGTAGTAATGGCTCCACACCATGTGGGGTTGTGTATGTCACAATAGACAAAGAGTACAGTAATCGGATCACAATCAGATCACAATCAAAGTGCAGGATTGCAGCAGGAACCTATAAGCACCTATTGTCAGGTGCGGCGGAAATATCAGCAGAAGGGACACAAAACACTAAAAAAAAAAAAAAAAAAAACATAAAAAAATATGTACCTGAGTAGACATAAATAAAAACTTGAATAGGATATTCCTTTAAGACAGAAAGGAGCATACCAGCCACTGACAGGGTAACACCTGGCACCCAAAATGAAAAACACCAGCTGGTAGCCCTGGATCTGCGCAGTCCTTTGGTTGGTCCCTTCCGCAGATATTTTGTTCTTCTAGAATGATAACTTAGGCCTCAGATCAAGCAGCCTTGTGACAGGCTCTGGTAAAGTCATCTGAGCCGACTCTATTTCCCAGCGCTGTTATTAGTTGGAGAAATGCAGTGAAATCCCACTATTGGCACTGCAGCGACTTCAGTATCAGCAACTTGGCCAGGTGCGAGTTAATTTGACCAACCACTGAATGACTGAGTGCACATTACTGGACACATTTTCCCTTATGGAAGCCTGATGTTGGAATGGAGGAGGAGAAGCATTTGGTGATTCTGATGATAATGACCATGTGCAGTTTGCCAAATGGGCTGGTGATGCCTTTTCATGTGAGTTCGGAGAGCATGGATTCATACATTTGTGCCTGCAAGGCCACGGTTTATTTTCTGCTTGCAGATATTGCAAGGTATCATGGATTTGCCATTTGCTAATAGATAATTCCTATGCAGGAGAAGATCACACAAAGCCACCACCACCCAAGCTTGACTTACAGACCTATTTGATGTTTTGACTGTGTGTCGGTTCAGCTCATTACTATCGCTATTGCCAGCACCCTTTTCTTCTGATGTAATGTCATTGTCACACTGATCTGGCGGCCAGGTCAAGGTGATTGGCTGAGAGGCTGATGATACAACAGCTTACTTGGGTCATATGTTCTTTCCCTCAGCTTCTTCCTGATGTTTGACATGGCTGCTGCCAATTTTGCCAGTATGTCATAAACAAATTGCAAATGTTTCAGTTTCTTTAGAAACCAAAACTTTTGAGAAATACGGGTCAATCCACTTTTTTATGAACCGGTTTGCCTATATCTAATACTGACTCCTGGCATTACGTTTTGATTATAGATGAGCGAATCGAATCTGATGAAGTGGAATTCGATCCGAATTTCATGAAATATTCGATTCGCATCGAATCTGGATTTCCTCATGCTTCGTGGTAACAAATCGCATTTTTTTCAAAATGGCTACTGTACATGTTAGGACATAGGGCAAGGAACTCTGGATCACCCACAATGCCATGCGTGCAGCCAATCAGCAGCCAGTCCTGTGATGTCACAGCCCTTTAACCCCTTCGCGAGCGCCCTCGGCATGTTTCACCGCTGCATCCCCCGGGGGTTTAACACCTTGGATGCAGCGGTCAAAGCATGACTGCGGAATCCAAGGGGTTGCGCCATTTTGCCGCCCACCCCGGCTCTCTGCAGACAGAAAATAGCTGTATTTTTATCGTGATTCGCTGTGATTTAATTCGGATCAAATAGAATCGTATCGGAAAATTTGACGAAGTTTCCGAATCGAATTTTTGAAAACTTCGCTCATTTCTAGTTTTGATAATGCTGAAATTATCAATGACCCAATGGAGGGAACCATAAGATGGGAGTAGTAGTGATGGTGGTGATGTCTTAGGGTAGGTCGAGTACACTCAACCAAACTCTTCCAGCCCACCTTCCAAGCCCGACACTGACAAGGGGAGCCTGCGTGGTATCTGATGGTGGTGGTAGTTGTTCCCCTGGGGCACTTCTAGTTGGAGAGGGGTCCTCTCTCACCCTGAGCCGTGTGGTGGTATTCAGAAAGGCCCTGATGGTAAGCACAGGAACAACTCAGGAGGCAGCGGTGCAGTTTAACCAAGGTGAACTTTACTGAGAACAAGGTAACTCTCAACTTGTGCAGCTTTCCGATGGGGATAGTAGTTTCCACCTGGATGGCTATTCCCAGGCTTGGGATGAGGGATGTCCAGTCTATGATGGTATATGGTGCCTTTACTCCACTCCAGATAATGTATAATACTCTGCCTCTCCCACTAAAGAGTATGAGGGCTCAGTAAACCAAAGTCACAGGGTTCCAGATACCTGAATCCAAATGGGTCCCGGCTAATGGCTTCCTGAGAAGCACATCTCTTTTCTCCTCTCAGGCACATTTGTTAACTCTTTGGGGTCAACAGCTATGTCTTCCCTGTCTCAGGGCTGTCTTGCGCAGATGATGGCCTTCAGTGGTCACTTCTCCCTCAGGGGCTGCCGCAGACTCAGAGGTGCAGTCACAATGCCAGCATATACTCAACTGACCATCTAATAGTCCACTGGAGACCTAGAGTCTCCACCCCCAGCTCAATGGCCTTTTATAGGCCAGGGTTGTACCAAGACCTCTAAACCAGAGGGGTAACCAACCAGTTGGTTATCCCAACAGAACACAAACAAAAGGAAAGCTGCAAACAGACAATTACAGTGGAAAATACATAATAACATATTTATAGCCAGTGGCACAAATTTTATGCAGTGTCCACTGGGATGCAGCACATACAAGTACATTTATAGTGGATTATTTTGGATTTTCTACTTTCATTTTATCTTAGGGGCATTCACACTATTATTTGATATTCGTATTGATAGGGTCTATTAAGGAAAAAAAAAAAAAAAAAAAACAGACACATAACATAACATTGAGAGACACTGATGTTAATGTGTCAGATTTTTTAATTGATCCATTAAGTGGATCAGTTAAAAAAAAAAAACCAGACACATTAACATTAGTTAGACTGGGTTCACACAATTGTTGTTAATGTCCGTTGCTGTCTTCCGTCATAAGGTGACAGCAACTGTTGCAGAGAATGCACACAGACTGAGTCTGTGTCTGTTTCCATTGACACTAATGTAAACAACATGACGGATGCTATCTTCCGTCAAATTTGTTTACTTTCATAAAGAAAGAAAAAGTCCAGCATGCACAACATGTTTTTATAAAACAAAAAAAACTATGCTAAAATCCTTGCCACATGGGGAATCCTTCTGTACATGGAATAGTGGGAAGAGACATACAATAGTGAACTTAAATGGTAAGAAAAATATCTTGAGAAAAAAATCTAATCCTATATAAGCAATACTGCAACTTTAGCACAATGCGGCACATTTATTATCCCTGGCATACAAGGCATTATAAGTTGCAATTTTTTGCTTTTGCACTGCCTTCACCATTTCTGCAAAAAGGGGCCTTAGCTAGGATGGGCATGAGTAGCCTCACCAGATTTCATAATTTACAGCAGAATTTGAACGCAAATGATGGGGAAAACATATGGCAGCTGTGGTCTGGTGTAAAATTCCCCTCCAAGCGCACGGACCAGCAGATTGTGCAGGTCATGTATGCAATTCCTCATAAATAAAGCACATCCTCCACCAACGTTGGGGCTATGAAGACTGGCATTAGGAATGCCAGTCCTAATAAATTTGGGCCGTGTTTGAATATGAATAATTTACATTTCATTTCAAAGCTGTTTCACACTACAGGTGCATTTTAATACTCTTTAGTATATCCCGCCCTGAGCTCCCCGTTTTTTTTCAAATCTTCTTTGGAACTTTCAAACTTATCTGTGCTGAATCTTTTGGACTTTGACTTGCCAGGGAGAGCTGTATTGTACTATATTCAGGTAATGTAAACAGTCATATAGGCTTGTATTGTGGTTTCTGTAACTTCCATAAAGTATAATGAAGTAAGCCATGCAATGGCATAGCCAACTCTATCCAATATGTCCTTGTTTTAGTTGCTGATTTTATCTACTAAACTAGATCACGGTCTAAAGGAGAGCACCACCTAACAGATGGTTATAGCATATCCTATGACAGTGATGGCTAACCTTTTAAGCTCGGTGTGTCAAAATTCGTAAAAAAAAAACCCATCTTAACTCGGGTGGCGTGTCATATCCAGAAATATCCATAATTTTGTGATATTTGTAGCTCTAGTAAACCCCCTTGTCCAGGCCCATCACACAGTATATGACCTCCTTTATCTGACCCATCACACAGTATATGACTCCCTTTTTCTGACCAATCACACGGTATATAATCCCATTTTTTTAGCCCCCACACGTTGTATGACCCCTTTTTGCCCCCTATAGTATATGAACCCCTTTCCCTCCCCACACAGCATATGATCCCCCTATTTATGGCCTCCACAGTTTATGACATCTTTTATACGCCCCACACAGTATATGACCCCCTTTTTTAAAGCCCACCCACAGTATATGACCCCCTGTTATCCCCCCACCCCCACACAGAGTAGTGGCCGATATTTTTTACTCACCTGTCCACGCTCCAGTCCTGGCCGCCCTCTGCTGCCGCTTCCAGGGTGCGCTATTGCCGACACTGAAGAAGGCCAGGACGCTGTACGTAGCATCCCGGCATTCTTCAGTGCTGTGACGTCAGTATAGCACTGCCTAGAGGAGGCAGCGGAGGGCGGCCAGGACAGGAGTGCAGACAGGTGAGTAAAAGTATCAGCAGCTGCTTATTGCAACATAATAAGTAGCTGCCAATGCGTGTCACCCAAAATGTCTTGGCGTGTCACCTGTGACACGCATGTCACAGGTTCGCCATCACTGTCCTATGAGGATATCATAAATGTCTCTGGCTGTCATACCATTTTAAATACTTCCATTTGTGTTGTTTATGAGGACTGTAAAGGACCCTTGTGTTTTACACTTTTTTTTGTGTTTCCAATTGTGTGTTACGGCCCTATTACCGCAGAGTAGCAAATTGTCACATTGTTTGAGAACAGTATAAAAGATCTTCTATTATCGACAGCACATTGTCCTGTGTAAATAGGTATGTATTGCTGAGAAGAAATAAACTGTATATAAACTGTATGGTTTATATGGTTGGTCAGCAGTTGCCTGCTCAAACACTGAGGAATCTAAATGGCCTGTAGTCATCCTGGTGTGAGCCCGCCTGCCTGCTCTGGGGTTGGATCATACCACTGCAGATTCACTTTTTCTTCTTTTTTAAGTTAGCCATCTTGTGGCGTCAATTACTATAGCTTCATTCCATTTTCTTTGTAGCATTTCCCCAGTTCCCACTTTGAGCTTCTTGTCTTGAAATTTTATATTTACCTATATAAAAAAAAAAAACACATGCATACACACTGGTAAAGTCTTCTATATTTTTTATTAGACACTTATATACTGGCATTTGTTACACAACTCTTGCCTTTCTTTCACATTCATTGCATAATTATACTACACTGAAGCATTAGTCTTGTTAATAATAAAAATAGCAACAGAAATTACTGTTTTTGTTTAATTTCATTACTAAAAAAGTTAAGTTATTCAAAAAGTATAAAACCTATTTTAAGTAAAAGTTTCTTAATTTGAAGGGCACTTATATAATACATATTAATATAGTATAATAGAAAGAACCAATACTTGGAATGACCTTTCTAAAGTAGAAAAGGCATATGTATAAGGCATAAAGTTAGAATAATAGCAAATCATTAGTCATACAGAGTGCAATGGGTGGTTAATATGGCTATGACAACTTCTGGATAGCACCTAAAATCTGCAATTATACAAAGCAGAAAATATAGCAACTAGTCCAGGATCATGTAAAGTATGTAAATCATATGAGCAAGATATTAAATACATTATGTATAATAGCCCACAGCTGTATTCAATATGCTACAGATAGACCCCAACTGCTAAGTGAAGATCCCATAATGCAATGCTTTCTACAGCAGCATTTTTCTGGGAAGATTGATATATTAAAGGCTTATCCCAGATCAGAAATTTGAATGCGACAATTAGGGGTGGTGTAGAAAATAAAAATGCATATATGGACTCCATCACCTCCACTGCTTTGTTTGTATACAGAGTGGCTGCAGCGGGTATGATGGGTTGACGGGACCGTTGCAGCCTAACATCGCTGAGCAGTTGAGCTGTGCAGTGGAGATGACGGTCGGTCCAGTGCAGGAATGGATGAGAGGATGCAGATAAGTATCAGTGCTTTTTTATTTTCTACAGACAGTTTTATTAGAATTTCTGATCTGGGACATCTTTAATATACTATATGCTGCTTGTTGTAAACACAACACCTCACAGTGACAATGAGAGTAAGCTCTCTACAGACACTAAACATAAATGCAGCAGAATGGGTGCAGGTACAGGACAGAACTATATAACCCCTGTTTTTCTTATTTTTATCTGTTGTTCTGGCACTTCTCCATTTGATAAATAAACAAGATGGAAGAAAGCTCCCATCTTGTTTTCAATATTATTGTCAATGATGACGGATGCAGACAGAATGTACTCTTTCTTCTTTTATCATTCTATTAGTTTTTGAGTCTATTGTTCTGCAACAGCCAAATCATAGACTGACAAAGCCAGAGATTTGATATTTTCTTAAGTGGCAGCTGGTAGATATAACAACAAATATCCCCTTATGAACACCATTTTGTATTTTATTTTATTATCAGTTCAGAATTATGGTGTAATTAAACTTATTTTTAGTGGTCAGAGCTTAAAATGCTCTGCATAGACAGAACTTTGGACCTAAAACTGACACGATCTTAAAATATGGACTTTAATTTTCATATGGTTACCATCTAAAAACATAGACCTGCATTTTACAGGGTTTATCTGGTTTCTGTTATTGATGGTCTAGCCTGGGTGTCAAACTCCTGCAGATCACTTGTATTGAGACAGCATTGAAGTCTGTCTTGTTACAGGTGATCTGCTGAGCGCTGGACTGGATAAAAAACAGATAACCCCTTTAAGTCCTCTTTTTGCCAAAAAAGCTACATATAACATTTTATAACTCAGTATCATAAATACATACCGGTAACAACCATGCTATGGTCAGATTAACACATTGAATGATTGGTGCAGTATGTTTAAAGAGGACCTTTCACGTCCTCATGTATATAAGGTTTTACATACCGCTAGAAAGCCGACAGCGCACTGGCGGCTTTCCCATTATATGCCCCGGGGCTGGAGATATCGGGGATCTAAATTTCACCGTTCACTGTCAGAAGGGAACTCCTGACAGTCTAGCTGCGCTGTGAGGAACGCCCTGACTGTGCTAGTTCATAGATTTGTACTGGGGGGGGTTCCTCACAGCTCAGTGTCATCACTGGGCTGTAAGGAACGCCCCCTCTGACAGTACAGCGCTATAGACGAGTACAGAGAGAGGCTGCGGTCCTTACCGCCCAGTGATGACGCTGAGCTGTGAGTAACGCCCCCTCAGTACAGGGCTATGGAGGAATACTGTCAGGGAGGGCGTTCCTCACAGCGCAGCTAGACTGTCAGGAACGCCCTTCTGACGGTGAATGGTGAAACTATGACTGTCAATATCTCCAGCCCCGGGGCACATACCGGGAAAGCCGGCAGTGTGCTGAATTCAGCGCGCTGTCGGCTATCTAGCGGTATGTAAAACAGCATATACATGAGGACATGAAAGGTCCTCTTTAACACTGCCTAAACAGGCACCCTAACTAAACTTAAACACAGACTGACGTTACTTTAACTTAGATTTAGTATAGAAATTCACATTTTCATAAAAGTGGTTAACATAGAGTGAGAGATAGAAGTTGTATAATCTGCAGAAAAATTATATTTCTTTATATGTCCAGAATATTTGTACACTGATCAAGGTTAAATAGGCAATACTAACTTGTCCATATAATATGAAAGCAAAAGGCACATAAAATAGTGATATAGCTGATGAAATGAAAATATCCTTTTCTTAGTTCTGATCTTTTTGTTGAAGTTTTGCAGTAATTTAGCTATAGCTAATTAAATTGATAACTTCTACATATACTAAGTTATGAATAAGTGATCTATGCAATTTTAACACAAAGTTTTTAAGAGTAAAAGTTGTTACTACCTCCTATTATCTTTCTTAGTAATGTATAGTAAAAAGTATAATACGAATCCTAAAACAGCATCTTTTTTTAAATAACCATATAGATATAAAATGCATAGTGGTCTGGAGAACACCTCCATATTTCACAAGTAAACTCCATTTCTTTTCATATACAAATAACACAACTCCAGGTATTAAGTATAGTATACTTCCCTACCCATATCTTTTGTGCTCACCCATTCCTACTTCCTTAAGGTCATAAGCATTCATATTGGAGCAATTAAAGGGAGTCTACAGCCACCAAAACTACTTTTAAATGCTAATATGCTGTTGCAGGAAGCCATTACTCTCATACTGACACACATGCTGGATAACATGATTTATTTTGTGTTACTGCCTGTCAATCATTCTGTTTAGGGGTGGCAATGAGTGGTGACCTTAAAAGGAAAACAGTTACTCCAGTAGACACAGACACAACCTAGAAGCACCAAAAAGCTCATCTGCATCTGGTTGAATTTCTCAACAGCAAAATTGTGCTATGACACAATAACGATATGTGCAGTATTTGAGTAATAGCACTACAACGGCATATACGTGATGTAAAAGTGGTTTTGGTGGAAATAGACTGCCTTAATTAATCTCTCCTATTCTGTAATATCTTTGTCTAGCAATATTTAAATGTGACTGTCAACCTTTCCTGTACTTACTTTGCTACTGATTTAAGAAGTGTTTCGTTTTATCTGGATGAGCCTATAGGCTGTAGCCTGTAGGCTTGTTCAGTAAAGATCAACTATCAAAGGAACCTTCCAAGTTACGTAATAAAATGCAGCAACCATTCAGAAAGAGCACAGTATATTAACTTTCATATATAAATCTTGTTTGAATGGTTGGAAAACATAGGGAAAAAAGCACTAATTTACAGATACTTATTACACAGGCTTTGCAATTGTGGTTGTGAGCCACCAAGATTTTTATAAATAAGTGTCAGTGTGAACAGGATTGAGGTATAGCAGCAACAAACAGCTAAGACCCTAAATAATTATCTGCAGGGTTGTCATATGCAGACAATCATCGTCCATATGCCCTATTAGAGTTTATGGACATCAAAAAGGAGACCCTGCTGTGGATCCCATCTGTGAGTCAGAATGGAGAGCTGTTCTGTAGAAGTTCCCATTCTGGCAGACTCCAGCAATACTTGTATTACAAGGGCAGTCATTCATGTGACTGGCAGGTATGTAATATTACATCTCAATTCTAGTAGCCCACAAGGAAAATGCCTGTCTGGTCATGGCTTTCCCTGGCAAAATCAAATGTTTGTTCGTGGTGCCAGGAGCCTGGGTGATCACCTGAACAGGGATGTCCATCAACCACTTTAAGAGACATCTTGGTAAACATTCTATTGTTCATTTATATTAAGAAACACAATGGAAGGGATACTATTGGGCTATTCTCAAAAACATGAAGTCAAAAACAAATTTGAGTCTCCCTTAAAGTGAAAGTACTGGTAATTTATCAAAATAGATATAAAGCAAAGTTCCACAGTAGAGTCAGAATTAGAATTAATCCTTTTATCTGTCAGAGAAATCCAGCAATAAGCAGGAGAGCTGCAATGTACAACATTTAACTGCATTACACAATATGAAAGAGATGTATCAAAACTAGTAGAAGGGCAAAGTCCCAACCCCATTCTGGTATTCATGTTCAAAAGTACGTAGGGAAATGATATCAGCAGCCTGTCTAATAAATCTCCTGAAACTTGTCACGCCGCCAAATAAAATAAACCATGAAAACCCAAAACTAGACTGCGTGCTTTCACACACAATCCTGGCCAGTTGTATAGGAATTATACATTGCGCATACAAGATTTCACTTGTAACAGCTAAATAATCATGATCTACATTTTATGGCTACAGAAATAACACAATACTTTGTATCCATACTTATATGAGTAGGTTGAGTGACTGCGATTGCACTGACTGACACAAAGCTGTGGTGGTAAGAAAAGTGACTGCAACAGGATGTCTTGATAACTTCTTTTATGCACAGATGCACCAGAGTGTAATAGAAATACATACTTTCATTATCTGCTAAATATGAAACACCTGCAAAAGTATTGAACAGAATATACAACGCACCAAATTCAACCAAATTCATGTAAATGGTGGGCCTATAAACTGTCACTAACACAATTCTATTCCCCCCATTATTAGCCATCAGTTTATGCTCATGGAAAATTGTCTGGGCCAATTACACAAATGTGCAGTTAATTTAAAAATTCTTCTTTATTGACTATCCCTAAAATCATAAACTTCATTGGTCACCTGACCCTATCAGGCTATGACAGAGAAAAGTGTGCTTGACTATGCCAGACTGAAATGCTGATATGAAAACATTGTCTTTGCATTTCATGAAATTCATGAAAAATAAATTGTCTCCAAATGATAGCTTTTTGCAATATAAACACTTTTGTAATATACTGTCATTAAAACTTTTCAGCATGTTGTTGACAGAGGAGGAAATGCTCATCTTCCTTTTTGGGTTAAGATCATCACCTCCCAGCAGTCCCAAACTGCTCCTTGGATTTCTCTAAATATTCCAAGCAATTGTTATAATACGTCTCTGCTGGTATAGATCAGAAAAAGCTATAATTTTTTTTCATGGGACAACCCCTTTAATTTCAGCACCTCTGATGATGCACCAGATAATAAGGTGGTGCAGATATGAGTCTGGTTAGATGCAATTGTAGAGTAACTTGTGGCTAGAAAGTTAGGTAATTTACACTGAAATAAATGACCTACTGTCCTGGGCATGTTAATATATGTAGATCCCTTTTCACGATTTTTACCTAGAAGAAATTTAATATTCTGAGACAACTACAAACCTACTCTTGTGCATGCAATAAAGCATCCAATAGAGCACAGCATAATTTTCTTTTTTCTGTAAGATCCCACTTCAGGCTGAGGCCCCACGCTTCGGAAATGCTGCTTTTTTTTTGTTGAAGATTTTGCTGCGTTTTTTTTTTTTTGAGCCAAGAATGGCTACAAAAGGAATAGGAAATATATAGGCAATACTTATACTTCTACCTTTTGCTCAATACACTTCTGGCTTTGGCTAAAAAAAAAAACCAAAATCTGCAATGTTTCTGCAAAATGGGGCCTCAGCCTCAATCTGAGAAAATACTTTTCTATAAATGAAACTCCTAGACTGCTGTGGGTGCTATGCTACAGCTCTGTACAACAGCTGTCACAGGATACGCATGAGCCATAATGCTGAATTTAGACTGCAGCCAGTAGTAATCTGAAATGTATCTGAATGAGCCTTGTTTATTTCTGGCAGATTGCACGACCCAGCAATGAGAAAACATGGCTGTATGAAACTGAACATGTGCATAAAAAATGACATCTGCTATGGTATATTTCCTCGTGGGTTGCTTTGTTCACAAAGTTGGCCACATCTGACTGAAACAGCTGCAGATAGGATAACCTGGAGCTCTACAAAACTTTTCACCAAATTGGCAAAACAATTTTTCAATTTTGGGTCTTTCATCCAATACAAAGTGAACCTTTCACACTGAAAATGAAGACCCAATGCAAGTAATAAGCAGGAGGAGCTGAGCAGATTGATACATAGTTTTATCTATTGATTTATTTCTCTGCACATTCTGAGCTGTTGTCCACTGGGCGGTCCTACTCAGTGTTTTGTGCTGCCTGCAGACTGCATTGCATTTTCAGGGTGACTAGTTATTTTTCTCATTCAACAGAGCACTGAAGTAGCCTGCAGAGAAGGCATGATGGCACATAGCACAGGCTCACCATGACCCCAGTACTTCAATACCTCAGCTGTGCAAATGAAGGCATTGGATTACCTCAAATGCTGCCAATTAGTTTTATGGAGCCAGACTCTGTAAACTGTTAACCCTGTCACAAACGGCTCATCAGAATAGAAGAAGAAAGGAAAGGTTAGTAGGGCAGGTTTACTAATCCTGTCTAAAAAAAAAAAAAAAAAAATCACTGTTGGTGTGTGTGTGTGTGTGTGTGGGGGGGGGGGGTGTTACAAAGTTTTGCTTGGGGCCCTAAAATATATGTATGTGCCCCTGACCGTGCCAAGCCCTTAGCGTTCAGGTTTCTTTTCTTCGTGTCCACCTGGGGTTACCCACGTAAAGCCCACGGACCCCACAGACTATAATGGTGTCCGCCGGGTTTCCTCCCAAAATCAGCGGAGATTCCTCTGCATATTTTAAGCGGAATGGGGGACGGAGTCCCCAAACAGTCACTGAATGCTAATGTGACTGCAGCCTTAGACAGTCTAAAAGCTGAACTGCAAGACTAATTAAATACAAGGTATAAATAAGGTTCAGGAAAGAAATGTTTTATAAAAATAAGGGGGATCAATCCAAAATTAGCTGGCGGAAGGTCAAAAGCAATGTCAGGAAATGAGACTTGAATCAAACTTCCAGCAGATGTAGTTGGGAAATCTACAGTAAGTGAATTTAAGCATATCTGGGATAAACATGTCTGTCTTAAGATAAAATGGAAATGATATAAGGGAAGATTACATGGACCATGTGGTCAATTTCTGCTGTCAATCCTCTATGTTTGTATGTCCCAACATGCCATGTTTTGCCAGGAGTGTAACTAAAGCCTCAGGGCCCTAGTGCAAAAGCTAAACTTGCACAACTTCTTCTGACAAACTTCAACCGCGCCTCATCTGTACATTTTAGCAGTATTTACATTACAACTATGCCCTGTACTGTACATTATCTACCTTTTTGTTTTAAGGCACCTGTCAATCGTTAAGCTTCCAATTTCACTATAGATTGCATTTAGCTTGTGTTCAGTCTAAGTTAGATTACCAAATGCATTTTCCCTTCTTTCTGTACCACTCTGTTCCCTAATAAGCTGCATGCACCATAGACGAAATATGGCATGTTGGAATAAGTAACTTTTGACTCAGGCAGGGCTGCATAAGGGTTTGTCTTTTTTATAGGGTAAGATAATGGTCAGGTTGTAGTCAATTAGGACTGCAGTTCTAAAATTAGGCACTCTAGGGAATACTAAGTTTTTATTGGTAGGGTGCAACAGGGATAGTAATGGTCCTCTTTTTATCTCCTGCCCTAAACCTCACATTTTCTCACCTGTACTTTGGACTATTTCCTATCAAATCGTCCTGGAACTTCCTCATTTCAATCAAGGTCATTTACAGGCACCATCCATAGGACTCAACATCATCTTACAGGGGCCAGATTGGTAAGAATGCATGTTTCCTTTTGTCTTATACTGTACATTACTGTACTGAATTATATGCACTGTGTAGGTGCCATTTTCTGGCATCAGTAACAGTAAATTTAATGGACTGAGTTAAACACCACCCCTGCCCAGTAAATCCTGTTTAAGGTCGGGGACTTAAATTACAAGCAGTGAAAATGTTGCGATTTGCAAAAGCGTTGTGTTTTTGGAAATCGCAGCATGTCAGTTATACCTACGGAAACTATGGCTGTTTCCCTATAGGTATATTGGAAGCACTGCGGGTATACTGTGAAAAGCACTGCGGGTAAAACCGTGATGCATTGCCGCCAAGGTTTTTCCAACACTGCTTTTTCGCTGCGGCCTGCTACGTGGGGCCTTAGCCTTAAAAATGGCAATATTGTAGATCAGTGATAAATTATTGCACAAATTAGACATTAAATCATTTGCGACTTTTTACTGCCAAAAAAGTGGCACAGAAGGTTTAATAAATTTCAGCCCATAATATTGAAGGAAAGTGACCTACTGTTTGTACAGTACCTAACAGAGTGCTACACACCATCTTGAACCAGGTGACAAAGGATCCATGAGTTGCTATCATGCCACAGATCCTTTCAGTGCCATTTCTATTCTATGTACATTGAAGCAGATTTATGAACACTGGTGTTTTACACCAGTCTTCATATCGACTGCAGAAGTGGAGGGTTCACCTTATTTGTGAAGAGGCTGTGTGCCTGCATTAAAATCTATGTCAGCTTGTAGCTGGTATAGATTTCAGGAATTCTTTATGCTAGTAAACTGGTGTAAATGATTCTAAATCTTTTGGGAACATTGGCCCCACCCACACCATTCACTTTGCCATACTCTATTCCAGGAAAACGGAGATGACAGTACAAAACAGAAAAAAAGTTGCAAATTTTTGCACAGAAAAGATTTGCACAAATATGTGTGACTTTTTCATGGCTTGTATGCCAGAAAACTGGTGTACAAGGTACTGTAAATCTCCCCATTGTTTATATATTTGTGAGCCCCAGATGAAACTTCAGTTGAGACATTAATGGTGTGTAACTTATTACACTAATGTGGACACGAAGAGTTACTTTGGGATAAGATCCTGTGTAAAGTGAACCTTTGTGATGTAATTCCTTTATAATAGCCCTGTAGTAATGGGGCGGCCCCATTCAGTTTTGCGTTGACAATATACTATGTAAGTGATCTCAGTATAGATACTTAATATTTTTTTTATTGAGTATCTACATCTCATGGTTGTAGTCAGAGCACCTTACTGCACCTATTACTGCTTTATACAGCACTCTATATGCTATTTCACATGTCTGGGTGTTTCTAGTCATGTTAAATGAGCTTTAAGTTTTAGACTTTAGTTCTATAGTGATACTTATCTTAGAAATGTGCCTAACATTTCTTTATGACATGAATAAACTTTACTTACTGTACCTGGATACTCCCTCAACTCATTTCATACTCACAGATAACATATGACTTAGTAAACAGGAACAGCAAGCTAGTAAACAGGCCGTCCAAGCCCAACCTTAAATTTACTGGTGACGCTGGATGACATTTATGGAGTTAAATATTTACACACACTCTATTTATATAATGATTGCAAATTGCATCTATAATCACCGGAGGGGAATATACATTATTGCTGACTTCATGTCATCTGTTTAATAATAACAATAAAAGGTCCTGATTTACATATAATATTCAGTAACTGGTTTACTCTTCATTAAAACCAAATAAATGATTCTCTTAATACAGGGATATATTCATTACACCCACATTACATCTTCCTTCATGGATCCAGTAACAAAAACAAGAAAAGCATAACAATATTCAGGTATGCTAGGCATGAAAATTAGCCACTAATGGAGATAAGGCAAACTTGGATATATTCTGCTATATTACTCTAAGGCACACATCTTCCAGCACTTGAGATATATTTCTTTATACTCACTGTACAGTGCAATTGTATAGAATCACACAAACTAAAAAAAATACTCATCACTAAAGATGATATCAAACAGTAGATTATAATAAATCTTTGGCATATTTTATTCTTTTTTGGTTACCATTAGAGGAACCCCAGGCAAAATGTATATTCTGCATTATGACTAGTCTAGGGCCTAATAAATGCCAAATAAATGATTCCGTGTAATGTTCCACCCCTAAGGCTCTGTATTAGGTATAACACAGTGTATAGGATTTGCCTAGATTGTTTGTTTTTACTCAGGAATGAATTACAAATAAACTTATTCTCATTATGATACACTGCACCTTACGCTAAGTTCACATTAGGGTTCGGGTTTCAGTTCTTCAGGTCCACTTGGGGACCCTGAAAAACGGAAACCCTATCCGCTTACAAAGCGATTATCTGCGAAAACCCGCAGACTTCATAGACTATAATGGGACTTTTCTCTGCACCTATTTTAAGGAGAATGGGGAAGGAGTCTCATACTGAGACTGAGACGCTAGTGTGAACCTAGCCTTAATCTGCATTTCTGAAGTAAACAGCCCTTGTTAAGCAATTGTTCAGACATATTTATCAAAATAGATGGCATGCTATTAAGGCACATATTCATAGACTACCCTTATAACACCTACCCTGCCAGTACTGCAAAGTCTTTGGATCATTCAAAGATGTACTCATGGAGGATTACTATAAACAATTAAGTTATAAAGTGCTTATACAGTAAACACTTTGAGTTGCACTTTGGTACATATGGAATGATAATCCTCCAAGTTATACATCATTCCAAAATGGGAGAGAGATATTTCAAGCACAAAGTTACTGTAGCTTCAGACATACAGGAATGTATTTCAAAAATATACATAGCAACCTGATGTAAGGTTGGGTCTTTATGTGGAAGAATGCAATTTGCTCATTTCTTTTTGAGCATTAAGACAACATTTGAGCATGATTCTGAGGGCAAGGTCACACATTGCAATTTTTTGATGTCATTGTTGAAACCAATTGTAAAATAGAGGAGATGTAAAGATTCTTACCCTGATCCACAACTAGTACTGGCTTTAAAAATTGCATTAGAAAACTGAACGTGTGTCTTTACCCTAAGTCTAGCTAAAAACCAGCTATTTAAATCAACAGGCATGCTTATCTTGAACAGAAGAAATACATATAATATAATGCAAATATTCACAGAAAGCTCAATCATTTTCTAGCTGAAAAGTGTCATGGCATATGACGGCATGTGACCGCCACCCAGCTCAATAGTATTGTTTGTGGACGACTTTGCTATTATGTTAATATCATCCATAGGTAATCCTAACATCTTGAACATTTGAGAACTTGCAGTAAAAATGTATGTATACCTAGCATCAATTGAAGAAAAACTTAAAGAGGACCTTTCACGTCCTCATGTATATGCTGTTTTACATACCGCTAGAAAGCCGACAGCATGCTGAATTCAGCGCACTGCTGGCTTTCCCTTTATATGCCCGGGGGCTGGAGATATCGGGGGTCTAAATTTCACCATTCACTGTCAGAAGGGCGTTCCTGGCAGTCTAGCTGCCCTCTGAGGAACGCCCTCCCTGATAGTATTTCTCCATAGCACTGTACTGGGGGGGGGCGTTCCTCACAGCTCAGCGTCATCGCTGGGAGGTAAGGAACGCCCCTCTCTCTGTCCTCATCCATAGCTGAGTACTGTCAGAGGGAGCGTTCCTTACTGCCCAGTGATGACGCTGAGATGTGAGGAACGCCCCCCCCCCCAGTACAGGGCTATGGACGCGTACAGTCAGGGAGGGCGTTCCTCACAGCGCAGCTAGACTGTCAGGAACGCCCTTCTGACAGTGAACGGTGAAATTTAGACCCCCGATATCTCCAGCCCCGGGGCATATAACAGGAAAGCCGGCAGTGCGCTGAATTCAGCGTGCTGTCGGCTTTCTAGCGGTATGTAAAACCGCATATACATGAGGACGTGTAAGGTCCTCTTTAACTCCAGCAGGTTGCAAAATAAAATACACTGAAATTGAAAACATACTGTAAAGACTTCAAGCGCTTTCACTCCATCAGTCTAATGTGATTGTAAATCAGACAATTTTTGTGCATAGAAATCGGATAAACAAAGTAGAAACCTATTCAGTCAGACTGAATATCAATAGAAAGGATGCTGGAAAAACGAAACCCAGCATTGATGCAAAGCTAGTTCTGAATAGGTATTACTTTTCTGTAGTATTAGTGAGACAACTTTATAGACCTGCATAATACCCACACATAAATGCTGGGTTTCATTCAATAGGCAGAAATAAAGAAATCTGACATGGCAAGCTTAAATTGTAAATGCAAGCAAACACTCTAGTGTGATCATACAGCTTTGGTTTTGTAGCACCAATTGCAAAATTCAGTCACTGTCATACAAAAGTCATATGTAATATGTTTCTGTAAAATAATGGAAATTATATAATGGAGACATCTTCCTTTTTATAATTTTCAGCCGTGCCAGGTGTCAATGCACTGGCCGTATTATCCATAATTTTCACTTCAGCATCTTTATCCAGTGTTTTTTCCTTCTCTTTTAAAGTCCTTTCATGGATCCAAGGGATAAGACAAAGGATAATTCCGCCAATGATTGGAGGAATTCCCGCCAAATAAAATGCTACATCGTAAGAGCCAAGTTTGTCACGCAGAAAACCTGGAAGAGACAGTAAATTATAGGAAGTGTCAGTCACTAATATCAATGGATTTTCACATACAGTCAGTATGTTCAGAAAAGTTTTGCTACTTGATGCATGATTACATTGCAAATAGATTATATCTTAGCTACTGCACATTCATTGCTCTTATTCCAAGTTTATTTACATACTTAAAGAGGTTATCTGGCTCCAGATGGAGGTTTCATATTGATGCCCTATCAACAGGATGTGAAACCTGCACAGATCAGCTGTTCTAGCAGCCTCTAGGAGCCAGAAACTGGTGTAGTAGATGGGGGGTAGTGTGCAGGCTTCTCCTTTTCAAGTAACAAAAACAGAATGGCAGTTACTCAGAACCATCACCATACAGTGAACAGCGCTGCTGTGCCAGTTCTATTACTTGAATAGGAGAAGTACTTCCTATCCACTGCACCAGCTTCCAGCGCCTGGAGGCTGCAGAAACAGCTGTCCTGTGCAGGGTTTGAGCACCCCACAAATCACATACTGTACTGATGAGCTGTCCTGTGGATAAGTCATCAGTATGAAAATTGATGATCCATCTGGGTCTGGAAAATCTGTTTAGGCTAATGTCCCACACAGTGTAAACGCAGTGCGTTTTTTTTTCCGCAGCGTTTTTCATTGCATTTTTGTTAGGTTTTTTCTCTGCAGATTTTCTTCCCTTAATAAAACTATGGCGAAAACGCAGCTTTTCTGCATTGGATTTTTTTCTGCAATGTGTGGATGGGATTAGCCAGAATCTCATTCATTTTGCAGGTACTGTAAAACGCGGCATTTTTTTTCCGTGCGTTTCCGCATTGGCAAAAACGCTGCGTTTTCGCAACGTGGGGCTTAGCCATAGACTGAGGCCCCATTTTTTTGTTTCAGATTTTGCTTCATTTTTGAGCTAACCCATTTATTGTATACACATTATGGTACGTGCCTGATGTGCTGTGCTTGTCTGTTTTATGTGCTGAATTTATCCAGTGTATGTGCGGTGCTTGCATGACCTGTTTGCTACACTTGTACAATGTGTGTACTGTGCTTGTATTAGGTGCGTTGCTGCTCTTCTGAAGTGTGTTACAGTGCTTGTGTGGTCTGTTTGTGGTGCAGTAGCATAACTAAAGTCCTGTAGGCCCTGGTAAAAACTTTGAATAAAGCCCTCTACCCCATCCCTATTCTTGATAGAGGCAGTTATTGGTGCTGCAGTAGGCTTGAAAGGAATACAGCTAATAGTACTCACAATTACCGTTGTCAAGAATATGGTGAGTTAGCAGTGCAGCACCCAGCATGTAAACAATGCATGCTCTGAAACAGGGGTCCTGACAGTCGGATGGCCTATTTTAGTGATACAGTGGGGAAAAAAAGTATTTAGTCAGCCACCAATTGTGCAAGTTCTCCCACTTAAAAAGATGAGAGAGGCCTGTAATTGACATCATAGGTAGACCTCAACTATGAGAGACAAAATGAGAAAACAAATCCAGAAAATCACAGTCTGATTTTTAAAGAATTTATTTACAAATTATGGTGGTCAATAACAAAAGTTCATCTCAATACTTTGTTATATATCCTTTGTTGGCAATGACAGAGGACAAACGTTTTCTGTAAGTCTTCACAAGGTTGGCACACACTGTTGCTGGTATGTTGGCCTATTCTTCCATGCAGATCTCCTCTAGAGCAGTGATGTTTTGGGGATGTCGCTGGGCAACACGGACTTTCAACTCCCTCCAAAGGTTTTCTATGGGGTTGAGATCTGGAGACTGGCTAGGCCACTCCAGGACCTTAAAATGCTTCTTACGAAGCCACTCCTTCGTTGCCCTGGCGGTGTGCTTGGGATCATTGTCATGCTGAAAGACCCAGCCACGTTTCATCTTCAATGCCCTTACTGATGGAAGTAGGTTTGCACTCAAAATCTCACGATACATGGCCCCATTCATTCTTTCATGTAAACGGATCAGTCGTCCTGGTCCCTTTGCAGAGAAACACCCCCAAAGCATGATGTTGCCACCCCCATGCTTCACAGTAGGTATGGTGTTCTTTGGATGCAACTCAGCATTCACTCTCCTCCAAACACGACGAGTTGTGTTTCTACCAAACAGTTCTACTTTGGTTTCATCTTACCATATGACATTCTCCCAATACTCTTCTGGAACATCCAAATGCTCTCTAGCAAACTTCAGACGGGCCCGATATGTACTGGCTTAAGCAGGGGGACAAGTCTGGCACTGCAGGATCTGAGTCCCTGGCAGCGTAGTGTGTTACTGACGGTAGCCTTTGATACGTTAGTCCCAGCTTTCTGCAGGTCATTCACTAGGTCCCCCCGTATGGTTCTGGGATTTTTGCTCACCGTTCTTGTGATCATTTTCACCCCACTGGGTGAGATCTTGCGTGGAGCCCCTGATCGAGGGAGATTATCAGTGGTCTTGTATGTCTTCCATTTTCTAATTATTGCTCCCACAGTTGATTTCTTCACACCAAGCTGCTTGCCTATTGCAGATTCAGTCTTCCCAGCCTGGTGCAGGTCTACAATTTTGTTTCTGGTGTCCTTCCACAGCACTTTGATCTTTACCATAGTGGAGTTTGGAGTGTGACTGTTTGAGGTTGTGGACAGGTGTCTTTTATACTGATAACAATGTCAAACAGGTGCCATTACTACAGGTAATGAGTGGAGGACAGAGGAGCCTCTTAAAGAAGAAGTTACAGTTCTGTGAGAGCCAGAAATCTTGCTTGTTTGTAGGTGACCAAATACTTATTTTCCACCATAATTTGCAAATAAATTCTTAAAAAATAAGACAATGTGATTTTCTGGATTTGTTTTCTCATTTTGTCTCTCATAATTGAGGTCTACCTATGATGTCAATTACAGGCCTCTCTCATCTTTTTAAGTGGGAGAACTTGCAAAATTGGTGGCTGACTAAATACTTTTTTTCCCCACTGTATGTGATCAATTTTTAAAAGGTGCATAACCATTTTAAAGGGCTATACAAGTGCTTTCCTATTGATGATCTATCCTCAAGATAGGTCAACAATAAAAGATCAGTGGAGGTCTGACACCAGGGACCCCTTGTGTGACACCTGTGACCTCTTCACTGCTTACATTGGATGCTGTCTGTTTTATAGTGACCGTACAATGTAATTACATCCAGTTCACTTCTACAGGACATGGCTCTAATAACATTGAACAGGCACTATAAATAATACGGTATGCAATGTAAATAGTGAAAGGGTCAAGGTGCTCACGCAAGTTCCGTATTCCCTTCAAACAACTCATCAGTGGGGGTCATGGGTTCTTGACACCCACTGATGTCTTATTGATAATATATCCTGAAGTCAGATCATCATAGCATGGAACTGAAATACCCCTTTAAGGCTGGGGACCCATGTTGCGAAAACGCTGGCACCTCCTGCGGGAGCGGGAGTGGGGAGCAGACAAATAAGTAATCACCCAAAACTGCTATAGGGGGACCAGTGAAGGGGCTACTGTATGGGCCATATAGTGGCCCCTTCACTACCCCCCCATATAGTGGCCCCTTCACTATCCCCCCATTATAGTGGCCCCTGCACTATTCTGCCCCCCCCCCTATAGTGGCCTCTGCACGATTCTCCCCCCCTATAGTGGCCCCTGCAATATTCTCCCCCCTATAGTGGCCCCTGCACTATTCTCCCCCCCCCATAGTGGCCCCTGCACTATTCTCTCCCCCATAGTGGCCCCTGCACTATTCTCCCCCCCTATAGTGGCCCCTGCACTATTCCCCCCCATACAGTGGCCTCTGCACTATTCTCCCCCCCTATAGTGGCCCCTGCAATATTCTCCCCCCCTATAGTGGCCCCTGTACTATTCTTTCCCCATACAGTGGCCCCTGCAGTATTCTCCACCCCATACAGTGGCCCCTGCACTATCCCCCCCTATAGTGGTCCCTGCACTATTCTCCCCCCTATAGCGGCCCCTGCACTATTCGCCCCCCCCATAGTGGCCCCTGCACTATTCTCCCCCCTATGGTGGCCCCTGCACTATTCTCCCTCCCATACAGTGGCCCCTGCACTATCCCCCCCTATAGTGGCCCCTGCACTATTCCCCCCCATACAGTGGCCCCTTCACTATCCCCCCATTATAGTGGCCCCTGCACTATTCTGCCCCCCCCCCCCCTATAGTGGCCTCTGCACGATTCTCCCCCCCTATAGTGGCCCCTGCAATATTCTCCCCCCTATAGTGGCCCCTGCACTATTCTCCCCCTATAGTGGCCCATGCACTATTCTCCCCCCCATAGTGGCCCCTGCACTATTCTCTCCCCCATAGTGGCCCCTGTACTATTCTCCCCCCCTATAGTGGCCCCTGCACTATTCCCCCCCATACAGTGGCCCCTTCACTATCCCCCCATTATAGTTGCCCCTGCACTATTCTGCCCCCCCTATAGTGGCCTCTGCACGATTCTCCCCCCCCCTATAGTGGCCCCTGCAATATTCTCCCCCCTATAGTGGCCCCTGCACTATTCTCCCCCTATAGTGGCCCATGCACTATTCCCCCCCCATAGTGGCCCCTGCACTATTCTCTCCCCCATAGTGGCCCCTGCACTATTCTCCCGCCCTATAGTGGCCCCTGCACTATTCCCCCCCATACAGTGGCCTCTGCACTATTCTCCCCCCCCCTATAGTGGCCCCTGCAATATTCTCCCCCCTATAGTCGCCCCTGCACTATTCTTTCCCCATACAGTGGCCCCTGCAGTATTCTCCACCCCATACAGTGGCCCCTGCACTATCCCCCCCTATAGTGGCCCCTGCACTATTCTCCCCCCCTATAGCGGCCCCTGCACTATTCTCCCTCCCATACAGTGGTCCCTGAACTATCCCCCCCTATAGTGGCCCCTGCACTATTCCCCCCCATACAGTGGCCCCTTCACTGGTCGCCTATACTGTATGGGGACCATTGATGGGGCTATTATATTGGGGGGGGCAGTGATGGGGGCTAATATCCTGGGGGACATTAAAGGGGTTATCCAGGATAACTTTTTTTTTTTTAATTAGGCCGGAGCAGGTGAAAAAAAACCCCAAAACTTACTCTTCTGTGCCCATTGTCTCCCAGCGCGGCTCATTCCTGCAGCTCTGTTGTTTTCTTCCCACTGAACATGACTACCAGTGCCAGTGAGGACTTACGGCAAAAAAACAGCGGAGGTTTTTTTTTTTTGGTTTTTTTTTGGGGGGGGGGTTTCACCTCCCCCAGACTAATAATAAAATAAATAAATAAAAAAATTATGCTGGACAACCTCTATAAAGTGTGGCGCATTAGGGGGGTATATTAAAGTGGTTGTCAAGGCAGAATTTTTTATGATTTATCCCCAGGATAGGCCATAAATACCTGATCTGCATGGGGCCGATCTCACACCGATCAGCTGTACGGAGCCACTTCTTACGCCCGTCCTGTACACAATACAGGGCCGGAAGCAGAAAGCTCTGTCCACTGTCTAGGGGCTGGGCACTTTCACTGTATCTCAGCACTTATTGAAGTCAGTAGGAGCTGAGCTGCAGTGAAGGCGCCGGGCTGCTGTACAGCGGATGAAGCTTTCTGCTTCCGGCCCTGTGTTGTGTACAGAACGGGTGCTGGAAGTGGCTCCGAACAGCTGATGGGGCCGTGTGTCAGCCCTCTACCGATCAGGTATTTATGGCCTATCCTGAGGATAGGCCATAAAAAAAATTTAACCCTGGACAACCCCATTAATATGCCCCACACAGTTTAATGTGCCCCCCACTGGATGTTAGCCCCCATCACTGCCCCACACAATATCATGTCCCCATCACTGTTCCCAATGCAGTATGGGGGACCAGTGCGGACACCACTGTATTGGGGGCCATTAAAAAAATTTGGCCCAGACAACCCCTTTAAAGAGGTTGGACCATAAATTGGAGAGACCACTGTGGAGGCCAGGGAGGTGTAAAAATTTTAAAAAAAAAAAGCATACTCACCTTTCCCCAGCACCCCGTTGTCCCCCGCCAGTGTCTGTTCAGTCTCATGGTGGCGCCTCATAGCTAGAAATCCTGTACCTAATTGTTCTTAGCGGTCACATGAGGTGCAGGACTCCCACAAGAAGCCGCCGGCACGAGACTGAATGGACATTGTCAGGGAACAACACAGTATGCTTTTATTTATTTATTTATTTATTTTTATTTTACACCTCCTGCTCGCGACATGGGTTGCTCCAATTCCTGGACAACCTCTTTAAAGGATTTATCCATCTTTCTAAAATTGATTGTCCTTAGGATAGGCCATCTATATTACATCTGCGGGGGTACAACAGCCAGGACCTCTGCAGATCAGCTATTCCAGGACAATGCGGCTACAGGTAATGGTAACAATTCTAGGAGCCACGCTGTTCACTTGCCATACAGAGTGTAGTTTAGTTTAGTTGTAGTTTAGGTAGTGCAGTGGTGCACATCGTATGGTGGGTGAGCAGTATGGCATCCGACATGTTATTTCCTTTAGCCACCCTGTCTCGGTACCACGGATCTGCAGGGGTCCTGGCAGTGGGCCCCTGGAAACAATTCCACTGGTGGGCCCTAGACATCCCAGTCCGACACGGTATAGGTATAATAGGGGCAGAAAGTCTGCAGAGAAGAACTCTGCGGACTTTATGTAAAAATGCTTTGGAAAAAAACGCAATCCATTTCTACAGCGTTATTTTCCTGCAGCATTTTTTTCCTGCTGCACGCTATGTGGGGCCTTAGCCTAATGGAGTTATCCACTCCAGCCTCATGATAGCAGTTCAGGAAACCCGATAACCTGACTGATGTCTCCCTTGTAAAGACAATACATCACTGGCAGCAGAGATCAGCAATCATCTATCAGTACAGTGATGTTTCTCAGTACAGGGACATCTACACAGGCAGCAGAAATGATTGTCGATCTCTGCTGCCGGTGATATATTTTCTTTACAAGGGAGACATTGGTCAGGTTATCAGGTTTTCTCCAACTGCTGTTATGATGCTGTTGGCCCTCTACCACACAAGGCCTGGTCGCGGTTGCACCCCTTGTGACTGCAATTATTATTATTATTATTATTATTATTATTATTATTATTATTAATAAAACCGCAGCAAAATCTGCAACAAAACAGAAAATTTTTCGCAAAATGGGGCCTCAACCTATATCTCTGTATTCAGCCTCAGACATACAACTCTATGAAGCACGGAGGGGCTGAGCAGAATTCTCCTGCCAGCTGATTAATTGATTTATTGCCTCACTGTGTATACTAGCAGCCTCTTATCTATATACACAGAAGTGTTAAAAAAGCAAGGAACAAAGTGTAACAACAGCAATTATTTGAGTGTATTTTCTAATCCCCTTCCTTTCTTCATAGACTAGTATGGAGAAAGTAACTGCCTGAAAAGTGGAGAACAAAACATATTTCTTTAATAAGATATATTACAAAGTTTATTATTTTCTACTGTACTGTACCATTCATTTATGAAAAGTTGTTAATAACTGGAGGTACGCTTTAAGCAAAGTTCATAGTGTACAAGCACATGCAATGTATATTATTAAATATATTAGGGGTGTTCTCACCTCACTGATACTCTGTTGGCCTCTAGTTCCTGGTCACTCTCCACACAAAGGAATAGCCACTCATCCAATCATTGGGTTGCTGCTGCGGCCAGTTGACTGAGCTTACATTTTCTGTGTGTTGAGAGGGAGCAGGAAGTAAGGGCTGATGGGTTAACTGGGCAAGCGTCAGGACAGGAGTGGTGGGTGAGTACTACTTGTCTTATTATTTTACTGCATTCTCAGCCATTTATCCCCGCTAACATAATACAAAACAATCTTGACGTAACATTCAGATTTACCGGCAACAGGAGGACCAACAGTCATAGGAATAGACATAAATCCAAGCAAAAATCCAATGGCTTGAGATACATTCTCTGGCCCAACCAGCTCAAATGCAATGGGAGCCATAATACATATGAAGCAGCCATCAAATAAGCCCATAAAGAGACAGACAGCAATCAGACCACCAAAATTGTGGCACACCGGAATCATCATGGACATCAGTCCAATGAGAAAAAAAGATATCACCTGCAGAAAAAAAAAATCCATATAATATATTAATGGAAATATATATGATATATCATAAAGATAAAAAAGAAATAATCTGTAATTCTCTTGTTCTATAATGTTCAGAACCATAAAATTGCTAAAAATAAATACATGTATACTATATAAACAATAGAAATCAATACAGGTTCACAAAAAGACATTGAGAAACCCACGTGAAAGAACGATATATGGACCTTTTGTTCTTGAATAGATCGTGATAGTGCACCTCCCTTGTAAGCTATGAAATTCATTAGAACCGCATCTTACAAGCAATCTAATAGATGGTAGGAAGAAGCGTTAAGTTACTGTATACACAGGGACTGCATATAGTGTGTGCAGCTGCACAAGGGCCCAAAGGAAAGTGGGCCTTACTATAGTACTGTTTCAGAAAACTCACAGTGGGGCCCTGACTAGTGCCCAAAGTTCCTGCTGAGGACCTGGGGACTGTACAATTCTGTTTGGATGGGGTCTTAGTGAGGAGCTTAGCCAATGGAGGTGGGGCTTTGTATCCAACAGCTTGACCTTGCATTTATGGCAACGTGAACAAGTTGTTTTTTTTTTTTAAGTGCTATGTTTATAGTGTAACGTTAACTGTATATACATTATGGTACTGTCTGATGTGTTGTGCTTGTCTGTTTTATGTGCTGAATTTATCTCATTTGTGATCTATGTAACCAGCTTTTGTGCAGTGCTTGTACAACCTGTTTGCCGCACTTGTGCAAAGTGTACTGTGCTTGTATTACATGTGCTGCTGCTCTTGTGAAGTGTTACTGTGCTTTTGTGATCTGTGTGCCAGGGGCACATAGATCATCAATAGCACGGGACTGGAATACCCATTTAAGGATGAAGCCCCACGTGGTGTAAACGTAACACGAAAACCACAGCGAATCCCATCCACACATTGCAGAAAAATACCCGCAATATTTTTGGAAATCGCAGCATGTCAATTATACCTATGGAAACTCTGGTGTTTCCCCTATAGGTATAATTGAAGCAGAAAGTCAGCAGAGGAAATCTCTGCAGACTTTTTGTGAAAAATGCTGCGGGAAAACCATGATGTGTTCTGCTGCGGTTTTTCCCGCAGTGCTTTTTTTTGAGGTTTGGGAAAACCTGATAACCTGACTGTTGTCTCCCTTGTAAAGATAATACATCACTGGCAGCAGAGATTGGCCAAGTTATCAGGTTTTCCCTCACTGCTGTCATGATGCTGCTGGATCCCAGTATTCACCAGCGGACCACAGACCCTCTAACCCTCCAGTCCTGGTCGTGGTTGCACCTCCTGTGACTACAATCGTTATGCCCTACTGCTGTGCTTGTATTATGTCCATTGCTGTGTCATTTGTGTGACTTGTTTGCTATGCTTGTATTATATGTGAGGGCCCACAAAGCCTACAGGATAGTAAATGGAGACAAGCTCAGTTTTTCCTTCATCCACATGTGTGACAACCCCCACTTAACCCATACCAACCCTACCACCTCTGTGCCATACATCCTCTTCAGTCATGTGCCCCCTTTTGTTACCTTGCAGTCTGTTCTGTTGGCCCTCTCACATGGTTAACTGTTAACCCCCACCCTAATCTGTAGTTTATGTGTTTACATTTGAAGATAGGTTGGTTACCTAATTTGGTTTGGAATTCTTGCATGCAGGGTTTACAGGATACGATTAGGTCTCCTAAGGTGGATTCAGTGGCGTAAGAACTTGGGTAGCAGTGGTAGCGGCTGCCACAGTGCTTGGGACCTTAGGGGGTCCGGCGGGCCCCCTTATGCTTTCTTTTTTTTTTTTTTTTGTAATTTACTTATCGATCCCCGCTCCTGCTCATGGCCGCCTCCGCCTCCCCTTCTGCATCCCATATCATGCCGCTGGGGCCCCCTGGCGGGCAGAAGGATGCTGCTGTGAGCAGGAGCGGGGATCAGTAAGTGAGGCCGCAGGCCCACGAACCCCATCAAATACTACTATTATTATACAAGACCCCGGAGTATAATAATAGTTCTTGGGGGCATAATACTGTGTGCAGGGGCCACTGTGGGACATAACACTGTGTGCAGGGGCCACTGTGGGACATAATACTGTGTTCGGGGACCACTGTGGGACATAATACTGTGTGCAGGGGCCACTGTGGGACATAATACTGTGTGCAGGGGCCACTGTGGAACATATTACTGTGTACAGGGGCCACTGTGGGACCTAATACCGTGTGAAGGGGCCACTGTGGGACACAATACTGTGTGCAGGGGCCACTGTGGGACATAATACCATGTGCAGGGGCCGCTGTGGGACATAATACTGTGTGCAGAGGCCACTGTGGGACATAATACTGTGTACACGGACCACTGTAGGACCAAATACCGTGTGAAGGGGTCACTGTGGAAAATAATACTGTGTGGAGGTTCCACTGTCGGACATAATACTGTGTGGAGGGGCCACTTGGGAAAAACAGGGGGGGGCCGCTGGGACATAATACTGTGTGGAGGTGCCACTGTGGGATATAATACTGTGTGCAGGGGCCGCTGTGGGACATAATACTGTGTGCAGAGGCCACTGTGGGACATAATACTGTGTACACAGGCCACGGTAGGACCTAATACAGTGTGAAGGGGCCACTGTCGGACATAATACTGTGTGGAGGGACCACTTTGGGACATAATACTATGTGGAGGGGCCGCTATGGGACATTATACTGTGTGAAGGGGCCACTGTGGGACATAATACTGTGTGGAGGGGCCGCTTTGGGACATTATACTATGTGGAGGGGCCGCTATGAGACATTATACTGTCTGGAGGCCACTTTGGGACATTATAGTGTGTGTAAGTGGGACGTTATACTGTGTGGAGGCCAGGAAGTGGGGCGCTATGCTGTGGGGGGGGGGGTCAAAAGTTTGCTGAGCGGTCCAGTCTTTGCTAATTATGCCCCTGGATGGATTGTTTCTAGGTTTGGTGTTCTACAACTGTGGGTAAAACAGAAAGCTGTGTAGGGATTGCATTGGATAGGTTTGTATTGTCTTCAAGAATCTCTCCTTTCAGTCTTCTGTGCATCTAGAATACCCCTTAGCCACTTGCAGTGTTTGTCTCATGTATGTGCTGCGCTTGCTATGCTAATGTGTGTTCTGTACTTGTGTGATGTGTGTGCTGTGTATGTCCGCAACATGAAAAAAAAAATACAGGAAATATGTATATAGTACAGTTCCCTAATACAGTCATATGAAAAAGTACACCAAATAAAGTTTTTTAAGCATATGTGGACATCAATATTTTATCTTTATTCAAGCAGTATATAAAGTTACATAGCAACAGTCTGCAATAATTTATTAAACAAAAAAGCATTCTACCATTATTGTAAAGTGCTATAACTTTGCTCAGACATGTTTACTGCTTTGCAAAGCATCTCTGAGCAGGATGAAAACTTTTTACCCTTACCACCCATAGTTCTTGTGTGTTCTGGAGAACCCCTGCTAAGACCTCAAGTTGCCCCAGGGTATTTGTGAAACCTGGATGGAAACACTGCCCAAGACTAAAGTTTGCCCAGGAACACTTAGGCTACATGCACACAAAAAAACGAACATGAAACTGTCAATATTTAACGTCCGTTTTCTATCAGTGTGTTGCATATTTTTCAGCAGTTTTCTGGCTGTGTGTCAGATTTTAATGTTTGTTTTACATCAGCTTTGCGTTTTTAACTCTTAGTGAAAAAAAACATTGGTCTTTTTTTATTTTTTGACCCAGCCCACTCAAACATCTGTTTTTAATGTCAGTAAAACTAATACGTTACTCAAAAAAATTCTGACCTCATAGTTTTGGATTGGGTTCTCCAGGCCAGAAAAACTGACAAAAATAGTGTCCTATTTCTTAACTGACTTTCACTAACATTTGTATGCATCCCTTGACTCCAATTGTTCTAAAGACGGACATGTAAAGGGTGTTAAAAAAACATGTCCTTTTTTCACTGTTGTGTGCATGGGGCTTAGGCAGACACCAGGACTTCTAGAACATTGTACTTTCAACCAAATTAAGAACTATTCCTGGTGTCTGCATAATGACTGGAACCCCATCTATTGTTCACAGTTCAAAATGGAGAACATTTCTTTTAGTAGTAATAGTAAGAACATACCTGTAAATAGACTTTCTTGACACCTGGAATGTAATCTGCAAGTCTGCCAAAAACAAGCCTACCAACCCCAGACGTAACACCAATACATAGCAACAAAACCTCTTCCTTGACATCAGGTCCCAAACGCTCCTTAACATGTTTCATCTGTAGAGTGAAAATGGAAATAACGGTATTAATGTAAAATTCTTAAAATGCATTAAACATATGCATTAACCATACATTATTTCCAACGGAACAACATTTTCAACAGAAGAAGGAGGAATTTTCTACTGGATCATCACATATAATAAGTGTAGATTTACAGGTGCATCTCAATAAATTAGAATATCTGTGAAACATTAATTCATTTCAGTAATACAATTCATAATCAGCAGTCTTCCATGATTGTGTGTCCTACTGAACCAGACTGAGGGACCATTTAAAGGCTTAGGAAACCTTGGCAGGTGACACACTGAATTTACAATACTGAACTTTTTTACAATATTCTAATTTTCTTAGATTTGGGTTTTCATTAGCTGTAATCCATAATCAACATTTACAGAAATAAAATACTTGAAATAAAGTGTGTAAAGAATCTAGAAAATATAGGAGGTCACTTTTTTAATTGAATTACTGAAATAAATAAACGGTTCAAAGATATTCTAATTTATTGAGATGCACCTGTACATGCACAATAAATGTAATATGTTTTTGTTCCAATACATGTTTTCAAGAGCTGTCCACATAAGTCGTCACCAGTATATTATTCACTGCTTTCTCCAATGAAACACACAAGGTAACCTAGCTGTGGAAGGCCAGGACCCCACGTTACAAAACTGCAGCGTTTTGCCCAAGGCGGAAACACTGTGGCATTTTATACTACCTGGCGTTTTCCCGCATAGGTATAATAGAGGCTGAAAAACTTTCTGTGAAAAACGCTGCGGAAAAAAACACGATGCGTTTCCGTTTCTTGGCTGCAGCTTGCTGCTTGGGGCCTTAGCCTCAAGTGGTAATTGCAAATTGACAAGTGTCCGAAACAGTTGTCTAAAAACAAAGCTGTATAAAAAGCCACTACTTACCAAATGAACATAAGGCACAAAATAGCCAAAAAGTGCTGCTGGGATTCCAAATGCCCATATACAATAGCTCTTGTATTTAAAAATGGAGAAATTGAAGATCTTTTTACGCCTGTTGCTGTTCCTAGGCAACAGTGGCTTGTAGGTGAATCCAGCCAAAAAGAGAATAAACATGAGGACACATAATACACGCAGAGTATTATAAAGTCCTATTTTCTCAAGCAAAAAACTCAGGAAAAAGGGCAGTGACACAGTAAATAGGCTGCTGCCTGCTGTGACAATACCATTTACTAGACCCAAGCGTTTCTTAAAGTAGTGTCCCAAGATAACCAGGGATGGTTGGTATGCAAATGAGCAGCCACAGGCAAACAAAATTCCATAAGTAAAATAAAGAGGTTCCAAACTCCTATAGAAAAAGAATAAGAAATAAACAATTAAACCTTAGCAAAAAAATCTTTTAGGCTAAGGCCCCATGTTGCGGAAACGCAGCTTTTTTTGTTGCAGATGTTGTTGTGGTTTTTTGAGCCAAAGCCAGGAGTGAATTGAGCAAAAGGTAAAAGTATAATTGCTACCTATATATTTCCCATTCCTTTTGTAGCCATTCTTAGCTTTGGATCAAAAAAACGCAACAAAATCTGCAATAAAAAAAGCTGTGTTTCCGCAACGTGGGTTCTAAGCCTTAAAATGTATTTTATACAGTGACAGAATACAGAATGAACCAGTAGGGTCTTTCAAAAAGCCAAGGTTGCGGCTTGGTGACTTGGCTCACACTGGCTGAAGACAGTACAGAAGCAATAGTGTAGTAGTGTAATGTACTGACAATGTATAAGTAACTTTAGTGATTCAGCTCTCATCTAGTCCCAGTTTCTGTACTGTGCTACATTTGTTTGCAGTTTGTGTGAGTGCACAATTTTCCTCAGACAATAATGAAACCACAAGGCACGATGGTGACAAACTGCTAGCAATTTTTATGATATGATTTCCTGTGTCATTGCAATGCATACTCATATATGATATGTTATTACCACTGCAATGGCAAGATAGTAAATATAAAACTCAACTTTTATTAGGTATATTAAAACCTGATATATAACTAAATAATATTGAACTCTAAAATATCCAATATCAAATCGGTATGGCAAAAATCAATAAACCATTTAAGGGCATATTATGGCTAATAAAGTAATGCCCTTTTTAGCCATATCCAACTTGAGAAAACAACCTTCTCCAAAAGACTCAAAAGACTCTTAAGACTAAAGGAGAGGTAGATAAGTGCTTCCACATATACCAAACATTGGTTAGAGATACGTAGCTGGTAAGATGTAGTTATGATCCTCTGGTCATACTACCTATCTATCCCCAGATCACTTGAAACTATCGGGAGCACCTGAGTAGAATGGCTGAATGTTAAATGTCTCAGTCCCAGTAAACTCCCTTAATCTCCTAACCTCCCTAGGAGATTAAGGGAGGTTAGGAGATTAAGGGAGTTTACTGGAGCTGATTCCAGTTTGGGATTGTCTAATTTCAGCAAAAGTTAGACAATTTTCCAATATACTGTACTTTCTGTATCAATTCTTCACGGTTTTCTAGATCTCTGCTTGCTATCATTCATTCTGCATACTTCCAGTGAATAAAAATGAGTCCTTGGTCATGTGATGTACAGTCTATGATCATGTGATAAAAACACAGGTGCACAGGAAGTGTATAATCTTTACAAGGTAGAAACAGCGGTTGGGGTATCAGGCTTTCCGCGGCTGCTGTCATGAGCTAGAGTAGGGTTATTCCATTTACATGCAATTGATGACCTATCCTCAGGATAGATCATCAATAAGAGATCAGTGGGGGTCCAACATCCTGGGTCCCCTTCTGACCAACTGTTTGAAGGGAACGCTGCACTTGTGCGATCATTATTTTACATTGCATGTGTTTTATAGTGGCCATACAATGTAATTACATCTTCGCCCTATAGAAAAGAGCAACGCATGACAGCTATAAAACAGATGTTAATGCATGCAATGTTAATATTGAAGGGATCACAGCTCTGACACAAGTGCCACAGTCCCTTCAAACAGTTGATCAGCACGGTTTACAGGAGTTGGACCCCCACTCATCCCTTATTTGATGATCTATCCAGAAGATAGATCATCAACAGTAAGAGACTGGAATACCCATTTAAATGGCTTATCCACTTTTTAAAAATTGATGGCCTGTCATTAAGATAGAGTGATTGTGGACACCAATATCCATAGCTGCTAACATAAAGAATATGCCACAAGGATGGGATAGGGGGCCCTGGTTAAAGTTTGCACTGGATCCCACAAGACTTTAGTTACGCCACTGGCCGTTAGCTTTGGTGCCTAATAGGCTATTTAGGCTCTGTATGTCAGATGGGCAGTGTCAAGCAGGAGCAGGCAAGGGGTGTGATTTTGAGCTCCGACACTGTCCACCTCTGATTGGAGCTCTGGATTACACCCCCTTGCCTGCTCTTGCCCCACCCTGTCCACCTGACATTACAAAACCTAAATAGCATATCAGGCACCAAAAGTAACAGCAATGATTGCTCAGGAATGGTGGGGACTAGAGAGAAAATTCTAACTATGCCAGAATCAGTGGAGCAGCAGCTATTAACAAATGCTGGAGGCGGGGAAATGCTGTCTTTAAGTAACATATGACATTGCACTTTGTTTTTAAATTATGAATGCTTGTGTTATTATTCGTTATGACTGGTTGTTGGTCATTTTACAGTACAATAGTCCTTTCCTTAAACTACATGTAGCATACAGTATGCACAACTGGTTCCTTATCTCATGTGGTTAGGAATTTATGTGAACTAAAACCTGTGTGACAAGAGAAGCTCATGATCAACTCTGCAAGTAAATTAAAGGGTAAGGGTAGCAGCACACGACCGTGTTTCACCCGTGAAACTCGGTCCGTGTGTTAGCTAGATTTACAGGATTGAACTTCATGCTGAGTGCAGGACTCCTAGCATCCTAGTTATCTACGATGTTAGGAGTCCCTGCCTCCCAGCGACATACTATCCCATATTGTAATTCATATGGTACAGTATGTCACTGGGAGGCAGGGACTCCTAGCATCTTAGATAACTAGGATGCTAGGAGTTCCGCTCCCAGCACGAAGTTAAAGCCAGTAAATCTGGCTAACACGGACTGAGTTTCACGGGTGAAACACGGTCTTGTGCTGCTACTCTAACTCTTGTCTGGATTGGCTGCGAGGTACCATGTAACTGAAGTTTATGCCAGCGCTATAATGAATTTTTTAGAGCTCCAGCTGGCCTGGCATATTGCCTTTATGCAATTTTTGCATAAGATAATACATAGAATTTATAGAACTATTAAATAAGGATAATAATACACATGGTAATATTTTCCACGTCTTATCTTTAAAGCACATCTCATCATTATTCCTGTGGGAGAGACTTAAAGGGAATCTGTCAGGTCAATCTGGGACACTAAACCACCCACAGGTCCTTATAGACCTTGGGTTTAGTGTTCCAAATCGCCCTGTTGTAATGCAATCCGCAGGCGCATTAAAAATAAAAAACCTTTATACTCACCTAGAGAAAGGTCCGATCAACGCTGTTCAACGAGAACAGTCCGGCTTATTCATGAGCTTCTTTGTTGGCACGCATCCTGGTGCCTGCGCTGTTCTTCAGTGAAGCCAAAGATGGACACCCCGGCTTCACTGTGCAATTGCCAGAGGTACGGGGCATGCACTCTGAAGCCGAGATGTACTCCTCTGGCTTCATTGAAGAACTGCACAGGCGCGAGGAGTACAGCGGCAGGGTGAGTATAAAGCTTTTTTATTTTTAATGCGGCCATGGATTGCGTTATAACAGGGTGATTTGGGACACTAAACCCCAGGTCCATATGGATGTGTGGGTGGTTTAGTGTTCCAAACTGCCCTGACAGATTCCCTTTAAATAAGTCAAGGTAAAGGGTGCACCTTTGGTGAACCTGTTCTGCATAATAGGGAAGTGCATAAGCATCAATTTCTTGATATACTTATCAGAATCTTCCATTTTACAAGCATGAGCAGTGTCCTAATACATATGGAGTATAGCCATTTTCACATACAGTGTTTAGCGGCATTCTTTATGGTGTTTTTCAAATGGACCAAACAAGTATTAAAGATCTTACTTGACAAAAGAACTTGAAAGAAGGCCAATAATACCAACTCCGGCACCGACAACTGCAGTCTTTCGACATCCAAACATGTCTGTAAATATGCTGACCACAGGGGAACAGAAGAATATCATTCCCATTGACAAGGAGTTCACCCATGCTGTGAGGGGGAAAAAAAAGTGTTAGAAATAAATGCTAGATGGTAACAGTGCTCAACAGAATTTAAGTACATTTATTCCAAGTATGAACACAGGTGTATATTTTTTTTTAAGGAAATATACTTGTATAACTGTATACCAGCAAGACTTCCAGTATTGTAACAAGAAGAATTATAATTATCCTTTTCATGTTTAATGGAGATACCATTGATCACATGAGGCTGCCTTTTTGCAGCCTCTATATTTCTCTGTCTACTGGTACATTGTATTTTGTGGAATCTGCTGTGGTTTATGTAAAAAAAAAAACTACATTTCTGTTGGTCACATGCAACCCTCTTTTTAGTCATGCTGTCCTATTGGAATGTATGGGTTTGGCCTGAAGAGTGTCCTATAGCGTTATAGTGTCACCAGCTTTGGTGTCTGAAATAGGCAGCCAAAAAGATGAGAAGAGAATGATGAACTTGTGATGATCACAACACAAGTTCAATAAGAACCGTGAATGAAATAAGACATTCACTATTAATCCTATTCATACCCATCTCAATACGAGCTGCAAGCAATACTTTAAAGGGGTTGTCTTACTATATCCCTCATCCGCTATGGGCTGCTCTCTCTTTATTTACATAGCTGGCATATATGGGCACTACAGTTTTTCTCCAGGGGTTACTGAGGCTGGACCAGCAGCAATGAACAGTTTGCCTACCACCCTATTGTTAATGGCATAACCACCTATGCGCTATACATGTAAATGTCCTGCACCCGATTACAGCTCCTGTAGTTTATAACTGCATCGGTCTTCTCTTAGTAGTAACTACAGAAAGAAACTGCACCGCTGCCCAGGAGATCACCAAGTCCCAACGCCCCCGGGCATTGCAGAGATGCTATTAGCACGCCCAGATCAGCTCTGCCTAGAAAATCTCTCAATATAAGGTGTCAATAAAAAAGTAGCCAAACAAATATAAAAGTTACACAGTTAAACTAAGGCCCTTTCTGGTCTGGACATTAAGGGGATAAAGCTAAACTGACATTTATATTTATTCTTTTTTTTATTAGGGAAGTTGATAAGAAGTATTATAACAGATTTGGTTGATGGATCGCATTAATCCTATGCCAGATTGAATCAAGTTACCTCAGTTTATATTGGCTTGAGAAGAAGAAAAAAGATCTCCAAGAAAACAAAAATATGAATGTGGACAAATGTGAGTGGTATAGAAAGAGATTAAAACCAATTGCTGTAAGAATGCCCAGGTCTTTCCTTCCTATGGCCAGAAGATGGCACACTAACTACAGATCTATGAAAGAAAATCCTGAATCAGCAGCTCATACCATAACACTATATCTGGTTGCACAAACAACTCAAGAGAACAGGCAGCCTCTATTACCTCTACTAGGCTCTGGCGCCAAAGTGATAGTATGCATGACAATTATCTCACTGTGTTATTGCCGTTATTGTTATTGCATGTTTCATGCACTCCTGAATTTGTGACTGTGACAATCAAACAATGTTGTATATTGGTTTATTATGCCCTCAGAGTATCACAGTAAAATCTATCAGAACTGCACAGTGTGACAATTACTGTGTAGAATGTCTGTCTCTAGGGATTCCCTATCTGAGGCTAAGGCCCCCAAAAAAATGATGCGTTTTCATCGCGGTTTTTCCTGCAGTGCTTTTTTGCTGCTTTTAGGCTATGTGGGGCCTTAGCCTAAAAGTGTAAAGAGCTTAAAGTGAGACTTAAACAGTGCTGAGATACGGTATCAGTTAATTCAATAATATAATGTTATTAACTGAATCGCAAATATAAGGTGTCCTCACCATGTGCTCCTGGCACATATAACAGTCGTATCCATAGCTCCCCCCATTAACCTGATGGAGGCCGAAAGAATAAAGAGGGCTCCATAAGTATACCTAATTTCTGCTACATGGCATAGCACAGTCTGAGATCTATCCAGCAAAAAAAGTATAGTGCACTACATTTTTAACATGGGAGACTACAGCCAACAGATGGCACTGTGTACCTACACAGTCTGTATAGTGGCATAAGTTGTGAAAGGACCCAAATGCAAACAGGGATAGTGGAGTAAGAACACACTATCCTGAACCCCTACTGTTGTATAGTGATCTAGGTGCAGATACTATGCATAGGGTCTAAAAGTGATTATTTCAAATTATTAACTAAAAACCTTTCCACAGGATAGTTGATAAATGCCTAACTGGTGGGGCCCAACTGCTAGGACCCCATCAGTCATGAGAATGGTGGTCCTGTGTCCCCTAGATGTATGGAGACACAGTTCGACCATGCATGCTGCATAGGATTGTGACACAGAGGTCAAGTATAGTGTTTGGCTATCTTTGTAAGTCCCATAGAGATGAATAGTGGCAGCATACATGGCAACTCCTGTTCTTATGATCAGTTCCAGCGTTGATCCCCCACCAATACCCTGTGGATAGAGGATAAGTC
Organism: Leptodactylus fallax; assembly: GCA_947044405.1. Taxonomy (NCBI): domain Eukaryota; kingdom Metazoa; phylum Chordata; class Amphibia; order Anura; family Leptodactylidae; genus Leptodactylus; species Leptodactylus fallax. Next base: position 306,945 of record CAMRHE010000191.1, read on the forward strand.
GAAAAGTTTGTACAACTCCTTTCAAACACAAACTAAAATGAGGCCGATTGAAAACAACCTAGTAAAGATTTTGCATATTTTGTGGCTGCTTTATTAAAGCATTAGAATTTTTTTAGAAATCTGAAGTATCTGAATATTCGTATATGACTGTAAGGTACAAGGTTTATTCATGACAATCTGGTAGCATTTGCTGACATCCTCTCCATCACATGATTGGGATGAAGGGTGATGACATGAAAAGCATTATGCTAGGGGTCAATGTAAGACCTTGCATTAGAGATGTCTGAATGTAAAACCATCAATACACTATATTGTAAGGCACTGTGTCTCGTGCTTGAATGAATGGTAATAGTCACTTTCATGTCTTTTCCCTAAGGCTTGTTGCTTGATATTGGAATTTAACTAACCTGCGGGGTGTATTGCAAGATCCTGACCCCAAAACATATCACAGAATGAAAATCTGAATAAAAACAGCTTATAAAATTTATGAGGGTGTGGAGAAAGTATAAAATAGGTGTGCCCTGACATCCTGCTGCTTAATAAGCCCATTTAGAACTGCTGTGAACATATGTGGAATGTTAAATATATTTACTTTGCAAACATCCTTGTCGAAATTCCTAAAAATATATATATATTTTTTTGTACCATGTGCCTAAACCCACAAATGTATTCTGCCAAATAAATGCTCATGCTGTGCAATGTAAAAGAAGGCAATACATTTGAGGCCCTCAACCTTTTGTAGTCACCAGGAATCCAACCTACACAGAGAAAGATTATAATAGAGAGATTTGCACCTCTTCCTTATTTTGATCCCAATCCTGATATACTGTAGACATTAGATTATTAGTAAGTCCTATGGAAATTTGTGAGATTTGCCAACTACAATCTAATTAAAATGTATCAAACTAAATTATATTAAGCTGTAGCATTGTTCAAGGTGTCTTTCTCTACCATGATAGCTTTCTGTGCTGTGATATCTTATTTCTGAAAACAACAAAAGTCATTGAAAATCCATTGAAAACGTTAACACTCTGTGCCACAGGGTTGTTAATGCATTATGAGTCATGTTAACCTCTGCTGCATCTGTACGTGAAAAAGGCAAATGTGTTAGGAAACAGAAATAAGAAATGTGAGGTATGTAAATATATTAGCTGAGTATTACACTTTGTATAAATAATGGCATTCCTCTTGAGAACTAGCATTATTGTATTAACTCAGTATACACTGGCTGGCACATCTTCTTGCATTTTGTAGAGAAATGTTCAAGAACAACATTCTTGTATTCCAACAAGAGCCTATTTGCATCATGCTGAGCATTTGACGCTCAGATGTCTTTAAGGGGCTTGTTTCTCTGTCCCTTTTCTCCTGCTGTGCTCATAGCATTTCACGTGGTGAAAAGTCATTCCTGCCAGATGCAATATCTCAAGTTCAGTTCAGCTCATATGGGATGTTGTGCTCTCCAACTTTGATGTAACCACCAGCGGTGGAGGAATTATTGCACAATAATGTAAGTGCAATAGACAAAACTTTATAGTTAGACTTTTTTTTTACAGGGTATGGTTCCCCCTCTGAGTAAGATTCCTACAGTGCTGTTTCAGATGTTATACTGTGTCTGATACAGTTTTATTCTCAGAAAGACATACCTGATTAACATTTTTCCATATATCAAAAATGTAACCATCAAACTAAAAATGCTTATTTTCAGTCTATACTGTCCCTGAACACGTTTTTTTAAGGCTAGCACACTGGCAAATTATATTCTAATCTAATGGCCTCATATACATGCTCATGTATTATCACAGGTCCATGTATGGGGATGTGAGCCCAGGGCAAAACTCAGCATACAGTAGGTCTTATACCTGTATGTTTTGCGACCCAAGCTCACTGAAGTAAATTAATGGGTCTGTAGAGGAACAGATGGCACATGGATATCATCCATGTGCTGTCCATGGCATTCAACCATGGACTTGGTTTGTGTGCATAAAGCCTTAGACTACCAAAATTAGTGGTTTATGCACTCAACAAGCATGCACAGCGACTGTGTACAATGGCAGACAAAGTCCCTATGGGTCCATATGTTGGAGCAATAGACACTCAATGTTCTGTATGTCGAGTCACTATGTTATCCTACATGTATACAAGGCTGTACCTTAGAGGAAAAAAAGGAAGAAAATGAGAAAAACAATATTGATTGTATACTGCAATGGCAAGCCATTTAATATGAAGGCCTATTTTCACTGCTACTTATCTCTTAAAATCACAGAATTGGTCCCAAGCAAAGAAAATAAAATATAACTTTTAATAAATAACCACTAAAATATCCAACCCAGTTATAAATAATCGACCTATCTAAATCTGCAAATATACACACAAGGTTGAAGAGAGCATATTCAACCTAATAAACAAAGTTGATCACAGACAGTGGAAAGAGGTCTAAATGCAAAATTGACTCTAAATAAATATAAATGTCGACCAATTATGTCAATAAAGCTACATAACCTCATATCCTCTCCACACTTAAACTGTTGATATCAATTAAAATATACAAGCCCTCTAATGTAAAATAATGCTCCTATGAGACATTCCTGTCCCCAGACAGCGTCTCAAACTACCTCTACGCGTTTCCCCTTTCTATAAAGGTTCATCAGGAGTTAATAATGTGAATTGAGACTAAGATATGTCCCAAGAAAATATACAGATGCAAGAATGAATGAAGAGGCGGTTAAAACCACGATTCCTGGAGCTCAGATGGTAAGCTCCAGTACTGTTAAGCGGTCGACGCTGAAGCTCATACGTTTGAATGTGATATAGACATGTGCGAGCCAAAACCACGCCCCCCAATAATGTCACTGCCAATCAGGGCTCACCACATAGAGCAGCCTATCACTGGCCAGTTAACAACAGATACTAAGGAGTAGGTAAATAATAATAATACATATGAAGGATCAGAGATAGAAAAGAAACCAAAGAATACCACCATATAGAAAAAACAGATGTAAAAATAATTCTACTTGGTTGGGTACGAAGCGGCCCTCAGGCACCTACAAATGTGGAGCATGTCGAGCCTGCGTCTATATAGGCAAAGGCTCTACTATTACTGCACATGCCACGGGGTCATCAATATGCAATTAGGGAATTCATCAACTGTCTCACAGAAGGAGTAGTGTATGTAGTATCGTGTTCCTGCCCTCTAAATTATGTGGGTAAGACAAAGAGGCAATTTCGTAGACGGATTCTAGATCATATTGCTGATATTACTCGTAGAGCAGATACCCCAATTGCTAACCATGTTTGGGAATATCATCATGGGGATGTTTTTTCCATAAAATTTCAAGGGATGGAAAGGGTACATAAATCCCCTCGTGTATCCTCTGTAAAGAAGCCCAGTGGATTTTTAGGTTTAAATCCATCAAGCCTCTTGGTCTTAATGAGGCTATTTCTTTTACTTCCTTTATATAATTTTTTTATATTAGGGCTGTACACAATTCTAGAAGAATAGCAAGGGGGAAAGAAAAGAAAAAAGAGAAATAAAAGGTTTTTTTTTTGTTTTTTTTTTCAAAATTTTTTTTTTTTATTTTTTATTATTGTATTTTGTATCTTTATCCGTGGATTCAACATCTATAATTGAGTTTTTCACTTTGACCATATTTGAAGTGGTCTGTAGTGAAATTGGTATTATTGGCTCCGCTGTTATCTGTAGAATATATGTACCTGAGTTTCATCTATATGAGTATTATTTTTACATCTGTTTTTTCTATATGGTGGTATTCTTTGGTTTCTTTTCTATCTCTGATCCTTCATATGTATTATTATTATTTACCTACTCCTCAGTATCTGTTGTTAACTGGCCAGTGATAGGTTGCTCTATGTGGAGAGCCCTGATTGGCAGTGACATCATTGGGGGGCGTGGTTTTGGCTCGCACATGTCTATATCACATTCAAACGTATGAGCTTCAGCGTCGACCGCTTAACAGTACTGGAGCTTACCATCTGAGCTCCAGGAATCGTGGTTTTAACCGTGTCTTCATTCATCCTTGCATCTGTATATTTTCTTGGGACATATCTTAGTCTCAATTCACATTATTAACTCCTGATGAACCTTCATAGAAAGGGGAAACGCGTAGAGGTAGTTTGAGACGCTGTCTGGGGACAGGAATGTCTCATAGGAGCATTATTTGACATTAGAGGGCTTGTATATTTTAGTTGATATCAACAGTTTAAGTGTGGAGAGGATATGAGGTTATGTAGCTTTATTGACATACTTGGTCGACATTTATATTTATCTAGAGTCAATTTAGCATTTAGACCTCTTTCCACTGTCTGAGATCAACTTTGTTTATTAGGTTGAATATGCTCTCTTCAACCTTGTGTGTATATTTGCATATTTAGATAGGTTGATTATTTATAACTGGGTTGGATATTTTAGTGGTTATTCATTAAAAGTTATATTTTATTTTCTTTGCTTGGGACCAATTCTGTGATTTCAGGTTTTATGTTAGTGGTTCTGATTCACCATCTGTGAATCTACCTATCTCTTACATACATATTCACTGCAGAAAGAACTGCATACAGTGCGAAAACACTCCATGACCCAACAAAAAGCAGCAACAGATGGCTAGTTTCACTAGTAAGTGAGGGCAGGTTGTTTAGATAGTGACTAGTCTGTCATCAAGTGTGCTTTCTGTTATCTATAAAGCACATGCCAAGCACATTAATCCATGTTACCCTGAGATAATGGGAATGGTACACATATATTGGCTAGGAGTGCAAGTCTTTTTGGCTTATTAGGCCATGTAGTATCTTAATAATTAACTTAGAAATATGCACAAAGTAGACAAATCTAGATCGACCTTTGGTAGTTCATACAACCTGTAAACAGAGGGAAGTGCAAGAAGATTTCTTGATAACCACCACACATAAACATCAATGAAGCATACTTAAGGACTGCTCAGTCTTTTATGTGTAAGGGAAGGACATCCACCTTGTACTTCAGCACAACATTAATCTACAAGCCTATTCAGCTAGTATTTTGTCTAGAACAAAGGTTATAAAGAAAGTAGGAACAAACAGCTGTAATAAAAAGTCATATGGCCCAAATGAGCTAAGTTTCACAACCTGGCCATAGACATGAGATAGAAGAACCAGTGGATTTCAGTGTAATTGGTCAACGATCCCAATACAATTTGTAGTGTACTCAATGTACTCATCTATGAAATAAATATGTATGTATGTTTATGGTGGTGTCTGAATAAGCTTTCTCATGTGTATGCTAGGTTTAGTGTATATGAAAGTAACTTGTCTTGAGGCAGATACAATCTTAAAGTGACAATCCAGTCAGGAGCACAATTATGGGCCCCTAAGTACAAGAAGGACATAGCTGAACTAGAGAGACTACAGAGAAGAGCATCCAAGACAATTAGGAGAGTGGGTGGAATACAGAGACAGATGAACAAACTTGGGGTTACTCAATTCAGAGAAAAGGTACAGTACCAAGACCTTTCTAATCTTTTCACTCCTAGGCCAGTGACAGTAAAAAGGGGACATCCTCTACATCTATAGGAAAGAACATGTCACCAGAATCATAGATAGAGATTCATTACTGTAAGGTTATGAAAATCACTGCAACAGGATGTTGTGATGGTGAAGTCAATGTGCAAGCTCAAAAAGGGTCTGGATGCCTTGAAAGGAAAAATATTACAGGTTACAGGCTTTTTGGTGAGGACAAGGTAATCCAGAGTTTTATGCTGATTGTCAAATTTGGAGGCAGGGAAAAAAAAAATTCCTGCCATGGGGCAACCTTATGGGTTTTTATTGTCTTGCTTTAAATCAACACTGTAGGGATATACAGTAGGTTAGACTTGATGGTATCTTCATTCAACTTTATCTACTATGTCACTGTGTATCATAGGTACTGAGTTGCATATCATTTTTATCGTTTGACTGGAAGATTATAGTAAATGTCTCTTTTAGGTCCATAGTTCTGTACTTCAGATACCCTGCATAGACATACACTCATTGTACACTTTATTAGAGACACTTGCCCTTTCATGTATGGATATTAGACAAGTGTAAAACAGCCAGTAAAAGGGGATCCTGGGGATGTAAACAACTGGTTGATAAAGAAGCCAGAGGAGGATGTCAAGAATGGTTCTAATGAACAGGCGGTACACATTCAAACACACTGCATCCAAATACAATGCTGCTGCTCCATCTAACATATCTGAATGCACAACCCACTGTTACTTAGTATAGATGGGCTACAACAGCAGACAACCAGTTTGAGTGCCAATGTTGTCTAAGGGAACCAGAAAGGAAAGACAGTGGGCAAATATAGCACAGCTTGGATCACCAAGAAGTGGAAAAACATTGCCTGGTCAGATGAATCCAGATTTCTGCAAAGTTTAAGCAATTCAGTTTTGTGAAGGTGGAATAGTGGTGTTTAGTCTTGGCACACCCTGGGTCTTCTGATACCTATGGATGTTAACTGTGTGTCTCACAACAAACTACTGTAGTTCTGAAGGTCAAAGGAGGTCCAACGTGTTACTAGAAGGCTGCGTCTAATAAAGTGGCCAATCAGTGTAAATGTAACTGTCATCTGCCACCACTAAAAGGAATTTAGGTGTTTTATGCATAACATTTTACTATGGACATCTCAGTATGCAGTACATAATTCAGGATCTATTGTCAGAAAGAATGGACATTCACTTTAGGTTACGTGTATGAGGGGAAGACGGTTCATCAACTTATCTTCTGCTAAAAACTACATTGATGTAATGGTCAATAAAACCCCAACACTTCAGCATATAACCTCAGGGGTCTAGATCTCTGTGGATGTATAGTGGAGTATGCAAACTACATTCCATTGCCAGTGTATAATATTTCAAGACTGTGTCTTGATTCTCTTTCTAAGAAATAGCCATACCTTGTGAAAAGCTCTGTTTACATGCAAAATCATACTCTTCTCCATAACCTGATATCGCAATGTGTTGATACATTTTTCAAGCCCGCAAATAAATATAGTAATGCTTTATGAGAAATAAAAGGCATATATACATTCCCATGTTGACCGCTTGATCATCTTCCTGTCTCAGTCACTTCTGTCATTCTTTACCTAGACTAATATAATATACTTCTTGTGCTGAACAAAAACTGCAACCTGCAGTGTTTGTGTTTCCATATTTGTTCAAAAGGGGAACTGAGTCATATTTCTGTGCAGATTATCTCAAGGTTTCATTTATCTTTCCCAATCAATTTCCCAGAATGGCATCTGCATCCTCTGGTAGACGTCAATTTTCACTAATGTAATGGTGACTGTTCCTTTACAATACAATGAGCAATCTTTCTGTTCTACTATTTTCGGCCTGACCTAACATAGTGACATCCATGCCATACTTTATGGGTAGGAAGTTTATATGCTATATGCATTTTTGCTGACATTTTACTGCAATCTAAAACAAAAAAGCCCATAAATTGGCATATAGTATTTATAAAAAAAGTTCTGTGTGTACAGCACCAATGCAGGACCAATGTGTCTCCATGGTTACAAACTACACAAAATGTGTGTAGTATGATCATGTAGTCGTGTGTTATTCCCTTTCATCTGCTACATATGTCTTTGCTAAGACAGTAGACCTAGGGCATATGAAAATGCATGTGCGTATTAACACAGTTTATCATGACTTAGCTAAAAACACAATAAGTTTGCAACATGTGAATATAGCCTAAGAAATGATCAGGATAACAGTTTGTTTGTAGTCTGCTACCACATGAGCACATTGGTTTGCATAGGGAGTGCAGATACAATATAACAAGCAATATAATAATTTTAATTAAGACTATTTACAAGCTTTCCTTATATTCTATTTAACCCCTTAATGTCTGGATGAGGCATACTTTTTACTTTTTTTTCATCCCATTCTTTTGAGAGCCATAACTGTTTGATTTTTCTATTGACTTACCCACATGATGGCTTGGTTTTGCAAAGACAAGTTGTACTTTTAAATGGAACCATTATGGCATACATATACTGCATTACAAATCTTTTATTACTTTTTTTTAGTGGGGGAAATAGCAAGAAATTTTTATGTGTTACTACTTTTGCTAAATAAAAACGCTTTTAGAATAATAAATATTTAGTTTTTGCATCACCATAGTCTAAGAACCAGGACTTTTTAATTTTTCAATTGATTGAGCTGTGTAGGGGCATATATTTGCAGAACGAGCTGTAGTTTTCAACTGTACTCTTTTAGGCCAGGGCCCCACATTGCGGAAATGCTGCATTTTACATTACCTGCAAAGTGGGATAAAAATCTGCAATGGAAATGCTGCGATTTAAAAAAATGCCTACATTTTTGTAAATAGTAGGATGTCAATTATACCTATGGAAACGCTGGTGTTTTCAATATAGGTATAATCGAGGCAGAAAGTCCGCAGAGGAAAACTTTGCAGACTTTCTGTGAAAAATGCTGCAGGAAAAAGACAATGCGTTTCCACCGCGGTCTTTTCCACAGCGTTTTTTTTGGCTGCAGTTCACTATGCCAGGCCTTAGCTTCAGGGTGCATTTAACTTTTTGATCAAATTTTATTAAATTTTTTTTGGGAGACGAGATTAAAAAAAAATTAAAAATTTTGTGTTGTTTTTAATTTATTTTTCTTATGGTGTTCACTGTTAAATAACATTTTAACTTTTTACTGCGGGTTATTTTGGACATGGCATTAACAATTATGTGTTGGGTTTAAAAAATATTGTTTACCATTTAATTAAACTTTTTTTTTTACATTTTTATTTAGTCCCACTAGGTTACTTAAACCTGCAATCTCTTGGTTGCTTGTATAATACCCTGCAATACTTATGGCAGGGTCTAATTGGCTTCCATACATGGCAGTGTAGGAGGCCACAGATAGGCCTCTGGCTGCCATGGCAACCCTTTGGCAATCGGGGGTGGGGGCTGGCAGAGGGAAGCCTTTTCCTTTGTCTAACCTTTTGACATGCTGCAATTGCTATTGACCGAAACATGTAAAAGGCTTAACATGCAAGGGATCAGAGTTATTCAACCCCTAGAACTGCAACAGGATCCTGGCTGTGTGTCAGACGGGCTCCTGCCAGTGACCACTATGACTAATATATTCATCATGGAGCATCAACTGCCCCATGCTTATGATGAAAATATATGTGTCATATAGCACTAAGGGGTTAAAGGGGTCCTCTGACACAAGAAAAAGTTGTTAATTGTTTTTCAGATGCAAAATGAAAAATCTAATTGTTATAGCTGCATCAATGGCCCAGTTTAACTGCCTGTTAAGCAAATCTTCTGTTCTGTAAAATGTGACATGCCGGCATAGACACACTGGGTAAGATTTCATTGCATATCTTCATATCCCTTGCAAAAGCGGATGGTGTGCCTCATAAATCAGGCATACCCTCTGCTGGACACTGAAATCAGGCCAACAACAGGCAGTGAAATTGGGCCATTGATGCAGTTATAACAATGTATGTTAGCAAGCATTTTACACTTTGAAAACCGATACTTAGTCTAGCTTCAGACAACCCCTTTAAGTTGTTTTGGAGCAAAAAAGCAGTTTGCAGAAATATACAGTCATATGAAAAAGTTTGGGCACCCCTATTAATCTTAATCATTTTTAGTTCTAAATATTTGGGTGTTTGCAACAGCCATTTCAATTTGATATATCTAATAACTGATGGACACAGTAATATTTCAGGATTGAAATGAGGTTTATTGTACTAACAGAAAATGTGCAATATGCATTAAACCAAAATTTGACCGGTGCAAAAGTATGGGCACCTCAACAGAAAAGTGACATTAATATTTAGTAGATCCTCCTTTTGCAAAAATAACAGCCTCTAGTCGCTTCCTGTAGCTTTTAATCAGTTCCTGGATCCTGGATGAAGGTATTTTTGACCATTCCTCTTTACAAAACAATTCCAGTTCAGTTAAGTTTGATGGTCGCCGAGCATGGACAATCCGCTTCAAATTATCCCACAGATGTTCAATGATATTCAGGTCTGGGGACTGGGATGGCCATTCCAGAACATTGTAATTGTTCCTCTGCATGAATGCCTGAGTAGATTTGGAGCTGTGTTTTGGATCATTGTCTTGCTGAAATATCCATCCCCGGCGTAACTTCAAATTCGTCACTGATTCTTGTACATTATTCTCAAGAATCTGCTGATACTGAGTTGAATCCATGCGACCCTCAACTTTAACAAGATTCCCGGTGCTGGCATTGGCCACACAGCCCCAAAGCATGATGGAACCTCCACCAAATTTTACAGTGGGTAGCAAGTGTTTTTCTTGGAATGCTGTGTTTTTTTGACGCCATGCATAATGCCTTTTTGTATGACCAAACAACTCAATCTTTGTTTCATCAGTCCACAGGACCTTCTTCCAAAATGAAGCTGGCTTGTCCAAATGTTCTTTTGCATACCTCAGGCGACTCTGTTTGTGGCGTGCTTTCAGAAACGGCTTCTTTCGCATCACTCTCCCATACAGCTTCTCCTTGTGCAAAGTGTGCTGTATTGTTGACCGATGCACAGTGACACCATCTGCAGCAAGATGATGCTGCAGCTCTTTGGAGGTGGTCTGTGGATTGTCCTTGACTGTTCTCACCATTCTTCTTCTCTGCCTTTCTGATATTTTTCTTGGCCTGCCACTTCTGGGCTTAACAAGAACTGTCCCTGTGGTCTTCCATTTCCTTACTATGTTCCTCACAGTGGAAACTGACAGGTTAAATCTCTGAGACAACTTTTTGTATCCTTCCCCTGAACAACTATGTTGAACAATCTTTGTTTTCAGATCATTTGAGAGTTGTTTTGAGGAGCCCATGATGCCACTCTTCAGAGGAGATTCAAATAGGAGAACAACTTGCAATTGGCCACCTTAAATACCATTTCTCATGATTGGATACACCTGGCTATGAAGTTCAAAGCTCAGTGAGGTTACAAAATCAATTTTGTGCTTCAGTAAGTCAGTAAAAAGTAGTTAGGAGTATTCAAATCAATAAAATGATAAGGGTACCCAAATTTTTGCACCGGTCAAATTTTGGTTTAATGCATATTGCACATTTTCTGTTAGTACAATAAACCTCATTTCAATCCTGAAATATTACTGTGTCCATCAGTTATTAGATATATCAAATTGAAATGGCTGTTGCAAACACCCAAATATTTAGAACTAAAAATGATTAAGATTAATAGGGGTGCCCAAACTTTTTCATATGACTGTACATATCAAGAAGCAGCGGCCAAAATTTTATATTAACCAAAGATTATGCACAATGTACCAAACTATTTCTGATATAATAACCTTACATAAGCATTGGCAGCCAGCTCTAACGTTTTAGTGATATTTCTTTAAATTTGGGTACGCTTGAACAGACATTGCAATATATCTGACAATATTACTTTGGAATTATCTTTTGAAAATTGTCTAGCTAGAAATAGGGCTGAGCTGTGTTTGCAAAAAAGTGAATAAAACAACATAATGTAAATGCCAAAAAAAATCATTTGTTTAAACAAATAAAAGTGTATTAGCCAAAAGCAGATCCACATAAATAGATATATACAATATTGCAAATGATCAACCAAGTAAGTTACATGTTTTGGGAACTATAAATGGGTTGAAGAAAAGGTGAGCCCAGTGTTTCTCTGTAATATTTCTGATAGCAGAAGGAGCAGCTGGACTCCAGTAACCAATTATACCAGTCAAGAAGATTTACAAGTTAGGCATTAGAGACTACCTGCTGCCTATATCAAATATTAACTGCTTATTATGGGAACATGAAAGCTGGGTCCACATGCTGAGTTAGGCATCTCTGGTGCTCTAGTAACTCACCCGTGAGTGTTTGAAGCCATAAATTACAACAGAAAATTAATGAACTAATACAATTACACAATGTAAATTCTACTGCCATCTATTGTCCTCACTGAACTAAACTCCTTAAATAACCTTTGTCAAATTGTTCTTGCAAAGCTTCCATCTGTGTAATCGTTAATTATTATTAATGTCATCATTATCAGAAGAATTATCCTAAAGGTCCATATACACAGCATTGCCTACATGACAGTACACAGTGCTTCCAAGGCTGTAGCATAAAGCTATAGGTACTTTGTGGTCACATAGTGCCTCCATATGACACTTTACAGAGAATAAGTAACAAAAATATGTTAATTTTCGCATTGCGGTATATATTTTTAATGGTGTTCACCTATGGGATAAAAAATGCTATTTTTGGATAGTGCAGACTTATTTTATTTTGTTTACATTATGTGTTTTTAAATTAAAACGTGTTTTTTTTTTACTTTTTATTTGTTTGTTTTTTATACTTTTTGAACTTTTTTTTTACTTTCTCCTGTCCCACAAGGCAACTTGAACCTGGGGTGTCTGATCCCCAATGCAATGTACTGCAATACAGCCAAGACCAAGAAGTAATGTGCCTGTGGCATTAAAGCACCATACTATTACGGCACTGAACATTAAGTTTACTCTCACCATGATGTAATAGTACAGCGCTGAGCGGGAAAGGTGTAATAAGATATATTACAAAGTTTCATCTTTTAACCTGTACTATGCAATTCAACCACAAGTGTGCTGCAGTTAATCATGGCATAAATATACAGTGGGTACGGAAAGTATTTAGGCCCCTTTAAATTTTTCACTCTTTGTTTCATTGCAGCCATTTGCTAAAAGCAAAAAAAAATTATTTCTCATTAATGTACATTTTGTACTTTTGGGTCCCAATTCAAGATATGTAACTTACCATGTGCCATCTGTAAAACTTCTTCTAATGTCATAAAGTGGCCTTTGGGTGCCTGAGGTTGCCGGGTCTGGTAGGAATTTTCTACCTCTTCACCCTCTATAGCTACGCCCCTGAAGTCAGTCACTAGAACTCAGTATATCAATCCAGCCCGGCAAGTAGATAGGGTCAGATGAGCTCAATGAAGCAAAAAGAGTGTTGCCGCTTACCTCTTTGGAACATCATTATTGCCCTTATTGCTCCTAAGAGCACGTTTGCATATTGCCAAAAAGTGTGATGTTTTGGCAACAGAGGCATCATATCTCAATGGGAAAATGCAGTTTTGTTTAGATGATAATAATCTATCTGCAGGGCTTGGTTGATATACTGGGTTCTTGTCACAGACTGCCTTTAAGGCCAGGGCCCCACGTAGTATAAACACCACAACCTTTTAGCCTGGGGCCTCACATGGCATAAATGCTGCAGAAAAGAACGCAGCGTTTTACAATCACAGCATGGAAGCTACGTGGGACCTTAGCCTTATAGTACCTGCAAAGTGAATGGGATTCTGGCTAATCCCATCCACACATTGTAGAAAAATATCCACAGCAGACATGTTGTGATTTCAAAAACCATTGCGTTTTTGCAAATCGTAGCATGTTAATTATAACCTATGGAAATGCCTTCAGTTTCCATATAGGTATAATGGAAGCAGAAAGTCCACAGAGGAAAATTCTGCGGATTTTCTGTGAAAAGTGCTGCCGGAAAAAATGTGATGAGTTTCTGTCTTGGCTTTTCCTGCAGTGCTTTTTCAGCTGCGGCTTGCTACGTGGGGCTTTAGCCTTAAACAAATTGAAAACTATATAAGGCAAGGGCCCCACATTGCGAAAACGCAGCATTTTGTCATGGCAAAAAATTCTGCTGTTTACATTACCTGCAAAGTGGATGAGATTCTGGCTAATCCCATCTACACATTACAGAAAAATATCTGCAGCAGAAAAGCTGCGTTTTCAAAAACACTTGCATTTTTAAAAATCGCAGCATGTTAATTACACCTGCAGAAATGCTGGCGTTTTCCTGCATAGGTATAATAGGGGCAGAAAGTCTTTCTGTGAAAAAAACTGCAGAAAAAATGTGATGCGTTTCCACCGTGTTTTTTTCTGCAGCGTTTTTCTGCTGTGTCTTGCTACTTGGGGCCTTAGCTTAAATCTGGTGATCATACAGACTGGAATAATATATGGAACATGTAATTTTTACAGTACACTGAATGCCCTAAAAACGAAACCTGTAAGAAAATGGCTCAATTGCTCTTTTTCTAATCCCACCCCATTCAGATTTTTTTCCAGCTGCCCAGTACACCATATAGAACATTAAATGATACCATTATGAAGTACAAATTGTTCCACAAAAAATAAGCCTCAAACAGCTCTGTGAATGAAAAAATAAAAAAGAGTTATTACTTTTAAAAGGCAGGGAGTAAAAAATGAAAATGGAAAAATGGCTGCAGCAGGAAGGGGTTAAACGGAGTGTGTCATTAGGACACTTGACATGAAACCAGCCACAGTGTTTTGTATAGGACATTATGTACAGTACCACCAAACCTTTAGTTGGTCCACAGATGCCCAATTTCCTTGGAAAAAGCCATTTTTTTTTAAATAAGCAAATCACTATCAAGTGCGATGCGGCAGGCCAGAGCCTCCTAGGGCTCTGTATTCAGGTTTAAAAATGTGAGGCTCTTATACGCTTCCATTGCACTTGAACCTCATTTGCATATTTCTTAAAATTGCTTTTTCAAGGAAATGGTGCATTGATCTAAACCTATGATGGTACTTAGCATAATGTCATCTACAAAGCACTATGCCCTGTTAGATGTCAAGTACCCCGGTAAGAGACTTCCTTTAAAATGTGTATTTTCTGGCCTTTAAGAAAATACCAGAAAAACTACAGAACCCAGAGTCTGTGTATATAGACTTCTCAATAAATTGCTATAGACTTTGAAGTAACATCAGGTTGCAGCATTTTTGAAACAAAAAGAAATTTTAAAAATGTAAAAGGAAATACAACAAATAGTGCTCCAAAATTCTGTGTGTGAATCCAGCCTAACAATTGTTAGCCATGAAACTAATCTGAATAGAGCCCATGGCTATAGATTTTGGTTCAAGCACAGACAATATGTAGTTCAATGACAATAAATATTTCAATCATATTCCATAACTCAACATCTATTAACTCTAAATTGTATAAAACCCATGACAGATTATGATATGGTAGAAAAGACAATGTATATCTAGAACATTCTTGAGTGCCACAGACTCTTAAATGTTTACCTGCAGGCCTGCCAGTGATACTTAAAAAAGAACACGCTGGATGAATGAAAGGAAGTGCAAGTTTTATTGACATATTACAAGCAATATAGGTGCTGTGCTCAGTACTGACTGTTGTTTGCTTTGACGCAGGACCAAGACTGTGCGTATGAGGAGGCCCCCGGCAGTCATGATGGCAGCTCGGTACCACCCACCTCTGCACCAATCAACTCTCTCACTGGGGGATGTTGATAACCACATGTGAGAAAGATCTACAAACAGTTGAAAGCATATGTGTTTGGAAGCTTTATGTAACATCACTACAACCCGGGGATGGTCAAAAAAATGATCAGAGCACTTTAACATGGTTTTTTGTTGTGTTTTTTAATTGAAAGAAGGAAAATAAAAACTATAAAAACTATATGAGCATTCTGTCACAGAAACAAATGGCCCACCTTTACTCTTGAGGCTCCAGCTGAATTCTGGAATATCACTCACCACAAATCTAGCAGACTGTTTGGTGCAAAATGTTGATTTAGACATATTTAGTAAATGAATGAGTCAAAAAGAACACACTGAACACTCTCCTAATATGTGTCTAGACAATAGACAATATACAATTAGTATAGCAGGTGGGTGTAATTTAAAACAATGTGCACAACAATACAAATAAAAAATAGGTGCAAAGTATCCAACCTACAAGTTGTATAAAGTTAGTTGAAAACGCTCTCCAATGTACAGTCATGAAAAAGTTTGGGCACCCCTATTAATCTTAATCATTTTTAGTTCTAAATATTTGGGTGTTTGCAACAGCCATTTCAATTTGATATATCTAATAACTGATGGACACAGAAAAGTGACATTAATATTTAGTAGATCCTCCTTTTGCAAAAATAACAGCCTCTAGTCGCTTCCTGTAGCTTTTAATCAGTTCCTGGATCCTGGATGAAGGTATTTTTGACCATTCCTCTTTACAAAACAATTCCAGTTCAGTTAAGTTTGATGGTCGCCGAGCATGGACAGCCCGCTTCAAATTATCCCACAGATGTTCAATGATATTCAGGTCTGGGGACTGGGATGGCCATTCCAGAACATTGTATTTGTTCCTCTGCATGAATGCCTGAGTAGATTTGGAGCTGTGTTTTGGATCATTGTCTTGCTGAAATATCCATCCCCGGCGTAACTTCAAATTCGTCACTGATTCTTGTACATTATTCTCAAGAATCTGCTGATACTGAGTTGAATCCATGCGACCCTCAACTTTAACAAGATTCTCGGGGCTGGCATTGGCCACACAGCCCCAAAGCATGATGGAACCTCGACCAAATTTTACAGTGGGTAGCAAGTGTTTTTCTTGGAATGCTGTGTTTTTTTGACGTCATGCATAACGCCTTTTTGTATGACCAAACAACTCAATCTTTGTTTCATCAGTCCACAGGACCTTCTTCCAAAATGAAGCTGGCTTGTCCAAATGTGCTTTTGCATACCTCAGGCGACTCTGTTTGTGGCGTGCTTTCAGAAACGGCTTCTTTCGCATCACTCTCCCATACAGCTTCTCCTTGTGCAAAGTGTGCTCTATTGTTGACCGATGCACAGTGACACCATCTGCAGCAAGATGATGCTGCAGCTCTTTGGAGGTGGTCTGTGGATTGTTCTTGACTGTTCTCACCATTCTTCTTCTCTGCCTTTCTGATATTTTTCTTGGCCTGCCACTTCTGGGCTTAACAAGAACTGTCCCTGTGGTCTTCCATTTCCTTAC
Source organism: Leptodactylus fallax (assembly GCA_947044405.1). NCBI lineage: Eukaryota > Metazoa > Chordata > Amphibia > Anura > Leptodactylidae > Leptodactylus > Leptodactylus fallax. The sequence goes on from CAMRHE010000191.1 coordinate 323,759, forward strand.
TATGTTCCTCACAGTGGAAACTGACAGGTTAAATCTCTGAGACAACTTTTTGTATCCTTCCCCTGAACAACTATGTTGAACAATCTTTGTTTTCAGATCATTTGAGAGTTGTTTTGAGGAGCCCATGATGCCACTCTTCAGAGGAGATTCAAATAGGAGAACAACTTGCAATTGGCCACCTTAAATACCTTTTCTCATGATTGGATACACCTGGCTATGAAGTTCAAAACTCAGTGAGGTTACAAAACCAATTTTGTGCTTCAGTAAGTCAGTAAAAAGTAGTTAGGAGTATTCAAATCAATAAAATGATAAGGGTACCCAAATTTTTGCACCGGTCAAATTTTGGTTTAATGCATATTGCACATTTTCTGTTAGTACGATAAACCTCATTTCAATCCTGAAATATTACTGTGTCCATCAGTTATTAGATATATCAAATTGAAATGGCTGTTGCAAACACCCAAATATTTAGAACTAAAAATGATTAAGATTAATAGGGGTGCCCAAAACTTTTTCATATGACTGTATGTCACACAATCTTTTCCAGTCCTGCTGACTGGCTGAGGGGAGTCATTTGTTATACCTTGTGACCAGGGGCACACCTCTAATGAGGCGAAGTGAGGCGGCACTGTCCGTCACTGTCTGGGGGGTGGCATTTTTACTACTTATTTAACATACAGTAAGTCAGCCCAGGTCAGGCCGTTTTAAAAAAACAAAAAAAAACAAAGCTGAGCGGGGCCTGTCCGGGGCTGGCTTACGAGATGTCTGCATCTCAGCGCAGGCGGCGTTACAATGACGTCATCGCGCCTCCTGCACTGAGACGCGGACGTGGGTCAAGAAGAGGAGGCGGCGGCTCCATCAATGGATCGCAGATAGGTGAGGATAACTATTTTTTTTTTTTTTTTTTTTTTATCTATATAGGCCGTTTCCTGCTGGAGTAACCCCAGCAGGTAACGGCCTATTTACTTACCTACCACCGCCCAGGGGAAGTGGGGGAACATAAAAAACAATGTTACTCACCTCTCCTGTGATCGGTGTTAATCCTAGCAGGCTTTGGCCCTCTGGTGACGTCATCAGGTTGCGATGCCGGCCTGATCCAGTTGACGTCTGTGTGCAATTAAATAGGGCCGAAAGCTGCAGGGAGTGCACCGTGCACAGGATAGGTAACACAGGATAGGTAAGTAACACAGGTTTTTATGTTTGTCACCACCTGGGTCTCCGATCATTATACTCTGGGGTCTGAAAAGAGTATAATAATAGTTCATGGGTGGGTAACTATGGGGCATAATACAGTGTGCAGGGGCCACTGTGGAGCATAATACCAGTGCAGGGGCCCCTATGGAGCATAATACCGTGTGCAGTGGCCACTGTGGAGCATAATACCAGTGCAGCGGCCACTGTGGATCATAATACCAGTGCAAGGGCCACTGTGGAGCATAATACCGTGTGCAGGGGCTGCTGTGGGGCATAATACCGTGTGCAAGGGTCGCTGTGGAACATAATACCGTGTGCAGGGGCCACTGCGGGGCATAATATCGTGTGCAGGGGCTACTATGGAGCATAATACCATGTGCAGGGGCATTATGGGGCATAATACCATGTGTAGGGGCCACTGTAGAGCATAATACCATGTGCAGGGGCCACTATGGAGCATAATACCGTGTGCAGGGGCCACTATGGAGCATAAAACCGTGTGCAGAGGCCACTATGGAGCATAATACCGTGTGCAGGTACCAGTATGGAGCATAATACTGTGCAGGGGCCACTATGGAGCATAATACTGTGTGCAGTGGCCGCTGCGAGGCATAATACAGTGTGCAGGGGCTGCTGCCGGCCATAATACCATGTGCAGGGGCCGCTGCGGGATATAATACTGTGTAATAATGTGTGCAGGGGCTGCTGTGGAACATTATAGTGTGTGTAAATGGGGCATTATAAACAAGGGTTATGGCACCTGTTTATATCATACGCTGTCTGTTTATAGTCACCGTGTGATGTAATTACAGTCTTGTCACATAGACATGTACTGGACGAGGCTGTGGCTACATTACATGGCCACTATGAGATGAATGACACTGTGTAAACAGAGAAGCGGTCACGGCGCTTACACAGGTACCATTCAAACAGCTGATCGGTGGGGGTCCTGGGTTTTTGAGTCCCACTGATTAGTTTATTAATGACCTGGAAAACTGTTTAATTAGTTAACACCTGGGACATTATTAATAAGGGGCACTATTTATACAGGGTACACACGAACATTATTAATATGTTCGTGTGTAGATGCACTTGGGAGTATTATTCATTATGGGGGGTTATATCATATATTTTATAATTGGGGGTAGCAGCCAGGATGGGTGTGCAGGTGAGGACAATGTGGGTTGGATGCCTGGAAAAGTGAGGAGCCGAAGATGTCTGTGTTGCAAACTTTACAGAGACAAGTCACAGCTGGAAGAAGTGGTCATGGCGGTCCAAAGGGAAGAGAAGGGAAATTAGTCAGAGACGTCACCTGTAAGTCACAAAATGTTACTGCATTGTATTCACCTAAATGATAGAGGATAAATACCTGATTGATGGGGGTCTGTCTGCTGAGACCCCCACTGAGCCTTAGAATTGGGTTTTTTCCCCCCACTGGGTGGGAATTCAGCCTGGCTGCAGCCATATATAGGTGTGTCACTTGGTGGATGGATGAACCCGCGTGGCTCTCATTCACTTCAATGGGAGTGCCAAAGATACCTGAAGTCCAGTACTCAGCTATCTGCGGCGCTCCTATTAAACAGAATGAGGGCCACATGGGCTTGTCCATCCACCAAGCAGAAGATGTGTGAAGTTACTTTCATTGTTAATGCCGTGTTGTTGATCTGATACTGAAGTAAGAAAAATTCTTAAAAACTGTTTTATAACTTTGTGTATATTGTACAACGATAACAGCGTGTGAAGCTAGTAGCATGGAAACTCAATTTTTTTTTTTGGGGGGGGGGGGGGCGTCTTTCTATAGTCCGCCTCAGGTAGCAAAGAGATTAGGTTCACCACATTGTGACTCCACACAATGAAGAAGGACTCCCCCTTTCATCTAAAGATGCACCACATTTATCACACAACCTGAGCCACTGTGATAGATTTGCCACATTTTTAGACTGTCTAAATTTATGCAGTCTAAAAAATAGAACACGTAATAAATCTGCCCCATTTTTTCTAGATCCTAAACACAACACCATAAAGCTATGGACCAAACAACAGAATTACGTGTGCTAAATTTATTATGTGTTTCAAAGAAAGCCTATCACCAGCAATAGTAATATTTAGCCACACTTCTCTGCTTAAACAAATGTGAAGGTTAGTTATGTTAGTTTACCATATTGATTTATTGTAAAAGCAAGCTCCTATCTTTTACGAAGATTTTAGCAAGTCATGATAAGCCATGTCATGGTAACTTTAGCAGCTGTTTACAGTGAACTGCATCTAAGAGATCTTGCACTAGCAATAGTAAGTGATCAGTCTTCTTGAATACAGTATATGGCTGAGTGTACATGTAGCAACTTTGTTCAAGTTTTGTTGTGCCTTTCAGAAAAAACTTTCTGTGAAAATTACATTAAATTACATTCTGCAGACTCCCTTTAGGAAAAAAAAAATGCTGCGTTTTATAGTAACAGCAAAGTGAGTGAGATTTTGTTAATCTCATTCACACACTGCAGAAAAAAAGAGCTGCATAAAATCGGATGTGTTTTTTAAAAACAAACCATGTTCATTTTAGATGCAGATTTGCAAGCGTTTTCCCTATATATTTAATCGGGGAATTAAGAATGCACAGTAAAACGTAGCAAAAACTCAATGAAAAAAAATGCAATGTGTTTACTTACGTTTTTTTTCCGCAGCGTTTTTTTCCCCAGCGTTTTGCTAGCTGGGGCCTAAGACTTATACTGATTTAAAGCCTATACTACTACATGTACGACTCCCACAATGTGATAGTATATGTTGTTCTCATAATCATACAGTATACTTTAGCTGTAAAGGTATGTTGACTCGTTGCAGTCATATTTTTGTTCACTGCTTTATCAAAATTACAACTCTTAGTATACAACTCTGTTGCAATGCGTGAAACTACCCTGAAGCTACATTCACTAATCTAAACAGTGGTGCATCCGAAAACCACAACTTTACCATAATCAAAAAACACAAACCAATTAAACAAGTTAATAAATGCTGCTCTAACCACAGTTTTATTAAAATCACAGTTGCCTTAATGGATTCTACACGTTGTTTTAAAAATTGTGACTCTTATTTATCAATGGGGAACAAGCAGTAGATCAGCAACCAAACTGAAATGAGAAAGGTTTAGAAAAAAAACCAAAAAAAAACCTAAGCTTACTTTGAGAAAGAAATAGAACATCGTTTATAATTTCAAGAGAACTGTGTAATGCCTCATTTGTCCTGTGGTAGCATAAACCAGGAAATGAGCACTTGCTGCCAGGTTCCCCCATAGATTAAAGGGGTTATCCGGTTTCCAACATTGATGGCCTAGCCTTAGGAAAAGATTGAAATCTATGCGGCAGCGCTGCAGTACCAACACTCACCGCTACAGTTTGTACGGCGACTGAGCAGCATGGCTTGCGATATGTAAACAATTCCAGAACCGCAATGTCTCGGTACCAGTGACCTGCGGGGGGATAGGCCATTGATGTTAGAAACCCGATAACCCCTTTAACCCCTTCCCAACAGTCGCTGTAATAGTACGGCGGATGCTGGGTATTTAAATATGGAGGCCACTCAGCAGTTGGGCGGCCACCATAGCCGCCAGGTATTATACAACAGAGACCCGGCGCTAATGCCCGTGATCAGTGCCCGTACTGATCGCAGGCATTAATCCCCTGGGACCTTGGTCAAAGCAGACCGAGGTGCCATTTTGGCGGTGATCCGGAGCATGATCCGGGGCCGGCGGCTCATTGGCATGACAGCCTGAAGCCTTTTGAAGGCTCCCAGACTTGTCAGTCATTCATTTGTATTTTTGCCATACAAATGCCGATGTTTTGCAATGCATTAGCATTGTAATACATTGCATTAGACTCTATGTGGTTCAAGACCCCTAGGGGATCTAATACATGCAATAAAAGAAATAAAAAATAAGAATATAATATACAAAATATAAAAAAATTTAAAGTATTAAAAATTCAAATCACCCCCCTTTTCCTAGAACACATATGAAAATACTTAAATACTGTGAAACACATACACATTAGGTATCCCTGTGTCCAAAAAAACCTGGTCTACAAACCATATTATATACGTACATATTACTACATGTACATGTACATATTACATACATGTACTACATACATATTACATACATATTATATACCATAACCAAATATTTTTACTGTACGGTGAACAACGTATTGGGAAAAAAAATCAAGAGTGCTGAACCGCCATTTTTCCACAGTTTCGCCTGTTTGGATAAAAATTTGAATAAAAATTATCAAAGCAATAGACATTCCCCAAAATGGTATAACTAAAAAATACATCTGGCCCCACAAAAAAAGGACGCACTATGCATCCTGTACATGGAAATATAAAAAAGTTATGGGTGTCAGAATATGGCAACTTTAAGAAATTTTTTTTTTTTTTGCAAAGTTTTGGAATTTTGTTAAGGGGTTAAAATGTAAATAAAGCTACAGTGGGGAAAAAAAAGTATTTAGTCAGCCACTACTTGTGCAAGTTCTCCCACTTAAAAAGATGAGAGAGGCCTCTAATTGTCATCATAGGTAGACCTCAACTATGAGAGACAAAATGAGAAAACAAATCCAGAAAATCACATTGTCTGATTGTTAAAGAATTGATTTGCAAATTATGGTGGAAAATAAGTATTTGGTCAATAACATAACTTCATCTCAATACTTTGTTATATATCCTTTGTTGGCAATGACAGAGGTCAAACGTTTTCTGTAAGTCTTCACAAGGTTGGCACACACTGTTGCTGGTATGTTGGCCCATTCCTCCATGCAGATCTCCTCTAGAGCAGTGATGTTTTGGGGCTGTCGCTGGGCAACACGGACTTTCAACTCCCTCCAAAGGTTTTCTATGGGGTTGAGATCTGGAGACTTACTAGGCCACTCCAGGACCTTGAAATGCTTCTTACGAAGTCACTCCTTCGTTGCCCTGGCGGTGTGCTTGGGATCATTGTCATGCTGAAAGACACAGCCACGTTTCATCTTCAATGCCCTTGCTGATGGAAGGAGGTTTGCACTCAAAATCTGACGATACATGGCCACATTCATTTTTTCATGTACATGGATCAGTCGTCCTGGTCCCTTTGCAGAGAAACAGCCCCAAAGCATGATGTTGCCACCCACATGCTTCACAGTAGGTATGGTGTTCTTTGGATGCAACTCAGCATTCACTCTCCTCCGAGTTGTGTTTGTACCAAACAGTTCTACTTTGGTTTCATCTGACCATATGACATTCTCCCAATACTCTTCTGGAACATCCAAATGCTCTCTAGCAAATTTCAGACGGGCCCGGATATGTACTGGCTTAAGCAGGGGGACACGTCTGGCACTGCAGGATCTGAGTCCCTGGCAGCGTAGTGTGTTACTGACGGTAGCCTTTGTTACATTAGTCCCAGCTTTCTGCAGGTCATTCACTAGGTCCCCCCGTGTGGTTCTGGGATTTTTGCTCACCGTTCTTGTGATCATTTTGACCCCACAGGGTGAGATCTTGCGTGGAGCCCCTGATCGAGGGAGATTATCAGTGGTCTTGTATGTCTTTTATTTTCTAATTATTGCTCCCACAGTTGATTTCTTCACACCAAGCTGCTTGCCTATTGCAGATTCAGTCTTCCCAGCCTGGCGCAGGTCTACAATTTTGTTTCTGGTGTCCTTCCACAGCTCTTTGGTCTTCACCATAGTGGAGTTTGGAGTGTGACTGTTTGAGGTTGTGGACAGGTGTCTTTTATACTGATAATTTAAAACAGATGCCATTACTACAGGTAATGAGTGGAGGACAGAGGAGCCTCTTAAAGAAGAAGTTACAGGTCTGTGAGAGCCAGAAATCTTGCTTGTTTGTAGGTGACCAAATACTTATTTTCCACCATAATTTGAAAAAAAAATTCTTAAAAAATCAAACAGTGTGATTTTCAAGATATTTTTTCTCATTTTGTCTCTCATAGTTGAGGTCTACCTATGATGTCAATTACAGGCTGGCCTCATCTTTTTAAGTGGGATAACTTGCACAATTGGTGGCTGACTAAATACTTTTTTTCCCCACTGTATATAAGTTTGGTATCCCCGGAATTATAATAATAATACATTTTATTTATATAGCGCCAACATATTGCGCAGCACTGTACAATTTGTAGGGTTCAAGTACAGACAAAAAAAGATACATTACGAAGAAATAGTCAATTCACACACTGGGACTGAGGGCCCTGCTCGCAAGAGCTTACAATCTATGAGGTAGAGGGGGTGACACAAGAGGTAGCAGGGGATTGTACCTAAACATAGAATACAGGTGACATGTCATTTTGGTTGCAGAGTGAATGTCCTAAAAATGAAGCCCATAAGAAAGTTGCACAAATGCACTTTTTCTGCAATTCCTTCCAATTCTGAATTTTTTTTTCCAGTTTCCCAGTACGTTGTACACAATTATAAATGGTAGCATGAAGAGCAATTTGTCCCGCAAACATTAAGTCCTAATATAGCTCTGTGAAATGAAAAATAAAAAAGTTATGGGGTTTGGAAGTCGGGGAATCTAAAACAATAATCGAAAAATGTTACCGATTGGAAGGGGTTAAAGATTATTAAGTATGATTATGGCAATACCAAATATAGGCTTTTTTGTTTTTCAGATTTTGCTGTGTTTTTTTTAAACCAAGGTTAAGAGTGACTTAAAAAATAATTAAAGATGAAAAGTAAGCACTTATACTTCTCCCTTCTACTGAATTAGAAAAACCATTGCGTTTTTATAAATCGCAGCATGTCAATGCCTGCAGTTTCCGTATGGGTATAATAGAAGCGGAAACTCCGCAGAGGAAAATCCTGCGGACTTTCTGTGAAAAGCGCTGCAGGAAAAACCGTGATGTGTTTCCATCTTGGTTTTTCCTGCAGCGCTTTTTTGCTGTGACCCACTACATGGGGCCATAGCCTTAAAATAACTTTTTTTTTAAAAATTCTTTCTGTTGCCATATTTTAACATCCTTAAGCTAAAGCCCCATGTTGCGAAAATGCAGCGTTTTTACAGTACCTGCAAAGTGAATGAGATTCTGGCTAATCCCATAAACACATTACAGAAAAAAATCCGCTGCGGAAAAGCTGTGTTTGAAAATCGCAGAAGTTCAAATATATCATGGGAAATTGCAGTTTCCCTATAGGTTTAAGGCTGAAGCCCCACATGGTGTAAACGCCGCGGTAAAAACACCACATCAAAAACCACAGCGTTTTAAAGTCCCTGCAAAGTGGATGAGATTCTAGCAAATCCCATCCACACATTGCAGAAAAATACCCGCAGCATTTCTGGAAATAGCAGCATGTCAATTATACATACGGAAACACGAAGTTTCCGTACAGGTATAATTGAAACAGAAAGTCTGCAGAGGAAAACTTTCTGCCGCAGTTTTTTCTTGCAGAGCTTTTTGTCTGTGGCCTGCTACGTGGGGCCTTAGCTTAATGAGGGAAAATCCACTGAGAAAAACTCATCAAAAACACAATGAAAAACTATGTGGGAAAAAAACGCGCTGCATTTTTTCTGCAGTGTTTATAAGCTGCGTTTCGCTCCGTGAGGCCTTAGCCTTAAATTTTTTTTTTGTCAATGTAGCTGTTTGAGGGGCTTGTAATGTGGGTCTGTCATCTGTATGGATATCACTTTGCGGTACATACAACTTTTACAGTTTAATGGATTGGATATTCATGGACTTAGTGAAACCAGATATGTTCATGTTTTTTTAATGTGTTTTTAATATTTTGATGTTGTTTTAATTTTAAAAACTTAACTTTTTAAAACTTTTTATTACATTTATTTTATTACTCTTATACAGTTTGAACATTCAACCAACATCCACCGAATATGAAACTTGTCAGCTCCTAAAAGCACACCATACTACCCCATGTAACCATTGAAGCATGATACAGAACTGTCTCATAAACCACATGTAACCATGTTCATCATAATGAAAATTAGCAAATAACAAAAGTCATTACAGCTTGCTGTTCCCAATCTAGTAATTATTTAACCAATGACTATAAAACATCTTGAAAACTATGTAATGGTTCAAGAATGTGCCAAGTATATTTCTCAGTCCTGGGATGCTGACATTGTAGTGCAGAAAAATCAATAGTCAGCTTTCTAGTCATAAGGTCCTGACCAAAGAACATGCAGTGTTATGATCCATTCCTGTTACACAATCACAAAAAAAGGAAACAAAGTAAAAGCAGAAACTTGTTACTGATGTACAGAATGGATGGATATCGGCCTGTGCAATCAAACTGCATTGTGGCTTCCCAGAAAAATGACGGCACTTGCAAAAAAAAAAATTGCCAAGCTGCAAGATCTGTTAAGTTTACAACAGGGAAAAAAAGAGCTAACTACTCGCAGACACAGATGTCTAAAAATAAAAAAGTCTGACTCAAGCTATTGTGCAGGTGCAGATATAACTCATACGGTACATTGTACACTACAGAAGGGGGATGTACAAGATTAGAAGAACATGGCTGCTCTCTTTCAGCACCACACCTGGGTTATCTCTGGTTTTGTATTTTAGCTCCTTTGAAGAAAATGAAGCTGAGCTACAATGTGAACAGGTGGGGCACTGTTTTTGGAAAAAGCAACCATTTTTTTTCTAATCCTGTACAACCCCTTTAGGATAAGGCCCTACATAGCGAGTCACTGCCAAAAACACTGAAAAAAACATTGTGTTTTTTTCCACAGCGTTTATCACAGAAAGTCCAAATGGTTTTCCTCTGCGGACTTTCTGCCTCTATTATACTTATACGGAAAATGCCAGCGTTTCCATAAGGTATAATTGACATGCTGTGGATTTTTTTCTGCAATGTGTGGATGGGATAAGCCAGAATTCCATTTACTTTGCAGGTAATGTAAAATGCAGCGTTTTCGCAACATGGGGCACCCCTCTTAAAGTCACCACCTGCTGAAAAAAAAATCTTATAGTTTTTTTTTTCATGAAATGTTTTTTTTTTGCTGTTGTAGAATTGCAGTGGGGGAAACACTGTGTTTTACAGTCCCAGCAAAGTGAATGAGATTTTATTTAATCTTAGTTAATCTTTGCATACATGCGTTTTTGAAAAATACAGCATGTTAATTATACCTGAAAAAAAACATTGCATTTTACCCATAATGGGGGAGGCAAAAATGCAAATGTAGTTGAGAAACCGTAAAAAACATATTGGGGCATATTTATCTACATTTGCGTCAGAATGTATGGTACACGGCATTTGCGACATATTTATGAACAGTGTGCACCAGAAAGAACAGAAAAATAAAACAGCCTCGACACTTTTAAAAAATGTGCCCCAGAATAAGCGTGGTTTAGAAGTGTCTAACTTTATGACACATTTATGAAACAGAAAAAAACCAATATGGCGCAGATTTTCTTCTGCAAAGTAGACCAAGTTTAAAATGGTGTAATGAATTTACGACAATTTACTTTGTGAGCAATAAATTCCCATCATTCACCATTTATTTGTCTCCTCAATAAGTGTCTGCTTATGTTGTGCCAAAAATTGTAGGGTTTTTGATTAGTGCGGCAAATATTTGTTCCTTACAGAATGCAAGTTAAGATTTTTGTCTACAGATTTTGTCTACATATTTTGCACCAAATATTTCTCTACATTTTATTCGCTTCTAGAAACACTCGATATTTATGAAGGTCCGTACAACATAAATATGTCTAAAACTATGAACAGGATTCAAGGATCCTGCAAGTGCAAAGATCGACAGTATTGATAAATGTGCACCATTGTGTATTTCACTCCGTCTTCCCTGTGTATTTTCACACAGCATTTTTTGGCTGTGTTTTGCTATGTGTGGCCTTAGCCTTAAAGTGTAATATGACACAGGGATAATCTACAGTGCTTCACACTTTTTTTGTGGCTGGAATTATACCTTTATAGCATGGCATGATTTTTAATTTTTAGTGCAGTGTGTACATTTCTGATCAATTTTATGTTACATATTGATGTTCTTAATCATCTTAGGGCCTATTCATATCTCATATATTTCATATTGATATAGTTATCCACAGTTGTGTGTCTTGTCCGTCTTCTCTATGAACAGTATACAATACCATTGACTTTAATGGCTGTATGGTGAGGGCTGTTTTTCTCCAAGGAACGTTAGTCCGTGAAAAAAATCAGAAACATGGTTAATTTTTCAGGCAAACATGCCCATTAAAGTCTATTTGCCCAAGAATAAACAAATGCCATTTCTTTTTCTAAAAAAAAAGGGTTGATCTGTTTTTCACAGATGTAAAAAATGCATCAACTATGGAAAAAATATGCCCATAACACAGTACTGTGTGCTGTCTGTTGAACAGAATTGTGAATAAACCCTTAGTGGTAATTTGAAATAGATTTTTTGCAGAATATCTATAATTTGGAAGATCATTTGCAAACGACATAGCTTATTATTAGATATTAGAAAAAGTCCCCCCAAAATATACACTTGGCATAGAAAATATAAATGAACCATGAATGATAACGTATAGTATACGAAGTCTGTCAATAAAACTGACTTGCACTAGCTTTGGCCGTTTTGAGAGATTCTGTCTTAACAGCGGGGAAGGAAAATGCACAAAATTCTATTGCCTAATCATAGCTGAAGACAGTATGGAAGACCTGGGATGTGAGATGTGTCAATCCATGGAGCCCAAACCTTTTCAAATAGTGGCCGAGTATCTCAGATAGTAGTGTTAATTTTTTTTTGTGGAGCATGACTGATTAATGTCCGTTTTTAATGGATGATAAATCCGTCAAAAACTTCACTGTCATGTGCAAAAAGCCTATGGAATAAGAAAATTCTGACTGGGTTACTGACAAGTCTTAGACCATAGACTTCCAGCACTCATGGTGGTATCCATTGGTAATCAAGACAACTGTCTCCACTAAGGGGGCGTTCACACTACCGTTGGTGACCGTCAGTAGTGTCCGTTGCTATTGTCCATTACAAGACTTTAGCATCGGACACTAGCTGAACCGTCAGAAATCCGTTAAAATTTCCATTCATTTCAATGGGTTTTTATATTGTGTCCGTTAGTGTCCGTTTGTACCTAATCCGTCTGAAGTCCGTTTTTTTTCTGCGGATAAAAAAATCCTATATGCAGGATTTTTTTGTCCGTTTGGAAAAATGGATTCTTGATGGACAGCAAGTGTCCATTATTTTTTTAACATTGAAGTCTATGGGTAACGGACTTATAATGGACAGTAACTGATAGCTATCAGTTACTGTCCTTTATTTTATGTCCGTTTTTTTTCTGCGCATGCTCAGAAAGCAGAAACAACAAAAAAACGGACAGTGTTAAAAAACGGACATTAACTGATGCTAATGTGTCCGTTTTTTTAACTGACACCTTCATAACGGAATCTAACGGTAGTGTGAACCCCTGCCTATGATGGTTATAATATTATATATGATATATATAATCTTTAAACTTCTGCTAAATTTTTAATTATTAATACTGGCAAAAATGTTTAACTTTTAATTGTCTACAAATTTACATATGATTATAATCCTAGAAAAACACCTTTAGGCTAAGGCCCCATGTAGCGAGCCACAGCCAAAAAGTGGTTCAGAAAAAAAAACGTGAAACCGGAAACACATTGCCTTTTTTTTCCCAAAGCGGTTTTCAAAGAAAGTCCGCAGAGTTTTCTTCTGTGGACTTTCTGCTTCCATTATAACAATATGGAAACCGCCAGCGATTCCATAGGTATACATGACATACTGCGATTTGCAAATTCGCAAGCGTTTTTGAAATCGCAGCATTTCCACAGCGGATTATTTTCTGCAATGTGTGGATGGGATTAGCCAAAATTTTAAACGCTGCGTTTTTTGTCAAATCGCAGCATTTACACTACTTGGGGCCCCGGCCTTAAGTGTGGCATTAAAATGTAAAAACTCTAAAATATATTGCCCGTTCCTTCCATAAACTGTTTCCAAGCAAACTATTAAATAATACAGAAAGCAGTAGTGGAACCCAGAGGGCACATCTGGAAAGCATTTTGCCACATGCAAGAATTTACCTTCCCCAGATCAGCTACTAAAAAGATATATTAAAAAAAACTTATAAAAGTAGATGTGAAAATAATCTTTTTTTTTTTTTTTTGGTATGTTTGGCAATGCTTCTGAGCTTTCTGTGACAACCTCCTCCCCACGAATGTAAAGTAATAATACAATTCAAAGCAAATATACCCGTGTTTGTGTGTGTGTGAAAAAAAACTATATAAACTTAAATAGCAAAAATTTTTTTAAAGGTGCAGTTGTAATCATATTTACACTATAAGACCTTGTGATAAGAACTGTAACCTGAAGTTCCTGGGCTTGATACAAAATCTGCAATGGGATGGGGGAATGTTCATTGTCACGATTGTAGAATAAATAAAGTGTATTGCATTTAAGAGGCTAAACAGTCACAAATAAAGTTATCACCAACTGCGGCTACTGAGCAGGAGCCTGGATTTCAGTTACAGTTGAGTTTCTGCATTGCGTGAGCCCAGGAGCTGTACATATATGGCATTCTGTGTTTATTAACCCAGGCAAATGATGTACATGTGCGTGATTTTGTATTAAGGGTTTAATTTAATACAGGGCAAAATTCTAATACAAATGTGAATGAGGCCTTGGTTACAGCAAAATACATATTTAATAAACAGTTTCCATCAACATATGTCATTTGGTAAGCTACAAAAAAGCAATAACAGGCAACACTCGCAATTGCAGAATGCATGAATAGATAGGGCCTAAACACAGTGGTTGAAAAAAAAAAAGGGAAAAGGTTATCCATGTTCAACTCTATTTTAAGAAAGTCAGGTCATGGAGTCATATTAGACAGACTATAAAAAACACCACCAGTAAATATATTTGATGTAGAGATCATAGAAAATGCCATGTTTACAAGCATTTAAAATGATCCGTTGAAGAATTATATTTACTTCTATCGTATGGCGTCAGCTGGTATTCAAAGTGTATAGCAATGTGTACTTCAACCTAGTAAACCAAGCACTAGAGGACATGCAATCTCAGTCATTCTACCCAGCAGAGTGGCCCACTATTCACTATCACTAGCATCCTATACAAATTGTTTCAACTTTGCTTGTCAGAAAGGACCAGAGCCTGTGAAGTAGCAAAGGAATTAACAGCAAACCTGAGGAGGCTGCAATTATTATCTATGTATCTACATGGGAACTAGTTGTCAGAGGGGGGAGGAGACTGATTGGGAAATGTATTGTGCACTACATTTACAGCTATCAGATGTGAAAGGAGACTGACTGGTGGTGATGTTGATATGGGGGAGTGAAGACACAATAGAGTGCACATAAGGAATTTTGGGAGTTGTAGGAAAAAATGGCATAGTAGAAAAGATTAGCAGTGGTCCCGAATCAGACACATAGAATAAAAAGGTACATGTGTTATATTACTTCCATCTGTAGCAAATCCAGAAGAATTCTGCAACAGAGGAGGAGGCATACTGTGGATATGAAAGTCTGCAACATGTAGTTAAATCCATATATATATTTTTCTCAACATGTTAGTGGGGTTTTGTAAATGCCCATTCACATGTACAGTATTGTATATTACTTTGTTGCAGATTTCCTTTGAGTTGCTTTATATTTTGTTCTTATCATATATGTCACAATACATTATTTCTTTATTAAATTTGGTAAACATATACTTCCCAAGTGTAAAAACAATGTGAACTCCAAGAAACAATAAAAATGTACAGTAATAAAACAAAAGCATTTTAGAACTGGAATGGGAAAACAATGAAAAGTATCAATCAAGACTGCACAGAATATTCATGTGTTGCTCTATTTTAACCGACTCCTGCTTCTAGCTCAATTATGGACAGTATAAGAGGGAGCAGATGGACAACAGTAAGGCACTGTACACACTGTTGTCATAATTGTTGAGTTTACAGGAGTCTTAACAAATCCATTATCAAAATAATGATCCATAATAATCTTTTTATTTTTTTTGCTACTAGAGTACAACACAGCATGTTATGATAAAAAGAAAAAGAAGAAACACAAGTGTGAACAGAGCATAACACATGAATGCAGGATTTGACTACATAGGATTTGATTGTAGTCTGTAACCATAGAGACAAGTGTGTTTGCATAGGATTTGCAGACATAAAAAGGCAGGATATTTTTAATGAAGGTGATTTGTAAAGTCTATGTACAAAAGTGTACTTGACTGGAAAGCGTCAACAGATTATTTAGGCAAGAGTGGAGTACAGAAATAGCACTGTGTTTCTCCTAATGAAGCAACACATATTTAATTATCTGTACTTGTGTATTTTTATGGGACTAGGCCAGACGCTGCAGGAAACATAATCTACACTTTACCAAGCATTTGTACGATTGCCAAGAATATAAAGCCACAACTACTAAACCCAAACATGAACAGTGCAAACAGGGGACAAATTTATTGAAAAATAGCTGTTCGGAATTGTGCCTAGAGGCGTAACATAAGGTTGTGATTGTATTCATGTCACGTGAGATACCCAAGTTTAAATATTCCCCAGTATATCACAATATCAAGTCGTGCTGGTTAATAAACCAGTTGATATTTTTTTAGCTCTTTAAAAAAATGTTATATATGTTCATATACAGTGTACTTTGGTGCAGATCATATCACCTCTAAACTGTGTCTGGATTTTATTTTGTCATTAGAAATATGCTGGGGGTGAAGTGACTTGCCAAGAATGGCAGACGGACAGTATTGATGTTATTCATAACAAACAGAGCATGAGAATCCATGTGCAAATGGTAAAAGTGCCAGTATCTGATGATATTTTACCAATACTGTCTTCACCTGACAAGGCTAGGAATGAATTAATATTATAGAGTATAGTTTTTTTTTGCTTTTTTTTGTTTTTGCAGGATGCCCCAGTATGGAATAACAAAGCAGAACAGATTTTAAAAAAAAAGTATACTTCTATATATATCTACCCAAGATAGTTCGAAAAGTTATTCCTTTAGCCTTCATTGGTAGATTGGGGGCCAGTGGTGTATACTTTTGACATATATTCCAAGTTTTCTTGGCTCATATGGCATGCGGTCACTACAAATGCAATATGAATTCGCCCAATCTATGTAATGTACTTTCTAGCCAGTAAAAATAAAGGACTATTAATCTGCTGCAAATATTTGACCAATGGGACACAATTTAATGTAAATGGTAGCAGGATATATAAATAACACTTTCCAATTTAAAAGCAGTGTAAATAAGAGCTATTTGTACACATAAGTAAAGCACAAACTGGTTACGACTAGACACATCTTTGATGCAACTTGGTGCATTGTTGGCGCTAAAATTTGGTGCAACTAGTTTGGGCCTTGCCAGTCATGTGGATGTAACTTCTGAGAAAAAGGGGGCATGACTTAAATGCACCCAAATTGCACCAAAATTTTGTTGTAAAATTCTGTCTCAAAGTAAGCCAACTAAAAGGTGGTACAAACTTGGGCTAGACAGTCTAAAGATGCACCAGATGTATCATCTAGTATTAGACACTGTGCTAAACCTGGTGAATTTTCAGACAGCCTAAATTTACACTATCTAACTTTTAATAAATCAGGGCCACTATGGTTAGACCATAGAACACAGTGAAACCTGTCACTATACTTAGTCACAGAGCTATCCAAATAACATTTGAGGAACAATACCAATAGTTATATCACAAATTACATTTGATATATTGTGAATGCTGAAATTTGAAGTCATAAAAGCAAATGATATGCAGTCACTCTTAATTTACTAAAATTCTTTCTTACAAGTTAGCTATATTCTATAACTTCACCACTGCAGCCAAGTAAACTCAGCAGTGGGAAGCACCAGAGTGCTTGACCAGACAGGGGATTTACCATGTGGGTTCTGCATATTTTCTTAGTTTATGTAATTTTTCTCACCTTGGGCAAATTCTGCCTGATTCAGGAAACCTTTTAATGACCAATTCTAAGCTAAAAGGTTTAGTAAATACATAGAACCCAAAACATGTCCATAGCACAGTAACCTGTCACCAGTGTGTCATAAGAATACAGTTTAGGAATTTTAGAAAAAAAAAAACTTGTAATGCACTGTAGTACAAACTAAAGGTCAGTGGTCTCTGAGAGCTTTAGATAAGGATGGAATTCACCGTTTTTCCCTCCTTAGCTGATCATTAGTTTATAAACCGCCTGAGGGGATACATAAAGCTCCCTTACTATATATTAATAGAATGAATAGATATACATCTGCATAGGTTGTAAGAAATGCATGTAGTATAGCAATTCTGTATGTACGTTCATATATACTGTAGTTACAGTAAATCACATGGAATATAGAAAATGTAAATTATTTTAATCATCTAGCCTGATACTCACATAAAGAAGTTGTGTACTTCTGCAATTCCTTTCCAAGTATTTTTCTTACATTCAAAAAACATTAAGTGTTTTGGTAAATGTGTGCTTGCACACCAGTTGCCTGTAATATTTTAACTCCTTAAAGTGAATGTCTACCATGAAGTATAATCTTGTTTATTCTAAATACTTATTCATAATTCTAAATAATATTCATATGCAGCAGGTTTGTTGCAGAAAGCTGTGCCATGAAAGGGAGTTTCAAGTGAATGGGAGCTAAGCTACAATACTCTTGCTAACTGCAGTTAGCACTTGGCCATTAGACAGTGTATGGAGCCTTCCGCATATGGATTTGTATAGTGTATAGTTCTGGAAATCTGATTGGTGGGGGTGCTAGGTGCCAGACCCCATTCCAAGTCATACTGATAAGCTATCCTAAAGTCCAATATCAAAACCCAGCAAAGCCCGGAAACTCCCTTGAATCTTAATCCATGTGCAACCCCATTCAGATGAATTAAACTGATTTGCAGTCACAGAATGTTGGACCTAGAAAAAACACTGTATTTTGTGGTGGACATTCACTTTAAGGCTAAGGCTCCACGTTGCAGGAAAGCTGTCTTTTTGTTGCAGATATTGCTTTGTTTCTTTGAGTCAAAGCCAGGAGTGGATTTAGCAGAAGGGAAATATATGGCCGGGGCTCCACTGCAGTGTTTTTCAGTCAGCAAATCCCATCCACACATTGCGGAAAAATACACACAGTGGACACGATGCGGTTTCCAAAACCATTGCGGTTTTGCAAATCTCAGCATGTCAATTATACCTACAGAAATGCTGGAGGTTTCTATAAAGGTATAATGAAAGCAGAAAGTTTGCAGAGGAAACCTCTGCGGACTTTCTGTGAAAAGCACTGCGGGAAAAACTACAATGCATTGCCAACACAGTTTTTTCCGCTGTGCTTTTTTGCTGCGACCCGCTACATGGGGCCTTAGCCTATAATAGCTTTCTTTATATTTCCCATTCCTTTCCAAGCCACTCTTGACTTTGGTTCAAAAGCTTTTCTGAAAAGTGAGGTCTCAACCTAAAGTTAAGGCCCCCTGTAGAGAGACACAGTAAAAAAAACTCTCGGTTTTTTTTGCAGTGTTTTCAGTGCATTTTCACAGAATTTTCCTCTGTGGACTTTCTGCCCCTATTATACCCATATGGAAAACACCAGTGTTTCTGCAGGTATAACTGACACGCTGCGATTTTCAAAAACGCGGGCGTTTTCGCAACATGTGGCTTCAGTCTAAAGGGGTTTTCTAGGCTAAATTATTGAACTATCCTATATTTAAGTCATCAATATCAGATTGCAGGTAGTCTGACACTTGGCACCCCCACTGATCAACTGTTCTCAGCAGCTGATACACAAAGAATGGAGCAGGAAGCAGCTTTGTTCTTTGAGTAGAAGCCAGAAAAGGTTGTTGCTACCTTTTACTTGAATGTGGGAGCTAAGCTACAGTGGTTTTGTCACTACACAGAGAATAATGCTATTTGCTTCCTGCTCCATTCCCTGCGTTTTACATGCTGAAACAGCTGATCAGACCACCACCAATCTAATACTAATGATCTAATCACTGGGATAGGTCATCAATATTTTTAATTCAGAAAACCCCTTTAACTCCTTCCCGCCGGTGACACTTTTTGATTTTCGTGTTTGACTCTCCACCTTCCAAACCCCATAACTTTTTTATTTTTACGTTCTCCGAGCCATAAGAGGGCTTAATGTTTGCGGGACAAATTGTTCTTCATAATGCTACCATTTATTATTCTGTACAATGTACTGAGAAGCTAGAGCTGAAACACCTTGGTATCTCTGTCTGAGACAGAGGGGATTAACAATACAGCGCAATCTGCCCTCCACCCCTCATCCATTATTACTACTACTGGCCTATTTACATATAATTCTGCCACAAGTAACTGTAAAATAACAAACAAATAGCTGACAAAAGCACAAGTGACCATAACATAGGAAATCCAGGGACACTGCGGAAATGCAGCTTTTTTTGTTGCAGATTTTGTTGCGGTTTTTTGAGCCAACTCCAAAAATGGCTACAAGAGGAATGGGAGATATATATAAAGTACATATACTGCTACCTTCGACTCATTCCACTGCTGGTTTTGGCTCATAAAAACGCAACAAAATCTGCAACAAAAATACCTGCGTTTCCACAACGTAGGGCCTTAGCCCTATTGTGTTTTGGTCTGCAAAAAATACAACAGAAGCATGTGTTTTTTTTCACTGCTGCTGATATATGCGTGTTCTAGGCGGTATGGTATACATTCATATGCTTTTGTCACCTTTATTGTATGGGCTCTCACCTACCTATGGTTTTTTACTATTTGCAATCAGGGACATACCTTTTCTGCACCTTGTTTTGTTAACACCTAGGTTTTTAGGTTTTGTCCTAAGTTCCATGTATGTGCATTGATATGTTGTGACATTTGTGCAAATTGATGACTATTACTCCCGTTTACCACGCTAGATTTTTTAGGCATTCTCGCTATTTATGACCCTCCAGGTCTTTCCCCACTACTATTTTTGTCATTGTGATTATGTCTATTTGTATGTTTTTATTAAACATCAATAAATATGTATGTGTTTTACACAAGTTTGGGATTATTTTCTAAACGTATGCATGGTACAATTATCCCATATATGGTTGTCTTATTAGTCTTTTTTTGTTTTTTTAACAAAAGGGATGCAGAAGTATGTATTTAAACAGTAGAGTACACCTGTCCCTAACCCCAATTATAAAAAAAGTCTACCATAACATAGTTTTTTCTGAAATAAATGTATCAAAATACTCTACTCAGCATTATATAAAAGAACCCCAAGCACAAATATAAGCATGCCAATGTATACCAAATAGGGCACTCTTTTTCCATATGACTAACCCATAGAATGCTACAAATACTGAGCAATATATCTGGATATTTTTTAGTTTTCTCTCTTTTAGGTGTATGGTCAAATATGGTATAACCCTTTCCTAAAAAGACAGCAAGGCGAAGATCATGGCTGGAATGGAGCATCCACTACTATGTAGCATGTTATGATGGACGGCTTTTGTGTAACAAGACAGAAGGAAACAGACGCCTAACAAACTTTCCAGACATCTACATTCAGCCTGGTTTATTTTGGGATTTGCATGCTTTTGGGTGCAGTGACATGAGACTGAGATGGGGGCTTATTGTATTATCTCATACACAATTAACTTCTTCACAATACACACTGCTTCTGACAACTTGACAAATCTCAGTTAACTATCCACTGTGCAAACTAATCTTCCATGGCAAATTCAAGCAATTACCTATAGATTAGTCCACAATGATTCCTTTATCCTTGTCACTGAGCTGACATAATAGAGATTAGCTACAGCCACTTTATTTCTGGGTTCACACTTCATGTCCGGCAACCTTCAAACACTATTCCTGGAGCAATCACAAAGCTGGATTACATGTCATCAATGTCACCATTAATACCATGAGTCAAAATGCTACAAGATGTTAAAGATTATATAAAGATTATAAATATAGATATCAATTATATAAAAAAATATGTATGTAAACAATAGCTGAAAAATGTGATACAGAAATTACATGTGCAAGGCAAAATTGTCAGAAATCAGCAATATAAAGGGGTTTTCTGGTATATGAGATGTTTTTGATAATGATGATCTATAGTAACATGGTAACATAGTTCATAAAGTTGGATAAAGAAGACACAAGTCCATCCAGTCCAACCTACAAATCTACCAATTTGATCTAGAGGAAGGAGAAAAAGCCCTCATAAGATGGATGGCAATTGCCCCATCAGAGGATAAATTCCTTTACAACTCCAAATACGGCAATTGGGCTAAGTCCTGGTTCAGCCTTCTATCTCAAAAAATTTAGTTCCCATAACCTATCCTCAGAATAGGTCATCAGTATCAGATCGGTGGGGGTCTGACACCCAGCTCCCGCAACAATCAGGTGTTCCAGACAGCCTCTGATGTAAATCTATAGTGGCGGTACAGTAAGAAGTAGAGGGCACTGTGTCCTGTATAGGAACTTGTTCTGGGGGCCCACCCAACAGCTTCTTGATAATACCCTACATCACGGCTTCTTCACTGAATCTTGCATATGTGCTGACTGCCCGGTAACCAACGCCGTGCATTACTGGGTATTTCTGATATCCCTGTATCATCATCCCCAATAGTACTGTACATGCTCCAATAGCTCCGTAGTCGGTTCATACATAGTACTGTATAGGAAATCACATGGCCATGAAGCACTCAACACATACGCAAAGGGCATCACAAATTTTGGGGCCCCATACTGGCAAAATTTGTGGGTCCTCCTCCTCCCCAATGTGTTTTACAGTTTCCTGTCCTGTGGCCACCACACAATAAATATAATATTCCCCAGTCCCTCCACACAGTATAAAGCTCCCCAGCTTCCAGTATAAAGCTCCACATGGTTAATAATACTCCCCAGAGCTTCTAAACAGTATAATGTTCCATGGTGGCGCCACACAGTATAAAATGTTTCCAAGAGCTCTCCCCCACAATCTAATGCTCCAAAGTGGCCCCAAACATTATAATGCTCCACAGCATCCCCACGCTGTATAAAAAGCTTGCCTGGGCCCCACACAGTGTAATGCTCCACAGTGGCCCCACACAGTATAATATACTCCCAGAGCCCCCCCCCCACAGTACAATGCTGCACAGTGGTCCCACACAGTATAAAATGCTTCCAAGAGTGCCCCCTCCCACAGTGAAATGCTTAACTTTACAGATACAGATATGTGTCACTGCATAGGATACAGAATATTTTTTGTGCTATCATTAATACTAGTCTTGTATGCAGACATGTATGCTTCGTTCACTGCTAAGTCATGTTCTCAAAATACATAAGGCTATTGGGAAATAAAATTCTTTGCATTGCTTTATAGAAACAGACCGGAAAAGCAGCTGGCTCGCTCTGTTCTGAGCAGTTAACTTACATGAACTGAAATGCATTGAGCAACACTAAGCTGTAAAAAATTTTTTATAGATGAGAATATTTTCTGTTGCCTGAGGCATTACTTCGACAACTTCCAGACTGAAAGTCATCTCAGAGAACTGCAAACACCAGACAACCCAGGGATACAAGTACAATACAGTAAAGTACAGCACAATATATACAATGACATAATGCAAGTATCAATGTTCGAATATAAAATTATTTTAGGACACCATTTATAACATAAAAAGGTGATACATGTTTTTTTTTCATGAGAAAACCCCTTTAGCTACAGCATATTAAAAGACTACTGAATGGGCAACACAACTTGCAGCTACTCCTGCCCATAACAACAGTTTATGTCCTTGTTGTGTTTACTAGTATACGACTGTACGACTGTAGATGCCGATGTAGCAGGATACAGCAAATGGGGGAGATTTATGAAGACAATTATTTTTGACTGGCAAAGAATTCAACTTATTTATGACAAGTCACACACCTCCTCTTAAATCAGATGCATCTTTAGGCAGACCATGTATCTACAGTGACGTCTGTACCAGCTCGTAGCAGGGACTGAACTCAGGAACCATTTATATCAGAAAAGGGGAATAAACTGTGAGAAATCTGATGGAGCAACTGGCCCATCATCAACATGTTCTTGCCATGCACTCTTTTAAGAAAATGGCAAAGGATGCTAAAACAAACCTGGTTAACAACCTTTTTATGCCAGAAAACTGGTGTAGGTAGATAATATATCTGAAACATTAAAGGGAGTCTATCATTGGATCAATGCATTTTTCACTAAGCATATGTTGGAATAGCCTTTAGAAAGGCTATTCTAGTCCTTCTTTTTTTCTAAGCTGTTTTTGAATAAGACTTCTGTGTGCGGAGCACAGGTGGCATTACCCCTGTTCTCCGAGCACAGAACCATCATCGGCAGCATTCCGCCTCCTCCTGCTTTCAGAGATGCCCCCTTCTTTTAAAACAAAGCCTCTTCTTGAGCCTCTTCACTGTGTCACCAGCAGCAAGTATCTTCTGTGAGATCCAAATTTCGTGCACTTCAGGTTCAGGCAAAGCATACAGCGCTTGCCCCGCCAGCCATCTTGCCTTTATTTATGAACGAGCATACTCTTAGAACTATAGGAGCGTACTGCGCCTGAATCACTCCCCCTGCCTGACACTCCCCTACAAAGTTTACATAGCACATCAGACATCAAAACTAACTGTGCTTGTTGCTCGGGAACGTTGGAGGCAAGAGAGAATTCCAACTGGAATCAGTGGAGCAGCACCTATTAACAGATGCTAATAACTTGAATTGGTAGAAGTGGTGAAAGGTCCTCCTTAAGAGGTCACATTTACTGAAATCAAAAGCTATTCCAAGCAAAAACATCTTAACAGGCCAAGTTACATGTTAACATAGGACCCCTTCCTTTATGTCTTCACAATTCTTCACACCCGTTACAATTATTGCATCCACTGAACTTGTGAGTTTTTGGATAGTTTATGCTTGAATTTCTTTACAGGATGTCAGAATAGCCTCTCAGAGCTGCTGTTTTGATGTGAACTGATACTCATAGATCTTTTGCTTGAGGATACTCTAAAGGTTCTTAATAGGGTTGAGATCAGGGGAGGATGGTGGCCACATCATGAGTTTCTCTCCTTTTATGCTCATAGCAGCCTCACTGACTCACTGCTATTCTTTGCTTCATGAGATGGTGCACTGTATTGCATGAAGATGATTTTGCTATGGAAAGCATGGGTCTTCTTTTTGTACCATGGAAGAAAGTGGTTTGTCAGAAACACAATATACTTTGCAGAGATCATTTTCACACCTTCAGGGATCCTAAAGGGGCCTACCAGCTCTCTCCCAATCATTCCGGCCCAAAACAAACTCTATCACCTCCATGATGGCATCACAGCCTTGTTGGGACATGGTGGCCATCCACCAACCATCCACTACTCCATCCATCTGGACTATTCAGGGTTGCACGGCACTTATCAGTACACAATACTATTTCATAATTAGCCTTCATGTTTGTCTGAGCCCACTGCAAACATTTCTGCTTATGAGCACTGTTTAGGGGTGGTCGAATAGTAGGTTTATGCACAACTGCAATCCCGTGGAGGATCCTGCACCTATGTGCTCCAAGTTCATGCCAAGAGTTGTACACAATACCAGAAGTTACATGTACATGGCAGGATTATTATAGTAAATTAGTAATTAGAAGTAGTCTGTTTTGGAGAACGAGGATAACTGAGCTATTAAGACTTTAAGGCTACTTAAACATTAATGAACAATGCTCTTTTCTTCCTCTAAGAGATATAAGACAGAAACCTTTATTCAACTTTATTGATCATTTGATGAATGTTTGAAACCCTCCATCAGTTTTTACTACACAATATATGTACATAGAAAACTATATGTTTCTCCTCAAGTAGTTTCTCCAGCTATATAGAATATAGTCCGCCCTGGCCCCTAGACATGCTATACAGTGACCATTACACAGGTTATAAGGCTCCACAGTGGCTACTCACATTATTATGGTCTCCGATAGCCCATACACAGGTTATAATGCTCAATTGCTCCCACATTTTACAACAGTTCCCAGTGGCCCTTACGCAGGTTATAATGTGTTCTGAAGATGCATATATAGTTGAAAGTAGACGTGTGGTCATCTTCCCACAAAAGTTTTTGTGGCACCCCTGGCGGGTTTTGTTGCACCCCAACTGGGGATCATTGTGATAGGGAATTGAAACAAAATATGCTATCAATTATAGAAAACCAAGACCATCAGGTAGACAACAAAATAACTGAGATTGTTTGGAGATCCAGCTGAAATCAGCAAGACCTGTTGATACAAATTCTGATATCCATGACCAGTTTAAGAAAGTAAACAAGATAGCATTCAGAATAAGTGGGAAAAGTAGGCCACAAAATGAGAATAGGGAGTATGATAAATGGACCAGTTAGGACTAAGTATGTGACTTCTGCTTAGTTCTAGGTCCACGCACACAGTTCCATATGACAGATGGATAGACACTCTCTGAGGCATCTATTAAGCACAGCGCTGTACTGCAGCTGTCCACCACAGTGCTTGACTTGCAGTTACAAGGTTGCAGTGCTGAATGCTATGGCTTCCTCAAACAGTCCAAATACTGTACCTTGCTCAAACAGCTACTTGGTGAGAGTGTCTGGTGTCCAACCCCACTGATTTGATATTGATGACCTATTCTATGGAAGGGCCATAAATATCCTAGTCCTGAAAAACCCTTTTAACATCGCTATGTGGAATCAGTGAGAAAAGTCTCCACATCCACATGTTACTACTATCTTACTAGTTCCAGTTCCAGCTTTTTGCTTCTTTCTCCATCTTCTCTCTTTCAACTACGTGCAATTAAGGACTCTGTATCTGTTATGCACCACTAGTATATTGACTTCAATGAAATGAAATTCTTGAAATACGTATTAAGGCATTGTTAAGCACTCATTCTAGGGAATCTCCATTCTAAGTGTTCCAACTAAGAAGTATCCACATTCTTATTCACTTCTACCAAGCACAAGCTGGCACATGAAACACTGCCAAGAAAAATCTATATTCATTAAAGAGTTGATACTTATTCCTGCATAATTTAATATTACCATTGTATCACTGAGTTGAAATGACTACTACAGTGAAGCAATATAAGAGTGTATCAAACACAAAGACAAAAACAGTTTGTGTTCAGCCAGCCACTAAATATATATGTTATATATTTATTTAAATGGACTAAAAAATGTAAATAACTTTTGCGGCAATATTTTCAGCAATATACAAGTTTATAGCAAGATAATTGCTGGATTAAGTGAAGCATCAATGTAATCCAGGAATTGACATGCCCATTCATAAATGTTGGCACATCCCTGAAATCATATAATAAATTGCTTTAAATGGTGACCCCTAAAAGAAGGGAATATGGTTGCCGATGCCCAAGCCTTTCTAAGTATCTCCCCTAACTTTTATACATTTCTAAACTCTATAAAATCCAGATCTAAACTATGTAATCTGAGAGACAGGAACTGTGAGATATATGATAAGAAAATAAATTCCATTCAAAACCCTTGACTGAATTTAAAGGTTTTTTGTGAAAAGAGAGTTTTGCAGCTGTTCACGTTATAGAGAAGACTAAAACAGCTGTCGGAAAATAATGAGGTAATAGGACTTTGAATAAAGTTATTGTAACCTTCAGATTTAGGTTCTCCAGCATATAATTTATATGGTATTATTGCTTAACAAAATGGAAAGTCATGGTGCTTTTGTTCTCAGAGTATTCACTGCAAAGGCATCAGTGTTGTCCGGCAGCAGGACTGCAAATAAGTATTCGAAAAATTACTATCCATAATCTATTGATACTGGTGGATCATGATGGAAGCCACTCCAGCTAAGCTGCCCACTAATGCACTTGATGAAATAACACTTCAACCAACCAAGACGTATGTATCCAAAAGATTCTGAGTTTGGTATTTGTGCACAGGCAGGCTACTGATAGATGGGGAGGCAGGCCTAGAGAAGATGAATCAGGGCTCAAACTCAAATATTAAGGAGTTGATTTACCAAGACTGACTAGTATTATACTCCCCGATTAATAAAAGCCCTGACTGGCGCAGGGAACAAATGATTTATGAAGAGCTTCTGGCATAAATCAGCTGCACGTCCCAGCACCAGAATGGAAATCTACGCCAGAAAACTGGCATGAGTTTGTGGCAAGCGAGGCACAGAATGGGGGTTGTGGCGCATGTTTGGTGCAAGGAAAGGCCTTGTACTAAATGTGTGCCAAAATATCATTCCTCAATGCCAGAAAAGCATAGAGGGATTGATAAATCTGACCCCAAGGCTCTTTTTAGGACTAAGACTAAACCTTTCACCACCTCCACCAACTCTTTGTATTTTATAATAGGCCCGGGTCCACTGATTTCATCACGGTGGGATTTTTTCTCACTGTTCCATGTAATTATTTCTGATAATTAGGCTCTCTACTGTCAGGTGGTTGGTCCTGTGTGCTCCTACCCATTGCTGGGTGGCGAGGAGCTCCTCCCCTTTACAGTACAAGCCTATAGAAATGTACCGTCGGGGGGTATACTGACAAAAATGGCCACCGGAGCCACTTTGAGTTCAGGCAGAGCTGACTGAGCATGCTCCATTGGCCATTTATGTTTAGTTTCTTACATCAGTGTACTCCAGAAAAATGGCCGACGGAGAAAGCAGATGAAAGATGAACAGAAGAAGATGCAGAGGGCGTGAAAAAACAGCGCTGGAGGCGGTTTGCGACGATGACACAGAGTGCTCGGAGCACAGAGGTAACGTCCCCGATGCTCCCTGAGCATAATTTACATATGAGAATAAAATGTTTTTTTGGACAAACGGCGGCGAGGAGAAGAAAAGTAAAGGTAGGAGTAGAATAGCCTTTATAAAGGCTATTCCAGCATTGCTTCAGTTAAAAAAACGTTTCCCCAATGAAAGACTCCCTTTAATATTCCAGATGATGTAATGGGAAGCTGGAAAAAAAATTCAGATTGGGATGGAATTTGGGCATTTATACTGTATTTTTGTATAAGGCATCTTTTTTGTGGGTCCAGATGTACTTTTTATTTGTACCATTTTAGGGAATGACTGATGTTTTGATCGCTTTTTATTCAAATTCTTTTGAAGGAACTGGGGGTGCAGCCATTTTGATTTTTTTTCTGCTATGTTATTCACTATAAGGGAAAAATATTTTATATGGTTGTAGTTCTGGCATTTTCAGACACAGGGATACTTACTGTTTATGTTTGGTTTTGTTTATTTTTATTTGGGATCTAGGGAAAATTGGGTGTTTTATTTATTTATTTTTACATTTTTTTAAAGACTTTTTAGAGGCCTAGGGGTCTTAAACCATAGGGGGTCTGATGACTGGTACCATATACTGCAATGCTAATGCATTGCAGTCTATTGGAAAATCCATAGAGTTCTATTACAGGCAGCCGTAATAGAACTATAGTGAAGATAGGCATGGGAGCCATCACTAGGCTCCCAGCTGTCATAGTAACAGATCAACATCCCTGCATCCTGGGGAACAGCAATTGTCACAAATATAGCATGAACCACCAATAAACAGATTCCTTGGTTCTATTTGACTGAGGCATCTGAAGGGTTAATGCCTGCAATCAGAGTGGAGTCTGATCATTGGCACTGCTACCAGGTCTCCACTGTGTAATACAGCAGAGGGGCCTCCTGAGCAGTCATCATCTTTAAAGACCTCCTAGGATATAAAAAGAAAATCCCAGCACTCACTTCTGCTCATTCAATTTTTATTGACTTTATTCACTTCTGTGAACAGTGAATAAAGATGGAAGTGATTTGAACAGGCAATAAAGATTCAAAGAGCAGAAGTGAGTGCTGGGATTTTTCTTTTATATCCTAGTTGGATTAGTTCCTTCTACATGCACCACGCAATGGATAACAGAGTGCTGACCACTTAACTTCCTATCTTTAAAGACCCAACATCCTCTATACTTGTACAAGTGCCTCATGTGAACAGTGGTGCACATGCTTGGTCACTGCTCCATTCACTTCAAAACTGTTCTCCTGCCTAGTTAAATATTGTAACAATACCCCCACTCCTGGATACAAAACTCAAATCCAACAACATTGCAGCACTACACACGGAATACTGCTCCTGGTGCTTCCATCTTGGATGCTCAGATCAATGTAAACCTGAAACCATTGGGGTTCCACAAGGACTACGTTTGAGGTGAAAACCATGCCCTGCACTGCAACTTTTGAAATTGGCAAGCAGGACTTTTCTCTCTGCATTTTTTGGGGTGGAAACCCGGCGGACCCCAGTATAGTCTATGGTGTCAGTGGGTTTCCGCGGGTAACCGCTTTTTAAGCGGGTGAGGTTTCCGTTCTTTGGTTCCGCTTGGGGAAGAATGGAAACCCAGGTGCAGGTGTGAACATAGCGTATTACGTGCTAAAACCCTGGCTGCTATGTAAAGCCTTTAGTATGCCTTCCTATGCATAGTATAACCTATGTGGTCTGCTGCCACTGCAAAGCTTAGCATATATTGAGATACAGTCATGATGTGTAAACAATGTTGCCACTTTTCCAGTTTAAAAAAATGAAAATAAAGAGATTGAAAAAAAAGTAAACTAACCACAAAAACACTACAATGGGGAAATTTATCAGTGATTATATACAGTATATTTTCAGCATAAAAAGAATTACATTTGTACTGAAAACCATGGAGGGATTTATTAAGACTTGAAACCCCTGCAACAGCAGAGATTGCACCTAGTTTGTGATGAGGCACCGGCCTTGTCATAAATGAGGCACATGCTCTGGCAATCCATGTGCAGATACTGAAATCAAAGCTGAGATTTGTATTTTTACACCACTTTTCTGGCATAGGGTAATGATAAATTTGCCCTTTTATTTCTGATAGTCAGATGATTAACAAATAAGACCCAATAAGCTGATTTTCATTTTTCTCTACTGAAACCGCAAAGATCCATTATTTCATTTAAAGCTTGAAGTAAAAGAGCCTGGTGGATCGGACAGTATATAGAGCACCCAACTTTTCCATAGACCTATTTGGGTGAAAATAACTCAACTCGGCCCAGTACTTTAGTTATATGTGGTTTTAACCAAGCTATAGTCATTTGCCCTGAAACAATGAAGAATTAGAGAGGCTTGGCAGATTATCAGTTACACATGACAGTAGTACAAAAAACAGACAGCCTGGGTCATCAACAGGAAGCAGGGGAAAGAGTTAGCAATGGGAGGGAAAAGCAGTACAAAACAGACTAAGGGATTTGTTAAATTAAAGTCAGCACCAGGAACACTATCAGTAAGTCAGAATAATAAAGTATTCAGACACTCTGTGCCAATACAGAAGAAAAAATACTATGTGGCTACTTTGTGGGAACGTTATAACTGGTAATTTAATGATAGCAGATACATATTAAGATTTGAGGGCTGTTCACTACTGGAAACTTCCTATAATTACTCATAATTTACATATGATCCACTTAAATTATTTGCATGAGATTATGTGAAACGAATACTAGCATTTCTTATCTGCCCACTCCCATTTATAATACTTTTGTGTGCCCTTTTGATCATACTCAGAAAAAAAAAGTAAAATCTAAATAATAAAACTGAGGACTAACAAATAGGTGAGGCAAAAGCACTCTGAACTCTAAAGTAACCCACTGCAAAAAGAGGATTTCAGAATTTTTGCTCTGCTTACGAGTCAGGACAAAAAGACAGATGTGTATAAAATCCTTGTGCATGCAATAAGATTTGTGCATTTCATTTCAAATAATGACATCAGATGGGAACCATGCCAATGTCTACAATCCCGCAATCCCAGGATTCTGTATCAGAACCGCCTTGCTTCTTGTATCCCTAGCAAGAAAATCTACCTTGTTCCAGTAATTAAAAAATGCTGTCTTAGCTTTGCAATGTTACTTTTTTGATGCAGAATTATTCTGGAAAGGTACCAAACACTGAACCCTACTTTAGGCTGGAGCCCCACGTGGCATAAATGCTGCAGTTTGGCATAAACGCTGCTGCGGTTTTGGAAATCACAACATGTCAATTATACCTACGGAAACACTGGCAGTTTCCCTATAGGTGTAATGAAAGCAGAAAGGTTTCTCTGTGGACTTGCTGTGAAAAGCGCTGCAGAAAAAAAACGGTATGCGTTTCCGTCAAGGTTTTTCCTGCAGCGCTTTCTAGGTGTGGCCAGCTACATGGAGCCATAGCCTAAGACAGGTAATGCCTGCACTATTTAATTAGTAGAGTGAAGTCCTTTACCATAGTGTAGATCTATGTTTACCACCACCCTTTACTCTTTGGTAACTAGTGGTGTAGGCAGACAGAAAAATCTAAAGACGTATTCATCAAAAACTTCAAAACAAATTACATATGGGAATAACCTAAAACCATTTTGGGTCCACCCTTCTGGTCAAATAAACTTTGCAAAGTGAAATCTTACTTTGGCAGCCTAGATTATAAATCACAAGTAGTCTGCTTTAGGCCATGAACTCTACCTCAATTCCCAAAAATGCAAAATGGCAAGAAAACCTATCATGCACCATAACAGTATAACTGTTCTCAGCTGATCATTTTGGCTAAAAGTTTATTTCTGTATTTGTCTTACTTAATGTGTTTTAAGTGACAGTTCTTTTCCATATGCCCTACTAGGTGAGGGTAAGAGGAGATAGCCAGAGCATGAAACACAAATCAGTTTTTTTTCTGAAAGACCACTGACAAATGCAAAGATGCACATTTATTTACTACAGCACCATGTGATAATTTATTAGCTTCGCAACGCCATTTTTCATTGAAAGTCACACTCACCACACACATACTTGATGTATTTATTTTTAAAAATAGTCTCGGACTGGCAAAAAAAAAGTACTACTAACCTTTATCAATCCCATTCCAAAAATCCCCAAGGCTCCAGTGCCTTCTGGTCACACTCAACACACAGGAAATACCACTCTGCCAATCACTGGCCACAAATGGTGGCATTTATCTGTGTGTCATCACAGGAGCAGGAAGTAGAGACCAAAACAGATGTATTCCTGTTTAAGCAATGACTTGAAGGAGCAGTGCTGTATGTGCTCCCCATCCACTGCGGCACTTTCCAGTGCCCTGAGAGTCCCAGAACAGATAATCTCTGCGGGGTCTGGGCGTCAGACTCTCACAACTCTCCAAAAGACCACATTTTTGAGAACACCAACAGAGGCAAAATCATGCCATAAGCAGCTTCAATATAAATGTGCACGTCATCTGTGACAGTTTTTAGGATATTGTCGTACCAGTTTTAAGACTGTGTTGACAGATTTAACCAAGTATGAATATGGTTTTGGTCAAGAAGGTTACTAGTTTACTAGAATGTACATTATAAATACTGTAAATACTGTACTGTGGCTGATAGATTTTAAAGGGGTATTACCATCTTAGAAATTTATGGCATATCTTACCCCAATCTCCAGAATGGGGATCCATTGGTCTACATCTTTTTTGCACAATTGTTTATGTAAGTGCTATGTACAGTTGAAACCAGAAGGTTACATACACTACATAAAAAGACACATATGCATGTTTTTCTCACTATCTGACATGAAATCAGAATAAACCTTTCCCATTTTAGGTAAATTAGGATTACCAAAATTATTTATATTTGCCAAATGCCAGAATAATGAGAGAGAATATTTTAAGGCATTTTTATTACCTTCTGCAAAGTCAAAAGTTTACATACATTTCATTAGTATTTGGTGCTATTTCCCTTAAACTGTATGACTTGGGTCAAACATTTTGGATATCCTTCCACAAGCTTCTCACAATAGCTGGTAGGAATTTGGGCCCATTCCTCCTGACAGAACTGGTGTAACTGAGCCATGTTTGTAGGCCGCCTTGCTCGCACCTGGCTTTTCAGCTTTTCCCATAAATTTTCAATAGGATTGAGATCAGGCCACTCCACAACATTGACTTTGTTATCCTTAAGCCACTTTGTAACCAGTTTGGCAGTATGCTTCGGGTCATTGTCCATTTGGAAGACCCATTTGCGCCCAAGCTTTAACTTCCTGGCTGATGTCTTGAGATGTTGCTTTAGTATTACCACACAATGTTATTTCCTCATGATGCCATCTATTTTGTGAAGTGCACCAGTCCTTCCTGCAGCAAAACAACCACAACATGATTCTGCCACCCCGTGTTTCACAGTTGGGATGGTGTTCTTAGACTTGCAAGCTTCTCCCTTTTTCCTCCAAACGTAACGAAGGTCACTATGGCCAAACAGTTCAATTTTAGTTTCGTTAGACCACAGGACAAGTCTCCAAAAATTAAAGTCTTTGTTCCTGTGTGCATTTGCAAAAATTAATCTGGCTTTTTTATATTTCTTTTGGAGTAATGGCTTCTTCCTGGCAGAGTGGCTTTTCAGTCCATGTCTATACAGTACTCATTTCACTGTGGCTAATGACACACTCTTACCAGCTCCAGCCAACACAAGGTCCTTTGCTTTTCTTCTTGGGTTGATATGCACATTTCATACCAAAGCACGTTCATCTCTGGGACACAGAACCCGTCTCCTTCCTGAGCAGTATGATGGCTGGACATTCCTATCTTGTTTGTACTTGCGTATAATTGTTTGTACAGATGAACGAGGCACCTTAAGGTATCTGGAAATTGCACCCAAAAATGAACCAGACTTGTGCAAGTCCACAATTCTCTTCCTGACATCTTGGCTGATTTCTTTAGACTTTCCCATGATGTTACACAAAGAAGCAGTGTGTTTCAGGTGTGCCTTAAAATACATCCACAGGTGTGTCTCTAATTAACTCAGATGTTGCCAATAAACCTATCAGAAGCTTCCAAAGACATGACATCATCATATGGGTTGTCCCAAATTGTTTAAAGGCATAGTAATCTTAGTGTATGTAAACTTTTGACTTTACAGAAAGTAATAAAATGCCTTA
Source organism: Leptodactylus fallax (assembly GCA_947044405.1). Taxonomy (NCBI): domain Eukaryota; kingdom Metazoa; phylum Chordata; class Amphibia; order Anura; family Leptodactylidae; genus Leptodactylus; species Leptodactylus fallax. The sequence continues at coordinate 357,837 of CAMRHE010000191.1, forward strand.
AAAAATTCTCTCTATCTCACTATTCTGGCATTTGACAAATACAAATAATTTTGGTAAGCCTAATTGACCTAAAACGGAAAAGGTTTATTCTGATTTCATGTCTGATAGTGAGAAAAACATGCATATGTGTCTTTTTATATAGTGTATGTAAACTTCTGGTTTCAACTGTAAGTGAATAAAGAGAGCTCACTTGTTTATTCATTGTGGACCTGACTACAACGGCCAGCAGTCACCTCACCAGGCAAGTTAGGAGTCAGGGGACTACCATTCTGGAGACAGGTGCTTGTTTCAGAAATTTTTGACATCTCCTGTGGTGGGCATGTCATAAATGTCTAGGATTGGAGTACCTTTTTAATATCAATATCTGTATATTAACTTTTTCTCTTTTCAAAGATGTGGGTACAATAAGGACAGCATTAACCTTAAATGAACCCCCACCAGACTTCCCCTTCACTGCACACATCTACAACAAACTGTACAGTAATTCACTTTAAAAATAATAACACGCTCAATTTAAATAAACTTCCATACATGCACTTAACTAATTGACTAACCAGGCCACATATGGCAGCATGTGGTTCCTTTTATTTAGAGGATGATGTAATAATCTTTTGGAACATTCTTCCAAGACTCGGAACGACTGAGAGCTCTCTCTAAAAATGCTGTTGCTTGCAACTATTCACTGAAACACAAGCTCCATATTCCCTTCTCCCCCAACCACATTTACAGGGGTATAGAAGGCACAGATATTGATTTCTGTGTTGGGCTCTGGCATTGACGTACTGGTTTAGTTGCCCTTTGGCTGTCATATGATAAAGATGTAAAAAAGCAGTCACTGTGGAATCTTGTTCACACAAAGTAATGGCTCCACAGCACCAAATTTTTGATTTCTGAACCTTTGCAGGTATGGCTTGAAGGCAGGGGAATGGGCCTAACAGCATTCAAAATGTTTAATAAAAAAATGCACACACTAAGGGTCATGACTTAAAATAAACTGCACAGAAATATTGCATCATGTTTTATGTACACATTTACCAAACATGCAACAAGTTTTAGCAGCTGTACTCTCTGCCATAGCTTTTCTGTAATACATTCCCAAACATTTATAGATCAAAAATAGGATGCAACTGCTTCAAATATACTATATACTAAACATGGCCCCCAGTCATATTCATGTGCAGAACTTTAGGAAGGTCCTCTGTCATATTCATATATAGATCTTTAGCCAGATCCCTGGACATATTCATATATAGAACTTTAGGCAGGCCCCTGGACATATTCATATATAGAACTTTAGCCAGGTCCCTGGACATATTCATATATAGAACTTTAAGCAGGCCCCTGGACATATTCATATATAGAACTTTAGCCAGGTCCCTGGACATATTCATATATAGAACTTTAGGCAGGCCCCTGGACATATTCATATACTGTATAGAACTTTAGCCAGGTCCCTGGACATATTCATATAGAGACCTTTAGGCAGGCCCCTGGACATATTCATATATAGAACTTTAGCCAGGTCCCTGGACATATTCATATAGAGAACTTTAGGCAGGCCCCTGGACATATTCATATATAGAACTTTAGCCAGGTCCCTGGACATATTCATATACATAACTTTAGCCAGGTCCCTGGTCATATTCATATATAGAACTTTAGCAAGGTCCCTGGTCATATTCATATATAGAACTTTAGCCAGGTCCCTGGTCATATTCATATATAGAACTTTAGCCAGGTCCCTGGTCATATTCATATACAGAACTTTAGCCACGCCCCTGGACATAGTCATATATAGAACTTTAGGCAGGCCCCTGGTTATCTAAGACTATGTATAGTACTGCAGGAAAGTCTTCTAAAATATAAAAATACCTGTCCCTGTATTTGCTTTATAACTAGAACCAAACTGTGCTGTTCTATTTTGGCATATGCCATTTGTGCTGGCTAGAAGTATTTATGGCTGTAGAGTTGAACACATGCCACGGAGGCCTGTAGAAAAGCAAGCTGATCAATACAAGGGAGGAATAGGAAGACACTACTGGCATTCCACAAAACAAAAGAGTCATGCTGGAGTTATCTGCTTCTATCCCACGAAGGGGTTGCTGTATCTCCCTGTGCTGCACTCAATACTAATACTGACCAAACCTAAGCTTAGCACAAATCCTTACATGTAAGCAAGAACTAAAAATAAAAGCAGAACATAATAATATTGGCTTCTACGCCAAAAAACATGAAAAGGCTTTTAAAGAATTCACAATACACAGTCACAAAATAAAAGATAGATGGATAGATAGATAGCCACAGATAGATACCAAATAACTAGATTAGAGATATGAGACATTTAGATATTAGACAGATATTACTTAAAAGATAAGTCTAAAATACCTGACACTAGACAGATATAGAATTAATTAAATAGATATGAGAGAAAAATAGTTGAGATATGAGATGTATAGCTAGATATTAGATTAGACAGATAGATAATAGATGCATAGCTAATACATGATAGGTAAACAGACAGATGATAAAGTCTGCTCTACAGCATATTTGTGATACACATGTGATGTTACATGTGTGTATTACATATTGTAGCCTTCTAACCTTCTTTATTCTTATGTGTGCCATCACATCTGTTATATGACATACAGTAGATTCTGACATGACTGCAGAACCTCTTCGTGTATAATATGGAGATGAACTTCTATGAAGTTCTGAGTACTTTAACACAAAGAAGACCAGATGTGGTGTCCGAATAAGAACAAAGAGCAGAGTAAACTTCTGTCCCCCATCGCCATCCCCACTTGTTCCGCCCCTAGTGGCAGCACAATCGCCTCATTCACCTGTCTTGAACATAAGTTGGGGATCATTTTCCGAGCCAAACTCTTTTATGAGGACCACGAAGAGGACTCCACATGCGTTCTGGATGCCAAACACTGAGCCATTGCACCACATGGCAGACAGCATGACAATCCAGCCCCAGCCTCCCTCCGGGGGAGTAAAGTCAGTGCCCTGTCCTGAGTTGGTGGCATCTGTGGCCTCAGTGGCTTCTAGCTTCTTGACTTCAGCCCCTGGATTGGAGGTCCACTCTCCATTCTCTTTCTTCTCCTCCACATTGAGCGGTGAGCTTTCGTCTACTGTTGGGCTCTGTTCTTCTGCCGGGACATAGCCAGGCGACTCCTCAGTTCCCAGCTCTTCCTCACCTTGGGCTCTGTAGTCTGTCATCTCTGCACTGGCGTTACCGCAATAGTCTGCAGACACCACCGGTCACAACAGGAAGCGGCTTCTTCTACTATGCTCCTGTCCTGCACCAGGGAAGCGCTCCCAGCTACAGTGCAGCACAGCAGGACTTAACAGTAAGTCAGTCTTAGGAGATAAGAACTTGTAATGTAGCCACTTACAGTCCCGGCATAAGCCTTGCATGTAGTAATGGACTCCTGTACCTGCTGTTTCCCTGCCCCTTCACGTGTCCTGGCTCCTGTCACCTCGGACACAGCAACTGCCAGTTCACTCGATGGAAAGCCCATGTTTTTTTAAGGGTAAACCTCTGAAAGAGGCTTGGTTAGCAGCAGAGGTGTGTCTCTGGGAGTCCCTGCCCCCGGTCACTGCACGGGAGGGGAGCTTATATGTGGCAGGAGCTGCTGTACACTACATGTGTGAGGGGAAGAGGAAATGAGGCACAGCACAAAGCCTGGCGTGTCACATAATACACTGCATATGACAAGAAGCACAGTGACACCACTAGGCTGCATGTATTCTCTACTTCATGTATGTGGATGGTGCTCACATTGGTCCACCTCCATAAACCAAAATGAAAAGAGAATTCAGAACATACGTGTGGCGTTGTCATTCTAAAATGGCAAAGAAAGATATGCAAGAACGTCACATCTAAAGGCTGCAAATCACCAATGGGGGATATGTGACACCCACAGGTGTAGAAACTTGCTAGACCACCCAGTGCAGAACTTTCAGTCCTGTTATCAGATAGGGACTACTACCATAGCATTTGATCACAGTAAAATACAATGTCAGAGGAGTCAGAAGCAAAATGATGCAAACTATAACATTACAGCAGTAACAGGCTATATTCTGGCGGTCTCTAGTGGTAAAAATATATATGAATTCACACTGATTCTTCATGGTCAGGTACATATACAGTCATATGAAAAAGTTTGGGCACCCCTATTAATCTTAATCATTTTTAGTTCTAAATATTTGGGTGTTTGCGACAGCCATTTCAATTTGATATATCTAATAACTGATGGACACAGTAATATTTCAGGATTGAAATGAGGTTTATTGTACTAACAGAAAATGTGCAATATGCATTAAACCAAAATTTGACCGGTGCAAAAGTATGGACACCTCAACAGAAAAGTGACATTAATATTTAGTAGATCCTCCTTTTGCAAAAATAACAGCCTCTAGTCGCTTCCTGTAGCTTTTAATCAGTTCCTGGATCCTGGATGAAGGTATTTTTGACCATTCCTCTTTACAAAACAATTCCAGTTCAGTTAAGTTTGATGGTCGCCGAGCATGGACAGCCCGCTTCAAATTATCCCACAGATGTTCAATGATATTCAGGTCTGGGGACTGGGATGGCCATTCCAGAACATTGTAATTGTTCCTCTGCATGAATGCCTGAGTAGATTTGGAGCTGTGTTTTGGATCATTGTCTTGCTGAAATATCCATCCCCGGCGTAACTTCAAATTTGTCACTGATTCTTGTACATTATTCTCAAGAATCTGCTGATACTGAGTTGAATCCATGCGACCCTCAACTTTAACAAGATTCCCGGTGCCGGCATTGGCCACACAGCCCCAAAGCATGATGGAACCTCCACCAAATTTTACAGTGGGTAGCAAGTGTTTTTCTTGGAATGCTGTGTTTTTTTGACGCCATGCATAACGCCTTTTTGTATGACCAAACAACTCAATCTTTGTTTCATCAGTCCACAGGACCTTCTTCCAAAATGAAGCTGGCTTGTCCAAATGTGCTTTTGCATACCTCAGGCGACTCTGTTTGTGGTGTGCTTTCAGAAACGGCTTCTTTCGCATCACTCTCCCATACAGCTTCTCTTTGTGCAAAGTGTGCTGTATTGTTGACCGATGCACAGTGACACCATCTGCAGCAAGATGATGCTGCAGCTCTTTGGAGGTGGTCTGTGGATTGTCCTTGACTGTTCTCACCATTCTTCTTCTCTGCCTTTCTGATATTTTCTTGGCCTGCCACTTCTGGGCTTAACAAGAACTGTCCCTGTGGTCTTCCATTTCCTTACTATGTTCCTCACAGTGGAAACTGACAGGTTAAATCTCTGAGACAACTTTTTGTATCCTTCCCCTGAACAACTATGTTGAACAATCTTTGTTTTCAGATCATTTGAGAGTTGTTTTGAGGAGCCCATGATGCCACTCTTCAGAGGAGATTCAAATAGGAGAACAACTTGCAATTGGCCACCTTAAATACCTTTTCTCATGATTGGATACACCTGGCTATGAAGTTCAAAGCTCAGTGAGGTTACAAAACCAATTTTGTGCTTCAGTAAGTCAGTAAAAAGTAGTTAGGAGTATTCAAATCAATAAAATGATAAGGGTACCCAAATTTTTGCACCGGTCAAATTTTGGTTTAATGCATATTGCACATTTTCTGTTAGTAGAATAAACCTCATTTCAATCCTGAAATATTACTATGTCCATCAGTTATTAGATATATCAAATTGAAATGGCTGTTGCAAACACCCAAATATTTAGAACTAAAAATGATTAAGATTAATAGGGGTGCCCAAACTTTTTCATATGACTGTAGTGAGGCATGGTCAATCATCAGGGGCATCCACCTACAGTAAACATGGCGATTTAGTGTTGACTTCAGAATTACATACATATGGACTAATATGTACAGAATATACATAGTATGGTGAGGGGTTTGATGCCCAGAATGAGTCTCAAAAAGAATGCCTATGTAGGAGCAATGTTACATAATTATCAGAACATGTAGCCCTCTCTGTGGAATGGTCCTGCTTGTGTCTCTTCTCCCCTGTAGAATTAAAATGGGATGCCAGGTGCTTATGGGGGTTTCTTCTAGTATTGGATAAGGCAAATATGATGTCAGGACACCTTCACTGATTCCGTAGGCAGAAATCAATAGGCATCAGACCAAGAGTGATGCCACTCAGTGTAATGCAGTGTCGAAAAGGTTTTTATAGACTTGTAATCTGGTTCCCATCTATGACAGGTGAATGTCACATCATATCATTGAACCTGAGAGAGGTGTATAGGACTCTTAATGATAGTAAAGAGGAAGTATCTTTCTTGTCAGCAGCTCATGTTACCAAATTGTCTCTATAGTATGGTAACCTAGGGAAAAGGATAGGTAATGGACAGTCCAGTGTCAGTATGTACTGGGCACCATGCTCCTCATATTGTTATTTCATTCTTGGAAGAAGTGAAGAGAAAAGATAAATAAATGAAGATGAAGGCAGAGTTTCATTCATGACCATTGTAAAATATGGAAAATATACATTGATATAATGTTAAAGACCAGTTAGTCTGAATACAGGAGGTCCAACCCTGCCTATAGCTCTATCAGGATTTATATATCTAAATTTCAGGAGGGAATTGATAGAGTAGAAAATAATAAAACTTCACTTTTATTTCTTATATAAATAAAAATAAATATAAAATCGTATTAGAAAGACGAGACTCACTAGTGCTCCCAAGTGCTACCATGTCATTAGTGAAAAAGAAGGGATGAGATCACATAAATTGCATATATAGTGTGCACTAATATTTATAGATGCCCAAAGCAGATATTAGCCCTGCTATTTTATTTTCTAATGACCATAATAATGATAGCAACATGAGTCATATAATTAATAGCATTAGTGTCATTTAAAGGGATTGTATGAAGGGTAGCTAAAACAAACAAACAGGGAGGGGTTAAGCAAACAAAACGGAGCTAAGACAAACAGACAGGGAGGGGTTCGTTTAGTATTCAGCAAAAGTCCGCATATTGCTTCTCATAACAGCTGAGACAGCGTCTACTCTGCCTGAGGTATAAGTATAGTCTGGTGCCTCAAATAAAGCCTCAAATGTATATGGACACACAGTCAGTCAGAACTGTGTGTCACCTGGCACTGAGGATTCACCAGATACACTCCACTGGCAGGTTATAGTGGAATACACCCTCAATAGGGTAATTTTGTCAGCACCCCACAGCCTCCCAGCACCCTTTCCACATACACCTCTATCTGACACCTATAGCACACATTTAAAAGTCTCTCCCTAAGTGCTAAAGAGTTAAAATAAAAAAAGCCCTACGTGTTTCACCAGCCATTGCTGGATCATCAGGGGACTAAATCAGTATAACCTCTCAGTCTTAGAGTGAAATAGCTTCTGCATATAAAGGTGGGAGTACCACATTGGGTTATTTCAGTAAGTTTAATTCCTAACTTGCATGGCATCAGATAAGCTTCCCTGACACACTGGTAATAAAAAATGAGGATGTACCCTTTCGACTGACCTACAGTGCCTTGCGAAAGTATTCGGCCCCCTTGAACTTTTCAACCTTTTGCCACATTTCAGGCTTCAAACATAAGGATATAAAATTTAAATTTTTTGGCGAAGAATCAACAACAAGTGGGACACAATCGTGAAGTGGAACGAAATTTATTGAATATTTTAAACTTTTGTAAAAAATAAAAAACTGAAAAGTGGGGCGTGCCAAATTATTCGGCCCCCTTAAGTTAATACTTTGTAGCGCCAGCTTTTGCTGCGATTACAGCTGCAAGTCGCTTGGGGTATGTCTCTATCAGTTTTGCACATCGAGAGACTGAAATTCTTGCCTATTCTTCCTTGGAAAACAGCTGGAGCTCAGTGAGGTTGGATGGAGAGTGTTTGTGAACAGCAGTTTTCAGCTCTTTCCACAGATTCTCAATTGGATTCAGGTCTGGACTTTGACTTGGCCATTCTAACACCTGGATACGTTTATTTGTGAACCATTCCATTGTAGATTTTGCTTTATGTTTGGCATCATTGTCTTGTTGGAAGATAAATCTCCATCCCAGTCTCAGGTCTTTTGCAGACTCCAACAGGTTTTCTTCCAGAATGGTCCTGTATTTGGCTCCATCCATCTTCCCATCAATTTTAACCATCTTCCCTGTCCCTTCTGAAGAAAAGCAGGCCCAAACCATGATGCTGCCACCACCATGTTTGACAGTGGGGATGGTGTGTTCAGGGTGATGAGCTGTGTTGCTTTTATGCCAAACATATCGTTTTGCATTGTGGCCAAAAAAGTTTGATTTTAGTTTCATCTGACCAGAGCACCTTCTTCCACATGTTTGGTGTGTCTCCCAGGTGGCTTGTGGCAAATTTTAAACAAGACTTTTTATGGATATCTTTGAGAAATGGCTTTCTTCTTGCCACTCTTCCATAAAGGCCAGATTTGTGCAGTGTACGACTGATTGTTGTCCTATGGACAGACTCTCCCACTGTAGATCTCTGCAGTTCATCCAGAGTGATCATGGGCCTCTTGGCTGCATCTCTGATCAGTCTTCTCCTTGTTTGAGATGAAAGTTTAGAGGGACGGCCGGGTCTTGGTAGATTTGCAGTGGTCTGATACTCCTTCCATTTCAATATGATCGCTTGCACAGTGCTCCTTGGGATGTTTAAAGTTTGGGAAATCTTTTTGTATCCAAATCCAGCTTTAAACTTCTCCACAACAGTATCATGGACCTGCCTGGTGTGTTCGTTGGTCTTCATGATGCTCTCTGCGCTTTAAACAGAACCCTGAGGGATGGAGCCTAGCCGCGATACGACATGGTCGCATAGTTTCTGAGCTCCCAGCCTGAGTCTCAGCAAGCGACATTTAAACAGCGACCAGCTCGTGGAGTGAAACTCTAAAGCTACCCCAGGAATGGGAACTTACCTGGGAAGATGCCTAGGAAGCGCAAATCAGTGGTGAAGCCGCAGAAGCTCCTGGACTTCTTCTTCACTCACGGAGGAGGAGAGGAGTAAGATGGCGACGGCCCGCGCACTGAAGTGACCTCCGGAGCCTCAACTCCTTCTGGAGATCCTCCGGAGGATGCGCTTTCACTTTCGCTATCCGCGCAGAGGAGAGCGCTGTCGGCCCCATCTCTGCATCAGCTGATGGAGCGGGCGTACTCCGGACCACATGGATCTCCTTCCCGGCGGGCCGGGACGGGAGCAGATCCCGGGCCTACACAAAATGACGCCGCAGGGCCTACAACTGCAGCAAGCCTGGGAACGCAGCAATCGCCCACCGCGAGTCCGGTAAGACAAAAGCCCAAGTTTCAGAGCGCTGGTCTGCAAGGAGAGGAGGTGAGCGACACTATACCACATACACCCCCAGCTATTGATTTCTTTGCAGATATCCCGGCGACGGAAAGTTTGTTAACTGAGGCTTCCATGAAAAATATGCTTATGGCATTTTGTAAGTCATTAAAGACAGACATGTCCCTAATGGTAAAACCGCTAGATAAAGATCTTCAAGAGTTAAAAAGTCGTACGGTACATGTTGAAGCTAAAATGGCGGAATTTTCTGCATCACATAATGTGCTTATAGATGCGCACTACGACGTGGAAAGGGATGTGACCTTTCTTAAATCTAAGATAGCCGACTTAGAAGACCGTTCCAGAAGAAATAACTTAAAATTTAGAGGGATCCCAGAATCAGTTCCTCCAAAAGACTTAACTGTTTTCCTCCAAGATATGATAAGATCGCTACTACGGAATCTCACGAAAATGGACTTAACTATTGATAGGGCTCACAGAGTTCCGAGACCCTCGCATTTAGATGAAACAGTACCCAGGGATGTTCTGGCAAAAATCCATTTTTACCGTACTAAAGAGCTGGTTTTGATGACCTCACGGAAGATGGACCGACTACCTGATCCATGTCACAAGATTTCTATTTATTCAGATCTCTCAGCCACGACATTACAAATCCGGCGACAATTCATCCCTCTTGCCGCAGCATTACGCCAGCATCACATTTTATACAAATGGGGATTCCCGGTCCGGGTGATCATCTCCCGCAATAATTTGGTACATGTTATCAAGACACTGGAGGAAGGGAAAAAATTGTTAAGCGCATGGAATATTCCGATGGTTGATCCTGCACTCCACAACCCACCCGGTCCAATATCGGATGGGTGGCACCAAGCGAAAACCCAAAGACATCCACAAAGAGGACTACAAAGCTAGAGACTCACCTATCTTGGATTCCATATGTTCACGGTTGTTGAACTTATCCCCCCAAGATCACGACAGCTGCTGGTCCGCTGTACTTTGTTTGTCTTTCTTCTCCTTTTTTTTTCTTTTGTTGCAGCTAAGATGGGTTGCCCATTGGTTCTGTAGTTTATATGGTTTGTTTCCTTTCTGGTTCTGGTTCTGGCACACTGGGCGAAATGAATACAAATGGTGGAGACATTCTCGCCTCCTGAAAACAGGGACATCCTTTGGTATGGGCAAGTGTGGTAAGACTCTTAATGCATTTCTGACTGTGTACTATGGTGCTTAAAATTATGTCTATGAATGTCAGAGGGTTGAGCTCTCCTCAAAAAAGGGCCAATTTATGGTGCGAGGTACGGGATCAAGGCTGTGACATTCTTGCAGTGCAGGAGACCCACCTTTTGAAGGCAGACACCTTTCGCCTTCAACACCCAGCGTACCCAAATGTATTCCATGCTCACTATTCCTCAAAACGTAGAGGGGTATTGATTGGAATTAGGGACTCGGTAGCGTTCCAACTACTGTCACAATACGCAGACCCGGGAGGGCGATTTATAATACTAATGTGCATTCTCAATAATATTACCTATACGCTGGTATCAGCCTACGCCCCCAACAGGAAACAAGTGGCATTCTTAGGTAGACTGGCAAAAGCGGTAGCAAAGAGGAAGCAGGGATGTGTAGTATTGATGGGAGACTTTAATGTGGCTCCGGACCCGATGGTAGACACAACTTCTGGTGTGTCGACACGCCGCTCTTCTCTCTCGCAAGCGCTATGGCGCCATGAATTATTTGACGCCTGGCGTATCCTTCACAATACTGAGAGAGATTATACTTACTTTTCTTCTGCACATAATAGTTATTCACGGATAGATCTGTTTTTACATAGCCTCCCTATGGTTTTGCAATCTGATATCTCAGTAATCACCTGGTCAGATCATGCAGCAATAACCTTAACCCTAGCGGAAAAATATGAATGCCCAAGAGCGTTTGTATGGCGGTGCAACGAATTTTTAATGTCACAACCGAAATTAAAAGCAACTTTAGAGAATGATCTGAAGGAATTCATTATGATTAATGTCCCCTCTGCCCCTGGCCCTGATGTCCTGTGGAACTCTCATAAGGCCTTCATTAGAGGAACGTTCATTCGCTTGGGGCATATAGAAAAGAAAAATAGACTGGCAGAGATAGATAGATTGCTCCACCAAATTAAATCCATCGACAATAGCAATAAAAAGTCTCCCTCTCCATCCAATGCAGCAAAATTGATGACACTACGCCACCAACTGACAGCTTGTTTATTGCATAAATAAGAGAAAAATCTAAAAAGGACCAAAGCTACATATTATTCTCAGTCCAATAAAGCAAGCAAACTCCTAGCCTCCAAACTCAAACAAAAACATGCGAAATCTAGAATTCAATTCCTTCACAGTAAAGATGGCACTTATAAAATATATGACCCTAGAGGCATAGCTGATGCCTTTAGGTCATTTTACGAAGGCCTCTACAATATCGTGGAAGACACAGCGGTTGCTCCCCCAACAAGCGATGACATTGAACGCTTTCTTGTAGCTGCCCAATTACCCAAGCTCACCGAGTCACAACTGGACTCTTTGAACACACCCATTACTTCAGAGGAGTTGTTGTCAGTTATCAAATCGCTGCCATCTCACAAGTCTCCGGGCCCTGATGGCCTTACCAATGAATACTACAAACGATTTTTCCCAATCCTGAAAGACCCGCTGCTGTCCTTTTTGGCGGCCGCGATGGATTCCGGTACCATCCCAAAAGAGAACCAAGAGGCTTTGGTGGTTACGCTACCAAAGCCGGGAAAACCGACCACTGAGCCCCAAAACTTCCAACCTATCTCTTTGCTAAATTCCGACCTGAAAATCTATGCCAAATTACTAGCAAGCAGATTAGCAGCCTGTCTCCCGAGCTTGATAAATAATGATCAGGTGGGATTTGTCAAGGGGAGGCAATCTTATGACAATACCAGACGCATTTTGAACCTCATGCATTACATTGACGGTAGGAAAGTAGAGGCGGTGATCCTTGCGTTGGACGCTGAGAAGGCGTTTGATCGCATCTGCTGGTCGTATGCCTTCTCGGTGCTCAGAAATATGGGGTTCTCTGGAGCTATTTTGAGGGCGATAGAGGCGTCATACTCCGCACCCTCTGCGAGAGTGTTCACTAATGGAGTAGTATCGGACCCTTTTCTGGTAACAAATGGGACCAGACAGGGATGCCCCCTGTCGCCCCTGATATTTGTTCTTTCCATGGAACCATTGGCCCAAACGCTCAGACTAGATACCAACATAGGGGGCATTGATATAGGGAATAAAACTCATCTTATATCGCTCTACGCTGATGATATTATTCTCACCCTGTCTAAGCCACCAACTTCTGTCCCCCCGCCTAATGGATATTATTACTGAGTTTGGGCAACTATCATTTTACAAATTGAATATGGCCAAATCACAGGCGCTACCTTTGAATGTCCCTCCTTCTTTGCTTCATCAAATGAAGTCGAATTATGACTTTGACTGAAGGGAGGACAATGTTCAATACCTGGGGACACAGATGACAACGTCCCCAGGGACCCTTTATAGAAGTAACTACATACCAATGTTAAAACTACTACAAGAAGAGACGGAGCGAATGTCAAAAACAGATACCTCCTGGATAGGCCGAGTAGCGGCCTTTAAAATGTTACTACTACCTAGGCTTTTATATTTGTTTCGCACGCTCCCGATACCCATTCCCGTTTCCTTTTTTGAAACAACACAAAGGGTGATATCAAAATTTATATGGAATGGGAAGAGACCCAGAATAAACAAAAGCTGCCTATTCAAACAAAAGGAGGCAGGAGGGCTGGGAGTTCCGTTGATAAGAAACTACTATATAGCCTCACTGGTCACTCAGTGCGCTAGGTGGAAGTCAATGGACACCTTGGTTCCATGGTTGCACATAGAACAGGCGTTTATCGCTCCTCTAAAACTGGAAGATGCGCCGTGGTTACCCTTTTGGAACATTTTAGCTCCTAGATCCTTCTCCCCGGTCATGGTTGCCTCATTGGCGGCATGGAAGATAATGCACGGGAAAGCTAACCCTATGAAACACTTTCATATTTCTGAGATGCCTTTGTCACTAATGTCATGGGTAATCGACGACTTGAGAATTTCGGATTGGGAGTCGAGGGGGATCACACAGATTTCTCAATTATATTCTGACACTAAACAACCTATATTGTTTGCAGACCTTAGACAGAAATACGGGCTCCCTATAGGCGACTTCCATAAATATTTTCAAATATGGCACTTCTTGTCTAAGCATCCCGTGACGCTTTTGCCCCACAGTGGCGCCCTTTTCACTTGGCTTTATACCAAGGTGAGAGGATTGCGTTTTCTGTATGACAAAATGGACGAAATATCGACCTTCACTAGATCTACTCCATTCCGTTATTGGGAGAGAGATTTGGGGATAGTCATCACCCTTGAGGACTGGCAGCAAGCAATTAGGCTGATCCATCTATCCTTAAAGTGTAGCACGCACATTGAGACGGCCATGAAAATAGTATTACGATGGTATAGGACCCCGACTATGCTACAGTTAGCCTATCCCTCTGAATCAGGAAACTGTTGGAGGGGATGTGGGGGTAGAGGATCCCTTATCCATATTTTGGGGAATTGCCCCATAATTCAAGGATACTGGGACGGGGTCTTCGAGATGCTATCGGAGCTATTCGATTTCCGACTCCCATACACCGCTAGCATGGCTATCCTGATAATCGGAATTCCCAGTGCACTAAAGGCATGCAAAAAACTTATGTGCAAAATTCTGACTATAGCCAAATTGATGTTTGTGCAAAGATGGAGGACAGTAGCTCCTCCGCTCATGTCGGATCTGTTAACAGCCATAAATAGCACATACACTTATGAAAGAATAATCGCCCTGGGAAATAACTCTTTCCACAGCTTTGAGAAAATCTGGGAAGCGTGGATTTACTCTCGATTCATTCTGAAAGAGAATCGGGGAGTCGCAGGAAGTCCGGGAGGGGGGATGCACTGATGCAATGACTTCAATAAATGGGCGAGGGGGGAAGTCAAACCAGTCAAATCTGTCAAACCGGCCAACCTCGGGGTAGAGGAGGCAGAAGAGGAGGGGAATTCAGAAATGACAAAACGGAGTTTTGGTGTCTACACATTAATAGAGGCCTTACAACCAAGGGAAGGTTGATACTGAGGAACATGTTCTAGGAATGATTCAAGATAGCCCGCTGACTGTGCCTGAAAGTTATTGTTATTTTTAAGGTTTACTATGTTAGTACGTTGCATATCTGTCTTATTGATGTATGATTTACAGATGTATTTTGGAAAAGAAAGAAATATGTTATTTTGCATACTATACTATAATGCATACCAATGTACATCGTGACATATGTCAATACTGTATTTTACCTTTATTCTTTGAAAACTTGAATAAAAACTATTGAAACTAAACAGAACCCTGAGACTATCACAGAGCAGGTGCATTTATACGGAGACTTGATTACACACGGGTGGATTATATTTATCATCATCAGTCATTTAGGACAACATTGGATCATTCAGAGATCCTCACTGAACTTCTGGAGTGAGTTTGCTGCACTGACAGTAAAGAGGCCGAATAATATTGCACGCCCCACTTTTCAGTTTTTTATTTTTTACAAAAGTTTAAAATAAGCAATAAATTTCATTCCACTTCACAATTGTGTCCCACTTGTTGTTGATTCTTCACCAAAAAATTTAAATTTTATATCCTTTTGTTTGAAGCCTGAAATGTGGCAAAAGGTTGAAAAGTTCAAGGGGGCCGAATACTTTCGCAAGGCACTGTATATGTGATGGAGGCTATCCTAGCAATTTGTTTCTTTATTTAATTTTCAGAAATATAATAAACCGTTTCAATACATAAATTCTAGTCCCAGAAGGGAGGAGTTCAAGGGTCAAGTCCCCATAACCAGTACAAGGAAATAACAATCAAACTCCTGAAGAGGCCACAAGGGAAAATAAGTACAGACAGAAAGGAGACGCAGAGAAAGAAAACGAAAAGAAAGGAATAAGAAGAAGAGCGACAAAGGTGAAGAAAAGAGGAAGAGGGCGAGGACAAGTGGTACAAAAAGAAAAAAAAAAGGGGAGGGGGAGATTTTGAACTTTTGGCTTTCAAGCTCCATATCTCACCATCCCCTACAGCTTTGAATTTGAGACTACCATAATTTTATTGTCATTTTATAGGCAATAATCTTGGCTATCTCATACATAAATTTGACATGAAAGTATTTAGCATATGATTAGTTATGTAGATTCTTGTCATGTAACTGCATTTTATTGTTTTGCTCCTCAAAATCTTAATTTATTTTTTTATTATTGTAAATATTTTTTATATCCACCTTTGGCTTTCAACGCTGCCTGAATGCTTCTGGGCATGCTCTCGATCAGATTCAAGCATGTGTCGACCGAAATCTGATCCAAGGTCTCTTCTGCACGGAGTAGAAGTGGGAGAGCTGATTGGCTCACCAGAAGCCCAGATAGCAGGGCAAGGTCGTGTCCCTTAAAGTTCTAACCAATATCCTCTCCTCACCACTCATAAAATGGGAGACACAGAAAACACCCTCTCAGAACATCTAAGAAAAGTTGGCTCGTCAGTGCTGGGGGAAAAACAAGGATGATGTAATATAGATGTGATGATTCCACGTAAATATGGCTATAACTCAAAGCTGTATTTTGATCTCTGGGTATCGTATCTCCCTCCTAGTTCCATTTATTCATAATGTGCGCAGCCCTAATCCTAGTTGTTTGTTATCAATAGTGGCAACACTGTAACAATAGGGCTTTGTATCCATACCAGAATGGCTCCATTGTATTCCTACATAGACCTGGGTGATCAAATAAACATGCATTGTTCAGCCTGGGCTGGTAGATCAGACATGGTTGATAACATTGTATCATTTCACTTGGTCTCAGCTCTTTACAAAGAATCTGGACTTGAGTGCATTAATATTATACTTGTTCTGATTACAAAAACTTTTTAACAGAGTAAACATGTGAGTATTCCATACTGTACTTTTGGACAGGTTTGCAATATCCATTTGCATACTGCAGAAAGTGGTTAGAATAAAATGACGGTTCTAACCTAAATTCAGGATATCAATCCACAGAAGCCCTGTCTTGAGAATTTTCCTGTTATGAAGAAGGATGAGGACTGCGGGGTTTGAAAAACCTGCCAGCAATATCAACTGCCCCATGAGCAGTGGGCACAGTATTTAACTCCAGAGTTAAAAGGCAAAACCCTGGACTTTTTGCTGATCTGTTGCCTGAGCTGATGGGGACTATGATGCTATTAAGGAGGCCCTAATCAAAAAATATAACCTCAATCCAGAGGTGTACCACAAAACATTTCGACATCTACAGCGGGACCCAACAGTCACTTATACAGATGTTGTGGGTAGCTTGTGGATTACCTTCCAACAGTGGATCAGAGGCCTTTCTGCTACCACCTTTGAGGGCCTTGAGGATCTTATAATCAAAGACCAGTTCCTCCACGTATGTTGTTTGGATGTACAGCAGTTTGTGTGTGACAGGGAGCCTAAAACTGCAGATCAAGCTGCGCAAATTCCAGACTCCTATGCTGCCAATAGGTTGCCAGGAGCCAAGTGTGGAAGATCCCTACAGAGATGTAAGCCAGGAAGTCACAGCCTCCTGTCTTCAAACTGGGTGAGAATGTTCCTGTGGGGGAAACTCCATCTGAGCGGGACTCAGTTTAGGGTGTAACAAAATGGTCATGTTAGGTCTGCTTACTCTGAGACAGGTGGTCACATCTACTCATCCAGTAGTGATGCTTTTCAATACTATGCTATGTCAGAAAACATAACTTGCAGACTGTGAGGGTGGGGGGTAAAGTTACTCAGGCATTAAGAGACTCGGGTGCAAGTTGTTCTCTGTTCTGCCCAGAAATGATAGACTTTGAGAACATTATTCCTGGAAAAACTTTGCATCTGAAAGGGAAGGCCAGATGCAATCCAGGAGTTCCTGTTGCAAAGGTTCATCTGGACTGGGGTGCTGGTAGTGGTATCAGGGACTTGGGAGTGTCCAGTGAATTATCTGTTGATGTTTAGTTGGGGAATGATTTGGGAAACATGATTTCTGTGTATGTACACAATGTACCACCATCACCTACACCAACAACAATCCAGTGGGGAAATGGCCACATACCTTCTTTTAACTACATCAGCATCCTTAGAATGTTAGTTGTCAGGGATCCACTAGGGACATTATTACTTGTCTGGCGGCCACTGAGAGGACATTATAACTTGTCTGGGAACCACTGGGAGACATTATTATTAATTGTCTGGGGGCCACTGGGGAACATTATTACTTGTCAGCGGACTACTGGGGGACATTATTACTTGTCTGGTGGCCACTGAGAAGACATTATAACTTGTCTGGGGGCCACTGGGAAACATTATTACTTGTCAGCGGACTACTGGGGGACATTATTACTTGCCTGGGGCCACTGAGGGACATTATTACTTGTCTGGGGGGTCATTATTATGTGGCTGGTGTCACTGGGGGACATTATTCCTTGCTTGGGGCCACTGGGGGACATTATTATTTGTCTGGGGGCCACTGGGGAACATTATTCCTTGCTTAGGGCCACTGGGGGACATTATTACTTGTCTGGGGGGCCACCAGGGGACACTATTAGTTGTTGGGGGCTACTGGAGGACATTATTAGTTGTCAGGGGGCCACTGGGGACATTATTAGTTGTCTGGGGGCCACTGGGAGACATTATTACTTGACCGGGGGCCACTATTACTTGTCTAGGGGCCGCTGGGGGACATTATATAAAAGGCAGATGTGCTGAAGTGTAAAAGTGGTAATGCTATATAGCAGGGGTCAGCAACCTTTTTTAATTGGTGTGCCGAATTTGAAAAAAAAAAATCTAAGATGTCCGCCCCTACATGAAAGTCATATAACACAAACTATAACAGCAACTGATTTGGTAGTCGATTAAACTTACATTTCAGTGGGATCCCTAATTTTTTTTTTTTGCAAAGATTATCCTTATTTAGTGGATAAGACTGGGCTAAACATGGAGCTAAGAGTAGTCTGCAGTAAGCATGGTTTGTTGGGGGCAGAGGATGCCCCTCACACAGCCCAGTCTTTTTATTAAAGAAGTCCAAACCAATCTTTCCAGCCTTGTTGAAATGAACAAAGGCAATTTTACCTGCCATATTATATTTTGCACATGCAGTTGCTGTCCTCTAACTAGGCTACCCCATGGCCCAGACACTAGAACATCATGCCTGATGCTCTCCACCCCATCCTCTACTTCGACTGAGAGAGATTGAAACCTGGAGCAGCACTGCCATGTGTTAAGACAGCAGAGAGCACTCTGCCACGTAGATAAGCCCAGGGTGCCGAACCCGACACTAGTGCCAGGGGTTGCTGACCCCTGCTATATACTTACCTATGGCTTGTCAATGGATAATGAATCTCAGTTTGCACACGTTTAAAAAATGGCCATTTTCAATCCATGCAAACGTAAAAGGGGAAGGTGTGATGAAAAAAAAAAAACTTACTTGTATGTAATATCAATGAATGATATTGTTTATGTTATATATATATATATATATATATATATATATGTAATGGTTATGATACACTCAGGAGAAAGTATTATTGTCTTCCTGTGATCTCAGGATCCCGAGCTTTAATGGATCTCTCTCACTAGTAGAAGTCAGTCAGGCTTAAGAAGTGGGGTAGTTGTAACAGGAACTTCTTCCTGACATCAGAAGTCTGTGAGAACTCAACTTTCCCAGGCAGGAATGAAACAGTTCATCCCCTAACTTTCCCCGGCGAGGATGAAACAGTTCATTCCCCACCTCATGAAAGGGTGGTGGGGTTGCTCTGACAAAGAAGCATCTGAACTAGATATGAGTCAAGAACAGAGGGGGCTTGTCTGAAAATGAGCCAGAGTTCACCATTAGAAGTGCTGTGTATTAAAGAAGAACTTTGTCCCACCAGTGGAGGCAGCTGAGTTGGGTGCTGGCCATCTTCATTCTTCTAAGCTCCACAGAACCAGAAGGACTGTAACTCATAAGGTTTTTCTCCCTTTTATTTTTGCAACTATTTTGCTTGTTTTGTTACGTTTTGTTTCTCTTTTTTAAATATAAGCACTGAACATTTGGTATTAAATTATTCAATTTAATGGTCATTTGCGTATGCTCTGTGAACCCATTACCTTTTTAAAGCGTGTTAGTGTCTGACTGTTAGAGAGACGTGTGTATATGTGAATGGGATTCCTACTATCCCCTCAAGGTTAGTAGGTGGTGGCGGCATCCATATTGGGTGCGTGGACTGTCGAGGTATTTACACTCAATTTGCAGTATTGAGATTGAGGGTGTGGTGTGAAATAACCCTTGACAGCCGCACCCACTTCATGTGCTAGGACGGTTTGTATGTGACATACTGTATTAACAACTTTCACCTTCTGAATTTGTTTGGGGCATCTTTTTGACATTGGACCAATCATTCTACTAACTGATTAATTCTATGCCATTAAGGTAGGAAACTTATGTAATTTAAGTTTATTGCCCATAAATGAAATGTTGCTTTGTTTAATATACAAAAGAGACTCTTACCTCTCCTCCTTAGTAAGATTTGCAAGTGCAGATGCTTTTCTAGATAAAATAAAACTAAAACAAAAAAATTAATGTCACAGAATGTCTGTGCAATCTTATCATAGGATGAATGTTCATATTACTTTTATACATTGCATTTTCGATTTAAAGGGAAACTGTCAGCGCAATTTTGGCTCATAAACCAAGAGCAGTACCCGGCAGGGCAAATCACCTGTTGCCAAACGCTGTCTGTTTAATGTATGAGTGACTTCAATATGCAAATGAGGGTTTTGCAGGGAGAGAGAGAGTTGCCTTATAAAGTCCATGCCCTATCACCTCCCTTTAGCTGCAATTTACCGCCTCTTGCCCTTGTGACTTACCTGCTCCAGCTTCAGCACTGAAGCCAAGTATACGATCCCAGCTTCATTTCATCACTATGCACGTGCCTGGTGTTCAGTGAAGCAACTCAGCCAGGCAGCCGGCTGAGATGCTTCTTTTAGCCCCTGGCACATGCACAATGATGAGATGAAGTTGGGAACGAACATCCCGCTTCAGCGCTGATCTTGACAAAGTGTGGGATTTCATCAGGCCAGATCAGGTACATTGCAGGGGCTGGCGGTGGTATATTGAGCATAAGGAAGGTGATAGGACACGGAAAACTTGATTTTATAATCTAGCACTCCAACTCCTTGACTTCAAAACCCTCATCTGCGTTAATGATAAAGAAAGCACAAAAACATTAAGCAGAGAGCACTAGGCAACAGGTGAAATGCTCTGTCAAGTACTGCTGTTGGTTTATGGAGCAAAATCATGCTGACAGGTTCCCTTTAAACAACATTTTACAGAAGCAAGAAAACAAGTATGGCTTTAAATGAATACAGATACAGTACCAAAGAGGTAGAGATTTAAAGTTTTAAAGTAAGTATATCAAGGGATATACAAAGAAATCATGGGGCCTCATAACAAAAGTCAAAATTGGGCCCCTCTCCACCAAAAAAGTGGGTGTGTAAATAGTTTTTCTGTTGATATTTTTTATGTAAATTTATTTGAAGAATAAAAAATAGAGAAAAACATCAGCAACAATTACACAGTGAGTGACTGTAGTCATTGTGATGTCCTCCTCTATGGGCCTGTGTGCTTACTTTCGCCTGCAAAGTCCATTTGTCCAGTTGACAGGCAGAATAGCACAATCCCTTCTCCCTGGAGAATACCGTCCTCACTCATAAGAGCCGTTACTGAGAATTACACCCAGCATACAATACCAAAGTGCTACTATTAGGTGTTCTTACTGTATATACAGAATAAGAGAAGTGGTTCTGTGCTGTACCTATATATTTACAAAACAAGAGAAGTGGTACTGTGCAGTGTCCATACTGTATATATAGTATAAGACAAGTGGCACTATGCAGTGTTCATACTGTATATACAGAATAAGAGAAGTGGTACTGTGCAAAGTCTAAACATGGAAAATAAGACTGGATATTGAGGATTACACCAAGCAAACGGCATGGCAGATGTTGTAGTATGCCGTGTCCATATACACAGAATAAGAGACTTTTACTACACTTAAATGGATCCTTTCACAGACTTCTCAAGTCTGGATCCTGAATGATTCTGTGAGCTGAGGAACTTCTGGTCGTATGATTTTGTCATGTGCTCTCTGTAAACTCACAGGTACATCAAGACCCCAGACTCCCCACAGATCTCTCTACATTTTCCAATCAGACAGGCAGTGTCAGAATCAGAACAACACAGTCTTGTCTTATCTGGCCCAAGACTACCCACTTGACAGTAGAGACACTAATTAGTATATCAAGGATGCTAGAGGAAATGTTTCAACTACATCAAAATCATTGGATCAGTGCTTATTAAGGATGCAAAGAAGTGAAGGTGGTGAAAAGACCACCTCAAGCCATGCACCTTCCCTGCTAAGCCACTCCCCTTTTTCAGACAATGCTTAAAGTGTCTAAAACAATAAATGTGGTGTAATGTCATGTGCATGTACAGTAAACCAGATTTTTGGTTCAAATTACACCAGAATTTTAATGTCAATAGTTTTTTTTTTTTTTTATTCGAAATTCAACATACTCTAGGCATGATGCATTTGCTTATAGGTGCTTCTGTAAACTTGAAAAAACATACAGATTAAAAACTTGTGTTGTGTTTTCAAGTAATAAACAAAAAAGACTACTTTATGAAGAAAGCCTACTCTTATTTTGGATATCGTTAGAAACATTTTTGGATAGAGAGAGATAATGCCTCAAATGTTCAGTTACGTGAAGTGGACGTTATTAATACCCTAAACAATTTTGTGTTTCTATAGTTACTGTGTTAGATGAATTTTCTTACCCCATGATAGCTGGGCATGAACCATCAGGCTTTGTATCATCTAATGCAACCTCAACTGGAGCGTTTTCATCATCAATAAACATAGCTCCACAGTAATCTTTTGAGCAAAACAAAGAATATCCGAATTTTAGCAAAAGATAAACACTTATTTTCTGTTTACAACAAGATTATGAACAAGTTTGTAAGGCAGGGTTCACACTGCCGTTGGAGTCCGTTATGAAGGTGTCCTTTAAAAAAAAAAAAAAAAAAAAACCGGACACCTATCATAACGGACACTAACTAATGTTAATGTGTCCGTTTTTTTAACTGATCCAATTAATGGTTCAGTTAAAAAAACGGACACATTAGCATCAGTTAGTGTCCGTTTTTTAACACTGTCTGTTTTTTTTTTTGTTTGTTTCTCCTTTCTGAGCATGCGCAGGAAAAAAATGGACATAAAATAACGGACAGTAACTGATGGCTATCAGTTACTGTTCGTTATAAGTACGTTACCCATAGACTTCAGTGTTAAAAAAATAAGGGACACTTGCTGTCCGTCAAGAATCCGTTTTTTCAAACGGACAAAAAGTCCTGCATGTAGGATTTTTTTTTCGCGAAAAAAAAACCGGACTTCTGACAGATTTGGTGTAAATGGACACAATATAAAAACCTATTGAAATGAATGGAAATTTTAACGGATTTCTGACGGTTCAGCTAGTGTTCGATGCTAAAATCTTGTAACGGACAATAGCAACGGACACTACTGACGGTAGTGTGAACGCCCCCTAAATTATATTGTTTTGTCAAATATTAAGAACTGCTTAGTTATTCGTGCTATGTATAAAAGCTTTGAAGTGAAGCAGCTCCCTAAAGCAAAGCGGTTCAAATGAGTAAAATGTTGATTTAGTGCTGTAGGTAAGGTCTTAGGTAAGGTTACATACAGATGTGTTATCCTTATATCTTGATTTGGTTAACGGGAACATGTCCCATGAAAATTCAGCACATTCAGCAGGCAGAATGATATATAGACTTGTGGGAAAAGTCTTAGTATAATTTATATTTTATTCATTGAAGTCTCTGCTCTTTGTTTGCTATAAAGTCAAATAGGTGGTCCTCTCAATGATGGAGAGCTCTCTGTATGCACAGTCATACAGCTAAGGCTGTCAGTCACTGATAGGACAACCTCCTTCAATTCAATGGACAAACAGGCTATAATGAATCTATTCCCACAAACCTATACATTAATCTCAGCTCCTCCTGTAACAGATTGTAGTGCTTTTTCCTGCTGACAGGTTCGCTTGAAAGACTCCAATTTCTGGGTGGCAGTACATAAACACATATAAGGTAGGCATAATATTGTGAACGACAACAGAGTGGTCAATACAGAGATCTTTTCCATGATCTATTTATACAGAGGATTCTAAAGGTAACAAGGGACAATGGATGGATACTTTAATATAAAAGCAGTGAAACTACTGAACTCCTCCCCTGAATAAGATGTCATGGTGATTTCACAAAATGAGTTCAAGAGAGGCCTGGATGATGCATTTCTTAATCAATCAGACTTGCCGTCGCCGGTGACCTCATTCTGGGTGGTGTAATCAAGGGTATAAAAGATGAGGTAAGAGGTCAGTGGGAGGAGATTGTGCTGAGACTACCACTGGGAGATTACTATGAAGATGCTACTATGAGGAGAGGCTGCTGTGATGAGTTGCTGAGATGCTGGAGTTAATGCCGCTGCCTCCACTGGTGATCTCCACATGCTATGTGTGAGTATTGGACTATAGAGCCACATCCAGGAGATGTGTGGTAAAGTAATTATTTCAATTTTATTCCCTTTTATTTTATTGTACTGTATCTTGTAACTAGTAACTGTTAATGCTTGTATATATCTACATATCTGTTCTGAACTGCATGTGTTAGATGTTAATACCAACCCATTTAGGGGTTAATAAATATATAAAATTTAGAAAGCTTGTCTTGTATGTATCTTGTGAACCCAGCACTCACTGGCGGTGAGTGTGGTTTTTTATGAAATAGACTCAAGTGTAGGCCAACGCGGTGTTGGCGCACTGAGGATCTTTCACATTGGTGGCAGCAGTGGGATCTTAGGATAAACAGCGTGTGTTGGTGACCTTTACCACTCAGACGCTGGGGATTGTAGTAATCCTATGAGAAAAGCTCGGTATTAAAGCAAGCATTAAGATACAGTGAAAGTTTGATACAGTGCTGTTCCCCTCCCCTACTCTTTGTATTCTATCCTATCTTTTATTTAGCAAGTACCAGTGGATGGCTAGTGGGCTCAGATGCAGAACTCAAGAATTGCTGAACCAGACTTTTGGAGATCCTGAGCGTATGGCTGAAATGGAGGCAGCCACAGCCATGCAGAGAATCGAGCAGAGTCCTGATTTTGGGGCTAGGCCAGGAAGTGCGGCAAGCAGCCCGGTCCCAAGGATTACTTCACCAGGAGGGACCAGTAGCCCCAGCCTTGTCGGGGGAATGGCTTCATACTGGCAAATGGCCCTGCAGCAAGTAGGCACCAGTGACCCTAACACATACCTGCAGGTGTTGTGCCGTTTTCAGGAAGCTGTAGAACAAGAATGGCAGGCCGCAGAATGGCAGGCAAATCGTGAGGCGGCAGAGAGAGAGAGGAAGGCTGCTGAGCGACAGGCAGAGAGAGAGAGGAAGGCTGCTGAGCGACAGGCAGAGAGAGAGAGGAAGGCTGCTGAGCGACAGGCAGAGAGAGAGAGGAAGGCTGCTGAACGACAGGCTGCTGAGCGACAGGCCGAGAGGGAGTATCAGCTTGAGCTGAAGAGGCTGGAAATCTCCCAGCAGGCGCAAACTCCAACAACCCTGCAGAGACCCTCAATTTGGAAGGAGAAGCCAGGCCGGAGTTCACCACAGCCGTCTGTCGTCAGGTCGGGTGAGACAAACTATGCCCCGGGTGGTCCTTCCCCTGTCCCAAGAACTCTGGGCACCCTAGTGACCTTCCCCAAACCCCAAGGGGAGGTGCGGCGGTGCCATGCCTGTAACCAGACAGGACATTTCAAGGAGGAGTGCCCCAACCGCCCTGAGAACTTCCCTGCTTCCCAAGCCACAGCAGGTGGCCCATCTGTGTATCTGGACTGGGGTGCAGGAAAAGGAATGCGGACTGTGGGACTATTGACTGATTTGCCTGCTAATGTACTGTTGGGAACTGATTTAGGACCTATGATGTCCCAATATGGGGTGGGGAGCAACCCAATTTACTGTGATAAACTGTCTATGCTTAATGTTGATAATGTGTCTGTCATATCTGCAGAGGGGGCCCGTAACCCCCCTCTGAGATACTTCCCATGGCAGTCAGTGTAAATGCTAATGAGTTGCCTTCAGCTGAGAGCAGGGAAGATGCAAATGAGCTTCCTGCAACCCAGCTCAGCAAAAATGTTATTGATGCTTTGTTCACCCCCCGTGCTAGGAGCCAGTGAGACCTTGTCTGTAGACACACCTACATCTGCGGGGGGCGTCTCCCTCCCAGCTTGTTAATATGTCTACCACAGATCTCATTGAGGCCCTGTGTGAATTAACAATTGCTAATGAAGGTACTGTCAATGTAATTGCCAATGCTTGTTGTGAAAGTGTACAGGGTAGCTCTTCTGAGTCACTGGAAGCGACTTCTACTATTTTGCCCAGTGCATCCGATAAGCACCCAACTGCTGGCCATGTGCCAGGTGGTCAGGTAGGCTATGTGGATCTCATGGCCGATCCAGGTGAGGGACAGACTGCTGGTAGTGCGGTGTTAGCCCGCAGCCAGAGTGCTACAAGGGTGGAGGGCGTTCCGACCCTTGAACCATTGCCTACACCACCTGGAGTCGGTGCTGAGACCGCCATGACTAGCCTCACTCCCTTGAAGCTGGAGGAGTCCGGCCGGTATGAGACATACACGTCTCTTCTGTCCAGTTCTATTCCAGGAGCGCCCATGGCCCAAGTGCAGATGGCATGGGGTACTGGAGGTGTGATCCAAGAAGGGGGTATGTCAAATGTATTACCTGTCAATGTATTGTGGGGGGATGGTTTGGGGAAGCATGATCTCAGTCATTTGCCCAAGGTATCACCATCACCCACCCAAGTACAGGAGGAACAGGGTGTAGGCCCAAAGGGGCAAGGTGTCTGGGAGGGGGGACAGGGTCCAAACATACCTGTGCCAGAACCAGAGGTGCCCCTAGGTTTGGAAGCAAAGGGGGAGGTGCAGAATTCCCTAGAACTCTCCCAACTAGCGGCTAGTGTGAGAGAGACCCTGAGAGACCGCCGGGATGGGGTCTCTAAACTGGTATCCCAAAGACCTGGGGTCATGAGTGTGGCTCCACGGGATACCAGCACTCAGAAAGCGGACTCAGAACAGGCGGGAGGTAGCCAAGTGTACGTGGCTCAGGCCCTGAGCCTTAGAAGTGTCCCTAGTCAGACTAGAGAGAAGAAGGGTATCACGGTCAGGCCACTCAGGTGCCTGTGGAAGGTGATCACCGGTTCCGCCTTCCTCCGTGCATGCTCTAAAGGGGGAGGTGTGATGATTCCACGTAAATATGGCTATAACTCAAAGCTGTATTTTGATCTCTGGGTATCGTATCTCCCTCCTAGTTCCATTTATTCATAATGTGCGCAGCCCTAATCCTAGTTGTTTGTTATCAATAGTGGCAACACTGTAACAATAGGGCTTTGTATCCATCCCAGAATGGCTCCATTGTATTCCTACATAGACCTGGGTGATCAAATAAACATGCATTGTTCAGCCTGGGCTGGTAGATCAGACATGGTTGATAACATTGTATTATTTCACTTGGTCTCAGCTCTTTACAAAGAATCTGGACTTGAGTGCATTAATCAATCAGACTTGCCGTCGCCGGTGACCTCATTCTGGGTGGTGTAATCAAGGGTATAAAAGATGAGGTAAGAGGTCAGTGGGAGGAGATTGTGCTGAGACTACCACTGGGAGATTACTATGAAGATGCTACTATGAGGAGAGGCTGCTGTGATGAGTTGCTGAGATGCTGGAGTTAATGCCGCTGCCTCCACTGGTGATCTCCACATGCTATGTGTGAGTGTTGGACTATAGAGCCACATCCAGGAGATGTGTGGTAAAGTAATTATTTCAATTTTATTCCCTTTTATTTTATTGTACTGTATCTTGTAACTAGTAACTGTTAATGCTTGTATATATCTACATATCTGTTCTGAACTGCATGTGTTAGATGTTAATACCGACCCATTTAGGGGTTAATAAATATATAAAATTTAGAAAGCTTGTCTTGTATTTATCTTGTGAACCCAACACTCACTGGCGGTGAGTGTGGTTTTTATGAAAGAAGTCTCAGGTGTGGGCCAAAGCGGTGTTGGCGCACTGAGGATCTTTCACAATAGGGAAGAAAGGGAAAGATGGCCTTCTGTGCAATCTTTAATGTCGGTTCAACGGTCAGTTGAAAGGATTCCCGTGTGGCTGTGTTTTTCTTAAGCAAGGCACTACCGTAAGGAGAGTGTTGAGTGAGGCTGATTCTGTGTGCACCCACAGTATTGTCTTGAGATGTAGTTGCTGTTCAGCTATCCAAGATAAGTGTGATTCAATGTAGTACGACTGGATGTCTGATAAGCCCAGACTCCACAAAGTTTAGGTCTAAAAAGTACCAATTTAGCAATCTGAACTGTTTTGCCAGCCCAAACAAATGTAATTATCATTGAATAGAGCTTCATTAAGAAGTCTGTGAGGTTCTGTGTGGATACCGTTTGGAGATGGTGCACTGTCCAAACAGTTGTCCTGCGACCAGGGCTACACCTGACATGAGACGACCTGAGGTGACAGCCTCATGCAACGCATCCTGGCACAAACTGAGAGGCAGCATTTTTTAAATGGCCGCTACCTGTTGGATTATTCCAAGAGGTAGTGGACGATATTTTACTCCCTGCTCTTGTCCAGTGTGGCCTCTGTTTCTTCTTTCAGAGGGTGCGGCAGCATTCTTCAGCATCCGTGCCCTGGAGGCAGAAGTGGAGGCCAGACACGACAGGAGCGGGGATCGGTAACTAAAATATAGTCCGCTACCTGTCAGAATAATTGAATAGATAGTGACCAAACTTGTGCTGCACCAGGGAAGGTAAGCAAAAACAGCAAACATTTATATCCACCTCTCCTGGGCATCTCGTGGTCCACTGGTATCCTTTTCAGGCCTCTTCCAGCCTGTGTCTGATGTCACGCGCCCTCAGGGTCACTGCTGAGGTCTGTCATTGGGTCTCAACAGTCACGTGGGGGCATGCCTAGTGTCATGATGTCAGGACACTTGGCACGCCCCATGTAACAGCTGAGACCCAATGTCATCAGACGCCGGCCTGAAGAAATACGTCAGATGCTGTGGGATGCCACAAAGATGCCCAGGAGAGGGAAGCCAAGGTGAGCATAAGTGTCTGTTATTTTTCCCTCGGGCCTGCATAAGGTGTCTTTGTCCAGCGACTATGCAGCTCAAGAAGAGTAGTGGATCGCTGGTGAGTGCTCATAAGGTCCTTGTGACAGAGGGAAGCAGTGGAATACAACAAACAGCTGTGGTCGATACAGACATTAACCAGAGTACGCATCTTATACAGCCTATGAGACCCAGTAGAATTGTAAAGGAATCCTTAGTTGCTCATAGAGAACTCACAACAGTAAGGGCCCCTTGACATCTTACATCATTTTCATCATCACCATCATGAGTAACATTTTCATTATCTATACATGGCTCGGAGCTTCAGCAGCAACCGGCAGGGGGACAGGAGCAGTGCTCACCTCAGAGAGGTGATCAGCTTGTAAACTCTCTTTTATAGCATGATATGAACAGAGGTGTGAGGTCTACGCTGACATCGATGGAGCCGCAGGTAACATGGTCGCTAGTCTGTTCTCAATCCTCCTCCCAATATGGTCAGGACTCAGTATTGGGATTGGCAATTCTGTGCATGTTGATGACTAACCACAGTAATAATATTGACTCCAACATTAATGTCGATCTCAATATTGATACTAACAATGTTACCAACCTTACTAGTGATAATATGGAAGTCATAGCGACTGCAAATGTTAATGTTAACATTAATGGGCCCAAAATCGATGAGCCCATTACGGTTGGAAATATTTACCAAGAATATATGCTTTAACTGACCACAATTCACACTTAATAAGATATGGAGGGATATGCGTATAGACTTGAGGCTTCATATTTGTTGGAAATTCAAACTTTAACTTCTAGTATACCACAATTAACCAATCAAGTTAACAGATTGGAAGAGGAGATTTTGCCCAATAAATCAACAATCTATACATCAAGAAACATAGGGTGAACATTCACAACAGATACATATGCCGTTTAATATTGTGGAAGATCTTGAAAATAGAAATCGTTGCAATAATATCAAGGTCCGGGGGTTTCCCAAAACCACTTTGGTGGTAGTCTCTTTTCTTCCTTACAAGAGTTGTTTAGGTAGAACAGAAAACGTTCCTCTGGAGATTGATAGAGCTCATAGAATATCAGTATCTCGACCCCAGAACACAAATGTAGATCGTCCTAGGAATGTGATATGTCGCTTACATTATTTTACTGACAAGCTATTCTCATAAAGCAAGAGTGAGAAGGGGAACTTTATTCTTAAAATATACTGTGGTACAACTTGTTGCAGATCTGTCAAGGCTGACCCTGGCTAAGTGCAGAGCAGTGCGCCCCCTCTTGGACATTCTAAAATTATGTATTCATGGGGTTACCCTTTTCAGCTTTAAGTCTGTAGAGAAGGATCCCTGAATATAGTGTGTGAACCATTGGACATATCAAAGTTCTGCAGTGATTTTGATCTTCCTAATATTTCTAAATCGGATTGGCCCTCACGTTGTATTTTTCAGAGTGATGATTTTCTCTTTTGTTGTTTGTACTCTGATGTTGGACTACAGATATTATAAGCATAAGCTGATGTAAGGAATGGAAAGTCTTTGCACAGTAAGGGACATCCCTTCGTGTTGAACTTTTTTTGTGTGTCATTAGCTTCTCAGTTGTTTTTTTTGTTTTTTCTTCCTCTCCTCTTTCCTGTTTCTTAGCCAATTTGAATTTGTGTACACTTAACGTTATGGGATTTGATTCCCCATGAAAGCGCACCTTAGTGTTACAGGATATACATGGGGATGGAGAAGATCTCTTTTATTTTTACAGGAGACTCATTTTAGAATTAACCATGTTCCTGTTTTTTTTTTAATAAAAATTTTAATATTATAAAAATTGGTGGCATTGTACAAACCCTGTTGGTAAATCAGTAACAATTTATTGATGAACAGATAGACCCTAATGGGAGTTATGGTATGCGGGTAAAAGACTACACTTATTTTTCCCCACATCATCAGACATATAGTCAAATTAATAATATCTTTATTAGTCACCATATGTTGACGTGGGAACCGTCTTCCCATATAGGCCAAATGTAGTGGTCTGACCATGCTCCAGTCTACGTATCACTAACAGTTCCTGGGGTAAATGTTCGTTTCATAATTGGTGACTAAATTATTATCTATTGGATGACCCTGTTTGTGGGGGAAAGATTAAGAAAGCAAATGAGGGATTTGTAGAAGTACATAAACAGAACCTGACTTCACTTCCTTTAGAATTGGAGGCACTTAAATGCATATTGAGGGGGATCTTTATTAAACTGGGATCTCGTGTAAAAAAGGAGAGAAGCAAATATCAAGAAGTTGTTAGTTCAGAAAAGGATTTGGAAATTGAGCATCAGAGACCTCAGTCATCCTCTGTATTGAAGGGGCTTTCTGAAGCAAAAAAAAATCTTCTGTATTTATTAAAATCTAAGGCATATAATAGACTCAAGGAGGATTCACATAAGTTGACATATAAGTTGGCTAATAAATGTAGTAGCTCTTTGGGTTCTAAACTACATCCTAAAAATTAAGAAACATATAAATGTTAGGGAACTCAGGGATAACATTATAATAGGCCCAGAATCTTAAAATTCCGATTTGTGTACTTTCTGTTGATGCTGAGAAAGGATTTGACAGAGTACACTGAGAGTCTTTATGTAGTACATTAAAACTTGGTCTGGGCTTGCTGGAGAAAATGATGGCACTTTATTCCCGTCTTCTGTGCGAGTGAGGGCTAATGTTTTGTTTTCAAAACCCATTCAGATTCTTAATGGTACACGTCAGGGCTATCCTTTATTATATATGTTAGTTATGTTAAATCTGGCTGTGGCACTGAGGAAGAATCAGAATATTAAAGGAGTTCATGTTGCCCCCACTCATTTTAAGCTTGTGTTATATGCAAACGATTTATTACTTTATGTTACAGATCCAATAAGATGATTTTCTGGTATAGTTGACGAGTTTGAACAATATGGTAAGTTGAGTAATTTTAAAGTCAGCTCTTCAAAAACTGAAGTATTAAATGTGGATGTAGAAGCTCTTCAGGTGGTTTATAATAAGGATGACAACATACGCTTAGCAGAAACATTGATGGATAATAGTAGTCTTCCTTCCTTTGGGGAGTTGTCTGTTGTAAAAGCCTAGGAGGAAGAATTAGGTGCACCAATTCCAGACAAGGTTTGGAGTAAAGCTTTTGTATGTACTCATAAAGTGCCAACAGCTTGTTATAATCAAGAAAAGAGCTATAAGATATTGTCTCGGTGGTATAGGTGCCTGGCACTATTGCATAAAATGTATCCATCACAATCGGAAATATGCTGGAGAGGCAATTCTGCCATTTGGCACTGTTACATGTTGCCCCAAGCTTCTTCCCCTTTGGAAAAATGTTTTTTTTAGCTTTACAATTCATTAATGGGGACTTCAATTGGATCATGCCTAATGATTGGCTTGCTATCAATTTTCCCTGGGAATATCTCAAATTTAAAGAACAATATTCTATTTTATGTTGGATATGAGAGCTATTATCCCTAGACATTGGAAGTCTGAAAGAGGAATTGTTGGCTAGGGACATGGGAAAGGAGGATAATTTTATTAAGGTTTTTTTCAGTGTGGGTAGATTTTATGGTGGGGGCAGATTTGTAGATTTGGTTAAGTTTGTAATTTAGTTTGGTCTTGAAGAAGAAGAAGAGGCAAGCGATTTCCCCTTTTTTCCCCTCTCTTTTTGGAGAGGAGGGGGGAATAGAGGAGAGGGGAAGAATAGATTTTGGATTTAATTTATTAATTATGTTGTTTCCTGTTTTTTATTTTTTTTTACTTTTCGGATTTGATGTTTGTTTCTTTCTTTATTTTTGGTCATGAGGTTTAAGTATTTGTTTATTAAATTAATAGAATAGGATAAAATATTAAAAGGCAAAAAAAAGTGTATAATAGTACTTCGTGGGTGATGAATACCTAAAGTTTTGGACTTAGGCCGAGCCCGAAACTTTTGGAAATTCAGGTGGAATCTAACACTAACATTTCACTATGTAGGGGCCAAAAAGAAGAGGGCAATACACTGTGTGGAGGCCTAAAAAGGGACAATATACTGCGTAGGAGCCAATAAAGGGGACAATATACTGTATGTGGGCCAGTAAAGGGGACAATATACCATATTTTTCGGACTATAAGATGCACCAGACCATAAGACGCACCTAGGTTTTAGAGGAGGAAAGTAGGGAAAAAATTTTGAAGCAAAACAAGTGGTAAAATATTTAATATATAATATATGGCAGGTGTAGTTTTGCAACAGCTGCAAGGCCACTTTGATAGGTGGCCCTGCAGCTGTACGGGGATGCATAGGGCATCTTTTTTTGCAGGGCCAGGTATACTTTTTAGTTATATAATTTTGGGGAATGTCTATTGCTTTGATCACTTTTTATTCAAATCAGAGGCGAAACGGAGAAAAAAATGGCAATCCAGCACTTTTGAGTTTTTTTCCCGCTATGACGTTCACCTTACAGCAAAAATATTTTCATAAGTTTGTAGACCGGGCATTTTCGGACACTGGGATACCTAATGTGTATGTGTTTCACAGTAATTTTCTACTTTTATATGTATTCTAGGGAAAGGGTGGTGATTTAGAACTTTTATTTATTTATTTTTTTTTAACTTTTTTTTTTTTACTATTTTATTAGTCCCCCTAGGGGGCTTAAACCTGCAATCATTTAATTGCACGTCCCATAGACTGCAATACAAGTGTATTGCAGTCTACGGGAAATTCTGTACTTTATTATTGCTGCAGCAGAGCGGCCGCCATCATCTTCACAGACCCGGCATCTGCCGTAACAGCATGGCGGATGCCGGGAGGTTCACACCGCCGGGACACCCTCTCAGCCGAAGGCCCACAGCATCGCCCCCACTCCTCCTTCTGCAGGAAGCCAGAGGCGGCAGGAGTGGGGCGATGCTGCGACCCCGCTCATCCGCACCCCCTGCCAAAACACCCCACATTCGCAATATAAGACTCACCCCCATTTTCCTCCCAAATTTTGGGGGGGGGAAAGTGTGTCTTTTAGTCTCAAAAATACAGTACTGTAAGGAGACCAGTAGAGGGAGGCAATATACTGTGGTGGTCAGTAAAAGGGACAATATACTATGTGGGGTCCAGTAAAAGGGAGCTGTATACTGTGTGGGGCCAAAAAGAAGAGAGCAATATATTGTGTGGAGGCCTAAAAAGGGACAATATACTGTATATGGATCAGTATTTTATGTAAGGTGACAATATACTGTGTGGGGACCAATAAAGGGGTCAATATACTGTGGGTGGTCAGTAAAGGGGCAATATACTGTGTGGGAGCTAGTAACAAGGACAATATACTGTGTGGGGGAAGGTAAAGGGGCCAATATACTGTGAGTGGACCAGTAGATGAGGCAATATACTGTGGGGGTCAGTAAAGGGAGCACTATAATGTGTGGGAGCCAGTAAAGAGAACAATAGACTGTGTGGAGAGAAGTAAAGGAGCTATATACTCTGTGGGTACTAGTAAAGGGAGCAGTATACTGTGGGGTGAGTAAAAGGGGGAAATATACTGTGTGGGGGCAAGTAAAGGGGGCAAAATACTGTGTGAAGGTCAATAAAGGGTGTGTTATACTATGTGGGGAACAGCAAAGTGGTCAATATACTGTCTGTGGGCCAAATAAGGGGATTTTTTGATCTGCAAATGGAGGGTGTAGCCTACAATTTTAATTTGAGGGCCTCCATCACAGAACCAAAGGTCGCCAGGTAGGTTTTTTTTATTTCGGTGGTGGGGGGCTTTTCTATATCCTCTCAATGGTAATTATATATTGTATTATAAGACAACTCAAGGTGGAAGAGGACCATTGAAATGGGAACGTCCCCAAAAGGTCCGCCAACAAAGGCATGTGTAAAAGACATTGAAGGCATCTGATTTTTGCAGATTAATCTTGTAATTGGATAGGGAATTGTACAGTCATGGCCAAAAGTTTTGAGAATGATACAAATATTAATTTTTACAAAGTCTACTGCTTCAGTTTTTCTAACGGCAATTTGCATATACTCCAGAATGTTATAAAGAGTGATCAGCTTAACAGCAATTACTTGCAAAGTCAATATTTGCCTAGAAAATGAACTTTATCCCCCAAAACACATTTCAACATCATTGCAGCCCTGCCTTAAAAGGACCACCTAACATCGTTTCAGTGATTGCTCCATTAACACAGGTGTGGGTGTTGATGAGGACAGGGCTGGAGATCAATCTGTCATGATTAAGTAAGAATGACACCACTGGACACTTTAAAAGGAGGCTGGTGCTTGCCATCATTGTTTCTCTTCTGTTAACCATGGTTATCTCTAAAGAAACACGTGCAGTCATCATTGCACTGCACAAAAATGGCCTAACTGGGAAGAGTATTGCAGCTAGAAAGATTGCACCTCAGTCAACAATCTATCGCATCATCAAGAACTTCAAGGAGAGAGGTTCCATTGGTGCCAAAAAGGCTCCAGGGCGCCCAAGAAAGACCAGCAAGCGGCAGGACCGTCTCTTAAAAGTGTTTCAGCTGCGGGATCGGGCTACCAGCAGTGCAGAGCTTGCTGAGGAATGGCAGCAGGCAGGTGTGAGTGCATCTGCACGCACTGTGAGGCGGAGACTCTTGGAGCAAGGCCTGGTCTCAAGGAGGGCAGCAAAGAAGCCACTTCTCTCCAGAAAAAACATCAGGGACAGACTGATATTCTGCAAAAGGTACAGGGAGTGGACTGCTGAGGACTGGGGGAAAGTCATTTTCTCTGATGAATCCCCTTTTCGATTGTTTGTAACATCTGGAAAACAGCTTAATCGGAGAAGAAGAGGTGAGCGCTACCACCAGTCTTGTCTCATGCCAACTGTAAAGCATCCTGAAACCATTCATGTGTGGGGTTGCTTCTCAGCCAAGGGAATCGGCTCTCTCACAGTCTTGCCTAAAAACACAGCCATGAATAAAGAATGGTACCAGAATGTCCTCCAAGAGCAACTTCTCCCAACCGTCCAAGAGCAGTTTGGCGCTCAACAATGCCTTTTCCAGCATGATGGAGCACCTTGCCATAAAGCAAAGGTGATAACTAAATGGCTCAGGGAACGAAACATAGAGATTTTGGGTCCATGGCCTGGAAACTCCCCAGATCTTAATCCCATTGAGAACTTGTGGTCAATCATCAAGAGACGGGTGGACAAACAAAAACCAACAAATTCAGACAAAATTAAAGCATTGATTCTGCAAGAATGGACTGCTATCAGTCAGGATTTGGTCCAGAAGTTGATTGAGAGCATGCCAGGGAGAATTGCAGTGGTCCTGAAGAAGAAGGGTCAACACTGCAAATATTGACTTGCTGCATTAACTCATTCTGACTGTCAATATAAGCTTCTGTTACTCATAATATGAATGCAATTCTATTTCTGTATGTGATAAAAACATCTGACAAACACACATAAAAACCAGATGGCAGCAGATCATGTGAAAATAGAATATTTGTGTCATTCTCAAAACTTTTGGCCATGACTGTAGGTGAATAGCTCAGAGAGAAGAGCAGGGCGAGATAAGCGGGAGTTTAAGACAAAAACAGAAGGTAATAAAGCCCACTTGGTCCCAGTGGATCACTAGTTGGAGGAAGGGGGCTATCTGGGTGGCAATGATTTTGCAGAGTAGTTTGAGCTCAACATGTAGGAGGGAGATAGGTCAATGCTTAGTACAATGGGCAGGATCTTTAACCTCGCTGGTGGTGACCATAATCTTCATGTGAAAGGGGTTGGTAGCCAGCCTGAAATCCTGTGAAACTGCATTCAAGAAGCACAGAATATGGGGAAGAAGGATGCAGAAGAATTTCTTATATTACGTCAAGGGAAGGTCATCCAGGCCCAGGGCCTCACCAGTCTGGAACTCTTACTTCTATCTGCAGCTATAGGTCTGCCAGAGTATCCTCTAAGCTCTTTATAGCACTGTCTGTGAAGTACACTTGAAAGCACCAGGTAGTCAATTAACTGTATAGATAACCATTTCACCCCTACTGTGTGATTGCATTTCCCCCAAGAGAGTTGGCACTAAATAGAATTGTATAACTCAAAAGGGAAAAAAAAAGGGGGGGGGGGGGCAAAAATAATAATGAAAATATTTACAGTAAATAAAATATAACTTTTATTGCGTCTAACATTAAAATGACAAAAAAGGCTATTCATTAAAAAATGTATAGGTCTCCTAATCCACACTCTGGAGAGATATTATATTTATACCCCTCCCAGGTATTGTTATGTAATGAGCAGTGTGCAAATGAGCAGGGCCTCAAACTCATTCACACTATGCAGCTAGTTGCTGCGATTTTTACTGACAGTCAAAATTAATTGTCAGTATTTATAGTGTGTAGGTACACTTGTCCCTGGTTCATGAGCCAGAGTAATATATATCTCCAGTTCAAAGAATGGCGATTGTATCTGCTAAAGTATAATGCATATGAATATAGCCATTTATATTATGCAGTCCAAGTTTATGAGGCTGAATATTGCAAGTACAGTAGAGGAGGTAAGTATAAAGCTCTGATCAAGTCTCACAATTCAACCAGTGCACAGGAATAGTATCTATTGCTGGTAACTGTGCACTGTGTCAGCATTCATTACTGCATTCATTTCTACAGAAAGCTGGCAGCTAGCCATGAGTTGTATGCCATTGTATGGGAAATATGGGGAGTATAAATACAATTGTGGAGCAAAGCTATCCCTGGGTTATTCTATCCCTAAGCCTACGCGTGGTTTGCCGTCATACGGTAACCAGCCTCTTCTGGCTGGTTACGCGAGCCTGTAATAGAAGTACGGTATTTTGCTATGTATTGAAATGCATTAACATTAAATTAGTGATCAAACCCCCTGGGATTCACGACCCCTAGGGGTCTACCAAATACAGTACAAAAAAAAGGTAAAAAATAAATAAATAAAAAGAATTTTAAAAATTCAAATCGCCACCCTTTCCCTAGAATACATATAAAAGTAAAAAACTACTGTGAAACACATATACATTAGGTATCCCTATGTCTGAAAATGCCCGGTCTACAAAGTTATAAAAATATTTTTCCCCTATAGTGAACGCCATAGCGGGAAAAAAAAATCAAAAGTGCTGAACGGCTGGTTGTTTTACTGTTTCGCCTCTGATTAGAATTTTAATAAAAGATGCCCCTTTAAATGTCTCCATTATATTAATAAGCTCCCTAAATAAATATTTCCATATTGCCCCCTGTATAAATGTGTCCCTCTTACAGTTGTGCTAAAAAGTTTACATACCCCGGCAGATTTTTAGTTTTTTTGGCTTTTTTTTCAGAGAATATGAATGATAACACAAAATCTTTTTCTCCACTCATGGTTAATGGTTGGTTGAAGCCATTTATTGTCAAACTTCTGTGTTTTCTCTTTTTAAATCACAATGACAACCAAAAACATCAAAATGACCCTGTTCAAAAGTTTGCATACCCTGGTGATTTTGGCCTGATATCATGCCCAGAAACCAAACCACGGTCAGGTAGACCAACCAAAATTTCAGCCACAACTGCCCGGAAAATTGTTCGGGATGCAAAGAAAAACCCACACATAACATCAGCTGAAATACAGGACTCTCTGAAAACTATCGGTATGGCTGTTTCAAGATGCACAATAAGGAGGCACTTGAAGAAAAATGGGCTGCATGGTCGAGTTGCCAGAAGAAAGCCATTACTGCGCAAATGCCACAAAGAATCTCGCCTTCAATATGCCAAACAGCACAGAGGCAAGCCTCAAAACTTCTGGAACAAGGTAATTTGGAGTGATGAGACAGAAATCGAACTTCTTGGCCACAACCATAAACATTACATTTGGAGAGGTGTCAACAAGGCCTATGATGAAAGGAACACCATTCCTACTGTAAAGCACGGAGGTGGATCCCTGATGATGTGTGAACTTCAAAGGCACAGGAAACTTGGTCAAAGTTGAAGGAAAGATGAATGCAGCACATTATCAGCAAATACTGGAGGTAAATTTGTACTAATCAGCCAGGAATCTGCGCATGGGACGTACTTGGACAATCCAACATGACAACGATCCAAAACACAAGGCCAAGTCGACCTGTCATTGGCTACAGCAGAAGAAAGTGAAGGTTCTGGAGTGGCCATCTCAGTCTCCTGACCTCAATATCATTGAGCCACTCTGGGGAGATCTCAAGCACGCAGTACATGCAAGACAGCCCAGAAATTTACAGGAACTTTTTGCCAAGAAGAATGGGCAGTTTTACCATCTGAGAAAATAAAGAGCCTAATCCACAACTACCACAAAAAACTTCAAGCTGTCATTGATGTTAGAGGGGGCAATACACGGTATTAAGAACTGGGGTATGTGAACTTTTGAACAGGGTCATTTTGATGTTTTTGGTTGTCATTATGATTTATAAAGAGAAAACACAGAAGTTTGACAATAAATGGCTTCAACCAACCACTAACCATGAGTGGAGAAAAAGTTTTTGTGTTATCATTCATATTCTCTGAAAAAAGGCCAAAAAACCAAAAAATATGTCAAGGTTTGTAAACTTTTTAGCACAACTGTATACTATATGTGACTTCAGCAGTATAAGGTATTCACCTACCACTGATTATTGGTTGAGAAGCTGTCAGATGATGTCAGAACATTGCACACACGTGTCTTTTCTGTATTTTCACTGCGCAATGCATACCACAGAGACTATTTTAGTTTGTCTGAGACGAATTTTAAGTATTTGGTTTTGTTAAAAATCAAACAAATTTCCTCAGATCCTCATATGGCTTTTCCACATGTGTCAGGATGCAAGAATCCCACTACAAAATTTTATCTAGATGGTACAAAACGCCGGAGTGGCTGTATGCCCACGGACTAGCAGCCTCGAGCCTGTGCTGGAGGTGTCAGAAAAGTGTTGGGAGCATGTCCCATATTTGGTGGTCATGTGAGATGGTCGAGCCGTTCTGGTCCCAGGTACAAGCCCATTTATGTCCATTCCTTGAATACAAGAAGGCCCTCTCCCCAGAGTGGGTGCTCCTTTCATGCCCCAGGCATAATATGCAACACTCTAAGTTGAATCTCACAACCCATTTGATTGAGGCAGCTAAGGCGGTCATCCCCCTGTTTTGGCTACAACCCATTACCCCTCCCATCCAGGTCTGGATTGATAGGGTTAATGAAATCATGAGGTTTGAGGAGCTGATCAGCGGGTCGACCAGAACTCACGACAGATTCTTAAAAATATGGTCGCCATGGCGTGCGAGAGCGCTGCCTGCCTCAACAGACTGAATAATAGGGCAGACTCATGAGATCTTACGAGATTCGATTAGTGCACTTCCCCATATCCCAGCAGACGTTACATGTATTCAAAAATTGCTTTGTAAGCTTCATTTGCATCTGAACATTGCCTTGTGGCATGTATTGTGCAAGTGTCGTCAGTTCATCTGTAAATCTTGACTCTGGAAAGTTTACTGAGTCACATGTTCTGTATTCCTTTTTAGTGCACATAAGATATTTCTAAGTATTCATTTCTCTTTTTGGAAAATGTTGTATAAAAGATTAAAATGTAAAAATTCAAATAAAATAAGAATTAAAGAATATTTGGGTTGAACCCACTTTAAAATGAATCTGTTTGCCCATTTCTATTAACAAACTGGGCTGTGTTTTCAGCACAAATTGTTCACTTGCGGTATATAATAAGGCAACATATACCAGTAAATTTTTTAACTCGTGGGGTAATTTTATTAACCTACTATCAGCATCAAAACAAAGATACACAAAGGTTTTTATTTGACAGATTGGTGCATTAACGACAGCTGCTTGGGGCCCAGTCATACAGTGGTTCTGGAACTTAACTCGTGAATATAGAGTAGCTCATTACTTTACTCGGCAAGCTATCCATATTTCTCCAAGGAAAGCTATAGGGTTTAAAAGATTGCGAGATTTCACATCCCTTTGGTGGCCCCCATGTAAAGAGTGCTTGGGTGGAAAGGGGCTAAGCAAAGCATTTCTATCTCTGTCCATCAATTATAAGCCCATAAAATTGAGGCTACTTGTCTCAAGTGGGTGGCATAGTAATATAATGTAATATCTGTGAGAGCTAGACCACTTCGGTGAATTGAAGCTACAAGAACTGTTTTAGAAATACAGTGTCGCTTGTAGTTACAAACGAAGTTCAACAGTTTAGATTGTGTACATTTGAGTATTGATAGAAGGACCCGTACTGGTAGGGTTTTAAATAAATAAAGGTACTTCGGCAGGATGGTCAGTATTGCTGAGATGCGACCCAACAGAGACAAGGGTAGAGTCCTCCATTTGGTTAGATGAAGGTTGATTTCTCGGAACAAGGGGGGATAGTTAGCGGCCTAGATTTTAGGGCCATTAGAACAAAATCTGGTACATTAATTGGGAGGGCCTCAGTGTTTGTGGAGCTCATTTTGTAGCCCGAGAGGTGACTGATGTCCAATATCTTTGTGAAGATTAGGAAGAGTCACTCCAAGATTGGTGAGAGCAAATAAAGAGATTTTAAACTGTTTTTCTCTAACTGGGACTCTGTGTAAATTAGGATCAAGTCTGATTCGAGCTGCTAAGGGTTCAATACTCAATACGTATAACAACGGGGATAAGGGACAGCCTTAGCGAGTGCAATTCAAGATAGGGAAGATAGGGGAGTGGGCGTGCAGTAGCCGAACCAACGATCTAGGTGTAAAGTATAGATTTTGTAATGCCTGAAGGAAAGGTCCAGTGAAGCCGAAGTGGTGCAGAACACGGAACATAAATGGCCAGAGTAGGCAGTCAAAGCTTTAGAAAAAGTGCCTTAATTCCCTCCCCCCTAGTTACCCCCCACAAATGGACAAAACCCACCTGGTCTTTATGAGCCACTTCTTCTTAACCACTTTTCTACCAGGCACACTGCCAAAATTTTTTCTTCAAAATAACAAGCCTGTACCACTTACGAGTCCCACAAAAGTGCTAATTTTTGAATAAAACCATTTTCAACCAGTTTATGGTTAAACTAGCATTTTGTATCCACTTGCTACCATTCGTTTTCCCATAGACACAATTTGCTGCATTACAGTGGACACTGCTAAATTAATTGCACTATTTGCATTGCTTGTGTTATGTGCCACTGTAAATATGTTCTGCAGATTCCTTGCATATATATTTCCCCTGTTCTAGACATGTTCCACTGAGTTGAGTCTGTGGTTAGCAGCATAACACACCATGGAGAGAGCCCCTGGCAGCCTCAGTTGAGGGAAGTGTGGCGAGGTTCTTTTCAGAGCCTTACCCAGCATTACCATTGCTATAGCACTGAGACAAAGAAGAATTATGCTATCAGCCTCCTGAGAGCGAAGAAAGTGCCAAGTTAAGGTTTACAGAACCTCACAACCTGAACCCTGCGTTACATAGGTAGTCAGGGTACCATTGGGACTTACTCATATCAATAGTGGGAGAGGCATGAGTATAGTATTATTAGAGTGGATTTATTAGACACTGAACTTGGAATCTTATATTGGACTTCCCCTTACTGTGAAAAACCATTACCAGGCTAAGTACCATCTACAGTGGAACTCTTACTACTACTACCCCCATCCGAGAAACTGCATTGGTTGCTGTTATCTTAGTAAAGTTCCACCATTTTGTTCAACTGCAACAGATGTCTCCTTAGTCATTCCTGCGCTTAACATCAAGTGCTCTTCCGACCACCATCACCTGTAGTGGACAATGAGAATGGAGGACTCCTCACAACTAGAAATACCCCAGGGGTAGGAGAGAGGTGGGGTCCGATGAGTCTGGCAACTGTATGGGGGGGGGGGCTCCTAGGAAGAGGAAGGCATCCTGAAGATCTGCTGGCATACAGCCAATGAACTCCGAGCTGCTCTTCCTCAGAATAATCTGGAAGGGATGATCCCACAGATAAGAGGTGCCAGCTTCCCTGGCACAATCCAGCAATAGCTTCACCACACAGTGCATATGAAGATTTTTGCGACAGACATCTGATAGCAGTTATAGTTGTTCCATCTAGGTCTACAGAATCAAATTCCCAGGCCCAGTGCATGATAGTTTCCTTTTGTTGTAAGAAATTAAACCGACATAAAACGTCTTGGAGTTAGGACTAGTCCAAAAGACGAGAGCCAAATATTCTATGCACCCTGTCTAACTCGGGTTGAGAGACAAGTGGTTTATTCAGCAACCAGTTAAATATGATAGTCACAGTTTAAGCTAGGGAGTCAGCCCCTACAGATGGTATGTCTCAAAGCTTAATTAGGATTCAGATGCAAGGTAAGAAACATGCAGGTCTTCAGGAGAGCAGCAGCAGAAATGGGCTGACAACTGTGAGCAGTAGAAAATGCTACTTAAAGTTAATACACCACTGCGAGCCTAGACCGACCTCAGATGCCTTCACCAGAGCTCCTCGCAAGAAGAGATGGACTTTAGCTGAATCTGAAGACCGGAATTGTCACCAGAACAGAAAGTGTATCACAAATAAACGCACTGCAGCAGGAACTAGACACCAAATCCACAAACTACTCACAGGGACAGAGACAGTGTCGGACTGGGATGTCTAGGGCCCACCAGTGGAATTGTTTCTAGGGGCCCACCTTCAAGACCCCTGCAGATCAGCGGTACCGAGACAGGGCAGCTAAAGGTAATAACATGCCGGGAGCCATGCTGCTCACCCACTATACCATGTGCACCACTGCACTACCTAAACTTACTGCTACACCTTGTATGGCAAATGAACAATGTGGCTCCTAGAATTGTTACCTTTACCTGTAGCCGCACTGTCCTGGAAAAGCTGATCTGCAGAAATCCTGGCTGTTGTATCATTGCAAATGTAATATTGATGGCCTATCCTAAGGACAGGCCATCAATATTAGAAAGATGGATAAATCCATTAAAGAGGATGTAGCTGGCGGGAGGTGTAAAATAAAAAATAAATAAATTAAAAAGCATACTCACCTGTCCCCCGTCGCTCTGTTGTCCGCTGCCAGTGTCCATTCAGTCTCATGCCGGTGACTCCTTGCTGGGGGTCCTGCACCTCATGTGACCGCTAAGACCAATTAGGTACAGGATTTCCAGAAATGAGGCGCCGCCATGAGACTGAACAGACAGAGGCAGGGGACAACAGAGTGTGGGACAGGTGAGTATGCTTTTTTAAAAAATTTTCTTATTTTTACACCTGCCTGGTGGCCGTCACAGTGGTTGCTCCAGTTTATGGACAAACTCTTTTAAAGGGTTGTCTGGACCAAATTTTTCTATGGTTACTTCACTGGTCCCCCCACATAGTGGCCTCTTCACTGGTCCCCCATACTGTATGGGGAACAGTGATGGGGTCATTATATTGTGTGGGAGCAGTGATGGGGCTAACATCCTGTGGGGGGGACATTAAACTGTGTGGGGCATATTAAAGGGGTTGTCCAGGGTTAATCTTTTTTATGGCCTAAGCTTAGGATAGGCCATAAATACCTTATTGGT
Organism: Leptodactylus fallax; assembly: GCA_947044405.1. Taxonomy (NCBI): domain Eukaryota; kingdom Metazoa; phylum Chordata; class Amphibia; order Anura; family Leptodactylidae; genus Leptodactylus; species Leptodactylus fallax. The sequence goes on from CAMRHE010000191.1 coordinate 401,966, forward strand.
AGGGGGCTAACACACGGACCATCAGCTGTTCGGAGCCAGTTCCGGAGCCCGTTCTGTACACAACACAGGGCCGGAAGCAGAAAGCTCCATCCGCTGTATAGCAGCCCGGCGACTTCACTGCAGCTCAGCTCCCAAAGATTTCAATAAGTGCTGAGATGCAGTGAAGGTGCCCGGCTAATACACAGAGGACAGAGCTTTCTGCTTCTGGCCCCATATTGTGTACAGGATGGGCATCAGATGTGGCTCCATACAGCTGATCGGTCCGGGGTCAGCCCACTAGAGATCAGGTATCTATGGCCTATCCTGAGGATAAACCATAACAAATTATGCAAGGACAACCCCTTTAATATACCCCCAGGGCCCCCCTAATGCGCCACACTTTAAAGAGGTTGTCCAGTATAATTTTTTTTCTTTTTTATAATTAGTCCGGGGGAGGTGAATACACCCCCTACCCCCCACCCACTTCCCTTAGGCCGCTGATTGGCCTCAGGGGTCACATGACAACACAGGTAGTCACATGCAGAGGGAGCTTCAGCTGGAAGAAAACAACAGAACTGCAGGACCGAACCGCGCTGGGAGACACTGGGGACAGGACAGAAAGTTTGGGGGTCTTTTTTGTTTTGTTTTTTTCGCCTGCACAGGCGTAATAAAAAAAAAAATGTTATCCTGCACAACCCCTTTAATATACCCCAGGCTATTGGCCTCCATCACTGCCCCCCCTCCAACAATATAATGGCCCCATCAATGGTCCCCATACAGTATAGGGGACCAGTGAAGCATCCACTGTATGGAGTATATGCTCCACAGTGGCCCCCACCCAGTATTATATGCTCCACAGTGGCCACCACCCAGTATTGTATGCGCCCCTTAGCTACCCCTCCGCTTCAGTGCTATTATTATACTCTGGGGTCTCCTCAGACCCCAGAGTATAATAATCGGAGGCCCAGGAAAGGTGAATAAAAATAACAAACATTCCTACTCACCTTGCCTTACCTTTCCTTGGCATCCTCGCTCCATCCTACCGTCTTCAGCGTCTTCAGGCCCTCTTCCGATGTTGCTGCTGAGGCCTGTGATTGGGCCTCAGCGGTCACGTGGGGGCACACTGATGTCATTACGCGGCCGCAACCTATGTGACCACTGGGGCCTAATCACAGGCCTCAGTCACATGACGGAAGAGCGCCGGAGAGAACACTGTGCCCCGGAGAGGTGAGAATATGTATTTATTGTTTTCAGTCACCTCCCCTGGGTGCCCTGCCCTGCCATCTATTGGAAAAGAGCCTGCAATATGACAGGGCTCCTTTCCAATAACTTTCCCCGACCGCTATCATAGTGGCCGCGGGCCCCGTAACCCCCCCCCGAGTCTGGTCGCGGTCGCACCCCTTGCGATCGCGATCGTTAATCCACTGGTCAGGGGCCCGATCGAGATGGTCAGGATCCCGATCGGGCCCCTGACCAATGTATCTGCATTGGTAACATGTGGACTAATAGTCAGGGCTCGGGGCCCACCGGTGGATTCACCGGTTCCCCGGTGGGCCAGTCCAACCCTGGACAGAGATAACAGAATGGTCGACAATTACAGGTCAGCAGCTGAAGAGGGCAACACGGATCCAAATCATAAGACGAAGACAAATCCAGAAAACCATGCCAATAGTCGAGGAACTCCAGAATAAAATCGCAAGACAGAGAGTAATCCAAGAACACAGCCAGAAGCCAGTAATAGAGCAGTCAAACCAATGTCAGGAGCCAGGAGAACTAGTGAACTAAATTAGCCAGCACAGCTGAGTGATTAAGGAGTGGTTAATAAAGGCCTGCTCAGGAAGCTTCCCTATGTTGTCATGACAACCTTAAAGCAGCAACAACCAATCCTAACAGAAAGCTTCCTTATTTTCACACGGCAATCTTAATTTTAAAGGTCGTCCCCACCTCACCATCTCAGATTTTGATGAAATTTGGTACATAGTTTCTCTATGATATAAAACTAAGCTGTGCAAAATTTTAGTTCAAAAGACTAAAAATTGGAGGTTCTAGGGGACCTCAAGTAAAGGGTTGCAAAACATCACCTAAGCCAAGATGACATTTTGGGCCAACTTCCAGAAGCTGTAAACATCCTGAGCGATTCGCTGGTGAAAACGATGTTCTGCATTGAAATCCCAATGCAGATCTCAATTCCCAACATCTTTTTAACAGTGAATCGCTCAGGATGTGTAAGGTCTATCATGGTGATTTTGGTATCTTTGTTAAGATGAGATTCTCATCTTTAAAATGAATCCAGTTGCATCTTTGTGGCCCTAACATATCCTTAAAAGTCTAAAAGTGTCCCCCCCTCCTGCCTCAGGCAGCATCTTAGAGCTAAGGAAGGAGGGGGAGGAGGAGCTGCAGAGACAATGATAACTCATCATTGTCTGTGCATAAGCTGCAGATGACCCCGGGGGGGGGGGGGGTAGCGAGGACTTCTGTCCATGTTATCCCCTTTCCTATCAGAGAGCATACTATACTTCTGCTCTCTGATTGTCACATAGAGGGATAATGTAATACCCCTCTGAGCCTAATCACATAACCAGGAAGTTTATTGGCGCTGTGACCATCCTCCAGGTCGCAGCGCCAAAAGTGTCGCACCAAACACTTACGCAACACATGCACAAAGTCACCAATAAAGTTTACATTTTTTCACTGTCCCTGTCCTGTCCATACCTGATCTTTATAGAGTAAAATACGCCGCCCGCCTCTCTAGTTATATCCGTTACACACTAAAATAATAGCAATAGCGATTATCACTAGCGATGAACGTATAAAACATTTCTGCCACTATGGAGGATAATACTGTGTGCAAGGGCCACTATGAAGGATAATATTGTGTGCAGGGGCCTCTATGGAGGATAATACTGTGTGCAGGGGCCACTATGGAGGATAATACTGTGTGCAGGGGCCGCTATGGAGGATAATACTGTATGCAGGGGCCGCTATGGGGCATAATACCGTGTGCAGGGGCCACTATGGGGCATAATACCATGTGCAGGGGCCGCTATGGGGCATAATACCGTGTGCAGGGGCCGTTATAGGACATAATACCGTGTGCAGGGGCCGCTATGGGACATAATACCGTGTGCAGGGGTCGTCCGACTTACAATTATTGACCGGCACTCCGAGTACCTCAACTTTGATTTTTTTAATCAAAATCGGCACGCCGAACAAAAAAGGTTGCCTACCCCTGCTGTACCACATAAAAGGTTGGTATGCAAAATGAGAATGTTGGGACTGGGGGAAAACATATGCATTTGGGTTCGCAACTGGCTCACCGATAGGAAACAGAGGGTGCTTATTAATGGTAAATATTCAGACTGGGTAACAGTCACCAGTGGGGTGCCACAGGGGTCAGTATTGGGCCCTCTCCTGATTAATATCTTTATTAATGACCTGGTAGACAGTTTGCAAAGCAGGGTGTCCATATTTGCAGATGATACTAAACTTTGTAAGGTAATCAAAAATGAGGAGGATAATAGATTATTACAAAGGGATCTAAGGAAGCTGGAAGCATGGGCCGTGACTTGGCAAATGAATTTTAAATGAAGTTTAATATTGACAAATGTAAGGTTATGCATTTTGGATGACGAAATAAAATGTATGATTATGTACCTAATAGTAAATTACTGGGTAAGACTGCCAATGAAAAAGACTTGGGGATTGTGGTGGACAATAAGCTTACCTTTAGTGACCAGTGCCAGGCAGCTGCTGCCAAGGCAAATAAAATTATGGGATGCATCAAAAAGGTATAGATTCTCATGACAAGAACATAGTTATGCCTCTATACAAATCACTGGTATGGCCACACTTAGACTATTGTGCATAATATTCAAGAAAGACAAAATCGAACTAGAAAGAGTGCAAAGAAGGGCAACCAAAATTATTAGGGAAATGGGTGGATTGGAGTACAACGATAAATGAACAAACTTGGGGTTATTCAGTTTAGAGAAAAGACGTCTACGGGGAGATCAGGGGCGTAACTACCGGGGTAGCAGCGGTAGCCCGGCCCGGGACATTACGGGGCCCCGCGGGCCCCCGATGCGTTTTTTTTTTTTTTTTTAATAGGCCGTTAGTAACCCCAGCAGGTAACGGGCCCTATATACTTACCGTTCCCCGGGGTCCTGCTCACGGCCGCCTGCGCTTCTGATTCTGCGGAGGCGGCTGTGAGCAGGAGCGGGGATCGGTATGTGAGGCCGCGGGCCGAACACCACAATCTCTGCTATCATTTTCAGACTCCGGAGTATAATAATCGGAGGCCCAGCGGAGGCTTCGGGCCTGTTTGGTGACATCCCAGACGTCAGCCGACGTCATTTTTCGTCGCGATGTCGGCCCGCATCACGTGACGCCGGCCTGGTCCAACATTGAAGAAGGCCGAAATAGCACGGAGTGGACCGGAGCGAGGATCAGGTAAGTAGCATTGTTTTTTTTATGTTTGTATCCTCCCCTAGGTCTCCGATCATTATACTCTGGGGTCTGAAAAGAGTATAATAATTGTTCATGGGTGGTCCACAATGGGACATATAATAGTGTGTGCAGGGGCCACTATGGGGCAAAATACTGTGTGCAGGGGCCACTATGGGGAATAATACTGTGTGCAGGGGCCACTATGGGGAATAATAGTGTGTGCAGGGGCCACTATGGGATATAATACTGTGTGCAGGGGCCACTATGGGGCATGATACTGTGTGTAGGAGGCACTATGGGACATGATACTGTGTGCAGGGGCCACTATGGGTCATGATACTGTGTGCAGGGGCCACTATGGGACATAATACTGTGTGCAGGGGCCACTATGGGACATGATACTGTGTGCAGGGGCCACCATGGGACATGATACTGTGTGCAGGAGCCACTATGGGACATAATAATGTGCGCAGGAATGCGTTTTTTTTTGGGGGGGGGGGGTTGGAGGGGGGCGGTCCAGGGGGAGGGGGGTCGGGGGCGGCGGTTCGGGGGGGGGGCCCATGTCAAATGTTCACCTTGGGGCCCAGCCATTCCTAGTTACGCCGCTGTACAAATACATGAAGGGACAGCACAAAGAACTTATGATCTAAAGATCTTTTTACCCCTAGGCCAGTGACAGTGACAAGCAACATCCTCTACGACTGGAGGAGAGAAAGTTTCACCAGCAACATAGAAGAAGATTCTTTCCATTAAGAAACAGTGGCGTAACTAGGAATGGCTGGGCCCCAAGGCGAACATTTGACATGGGGCCCCCCCCCCTCGAACCGCCACCCCCGACCCCTCCCCTGGACCGCCCCCTCCAACCCCCTCCCCCCCCAAAAAAAACGCATTCCTGCGCACACTGGAACGATAAGTATATAGGGCCCGTTACCTGCTGGGGTTACTCCAGCAGATAACGGACTATAAAAAAAAAGGAAAAAAAGAAAAAACGCATCGGGGGCCCTTGGGGCCCCGTAATGTCCCGGGCCCTGTGGCAGCTGCTACCACTGCTACCCCGGTAGTTACGCCCCTGGTAAGAACAACAAGGCTATGGAACTCTCTGCCCCAGGAAGTGGTGATGGTGGATTCATTGAACAAGTTCAAAGAGGGCCTGGATGCCTTTCTCGAACAGAACATCATTACGGGTTATGGATTTTAGATTTTAAGGGCACGTTAATCCAGGGTTTTATACTGATTGCCAGATTGGAGTCGGGAAGGAATTTTTTCACATGAAATAGGGCAATTGGTAAAAGCCTCATGGGGTTTTTTGCCTTCCTCTGGATCAACACTTTAGGGGACTGTAGGGTTATAGGTTGGACTTGATGGACTGATGTCTTTATCCAACCTCATCTACTATGTAACTATGTAACTATGTAGAATCCAAAAACAAGGTTTGTGACGGCACTTCAGACTTGTATCTGCTTAAATGTTTTTATTAACAATATTAATATGATGTGCAACATTTCGGGAGCAAGTCCCTTCATCAGGCTTTCGTCTGATGTTTTGAGATTTGGCAAACCATGTCTTTTGATAGCAGGGGATAAGCCGTTAGTGGGTGGTGAGGAAATGCAGTCTATCGTCAACACCCACCAATGGCTTATTCCCTGTTATCAAAAGAGATCGTGTTGCCACATCTCTCAACATCGGGCAAATGCGTGATGAAGGGACTTGCTCCCGAAATGATGCACATTGTATTGATTTTGTTAATAAAAACAATTAAGCAGAAACAAGTCTGGAGTGACGTCACAAACCTTGTTTTTGGATGCTACTGTTTTACAAATAGTCGGTCGCGACCTTTTTAACTCCCTTTGTAACTGAGACCTTCCGTTCGGAAATTTCTGCACTACATAAAGACCTGCATTCCATTCCCGCCAAAGCTGAAACTCTGGAAGGTGACCATGATCATACTAGGGTGTATGTGGTGCACCTCCATGATACTACTGCTGTCCAGTCTGCGGTGCTTCGTGATATGCAGCGTCACTTGGAGGATATTGATAATAGGGGCAGATGCAATAACATAAGGATTAAAGGCCTCCCAGAGGCTACTCATGATGAAGATCTCTATGCCACACTTGAGGCAATATTGAACACTATTCTTCAGGAACCTCTGTCCCACAAAATCAAGCTGGCCTCAAGGACTCCTCCTACATTTTAACCCCTTAACAAAAATCTAAAACTTTGCAAAAAAATTTTTTTTAAAGGTCTCCATATTGTGACACCCAAAGCTTTTTTATATTTCCGTGTACAGGGACGCATAGGGTGTCTTTTTTTTTTTTTTTTGCGGAGCCAGGTGTACTTTTTAGTTATACCATTTTGGGGAATGTCTATTGCTTTGATTATTTTTTATTAAAATTTTTATCAGATGCAAAATAGCAAAAAAAAACAGCAGTCAGGCACTTTTTACTTTTTTTTTCCCGCTACGGCGATTTTTTTTATATTATAATAATAATATTTTATATATTATAATAATATTTTTATACGTTTGTTGACCGGGCGTTTTTGGACACAGGGATACCTAATGTGTATGTGTCTCAAAGTAGTTTTTTACTTTTATACAGTATGTATTCTAGGGAAAGGGTGGTGATTTGAATTTTTTAATTATTTTTATTTATTTATTTACCTTTTTTACCTTTTTTTTTGCACTGTATTTGTATTTGTGAGAATGTTACAATGCTAATTTATTACAATGCATTGCAAAATATCGGCATATGTATGCCTTCAATAGGCTCCAGGCTGTCATGACAATGGAATGCGGTGCCCAGGCTTCGCCGGCAAAATGACTCCTCGGTCAAAGCTGATCTACCAGCTCCTCTCCAGAGGGACAGAGCACTCCCTTCCCATATATATATGACTAGATGGGAGGAATCTGTCGGGATTCCGAACTCTCCCACTTAGTGGCAGATTATATGGTCCCGAGCCTCAAAGTTCTCAACTTGTGTGATGTTCAAGGAAACACGGTATAAAATCTTGATGCACTGGTATCATACTCCTGCCTTCCTGCACTCTTTGAACCCCTCAATTTCCCCCGAGTGTTGGAGGTGTGGGTACGCTATTTCCCATTTTTTGGACTTTGGACAGAGGTGAAAGAGCTGACGGATACACTTTTTCTGCAGGGTGTTCCATTAAATCCTCATACCTATATGTTTAACCCCTTCAGGTCTGAGCCCAAAAGTGCGTTAAGGACCAGGCCTCATTTTTCAAAACTGACATATGTCACTTTATATGGCAATAACTTTAAGACGCTTTAACTTGCACAAGTGATTTGAGACTGTTTTTTCGTGAGACATTGTACTTCATGTTAGTGGTAAACATTGATCAATATTTTTGTATTTATTTATAAAAAAATAGGAAATTTGATGGAAATTTGGAAAAAAATCGCAATTTTCAAAATGTGAAATGCTCTGCTTTTCAAACAGATAGTCATACCACCCAAACAAGTTAATAAATACTATCTACCATATCTCTGCTATATATTGGCATCATCTTTTAATCGTTCTTTAATGTATTTTGGAAGAGCGATTTTCCAGATTTACAAGAAAATTTCTCAAACTAATTTTTTAGGGCCCACTTCAGTTCTGAAGAGGATTATAAAGGCCTATATCAGGGGTAGGCAACCTTTTTTGTTCGGCGTGCCGATTTCGATTAAAAAAATCAAAGTTGAGGTACTCGGAGTGCCGGTCAATAATTGTAAGTCTGACGACCCCTGCACACGGTATTATGTCACATAGCGGCCCCTGCACACGGTATTATGGTGATAATATTAGTGATAATTGCTATTACTATTATTTTAGCGTGTAACGGATATAACTAGAGAGGCGGGCGGTGTATTTTACTCTATAAAGATCAGATATGGACAGGACAGAGACAGTGAAAAAATGTAAACTTTATTGGTGACTTTGTGCATGTGTTGTGTAAGTGTTTGGTGCGACACTTCTGGCGCTGCGACCTGGATGATGGTAAATGTATGGGTCACAGCGCCAATAACTTCCTGGTTATGTGATTAGGCTCAGAGGGGTATTACATTATCCCTCTATGTGACTATCAGAGAGCAAAAGTACAGTATGCTCTCTGATAGGAGAAGGGATAAGGATGGAAGTCTCTGCTACCCCCAACCCCCGTCATCTGCAGCTTATGCACAGACAATGATGAGTTAACATTGTCTCTGCAGCTCCTCCTCCCCCTCCTTCCTTAGCTCTTAGACGCTGCCTGACACAGGAGGGGGGGGACACTTTTAGAGCCCCATTTCTAAGGATCTATTAGGGCCACAAAGATGCATCTGGATTCATTTTAAAGATGAGAATCTCATCTTTAAAAAGATACCAAGAACTCCATGATTGACCTTACACATTCAGAGCGATTCACTGTTAAAACGATGTTCACCCTGCGCTAATGAAATTTTAAGGAAGCCGGATGGAAAAACGCTGCAGGTAACGTTTTTCCATCCGGCTGAGGCACAAATACCGCGCCAGAACTGATGCCTCTTGTGCCAGAACCGATCCCATAGAAAATTATGGGATCCGTCCTGGCATCAGTTTCCCTCCAGCTTGTGTGCACCAAGCCGGAGGGAAACAGATAGATGTGCCGGACACACCGCTGCCGTGCCAGGGAAATAAGCCTCGTGTGCCACTCTTGGCACGCGTGCCGGGGGTTGCCGACCCCTGGCCTATATATTAGAAACCCCCATGAATCACCAAATTTTCAAAACTGCACCCCTCATATAATTCAAAACAGCATTTGGGAAGTTTGTTAACCCTTTAAGCATTTCACGAGGAGTAAAACAAAATGGAGGTGATATTTAGACATTTCATTTCTTTTCAATAATACATTCATTTATCTCTAAAATTAACACAGTCACAAAGGGTTAAAGGAGAAAATGCATCTCACAAATTGTTATGCAATTTCTCCCGAGCACAGAAATTCCCCACATGTGGGTGTAAACTGATGTTTGGGCACACGGCAGCGCACGGAAGGGAAGGAGCTACACTGGGCATCTGAAAAGCAGATTTTGCTGGAATAGTTTTCAGGTGCCATGTCTCATTTGCAGAGCCCCTAGAGTACCAATACAATGGAAACCCCCCTAAAAGTGACCCCATTTTGGAAACTACACCCCTCTCAGAATTTATCAAGAGGTATAGCGAACATTTTGACACAAAAGCCTTTTCACAGATTTTATTAACATTGGGATGTGTAAATAAAAAATTACTAAAATGTCACTTTATCCCCAAAATTTTCATTTTCACAAAGGGTTAAAAGAGAAAAAGCTCCTTAAAGGTTGTTAAACAATTTCTCCTGAACACGGCAATACCTCATATGTGGTCATAATCTGCTGTATGGGTACATGGTGGGGCTCGGAATGGAAAGAGCACTATTTGGCTTATGGAAGGCAGATTTTGCTGGAATAGTTTTCGGGTGCCATGTCGCATTTACAGAGCCCCTAAAGTAAGAATACAATGGAAACCCCAAAAAGTGACCCCGTTTTGGAAACTACACCCCTCACAGAACATATCAAGGGATATAGTGAGCAGTTTGACTCTTCAGCTGTTTCACAGATTTTAATAACAATGGGACTTGAAAATGAAAAATTACTTTTTTTCTAATAGACCCTCAATTTAGTCCCAATTTTTTTATTTTCACAAGAGGATAAAGGAGAAAAAGCTCCCCAAAGTTTGTTACACAATTTTTCCTCAACACAGCAATATCCCCCATGTGGTTGTAAACTGCTGTATGGGTACATGGTGGGGCTTGGTAAGCAAAGAGCGCTATTTGGCTTTTGGAGGGCAGATTTTGCTGGAATAGTTTTCAGGTGCCATGTCGCATTTTTGCAGAACTCCTAAAGTACCAGTACAATGGAAACCCCAAAAAAGTGACCACATTTTAGAAACTACACCCCTCAAAGAATTTATCAAGGAGTATTATCATTTTGAGTCCAAGAGTGCCTCTCGAAAATTAATGTACAAAGTGAAAATTGACAATTTTAAATAAACATGCCATTTCGGTGCCCAATACGTTGCGCCCAGTTTGTGTCATCAGAGACATGCACTCCTAAAACTGTAAAGCGGGTATCCCGGGCACAACAGCTTTTGGAGCGTTCACCTCTGATACAAGCCGTCACAACATATTACACACTGAATTGACATATTCCTGGAAAAACTGTAATTTTCTCCTATCATTATCAGCTGCGTATTCATTTCTGGAAACTTAATTAATGCAACACTTGGGGGTTAAAAATGCTCACTGTACCCCTGGATAAATTCCTTCAGGGGTGTAGTTTCCAAAATGGGGTCACATGTCAGGGGATTTCACTTTACTGGTGTTTCAGCAATTCTGCAAAAGTGTCATGGCGTCCAAAAAGCAAACCGTCTAAATCTGTGCTCCAAAAACCAAAATAGCGCTCCTTCCCGTCTGTGCCCAAACAGCCGTTTATACCCACATATGACATTAAGTACGTTATCCTGGGTACACCAGTGTCATACATGTGGGTATAAACTGCAGTTTGGGCACACAGCAAGGCACAAATGTGAAAGAGCGCTATGTGGCTTTTGAATTATATATTTAGATGCTTGGTATCTGGACGCCATGTCCATGTTTGCAGAGCCTCTAAAGTACCAGTAAAGTGAAATCCCCTAAGGAGTGACCCCATTTTGAAAACTGCACCCCTCTAAGAATTTATCAATGGGTGTAGTGAGCATTAGTACCCCAGACGTGAATGCACAGCGGATGGTGAAAAGTGAATACATAAGCTGTGCGGTGTACATTGGGAACACCAAACTCCCTACTATTTCCACAGTAGCTCCTATGATTGGGGGGGTCACTCTGGGGGTCTATTTCTGGTTTATTTTCCCTTGTAAGCTCTAAATTTGGGGTGTCCCCTGATTTATGCTCACACAGCTTATACATTTCTTTCCTGCCGCAGCCAGTTTTGTTTTAATGATTTGGTGATTTTGGGGGTTTTTGTCTTCTTTATTTTTCTGGTGATGTAGCTGTTGTTTGCGGGGTGAGATGTATTTTGTAATGACAACATTTTTTGGTGCCTATAACTTATAGAATAAATTTTATTAACTCTTTCTTGGTGGATTAAAAAAACAAAACAAAAAAAAAACATCAATTCTGGTACTGCTTTTTACCTTTTAATTTTTTTTTCCATGCAGTGTACAGCATAAGTAACATGTTAAATTTATTCTATGGGACGGTACGATTACAACGATACCTCATTTATATTGTTTTTTTTATGCGTTACTAGTTTTGCAGAACAAAAACCCATTTGGGGAAAGAAATCAATTATTCTTGCATCACCATCTCCTGAGATGTGTAGAATTTTTTTTTTTTCGGTTGAAAGAGTTGGTTGAGGGCTTTTTTTTTTTTTGCGGGACAATCTGTGCTTTTTATTGGTACTGTTTTGGGGTACATATGACTTTTTGATCACTTTTTATAGCATTTTTTTAAGGCGAGATGGCGAAAAATCATTATCTCCTTGCTTTACTGTATTAATTAATTAATTGTTTTCATACACTTTACTACTTTTTTTTTTTTTTTTACTTTTTTTTATATGTCCCACTAGGACACCTGAACCAACGATAGTCTGATCGCTGATTCAGCACTATAGACTGCAATACACGTGTACTGTATTGCAGTCTATACAGGAATTCAGCCTATGTAGACATAGGCTGATTTCCAGAGGTCCCGGCAGGATCAACCAGGTACTGGGGGCTTCAGGCAGCCTGGGGTCACTGGCCAGACCCCAGGCTGCATATTATAGATATCGGCACCCCCCGATCTCGCCGCGGGGGGTGCCGGGGGGACGACAACATAGCGGAACCCCTTGGATGCCGCGGTCATGTTTGACCGCGGCTTCTGTGGCATCCCAGAGCTGGCTATGGCTGGGCTGAGGGTGATCTCTGTGCATTGTATTATTTCCTGTTGCTTCATAGCCTGTGTGACATAGCAGGGGGTCCTGAGTCTCACACAACACAGCGCCACCTAGTGAGGCTCACACATGCATTACACCTCCCATAGGATTGAATAGTAACCCAATGTCCAATGGGAGGACATCGCCTGGGAAAAGGGGAGGAGTCAGCTGATCACTGGGTCCCCATGGTAACACCCCTGCAGGAAGGTCCTGCGTGTGAGGAGTTAGAAATGTGGAGTGTTAGGAGGAGGAGGTGAGGAGATAAGTGTGATGTCCTGTGAAGAAAGCAGTGAGTTTAGTGCAGGAATCTCAAGTCCTAGACAGGCCCAGGAAGGTTGGAGAGCTGACATACTCCAGCTATTCAGAAGATCCTGTCCCCTGTCTGCCTAGCCATCGCTCTGAAGGAAGTCAAGCATCATTATCTTGTCAGCATGAGACTGTGGAGAGAACATTCTGGAACACGTGCTCCATAGCAAGTATCACAGGATCCAGGGGCCAAGGCCAGACCTGTGGAATATCCTGCCACCCTGACTATTGCACCCCGAAACTCTGAGCTATCAGGACCACATAACGTGAGTGGGGAATATTATGTACTAGTATCATGGTGGGCATCCTCCTATGAGCCAAATAGGAGCCCAGACGCACCTTAGGGCTGTAACACTGAAGTATAAGGTGCTAGGAACACCTTTCATCAAGTCTACCCTGCACCCCAGGACTTTGCTGTGTCACCAGGCGTACCCCGTTGTTTTGTATTGAAGAAACTGTTTAAGCATTTGTGCCTCCACACCCATGGAAGTAAAAGTTCAACTTTACAACCATTTCTGTGTCTGACTCTGCACCGACAACATCAGGGCGCCCCAAACACCACCAGTCGGCACAGTATAGGGGAAGCGCCCCGGGGGAACAATCACCACCAACATTTGTGCAGCCCCCTCATCACCGGTACCAGTGGTGGTAACGTGGGACAGCACCAGCGCTGCGCCCTCGTGCCCAGAGACCGTGACAAGTCTGCGCTGTTTGCACCCCGCAATCCCAACTGCAGCGTTTCCTTCCATCTGGTCACTGCACATCCAAGGGGTTAAAAACCCCGATCGGCTGAGCGCTGATCGGAGGTTAAGGAGCAGGGTGTTAGCTCTCAGTTACAGATAACACCCTCTCCCGATGCCGCCCGCTATTGACCTCGGCATCTTAAGGGTTAAACAGTGGGGATCGGTGTTATCACTATTGTATTTGACAGCCAGGCTTCCGCGATGATCGCACGTGCTCTGCTTCTGAGCCCGCTCGATCACCGTCATGTACCTGTATGTGTGGATGCGGTAACTAACCTCATTCTCCCACGGACATGTACGTGAGAATGCATGAAGGGGTTAATCTACCTCCTAGACACCTTGGTAAGAAGACTGCTAGACACTTTCTGTACCGATGCACAGCAGCTAAGACTCTTATAGCATTGCGCTGGAAATGTCTTAACCCTCCTATGGGCGCTGATCTTGTGGCTTGTGTGAAGGATGTTCTTAGCCTAGAAAATTTAACTGCCACCCTGAATAACACTATTGAGGCATTTCAATCGATTTGTTCTCCGTGGGATAACTATAGTATATTGCAGAGTCTCTGAGAACTCACCCCCTCCCTTCCCTTTCTTTGCCCTTCTCTTCCCTTTATGTGTTTTTCTTTTGTTCATTGTAATTTGAGCTTTGTTCATTTGTTTCGCACATTATTGTTGATTACTATTTGCACTTTTATTTTATGGATACAATTTTTTTGTACATGTCTGTACCTATTTTTTTTAAAAGATTTACAGTTAAAAAGAAAAAAAAACAATAAAAAACCAGGTGAGTTCACAGTAAGTGCAGCAGGGAGGAGCAGGCCTTTCTTCACACAGTGAAAGGTGAGTATTCCACACAGCTTTCCCAGCTTCTACACTGCACAAAAGTTTCTCACAGGTCAAAGTGAATATGTATATTTTTGACTAGCTGCTTGTGTTATTGCTGATGGGATATTAGTCACAGACAGCAAACAGCTTTTCTTATGGTGGTCAGATTTTTCTTTTTCATGGATTTTTTTTTTATCTGCATCATAATCTGGAATGGCAGTCTGGTGTCCCTGGTCCTCCTATATTATGGTCACTTGGGCTTTTCTCAGCTATTTGTTTGCTATTTTACAGTTATACCTGGCAGAATTACATGTAAAGAAACCAGCTACTATTAGTAGTAGTTATAATGGATAGGCAAGGAGATCCAGGTTGTTTCTGCATGTGACTGTCTACATCATTTTTTTCAAAAGAATGTAAATACAGGGTGTAAAAGGATACAAAAGAAAGTTCACTAAAGACACATCTTTACAGAAAAATATTGCATTCGGTATCTAACGGCTGGGTCTACCTGAGTGGGTGGGTGGCCTCCATACCTATCAACTCTGCTCTGGCTCAAAAATGAGGCTTCCAAGCAGGGTATAATATTTGCCTTCAATCTGTCTCCTACTTCATGCTTACTTACTAATTGTGCATGTTAGTAGACTTATTCTCCTGACAATATAACTTGCATAATATCTCATGGCTAAATCACAAGGCCATTTTCTCTGGTCACCTGGTCATGCCTGAAGAACATTACAGTGTCAGGGTAATAAAATAGTTTGCTGTTAAATATTTTTTAGTGCTGAACTGGTAGACATATCTATGTGAATTTTTTTTTAAGTGTTCTTCCTATGTAAATATTAGTTATTTGTTTTTGTCTGTTTAAAGAATAATTATAATTAATTTCAATCACACGGAATGCCTCCCAGCATGCTCCATGTGATGCTTCCCAGTATATTGCATGTGATGAATACACACACAAGTCTCCAGCAGTACTTTCAGCGAGCCGCAATTTTTCTTAACAGAATAATACAAATTTCTACTGCAAAGGTTATGCTCTGAGCACACAAAATACAAATAAAACTATTGAATATACTATAAAAGTCATCAATATGTCATTTTAAACTGTTCCCCGCTACACCTAAGGTTCGTGGATTGACTAAAAATACTGAGACAGGGATTATTAAACCTGGCTGGTATTTAGAAAGACACAGCTAAATGTAAAAGGGTCTTGTTCAATAATGGACATTTATGGACATCTATGTCTAATCGCTGGGAACACCACTCATTTCTAGAATGGGGTTCCTGAACCTTTCGTTTCTTCTCACAGCAGGACCACAGTAAGGAGGAGTTTGAATTGAGTGGCAGTCAGGCATGTGCCCTGCCGCTTCATGCAGCGTCTATTGGGCTTATGGAAACATGCTTTAAATGAAGCAGCACTGCACATGATCGACCACCATTCATTGCAGCCCTGCAGTGAGGAGGATCAAGACATCTGTGACTCTTGTTCTAGTAAACAGTGGAAAATCCAGCAGTCTGGCCAACAGATTTATCACTTATTCTGTGAATAGGTGAACTAAAGTACAACCCTTCTAACACCTTATGGACCTACCTATTTTCTCAACCTCACATTCCAGGAGCCATAACTTTTTATTTTTCCTTTAATGAAGCTGTACGAGTGATTGTTTTTGTGGGTCAAGTTGTATTTTGCAAAGGCACCATTATGGGGTAAATTCAATAAATGGCTCAGAGGAGCATAAAGATATTTATTTAAGTAACAGAAAATGTATTTTTAAGGATCGTTTAAAGCCATAAATCATTTGAAACAAGTGAAACATGGCTGAATGAAACAATGATGCTCCAGTTTGGTATGCAACAATAACAATGCTGCTGAGGATAGCATTCATGCCATCATTTCAATAATGGTGAAAATGGCGCATACCATTATGCTCCCCTGAGCCATTAAATTTATTGATAAGCTTTTATTTTTCTGTAAGAAAACTTTATAAGCCTGCAATTTTTGGGTTTATTTTTGAGTTTTGTTTTTATGGCATTCTTCATGCAGTATAAATAACATGTTAAAGGGGTTGCGCTGGCAAAAATTGACAACCCTTTTAACTTTTAAATCAGCCGGGGGCATTGAAAAATTTTTAAAAAATGCATGTCGGATATCCTAAGTACCGGGGCTCACCATTAGAGCCCCGGGAACTGCAGTTTTTACTGCTTTCTGAATGCTGTGATTATACCTAATTGCCTGAGAATCAGAGGGGAGTTAGGCATAGGGGGATGGACTCTAACGCTAGGATCTAGCTTTATCACTGCCAGGTTCTGGAGGCAGGGGTAGCGTTTGGAGATATTATAGGTCCTGCTATGTGGTATATACAGTCACTTCCATTTGCTCCTGATGAACTCATTTCAATAATCTAATGGGGGAAATGCGTTGAGCTTTTAAATTGGCACTGGGATAAATTATTCTCAGGGCTGTTGTTTGTATAGCAGTTTAGAGCTTGCAAATTGGTGCTGGGATTAATTATTCTCAGCGCTTTGTTTGTATAGCAGTTTAGGTGATTTTGGAGGTGCACTACTGCTCTGACACCAGGCATTAGCTTATTAAGTGGTGCTGGGATAAATGACTCTCAGCGCTGCTGTTTGTATACCAGCCTAGGTGATCTTGGAGTTGCACATACTGCTCTGACACCAGACATTCAGCTGATGTGTTAATTATAGCTTTGGGTAATCTATATGGGATGCGAGTATTGGGCTGGAATCAGATTTGTTCTGTTTATGAGTTTCCAGTGATCGTCATCACAATACCATATATATTTTTAGACACTCACATAAATAGTGGCTTGTCCATTTTTATTAGATTATAATAAATGTTAAGTTTTATTATATCATATTTTTTTTTTTTAATTCCACTCCAATTCTGTGACATATATGTCTGTAGGGGAATGGATATACACCCTCTGTGATTTTGTTTTTGTGGGTCAAGTTGTATTTTGCAAAGGGAATAACTGTAGACAAAAATCTATAAGATATAAATGAGACTCAATTTCATATATTGCAGCTAGAAAGTTTAAGAGGGTCTCTTTTCATAACATTTATAAATAAAACATAACTTTTAATAATATAAAAAATAAAATTTGACTGAACACACACCCTAAAGTGAATTAAAAAGTCTTTGTTGTTAATTGTATATAAGGCAGGCTTATCTAATTATTCACCGCTTTAAAGATAAAGAAAATAACAAAAAAAAAAAAAAAAAAAAAAAAAAGCTACCACCATCTAAAGTGCTGTGTGTGAATTGGGAGCAATTTGGAAGCGTTTCAATGAGCACGATATTCAGCTGTGATTAAAGAGGGGTATCTGAGTAATTCCAGACACCACTCATAGCAAAAAAAAAAAAAAAAATTTTTTTTTTTTCCTTTTTTTTTTTTTTTCTTCTTTCCTTTTCTTTCTCTCCTTCCTTCTTTGGATAATATTTAAACGAAGTGAATCATTTACGCATAAATCCCAGCACTAACACAATAGATAGAGGATATCGTTTAAAGAGCTATAGGTAGATAGTATAGTAACATAACCTATTAGCCCAAACCATACTTATAAAACATAAAATCCCAGCGTTATAGTAGGGGATAGCCTTTAGGCAGTCTTATTGCTCATTGATTGGAAAACCTGGGTTCCAGATATTAAACATAAGTCACAGCACAAAGGCAGTTGTTAAAAAGTAACATTGAGACCAAGGTTCCAGATATTAAAGATAGGTCACAGCACAGAGCAGGGGCGTAACTATCGGGGTAGCAGTGGTAGCGGCTGCCACAGGGCCCGGAACATTACGGGGCCCGGAGCCCTGTGGCAGTCGCTACCGCGAACCCCACAAACACTGCTATCGTTATACTCCGGGGGCTTTTGAGACCCCGGAGTATAACGATCGGGGGCCCAGGGGAGGTGAGTGAACATAAAAAACACTGTAACTCGCCGCTCCGCAGGCTTCGGGCCTGTTTGGTGACGTCCCAGACGTCAGCCGATGTCAGCGACGCCGGCCTGGATCGCGCGAGATCCGGTCCAACAATGAAGATGGCCGAAGTAGCGCACGGGAGTGCACCGGAGCGAGGAAGAGGTAAGTTGCAGTGTTTTCTATGTTTGTATCCTCCCCTGGGTCTCCGATCATTATACTCTGGGGTCTGAAAAGACCCCAGAGTATAATAATCGCTCATGGGTGGTTCAAAATGGGGCAAACTACTGTGTGCAGGGGCCACAATGGGGCAAACTATTGTGTGCAGGGGCCACTATGGGGCAAACTACTGTGTGCAGGGGCTACTATGGGGCAAACTACTGTGTGCAGGCGCCACTATGGGGCAAACTACTGTGTGCAGGGGCCACTATGGGGCAAACTACTGTGTGTCGGGGCCACTATGGGGCAAACTACTGTGTGCTGGGGCCACTATGGGGCAAACTACTGTGTGCAGGGGCCACTATGGGGCATAATATTGTGTGCAGGGGCCACTATGCTGCATAATTCCGTGTCCAGGAGCCACTATGGGGCATAATACCATGTGCAGGGGCCACTATGGGACATAATACCATGTGCAGTGGCCACTATGGGACATAATACCGTGTGCAGGGGCCACTATGGGGCATAATAGTGTGCGCAGGAATGCGGTTTGTGTGTGGGGGGGTTGGGGGCGGCGGTTTGGGGGGGCCCCATGTCAAATGTTTGCCTTGGGGCCCAACCATTCCTAGTTACGCCACTGGCACAGAGGTAGTTAATAAAAAGATGGCGTTTTAAGTAGTTTTAAAGCCCATAGGATATTGGGCATAAGATGGCGTTTTTAAAGTGGTTTTAAAGCCCGTGTATTAATAGGCAGAAGTCCCAACGCGTTTCCCCATATTGGTTCATCAGGGAACAAATAAAGCCTAAAGTAAACAAAACAAGACCAAAAAATAATAAAGTTGTGCTCTGATAGTGGTTCAGAAACACAGTAATGAAGTGCACACACAGTGTTCAGTCTTTTAAAGGCAACGAACCACACCCAATGTCAAGTGATCCCTTCCACTGGCCAATCAGGAAATAGAAAGGGCGGAGACACAAAGCAACGCCCCTTATGAATATTAAAGCTAGGCCGGACCCATGGAGGAAGACACGGGTGTGGTTTCAAATAGTTGTTATGGGGATCTATAGCACGTTCCCTTTGTGTGTTAGCAAGACACCGAATGTAAACATAGGAGCGTGGAATGGTGAATATATCGATAGCGATTATTATAGCGGCATGCAAAAACCATTACTGAGTACCCATGAGTAGAAAAAAGATAATATATAACAGTAAAGCGCTACTTCATCCAATATATTCAGCATATACAGACTAAAAAAGGCACAAATAAAACTAAATTATTGAAAAAGACAGATAGACATCCTCTATATATATCAATTAATAGAAGGCATATATACCATAATGGAGAAACCAATATGCGATCTATATACTATTTGGCCTATTGGTACATACTGCTATGTCAGCCGTTTAATCTTTAAAGAGAGCACCCAGATATATTCTCATTGAGGCCTAGAGGTTGGATAGATTTAAAAGTATATATCCATTTACATTCCTTCTGACATATCAATCGATTCCAATCTCCACCTCTTAAAGGAGGCTGTACAGTTTATTGGAAAAAGCATATAGACATTCTATTTATCTCAAGAAAAAAAATAAATAAATAAATAAAGGATAATATTTAAACAGCCGAAAAAAAGTGAATCATTAACGCATAAATTCCAACACTAACACCATGGGTAGAGGATATCGTTTAAAGAGCTATAGGTAGATAGTATATCAACATAACCTATTAGCCCAAATCATACTTATAAAACGTAAATCCCAGCATTATAGTAGGGGATAGCCTTTAGGCAGTTTTATTGTTCGTTAATTGAAAAACCTGAGTTCCAGATATTGAACATAAGTCACAGGACAAAGGCAGTTGTTAAAAAGTAACATTGAGACCAAGGTTCCAGATATTAAACATAGGTCACAGCAAAAAAAAAAAAAAAAAAAAAAATATATATAATTTTTTTTTTCCCTTCTTTTTTCTTTTTTTTCTACTATACCATAGTGGGAAAACCAATATGCGATCTACATAATATTTGTCCCATTGGTACATAGTGCTGTACCAGCCATTTAATCATTAAAGAAAACACCCAAAAGATATGTTCTCATTGAGGCCTAGAGGTTGGATAGATTTAAAGGTATGTATCCATTTACATTCCTTCTGAAGTATCAATCGATTCCAATCTCCACCTCTTAAAGGAGGCTGTACCGTCTGTATACCACAAAATTTAAAACAAGTGAGATCACTCCCGTGTTTCTCAGTTGCATGTTTCGCTAAAGGGGTATCACGTCGGTTATATATGTCATTATAGTGATCCGTCATACATCTCCTGAACTCACGTTTTGTTTTTCCCACATAATCAAGGGGACAGTTACATTGTGCAACATATATCACTCCTTTAGTTTTGCAGTTAATAAGTTCTTTCAATGAGAAGCCAGCCACTGTGGCAGAACATGTGATAGCTTTAGTTCTACTCATTTGATCACATGCTATAAGTGTACCACATCGAAAATTGCCTATGGGTTTTCGGATAACCCCTATCAATAAAGCGAGTACGTAAATCATCTGCTTGTTTTTTAAAAGTAGTTAGCCCTGAGCAATTCCTTCTTGCCCTAAGATATTGTCCTTTAGGTATACCTCGCTTTAAAGGTTCCGGATGTGCACTCTCCCACCTCAATAAACTATTGGTGGAGGTCTTTTTCCTAAAAATTTGTGTTTGTATGGTGTTATCAGAGCCCCTTTTAATCAGAAGATCCAGAAATGGGAGACTATCCCTACTCCACTCAGATGTAAAGTGTAGATCAAGATTATTATTATTCAAGGCACCCACAAATTCCATGAATGCCTCACCTGTCCCTCGCCAGAGAACAAAAATATCATCTATGTACCTCAGCCAGAGGCATTATGGTATATCCTGGGATTTACGTTTTATAAGTATGATTTGGGCTAATAGGTTATGTTGATATACTATCTACCTATAGCTCTTTAAATGATATCCTCTACCCATGGTGTTAGTGTTGGAATTTATGCGTTAATGATTCACTTTTTTTCGGCTGTTTAAATATTATCCTTTATTTATTTATTTATTTATTTATTTATTTTTTTCTTGAGATAAATAGAATGTCTATCTGCTTTTTCCAATAAACTGTACAGCCTCCTTTAAGAGGTGGAGATTGGAATCGATTGATATGTCAGAAGGAATGTAAATGGATATATACCTTTAAATCTATCCAACCTTTAGGCCTCAATGAGAATATATTTGGGTGCTCTCTTTAAAGATTAAACGGCTGACATAGCAGTATGTGCCAATAGGCCAAATAGTATATAGATCGCATATTGGTTTCTCCATTATGGTATATATGCCTTCTATTAATTGATATATACAGAGGATGTCTATCTGTCTTTTTCAATAATTTAGTTTTATTTGTGCCTTTTTTGGTCTGTATATGCTGAATATATTGGATAACGTAGCGCTTTACTGTTATATATTATCTTTTTTCTACTCATGGGTACTCAGTAACGGTTTTTGCATGCCGCTATAATAATCGCTATCGATATATTCACCATTCCACGCTCCTATGTTTACATTAGGTGTCTTGCTAACACACAAAGGGGACGCGCTATAGATCCCCATAACAACTATTTGAAATCACACCCGTGTCTTCCTCCATGGGTCCGGCCTATCTTTAATATTCATGAGGGGCGTTGCTTTGTGTCTCCGCCCTTTCTATTTCCTGATTGGCCAGTGGAAGGGATCACTTGACATTGGGTGTGGTTCGTTGCCTTTAAAAGACTGAACACTGTGTGTGCACTTCACTACTGTGTTTCTGAACCACTATCAGAGCACAACTTTATTATTTTTTGGTCTTGTTTTGTTTACTTTAGGCTTTATTTGTTCCCTGATGAACCAATATGGGGAAACGCGTTGGGACTTCTGCCTATTAATACACGGGCTTTAAAACCACTTTAAAAATGCCATCTTATGCCCGATATCTTATGGGCTTTAAAACTACTTAAAATGCCATCTTTTTATTAACTACCTCTGTGCTGTGACCTATCTTTAATATCTGGAACCTTGGTCTCAATGTTACTTTTTAACAACTGCCTTTGTGCTGTGACTTATGTTTAATATCTGGAACCCAGGTTTTCCAATCAATGAGCAATAAGACTGCCTAAAGGCTATCCCCTACTATAACGCTGGGATTTTATGTTTTATAAGTATGGTTTGGGCTAATAGGTTATGTTACTATACTATCTACCTATAGCTCTTTAAACAATATCCTCTATCTATTGCGTTAGTGCTGGGATTTATGCATAAATGATTCACTTTGTTTAAATATTATCCAAAGAAGGAAGGAGAGAATGAAAAGGAAAGAGGAAAAAAAAAAAAGGAAAATAATTTTTTTTTTTTTTTGCTATGAGAGTGGTGTCTGGAATTACTCAGATACCCCTCTTTAACCGGTTGACGACCACCAGCCGTAAATTTACGGCCAGCGGTCCTGGTCTGAAGTTCGGCCAATAGTAAATTTAGGGCCGGCACTTCAGAGACACTGTGAGCGGGATTGGGAGTGGGTGTTAGCTGTAAATGACAGCTAACACCCTGCTCCATAACCCCTGGTCAGAATTTAGTTCCGATCGGAGGTTTTAACCCCTTGGATGCTGCGGTCAAACATGACCGCGGCATCCAAGGGGTTCCTCCATGTTGCCGCCCCCACCGGCAACCCCGCGGCGAGATCGGGGGTTGCTGATGTCTATTTTCTGTAGCCCGGGGTCTGGCCAGTGACCCCAGGCTGCCTGAAGCCCCTGCTACCTGGTTGATCCTGCCAGGATGTCAAGAAGTCAGCCGATGCATCTACATCGGCTGACATTCTTGTATAGACTGCAATACAAGAATATGCTCGTGTATTGCAGTCTATAATACTGAGCCAGGATCAGAGCATCGCTGGTTCAGGTGTCCTTATAGGACAGGTAAAAAATGTAAAAAAAAAAAGTTAAAAAAAAATAAATAAAGTGTGTAAAAAAAAAAAAAATTAATAAAGTTATAAAGCCCACAAAAATCCCTTTTCCTATATAAAATGAATTATATATATATATATAAAAAAAAAATTAATAAAAACAACACATATTTGGCATCCATAACAACCTGTACAATAAAGGTGAAACAATATTTAACATACACGGTGAACGTCGAAAAAAAAAAACCGGAATAAAAACGCTGGAAGTAATGATTTTTGACTATCTCGCTTACAAAAAAATGCTATAAAAAGTGATCAAAAACTCATATGTACCTCAAAACAATACCAATAAAAAGCACATGTCCGCCCGCAAAAAATAAGCCCTATACCAAGTCTGTCAACCGAAAAATAAAAATGTTACGTCTCTCAGGAGATGGTGATGCAAAAACAATTGATTTATGCCCACAAATGGGTTTTTGTTCTGCAGAATTAGTAACACATAAAAAACATTATAAATGAGGTATCGCCGTAATCGTACCGACCTGCAGAATAAAGGTAACATGTTACTTATGCTGTATGCCACACGGCAAAAAAATTAAAAGGTAAAAACCAATTCCAGAATTGATATTTTTTTTTAATTCACCCAGAAAGAGTTAATATAATTTATTCAATAAGCTATAGACACCCAAAAAAATGATGTAATTAAAAAATGCATATCATACCGCAAAAAAATCAGCCCTCATATGGCTACATCATCAGAAAAATAAAGAAAATATAGCTTGTACAATGTGAAGACAAAAACCCCCAAAATCACCAAATCATTAGAACACAACTGGCTGCGGCAAGAAGGGAATGTATAAATTGTGCGAGCTTATATTAGGGTACAAACCAGATTTAGAGTTTACGAGGGATAATAAACCAGAAGTGACCCCCAGAGTGACCCCCCCCCCCAATCATAGGAGCTACTGGGGATATAGTAGGGAATTTCGTGTTCCCCATGTACTCCGCACAGCTTACATATTCACTCTTCACCATCCGCTGTGCATTTACGTCTGGGATACTAATGCTTATTACACCCTCTGATAAATTCTTTGAGGGATGCAGTTTTCAAAATGGGGTCACTCCCTAGGAGATTCCACTTTTCTGGTACTTTAGAAGCGCTGCAAACATGACATGGCGTCCAGATACCAAACATCTGAATCTGCACTCCAAAAGCCACATAGCGCTCCTTCTCTTCTGTGCCCTGCTGTGTGCCCAAACTGCAGATTATACCCACATGTATGACGCTGGTGTACCCGGGATAACGTACGTAATGTCATATGTGGGTATAAACTGCTGTTTGGGCACAGCCGGGCACAGAAGGGAAGGAGCGCTATTTGGTTTTTGGAGCACAGATTTAGACAGTTTAGCTTTTGGACACCATGACACTTTTGCAGAGCTCCTGAAATGCCAGTAAAGCGGAATCCCCTGACACGTGACCCTATTTTGGAAACTGCACCCCTGAAGGAATTTATCCAGGGGTACAGTAACCTTTTTTCACCTCCA
Organism: Leptodactylus fallax; assembly: GCA_947044405.1. Taxonomy (NCBI): domain Eukaryota; kingdom Metazoa; phylum Chordata; class Amphibia; order Anura; family Leptodactylidae; genus Leptodactylus; species Leptodactylus fallax. The sequence goes on from CAMRHE010000191.1 coordinate 426,789, forward strand.
AGTGTTGCTATAATTTATTTTCCAGAAATGAATACGCAGGTGATTGTGAAAGGTGAAAATGGCAATTTTTCCAGGAATACAGTATGTAATTTCAATGCATAATACGTTGTGCCCGGCTTGTATCAGATGTGAACGCTCCAAAAGATGTTGTCCCCGGGATACCCACTTAACAGTTTTTAGAGTGTTTGTGCCTGCTGACATAAGCTGGGCACAAAATATTGGGCACTGAAATGGCGTATCTCTTGAAAAATTGCAATTTTCCCTTTTCATTATATACTATGTAACACAAATTTTGTTCCCAGCTTTTAAATGTTATATTCCAATTGCTTATGTCTAAAACAAATTAAAAATTGCTTACATTCATCATAAACTTCGCTTTTGTGACCACGGCAACGAAAATTATGCATTTTTACTATAGAAACAGACGATTTTGCATCTTCTCATTTATACAGTCAGACTAAGAACACTATATGCATTGCAAATTTACACAGATTACCAAAAACTGTTCAGAAGTGTGCGGTATTCCGAGATTTACGACTATACTGCAAATCAGTTTCACGAATCAATCATCTAATAAGTTCCATTGCTTGAGCCTTGATGTCAGAAGTTCAGCGTTGGACTTGGTGAGACCAAGGTCTCTGATCAAATCGTTGAGGTCTTTTTGGTTAGGGTAGTATGGCTTCCGCTCCTCATCTGCATATGAAGAGAAATCGTGATCTTCAATGTCTTCCTCGATGTCTGACCTGCTGCTTTCTTTTGAAGGTGGTGTAGCTCTGTCTGGAGGTGTTGGTACAGGAAGTTCAGGGCAGTGTGGTACTGGGGCAATAGATGACGGAATGTCAGGATACGTTACAGGCGGTGCATTTTTGCCAGTGCGACGTTTGGAAGGGTCCACCATGCAGAAGTAGCAATTTGTTGAGTGATCAGTCGGTTCACGCCAAATTCTTGGGATAGCAAAATGCATGGCTCTCTTCTCTCCCCTGTACCAACCTATAAGCAAACAAAATAATATTTGGATTGAGAATTAGATTTAGGCCTATTTCACACTAATGACTAGTGATATTTACAATATTAACACAGTTAATCTGCTATTTAAGAAAGTAGCATTTATCCACTTACCTTCAAGAGTTTTCTTGCAGTGCTCACATGTGAAATGAGGAGCCCATGGTTTGTCTTGGTCACCAACAGGCATGCCGAAGTATTCTTTGTAGGCCTCACACATCTTAGCAGATGCTTCCACAGAGTACTTTTTTGCTCTTGTCTTTATAAACTGGCCACATACGTAGCAAAATGCGTCTGCTGGATGTATGCAACCTCTTGATGCCATCTAAATTGACTAAGTTGCTGTGAACTGTAAGGAAAAAGGATGTCTCTCCAAACTTGATAAAAATGGTCTTTATTCCATGCAGTATTAAAGTTCAAAAGTGTACTGAGGATTCAGCAGAGCAAGATTGATCACCCGGTACCAGAGTAACACACAATATATACATTTACATTCCTAAGCTCCTCCTGTAATGGGTGTGGGGTGAAGTGTTAATACTGTCATCAGAATCTGAATAGATATTGAATTCACACCTGTCTTTCTAGGTCAATTCCCCTTTGTCTGTGATGGCCAATGCCCACTTACTATGCAATCCCAATCAATTAGATCCTGTCTCTCTGTCTCTCAGGAAGGGCTATAGTGGCCCTATATAACTGTAGTTATACAGCTACCTACAATTCTGTACAGTCCCAGAAAGTTCTAGATAATTCTGGGCAGTTCTAGAAACTTCTTGATAGTTCTCACAATTCCAGAAGCTTCTTAAGTATCTTGAAATATTGCGAATATCCTTAAAAATAGATCAATTTCAAAATATCATTGTGCTGACCACAAAAGCAAAGTTTACAGGGAATAATAACTTTTTTCTATTCATTTAAGGTACAAACAATCAGGAAAACACACTTAACAACTGGGAACAAATATTTTTTTGATAATTGTTACATGGTATATTGAAAATTAAATGAATGCAACACTTAAGGGTGAAGAATGCTCGCTACCCAACTTGATAAATCCCTTCAGGGGTGTAGTTCCCAAAATGGGGTCACAAGTCTGCAGATTCCACTTTACTGGCAATTCAGGGGCTCTGCAAAAGTAGCATGGTGTCCAAAAACCAAACTGTACTTCAAAAACCAAAATAGCATTCCTTCCCTTCTGTGCCCGGCTGTGCCCAAGCAGCAGTTTATACCCACATATGGCATTAAGTACATTATCCTGTGTACACCAGTGTCATACATGTGGGCGTAAACTGCAGTTTGGGTACACAGCAGGGGGAAGATGTGAAGGAGCGCTATGTGGCTTTTGGAGCATAGATTTAGATTGTTGGATTTTGGACACCATGTCAAATTGGCAAAGACCCTAAAATTGCCCCTACAAAATGTGGTCACTTCTTGGGGAATTCCAATTTACTAGCACCTCTGCAAAAACAACATGGCGTCCAGAAAGTCCCTCTAGATCTGTACTCCAAAAGCTAAAAAGCGCAGTGCTCCTTCCCTTCTGAGCCCTGCTGCGTGCCCAAGCAGCAGGTTACACCCACATATATAATTTTTTTTCCCCCCGGGATAGCCCACTTAATAGTTTTAGGAGTGTATATCTCTGATGCCACAAAGTGGGTACAACGTATTGGGCACCAAAATGGCATATTTATTTCAAATTGTCAATTTTCACTTGGTACATTAATTTTTGGGAAGCATTTTTAGGCTCAAAATGATAATACCCCTTGATACATTCCTTGAGGGGTGTAATTTCTAAAATGGTGTCACTTTTGAGGGGTTTACATTGTATTGGTACTTTAGGGGCTCTGCAAATGTGACATGGCACCTTAAAACTATTCCAGCAAAATCTGCCCTCCAAAAGCCAAATAGCGCTCTTTCCATTCTGAGCCCCAACATGTACCCATACAGCAGTTTACGACCACATATGGGGCATTTCTGTGTTCAGGAGAAATTGTGTAACAAACTGTAGGGTTTTTCTTCTTTATCCCCTTGTAAAAATTAAAAATCTGTCGCTAAATGGACAGTTTATTGGAAAAAAAAAAAAGTAATTTTTAATTTTTACATTCCAATGTTAATGGAATCTGTGAAACAACTGTAGGCTTAAAATGCTCACCATAACCCTTGAGAAATTCCTTGAGGGGTGTAGTTTCCAAAATGGCGTCACTTTTTGGGGTTTTCATTGTACTGGTACTTTAGGGGCTCTGCAAATGCGACATGGCACCTGAAAACTATTCCAGCAAAATCTGCCCTCCAAAAGCTAAATAGCGCTCTTTCTATTCTGAGCTCCACCATGTACCCATTCGGCAGATTACAACCACATGGGGAGTATTCCTGTATTCAGGAGAAATTGTGCAACAAACTTTGGGGAGCTTTTTCTCCTTTATCCTCTTGTGAAAATGAAAAATTTGGGGCTAAATTGATGGTTTATTGGAAAGAAAGTAATTTTTCATGTCCCAATGTTAATAAAATCTGTGAAATGGCTGTGGGGTCAAAATGCTCATTATACCCCTTGATATGATCTGTGAGGGGTGTAGTTTCCAAAATGGGGTCACTTTTGGGGGTTTCCATTATATTGGTACTCTAGGGGCTCTGCAAATGGGACATGGTACCTGAAAACTATTCCAGCAAAATCTGCCCTTCAAAAGCCAAATAGCACTCTTTCCATTCCGAGCCCCGCCATGTACCCATACAGCAGACTACAATCGCATATGGGGTATTGCCGTGTTCAGGAGCAATTGTGTAACAAACTGTGGGCAGCTTTTTCTCCTTTAACCCCTTGTGAAAATGAAAACTTTGGGGATAAAGTGATGTTTTAGTAATTTTTCATTTACACATCCCAATGTTAATAAAATCTGTGAAACGGCTGTGGGGTCAAAATGCTCAGTATACCCCTTGATAAATTCTGTCGGGGGTGTAGTTTCCAAAATGGGGTCACTTTTAGGGAGTTTCCAATGTATTGGTACTCTAGGGGCTCTGCAAATGACACATGCCACCTGAAAACTATTCCAGCAAAATCTGCTTTTCAAATGCCAAATGTCGCTCTTTCTTTTCCGTGCACTGCCGTGTGCCCAAAAATCATTTTACACCCACATGTGGGGTATTTCTGTGCTCGGGAGAAATCGCACAACAAACAGTGAGATGCATTTTCTCCTTTAACCCTTTGTGAATGTGTTAATTGTAGGGATAAATTAATGTATTATTGGATAAAAATGAAATGTCTAAATTTCACCTACATATTGTTTTAATTCTTGTGAAAGGCTTAAAGGGTTAACAAACTTCCCAAATGCTGTTTTGAATTATTTGAGGGGTGCAGTTCTGAAAATGGGGTGATTTATGGGGATTTCTAATATATAGGCCTTTATAATCCCCTTCAGAACTGAAGTGGTCCCTAAAAAATGAGTTTGGGAAATTTTCTTGTAAATCTGGAAAATCGCTGTTACACTTGTAAACCTTCAAACATCCAAAATAAATTAAATGATGATTAAAAGATGATGCCGATATAAAGCAGAGATATGGTAGATAATATTTATTCATGTATTTGGGTGGTATGACTATCTGTCTGAAAAGCAGAGCATTTTACATTTTGAAAATTGCAATTTTTTTCCAAATTTCCCTCAAATTTCCTAATTTTTTATAAATAAATACAAAAATATTGATCAATGTTTACCACTAACATGAAGTACAATGTGTCATGAGAAAACAATCTCAAAATCACTTGTGTAAGTTATAGCATCTCAAAGTTATTGCCATATAAAGTGACCCATGTCAGTTTTGAAAAATGAGGCCTGGTCCATAAGGCACTTTTAGTCCCGGTCCTTAACCGGTTAATCACAGCTGAATATCGTGCTCATTGAAACGCTTCCAAATTGCTCCCAATTCACACTCAGCACTTTAGATCGTGGTAGCTTTTTTTTTTTTTTTTTTGTATTTTCTTTATCTTTAAAGCTGTGAATAATTAGATAAGCCTGCCTTATATACAATTAACAACAAAGACTTTTTAATTCACTTTAGGGTGTGTGTTCAGTCAAATTGTATTTCTTATATTATTAAAAGTTATGTTTTATTTATAAAATGTTATGAAAAGAGACCCTCTTAAACTTTCTAGCTGCAATGTATTTAGCAAAGGCACCATTATGGGGTAAATTCAATAAATGGCTCAGTGGAGCATAAAGATATTTATTTAAGTAACAGAAAATGTATTTTGAAGGATCATTTAAAGCCATAAATCATTTGAAACAAGTGAAACATGGCTGAATGAAACAATGATGCTCCAGTTTGGTATGTAACAATAACAATGCTGCTGAGGATAGCATTCATGCCATCATTTCAGTAATGGAGAAAATGGCGATTACCATTATGCTCCACTGAGCCATTAAATTTATTGATAAGCTTTTATTTTTCTGTAAGAAAACTTTATAAGCCTGCAATTTTTGGGTTTATTTTTGAGTTTTGTTTTTATGGCATTCTTCATGCAGTATAAATAACATGTTAAAGGGGTTGTGCTGGCAAAAATTGACAACCCTTTCAACTTTTAAATCAGCCGGGGCATTGAAAAAAATTGTAAAAAATGCATGCTCACCTGTCCCCGATGCTCCAGTGTCCTCCCAGCGCGTTCCGATGGCAGCTTCCCCCTGGTCTCTTCCGGAGTTCTGCTGAAGCTGCTGATTGGCCTCAGTGGTCACGTGATGTCCTCAGCAGGCCTAAGGAAGAGGACCCGTGATGTCACAGGTAGTGACATCGCATGCCATTCGCTAAAAGTTAAGAGGGTTGTCCATTTTTGCCTGACAACCCCTTTAAGTTTATTTTAGGCGGCAATATAATTATGAGAAAAACAAATTTGTATATATATAACTTTGATATTATATAACTATAAATTTTTAGGTGACATAACTGTGTGAGGGCTTTTTTGCAGGATGAATTGACATTTTATGCAGTGCCATGTTGAGGTATACTCTGTGAATTATTTATTTATTTATTTATTTTCATTTTTTGTGAGACGAAATGACCAAAAAATGAAATTCTGACCTTGCTTTTGTTAATTTATTTCCTTGTAGCACTCACTGTGTGAGTTAAATAAAAAGAGTATTTTATAGTTGGACTTATTGCAGACATGGCGATACCAACTATGTATTCTTTATCGTTATTTTTTGACATAATAAAGCATTTGTAATAGGTAAAATGTGTTTTGTTTTGTTTTTGCTGCGTTTTTTGAGCCAAAGCCTGGAGTGGATTAAGCAGAAGGTAGAAGTATAAGTATTTCCTTTATATTTCCCATTCCCTTTGTAGCCATTCCTGGCATTGGCTCAAAAAACGCAACAAAATCTGCAACAAAAAACTGCGTTTCTGCAATGTTGGTCCTCAGCCTTTAAAACTTTTTTTTTTTGTTTAAACTTCTGTATTGCAGTGTATAATGTTAGGCCCTGATTTTGGTTTTACACTAACAGGTGCAACAAGATGGCATGACAACTTATCAGCACCCCACAATTGTGTTACATGAGTGTGTGGATTTGGAATGACAGCAGGGTTAAATTGCCAGGATTATATCTTGATAGTTGGACAATACAGCCCTGCTTCTACTACTGATAAGGCAGGTGCCAGATATGTCTGAGATCACCATAACAAGAATACACTGTATATAACATTGTTAAAGCATAGTGCAGTTTAAAGGGAATCTATCCCCAGAACCCAGCATATCAACCCAGCAGGGCCGCTTTAACCATAGGGCCAATTCTGCACTTGCTGTCCTACATTTGCTGTCCCGCTGTCCAGGGCAGTGGGTATAGGCTACCACAACTCATCGTTGTCCAAAGGATCACTCATCATTGCAGACAGTGAAGAAGTAGGGAACGGACGGCACCCTACCTCATCACCCGGCTGCTTTCTTTGCTCCCGGTGTCCTGGGAGCAGGAGGCGCGATGTAGTGACGTCAATTACATCACACCTGTTACTCCTTAAAGACTCCAGGACCAGAGAAAGGGGGGAATGGGGAAAGGTGAGTATTAAGGTTTGTTTTTTTATTTGATATATATTGCGGGGGACACAAAACTATGGAGGCAACCTGGGGGGACATGATACTGTGGCGGCAACCTGAGGAGGCCATGTCAGTGTGGGGGGACATGATACTGTGGGGGCAACCTGGGGTGAGGACATGATACTGTGGTGGCAACCTGAGGGGGACATGTCAGTGTGGGGGGACATGAATTTGGGGGAGGGCAAGCTGGAGGGGGACATGAATCTGTGGGAGGCAACCTGGAGGGGGACATAAATCTGTGGGGGGACATGATACTGTGGGGGCAACCTGGAGTGAGAACATACTGTGGGGGCAACCTGAGGGAGCCATATCAGTGTGGGGGGACATGATACTGTGGCGGCAACCTGGAGTGAGGACATGATACTGTAGGGGCAACTTGGATGGGAACATGAATCTGTGGGGGGCAACCAGGAGTGAGGACATGATACTGTGGGGGGCAACCTGGGGTGAGGATATGAATCTGTGGGGGGCAACCTGGAAGGGGACATTATAAGGGGCATATTGTATGGGGCCACTAGGGAGCCATTATACTGTGTGAGAGCCACTAAGGGGCGTTATACTATGAGGGAGCATTATAATTCGTGCAGGTCAGGTATTTCTAGGTGGTGGTGATGGGGGGGCCCACTTATGAAATCTTTACACAGGGCCCACCAATGTGTTAAAACTGCCCTGCAATCCAGCCCCACAGATAGACAGGTTAGGATCACCTGAATCAAAAAAGGTTTTCCTCTTATGAATAGGTGACTCTGTTGCTAAGATACTTCTGTTTTTATCATTATGCAAATTAGTTCTTTAGAGTAATGAGGGCATTCTCTTTGCCCCAAAGAGGTAAGAGACAATGCCTTCATTGCTCAACGCTCATATACAGCGTTATCTTGACAACAGAGGCACCGATTTACAAGGGATAAACATCCCTGATTCAGGTGTTTTTTGGCCGTGGCTCGCTACGTGGGACTTTAGCCTTAAGCATCTTTTGTGTTTTTGAGCAAAAGAGGTTGCTAAAGGGATTTTCCTACAAATAATATTATGTGTAGTCAAAAGCACCTAAACATGCTTTGCATTCCTATTTCTAAATATTATTAATAATATTATTTTAATTATAAAAGTGTCTGAAGGTTCCCTGCCGGTTATCCATTCAGGTAGTTCCATAATTTGCAGTGCCTTCTCTGGTTTACAGAGGAGATGCTGAGAATGCACAACTATACAGTCTTGGCTGTCAGTGTTGGCACCCCTGACATTTTTTCCAGAAAATGGAGTATTTCTCCCAGAAAATTATTGCAATTACACATGTTTTGTTATGCACATGTTTATTTCCTTTGTGTGTATTGGAGCAACACAAAAAACAGAGAAAAAAACCCAAAAATGATATAATGTCACAGAAAACTCCAAAAAACGGGCCAGACAAAATTACTGGCACCCTCAACTTCACCCCTTTACGCAAAATTACATGAATATGCGTGATTCGGCATGATGGGCTGTATGTATAACACAGCCAGCACCTGCCGCTAACAGCTGCAATCGGTGCCGACACCGATTGCAGCTGTTAATACTTTAGATGACGTGGTTAAACGCAACCGCGGCATCTGAATTGCCTGGGCTCTGCCATTTTTGACCGATCATCACCCTCCGGATCATCATAGGAGGGTGGCGATTGGTTGCCATGACAGCCGGAAGCCTATTGAAGGCTCCCAGGCTTGTCATTACATCAGTTCTATTACATGCTGCCATAGGCAGCGTGAAATAGAAGTGAATGGATTTTCCTATACACTGCAATATATTAGTATTGCAGTGTATAGTATGAGCAATCAGACTCCCTAGGATTCAAGGTCCCTGGGGGTCTGAAAATAAAAGTAAAAGAAAAAATAAAGTTTTTAAAAGTATTAAAAAAAACACACAAGTTCAAATAACCCCCCTTTCCCTAGATCACATATAAAAATAAGTAAACAGTAAAAAACATAAACACTTTTAGGATCCTGGCGCTCAAAAATGCCCGAACTATTAAAATATAAAAATATTTATCCCACACCGTGAACGGCATAGCGGGGGAAAAAAAAAATCAAAATAGCCAAATGGCTTCTTTTTCAATACTTTGCCTCCTATAAAAAATGGAATAGTTAATTTTCTGTAAAAATTTTAGGGTGTGCCAACACTTATGGCCATGACTGTAGGTGTATTCTTTCCAGCTGAGCATGCATGTGTTCTTAATTAGAAGAGGGGAATTAGCCACTGCTTGACTCCTTTAGTGGCTCTCACTTATATTTCTAAAATTCTTCAATACATTGATATAAACACTAATACATCATTTAATAATGAAATTATCAGTATGGACAAAGCGAGTTCTATATCAAATTGTTTACCCGCAGGTCATTAAATATTGAACCTGAGTAAAATAATATTTTTTTGGCAGTACAATAAATGTGTTAACTGTTGTACGTGTTAAAATAATACTATGTTTAATTATTTTTTTATGAGTTCTCTTTTATAGATAGATCAAATGTTACTTATTTTCTAAAAACGGTATTAAGAGTTCATGTGTGTTCATGAAAGAAAAGATATGCAAAAACATAACATGAGTCACACCATGGAAATACTGCTGGCTGAATAAAAGGACTAATTCCATGACATCTTCTTCCCTATAACCTGTCAATTGAGCATTATTGTGATATTGCATATGTATATACAGCTTATGTCCTCTATTTACAACAAAGGCTATTGTGCCACGCTGCTTAACCACATTTGAATATGGAGTAAGGCTTCATGCTTGATTCAACTAGATTATTCCGTGATTTCTGATCACTTCTCTCATCTGAACTGTAATGCCGCCCCCGCTACCTCTTGTGTCACACCCTCTACCTCTTAGATTGTAAACTCTTGTGAACAGGGCTTTCAGTGCCATTGTGTGAATTGACTATTACTCTGTACTATATCTTTTTGTCTGTACTTGAACCCTACAATCTGTAAAGTGCTGCAGAATATGTTGACGCTATATAAATAAAATGTATTATTATTATTACTAAAGAGAACAGCTACTAGACAGCCATTGAGGCACTCACTTTGATATACTTGTCCCTAATGTAAAGGTTTGCTGTTCTCACAATGGCCAGTTTCACACCAGTGGCAGTTCAAAGTATTGTAACCTAAAGCACTACTAAATAAGCCATTATCTAATTTGACTCTCTTATACACATGCATGGTCTGGTTGGCGAAGTAGTGCATGTGTACTGGAGAAGAAAATCAGTGTATCTCTCCTTGAAAAAATAAATGGCTCCTCATATTTCCTGACATATGCCATCGAAGGAGAGGCAGTTCGGCCAACATACCACTAATGTGAATGGGATTTTTTTTTTGCAATGCAACAGACACTATCATCTCTGGACTAGTTGTTGAGGATATATGTGCCCTAGTTATTTTGTGTTCCAAAATTAATTTGTACAGATGCAGCTCTAATTTTGGTGATCTTAATGTTAGCTAAAGTCAAACCAATCTGTATGGTCTTAGAAACATACCAACTGCCAGTGACAACTGAACTCCCTAGAAAGAAGTATCAAACTGACAAAAGTACAGGGCAATGCCCAAAAAATAAGATAAAATATATATATGTTTATTAAATATCAAACATATACAACATACTGAGTATATAGACAAAAAGCATATATCATACAAAACACAAAAAAAATAAAACAAAGTGTTGAATAGAAAATAATAACCCACTAAGGAGTCAAATGGTCAGAGGAACACACCATAATTTAGGGATTCATTAAGCCCAAAAGGAATCAGAGTTCCTAACATCCAAATCCACTTTGTCTCAGATTGTGCCCACTGTCGTTTCATTTTACTGACATGAATATCAACTGGAATGCGGTCAATCCCATTGAACCTTAAATGTGTGGGGCCACATGCATTATGGTAGAAAAAATGTTTCCCAATAGGTTTCAGGCTGACAGACCCCCAACAATTCCAAGAACGGGAGTTCTTTACCCCGCTGCACATTCAGTCTGACTGCAGCCAGACTGAATGTAGGCACCAGAGATACCTCTGTGTTTCCTCACGCTTCGATGCATCGAATCGCAGTTTTTTAATAAAATGGCCGCCGCACATGTTAGGACAAGGGGGAAGGAACTCTGGGAGCGCGGGTTCACCCACAATGCCAAGCGCATTTTAGGTACAGTCATTCCACATCGCTCTTACTGTAGGGACAGACGTCGGCAGGAGCTAGGGAAAGACTTAGAAAACAGATACAAGTTAGGGGAAAGAGGCTGAGCCATAGAACTGTAGGGAAAGCATAGGGAGGAATTGAGAGAAGAATTTGGGGTGGTTGCAGGCTCATTTACAGCATGAGTTTGCAGCATAATTCACATTGCAGCACTCACTGCCGTTATACTCCTACTCATTACATATATCTGTATCGTCAAGGTGGAACACAACAAGCCTTTTGCAGTGCAGTACAGCAAAAAAAAGTGAAATATCATACACTAATATCCGCACATATCTGTAAAAAAAAAAGCCTTTTTAAAGGCTTTTATTATAAGGGGCTTATTCACTGTTCTTACAAGGCATAACATTATTCAGTACTATTGTGCCAAAGAAAACTGAATTATCATCCAATAATATCTGCACTTATCTGTAATAAAGGCCTTTAACGTGGGAAAAGACATAACGACGAATTTCGCCATTTTGTTACCAGTATAAAGTTGCAGGCAATATTTTAAAACAGTATTGTCAATAAAAATTCTATAATTCAATAATTCTTAGCGGTTATCACTTATTTAAAGGTGTTTATTAGTGTCAAAACACATAAAAAGGACCATATTCGCCATTTTGTTACCAGTACAAAGTTGCTGGCCATTTATAAATATTACTGTCAATAATTAAATAATTCTGAGCTACAAATCTCTGCCTTTATCACGCTTTTTTATTGGTGTTCATCAGTGGGTGAAGAAATAAGGGGCATATTTGCCGTTCTCTTCAAAGTAGAAAATAACAGGCCTTTTTGCCCTTTACAATTAAGTTTTTTCATCGAACAGTATGTCAGACAGAGAAGCGAGAGGCCATGCACGGGGGAGGGCCGCAGGCCTAAATGTTTCTGGCGCAGGCACAGGTCGCAGCAGAGTAAGGGGGCGTGGCAGCAGGGGTCAGTTACAGAGGCCCAGTGTCAAGTAGCGGTCGTTTCTTGACGAGCAACCCAATGGTTGTAGACTGGTTGACTCGGTCATTCAATTCATCCCAAGTCACATCAGACACCCCCAGCCAAGAGTCGGTGGGTTCGTCAGATACAACCCTTAGTTGGCATGGCCCGGCAGCAGGCTCTGTGCCCTCACCTGTCCTCAACCTACCTCTGTCCTTTTCTGTTCCCTCAGCTAGAGAACTACTCTATGCTGTGGGATCAGATCCACTGTACAGTGAGGAGGAGGTACTAGAGGACAGTCAGCAGCTACTGCTCAGCCAAGATGTGGAGGAGACAGCCGCCGCTTCCTGCGGTAGGTGGGCAAGTAGTGATGAGGAGAGTGGCATGGGAGCTGGTGTTGAGGAGGACATCAGTGACCTGCAGACAGTACTGGATGACGATGTAGCCGATGGTAATTGGGAGCCGGGTGACAAAGGGGCCTCATCGTCATCAGGAGAAGAGGGTTGCAGCTTGCGCATGAGGCAGTGGGGGAGTCAGCAGGGTGGCAGCAATGTGAGGTCGGGACCTAACGTGCCTGGGGTAGACCACCCGCTTCACAGCAGCCTACCTGCCCAAAAAGCAGTGGTGCAGGGCTTCACGGAGGCAGTGGCGGTAGCAGTCAGTTATTGCGGAGTGTTGGGAGTAAAATCACCTACTCGGCGGTGTGGCAGTTTTTTGTAAAGCTGTCGGGGGAGGTGAACATGGCCATATGTTCAATCTGTGGGCAGAAGGTGAAGTGTGGACAGGGTGCCAATGTTGTCACCACATCCCTGCATCAACATACTGTATGCAGCATCACCATAAAGTGGCCTTTGAGAGCAGTGGCTCCAATGTGGTGGTCCAGCCTGCTGCAGCAACCGCTGCAGCACCCAGTGGCATGCACCCCATATCAGGTAGTCAAGGCTCCACCACCTCAGCTGAAGGAAGCTGTGTGTCCTTGCCATCATCTGCTGGTCATTATGCTCCTGCTCCTCCTCCTAGTCAGTTATTGCGACAGCAATCAATCACAGAATCTATATCTAAGAGACAACAGTATGCGTGCAATCATCCAACAGTGCAGAAGCTGAACATGCTCCTGTCCAAGTTTCTGGTGCTGCAGTCACTCCCTTTCCACTTGGTGGACTCTGCACCTTTCAGAGAACTGATGGCTTGTGCCGAGCCAAGGTGGAAAGTCCCAAGCTGTCATTTCTTTGCCAAGTGCTTGAGCCTGTCGGCGTCTGCCAAAGTGCATGGCAGCGCCGACGTGTCGAGCTGTAACTACGGTCAAGGACAATATATGTCAGTTACGGCCCACTGGGTTAATGTGGTGCCTGCCTAGACACACCAGCAACTTGGACAGGTGATGCAGCTTCTGCCTCCACGTTCTCATGCCTTTGGTCCTGCAACAATGTCCGCCTCATCCTCCACTGTCTCCTCAGCCTCCACTGTAGGAACAATTCCCAGTGCTCCTCCAGCATACCACATGTGCAGGGCACAGCGGTGTCACGCTGCTCTACACCTCGTTTGCCTGGGCGAACGAAGTCACACAGGGGAGGAACTCCTCCGTGTCCTCAATCAAGAAATCGTATCCTGGCTTTCTCCAAGAGAACTTAAAATCAGAACAATGGTGACCGACAACAGGAAGAACATGGTGTTGGCCCTGCGTCAAGGAGGGCTGAGCCATTCGCCCTGCATGGCGCACATATTCAATCTGGTTGTCAAGCGTTTCCTTAAGTGTTCCACCCATCTGCAAGACATCCTAAAAATGTCAAGGAAACTTTGCATGCACTTCAGCCACTCGTACACCGCCAAGCACACCCTCCTTGAGCTGCAGCAGCAGAACGACCTCCCACAACAAAGGCTGATATGCGATGTTTCCACCCGTTGGAATTCAACCCTCCATATGTTGGATCGACTATATGAACAGAGAAAATCCATAAACGATTTCTTGATGATCCAGGCGGACAGAGGTGCTCCCCTGTGTAACTTTAACGTTAGCCAGTGGCAGCTCATGCGTGACACCTACCGTTTGTTAGTTCCCTTTGAAGAGGCCACTTCAGTGTCGGACTGGGATGTCTAGGGCCCACCAGTGGAATTGTTTCTAGGGGCCCACCATCAGGAAAGGCCATCAATATTAGAAAGATGGATAAATCCTTTAAAGAGGTTGTCCAGGAATTGGAACTATTTTATTATAAAAGTAGAAAAGTTCACAAACACTGTCACATACAAAAAATACCATACAAAAACCATAAACAGAGACAATACATAAAACTAAAACATAGCATAATTAACATCAATACAAGAAAACGTCAAGACAAAATTAAAAACCGAAAACATGCGCAAACCAGCCCCCATCCATTCTGTCTTTCATTCCGCCTTTCACTCCGCCTTTCACTCCGCCTTTCACTCCGCCTTTCATTCTTCTTCAGCCATCCGTCAGTCAAAACTCTAGCTATCCTGAAAACAAAGGAAAAAAAAAACCCAAATGAGCGATGTACAATGAAACATATAACGAAAACATATAACGAAAACATATAACACTAATAAACCCCAACTGAAACTTACTATGAAAATTTTTTTTTTTTTTTTTTTTTTTCCCTTCACCACACCCGGCCAGCACCACGCCCCATGTCCTCCCATGTCCGCGTAGTCCTGGTACTGGCACCACCCACCACCGAGCCCCTGAAACCCTGACCTGGCTCTCCGCCTCATGTCCTCTCATGTCCGCGTAGTCCAGAGCCAGGCCGGGCACACGAAAACCTATAAACCAAACCCTCCACCCCCAAAAAGAACCCCCCCTCCCAAACAACCTACCCCCCTAAAAACCCCTTAACTACTAACAAACAAATGGAATTATGAAATGGAAAATGGAAAATGAATGTGGGATATGGAAATGGATGAAAAAATGGAAATGGAAAATGAAAAATGGGAAAACGGACACAACATATGATAAACAACAACAATAACCAATAACAAATACCAGACAAGTAACAAAACCCACCATCCTACATAACCTGTTGAAATTACCTTCCCTCCCAAGAACCTCCCATGGGCCTAGGGTCGGTTATCCTCAAGCTTCTTACCCTTCTATCCGTTTTTCCAAAACAAAAATGACTATGTGGTGACACACCAGCCCTCCACCAAAGAGAGCACAGGAGGCCTGTCCCTGTCTACTCGCCCTACCACTATATCCCTATCTGTCATTCTGTCCCTACCCTGTCCCTACCTGTCCCTCCCTACCATTAAAAAATAACAAACCCCACCCCTCGTGCAAAACCTTGCCCTCCCTATCTGGCCCTAACCTAACTAACCTACTTTTAATTCCTTATTCTATCCCTCAGGGAACAGAAAAGGTGAAACCCCTCCAGAGGGTACCAGCCCTCTCTGCGCCCAGCCCCTCATACTCCCGAGAGCGCACCCTCACCAGGTCCATCATGATGTTTTTAACCACCTCCACCTCCGGGAGGATTTTGCCTCGCGTCGATACTAGACACCGGGATGACCACAAGTGGAACCTGACCACTGCACTAACTATAAAAAGTGTCTGGCAGTCCCTGCCCTCCGGGTGTTTGAATGCCCCATAGGCCCACTCGGCATAGGAAAGGCCAGCCAGCCGCAGCCAACCGGTGGAGGTCCCCACCAATTTGCAAACCCTTATATTGAAGGGGCACTGAAGCAAGAAGTGCTCCATGCTTTCCAGCATGTCGCCACACTCCTCCCGAGGGCAGCCTCGCTCGTCGGAGTTCCGGTACTTCAAGTTCCCCCTCACATATAACTTACCTAGGAGGCAGCGCCAGGTCAGATCCCAAAACTTCTGAGGAAACCTTTTGGAGTTAAGAAAACGCAACCCTCCCTCTAAGGTTTCTCCTGGGCAATCTTTGAGCGCCAGAGGCTTCTGGAAGCAAGTCAACAGGACCTTGTCGTCAAGAAAACGTCTTGACTGAGTCCTGATCTCCCACGCCCCCAGACCCCACCGACGAATCACTTTCAAGACCAGGGAAGCATAGGCCGGGAGATATCCATGGGGTGCACGAAGATCTTTCACTTGCCCTCCTGACTCCCATTTCTGGAAGAAGGGCCGAAACCACCCCTGGCAGGAGGCTACCCACGAAGGAGCCCCCTCGGAGGAGAGGTTTGGTAGATTGATCTTAAGAAAGGTGTTCATTAAGAACACCACGGGGTTAACCATATTTAACCCCCCTAGCCTCCTTGTGCGGTATGTAACCTCCCTCTTGATTAGGTTGAGCCTGTTCCCCCATAACAGTTGGAAGAACAGGCAACAGATCCTACTCCAACAAGACTCCGGCAAGGCACAGATGCTACCTAGATAGATCACCAACGGGAGCAGGAAGGCTTTGGCAAGGTGAACCCTTTCTCTCAGGGTCAAAGACCAACCCTTCCAGCAATCAACTCTCTGGGCGACATCCTTAAGTCTACCTTCCCAATTTTGGAGTGGGTAATCACCCTGGCCAAAATGGATGCCTAAGATCTTTACAGACCCCTGGGGTTCTGGGAGGGTGTCCGGGAGAGAAAAAACAGGCTCTCCCCCTCCCAGCCAGAGGCTTCCACACTTATTCCTGTTTACAGCTGATCCGGAAGCCTCCGAGTAACTGTCCACTTCAGACATCACCCATTCAAGCTCCTCCCGTGACGAGACAAGAACGGTGACATCATCCGCGTAGGCTACTGTCCTCAAAGGGGAGCCGGTGCCCTCCAGGTCCATCCTGACTCCCGCCACCGGCCCACCATTAATCCGCCTAATCAAGGGATCAATGGCGAACACATACAGTAGCGGGCTCAAGGGACATCCCTGTCGGACGCCCAACCCCACCTCAAACGGACGACCAACCCAACCATTCACAAGTGGGAAAGACTCAGCCCCAGCGTATAAGGTCTGCAGCCACTGAATGAACCCCCCAGGCAGGCCATACCTCAAGAGAGTTGACCACAAATACTCATGGTTCACCCTGTCAAAAGCCTTAGCCTGATCTAGGGACAGCAAGTACCCCTTCAACCGACCTGCCCTACTCTGCTCCACGGCCTCCCTGACACTCAGGACCGCACTTAAGGTGATACGACCGGGAACAGAGCAGTGCTGAGCCGGCGAGAGGAGCTGGGGCGCAAACTGTACCAGCCGGTTGAAAAGTACCTTCGCCAGAATCTTCCGGTCCGTATTGAGAAGTGCTATGGGCCGCCAGTTCTCAATATGGCTCGGATCCTTACCCTTTGACAGAACTATAAGGGCGGACCTCCTCATTGACTTCGGCAGGGTGCCCGAGGATAGACACTCATTAAGCACGTCAGTCAAGAGGGGAGCCAAAGCTCCTTTAAAGGTCCGATAGAACTCAGATGTTAAGCCATCTGGGCCAGGTGACTTCTTGAGGGCAAGACCCTCAATAGCCCTGACGACTTCCTCTTCCCTTATAGGTTCTATCAAAACACCAAGAGAAGGGTCTTCTGCTGACTCAGGAATGGCTTCAGCCAAGAAACCTGAAATCCGATCCCGATTCAGTTCCTTCTTTGCCAAAAGGTTCGAATAGAAGGACCTGACGACCTCCAAGATCCCTGACCTGGATCTTGTCAGGGATCCTGTACTGTCAATCAGGCCTGTTACTGTCTTACAAGCCACTGACATCTTACAGTTCCTGTAGGGGTCGGGCAAGCGGTATTTCCCGAAATCCCTCTCAAGAACCAAAGATGCGTGTCTATCATACTGACACCTTTTAAGCAAAGCCTTCACACCGGAGATATCCTCCTGGCTACCTCCGGTCGAGACCAGATGTTCAAGTCTCTTCCTCAGTGCACTGTACATGCGGTACATGTCCAGTGACCTGAGGCTTGAGAGCCGGCAGAAAAATCCCGCCACCCTTTTTTTGAATATCTCCCACCACTCTGACCTAGTACCTTCAAGACCCAGTAATAGTACCTGATCCTGAAGAAACTCCTCAAAGGCTTGTCTTACAGCTGCCTCCTCAAGGAGTGACGAATTCAGCCTCCACAAACCTCTTCCTCTCCGGAGGGTCTCTGAAATATTCAAAGAAAACAAAATTAGACAGTGATCGGAGAACTCCACCTCCACCACGGACACAGGGGTGGTGACAGAATTCTCCTTCAAAAAAAACCTATCTATCCTAGACCTAACACTACCTCTCTGAAAGGTGAACCCACGGTGACCTGGGGAATGCCTGATGTGGAAATCCTCCAGGCGAGCTTCACTCACTATGCTATTTAACGCGACGCCATCATAGGGCAGTCTATCTCTGGTACCTCCTCGGTCTTGGGGTCTAGTTATGGTATTAAAATCCCCACCAAAGATGACTTGTTTGCCCGTAAAAAGAAAAGGCTTGATCTTCATAAAGAGGCTTTTACGGTCCCACTTTGTCTGGGAACCGTAGATGTTAATGAGGCGCAGGCTTTGCCCCTTCATGAAGACGTCTAAGACTAGGCACCTTCCCATTTTGAGCTCGATCAGTCGCTGGCATTTCACCTCTGCGGTAAAAAGCACCGCCACTTCACTATACGGCTCAGCCGCAAGAGACCAGTAGGAGGGCCCCTGCGCCACTCCCTCCTTGCTCTGTTTATCTCCGATAGAGTACAGAGCCTGGTCTCCCCTAGAAAACAAAGTGTCAGCTTCAACTCGGCCAAGAAAATCAAAGGCTGCAAACCTAGCCGTATCAGACTTAATGCTGGCCACATTAATGGTGGCCAGCGTCAGTGGAGAGGGGACTGCCATTAAGACCGATTGAGCTCAATGACCTTCAGTTTCCCACCCCCTTTCCTCCTACCACCACCACCCCTAGATGAGTCTGAAGAGGACCCGCGACTTTTCCTCGTCTTGCGGGTCCTCTTCTTACATTGGGATTGTTCCATCACCTCCCCCGGTGTGGTTTGGCCAGAGGAGGGATGGACCTCCCCCGCAACTTCTCCCTGAGGAGTTACAGTGGTCGCAGAAACAGTAGCAACTTCGGCCCTGGGTGCATCATCTCCTCCTCTAGGCTCCAGGCCAGCCTCCCCCCCCAGAGGGCAGGGGGCCCCTCCCCGGAGGGAGACTCAGCAGCCCCTGACGGCTCCACCTCTCCCTCTGAAGCCTCCCCTGAGGCCGACGCGTCCTCACAGAGGGATTGGTACCGGTTGGGACCTACCACTAGAGGGCCGTCGAGTCTGCGTTGCTTCGTCGGGGGGGGGGCAGATGTTTTTGCCCTCACTTTACCCGGTAACTTTCTCCGCTTGACAGTCTCTCCCTCCCCAGCACTAACGTAATGAGAAGAAGACGACTGGTCAGCCTCTTCTTCCCTCTGCAGTCTCCTCATCTCCTCAACCAGGGTCGTGCCCACTGCTGCCTCGGCATCGGGATCCGGCCCAGCAGAGCCAGGGGCAGAAGGAAGGCACATAACTCCCCTCCCTCTGCTCCCTCCTCCTCTCGCGCCTCCTTGCCCTTGATGGTGGCTGGGCCTTCTCCTTTTGCTTTGGCAGACTAGTCTCTCCTCCCCCACTCACCCCCTCCGCAGCAGGGACAGCCTCCTCAACTGCCCCCGCTTGCCGAAGGGTGGTGTTGGCGAAAGACCGCGGACACGCCCCGATCGGGTGCCCAAGGACACCACACAGGTGGCAACGCACCCTGCCACAGGTCGCCGCGAGATGGCCCACCTCCCCACACATGGCGCACTTCTGCACACGGCAGGAGGCGCTCAAGTGTGAGGGGTCACCACACCTGTGACAGAGTTTTGGCTGCCCCTGGTAGAAGACAAGGATCCTGTCTTTCCCAAGGAAGGTTGAGGACGGGATATGCATCACCGAGTTATCCTCGTGTCGCAATTTGACCATGAAGGTCCAGGCCCCCGACCATATCCCGAACTCATCGAGATTTTTTCTTGGGAAGTCCTTGACCTCCCCAAACCTGTTCAGCCAGGTCATGATGTCCATATAAGAAAGTGACTCGTTACGAGTTAAAACGGTCACTTTCTTAATGCTATCCTGGCGTGACACCGCCCACACCATAAAGTCACGCCAGGTGGGCTCGTCCTTCACCAGCCTGTAGTTTCCCCAGAAGGTTTCTAGGCCCTCCGGGGTAACAAAGCTGATGTCGAACTCCGAGGAGCCGACAGGATGAATCAGGGCAAAGATGTCGCTCGCCCTGAAACCCATCCCGAGTAGGAGTTCCACGACCCCCCTCCTCTGGGGACAAGGGCCGGCTCCCCCCCACACGAGACGAGCCACGTTCCTCCATGTCAGCCCCCTACGCCTGGGTGTAGGGAGAGTCCATCTGGTCTCACCTCCTTCCTCTCGGAACTTCCCTAGGCCAAAACGCTCGACCCAGAACCTAAGGTCTCTCGACTGCCCATCTATGGTCATTGTGGACTGGCCCGCCCGTAAAGCCTCCAGGAGCTGTCGTTGCAAATCGCCGTCCCTGGAGCCCGGCGGAAGACATGATGCACCCCCAGGGGCCCCAGAAGCGACGCTGGCATAGGAGCGTGGGGGCCCGGAGGCCGCAGCAACCTCCGCTGCCGGAGTACCAGCGCCACTCCCAGGGACCCCCGCAGAACTACTTGGCCCAGCCACGGCAACCGGAGCACCAGAGGCGGCAACAGTCCGCCCTGGCATAGTTGCCGCGGACCGGGTCACTCCAACTGCAGCAGAAGGAACAACAGCAGAGAGGACAACAGGAGCAACAATATCAACATCAGGAGCAACAACAGGAGCAACGACAGCATCAGGAACAGCATCGGGAACAGTAGCAGGAACAACAGCAGGGACAACAGCAGAAATACCAGAAACACCAGGGACAACAACAGAAATATTAGCAGTAGAAATATTCTTTTTAGCAGCAACGGTAATAGCCCCTCCACCCGCAGCCTCCCCGACTACAGGCTCTTGGACCCTCACACCTCCTTCTTCAGGAAGATTACTAATTACTGCATTAATCCCACCCGTTTTCCCCTTTGCCTTACCCGCCTTCTTAACTAACTTCTCCACTCGACCATCATTCACACCTGCAGTCTTCCTTCTTACAGCGGGGCCGGCTGCACCACTCGCTGATGGCTTCCCCGCTTTTACCTCGGCCTCCGCATCCACAGTCACCCCGGCATCTGATGTTGTAGGAGGACACGCCCCCTTAGCCCCGGAAGTGACCTCTGCATCTTCGGCTTCATCAGCACTGGAGGAGGATGAGCCACGCCCACCTGCCACTCCCCCTTTCCTACACTCTGGGGGAAGCCATCGATATTTTAAAACCTCCTACCAGGGAGGGAGGTTTCCCTACGCCACTCCCCTCCGCAAGGGGGGGCTTCTTTGCCTTTACCCTTGTCCGCAACTATGAGCGCCTTGTCCGCAACCATGAGCTCCTTGTCCGCCACCACCTGAAAGGTACTATCAGGCGCCACTTTGACTGCTGGCACCCCGGGCACCCCCGCCACTTGGTGTGACCCGAGGTGCCTGCGCCTCCTTTTCTCTCCTGGAGGCATTGCAACCTGGGCTGAAGTCCCGGCGCGATGCTCCCCAGGCAACGACCTGACAAATTTAAATGTCTCTATTTCTCTTTTTTTTTCCTTCCTTGCCTTCTTCCTGGTCTTGGCTCTTTTTCCCGCCTCCTTCCCGTCCAAATCTGACATGCTGAACGCTAATTGGTCCATTCTGGACGGGGACTCTAATTGGTAGATTTGCCTCATCAGCTTCCCACCTTCTCCCGAGGCTCCGCCCTCCTCCTCCTCCGTCTCGGGCAGTGGTTGGTTCTCTGGGAGTGCTGGAGATTGCATCACTTCCTGTCCTGTCATTCTGACTTCCGGCTTCACTGCCGGCGCTGATGCCTGTGTATACGTGGGTATCGGGCTGCCGCTACTAGGGACGGCTGCCCTACTATACTGTACCGCCATGCTGTCATCTGATTCCAGGTCTGACTCGCAATAGTCGTCCTCTCCCGAGCTGTCTGAGGACGCGGGGCCATCCTTCAACAACCGCTCCTGTTGTTTGCGGAAAAAGCGGTCATCGTTCAGCAGCTTCTCTCTGAACGGCCCCGCGCGCTCCAGGATCTCCACACACCTGGCTTCCAGGGTCTTAATCTGCTTTTTGAGGCTCTTTACTTGCCTGCTGAAAACTGGGCGGTCCTTCCTCGAGGCCCTGTCGCTACGGGCACGAGCGCTTTGCAGCTCCCCACCCATAGCGAACAGGGACCTCCGGGCCCGGTCATACTCCTCCAGGACCGCCTCGATCCTCCGGCTGTAGATGGCAACCTCCTCCCCAGCCTTCCGGATACCCAATCCTGCGGGTGATTGAGGCAACGATAACGGTAAGGTGTCTTTTTTCTCCTGCTTACAGGGACTCCTCCAGAGGGATCCGCATATCCGGCGGCCGTAGTCCCCGCCGGACTGGCCCCACCCGTCACCGCTGCTGATGTTACCACCGTGGCTGATGTCGCCGTCTTCACGGATCCCCCTGCCAGGACTGCTGACACCCCTGTCGCCTCTGCTACCCCTGCCGGCGTCGCCTGCTCCACGGGCGTCGCTACTCCCGATGCTGTTCCTGATGCTGCAGCCGCCAATGTCGCTGCTGCTGCTCCTGATGCTGTTGTCCCGGTCGCCAGTCTCATTGAGGCTCGCTGCCTCAGCGACCTCCGCCTGCCCTGCTCTGCTGGTGCTGTGTTGGCAGACATTCTCCTGCCCCCCCGCCTGTAAGGTCCGGGGGGCAGGAGCTCCACGCTCCATAATAAGGCTCCCCTCCCGCACGGGGAAGGGAGTCGGAGCTACGGTCTGTAACAATCGAAAGACCACACACTATAAACGGCCTCCAAGCGTCCAAAACTACTTAAGCCTCTGGACTCAGGAGCTCAAACAGGAACGTCTGACTCCCACGGTTGCCCCGAAGGAATTGGAACTATTTTTATTAGAAAAGTAGAAAAATTTTACAAACAAACACTTAATCTGTCACTCCAAAAATACAGTATAAAACCATGATCAGACAATACATAAAACCAAAGCAAAAACATAAAATAACATCAGAACATAAGTATAAAACACTGGGACAAAAATCAAAACAAAAACCAAGCGCGAACCAGCCCCCATCCATTCCGCCTTTCACTCCGCCTTTCATTCCGCCTTTCATTCTTCTTCAGTCTCTCTCCAACCATCCTTCAGTCAAAACTCTAATCATCTGGAAAAAAAAAAAAAAAGAAAACCAATATGAGCGATATACAACAATATAAAAACAAACATAAAAACAACAAAACCCCAACTAAAACTTACTAGAAATTTTATTTATTTTTTTTTTTTTCCTTTTTCCCCTCACCACACCCGGCCAGCACCACGCCCCCATGTCCTCCCATGTCCGCATAGTCCTGGTGCTGGCACCACCCACCACCGAGCCCCTGAACCCCGACCTGGCTCTCTGCCTCATGTCCTCTCATGTCTGCATAGTCCAGAGCCAGGCCGGGCACACTAAAACCTATGAACCAAGCCCTCCACCCCCAAAAAGAAACCCCCCTCTCAAACAACCTACCCCCCTAAAAACCCCTTAACTACTAACAAACAAATGGAATTATGAAATGGAATATGGAAAATGAATATGGGATATGGAAATGGATATGAAAAATGGAAATGGAAGCGAAAAATGAATATGGGATATGGAAAAATGGAAAATGGGAAAACAGAAAATGGGAAAACGGACACAACATATGATAAACGACAACAATAACAAATAACAAATACCGGACAAATAACCAATACCAGACAAGTAACAAAAACCCACCATCCTACATAACCTGTTGAGATTACCTTCCCTCCCAAGAACCTCCCATGGGCCTAGGGTCGGTTATCCTCAAGCCTCTTACCCTTCTATCCATTTTTCCAAAACAAAAATAACTATGCGGTGACACACCAGCCCTCCACCAAAGAGAGCACAGGAGGCCTGTCCCTGTCTACTCGCCCTACCACTATATCCCTATCTGTCATTCTGTCCCTACCCTGTCCCTACCTGTCCCTCACTACCATTAAAAAATAACAAACCCCACCCCTCGTGCAAAACCTTGCCCTCCCTATCCCTATCTGGCCCTAACCTAACTTACCTACTTTTAATCCCTTATTCTATCCCTCAGGGAACAGAAAAGGTGAAACCCCTCCAGAGGGTACCAGCCCTCTCTGCGCCCAGCCCCTCATACTCCCGAGAGCGCACCCTCACCAGGTCCACCATGATGTTTTTAACCACCTCCACCTCCGGGAGGATTTTGCCTCGCGTCGATACTAGACACCGGGATGACCACAAGTGGAACCTGACCACTGCACTAACTATAAAAAGTGTCTGGCAGTCCCTGCCCTCCGGGTGTTTGAATGCCCCATAGGCCCACTCGGCAAAGGAAAGGCCAGCCAGCCGCAGCCAACCGGTGGAGGTCCCCACCAATTTGCAAACCCTTATATTGAAGGGGCACTGAAGCAAGAAGTGCTCCATGCTTTCCAGCATGTCGCCACACTCCTCCCGAGGGCAGCCTCGCTCGTCGGAGTTCCGGTACTTCAAGTTCCCCCTCACATATAACTTACCTAGGAGGCAGCGCCAGGTCAGATCCCAAAACTTCTGAGGAAACCTTTTGGAGTTAAGAAAACGCAACCCTCCCTCTAAGGTTTCTCCTGGGCAATCTTTGAGCGCCAGAGGCTTCTGGAAGCAGGTCAACAGGACCTTGTCGTCAAGAAAACGTCTTGACTGAGTCCTGATCTCCCACGCCCCCAGACCCCACCGACGAATCACTTTCAAGACCAGGGAAGCATAGGCCGGGAGATATCCATGGGGTGCACGAAGATCTTTCACTTGCCCTCCTGACTCCCATTTCTGGAAGAAGGGCCGAAACCACCCCTGGCAGGAGGCTACCCACGAAGGAGCCCCCTCGGAGGAGAGGTTTGGTAGATTGATCTTAAGAAAGGTGTTCATTAAGAACACCACGGGGTTAACCATATTTAACCCCCCTAGCCTCCTTGTGCGGTATGTAACCTCCCTCTTGATTAGGTTGAGCCTGTTCCCCCATAACAGTTGGAAGAACAGGCAACAGATCCTACTCCAACAAGACTCCGGCAAGGCACAGACGCTACCTAGATAGATCACCAACGGGAGCAGGAAGGCTTTGGCAAGTTGAACCCTTTCTCTCAGGGTCAAAGACCAACCCTTCCAGCAATCAACTCTCTGGGCGACATCCTTAAGTCTACCTTCCCAATTTTGGAGTGGGTAATCACCCTGGCCAAAATGGATGCCTAAGATCTTTACAGACCCCTGGGGTTCTGGGAGGGTGTCCGGGAGAGAAAACCAGGCTCTCCCCCTCCCAGCCAGAGGCTTCCACACTTATTCCTGTTTACAGCTGATCCGGAAGCCTCCGAGTAACTGTCCACTTCAGACATCACCCATTCAAGCTCCTCCCGTGACGAGACAAGAACGGTGACATCATCCGCGTAGGCTACTGTCCTCAAAGGGGAGCCGGTGCCCTCCAGGTCCATCCTGACTCCCGCCACCGGCCCACCATTAATCCGCCTAATCAGGGGATCAATGGCAAACACATACAGTAGCGGGCTCAAGGGATATCCCTGTCGGACGCCCGACCCCACCTCAAAAGGACGACCAACCCAACCATTCACAAGTGGGAAAGACTCAGCCCCAGCGTATAAGGTCTGCAGCCACTGAATGAACCCCCAGGCAGGCCATACCTCGAGAGAGTTGACCACAAATACTCATGATTCACCCTGTCAAAAGCCTTAGCCTGATCTAGGGACAGCAAGTACCCCTTCCATCGACCTGCCCTACTCTGCTCCACAGCCTCCCTGACACTCAGGACCGCACTTAAGGTGCTACGACCGGGAACAGAGCAGTGCTGAGCCGGCGAGAGGATGGGGGGGCGCAAACTGTACCAGCCGGTTGAAAAGTACCTTTGCCAGAATCTTCCGGTCCGTATTGAGAAGTGCTATGGGCCGCCAGTTCTCAATATGGCTCGGATCCTTACCCTTTGACAGAACTATAAGAGCGGACCTCCTCATTGACTTCGGCAGAGTGCCCGAGGATAGACACTCATTAAGCACGTCAGTCAAGAGGGGAGCCAAAGCTCCTTTAAAGGTCCGATAGAACTCATATGTTAAGCCATCTGGGCCAGGTGACTTCTTGAGGGCAAGACCCTCAATAGCCCTGACGACTTCCTCTTCCCTTATAGGTTCTATCAAAACACCAAGAGAAGTGTTTTCTGCTGACTCAGGAATGGCTTCAGCCAAGAAACCTGAAATCCGATCCCGATTCAGTTCCTTCTTTGCCAAAAGGTTCGAGCAGAAGGACCTGATGACCTCCAAGATCCCTGACCTGGATCTTGTCAGGGATCCTGTACTGTCAATCAGGCCTGTTACTGTCTTACAAGCCACTGACATCTTACAGTTCCTGTAGGGGTCGGGTGAGCGGTATTTCCCGAAATCCCTCTCAAGAACCAAAGATGCGTGCCTATCATACTGACACCTTTTAAGCAAAGCCTTCACACCGGAGATATCCTCCTGGCTACCTCCGGTCGAGACCAGATGTTCAAGTCTCTTCCTCAGTGCACTGTACATGCGGTACATGTCCAGTGACCTGAGGCTTGAGAGCCGGCGGAAAAATCCCCGCCACCCTTTTTTTGAATATCTCCCACTACTCTGACCTAGTACCTTCAAGACCCAGTAATAGTACCTGATCCTGAAGAAACTCCTCAAAGGCTTGTCTTACAGCTGCCTCCTCAAGGAGTGACGAATTCATGCGGGTCCTCTTCTTACATTGGGATTGGTCCATCACCTCCCCCGGTGCGGTTTGGCCAGAGGAGGGATGGACCTCCCCCCGCAACTTCTCCCTGAGGAGTTACAGTGGTCGCAGAAACAGTAGCAACTTCGGCCCTGGGTGCATCATCTCCTCCTCCAGGCTCCAGGCCAGCCTCCCCCCCAGAGGGCAGGGGGCCCCTCCCGGAGGGAGACTCAGCAGCCCCTGACAGCTCCACCTCTCCCTCTGAAGCCTCCCCTGAGGCCGACGCGTCCACACAGAGGGATTGGTACCGGTTGGGACCTACCACTAGAGGGCCGTCGAGTATACGTTCCTTCATCGGGGGGGGGGGGGGCAGATGTTTTTGCCCTCACTTTACTCGGTAACTTTCTCCGCTTGACAGTCTCTCCCTCCCCAGCACTAACGTAATGAGAAGAAGACGACTGGTCAGCCTCTTCTTCCCTCTGCAGTCTCCTCATCTCCTCAACCAGGGTCGTGCCCACTGCTGCCTCGGCATCGGGATCCGGCCCAGCAGAGCCAGGGGCAGAAGGAAGGCACATAACTCCCTCCCTCTGCTCCCTCCTCCTCTCGCGCCTCCTTGCCCTTGATGGTGGCTGGGCCTTCTCCTTTTGCTTTGGCAGACTAGTCTCTCCTCCCCCACTCACCCCCTCCGCAGCAGGGACAGCCTCCTCAACTGCCCCCGCTTGCCGAAGGGTGGTGTTGGCGAAAGACCGTGGACACGCCCCGATCGGGTGCCCAAGGACACCACACAGGTGGCAACGCACCCTGCCACAGGTCGCCGTGAGATGGCCCACCTCCCCACACATGGCGCACTTCTGCACACGGCAGGAGGTGCTCAAGTGTGAGGGGTCACCACACCTGTGACAGAGTTTTGGCTGCCCCTGGTAGAAGACAAGGATCCTGTCTTTCCCAAAGAAGGTTGAGGACGGGATATGCATCACCGAGTTATCCTCGTGTCGCAATTTGACCATGAAGGTCCAGGCCCCCGACCATATCCCAAACTCATCGAGATTTTTTCTTGGGAAGTCCTTGACCTCCCCAAACCTGTTAAGCCAGGTCATGATGTCCATATAAGAAAGTGACTCGTTACGAGTTAAAACGGTCACTTTCTTAATACTATCCTGGCGTGACACCGCCCACACCATAAAGTCACACCAGGCGGGCTCGTCCTTCACCTGCCTGTAGTTTCCCCAGAAGGTTTCTAGGCCCTCCGGGGTAACAAAGCTGATGTCGAACTCCGAGGAGCCGACAGGATGAATCAGGGCAAAGATGTCGCTCGCCCTGAAACCCATCCCGAGTAGGAGTTCCACGACCCCCCTCCTCTGGGGACAAGGGCTGGCTCCCCCCCACACGAGACGAGCCACGTTCCTCCGTGTCTACCCCCTACGCCTGGGTGTAGGGAGAGTCCATCTGGTCTCACCTCCTTCCTCTCGGAACTTCCCTAGGCCAAAACGCTCGACCCAGAACCTAAGGTCTCTCGACTGCCCATCTATGGTCATTGTGGACTGGCCCGCCCGTAAAGCCTCCAGGAGCTGCCGTTGCAAATCGCCGTCCCTGGAGCCCGGCGGAAGACATGATGCACCCCCAGGGGCCCCAGAAGCGACGCTGGCATAGGAGCGTGGGGGCCCGGAGGCCGCAGCAACCTCCGCTGCCGGAGTACCAGCGCCACTCCCAGGGACCCCCGCAGAACTACTTGGCCCAGCCACGGCAACTGGAGCACCAGAGGCGACAACAGTCCGCCCTGGCATAGTTGCTGCGGACCGGGTCACTCCAACTGCAGCAGAAGGAACAACAGCAGAGAGTACAACAGGAGCAACAATATCAACATCAGGAGCAACAACAGGAGCAACGACAGCATCAGGAACAGCATCGGGAACAGTAGCAGGACCAACAGCAGGGACAACAGCAGAAATACCAGAAACACCAGGGACAACAACAGAAATATTAGCAGTAGAAATATTCTTTTTAGCAGCAACGGTAATAGCCCCTCCACCCGCAGCCTCCCCGACTACAGGCTCTTGGACCCTCACACCTCCTTCTTCAGGAAGATTACTAATTACTGCATTAATCCCACCCGTTTTCCCCTTTGCCTTACCCGCCTTCTTAACTAACTTCTCCACTCGACCATCATTCACACCTGCAGTCTTCCTTCTTACAGCGGGGCCGGCTGCACCACTCGCTGATGGCTTCCCCGCTTTTACCTCGGCCTCCGCATCCACAGTCACCCCGGCATCTGATGTTGTAGGAGGACACGCCCCCTTAGCCCCAGAAGTGACCTCTGCATCACCGGCTTCATCAGCACTGGAGGAGGATGAGCCACGCCCACCTGCCACTCCCCCTTTCCTACACCTTACTCTGGGGGAAGCCATCGATATTTTAAAACCTCCTACCAGGGAGGGAGGTTTCCCTACGCCCACCCCCCTCTGCAGGGGGGCTTCTTTGCCTTTGCCCTTGTCTGCAACTATGAGCGCCTTGTCCGCAACCATGAGCTCCTTGTCCGCCACCACCTGAAAGGTACTATCAGGCGCCATTTTGACTGTTGGCACCCCGGGCACCCCGCCACTTGGCGTGACCCGAGGTGCCTGCGCCTTCCTTTTCTCTCCTGGAGGCATCGCAACCTGGACTGAAGTCCCGGCGCGATGCTCCCCAGGCAACGACCTGACAAATTTAAATGTCTCTATTTCTCTTTTTTTTTCCTTCCTTGCCTTCTTCCTGGTCTTGGCTCCTTTTCCCGCCTCCTCCCCCGTCCAAATCTGACATGCTGAACGCTAATTGGTCCATTCTGGACGGGGACTCTAATTGGTAGATTTGCCTCATCAGCTTCCCACCTTCTCCCGAGGCTCCGCCCTCCTCCTCCATCGTCTCGGGCAGTGGTTGGTTCTCTGGGAGTGCTGGAGATTGCATCACTTCCTGTCCTGTCATTCTGACTTCCGGCTTCACTGCCGGCGCTGATGCCTGCGTATACGTGGGTATCAGGCTGCCGCTACTAGGGACGGCTGCCTGACTATACTGTACCGCCATGCTGTCATCTGATTCCAGGTCTGACTCGCAATAGTCGTCCTCTCCCGAGCTGTCTGAGGACGCGGGGCCATCCTTCAACAACCGCTCCTGCTGTTTGCGGAAGAAGCGGTCATCGTTCAGCAGCTTCTCTCTGAACGGCCCCGCGCCCTCCAGGATCTCCGCACACGCAGCAGTATGAGGAGGCCATACAGTGACCAAGTGGCAGCAACATGAGGAGGCCATACAGTGACCCAGTGGCAGCAGTATGAGGAGGCCATACAGTGACCAAGTGGCAGCAACATGAGGAGGGCATACAGTGACCAAGTGGCAGCAGCATGAGGAGGCCATACAGTGACCCAGTGGCAGCGGTATGAGGAGGCCATACAGTGACCCGGTGGCAGCAGCATGAGGATGGCAGACAGTGACCCAGTGGCAGCAACATGAGGAGGCCATACAGTGACCCAGTTGCAGCGGTATGAGGAGGCCATACAGTGACCAAGTGGCAGCAACATGAGGAGGGCATACAGTGACCCAGTGGCAGCAGCATGAGGAGGCCATACAGTGACCCAGTGGCAGCGGTATGAGGAAGCCATATAGTGACCAAGTGGCAGCAACATGAGGAGGACATACAGTGACCCAGTGGAAGCAACATGAGGAGGGCATACAGTGACCCAGTGGCAGCAACATGAGGAGGGCATACAGTGACCCAGTGGCAGCGGAATGAGGAGGCCATACAGTGACTCGGTGGCAGTGGCATGAGGAGGGCATACAGTGACCCAGTGGCAGCAACATGAGGAGGCAATACAGTGACCTGGTGGCAGCAGCATGAGGAGGCCATACAGTGACCCAGTGGCAGCGGTATGAGGAGGACCGTGCTGGGAGGACACCGGAACACCGGAGACAGGTGAGTATGTTTAGTATGTTTTTTTTTTTTGGGGGGGGGGTAGGGGGGTATTCACCTCCCCCGGACTAATTATAAAAAAGAAAAAAATTATACTGAACAACCTCTTTAAAGTGTGGCGCATTAGGGGGGTCCTGGGGGTATATTAAAGGGGTTGTCCAAGCATAATTTGTTATGGTTTATCTTCAGGATAGGCCATAGATACCTGATCTGTAGGGGGCTGACCCCGGACCGATCAGCTGTATGGAGCCACTTACTGTATGATGCCCGTCTTGTACACAATACAGGGCCAGAAGCAGAAATCTCTGTCCACTATATAGGGGCTGGGCACCTTCACTGTATCTCAGCACTTATTGAAGTCAGTAGGAGCTGAGCTGCAGTGAAGGTGTCGGGCTGCTATACAGCACATGGAGCTTTCTGCTTCCGGCCCTGTGTTGTGTACAGAACGGGCTCCGGAAGTGGCTCCGAACAGCTGATGGGGCCATGTGTCAGCCCCCTACAGATCAGGTATTTATGGCCTATCCTGAGCATAGGCCATAAAAAAGATTAACCCTGGACAACCCCTTTAATATGCCCCACACAGTTTAATGTCCCCCCCACAGTCTGTTAGCCCCCATCACTGCTCCCACACAATATAATGACCCCATCACTGTTCCCCATACAGTATGGGGGACCAGTGAAGAGGCCACTATGTGGGGGGACCAGTGAAGTGACCATAGAAAAATTTGGCCCAGACAACCCCTTAAAAGAGGTTGTCCATAAACTGGAGCGACCACTGTGTCGGCCACCAGGGAGGTGTAAAAATAAGAAAATGTAAAAAAAAGCATACTCACCTGTCCCCAGCACCCTGTTGTCCCCTGCCTGTGTCTGTTCGGTCTCATGGCGGCGCCTCATTTCTGGAAATCCTGTACCTAATTGGTCTTAGCGATCCCATGAGGTGCAGGACTCCCAGCAAGGAGTTGCCGGCATGAGACTGAATGGACACTGGCAGCGGACAACGGAGCGCCGGGGACAGGTGAGTATACTTTTTAATGCCAGCTACATGGGTTGCTCCAATTCCTGGCAACCTCTTTAAAGGATTTATCCATCTTTCTAATATTGATGGCCTGTCCTTAGGATAGGCCATCAATATTACATCTGCGATGATACAACAGCCAGGACCTCTGCAGATCAGCTTTTCCAGGACAGTGCGGCTACAGGTAAAGGTAACAATTCTTGGAGCCACGCTGTTCACTTGCCATACAGGGTGTAGCAGTAGGTTTAGGTAGTGCAGTGGTGCACATGGTATAGTGGGTGAGCAGCATGGCTCCCGGCATGTTATTACCTTTAGCCGCCCTGTCTTGATACCGCTGATCTGCAGGGGTCCTGATGGTGGACCCCTAGAAACAATTCCACTGGTGGGCCCTAGACATCCCAGTCCGACACTGGTGGCAAAGGAGGCGTGTTCAGTTTGATTCCTTGCGTAGGTTTCTTGTTGCTCAGTCTGAACACTGTCCTAATACCTCCTGTCTGTAATTGAATTTCTGCCACACCCGTCTCCTGCATCTTTGTTTCTCTCTGCTCCTCTAATAGTTAATCTCAGCCTTGCCTGTGTGATTGACAGTCTGTCTACCAATCCAGTCTGGGGCAGGTCCTGACTTTCTATAAACAAGTTGTCAGCCCTCACATGCTGGCTGGCTATTGATTCTGTCTTGTGACTTGTCCCTTCTAGCTCCTATTCTGCTATTTCCTGTATTCCTATTCCTGACCTCTGGTTTTGTCTCTGACTATTCTCTTGGATTGTGATTTTGTATTGCATTGCTCGACTGTTACCGACCCCTTGACTAGCTGACCTTCCTTTGTTTGTTGTTTGTCCTGTCTGCGTTCTGTGTTGTCACCTATATTAGGTAGGGCCTGTTGACCAGTTGCTGCTGTCACCTATGACAAATAGGCAAGTTAGCCAGGGACAGTGGGGGGGGGGGTTCAGCTTAGGGCTCACTGTCTTGTTGTGCCCCTCCCCCCAGGGTTCTGCAGCAGCACTGGGGAATTGCTCAACTGGCAATTCCCTTACAGGTTCCACTACTAACAAATAGTCCACTTTGTGACCACACAGTTTGGAGCCACATGGATTTCGGTCCCTACTGCCTTTGAAAGAATATGTCGAGCTGGTACCTCTACGAGAGCAAACCACATATAACACTAAAATATTTAAAGGAACATAAGACTTGAAAAGGAAATAGAAAAATATCCATAAAGTCTCTTTATCATAACAAAATAAAGTACCCCAGATATAATAAATAATAATAATAATAATAATAATAAACTTTATTTATATAGGCCAACATATTCCATAGCACTTTACAAATCAGAGGACACATGAACAGACAATATGAGACAAATGTGACAAAGAAATAAACATATCAAACAATAGGAGTGAGGGCCCTGCTTGCAAGAGCTTACATTCTACGAGGAAATAGGGGGACACAAAAGGTCAGAGGGCTTGTTTGCTACAAGGGTCCAGCCATCTTTTAATAGAAAAGGTTATATAACTGAAGCTGTATGAACCCATCACCAGCCAGTATTTGTGAAAAAACATGTACTAATTGCAAGGAGTGCAGTGTAACTTCTAGATGGAGAGGACAGGATCTGAGGAACAGAGGAGGAACGATAAAAGGTGTTATTGTTCTACACCTCTGCACACTACACGGTGATCAGGTCACGTGATAAGCCTGACCAAACAGATGTAATTTTAGGGCAGTTTTGAAGCTGCTGTAGTTGGGGATTAATCGGATTGTCTGGGGTAAAGCGTTCCAGTGCATCAGTGCAGCTCGAGAAAAGTCTTGTAGACGGGAGTGGGATGTTCGGATAACAGAGAATGCAAGTCTAAGGTCATTGGCAAAACGGAGAGGACGATTAGTGCGGTAGACAGCGGCAAGAGAGGAGATATAGGAGAGCGCAGCGCTATGGATGGATTTATAGGTGTGATAATTATTTTATATTGCATTCTGTGATGGATGGGCAACCAATACATCGATTGATACAAGGTAAATGCGTCTGTGTACCGGTTTGACAGAAAGATAAGTTTGGTGGCTGCATTCAGGACAGATTGTAGTGGGGAGAGTTTAGTAAGAGGAAGCCCAATTAGAAGAGAATTGCAATAGTGAAGACGAGAGAGAATAAGAGCCACAATGAGGGTTTTTGATGTTTCCACGGTGAGAAAAGGGCAAATTCTAGAGATGTTTTTAAGGTGCAGGTGGCAGGAGTGTGAAAGTGTCTGAATATGTGGGGTAAAGGTGAGATCTGAGTCAAATACAACCCCCAGACAGCGGGCATGTTGCCTCGGTTTAATAGTAAGGCCACAGACAGAAATGGAGATATCAGGGTTAGGTCGGTTAGTAGATGGAGGGAACACAAGAAGTTCCGTTTTTGAAAGATTAAATTTCAGATAAAGAGAAGACATTATGTTAGAGACAGCAGAGAGACAGTCACTGGTGTTCTGCAGTAGTGCAGGGGTGATGTCACGGGATGAGGTATATAGTTGGGTATCATCAGCATAAAGATGATAGTAGTATAATGTTGTACTGTGTTAGCCATAGAAAGTAGTGGAAGAGTGAAAAAATCAGGAGATACCTTTCAGAGGCTAACTGAGTATATTTGATGGTAAGCTTTCAAGAGTAGTAGCTCTCTTCTTCAGACATGGTGTTATACAAGAAACTGAAAATTCACAGACTTTTTATACACAGAAGACATGGACCTTCAAAGGATCTTAGAATCTTTAAAAATAGCAAAATGCAATATAAGTAGAGAAGTTATTTACAACAGGTCAAAAAATAAACAACCTGGAAACTTGTGGGGGCGTGACGGAGGGATCAGTAATTCTTACTGTTATCTGTTTGGTATCAGGTGGTGATTTGTGACCCTCACAGTTCATACATAGTGTGACATGAAACTGGCATGAATATTAAGTCCAAATTGCAGAGTTTGAAATTTTTGCATTAACTTATATTCCCATTCCTTTCTCTTCGTCTGCGTCTTAAAATGTCCCATTAAAACCACAACCCGCAAATCTTCAATAGAGTGGTCTTCTCCGGAGAAATGTGCGGTCACTGGGAGATCTATTCTGCTGTTATTAATGGTGAATCTGTGTGAGTTCATGCGCAGACTGAGTCTCTGTCCTGTTTCCCCCACATAGAGGCCTGTGGTGGGACATTGCACACACATTATGAGATACACCACATTGGAAGACCTGCAGGAAAATGTCCCTCTAATTCTGTGCACCTGTTGTGACAGTGGGACAGGTACACTGTCAGCGGTGTGGATGTGCCTGCTGGTCTTGCACCTGTTTTGCAGGCAAGGTGAGGTGTCATTTTCAGTTGGGGTCTTCAGGCATAAAGATGGTATTGAAAGCCAAATCTACGAATGGTTTGTCCAACTGGGGCTGTGTACAGAGAGAAAAGGAGGGACCGAGCCTTAAGGAACCCAACCGCAAAGGGCAGAGGAAAAGAAATAGCACCAGCAAATGAAACACTAAATGAGCGGTCAGAGAGATAGGAAGAGAACCAAAAGAGAGCGGTTTCCCTGAGGCGAACAGATTGGAGCATAGTGAGGAGGAGTTGGTGGTCTACAGTGTCAAATGCTGTTGAGAGATCCAGAAGAATAAGTAGTGAATAATTCCCTTTAGATTTAGCCTTCATGAGATCATTAGAGACCTTTGTGAGGGCCGTTTCTGTAGAGTGTAGTGCACGAAAACTTGATTGTAAGGGGTCCAGAAGAGAGTTAGCAGAGAGATAGTGGATTAGGCATGAGTAGACCAAGCATTCCAGGAGTTTAGAGATGAAGGGGAGGTTAGAAACAGGATGGTAGTTAGCAGCAGAGGATGGTTCAAGGGAGGATTTCTTCAGTAGTGGAGTTATGATAGCATGTTTGAAGGAGGAGGGAAAGATTCCAGAAGAAAGAGAAAGGTTAAAAATTTTAGTAAGGTGAGTTGTAACAGCAGGGGACAGAGACTGGAGGAGGTGTGATGGGATAGGATCACTTGTGCAAGTAGTGGAGCGTATTT
This sequence comes from Leptodactylus fallax, assembly GCA_947044405.1. Lineage (NCBI taxonomy): Eukaryota > Metazoa > Chordata > Amphibia > Anura > Leptodactylidae > Leptodactylus > Leptodactylus fallax. The sequence continues at coordinate 462,685 of CAMRHE010000191.1, forward strand.
GGCTACATAAAGAAAGCAATTGCAAAAAGGAAAAAAAGAAAAAATGTACGCCAAAAAACAAAAAAAGTACTACACAATATCTATTGCAAAAATATATCAAATGTTTATTAATAAAAAAAATCACATATAATATACGTAGACAAAGACCAGCAGTGTAACAGTGTACTACATTGCTGGTCTTTGTCTACGTATATTATATGTGATTTTTTATTAATAAACATTTGATATATTTTTGCTATAGATATTGTGTAGTACTTTTTTTGTATTTTGGCTTATATTTTTCCTTTTTTCGGTTTCGCTACCTCTATGAAAGGCCTGATCTCATATGGTTAAGTGGGCTGAGGCTCTGGATAGGCAGATCTCACCTGGTCAATGGCAAATTATTTGGTCTTGTGCGGCCAAGTCCTCAACTTGTGTGACTTTCCGGGAAACCCAATATAAGCTACTCATGCATTGGAATCACACCCCAGCTCTGCTCTACTCCCTCAACCCTAGTATTCCCTCTGTTTGCTGGCATTGTCAGGCTGCAGTTGGCATGCTATACCATATCTTCTGGGATTGTCCTCTGATCCGCCCTTACTGTACGGAGGTCAAATCCCTTACTAATGCCCTTTTTATACAAGGAGTCCCCCTGGACCCTCTTACTTATTTTCTCAATCTACCTCCTAGACACCTAGGTAAGAAGACTTCCAGACTATTTCTATACTTTTGCACCACTGCCAAAACACTAATTGCTCTCCACTGGAGAAAGGTTTTCTTCCCCACAGGTTCAGAGCTAATTGCTCGTATGAAGGACGTCCATAGTATGGAATATCTGACTACTTCTCTCAACCATACAATGGAGGCCTCCGATGCCGTATGGTGATCTTGGGATGCTTATTGCATCTTGCAAAGTCTCTGACTCCCATCCTCCCCAACTCTCTTTCTTTTGTCGTCTTCCCTGTATTCTCTGTGTTACTTGTTGACTTTTTTTTTTTATGTGCACTCCTATATTTGTTTTTCTACTGTTGAGCTAATTGGCCACCTGTTGTGGCGTACCACCTATGTTCTTTTCTCTTATGTTATTGTGTATTTTATAAAAATTTCAATAAAAATTACAGTTTAAAAAAACAAGTGGGCTTGCAGCACCTATTAACAGTGCTACCAGAATACCCATTACTAATAATGTCATCATGGTGTTTCACAAGGATGCAGCCTGCAATCCACCTCTACTGTGCAGGCGTGCGAGGCTACTGCTCCCATGCCTGCACAGTAGAGGTGGATTGTCAGCTGTAGCGCAGCGCCGGGACTATTGCGTGCGCCAGCAGTCAGAAAATAGGGAGGAGCCATCTCACAGGAGGAAGACTGAAAGAAATATAGGTAAGTATGATGGAGTGGAGGGGGAGGGAGTATTAGTGACGTTCTGTTTCCGGAAACGTCACATGACCGCCCCGGGGATATGGGTAAATATACATTTCTGATAAATTATGTAATTTAGAAAATAGGCAGGGGGAGGGTGTTTAGATTAGTAAATCCAATCCGGCTCATTTTGGCAAGAAAATTTGTGGTTCATCAAGTACATGCATGTGGGTGAGATATACAAAAAAAATGACATGACAATGTAAACACAGTGGGGAACATGTATTAAACTGTCTAAAAGAAAAACTGTCTATAGCAACCAATCATAGTTCAGGAGCAAAATACAAAGTAAACTGCACTGTTAAGTTCCAAGTGCAAAGGATACATATTTCTTTGTGATTGATGCTATGGAGATATGAAGAGCTCTCTGTACTAGCCACTACCAATAGCAGACACAGCACATTGAAAAACTGCATTAAACCCACCCACTTTAAACTATTGATAACATATATATATATATATATATATATATATATATATGATACAGACCAAAAGTTTGGACACACCTTCTTATTCCAAGAGTTTTCTGTATTTTCATGACTATAAAAATTGTAGATTCACACTGAAGGCATCAAAACTATGAATTAACACATGTGGAATTATATACTTAACAAAAAAGTGTGAAACAATTGAAAATGTCTTATATTCTAGGTTCTTCAAAGTAGCCACCTTTTGCTTTGATTACTGCTTTGGCATTCTCTTGATGAGCTTCAAGAGGTAGTCACCTGAAATGGTCTTCCAACAGTCTTGAAGGAGTTCCCAGAGATGCTTAGCACTTGTTGGCCCATTTGCCTTCACTCTGCGGTCCAGCTCACCCCAAACCATTTTGATTGGGTTCAGGTCTGGTGACTGTGGAGGCCAGGTCATCTGGCGTAGCACCCCATCACTCTCCTTCTTGGTCAAATAGCCCTTACACAGTCTGGAGGTGTGTTTGGGGTCATTGTCCTGTTGAAAAATAAATGATGGTCCAACTAAACGCAAATATGGAATAGCATGCCGCTGCAAGATGCTGTGGTAACCATGCTGGTTCATTATTCCTTCAATTTTGAATAAATCCCCAACAGTGTCACCAGTAAAGCACCCCCACACCATCACACCTCCTCCTCCATGCTTCACGTTGGGAACCAGGCATGTAGAGTCCATTCGTTCACCTTTTCTGCGTCGCACAAAGACACGGTGGTTGGAACCAAAGATCTCAAATTTGGACGCATCAGACCAAAGCACAGATTTCCACAGGTCTAATGTCCATTCCTTGTGTTTTTTAGCCCAAACAAGTCTCTTCTGATTGTTGCCTGTCCTTAGCAGTGGTTTCCTAGCAGCTATTTTACGATGAAGGCCTGCTGCACACAGTCTCCTCTTAACAGTTGTTGTAGAGATGTGTCTGCTGCTAGAACTCTGTGTGGCATTGACCTGGTCTCTAATCTGAGCTGCTGTTGACCTGCGATTTCTGAGGCTGGTGACTCGGATGAACTTATCCTCCGCAGCAGAGGTGACTCTTGGTCTTCCTTTCCTGGGGCGGTCCTCATGTGAGCCAGTTTCTTTGTAGCGCTTGATGGTTTTGGCCACTGCACTTGGGGACACTTTCAAAGTTTTCCCAATTTTTCAGACTGACTGACCTTCTTTTCTTAAAGTAATGATGGCCACTCGTTTTTCTTTACTTAGCTGCTTTTTTCTTGCCATAATACAAATTCTAACACTCCATTCAGTAGGACTATCAGCTGTGTATCCACCTGACTTCTGAACAACACAACTGATGGTCCCAACCCCATTTATAAAGGCAAGAAATCCCACTTATTAAACCTGACAGGGCACACCTGTGAAGTGGAAACCATTTCAGGTGACTACCTCTTGAAGCTCATCAAGAGAATGCCAAGAGTGTGCAAAACAGTAATCAAAGCAAAAGGTGGCTATTTTGAAGAACCTAGAATATAAGACATGTTTTCAGTTGTTTCACACTTTTTTGTTAAATATATAATTCCACATGTGATAATTCATAGTTTTGATGCCTTCAGTGTGAATCTACAATTTTTATAGTCATGAAAATACAGAAAACTCTTGGAATGAGAAGGTGTGTCCAAACTTTTGGTCTGTATTGTATATATATAAAAAAAAAAAAATAAAAAAAAAAATATATATATATATATATATATATATATGGACAACAAATACTATTATTGTTATGGGCAGAATTAGAAGTTTCCTTAACTACGAAATAGATAGCCATTGCAGTACAGCTGTAAACTAGATTTCATTTTATGAGGTTAGAATATCTTAGTACTTTACTTAAGCACTGTCTCCAAGAGTGTCTTCCCATTGGGAATGAGGTCATGTTCTCATTGCACAATAGCCATATGTGCATAGCATAGTGACTGAAGCCAGCATGGATTCTTCTCCTTTTGATTTTCTCCTCTCCAAATGGCAATCAGGTTTGATAAAGCTCTACCAGTCAAGACAGAAATATCACACAACAAACACGATCGCCTTATTAATAAAAACTATGATTTCCTAATTGCAATTTCGGAATGCAGAGTTATTCTCTAATGCTACTCTAGTATCAGGCAAGTGTGACTTTTTTCAGTAATCCGAGGAGTAACTTCAAATGCCTGGGTGTAGATTAAATGCAAAATCTGTTACAGACCCTTGTCAGCCAAGTTCTATTTATAATACCGGAGTCTACTTATGCGACAGAGGATGTTTTAGACCCCCTCAAGCATCCCAGTCTGGATATTACTGCACTCTGCTCCCCTTATAACTACATAGCCTTGTGCGGATCAAGTGTTGTCACCATGTTGAAATGGCCAGCAAGGATATATTCCTCTGTGCAGCCTTGACTACCAGGGTGAGGAACAGTGGTGTCACAACAGCCAAAGCAGCCATAGCGGCTGCCATGGGGCCCTGGACTTTAGGAACCTGGTAGGCCCCTGCTGATTTTTTTTTTTTTTTTTTTTTAATAGGTCATTTCCTGATGGAGTAACCCCAGCAGGTATTGGGCCCTATTTACTTACCAATCCCCGTTCCCGCTCACAACTGCCTCCGTCACTGATATGGGACACACAGGGCCCCCTCGAGAGCAGAAGGGGAAGTGGAGGTGGCTGTGAGCAGGAGCGGAGATTGGTAACTAAATAGGGGATTGGTGAGTAAGGCCGTGGGGCCTGCAGCAAGGACCAAATACGTCCAAACTGAAACTGAGCGAACATACAAAAAAAACACTTACCTCTCCTGGGCTCCGACGGGACTCACTGCTGTCTTCAGGCCTCTTAAGTGATGCATAACCCATGTTTGTGATGTCATTGAAGAGGAGTTGCACTGGAACCCAGGAGAGGTGAGTAACACTGATTTTTATGTTTGTCACCTCCCTGGGCCTCCGATCGTTATACTCTTGGGTATGAAGAGAACCCAGAGTATAATAATATTCTGTGGGTGGTGTACCCAAAAAAATTTGGACCCTGCTGATCCCGAAATTTTTGCAATATTTAGAATGAACACTGTAGGGGACATTATACTGTGTGGAGGGGCCGCTATGGGACATTATACTGTGTGGAGGGGTCACTATGTGACATTATACTGTGTGGAGGAGGCGCTATAGGATATTATACTGTCTGGAGGCCACTTTGGGACATTATAATGTATGTAAATGGGGCGTTTTACCATGAGGGGGCGCTATGTCGTGGGGAGGCCCAAGTCAAAAGTTTGTTATAGGGCACAGTCTTTGCGAGTTACGCCCCTGGTGAGGAAGATAATTCCAGAACATACAATTTTCACATTTGCAGAACGTCCCTTACACCTAAACTGCTGGTCTAAAACGTATATGGTAATACCCTACATACAAATAGTTATTTATTTATTATTTATTATGTTTACTTGTATAGCGCCATCATATTCCGCAGCGCTTTATAGTGCAGGCAATTACTTTCCACTTTATACATAATGCCAACAGACATCCAAAGGCAACTTTGCTGAAAATCTTACAGTGACCTCCTTTTAATTACCCTGTAAACAATTATGTCAAGTATTTATTTTGCATAAAACTGGGAAAATATTTTACTTTCCTAATGTATTAAATGGACAGAATTGTAATCCAAGTCAGCATAGATTGCTATGCTATGCATTCACTGGGCTGGTCTATTATTTTAGCCTTTGGATGAACATTACTTGACAATAATACATTATTCATAGCCATGTTATCATAAACAGGCAAGTCACCATTTACACAACCACTGTACAAATAGATAAGATAAATGTGCTGCTCCACTGCAATAGTCCAAATAACACTAAAAGTTATTTCAAGTTAGACATGCTTGTTATGTACATATTAAGGTCAGATAAGAGCTATGAAGAAGGTAAAAATGGTAATGTCTGAATGTCTGGATTATCAGAATTTTGACAATTTGGAGGACATTTACACGTAAATGTAGTGTTTTTAAAATAATTTAAAGTAATAATCCCATTTTGCCATTTACCTGCTCCCCTGGGTTGTTCCTGTCTGATTCTCCTGGACAGCTGCTCAATTTTGGGTTGGTACGAATCAATTTTTTTTGGGGGGGGGGGAACGGACATATGAATAATGAGATAAAAATAACCCATTAATATATGCTTTATGTTTATATGATTTATATTATAGCAAGTATAAATGCGGTGATAAACTAAAAAAAACTCATACTCTCTGATCCTTAGTCTGTTCCCAGATCTATGCTGGTCTCTGCTTCCTAGTCCAACTTTGTCACAGAGTAAATGACCAATCAGCCAATCACTGGTCACAGCAATGGCCCGCCGCTGTCAGTAATTGGCTGAGAGGTCATGTGCTATGTGTCAAGAAAGACCAGGAAGCAGAAATCATCAGGAATCAGTGAGGTGAACAGAACTTTCTATGAGTATGATCATAGCTCCCAACCGTCCCGCATCCGGCGGGACAGTCCCGATTTTACACTGGTGTCCTGCCATCCTGGATAGCTTACAGTTTGTCTCGCTATGCCCTTGAAGTCCTGCTATGCCCCTGAAGTGTTTTGTTCCTAACAAACTTTGTTAGAGTAGGGTAAAGGCTAAATGGTGGATGCTAAATCCTAGTGGGCTAAAGGACCTTTGATGACGTCATGACCATGTGATCAAATTCTTGGGTGGGTGGAGCTATTCTGAACACTACAGGACAGTGTTTTGTTACACAGAGGAAGCTTCTGGGAAAGAACGGTTACTGAAGGTGAGGAGAGAAGAGACAGCATGTGTGAGCAAGAGGGGGGAATTGGGGGCAGATGTAGGTGGCAATTAAACTGAAGGCAGATGAAGGGGGCAATTAAAATGGGGGCAGATAAAGGGAGACATTAAGCTGGTGTCAGATAAAGGGGGACATTAAGCAGGTGGCAGATGAAGGGGACATTAAACTGGTGGCAGTTGTAGGGGGCAATTAAACTGGGGGCAGATGAAGTTGGGCATTAAGCTGGTGACAGATGAAAGGGGGGCATTAAATTGGTGGCAGATGAAGGGGTAAATTAAACTGGGTGCAGATGGAGGGTGGACATTAAACTGGGGGCAGATGAAGGGGAACATTAAAATGGGAAGGGATGGAGGGGGGACATCAAACTGGGGCAGATCGAGGAGTGGACATTAAACTGGGGGGGCAGATGGAGGGTGACATTAAACTGGGGGCAACTGGAGGAGGACATTAAACTGTGGGGGTTAGCTGGAGGGGGACATGTCTGCCTCTAATTGCCCCCAGTTTAATGTCCCCCTCCAACTACCCCACTGTATAATGTCCCCTCCAGCTGCCCCAGTTTAATGTCTCCCTCTAGTTTCTGCCAGTTTAAACTGGGGCATGAGGAGAGGGACTTAATACTGTGGGGCAATTGGAGGGGAACATTATAATGTGGGGGCATATAATGTTAGGGTGACTGTACAAGCATTATACTGTGTGGAGGCACATGGAAAAAATGGATTAGAATGGACAGAGTCAATATAGAAGTGTGTAGAGCTAAATTTGCACATTTTGTCCCTCTTTCTGCCCTTTGAAAGTTGGGAGGTATGTATTATGGTGACAGAAAGAAGCTGCAAATACAACATAAAAAAAACAAACAGTGCTCATTCCTTCATTCACCCGCTAATCCAGCATAGATGCCATAGGGGTCTCCCCAGGACTTTATCTACCAGTAAAGTATTAATGTGTCGTACCAGCCTGGGCTGGCAACAGCTAATCAGTGACCTCACTGGCATCACAGCTGAGTGCTCAGCCAGTAGTTGTACAGCATAGCACATCATTGATGATAATTTATAACTAAAGACTCACAAGGACCTTTGAAGCATGGGCATGGGATAGGCGTGGAATTGAAAAGGTGAGCATTGCATGCTGTTTTTCTGCAATATTTACATTGCAAATAGTACACCCTACATAAATTAAATGACATATATCATACAATATAATATAGATGACATGGTATCTATTGCAATTTAAGATTCTTTTTATCTTATAAGTCCTAGAATCACTGTGTGTACCAAATTGAGAAGTTATCACATATTTACAAACTCTACATCTAGGAAGCCCACACCTATAAAATCCTCTTAGATCTAACCATGTAGAGGATTTTTTACTTGCCATTTAAAATAAACTCGGGGACAACATGTCCCTTAGGACTGACCAAATTTCCCCACACATTGTATGCCTTGGCCAAGAATGTTATTCAATATTGGATCCAAACGCAAAATAGGGAAATTTATTTTCATAATATCCATAATTTGTATTGTGAACTAAATGCAGTGGAGAACACAGGTCAACCCTTGTCCTCCACGGAAGCATATGTACAGTTGTGCTAAAAAGTTTACATACCCCGGCAGATTTTTTGTTTTTTTTGGCATTTTTTCAGAGAATATGAATGATAACACAAAAACTTTTTCTACACTCACGGTTAGTGGTTGGTTGAAGTCATTTATTGTCAAACTTCTGTGTTTTCTCTTTTTAAATAATAATAACAACCAAAAACATCAAAATGACCCGTTCAAAAGTTCACATACCCTGGTGATTTTGGCCTGATAACATGCCCAGAAGTTGACACAAAGGGGTTTGAATGGCTAATAAAGGTAACATCCTCACCTGTCACCTGTTTGCTTGTAATCAGTTTGTGTGCATAAAAGCTGAGGGAGTTTCTGGGATCCGGACAGACTGTTACATCTTTCCTCCAGTCACTGACGTTTCTGGATTGTGAGTCATGGGGAAAGCAAAAGAATTGTCCATGGATCTACATGAAAAGGTAGTTGAACTGTATAAAACAGGAAAGGGATACAAAAAGATATCCAAGGAATTGATAATGCCAGTCAGCAGTGTTCAAACTGTGATTAACAAATGGAAACTCAGGAGCTCTGCAAAAACCAAACCACGGTCAGGTAGACCAACCAAAATTTTGGCCACAACTGCCCGGAAAATTGTTTGGGATGCAAAGAAAAACCCACACATAACATCAGCTGAAATACAGGACTCTCTGAAAACTATCGGTGTGGCTGTTTCAAGATGTACAATAAGGAGGGACTTGAAGAAAAATGGGCTGCATGGTCGAGTTGCCAGAAGAAAGCCATTACTGCGCAAATGCCACAAAAGAATCTCTCCTTCAATACGCCAAACAGCACAGAGACAAGCCTCAAAACTTCTGGAACAAGGTAATTTGGAGTGATTAGACAAAAATCAAACTTTTTGGCCACAACCATAAACGTTACATTTGGAGAGGTGTCAACAAGGCCTATGATCAGGGGTGCACCTCTAATGAGGCGAAGTGAGGCGGCCGCCTCAGGCGGCACTATCCGAGACAGCTAGGAGGGGCGGCATGAAGGAGCGCTGGTCTGCGCGCATCCCATCAGGTCACATCGCTCTGCAGGTAAATTTACCTGACGTGACGCACGCAGCCTAGGCTGTCCTCCTATTCCTAGGCTGCCCAGGGCCTACTGCCTATGTGGGACCTACCCCGGGGCCGCCATTAATATATGCTTTACCATTAACTAGATCGGCGTCTGCAAGACACCGATCTAGTTAAAACTCAAGCTGTGCCTCTGTCTTGTAAACCGCAAGCCACTTCAGGCCTTCGGTTTACAAGACACTGAGAAGACAGACACAAGACGACTGCTTCTGGGCGCAGGCTGGCGCGATGACGTCATAGCATCGCGCCTCCTGCACTGAGACGCAGACATCCTATGCATGGGCGAAGAAGAGGAGGCGGCGGCTTCATCAAGGGATCCCCATTATATATGTAATGCTCCCTAATGCCCCCTTATATAAATGACCACTCCCTTATATATATAATGCTCCCTAATGGCCCCTTTAATAAATAACCCCCCCTCCCCATATATATATAGTGGGTACGGAAAGCATTCAGACCCCTTTAAATTTTTCACTCTTTGTTTCATTGCAGCCATTTGCTAAAAGCAAAAAAGTTCATTTTATTTCTCATTAATGTACACTCAGCATCCCATCTTGACAGAAAAAAAACAGAAATGCATATATTTTTGAAAATTTATTAAAAAAGAAAAACTGAAATATCACATGATCATAAGTATTCAGACCCTTTGCTGTGACACTCATATTTAACTCACATGCTGTCCATTTCCTACTTATCCTCCTTGAGATGGCTCTACTCCTTCATTGGAGTCCAGATGTGTTTAATTAAACTGGACTTGATTAGAAAAGGCACACACCTGTCTATATAAGACCTCACAGCACACAGTAGATGTCAGAGCAAATGAGAATCATGAGGTCAAAGGAACTGCCCAAGGAGCTCAGAGACAGAATTGTGACAAGGCACAGATCTGGCCAAGGTTACAAAAGGATTTCTGCAGCACTAAGAGCAAAGTCGCCTCCATAATCCTTAAATGGAAGAAGTTTGGGACGACCAGAACTCTTCCTAGACCTGGCCGTCCAGCCAAACTGAGCAATGGTGGGAGAAGAGCCTTGGTGAGAGAGGTAAAGAAGAACCCAAAGATCACTGTGGCTGAGCTCCAGAGATGCAGTAGGGAGATGGGAGAAAGTTCCACAAAGTCAACTATCACTGCAGCCCTCCACCAGTCGGGCTTTATGGCAGAGTGGCCCGCAGGAAGCCTCTCCTCAGTGCAAGACATATGAAAGCCCGCATAGAGTTTGCCAAAAAACACAAGAAGGACTCCCAGACTATGAGAAATAAGATTCTCTGGTCTGATGAGACGAAGATTGAACTTTTTGGCGTTAATTCTAAGCGGTATGTGTGGAGAAAACCAGGCACTGCTCATCACCTGCCCAATACAATCCCAACAGTGAAACATGGTGGTGGCAGCATCATGCTATGGGGGTGTTTTTCAGCTGCAGGGACTGGACGACTGGTTGCAATTGAAAGAAAGATAAATGTGGCCAAGTACAGAGATATCCTGGAAGAAAACCTCTTCCAGAGTGCTCTGGACCTCAGACTGGGCCGAAGGTTCACCTTCCAACAAGACACTGACCCTAAACACACAGCTAAAATAACAAAGGAGTGGCTTTGGAACAACTCTGTGACCATTCTTGACTGGCCCAGCCAGAGCCCTGACATCTACCCAATTGAGCATCTCTGGAGAGACCTGAAAATGGCCGTCCACCAACGTTCATCATCCAATCTGATGGAACTGGAGAGGATCTGCAAGGAAAAATGGCAGAGGATTCCCAAATCCAGATGTGAAAAACTTGTTGCATCATTCCCAAGAAGACTCATGCCTGTACTAGCTTAAAAGGGTGCTTCTACTCAATACTGAGCAAAGGGTCTGAATACTTATGACCATGTGATATTTCAGTTTCTCTTTTTTTTTTAATAAATTTGCAACAATGTCTACATTTCTGGTTTTTTTTGTCAAGATGGGGTGCTGAGTGTACATTAATGAGAAATAAAATGAACTTTTTTTCTTTTAGCAAATGGCTGCAATGAAACAAAGAGTGAAAAATTTAAAGAGGTCTGAATACTTTCCATACCCACTGTATATATATGGGGGGTTATTTATATAAGGGGGCATTAGGGAGCATTATGAATAGAAGGGGGCATCAATTATATAATGTGTCATTAGGGGAGCAGTATTTATGATGGGGGAATAAGGGGCATAATATAAGGGGGCAACTAATTAAAGGGGTTGTCTAGGATAACCACTTTTTTTAATATGAGAACGGGAAAGGTGAAAAAAAAAACTTGTGCTCCGATCGGTCTGGTTCTGCTGCACCAGAAGTCCTCGCCGCACATGACCGCTGAGGTCGCTGACACGAGCTGTCACAATGCTGTGGAAACTTCTGTTGGAAGAAAACACTGGAGCAGCAGGACTGGAACATGCTGGAAGACCCCGGAGCACCTACTCTGGTCTCATATTAAAAAAGTGGTTATCCTGGACAACCCCTTTAAGGTGGCACTTGGGCTTTATTAAAGGGGCTTTCCAGCTCATTTTTATTGATGATCTATCCTTAGGACAGATTATCAATAAGAGATCAGTGGACCCCCCCTCTGATCTAATGTAAGAAGGGGCTATGGCACCTGTTTATATCACACGCTGTCTGTTTATAGTGATCGTGTGATGTAATTACAGCCTTATCACATATCCGTGTATAGGACGAGGCTGTAGTTACATTACATGGCCGCTATGAGATGAATGACTCTTACACAGGTACCATGGCTCATTCAAACAGCTGATCCTGGAGGTTCAGGATTTTTGAGCCCCACTGATTTTTTTTATTGATAACCTGGAAAACCTTTTAATTAGGAAACACCTGGGGCATTATTAATAATGGGCACTATTTATACAGGGTACACACGGACATTATTAATATAAAGATGCACTTGGAAGTATTATTCATTATGGGGGGTTATATCATATATTTTACAATTGGGGTTAGCAGCAGGATGGGGGCTTTGTGTAGGTGAGGACAGTGTGTGACAGTTGCCTGGAAAAGTGAGGAGCCAAAGATGTCTGTGTTGCAAACTTTACAGAGACAAGTTACAGCTGGAAGAAGTGGTCATGGCGGTCCAAAGGGAAGAGAATGGAAATGTGAACGATTAGTCAGAGACGTCACCTGTAAGTCACAAAATCTTACTGCACTGTATACACCTAAATGATAGAGAATAAATTCCTGATTGATGGGGGTCTATCTTCTGAGACCCCACTGAGCCTGAAAATAGTTTTTTTCCCCTCTGGGAATTCAGCCTGGCCGCAGTCAGGCTGAATATAGGCGTATCGCTTGGTGGATGGACGAACCCGCGTGGCTCCCAGTCGCCTCGAAAGTTGAAGGAAAGATGAATGCAGCACGTTATCAGCAAATACTGGAGGCAAATTTGCACTCATCAGCCAGGAAGCTGCGCATGGGACGTACTTGGACGTTCCAACATGACAACGATCCAAAACACAAGGCCAAGTCAACCTGTCATTGGCTACAGCAGAAGAAAGTGAAGGTTCTGGAGTGGCCATCTCAGTCTCCTGATCTCAATAACATTGAGCCACTCTGGGGAGATCTCAAGCACACAGTACATACAAGACAGCTCAGGAATTTACAGGAACTGGAGACTTTTTGCCAAGAAGAATGAGCAGTTTTACCATCTGAGAAAATAAAGAGCCTCATCCACAACTACCACAAAAGGCTTCAAGCTGTTATTGATGTTAGAGGGGGCAATACACGGTATTAAGAATTGGGGTATGTGAACTTTTGATGTTTTTGGCTGTCATTATGATTTAAAAAGAGAAAACACAGAAGTTTGACAATAAATGGCTTCAACCAACCACTAACCATGAGTGGAGAAAAAGTTTTTATGTTATCATTCATATTCTCTGAAAAACACCAAAAACTCTGCTGGGGTATGTAAACTTTATAGCACAACTGTATTTTTCTTGCAATCTAACAGCATTCGTCGGGACCTGTTTTCCACTATTTTCATTGCCCTTATCAAGGTCAATTCCGGATAGCCTCTTTTCCGTAGTCTATCAAGGATCTTTCCACACTGTTGCTTAAATACATGCTCAGATTAGTAAGTTCTCCTAACTCTTATTAATTCGCCCACAGGAATTGACCTAATAGTATTTTTAGTATCCATCTAGTAGTATAATGTTGTACCATGTTAGCCATAGAAATGTTATTAATGGGTATCTCATTAATAACAGCAGAACAGATCTCCCAGTGGCTGCACATTTCTCCGGAGAAGACCACTCTATTGAAGATTTGCGGGTTGTGGTTTTAATGGGACATTTTAAGACACAGACGGAGAGAAAGGAATGGGAATATAAGTTAATGCAAAAATTTCAAACTCTGCAATTTGGACTTAATATTCATGCCAATTTCATGTCACACTATGTATGAACTGTGAGGGTCACAAATCACCACCTGATTGCAAACAGATAACAGCATGATTTACTGATCCCTCCGTCACGCCCCACAAGTTTCCGGATTGTTTATTTCTTGACCTGTTGTAAATAACTTCTCTACTTATATTGCATTTTGTTTTCTTTCAAGATTCTAAGATCTTTTGAAGATCCACGTCTTGTGTGTATAAAGAGTGCGTGAATTTTCAGTTTCTTGTATGTCTGAAGAAGAGAGCTAAACTCTCGAAAGCTTACCATCAAATATACACACTTAGCCTCTAAAGGTATCGCCTGATTTCTTCACTCTTCCACTAGTATCCATCTAAACAATCAGAGACAGAATGTAAGACCTTTTGGGATCACAATACTCTGGACAAGTATAAACAGAAATTGATGATCCCGCGAGGCTTACGTATAAAGCAATTACCTACCACTTTTTATGATGAATAGTTTGGTATAAAATTTTGTCTGAATGTTCCATCAAATTAATGGCTTTGATTGTGGAACATGAAATTCAAAATTGGAATCCATAAGGGCGGACATAATCAAAACAAAGGAAAAACTAAAACCCTTTCAGGATTCCATGCTCTGTAAAGAATTGGATTCCAAATTGAAAAATAAAGTTGATTTAGTGGAACAACAAGTAATGGTGTAACGTCTCTGCCTGTTCGGGTCTCTGCGTCACCCTCCGCTCGCACGCTGCGGCGAAGGAGGCATGTTCAGTTTGGTTCCTTGCATAGGTTTCTTGTTGCTCAGTCTGAACACTGTCCTATACAATGTAATGGATTTCCAGCCACACCCGTGTTCTGAGCATTTCTCTCTGGACCGCATATAGTTAATCCCAGCCTTGCCTGTGTGATTGACAGCCTGTCTACCAATCCAGTCTGGGGCTTGCCCAGACTTTCTATAAACAGGTTGTCAGTCCTCACATGGTTGCTGGTTATTGCTTTTTGCGTTCTGGCTATTATTCCTTGCTGTTTTGCTGCTTGTATTCGTATTCCTGACCTCTGGCCTTGACTTTTGACTATTCTCTTGGATTTTGATTCTGTACTGCATTGCTAGTTTGTTACCGACCCCTTGGTTAGCTGACCTCCCTTTGTTGTGTTTGTCCTGTCTGCGTTCTGTGTATCACTTATTGTAAGCAGGGACTGTCGACTGGTTGCTGGCTGTCGCCTAGGACAGATCGGGCAAGTTAGCCAGGGACATTGGGGGGGGATTCAGCTTAGGGTCCACTGTCTTGATGTGCCCCTCCCCCCAAAGTTCTCCAGCAGCTACTGGGGAATTGCTCCTCTAGCGATTTCCTTACAAATGGCCTTAAAAAAGAAGACATTTATGAGAGATACAGAAGATTAAGCAACCATTTCTGTGTATTTAAAATCTAGAACATATGGAAGTTATACACCTAAATCAATTTTAAAGAATCAATGATATCAAACAAATTCTGCCGCAAGAAATAGTGGACGTAAAGTCTCATTTAGCTCATCTGAAATGGATTCAGAGTCTTCAAATTACAGTGGGTCATCGTTGGAAGATTCCTTGGAATTTTCAAACAATGCTATGGAACAATCTATGATATTTTCTAAACAGTTCAGTGGTCCAAAAAGAGACCACGGTGGGCAGGTTGGAAACATAGGAAAAGAACAACCACAACTTTATTTGACACAATCCCGGAGGAACCAACGATGGAAATAGTACAGGATGATACACATGTGGGACACTCTGATAGCATAATAAATTTATGACTAATTTGTTCAACTTATTTAATACTATTTTGGATGTAAATAGATTTGTTAGGGGTCTAGCTGTAAAAAAAAAAACTTTTTTTTTTTGGTAATGACAAATAATCAGTTAGGAATGTTTTGAAGATATGTCAGCTAATGCCCCTGATAGTTATTCTAAGGAATTTGAGAATTTAACATTTGTGGAAAAGATGTCTCTCTGCAGCTTGATGGAACTTGAGAGGGCTAGTATGGAATGTAAATGGGATATACACGGGTCGGAACTTGGATTGGCAATCCTTCTTTCTACCCTGTTCAATCAAGTGTCCCAGCAATAAGTCAGTTTCTGCAGGCTGTGGAGAGGAATCTACAAGTATTTAGTGAAAGGTGTAATAAAGGGCAATTGACTCCTAATTTGACATTTGGAGAGAGAAAAGCGTTAGCAGAGTTAAAGTCTAATGAAGATTTGGTTATTAAAATGACAGATAAAGGGGATAAAATAGCTATATTAAATAAAAATGATTATGAAAAAGTTGTTTAACAATCCTACAAGATGAAGAAACATATAAAAGACTTGAAGGGGATCCGACTGATGCCTTTTTGAGGATCTTTGATGGGGTTGTAGCGGAGGGGTTGAACCTGGGAATTTTTTCAGAAAAACAAAGTAAATTGTTCAATACTCAGTTACACCAATTTTTCATGGGCTTTCCAAGGTCCATAAAACTGAGTTCCCCCCTCCGCTACACTCCATCATCTCAAGTATTGGATGCATCAATGAAAAATTGTGTGGGTGGCTAGATGAGTAGTAACTCATCCTCTATTCACCTGCACTTCGGGTTTCATTAGAGACAGCAAGGAGGTCATCAGGGTTTTTGACAAAATACAGTGGAAAAAAGACTTCACTTGGCTTACTTGTGAAGTCGCTGCCCTTTATTCAAGTATTCCCCATGATGTAGCTATTGTTGCACTTGCTCATCACGTATACAAATATGGTGGATAGACGGTAGAACTGTGTGAATATATTTTGGAAGTCACAAAGTACCTTTTCAGACACAATTTTTTTTATGTTTAATTCTAAATTTTATTTACAGATCCAGGTAGTCCCTATGGGGGCTCACTTCTCACCAACCTTGGCCAATCTGGTCATGGAATGCTGGGAGGAATTGTATATTTTTTGTTCCACTAATCCTTTTCATGGATTTGTGTTCTGGTATGGGCGCTACATTGACGACCTACTTATTGTGTGGTCAGGGGATGTGGTGCCCATACCAGACTTCATTAAGTATTTTAATTTTGAATTATATTAATTTGAAATTTAGTTTTGCAGTAGAACATAATAGTATTTGTTTTTTGGATATTACATTGGTTGGTAACGCAATGATGAACAATGATGGCAAGTAAAACGTCCTCTTCATGGTTAGATCTAAGAGGATTTTATAGGTGTGCGCTTTCTAGATGTAGAGTTTGTAAATATGTGATAAAAACTTCTCAATTTGGCACACACAGTGATTCTAGGACTTATAAGATAAATAGCTTCTTAAATTGCAGTAGTCACCATGTCATCTACATTATATTGTATGATATATGTCATTTAATTTATGTAGGGTGTACTATATGCGCTGTCAAAATGCGTATTGCAGGGCATCTGACAGTCATCTGCCTCTAAGCATTTTATGCTATAGAACATGTCCCCAGACCGACCAGAGCAGGAGTTTGGTGGAAAATTATTTTAAAGAGGGAAGCTTTTTTTATATTAAAGTTGGGAACTCGTTTTCCAACAGAATTGAACATGAAAAGTGATCTAGCTTATTTATATTAAGTTGCTTTTCATGTTCATAGTGTGTCTATTTAGAAGTCACATAATATTTAACCAAGTTCTTGATGGGATGTGATAAACATACATACATACATTATATTAATTTTATAAACATGCATTGAACAATCATATACACACACAATGCTTAATAAATGGACACTTAAAGATGTTTATTATTTGGTTGTATAGGTGGTTTACATGGATTGCTTTGTGAATGGCAATTTACTGAACCAAAAGAAAATTTCAGTTAGTGTGGTTTGTTAACTTTTGAATTTAATATGTGAGTTACGGCCACGATTGGGGATTTTTTGTTTAATGTTGGCTAAATTCGGTGTCCGTATTTACATCAACCTGAGACTACAATGTGGATTCAGTTTTAATTAGTTTTAGTGGTATTTTTCTTTGAAAAATGCCCATTTAGGACAATTTTCTATTTTCAGACTATCCAGGTTACATAGAACTATCACTTCATTATGTTTTTCATTTTTCATATTTCATGCTGTTTAGATAATCCGGTTCATATAAATTTACCACTTCATGATGTCATCTATCCCACGTGACTTTTCACGTGAGTTAGTAATGACTATACACGGATGCGAGTCTACATAGGAAGTCACATGATTATCATGTGACGCCCCTTTAGAGAACATCGCATTTTTAGGTTTAAGTTAGGAATAGCAGTGATGGATTGTCATCACCGTGAGGATTTTTCTGAATTATATATATACATACATCTGATTTATTTACTGTCTTATTAAGGAATTGAGATGGACCTATTAAGACGGTCTTGCCTTTAGTTTTTGTTTTTTGGTTGTGTTATGGATATGCAATGTGGTTTGATGACATATTACTGCATTGTTTGCTTTTACTATCATAGGATATACTTTATTATGTCTTGTTTTTGTGTTATGTAAGATAAATTGTGCTGGATCTAAGTTGTGTTATGTTAATATTGTTATATGCATGACTTGTAATTCTTTGTTACTTTTGCTTCATATTTTGTAATTTACCTTTTTCATGTGATCAGAGCGGAGGGGTTGTTCACAGTTCATGCTATGACTAAGGGGTGTTATACCCCAAAACGCGTCAGCTTGTTCTGATGACATGAAGTTTACTCTATAAATTTGGGATGTAAAGCTTTTAATGGATTATTAAAAGTAAATTTTTATGGAAATTTTGCTGTGACCCGGATGATTTTACCTTTTGTGGAAGTTGTAATTCATCATTGACCCTGTATACTGTATAATTTCGTACAGCCCTTAGCTCATTTATTACATAGGCGTGGAGGACTGCCAGGATTACCCAAGACCTCTACTACATTTTGGACCTCTGTATTATCCTTGTTAAGCTACTGTTTATTGCATACAATATTATATTGTTTTGGTGGGATCGCGGTGCTGTCTTGTATCTCTAGCCTGTTCATACCCTATACAGGTCATTCAGAGTCTTTTTCACTTTGGACTCCCATACCTGGACTTCTCCTCGGGATGTCTACTTATAACCTTGGTGACAGTGATGGGTGAAAAATTATATGGGTAACATTTTGGAAATTTGTGAATGTAATATTTGCATGTAGCTGTATAGTGGGCACCCAGAATTAATTTTACTGGTGGACCCTAGGCACCCCTGTCCAATATTTTGTTCCTTTCCTATGCCGATAAAAAGGATATAAGGTGGGTAGGATGAACTCCAAAAAATTGAGGTGTGGAGACCGCACTTCACCAAGGATACTTTATTATGCTCAATGAATACAATGCGTTTCGGGGATATAAAGTCCCCTTTATCAAGTGTATATGAGAAAGCCTGGAATAGGAAGGCTGAGTATGCATACACCTCTGCATACTCAGCCTCCTATTCCAGGCTTTCACATATACACTTGATAAAGGGGACTTTATATCCCAGAAACGCGTTGTGTTCATTGAGCATAATAAAGTATCCTTGGTGAAGTGCGGTCTCCACACCTCAATTTTTTGGTGTTCATCCTACCCACCTTATATCCAAATATTGTCAGGATTCAGAAGATTCTGATGCCCAGAGGTTCCGCAGCTCCCATACACAGTGATATATACTGGATTTGTCAACTATAGTGGTTGTGACTTAGCACAACCCCATAAGGTGAGAGCACATCTGCAAAAGTGTCACTATCCACGGGTCACATCCACGTGAGCCCAAGAATCTAAAGGGATTTTGTTTCCCACCGTAACTGGTGGGAGTACTAACCCCTACACTCGGTCGATTTGACACTCACCGTGCCGTGGACCTTCCACCACTTGTTGCCCATCAGCTCCTCACCCTATAGTTTTGTACATTTCCAGATCCCTAGTGATTATACGTACTCTATTCATAAATCACTTGACTAGTTTCTTCCTTGCGCACGACTACTCAATTATCTTTTTATCTTAGCAATATTATGCTATGTGCTGCTCGGCGTTGTTTTTATTTTTTTACTAAAATATGCCGATAAAAAGGCATGCTTTAACTCTGAATTCCCTCTAGTATGCAGTGCAGGCAAATGGGGCATTGAAAGTCCATGCAAGAAAAAGTTACCCTTAGTGATAAAAGCTTCATAATGTGTCTAATATTTTAACTAATTTATGACTCGTCATAGTTGATAAGGTCATGACCCTTTGTGGGCCAGCTGACCAGGTTCCCCAGGTGACTGTTGTTGTCCTAATTGATATGAGCTAACTGCTAGCGGCAAGGCATTGACACCAGACACAGAGTTGGTATAAACCCTCTTTCTTAGCCAAGTACAGGAACGTACACTGACATACTTTATTAAGGCAACATAAGTTCATATAGCAGCAAGTATAGGGAAAGGGGTAACATAGCAACTTAAGTCCTCATGTTCAATCCTAATTGGTGTAGTATATCTTGAATGCATAGATAACAGATATAAGCAGTTCCGTATATGGTCAGCCTTTGATTAGTGGAGGGTCTAGGTGTTGAGACCCACCACTGAATGCTATAATGTGCAGGGTGCGGTATACAGATGAGTAGAAAGCCTATGGATTCTCAAAGAATCCATACGCTGAAGATAGAGCTTTTTGGTAAAGCACATCATTCTACTGTTTACCGAAACTGGAATGAGGCCTACAAATAAAAGAACACGTTACCAACAGTCAAATATGGTGGAGGTTCAAAGGTGTTTTGGGGTGGTTTTGCTGCCTCTGGCACTGGGGCCGTGACTGTGTGCAAGGCATCATGAAATCAGAAGATTACCAAAGGATGTTGGGTCGCAATGCAGGGCCCAGTGTCAGAAAGCTGGGTTTGCATCCTAGGTCATGGGTCTTCCAGCAGGACAATGACCCCAAACAGACTTCAAAAAGCACCCAGAAATGGATGGAAACAAAGTGCTGGAGAGTTCTGAAGAGGCCAGCAATGAGTTCAGATCCCATTGAACTCCTGTGGAGAGATCTTAAAATTGCTGTTGGGAGAAGACACCCTTCAAATATGAAAGACCTGGAGCAGTTTACAAAAGAAGATTGGCCTAAAATTCCAGTTCAGAGGTGTAAGAAGCTGGTTGATGGTTATAGAAAGCTTTTAGTTCTTTTTTTCAAAGGGTGTGCAACCAAATATTAAGTTGAGGGTGTCAGAATTTTTGTACAGGCCTATTTGTGAAGTTTTGCATTAAATTATATTCTTTTTGGCTTTTTTTCTCAGTTTTGTGTGTTCCAATATACACAAAGGAAATAAATATACATATAACAATACGTGTAATTGCAATAATTTTCTGGGAGAAATACTTCATTTTTTGGAAAAACTTCAAGGGTGCAATATACACAATAGTGTAAATACATAATAGATATATGTATATGTCTGGGGTGTGTATATACAGCTTATATAACAATTTCTAAAGCATGCAACATCTTCTTGAGGAATGTACTTTGTCAAATTGAACTTCTAGCAATGAATACCGCAAACATATGTTATTAGAAACTAAATGACTGTAGCAAACTCTATAACAGCAACCAGTAGGCAAAATATCTGTACTCACTGTATCCTAAAAAGTCTAGTGGTATGGCTTCAGATAATATGATAGGAACTTTGTCATGTAATCTACAGCATTATGTTTATGTTAAACATCGCTAGCTTGTAAGGTTTCATTTTAAAGCATTATGCTTTTCCATTAGCTTCTTTTGAGCCATATGGCGGTCATATGTTAGAAACTAGTAACAAGGCCCTTTCATTATGGGTTATTCCCCCACTCCTGCTGTGCCCCACACCATTAAACTATACTACATTAGATGTGTATTCTCTTTTTATAAAGCTCATTTGTAGTGATGAAAGCTTTGTTAAAATCCACGCTGCTATAGAAATGATATTGCAGTGGTTGTGGAGGTGAAAACTGAGAGTCCGTAGAAGTTGATACCTTTTATTGACTTCAAATGTGACCTTTCAAATATTGTGTTATTCCATGACTGATGAAGAAACCTAAGTAGGCTTGAAAACTTGCTATTTGTCACCATTTCTTTTGTTAATCATTATATTAACGAATGAGGACCTTCAATTTTATATTTTCTATCTACTGGAACCCCACAAGCCACAAAAAAAAAAAAAAAAAAAAAAAAAAACCAAAAAAAAAAAAAAAAAAAAACCCTTTAACCCAAAAAAAAAAATAAAACAAAAAAAAATTATAAAAAAAAACCTATTTTTTTTGTAGAGAAGGGAGACGCAATTTTTTTTTGGTGTATATGTTTGGTGGTGGGTGTGTTTTTTCTTTCCCTCCCCCCCCCCGTCGCCCCCCCCCCGGGCCCCCGGGCTTGCCTGGCATTAGTTTGTATAACCGGCGGCCTGTCATATAAATGCCAATATTTTGCAATGGATTGCAATGATAGCATGTAATGGGTTGTATTAGTGATGAGACCGGGGGGGGGCGCCGGGAAAAAAAAAAAAAAAAAAAAATAAGCTTGAATGCATTGAATTAGTGCAGACCCCCGGGAATAAAAAAAAAAAAAAAAAAAAAAAGGTGGTAAAAGTTCAAATCACTCCCCTTTCCCTAGAATACATATAAAAGTTTAAAGTTGCTGTGAAACACTTACAGTGGGGAAAAAAAAGTATTCAGTCAGCTACACAATTGTGCAAGTTCTCCCACTTAAAAGATGAGAGAGGCCTGTAATTGACATCATAGGTAGACCTCAACTATGAGAGACAAAATGAGAAAATAAATCCAGAAAATCACTCTGTCTGATTTTTAAAGAATTTATTTACAAATTATGGTGGAAAATAAGTATTTGGTCAATAACAAAAGTTCATCTCGATACTTTGTTATATATCCTTTGTTGGCAATGACAGAGGTCAAATGTTTTCTGTAAGTCTTCACAAGGTTGGCCCCCACTGTGGTGGTTTTGTGGCCCCACCCCCCCACCGAGAGACTCCTCTAGAGTAGTGATGTTTTGGGGCTGTCGCTGGGCAACACGGACTTTCAACTCCCTTCAAAGATTTTCTATGGGGTTGAGATCTGGAGACTGGCTAGGCCACTCCAGGACCTTGAAATGCTTCTTACGAAGCCACTCCTTCGTTGCCCTGGTGGTGTGCTTGGGATCATTGTCATACTGAAATACCCAGCCAAATTTCATCTTCAATGCCCTTGCTGATGGAAGGAGGTTTGACTCAAAATCTCACGATACATGGCCCCATTCATTCTTTCATGTACACGGATCAGTCGTCCTGGTCCCTTTGCAGAGAAACAGCCCCAAAGCATGATGTTGCCACCCCCATGCTTCACAGTAGGTATGGTGTTTTTTGGATGCAACTCAGCATTCACTCTCCTCACTCTCCTCCAAACACAATGAGTTGTGTTTCTACCAAACAGTTCTACTTTGGTTTCATCTGACCATATGACATTCTCCCAATACTCTTCTGGAACATCCAAATGCTCTCTAGCAAACTTCAGACGGGCCCGGATATGTACTGGCTTAAGCAGGAGGACACGTCTGGCACTGCAGGATCTGAGTCCCTGGCGGCGTAGTGTGTTACTGACGGTAGCCTTTGTTACGTTAGTCCCAGCTTTCTGCAGATCATTCACTAGGTCCCCCCGTGTGGTTCTGGGATTTTTGCTCACCGTTCTTTTGATCATTTTGATCCCACGGGGTGAGATCTTGCGTGGAGTGGAGCCCCTGATCGAGGGAGATTATCAGTGGCCTTGTATGTCTTCCATTTTCTAATTATTGCTCCCACAGTTGATTTCTTCACACCAAGCTACTTGCCTATTGCAAATTCAGTCTTCCCAGCCTGGTGCAGGTCTACAATTTTGTTTCTGTTGTCCTTCCACAGCTCTTTGGTCTTCACCATAGTGGAGTTTGGAGTGTGACTGTTTGAGGTTGTGGACAGGTGTCTTTTATACTGATAACAATGTCAAACAGGGGCCATTACTACAGATAATGAGTGGAGGACAGAGGAGCCTCTTAAAGAAGAAGTTACAGGTCTGTGAGAGCCAGAAATCTTGCTTGTTTGTAGGTGACCAAATACTTATTTTCCACCATAATTTGCAAATAAATTCTTTAAAAATCAAACAATGTGATTTTCTGGATATGTTTTCTCATTTTGTCTCTCACAGTTGAGGTCTACCTATGATGTCATTTACAGGCTCTCATCTGTTTAAGTGGGAGAACTTGCACAATTGGTGGCTGACTAAATACTTTTTTTCCCCACTGTACATATTAGGTATCCCTGTGTCTGCAAACGCCCGGTCTATAAACTTATAAAAATATTTTTCCTGTACGGTGAACGCCGTAGCAGGGAAAAAAAAAAAAAATCAAAAGTGCCGAACCGATGTTGTTTCGCTGTTTCACCTATGATAAAAATTTGAATAAATAGTGATCACAGCAATAGACATTCCCCAAAATGGTATAACTAAAAAGTACACCTGGCCCCGCAAAAAAGATGCCCTATGCATTTAGATTTTTGGTTAAGGGGTTAAAATGTACATAAAACTATATAAATTTGGTATCCCTAGAATTGTACCAAAACATAGAATACAGGTGACATGTCATTTTGACAACAGAGTGAACGCCGTAAAAATGAAGCCCATAAGAAAGTCGCATAAATGCACTTTTTCTCCAATTCCACCCAATTCTGAATTTTTTTCTAGCTTCCCAGTACATTGTACAGAATAATAAATGGTACCATTATGAAGAACAATTTGTCCCGCAAATATTAAGCTCTTATGTGGCTCTGTGAACGGAAAAATAACAAAGTTATGGGGTTTGGAGGGTGGGGAGAGAAAAAAGAAAATCGAAAAATTGAAAAATGTCACCAGTGAGAAGGGGTTAACCATTAAATTAAAAAGAATCAGTAAATCTGTATTTAACCAAATATGGGAGGCTGCCTGTTAGCTGGAATTGTGGATTCTTTTATTTCTCAAATGCATTTACTTAAAAATACCAAAAGATGATAGTTTCTATTTTCAGCCACTGTTCTTCTTTATCTTGCCTTTTTTATTGGTAAGGTGGGGGCCCAATTCTGACTTTTGTCATGGGGTTCCATAATTTCTATGTACATCCCTAATAGCAACTGTGCGGCCACAAGCTTCAGCCGAGGCCAAGGTAACCTCATTAGTGACATTGTCACACAAGTCAGAGAAACCCCCAAATATACTTGCACTTATATCTTGGCATTCTAGATCTAAAGCTGATGGCAGCAAGTACAAGATAGTATGTTTTCCCCCAAGGTTGTATTAAGACTACCATAGGCACTGAGCTGTATGAAGATTGTGGGCTCCCCACCAAGCAAAAACAATCAGCGATATTTTTAATGCCCCCTGCAGATATTAACCACACTGAACAATACGAAAAATAAACTGATATGTTGGTGTCTCACTCCAGACAGATCAGCACACTGTATTGAGGATACTCTCCTTTATATTGGAAGAGCTATCAGGAGAAGCGGTGTAAGGGATGAGAATGTGCTAGGCTTATGCATTACTGCAATTCTTTTCATTAATCTCTTAGATAACAGGTATCCATACTGTCCTAGATCCAGCCATGGTCACTCTACATATAGGGATAGCAGATCTGCTGCCAGCTTAAAGATGGCCATTCTCACATACATTACTTTCAGTCAGACAATGCATAACATTTGATTGGAAATCTCAAGAAATTCCCTCTTTATTGCCATAGAGTGAAGTACCATATGCACTGCAAACTAATGATACACAATTCTAATCACCTGAAGGGGTTAAATAAAATATGTTTAAATGGAATTCCTGTTCTTTGGTGATCCTTCTAAATTGAATTTTCGGCTATTTTTGTCAAGTCATAAGTTAGTTCTTCTTGTAGTACTGCTTTTTGTGTGATTAGGTACCAAGCATCTACCTTGTTTAGTATGTGAACAACAAGTACGAATTTGTACAGTTAATTTACACTCTATGTTACTAAACGTCTACTTTTGACAAAGACCCCCACGTTGCGGAGATGCAGCGTTTTTTGTTGCAGACTTTGCTACGATTTTTTTTTTTAGTCAAAGTCAGGAGTGGATTGAGCAGAAGGGAGAAGTATAAGTGATTCCTTTATATTTCCTATTTCTTTAGCAGCCACTCCTAACTTTGGCTCAAAAAAACGCAGCAAAATCTGCAACAAAAAAAGCTGCATTTCTGCAAAGTGGGGCCTCAGCCATTATTATATATATCTTATGTGGCTATGCGTATCTTTACTGAACTGTGTTAGCCCACTTGTTGATGTTTACTGTTCATGTAGAAATCTGCTGTAATTTGTTGATTTTCTATATTTTTCAATAAAAATGATTGTTAAAAATTAATTGAAACAAAAAAAAAAACTCATGCAATAAAGGAAAATTGATCCACTAGTTTTGATATTTCTACTTCTTGACTACAAAACTGAAGCTACTTCACAAAATAGGAGCCTGTTCTACCCCATACACTTGGGTGTGTGGTGCATGCAAACTAAATTGGGAGAGGAGAGAAAGCTGCTGCCAAACTCTTCTGTCAGAGGTTTTATCTTCCTGAGAACAAAAGGTCTGGGGCAGTTGGATGGTCCCCATACACATTAGATGATGGACCAAACCTGTCAAAATTGGTGTGTTCTGCCTTTACACATCTAATGTGTATGGACAGCTTTACTTACTTACTTGCTTGACTTGTGGTTGACACTAGCTCTCTAAGCCCTTCCTGGTATGAACATGATGGACTACTCCAGTGTTGTATAATATTCCTTTCAACCCCCATGGACTATGCAGCTAATTGTAGTTAATGTTGCTCAGCATTAATAGACAATTGTTATCTTGTGAATGTAATCTGTGCTGCTGTTTATTTATTTTGTGGGTCTGGCAGCAAGCAAGTAAGAATATGCTGGATTTTAAATTAATTTTGCTGTATTAACCACTTCCGGACTGCCCATTGGGTATATACATTCGGAGAGTGGTTGTCTTGTTCTGCAAGGATGTACCGGTATGTCCTTGCAGTTTTAAACAGCTGCAGAAACGGAGAGATGGTTGTAACTAAGAGCGGAGCTCCCCTAGAGAAGACAAGGAAGGTTTTTTATAACATGTTGAGTTCCGTAATTGCCTATGTGCTTCACATTCATACTGAATCACAGGCCACAACACTACATTTACGCCTTTATCAGATTGTTTTATAACAATATCCCTCATTTCTGATAGTTCACAAATAGCTGATCTATTACATATGCTCATAGGTATTTTTTAAATTTCACTGCTAACCAATTTGACAAATAAATAGACATTATTATCCAATGTTAAAGCTGGAAATCATTTAGATGTGGGAATGATGGCTTGGGGAAACTTACCTCTGGACCCCAATTGTTGTTCATCATATAATTCTTGTAGAATATGCACTGCATCACGCTCTTCTACAGTTGGAAATAACGAGGACGAAACCTCCTGATGGAATGTTTTTTTAAATATAAGTTTTCTTGCAAATAAATGAAGATCCTTGACCATAGAAAAAGGGTCAAACCTAGAAGAGGGAGAGAAACTTAAACCCAAACTCAACACTTCTAATTGGGACTGTGTGAGAGACTTATCAGACAAATTAATTACCTGTAAAGCTTCTCTCCCCTGATTAGAATCTGTGTCAGTTAGTAAAGATAAGGGTTGTCTTCTTTTTGACGCAATCTCGCTTGAATTCTGTTTTCTTTTGAGGATAAATACCTCATTTATGGGAGTCTATCTGCACTGAGCCTGAGAATTGGGTTTTTCCACCCACTGGGTGGGAATTCAGCCTGACCGCAGCCAGGCTGAATATAGGTGTGTCACATGGTGGATGGACGAACCCGCGTGGCTTTCATTCACTTCAATGGGCGTGCCAAAGATAGCCGAAGTCCAGTACTCAGCTATCTGCGGCGCTCCTATTATAGAGAATGGGGGCCACGAGGGCTTGTCCATCCACCAAGCAGAAGATGTGTGAAGTTACTTTCATTGTTAATGCCGTGTTGTTGATCTGATACTGAAGTAATGCAGTAAGAAGAATTCTTAAAAAATGTTTTATAACTTTGTGTATTGTGTATATTGTGCGACGAAAGCAGCGTATGAAGCTAGTAGCATGGAAACTCAATTTTTTTTTTGGGGGGGGGGGCCTCTTTCTATAGTCCGCCTCAGGTAGCAAAGAGGCTAGGTTCACCACTGCCTCTGACCTGGCGGTCACGTGATCTGCCAGGATCAGAGTCTGATAGAGCTGCTGGGTCCTTCAGTAAAAGTAAAAAATAAAAATTAAAGTAAAATAATTAAAAAAATAATTAAAATAATACGCCAATAACACGCCCTTATTACAGGTTCTAGTTCCACCCCCAACGACACAATACAAAATAAAAATTACCGTAATGGAGAGGAAAAACTATTTTCTGCCAAATTTCTTTTTTATTGAGAAAGAACAGTACAGTCATGGCCAAAAGTTTTGAGAATGACACAAATATTATATTTTCACATGATCTGCTGCCCTCTGGTTTTTATGTGTGTTTGTCAGATGTTTTTATCACATACAGAAATATAATTGCATTCATATTATGAGTAACAGAAGCTTATATTGACAGTTAGAATGAGTTAATGCAGCAAGTCAATATTTGCAGTGTTGACCCTTCTTCTTCAGGACCTCTGCAATTCTCCCTGGCATGCTCTCAATCAACTTCTGGACCAAATCCTGACTGATAGCAGTCCATTCTTGCAGAATCAATGCTTTAATTTTGTCTGAATTTGTTGGTTTTTGTTTGTCCACCCGTCTCTTGATGATTGACCACAAGTTCTCAATGGGATTAAGATCTGGGGAGTTTCCAGGCCATGGACCCAAAATCTCTATGTTTTGTTCCCTGAGCCATTTAGTTATCACCTTTGCTTTATGACAAGGTGCTCCATCATGCTGGAAAAGGCATTGTGGAGCGCCAAACTGCTCTTGGACGGTTGGGAGAAGTTGCTCTTGGAGGACATTCTGGTACCATTCTTTATTCATGGCTGTGTTTTTAGGCAAGACTGTGAGAGAGCCGATTCCCTTAGCTGAGAAGTAACCCCACACATGAATGGTTTCAGGATGCTTTACAGTTGGCATGAGACAAGACTGGTGGTAGCGCTCACCTCTTCTTCTCCGAATAAGCTGTTTTCCAGATGTTCCAAACAATCGAAAAGGGGATTCATCAGAGAAAATGACTTTACCCCAGTCCTCAGCAGTCCACTCCCTGTACCTTTTGCAGAATATCAGTCTGTCCCTGATGTTTTTTCTGGAGAGAAGTGGCTTCTTTGCTGCCCTCCTTGAGACCAGGCCTTGCTCCAAGAGTCTCCGCCTCACAGTGCGTGCAGATGCACTCACACCTGCCTGCTGCCATTCCTCAGCAAGCTCTGCACTGCTGGTAGCCCGATCCCGCAGCTGAAACCCTTTTAAGAGACGGTCCTGCCGCTTGCTGGTCTTTCTTGGGCGCCCTGGAGCCTTTTTGGCACCAATGGAACCTCTCTCCTTGAAGTTCTTGATGATGCGATAGATTGTTGACTGAGATGCAATCTTTCTAGCTGCAATACTCTTCCCAGTTAGGCCATTTTTGTGCAGTGCAATGATGACTGCACGTGTTTCTTTAGAGATAACCATGGTTAACAGAAGAGAAACAATGATGGCAAGCACCAGCCTCCTTTTAAAGTGTCCAGTGGTGTCATTCTTACTTAATCATGACAGATTGATCTCCAGCCCTGTCCTCATCAACACCCACACCTGTGTTAATGGAGCAATCACTGAAACGATGTTAGGTGGTCCTTTTAAGGCAGGGCTGCAATGATGTTGAAATGTGTTTTGGGGGATAAAGTTCATTTTCTAGGCAAATATTGACTTTGCAAGTAATTTCTGTTAAGCTGATCACTCTTTATAACATTCTGGAGTATATGCAAATTGCCATTAGAAAAACTGAAGCAGTAGACTTTGTAAAAATTAATATTTGTATCATTCTCAAAACTTTTGGCCATGACTGTAGTACAAAATTCTTTAACATAACATTGGAAAGAGTATAGGCAATACAGTATTCGGAGTGCCGGTCAATAATTGTAAGTCTGACGACCCCTGCACACGGTATTATATCCTATAACAGCCCCTGTACATGGTATTATGCCCCATAGCGGCCCCTGCACATGGTATTATGTCGCATAGTGGCCCCTGCACACGGTATTATCCTCCATAGAGGCCCCTGCACACAGTATTATCCTCCATAGTGGCCCCTGCACACAGTATTATCCTCCATAGTGGCCCTTGCACACAGTATTATCCTCTATAGTGGCCCCTGCACACAGTATTATCCTGCTGTTGCTATTATTTTAGCGTGTAACGGATATAACTAGAGAGGCGGGCGGCGTATTTTACTCTATAAAGATCAGGTATGGACAGCACAGGGACAGTGAAAAAATGTAAACTTTATTGGTGACTTTGTGCATGTGTTGTGTAAGTATTTGGTACAACACTTTTGGCGCTGCAACCTGGAGGATGGTAAATGTCTGGGTCACAGCGCCAATAACTTCCTGGTTATGTGATTAGGCTCAGAGGGGTGTTACATTATCCCTCTATGTGACAATCAGAGAGCGGAAATACAGTATGCTCTTTGATTGATAGGAGAGGGATAACATGGACAGAAGTCCCTGCTACCCCCGTCATCTGCAGCTTATGCACAGACAATGATGATTTATCATTGTCTCTGCAGTCTGCAGCTCCCCCTCCTTCCTTAGCTCTAAGATGATGCCTGAGGCAGGAGGGGGGGGACACTTTTAGAGCCCCATTTCTAAGGATCTGTTAGGGCCACAAAGATGCAACTGGATTCATTTTAAAGATGAGAATTTCATCTTTAAAAAGATACAAAGATCTCCATGATTGACCTTACAGATTCAGAGCGATTCACTGTTAAAACGATGTCGGGAATTGAGATCTGCATTGGGATTTCAATGCCGAACATCGTTTTCACTAGCGAATCGCTCAGGATGTTTAAGGACGATCATGGCGATCTTGGTATTAGTTTAAAGATGAGATTCTCATCTTTAAAATGATACCAAGATCTCCATGATGCATCTTACAGATCGGGAGCAATTCCCTACTGAAAATGCTATTGGGCATTGAGATTCTAATGCAGATCTCAATTCCGGACAACGTTTTAACAGCAAATTGCTCCAGATCTGTAAGATGCTTGACATCATTTTAAAGAGGAGAATCTCATCTTTAAGTATTTCTTTATAGCTTTAATCCTGAGCAATTCACTCAGGTACAGTAGTGAAGCCGGCATTTACTGGCTTCACTACTGTACATAGACTGTGCAGACGCCAGGTGATGCCGCATCCATCTTCACCCAGTGCTAATGAAATTTTAAGGAAGCCGGATGGAAAAAAGCTGCAGGTAGCGTTTTTCCATCCGGCTGAGGCACAGATCCGGCGCCAGAACTGATGCCTCTTGTGCCAGAACTGATCCCATAGAAAACTATGGGATCTGTCCAGGCATCAGTTTCCCTCCGGCTTGTGTGCACCACGCTGGAGGGAAACAGATAGCTGCGCCGGACATATGTGAACAACCCATAACTCACTTTTTCCTGCTCCGCAGCCACTGTGTGGGCGCTTCTCCCTGATGTCAGCGACCGCTGATTCGGTCTCAGGGGTCACGTCGCGTCATTATGCGTAATGACGTCGGACGTGACCCCTGAGGCCCTGTCAGCAGTCTCTTACGTCAGGCAGAAGCGCCCAAAGAGCACAGAGTGGCTGCGGATCCAGGGAAGGTGAGTTAACATTGTTTTTTATGTTTGATCATCTCCCTGGGGGCTCCGCTTATTATACTCGGGGGTCTGAAGAGACCCCACAGTATAATAATAGCAGTTTCGTTTCGGCCGTGTTTGGTCCGATCGAAACTGCTGGGTGAGGACTCCGCTGCCGTGCCAGGGAGATAAGCCTCACGTGCCACTCTCGGCACGCGTGCCAGGGGTTGCCGACCCCTGCTCTATAGTATGTAGCAATGTCCGGCATGCCAAATCCTCCAAACCGCCTGGGTCGAATAAGCCTGTCATAGGACAGTCTTGCCCTTCTCCCCCCCCAAAGAAATGAAATTAATAGAGATTTTACGCTTTTAAAATAGGATTGAGGGATAAATATAGGAACCATCTGCATTACATATAGAAATTTAGGCATAACATAGGTTCGGAGCAGATTCTTCCTCCCCATCCAAGAAACATAAGGGATGGACAGAGAGGATAAATGGCTCCTCACCTCCCGTAGAAGAGGGGGGTAGTTAGAACTGAAAAGGGAGTTGGGGTCCTTGATTATCCGAATCCCTAAGTACTGTATGCTAGAGGGTTGCCAATTAAACGGGGATTGTGCTTGTACAGTCATGGCCAAAAGTTTTGAGAATGATACAAATATTAATTTTTACAAAGTCTACTGCTTCAGTTTTTCTAATGGCAATTTGCATATACTCCAGAATGTTATAAAGAGTGATCAGCTTAACAGAAATTACTTGCAAAGTCAATATTTGCCTAGAAAATGAACTTTATCCCCCAAAACACATTTCAACATCATTGCAGCCCTGCCTTAAAAGGACCACCTAACATTGTTACAGTGATTGCTCCATTAACACAGGTGTGGGTGTTGATGAGGACAGGGCTAGAGATCAATCTGTCATGATTAAGTAAGAATGACACCACTAGACACTTTAAAAGGAGGCTGGTGCTTGCCATCATTGTTTCTCTTCTGTTAACCATGGTTATCTCTAAAGAAACACGTGCAGTCATCATTGCACTGCACAAAAATGGCCTAACTGGGAAGAGTATTGCAGCTAGAAAGATTGCACCTCAGTCAACAATCTATCGCATCATCAAGAACTTCAAGGAGAGAGGTTCCATTGGTGCCAAAAAGGCTCCAGGGCGCCCAAGAAAGACCAGCAAGCGGCAGGACCGTCTCTTAAAAGGGTTTCAACTGCGGGATCGGGCTATCAGCAGTGCAGAGCTTGCTGAGGAATGGCAGCAGGCAGGTGTGAGTGGATCTGCACGCACTGTGAGGCGGAGACTCTTGGAGAAAGGCCTGGTCTCAAGGAGGGCAGCAAAGAAACCACTTCTCTCCAGAAAAAACATCAGGGACAGACTGATATTCTGCAAAAGGTACAGGGAGTGGACTGCTGAGGACTGGGGTAAAGTCATTTTCTCTGATGAATCCCCTTTTCGATTGTTTGGAACATCTGGAAAACAGCTTATTCGGAGAAGAAGAGGTGAGCGCTACCACCAGTCTTGTCTCATGCCAACTGTAAAGCATCCTGAAACCATTCATGTGTGGGTTTGCTTCTCAGCCAAGGGAATCGGCTCTCTCACAGTCTTGCCTAAAAACACAGCCATGAATAAAGAATGGTACCAGAATGTCCTCCAAGAGCAACTTCTCCCAACCGTCCAAGAGCAGTTTGGCGCTCCACAATGCCTTTTCCAGCATGATGGAGCACCTTGTCATAAAGCAAAGGTGATAACTAAATGGCTCAGGGAACAAAACAGAGATTTTGGGTCCATGGCCTGGAAACTCCCCAGATCTTAATCCCATTGAGAACTTGTGGTCAATCATCAAGAGACGGGTGGACAAACAAAAACCAACAAATTCAGACAAAATTAAAGCATTGATTCTGCAAGAATGGACTGCTATCAGTCAGGATTTGGTCCAGAAGTTGATTGAGAGCATGCCAGGGAGAATTGCAGAGGTCCTGAAGAAGAAGGGTCAACACTGCAAATATTGACTTGCTGCATTAACTCATTCTAACTGTCAATATAAGCTTCTGTTACTCATAATATGAATGCAATTATATTTCTGTATGTGATAAAAACATCTGACAAACACACATAAAAACCAGAGGGCAGCAGATCATGTGAAAATATAATATTTGTGTCATTCTCAAAACTTTTGGCCATGACTGTAGGATGGAATGTTCAGAGTCGGGGAGGGAAATATTCATTGCTTCCGACTTAGTATAGTTGATTTTAAAATTAGACAGTTGGCCAAACCGATCTAGTAGCTGTAGTACCTGGGGAAATGTGCGGATAGGGTCTGATACTAAAAGGAGCAAGTCATCAGCAAAAGCTGCGCTATAACGGGTGGTATCTCCTACTGTAATACCTTTGATGTCGGGTTGATCTCTAATGGCCTGCAAAAGAGTCTCCATCACTAAAATAAACAATGTGGGCGAAAGGGGGCAACCGTGCCTCGTGCCATTCTGTATGGAAAACGGCTCCGACAGAGTCCCCTTAACCCTAATTCTGGCTCAGGGTTCTTGAATACAGAGAAAGAATAGCTTGTATAAAGGAAGGCGGAATTCCAAATCTAGTTAGAGTGTGCTCCATGAACAGCCAATTAATTCTGTCGAAGGCCTTCTCGGCATCAGTGCCGAGAAGGACCAGCGGCAGATGGGTCTTAAGGGCATACTGTACCAGCTGAATGACCCTGCAGGAGTTATGGTTGCCCTCCCTTCCAGGGACAAAGCCACACTGTTATGGGTGTGTAAGGGAAGGGAGAAGGAGCTGGAGACGTGATGCCAGCACCTTCGCCCACAGCTTCACATCAACATTCAGCAATGATATAGGTCTATAACTGGCACATTTAGTTAAATCTTTGCCTTCCTTTGGTAGTATCGTAATGGTCGCTCCAAAGCTTGGGGGGGAGCGTACCTCCCAATCGGGTAGCCTCACACCAGGCAGTTAAATGCGGGAGAAGGGTGGTACCGAACACTTTGTAATACCCTACTGGGAGCCCATCTGGGCCTGGACATTTTCTCAACGGCATGGAGGTGAGGGTGGACTGTACCTCCTGTTCGGAAACTGGCTGAAGAAGGGAGATTTTGTTCTCCTCAGTTAATATGGGCAGGTCAAGATGTTGAAGGAAATTTTCCATATATTGTGCGGTGGTCAGGTCAAGGGGGTCTTGGGCCAGCTTCAGATTACTGTATATAAGTTCTGAAGATATTCCTGAAACAGAGCTGCTATATCTTCCGTGCTAGTGACTGCGGTACCCTGATCAGACACAATCTTTTTAATAAAGGCGGAGTCTTTCCTATTTTTAATTAAATGGGTCCCTATTCCCCTTATTCCCATGGGCATAAAATTTGAATTTAGCATACTGGTAGTTTTTGGCATACCGAACATTTAGGTGGTCACGTAACTGTGTACAAAGGTCAGAGAGATCTGATTGGGCTGCAAAGGCCCCAGAACGCTTCTGAATGCACTCTAGCGCATAGATTTTAGACAACAGGTTGTTGAGGCGTGCCATGCGTTCTCTCTTGACCCTCGACCCCAGGGCTATCAACTCACCTCGAATGAAAGCTTTATGTGCTTCCCATGTTATAGCAAGCGAGGTATCTGAAGCAGGGTTTTCTGCAAAGAAACGTTGGAGTTTGGTGGTCAAAGTGGCTACACGGCATGGGCTATCTAGGAGGGTCTCATTTAGTCTCCATGACCAAGTCCTCGCCGGCAAGGCATGGAGGGTCAGCGACATGGACACCGGTGCATGGTCCGAAATAGTGAAAGATCCAATGCTCACAGCCGTCAAAGCACTCACATGCGATCGTGACAAATACAAGTAGTCCAATCTACTTGAGGAGCGGTGAACAGTGGATACATATGTGTAGTCCTTCGAGGATGGGTTGAATATCCTCCAGGAATCTAAGATATCCACTTCATGGAAGGCTTTCTGTAAGCCAGCGAGTGCCCTCTGAGAGTGGGCAGAGGTGGCGGTAGAGGAATCCAAGGCCGGGTTAAGAGCGACATTGAAGTCCCCCCCGACCACCCTGATCCCCTCAACGAAGTCTCTAAACCTAGACAGTGTACGAGATAACCAGTACGTTTGCTTCACATTAGGGGCATAAAAGTTTCCCAGTGACATCAGCAGGTTCCCCACTTTAACCATCACAAAGATGAACCGGCCCTCAGGGTCAGCACAAACCACCTGTGGTTCAAAAGGGACAGATTTAGCAATTGCAATAGAGACGCCCCTGGAGGCTTAGGCATTACAACTGTGGAACCAGTGCTTAAAATATTTGGTAGACAGCTTAGGGACGAACATCGATTTAAAATGCGTCTCCTGCAAAAAGCAAATTTCTGAGCCGAACCTCTTAAGGAGTGTCAGCAGTTGGGATCTCTTTTGGGGGGGTGTTCAAACCACGCACATTCCAGGAGGTAATATTAAGTGTCGCCATCCTTATGAGACAAGAGAGGGAGCACGGCAATTATGAAGGGGACCCGCTGATGCCAGAGGGGGCAGCGCAGCACCCGTGGACCAGATGTAAAACACAAGTCAGGGAGTGACAAAATAACAAATGTGGTAACTATTTGCTTATAAACGGGGAGCAACGTTGTAAGGATTGGGGGCAGATCAGCGCAAGGAAGGTTGAGCTGAGGGGGGTATGTGGGGGAGTCGGAGGGTACACAGGACCATAACCTGTACATGATCCACCTAATCGTCAGAACCGTGGGGAGTACCACATATAAAATAGGGTAAGCATATAACTGAACATGTGTCAACCAGCCGCCCAGCCTTGTGAGCGTTGGGTAATTAACCGAGTGTCCTGCCAGTACAGGAAACCCAGTGAGGCAGGGACTGGGAATGCAAAAACATACTCACAGCCTCAGACTATAGATAATCACGGTGAATTCGGGGTTAAGGATCGGTGAGTAAGCATCTTCTTGGGCCTCGTCGGCTTCCCCTTCCACACCTGCATCCACTGGTCTGCAGCTGGCAGTTTCGGAAAATCCAGGTGCTGCTCTGTAACCGCCAACCAGGATGGGATGGGTATAGGGGCAATACCTAGTAGCTCCCACGCCGTAGGTAAGTCACCTGGGACTCTAATGGTACACCGCTTGCCATCATACAAGAACGAGAGGCCAAAGGGAAAAAGCCAGCGGAAAAGCACTTTCTTGTCACGTAGGTAGGAGGTCAAAGGTCTAAGGAGGCGCCTCTTGTATAATGTGGAAGGAGCCAAGTCCTGGTACAGCGAGACAGGGTCCCCATCAAAGGACAGGTCTTTGCAGGCGCTTGCAGCTCGAAAGACCGCGGCAGTATCGGTGTAGCACAGAAAGGCACATACAACATCTGGAGGAGGCTCACCCGCCTGTGGGACAGGGCCCTATGGATGCGCTCTATAGAAATATTAGCCACTTGTTCTTCCCCAAGTAGTTGGCCAAAAAGTTTCTTCGCTGCCTCTGGTAGCTCCTGATGGGACACTGTTTCAGGGATACCCTTAAAGCGGATATTCTTCCACCTCCCGCGGTTCTCCTGATCCTCTATCTTTTCCAGAGCCATGTTCAGCGCATTCAGTTGTTGTTTACAGCAAGTCTCTGTCGCCTTGCAGAAAGTGATAATGGCGGTTTGAGCGGTTTCCACCGTGTCTAGGCACTGTCCCATGTGGCTCACCTCGGTTTTAATGTCCTCCAATTCCCACATCACCGGAGCAATAGCTTGAGAAAGGGCTCTCTTCAGGAAGGAGCGAGAAATAGGAATGGAGTCGCAAGTTTCAGATGCGTCCGTGAGGAAAAACTATTTTCAAAAGTTTTTTAGTAGCACTTTGTGCTATTAAATAAAAAAAAGAATGAAAAATGAAAAACAGACACTCCTCTTTTGTTCATATTTTCCCGGATATAAAAAATTTTTTTAAAACATGAAAAAATTAAAACATAAAAATAAAGTCCTATGTGTCATTGAAAATAGACGCAGAAATTAGTTGAATAAAGCAAATGATCAAAATGTTATAGCCACACATACAAAAAACCCGAAAATGTGTCTGGTCCTGGACCAGAAATTGGCCTGATACTGAAGTAGTTAATCTGTAAAGACACAGTACCAGTGTTGGTCAATAGACCATAGGTTTAGCCTAACACACTGCTAAATAGAGCAATGATACAAGTTCAAGCTTGCCAAAAGGTGGTAGGGCCTTGACCTAGGTGTTAACTAGAGGGTTTTCCCACCCTTAGTAAAAATGCTCTGCTTTTCAGACAGATAGTCATACCACCCAAATACAATAATAAATATTATCCACCATATCTCTGCTTTTTATTGGCATCCCTTTTTAATCGTCCTTAAATTTATTTTGGACATTAGCAGGTTCTAACAAGTCTAACAGTGATTTTCCGGATTTATAGGAAAATTTAACAAACTAATTTTTTAGGGACCACTTGAGTTCTGATGGAGATTTTAAAGACCTATATAGTAGAAACCCCCATAAATCACCCCATTTTCAAAACTGTACCACACAGTTTGTTACACAATTGCTCATGAACACAGCAATACCCCATATGTGGTTGTAAATTGCTGTAGGGGTACATGGCAAGGCTCTAAATAGAAAAACGGTGATTTGACGTTTGGAGGGCAAATTTTGCTGGAATATTCTTCAGGTGCCATGTCATATTTGCAGAGCCCCTAAAGTACCAGAACAATGGAAACCCAAAATATTGATCCCATTTTGGAAACTACAGTCCTCACAGAATTTATCAAGGGGTATAATTAAGATTTTGACCCAAGAGATGGTTTCCAAAAAGAAATGTGCAGAATGAAAATTGAGATGTTCCCAGATACATGTTATCTCAGTGCCCATGTGGGTATAAACTGCTGTTTGGGCACAGCTTGAACATAAGGGAATGAGCGCTATTTGGATTTTAGGAGCGTAGTTTGGTTTTTATATCTCATGTCACTTTTGCAGAGGCTCTGAATTGGCAGTAAAGTGTAGTCTGTAGACAGGTGATCCAATTTTGGAAACTACATCCCACAAAGGATTTATCAGGCGGTGCAGTGAGCATTTTGAACCCTTGAATGTTACATTAATTTAGTTTCCAGAAATGAATGCACAACTTGGTGTAGTTTCCAAAATGGCATTTCAGGGGCTCTACAAAAGCAGCATAGCGTTAAGAAACCAAACCATCTAAATCTGTACTCCAAAAACCAAATAGCGCTCCTTCCCTTCTGTGCTTGGCTGTGCCCAGACAGCAGTTTATACCAACATTAACATTATTCTAGGTACAACAGTGTCATACATGTTGGCATAAACTGCAGTTTGGGCACACAGCAGGGTGCAGATGTAAAGTAGCGCTGTGTGGCTTGTAGAATGCAGATATAGTATATATATATATATATATATATATATATATATATATATATATATATATATATATATATATATATATATATATATAGTTTAGTATTTGGAATTTGGATGCCATGTCACATTTGCAGAACCCTTGAGATGTCAATAAAGTGGAATCCCCTAGGAAGTCACCCCATTATGAAAACTGGGCTCCTCAAAGAATGAACCAAGGGGCATAGTGAGCATTAGCTTTCCCAGACCTGAATGCACAGCAGATGGTGAAAAGTGAATATGTAAGCTGTGCGGAGTACATTGGGTACACCAAATTCCCTATTATTTTCCCAGAAGCTCCTATGTTTGGGAGGTTACTCTGGCGGTCATTTCTAGTGTCTTTTCCCTCGTAAGCTCTATATTTAGGTTGTACCCTGAGGTAGCCTCACACAGCTTATACATTCCCTTCCTGTCTCCTTTTTTTTGTTAAGTTTCCGTTATTCTATAGGTCAGCATGATTACAGTGATACCTAATTTTTGTTTTTTTATACCATATTTTGAGAGGCGAGATGGTGAAAAATCATTACCTCTTGCGTTTTTTTTTTCACGATGCGCATCGTGCTTCAGTTTTATTGTACAGGTTGTTACAGTCACGGTGATACCAAATATGTATTGTTTTAGAAATTTTTTGTTTTTTATTTTTACCTAATTCATTTTATATAGGAAAGGGGCATTTTGGGGGCTTATTTATTTATTAATTTTTTTAACAAATCCAAGACCTTACAGGTCGTATACAACAATAGATTATCCGAAAAAAAAATTATATAATCCAAAATGATAATCACAATAATACAGAAATTAATATATAACTTTTAATTAATTAAAGTTAAAAATCACAACAACATATAACCACCCTAAAAGCAGCACAATTAAATAGTCCTCAAAATATCAAAAAAAATATATATATAATTTGGAGACAAAAAAAAGCAAACAAAACAGGCACGGCAGCCTGTGATAGGAAAAACCAACCAGACACTTATCGTGATTCAGATGGTGCCTGTGTTACTGAAGCAAATACCAGAAGGGGAGAGGGGTGACATAGTCCACGGTTCAAAAGTAACACCAGTAACAACGGGCTAAATAAGGAAACACCTGTATCTAAACTATCCCTATAACACCCTATATAAAACACTAAATGGACCCTAAAGTCCTAACTCGGGGCCACCGCCCTAAATAGCAAGTGCCCCCGACTGGAACCTGGCCCTAGAATAAACTATCCCTATCAAATCCCTTCAAAACAAATAGATATAAAGAGAACAAAAAACATAAGAAACAAAACAAAACTAGGTACGCCTAACACACATATATATATATAGTAACCAAACATGCAATCCCGACATGCATGTTTCGCTAAACTCATCAGGGGATAGAGTTGGTTAAAAAATCTCAAATATACTAAATGCAGGAATGGAGCCACAGTAAAGATACCACCCTGTGCCAAGTATGGAAGAAACAAGCACTAAGGTCAAGTGTTAACCATCAAAAAACATAGCACAAATATAAGTAGTACATAAAACTCCTAATGGTATTGCAGATATCAGATAACTAATCACAGATACAAAACAACACCATGGTATATCAATGAGTGGCCATAAGTGTTGGAAGATAGCACAGTTCAAACGCTAAGTATTCCTACACCAGGTATATGGAGTGCCAAACATACCTGGTAGGGAATGGGACGAGGCAGGGGTGCCCTTTGACTCCCCTGTTATACACCCTAGCCATGGAACGATTAGTGTTGGCTCTATGGGTTAACCCCAGTGTGCATGGTCTCCATATGGGAAGCCACCAGGTTAAGGCGGCATTATATGCTGACGACCTGCTTCTCTATGTTACCCAGCCACGGATCTCGTTCCCTTCGATATTAAGGGAATTTCAATGGTTTGGCCTTGTGAGCAACTTCAAGGTCAACCTCTCTAAAAGCATGGCTTTGAATGTTTCCATGCCCACTGCCGAGGTCGCCCATCTAGTTGCTGAGTTCCCCTTCAGGTGGTAGCCCCACTCCATTAAATATTTAGGGAATGAGATTACCTCTGATCCCACTATCCTTTTCAGGCATAATTATCTTCCTCTAAGAGAGGACTGAGGTAGACCTTCATAGATATGGTGTGCTTGGCCTTTCCTGGTTCAGCCATATTAACGTGTTAAACATAGACATTGTTCCCCGCTTCCTATATTTGTTTCAGGCCCTGCTGGTTCTGATTCTGAGCTCATTCTTTTCTAGGCTTCAGACGATCTCCAGCCATTTTGTCTGAGCTTCAGCTCACAGTCTACTATGCTTCCACACTGCAAAAGTGAAGGGGGTGCGGGTCTCCCTGACCCATACCTGTCCGACTGCGCCTCTTTGTTTTAGCCCCAATAACACCAGTCAAACAGTGGGTGACCATTGAGAGGGAATTACTTTGGGTTCCCCTCCCTCCCCTGCCTTGA
This sequence comes from Leptodactylus fallax, assembly GCA_947044405.1. Classification (NCBI taxonomy): domain Eukaryota; kingdom Metazoa; phylum Chordata; class Amphibia; order Anura; family Leptodactylidae; genus Leptodactylus; species Leptodactylus fallax. Next base: position 503,906 of record CAMRHE010000191.1, read on the forward strand.
ATTCCTGCCCACTATCGCCCGCAACACATCAGACATCCATTCCTGTCTGCACATTTCCTCTCGGTGTGGGACTCAATGTGCCATGGAGCCGGTATTGTGAGAGTCCCTGGACCCTTGACCCCGCTGTTCCCCCTCTGATTGACTCTTGTGCTGGTCTGACCAGGATGATGTAAGAATGCGCGAAGAACTGGGGAAGGGTTTCCTCCCTCCTCTTGATCAGCTGAGCGCATTCAATCCGGGCCTCTCCCTGTCCTAGCTGGAATACCACCAACTTCTTTGCTTTATCCACAAGTTTTCATTGCTGCCCTTCTCTCCTCTGCTCCTACCTCACTGGAAAAGGCCTTGCTGCAGACAGACACTCCCACGCGGGTCATATCCCTTCTTTATGTCATTCTCTTGGGCGAGGTCACCTCAGGGACTCCCCCATACACTGCAACCTGAGAGCGTGACCTGCAGATATCGATTTTTCCTGCTGACCGTGGCAGATCTTGTTTACTCATAAGCTACCCTTGTCATGCAGTGTGCAGGAGAAGAATTTCAAAATTCTAACCCTGTTGTATCGCTGCCCAGATCTCCTCCATAGGATATACCCAGGTGTGTCCGAATGGTGTTGGCACTATGGCACGGAGAGGGGCTCCCTTCTCCACATCTGGTGGGACTGCACGGGGATATGAACATTCTGGAAGTTTGTATTTGATCAATACCTTAAAGTTTGTGGTCGTGCCCTTGCGCCCTCCTTTCCTTTATCCCTGGTAAATTATCTAAGTTGAAGGGTGACCTCCTGCAAAACTTCCTCACGGAAGACAGAGAAGTCATCCCCAGGCACTGGTGCAGCCCTGCCTCTCCCTCTCTGCAGGAATGGCTCCAAGTATTACTCAAAATATGGCAGATGGAGACACTTTAAGTGGCAGACTTTGTTGACACCTCTAAGTTCGATGCTTTCTGGCAGCCATGGGTAGAGTTCTAGGAATCAGCCGACTTTATTAACTTTCTTTTGAATTTTCACTTTCTGCTCCGGGTGTAATCCTAAGCCTGCACTTTTCACACGATGTCTTCCCCATCTCACCCCTCATTTCCTCCCCCTTCCTGGAATTCATTGCTGATAACCGCACATCATGAACAGTAACTGACGCCAGCACCATCATCAATTACTGTTTTCGAACGTATCAGCGTCCGTAGCTGGTTTAAGTTTTTTTTTTTTTTTTTTTTATATATACTTTTGAGGTTTCAAGAAAAGTTTTGCTTATTACATAAATGTGGTCAACTTCATGCAGAGACAAACTAAACCCAAATTGCTTTGAAATGCTTTAATGGTTTCATGATTAATTTTTGCCAGTTTTATTGGTTATGTGACATATAGAGTTAGCTATCCTAAGAGCAATAAGAGTAGATTGCCTCATGCCTGTACTCTAAAATCTGCACCTTTATGGCCTTAGAATAACGGAACTAGTTTCAGTTTACCCACAGATGCAACCTTTCCTGAAACCTCTACATGTGGTAGACCTCCATTGTGCAATAAGAGTTTACCATGATTATAAGGAAAAAGTTATGCCTTGTATGCTAGTTTTCTGCCGTACAAACCATGAAAAAGTTGCAAACATTTGTGGTTGGTGTTTTGTGCAAACAATTGACATTTCCTTCCTAAAAGCTGGCATGTCATGGTCAATGCCATGGGCTTAATTTCTGATCATTTACACCTAAACATTGCCTGAAATCTACACCAGCCAATGTATATAGTGGGCAAAAAAAATATTTAGTCAGCCACCAATTGTACAAGTTCTCCCACTTAAAAAGATGAGAGGCCTGTAATTGACATCATAGGTAGACCTCAACTATGAGAGACAAAATGAGAAAAACATATCTAGAAAATCACATTGTCTGATTTTTTTAAGAATTTATTTGCAAATTATGGTGGAAAATAAGTATTTGGTCACCTACAAACAAGCAAGATTTCTGGCTCTCACAGACCTGTAACAACTTCTTTAAGAGGCTCCTCTGTCCTCCACTCATTACCTGTAGTAATGGCTCCTGTTTGACATTGTTATCAGCATAAAAGACACTTGTCCACAACCTCAAACAGTCACACTCCAAACTCCACTATGGTAAAGACCAAAGAGCTGTGGAAGGACACCAGAAACAAAATTGTAGACCTGCACCAGGCTGGGAAGACTGAATCTGTAATAGACAAGCAGCTTGGTGTGAAGAAATCAACTGTGGGAGCAATAATTAGAAAATGGAAGACATACAAGACCACTGATAATCTCCCTTGATCAGGGGCTCCACGCAAGATCTCACCCCATGGGGTCAAAATTATCACAAGAATGGTGAGCAAAAATCCCAGAACCACACGGGGGGGACCTAGTGAATGACCTGCAGAAAGCTGGGACTGATGTAACAAAGGCTAACATAAGTAACACACTACGCCACCAGGGACTCAGATCCTGCAGTGCCAGACGTGTCCCCCTGCTTAAGCCAGTACATATCCGGGCCCGTTTGCTAGAGAGCATTTGGATGTTCCAGAAGAGTATTGGGAGAATGTCATACGGTCAGATGAAACCAAAGTAGAACTGTTTGGTAGAAACACAACTCATTGTGTTTGGAGGAGAGTGAATGCTGAGTTGCATCCAAAGAACACCATACCTACTGTGAAGCATGGAGGTGGCAACATCATGCTTTGGGGCTGTTTCTCTGCAAAGGGACCAGGACGACTGATCCGTGTACATGAAAGAATGAATGGGGCCATGTATCGTGAGATTTTGAGTGCAAACCTCCTTCCATCAGCAAGGGCATTGAAGCTGGGTCTTTCAGCATGACAATGATCCCAAGCACACCGCCAGGGCAACGAAGGAGTGGCTTCGTAAGAAGCATTTCAAGGTCCTGGAGTGGCCTAGCCAGTCTCCAGATCCCAACCCCATAGAAAGCCTTTGGAGGGAGTTGAAAGTCCGTGTTGTCCAGCGACAGCCCCAAAACATCACTGCTCTAGAGATCTGCATGGACGAATGGGCCAACATACCAGCAACAGTGTGTGCCAACCTTGTGAAGACTTACAGAAAACGTTTGTTATATATCCTTTGGCAATGACAGAGGTCAAAGTATGGAGATGAACTTTTGTTATTGACCAAATAATTATTTTCCACCATAATTTGCAAATAAATTCTTTAAAAATCAGACAATGTGATTTTCTGGATTTGTTTTCTCATTTTGTCTCTCATAGTTGAGGTCTACCTATGATGTCAATTACAGGCCTCATCTTTTTAAGAGGGAGAACTTGCACAATTGGTGGCTGACTAAATACTTTTCCCCCACTGTATTTCAGAGCAGGTTCATGGCCCTGGCAGAGGATATGCCTAATTTATGACAAGATAGGAGTTTCATCATAAAGGCATCCTCCAGCTGTGCATGGATCATGAAGACAGGCATACTAAACACCAGTCTTCAATAATCTCCACCCCCATGTGCTGCACACAACGACCAAATCTTAATTTTGAGCATGCAGAAGGATATAGCAACTTTGTGTGCCAAGTTGGGACTGCCTTGCTTCACCCTTGTTAGCAATGTTTCTGGCTTCCCAGTGCCCTGACTCTTCCCCACTGCTAGACTAAACCTATTTTGCTACCAGGCAGTGACCTCTACTGTTCGGTTTTACATATATAATTGGAGTCCGCAAAGACAGACATTTAATATGCTTACATTTAACAGCAATGCAATGAAATTAGAGGGTTGGAGCCACATAGAAAACAAAAATAGTTCTAAATCCAGACAAAAATAAGGGTAAAAATGTGTAGAGTTCAAGCCGATTTTATTTGCATTATGCAAAACAGAACATTTTGTACAAAAGTAGCAGGTACCATTTCCCATACACGAGAACTGCCGTGCTGTTACAGAGACACATATATGTTAAAGTATTCTTACAGAAAAAAAAAAATATATAAAATATATCAAACTCCTCCACGTATTTACTGAAATTGTGCAATGAAAACCAGCGTCCTATAAATCAGCCTAAACAACCTTGACAGTTTACGCTGAACACTGCACTGAAACTTGTACCTCAGTCAACAAGTCCGGAAACACAGTGAAACACTATGACATCTGTTCATTGTGTCAGTCACTCTTGCTTCTCTTTGGGCTGTTGTCTTCATTTGCTGCTGACATTTTTTCTGCTGGTCTCTTCTTCAATGCCTTGACTTTACGAGTTTGTAGCTTACTCAGATCCTGTTTCTGCATATGGATTCTACCATACTGTGTTCCAAATGTATCATGAGATATGTTCTTCTTTTTCTTTGCCTATTTAGAACAAAAGCACATTATCAGCAAGAAAGCGTAGACTACAGTCATGGCCAAAAGTTTTGAGAATGACCCAAATATTATATTTTCACATGATCTGCTGCCCTCTGGTTTTTATGTGTGTTTGTCAGATGTTTTTATCACATACAGAAATATAATTGCATTCATATTATGAGTAACAGAAGCTTATATTGACAGTTAGAATGAGTTAATGCAGCAAGTCAATATTTGCAGTGTTGACCCTTCTTCTTCAGGACCTCTGCAATTCTCCCTGGCATGCTCTCAATCAACTTCTGGACCAAATCCTGACTGATAGCAGTCCATTCTTGCAGAATCAATGCTTTAATTTTGTCTGAATTTGTTGGTTTTTGTTTGTCCACCCGTCTCTTGATGATTGACCACAAGTTCTCAATGGGATTAAGATCTGGGGAGTTTCCAGGCCATGGACCCAAAATCTCTATGTTTTGTTCCCTGAGCCATTTAGTTATCACCTTTGCTTTATGACAAGGTGCTCCATCATGCTGGAAAAGGCATTGTGGAGCGCCAAACTGCTCTTGGACGGTTGGGAGAAGTTGCTCTTGGAGGACATTCTGGTACCATTCTTTATTCATGGCTGTGTTTTTAGGCAAGACTGTGAGAGAGCCGATTCCCTTAGCTGAGAAGTAACCCCACACATGAATGGTTTCAGGATGCTTTACAGTTGGCATGAGACAAGACTGGTGGTAGCGCTCACCTCTTCTTCTCCGAATAAGCTGTTTTCCAGATGTTCCAAACAATCGAAAAGGGGATTCATCAGAGAAAATGACTTTACCCCAGTCCTCAGCAGTCCACTCCCTGTACCTTGAGCAGAATATCAGTCTGTCCCTGATGTTTTTTCTGGAGAGAAGTGGCTTCTTTGCTGCCCTCCTTGAGACCAGGCCTTGCTCCAAGAGTCTCCGCCTCACAGTGCGTGCAGATGCACTCACACCTGCCTGCTGCCATTCCTCAGCAAGCTCTGCACTGCTGGTAGCCCGATCCCGCAGCTAAAACACTTTTAAGAGACGGTCCTGCCGCTTGCTGGTCTTTCTTGGGCGCCCTGGAGCCTTTTTGACATCAATGGAACCTCTCTCCTTGAAGTTCTTGATGATGCGATAGATTGTTGACTGAGGTGCAATCTTTCTAGCTGCAATACTCTTCCCAGTTAGGCCATTTTTGTGCAGTGCAATGATGACTGCATGTGTTTCTTTAGAGATAACCATGGTTAACAGAAGAGAAACAATGATGGCAAGCACCAGCCTCCTTTTAAAGTGTCCAGTGGTGTCATTCTTACTTAATCATGACAGATTGATCTCCAGCCCTGTCCTCATCAACACCCACACCTGTGTTAATGGAGCAATCACTGAAACGATGTTAGGTGGTCCTTTTAAGGCAGGGCTGCAATGATGTTGAAATGTGTTTTGGGGGATAAAGTTCATTTTCTAGGCAAATATTGACTTTGCAAGTAATTGCTGTTAAGCTGATCACTCTTTATAACATTCTGGAGTATATGCAAATTGCCATTAGAAAAACTGAAGCAGTAGACTTTGTAAAAATTAATATTTGTATCATTCTCAAAACTTTTGGCCATGACTGTAGAAAGCCGAACTTTGAGACAGTAGGCCAGAATTACTATTGAAAATGTGGCAGACGTCTGTACTTCAGAAAACCAATTTACATGTCTTACACCACCTTTGAGAGTTGTAGACACTTTCTGTGCCTTATCTCACACAGGACAGGGCTTACAAAGTGACACCATGTGCCCATCATTTTGGCCCTTTTTTTGTCGCAAAATAAACCAACTTATAGGTGGTGTAAACTTAGACTAGACACTCTAAAGATAAGACAGATTTAACATCCAGCTTCAGCCACTGGGAGAAATCTAGTAAATTTTGTGAGGAGCTCCTTCCCTTCTGTACCTGGCTGTGTGCCAAATCGGCAGTTTATACCCGCATATGACATTAAGTACGTTATTCCGGGTATAACAGTGTCATACATGTAGGCATAAACTGCAGTTTGGACAAACAGCAGGGCACAGATGTAAAGGAGCGATTTAACATCCAGCTTCAGCCACTAGGAGAAATCTAGTGAACTTTAAAAGTTAAAAATTTAAAATCTTAAAACAAGTCATGGATGTAATTGCAGCATTATATATAAGCTTTTTTTAAAAATAAATAAATAAATCAATCAAGTAAGTATTGGGTATGTGGTACCTGTAGGGCTTTAGGACGTTTCAGAGCCAGTTTGTATAGGTCATCAGAAGCCAGATGAGTCCTTCGCATCACAAAATCAAAAGAAGGCCCCATTTCTTCCAGTTCTATTCTAGGTGTCCTGCACCCAGACTTCTTCATCAGTACCCTGTTCACATTAACAGGAAAGAATACATAAAGAATCTAAAAATAAACTCTTGGCAGAGGAGTGAGGTCCTTATTGGGTAAATAGGCTGATTTGAGGAAAAAAGTTGGCTACACATATTAGATGTGTATTAGCCAATCCCAATAATTTCGGAGAGGCCTGCCACCCGTCTAATGTGTATGGGGCTTCCCTACACTGGAAATAGATCTTCATTTTATGTGGAATGTTGCAAAAGGTACTAAAATGTCATTTTTTTCATGCCTGCTTTCTAAAATAAGACTGATAGCTTCCATTGCTAGTTATTTATCGTACTTGTCAAAACTCAGGAGTCCATACATAATTTATTAACGGCCAGTTTGCTAGATGGGTGGTGACTGTCACACAAACCTATGTGTAGTCAGTTTTCACACTTCCATGTTAAAGCAATATAACAGTTTGGGGGCCTAATATGAAGATCTATAGTGCCACAAAGATAGGTCTACTAGTCTATCAGTCTGTAGTTTAGCAACCACTGTTCTAATACATTGCTCTTCAATAATGAAATCTGAATTTGTTTCCCAAAAACTGAACATTTTAACCCCTTAACGACTCATGCCGTACTATATTACTATAATAACAACAACAGAGAATCAACACATATATATTAAATATATCCGATTCTGTAGTTTTTTTTTTTACATTTTATTTCCAATACTTGTACATAGTTTGCCACCCGACGCATACAAAGGCCTCAGAAGTGACAGAGCAACTTTTAGTGCCTTCTTAATATTAAATTTTTTTTTTAGCAGTACTAGAGTTCCATTCTTGGGATTGATGGAGGTCCCAAGGGTCAGACCAACTAGTCAGGAACTTATTTCCTATCCATAGCCTAGGAAATAACTTAGTACAACTCCTTTAAAAGGTGGCAATGAGTGAGACACGTACAACAAAGAATTGATGGTATAAACATATAGCAGTCTATAGCTGTACCAGACTTCTGATCCAGCAGCAGCCAGAGTGATAACTGGCTGTGATAATTTCTAAACAAAAAAAAAAAAAAAAATGGAAAATGCAAGATCAGTAGAATGGGCATAAAAAAAACCTTGTATAATAAAGAAAGGACACTGGGATATATCTTTTAAGATGGCCATTTCTCATCCAAATGGTGAAAGGAGAGACTAGTTTGGGATCATCTGTCCTATCTACATAATTAATAAATTGACAAAAATAAACTATGAAAACCAAAACTAGGTTAATACTTACTTGTAGCTGCGCATAAAAATTTTCCCATCCACTGCTGTGAAATGCAAGACATGCTCAAGCCCAGCAAGTCGGATGGCAGACACAGCTGGTCCTCTAAAGAAATCTACAAATGACAAATAAAAACACCAGCTATGAATCAGGAAACGTGAACTAGAAACTAAAATATTATAAAAAGGTTTGTCTAATAATTTAAATGGAGTCCATTACATCAGTAAATTAGAACAGACAGTAAGCTCTTAAAAATAACGTAGTGTTATTGTTTGCTGTAGACATTTGACACCAAAGTATTATCATTCCAATAGTGTATATTGTTTTGTGTGTAGTTATTTCTTGGTTTAGGATGCTTTCACATAGTACAAGTATGAGTGGCAAATGTGAACCCAGCCTTACCAGGACTCACCTGAATATAAATCCATAATGGCCCTACCCTGAATAATATTAACTGGTGTCGGGGTATGCGTGATCCGCTGTCCCCTTATCATATACCCTCCCCTTTTTTTTTGTTCTTCCTTCTTTCTCTCTTTCTTTTCCCTTTCTCTACTTTATCATCTCTCTCCCTTTCCTATCTCTTTTGCCTCTTGTGGCACTGTATTTCTGACTTGAATTGCTTTTTTTTCTTTTTCCTTGTGGTGTACGGATATGTTGTTGTCTTGACACAAATATCCCCATGTTTTCTTATATGACTGAATGACAAAGTTTTAAAAAAAAACAAAAAAATGTGCATCTGAAAAAACACAAAAAAAAAAAAAAAAAAAAAAGCACACGAGTTTGGCTGTGGTATTTGATGAAGATGCTGTTTTTACAGGCGAAACAGTTTCACCTGTAAAAACTGTCACAGTGCCAAAAACCATAGCAAAAACTGCATGCATTTTGCAATGTGGTTTTAACTGCATTCTTAAAAAGGGATTCAAAGGACGCCATCAAACTAGCCACCGCACTTTGTGGGAGAAATTACGCAGAGCACAATCATACCATTTTTTGAAAAAGTAGGTTTGGAGATATGCAAATGTGGCTAAAGAGCAATGGGTGTGTCAGAGCCCATCTGCATCATTCTCACATTTTGAAAAACTGCTTTTTCAAGGAAATAGAGGATCTAAGGCACTATACTATATCAAGGCATGATGCTGTGAAAAATACACATATGGACAATATTGTTGTCTGGTAATTTCCTGCTGACAGACTCCCTTTAAAATCTATTTGTAATAGTGTCAGAGCTGTTAATTAGATTTTCGTTACCTATTAGCAAGCTTTTCAGTCTTCTATAGTCTTCATTTATCTCAAAAGCATCACCAGCAAATATCAGTAGTGGCTTTGTGCCTTCAGGACACTTGGCCGACTGTAAGACAACAGAGAACATCATAGTATACCATGCAACAAGCTGTGCATAAGCAAGCAACATCCATCCCTCCTCTCTCAGATACATTTAAAATAGTTTTATCATATGTAATATGATAAAATAAAATTAATCTTATGTTGCACAAATGGTAGCTTAGCTGTAACATTTCTGTTAGCAAAATATGAAAGTTAGAGTACAAATACACTAGAACAGAGGATTACTGCTAGAGCAATGTGCCACAATGTATTAAATTCATTGGCACTCTCTCCTGTGAGTGACAGAGCTTTAATACTTGCATGTGGCCAATGTAATACAAACTGTGGGAGAGATTTACTAAACAAAATGTGCAGAAATTGACAATTCAGGCCAAAATGTTTTAGGCACTCTTAGACTCATCTGACAAGGCTGTAGTTTAGCACATGAGGAATGTGGCTTAAGATGGACAAAATTTTGGTGGAAAGTAAACAATTAACAAGTGGTACAGACAGACTAGACAATCTAAAGGAGCAATGGATTCATCATACAGAACGAGTTACAGTGATAAATCAGGTGCAAAATAAAACTCTAACACTAAATATTAGAGAGGATTAGTAAATCTGTCCCAGTGTTTTTTTTATTGCTCATAGCTGTATATTAAACATACTTTAACTTTAAGCTTGTTTTAATTTAAGTTCTTTCACCAAGTGTTCTGCCGCACATGGCATTTTGATCCTTTTGTTTAATGCCGTAAAAAAAACAAAAAAAAAAAACTATATTATATTCAGTAGAGACCAAAAGTTTGGACACACCTTCTCATTCCAAGAGTTTTCTGTATTTTCATGACTATAAAAATTGTAGATTCACACTGAAGGCATCAAAACTATGAATTAACACATGTGGAATTATATACTTAACAAAAAAGTGTGAAACAACTGAAAATATGTCTTATATTCTAGGTTCTTCAAAGTAGCCACCTTTTGCTTTGATTACTGCTTTGCACACTCTTGGCATTCTCTTGATGAGCTTCAAGAGGTAGTCATCTGAAATGGTTTTCACTTCACAGGTCTGCCCTGTCAGGTTTAAAAAGTGGGATTTCTTGCCTTATAAATGGGGTTGGGACCATCAGTTGTGTTGTTCAGAAGTCAGGTGGATACACAGCTGATAGTCCTACTGAATGGAGTGTTAGAATTTGTATTATGGCAAGAAAAAAGCAGCTAAGTAAAGAAAAACGAGTGGCCATCATTACTTTAAGAAATGAAGGTCAGTTAGTCCGAAAAATTGGGAAAACTTTGAAAGTGCCCTCAAGTGCAGTGGCCAAAACCATCAAGCGCTACAAAGAAACTGGCTCACATGAGGACCGCCCCAGGAAAGGAAGACCAAGAGTCACCTCTGCTGCGGAGGATAAGTTCATCCGAGTCACCAGCCTCAGAAATCGCAGGTTAACAGCAGCTCAGATTAGAGACCAGGTCAATGCCACACAGAGTTCTAGCAGCAGACACATCTCTACAACAACTGTTAAGAGGAGACTGTGTGCAGCAGGCCTTCATGGTAAAATAGTTGCTAGTAAACCACTGCTAAGGACAGGCAACAAGCAGAAGAGACTTGTTTGGGCTAAAGAACACAAGGAATGGACATTAGACTTGTGGGAAATCTGTGCTTTGGTCTGAGGAGTCCAGATTTGAGATCTTTGGTTCCAACCGTGTCATTGTGCGACGCAGAAAAGGTGAACGAATGGACTCTACATGCCTGGTTCCCAACGTGAAGCATGGAGGAGGAGGTGTGATGGTGTGGGGGTGCTTTGCTGGTGACACTGTTGGGGATTTATTCAAAATTGAAGGAATACGGAACCAGCATGGTTACCACAGCATCTTGCAGCGGCATGCTATTCCATCCGGTTTGCGTTTAGTTGGACCATCATTTATTTTTCAACAGGACAATGACCCCAAACACACCTCCAGACTGTGTAAGGGCTATTTGACCAAGAAGGAGAGTGATGGGGTGCTACGCCAGATGACCTGGCCTCCACAGTCACCAGACCTGAACCCAATCGAGATGGTTTGGGTTGAGCTGGACCGCAGAGTGAAGGCAAAAGGGCCAACAAGTGCTAAGCATCTCTGGGAACTCCTTAAAGACTGTTGGAAGACCATTTCAGGTGACTACCTCTTGAAGCTCATCAAGAGAATGCCAAGAGTGTGCAAAGCAGTAATCAAAGCAAAAGGTGTCTACTTTGAAGAACCTAGAATATAAGACATATTTTCAGTTGTTTCACACTTTTTTTGTTAAGTATATAATTCCACATGTGTTAATTCATAGTTTTGATGCCTTCAGTGTGAATCTACAATTTTTATAGTCATGAAAATACAGAAAACGCTTGGAATGAGAAGGTGTGTCCAAACTTTTGGTCTGTACTGTATACATACACACACACACCGCAGTGCGCTAATGAATATATTTTGGTCACTTCACTTTGCCCAAAAACAGCAATAAAAAGATCAAAAAGTCATACATACCAAACATTGGTACCAATAAAAAGTACAACTTGTCCCACAAATAAAGAGCCCTGACATAGCTCAATCAACAGTGTAAAAAAAAAAAAAAAAAAAAAAAAAAACACCACACACATTTTTTCCAAGCTAAGGGTGGTCAAATTGGGTGTGTGTTATTAATTAGAATATCAGAATGCATATTAAAATAGGTTGAATTGTTTTACAGGACTTACGTTGATGACCTATCCTTGCATACTATTCTTTACGCACTAGTAGTCAAGCAGGACAATATTTTTTTGCTCTATTTGTGCTTATAGATGAGCAGACCTGTCCTTATAATATGTTTCCCGGACAAATGGCATTTGAATGTACCGTATACTTACGTGAAAGTTACCAAATTCTGCACCTGCCAGGCAGTATTTTCCACATTCAGGTGGAATTTGGAGCTGAATTTGAGGTGGAATCGACCTCAAACTCTGTGCCAAATTCCACTGTGTGAAAATACAACCATTAGCAGAGATCACCTACAAGCCAGAGAGGGAGGGGGGTTTAATATAACATTGGTTTATAGGAGTATTCTAGTCACAATATTTCAAACGGGATCACCAGAGGTAGCTGAAGTGCAGTGCTCGGCTCTCTGGCAGTCCCAATGAAATGAATCGAGGACGGGCATGCATTTCTGTTCATCACTATGTTCAAACTGGGGTGCAAAACACCCCAATCTTGTGATTGGTGAAGGTTCCATGAGTCGGACCTCCAAAAATAAGCAACTTACCTCCTGACTTGTGGATAGGGGGTAACTTGTGGCCGATATAGCTCTATAACTATAATTCAAACATGTTCCTAGGGAAGATTTATGATACACAGAATTTTTCAGATGGCTTACTAAAAAGGCAATGACAACTTTTAAGCCAGAGTGACTGTATAATTCTTATAATGAATTTAGCAAGGTACTGAAACAAAGATCATGTGTCTCAAGGTGCTTAACCAAAGCTCTAAAACATACCTTAACATCTTGTAAGGACACAAACTTTTCCAAGCCAAGCTCAATCATATCAAGCACGTGAAAATCAAACATCCGGCCTAGGTACAAACACATATAGTTACCATGAGTGAAAAGTTAACATGATCTTTGCATTATCAGAATCCCAAGTATATAAAAACCACAAGAGCTCAAAGTTTTCCAAAAAAATTTAAATCTGAGTTTGTTACTATAATAATGTATGCTCTTCAATACATCTCTGTTCTAGGGTCGTTTGAATCTACATTAAAACAATAATACAACATGGCTTTAAAAATACTATTCTAAAGCAAATACCATTTTAGAAACTGACAAGATGCTCTGCTTAAAGAGATATAGTAGGTGCATCTAAAATTATGGGGCTGATTTATTATGGCTTGTGGGCCAGAAAACTACACGTCATAGAAGGTCACTTTTTTTTTTAAAGAATTTTTGTGCAAAAATTGTGACGAAGTTTTATATCCCACACTTTTTTCAAAGGGAGCATGGCAGTAGTTGTGGTGGAAGCAGGGCCATATTTATCATTTTTGCCAGTTTTCTAGCATACATCTTGCATATATTTCCGTTTACACAAACGGACCCTGAAGAACGCACCAACTCATGCATGCAACTCATCATGTTCCAGCAGAGCAGGGATTATCAAGGCCAGCGTGGAAAATGCCAGTCTTGATAAATCAGCCCCTATGTGCATGAGCTTAATCATCTTGCTGGCACAGAGGGCTTTTTCTATTAGAAATTTGGTATGTCTAACACTTATAAACAACTGCAAATAATTACTTAGATTTGTGCACAGATTCCAAAAGTCAATCCAAGTCCAAATGGGAGCAGCTGAGAGGTTTCTTCTCAGGCAGCCACAAGCTATGCCCCCCTGAGTGCACAAGTGCCCAGACCTGCCATCCTGCTAATATCTGAGACATCCTGAGTACTTGGCATTCCTCCCCCTTGGCTTGGAGACCCTGAGGGGTTTCTCCTGGGGTCCATTTCCACTGTGGATCTGACCTGATGTCATCTTGGCCCTTCTTCTCGCCTCCGGATTGCCATTTCTCCTCTTGCCTGCCTGTGGCCATCACTCCTGGTGCACCACTGCCCTCTCTGTCCCCTGGATGGTGTTAGGACCTGTGGGGCCGGCCATCTTCTTCCCTGGTCGGGCAGCCCGTGTGTCTGAGCAGGCACCACCATCTTGGATTTGCAGGGCCTCATTCCGGCACAGACAAGTGCTGAGCCTCTTACCCTAGAGACTCTTCGGCCTCATCCTTCCCCCACCAGACCGCTGACTAGAGGATAGTAAGGGGGAAAGAAGCCCTGCTGTGTCCTGGGCTGATTGGTATCTGTCCCCCCTCCTAACATGCTACAAACATACATGCTACCAACCTGTGACTTGCCTGCAGCTCAGCCATCCTGGGGTTTTCTTGCACCCCCTTTCCCTGTCGTGTGCCAGCCACATATATCTCCTACCAGCCTGTGTATCATCTTCGGTTACTATCTATATATCTCCATAGTCCTCTGGCCCATCTAGTGGCTGAATTGCAGTACTACAATTTACTGAATTTCCCCACTGTGGGACTATTAAAGGACTATTATTATTATTATTATTATTATTACAAGTGTCTTCTATTCTGCAGTACTTTTGCTTGTGGATTATTCTCATTGTAAATTTATTGGATGCACAAAAAAACCTGAAGAGCAAAATCTCTAAACCTCCCTGTGATGAGGAATCAGTGAATGGGAAGCCTTTCATTCCTTAGAGGATTTAACTGAGTACCCACCCCTTCACTTACACAACTGTGGCAAAATTTCAGACCAGTGCAGCAAAGAAATTGGAGCAATTCGATAGGTCACAGGGTGTGCCTTTACAGACTCTCTTGCCTTCTCTATCATTATTCCAGGACTCCACAAGTCCGCTGCATCCTCTCTCCGCAAAAACGTCCTGCCTCTCCATCCCACAAGGACCAAAAATTTGCTGAACCTTTGGCTGCTATTGTTGGTTACTAAGATGGATGAAGTTAAAAAAGGACTTTACTATTCTCTGTCATTACATGCAGAAATTGTGAGAATCTACTTCCGAGACAGAGCATAGAATTCTCAGATGTGAAGGATGCTCAAAGCCCCATCCCGCTCAAATTACTGACTTGCAACATCAAATGGCAGCATCTATTGATGGAAGACTTTGAAAACCAACTTCGGTGCAACAACATCCCGATAGTTGGCCTCCCTGAAAAGTCTGAAGGCCCCGATCCTGTGCCCTTCTGGGAAAATTGGTTTTAAGACTTCCTGGGTGCAAACACCTTCTCACTGTTCTTTGCTATAGAACGAACACAACAAATCCGTTAGTCCTGGTCCTCATGGACGCCCACCAAGTCCACTGATGGCCAGACTCCTACACTTCAGAGGCAGATGCCATCCTTCGAGCCATCAAGAGTTAAGGAAAAAATCCTCTACAAACAACTGAGTTTCCTTCTACCCCAAATACACTGCATCAATCAGGAAGCAACATACTCAATTCACTGAAGTTCGCAGGAAAATACGGAATTAGGAGTTCCGATATGCTTATGCTGAGGGGCTGTCTTTGAATATGGGAATAAAAATGGTAAATTGTAAGCCTGCTTAGCTCACTGTGAACACCCTTCATTGTATCTAGAGATAGTGTTACCTGTACAGCCCCTGCAGAGATCAACCATTTTTTTATGATTTCTACTGTGAGTTGTATGATTCTAAACGCTTTGTTTCTTCGCAGGCGATAGCTGAATATTTTGACTGGGCCCTCTAAGGTGCCTCACTGCACCCTAGGCCAATGAGCTGCATGCTGCACTCCCAGAGAAGATTGAGAAGACTGTGCACTCTCTATCTCCTGGGAAGGAAACAGAATTAGATGGCCTGATTGCTGACTGGTTCTGAGATGGCTGTGATATGCTTAAACCCAAACTACTTGAAATTTTTAATGCTGACCTGGCTTGGGATATATTACCTTATTCTATGTGCAAGGCCCTTATTGTAGTCCTCCTAAAGAAAAAGAGGGATCAGTCCACCCCCCGATTCATACTGCACTATCTCACTCCTTAATTCTAACGTCAAGGTTTTGGCTACACAGCTTAATCACATTATCCTATCACTGATTCCCCCGGATCAGACCGACTTTATGCCAAGGAAGGGCACTGATATTAATGTTCAGCATCTCTTTCTTAATACAGATGCCACACGTCATGACTCCAATTTTGGTTTAGGTCTCTTTCTAGACTCCATTGAATGGCAATACTTGTAGCTTCTCCTTTCCAAAATGAGCTTTGGCCCTCAATTTTTAGCCTTGGTTGGGTTATTAGAATCAGTAACCTAGAGCTAGAGTGAGAACAAATCTGGATATAGCTGATGCTTTTCCCTTGAGGAGCAGGACTTGACAGGGCTGTCTGCTATCCCTATTGTTGATGATACACTTGTATACCTGGCTGATGACTGCCCCTACCTGGCTTCTTTACTATCTCTTATTGAAGCATTTGGATCTTTCTCTTGCTAGTCAGTGAATTGGTCTAAGTAAGTGCTCTTCCCTCTGTCTCCACAATATACTCCGTGGCAGGATCTTTCAACCCTACTGCAGATACTTTTACAATTTAAATACCTAGGGGTTCAGCTGTCTCTTAACTTACTGGAGTATCAAATGATCCCAGATCATATCCAATGTATTTGGAAAGTCTTTAGAGACAGTTTTTTTTTTTTTTTTTTTTTTTACAGGCCCCCCCCCATCATTCTGCACTCAATACCCTATACAGACAAAATGAGAACACCATTTTAGAAGTTCATGCAAATTTATTAAAAAGAAAAACTAAAATTTTGCATGAACATAAGTATTCTGACCTTTGCTATGACACCTGAAATTTAACTATGGGACCTCCCAATTCTCTTTACCATTTTTTAGATGTTTCTAGACCTAAAATGGAGTCCACCTGTGGTAAATTCAGTTGATACGAGCAAATAAAGTTTCACAACTGACAATTGATATCAGAGCAAAAAACAAGCCAAGAGGAGGAAAGAACTGCCTGTAGAGCTCAAGCCTGGATTGTGTAGAGGCACAGATCTGGAGAATGGTGCAAAAAAAAAAAAAAAAAAAAATTCTTAAAATGGAAGAAGCTCCAAAGATTCTGTGTGCAGATGGAGGAAACATCCAGAAAATCAACCATCACAGCAGCACTCCACTAATCTGGGCTTTAAGGCAGAGAAAGAAATCTCTCCTCAGTAAAAGAGAAATGAATGCCTGAATGGGATTTGCAAAAAAGCACCTAAATGACTCTCAGACTGTGAAAAACAAATTCTTTGGTTTCAAGAAAACAAGACAGGGAGATTGGTCAGGGTTGAAGGAAAGGATGGACAATAACCATAAGCACACAGTAAAGACAACACAGGAGGGGCTTAAGGACAACTATGTGAACGTCCTGGAGTTGCCCAGCCAGATCCCTGACATGCCACGAGCCACACTGCTCACTCGCCATAGAAATTGTAGCAGCAAGTGTTGGTACTGCAACACTGTCCAATTGAAGTCTACACCAGGCCTGGCATGTAAATATTAGTAAGAGCCGCGCTGCCTCAATACTGGTGATCTGATGTAGGTCTCAGGTGTCGGACCTCACCACATATCTAATATTGATGGCCTATGATAAAGATAGGTCATCAGTACTAAAAATCAGATAAGTAAAGGTAGCGTCCTAGGCAGTCACCCACCCACTCTGGGTGTTACTTTTCTCTTTGTAAATAAGATGTTTCCTTGCACAATATGTTAACGCTGACTGAACAGTTTCTGTGCATAGGGACATGTTCTACTGACAGGGGGAATGATAATCTTAACCTAATCTATTTTATTTAGTGAATGAAGCAGTAGTCTCTGGACACCATTTAATACTAGCACAAGCCCTCTAAAGGAAAAGGCAATGCACTTCAATTACATAGCTGAGGATTCCCTCATAGCCTACATATCCACAAGGCAGATTGCTGCTACCTGCTTTAACACCTCCGTGAAAACTATTAAGATGCAAGTAAGATGCCAGAGCTCATTTTGCCACTAGGGGTGTGATTTTGGAAAAGCAAGAAAAAAAAAGCAAGCAGCAGCCAGTTCTTCATGTAAATCCTGTCCTGGCCGATTCCCTGCTGTTGGAGGCAAGGGAACAGCCCCACTTCTCAGCTGCTCCACTGTCATCTAATATTTGTGCAGTCATGTTCACTGCCTCTGAAATCCTGTCACCCTAAACAGAAACTACCATATTAAGCCCTGCCCAGACTCCACTCCAACCCCTCTGCATTTACTATAAGCATGCAAAGTTGCAAAACATGAACATTTTAAAGAGATATACACAATTATGTCCACCAATGTATACAGTCCAACTTACCAAAGATCAAGTTGTTAGGACGTTTCTTATTATGAGACCCAAATACAAATAATGAGCAGTCAGATTTCTTAGAAAAAAATTCCTAGAAAAGACAGAATAATTTTAGAATATATGGTTAGTGAAGTGGAATTGAGAATTGACAAACAGTTCATCCAGAGCCACATGGGCAGTAATAAAGGTTAAGGGGCTGCAAACTTGCTGGGATCTACAGTCAGGGCTGTGGACTCAGAAGCCCAAACCAGTGACTCCAACTCCTATTTTTCCACAGCCTGTCTCAGACTTCTGCTCCGACTCATTCATTAATGGCTGACAGCCATGGACATACTGAAGCAGTAAAGATCCTCCAATTCATTAAAAAATCTGGTAATTGAATTCCTATGAAAGTAAAAATGCCTATAATGATAAAATATTAATAATTAAAAACCTCAGCGTTTTACAGTCACAGCAAAGTGGATGGGATCCTAGCGAATCCCATGCCCACTTTGCGGTAAAATACACGATGCAGACATGCGGCAATTTCCAAAACCGTTGTCAATTATATCTACGGAAACGCCAGCGGTTTCCCTACAGATATAATTAAAGCAGAAAGTATGCAGAGGAAACCTCTGTGCAAACTTTCTGTGCAAAGTGCTGCGGGAAGGACTGCGATGCGTTGCCGCCGTGGCTTTTCCCGTAGCGCTTTTTTGCTGCGGGACGTCAGGTGAGGCCTTAGGCTGGATTTATACAGTGCTTTTTTGCTGAAGAACTGCATGCAGTTATTAACTGCAGTAATGAGTATCTCATGTTATTATGCATTTCACTTGTAATGGCCATTAAACTGAAAACCTCTGGTGAACTGGCTGTTATCATATAGAGGTTCTTGTCCTTTATGGTCCACACGTGGCTCTGACTTCAAAAACTGCATCAGAATGCCTGACTGTAAACTATTACCCTAACCCTGCATTACACAACTGAGTTTCACCGTGAGACTGTGTGTTTGTGTGTTCGCCGGATTTACTAGCTTGAACATCATGCCGGGAGAGTGGCTGGCTCCTAGCATCACAGTTATCTATGCTGCTATATTTACTACAGACAGTATGTCTCTGGGAGACAGGGACTCCAAGCATCATAGATAACTATAATGCTAGGAGTCTAGCTTCTTGCATGGTGTTCAGGCCGGTAAATCCGGCCAACACATGGTTGTGTGAATACGGCCTTAGGCTGGTATAGCTCCAAAAAAAAAAAGTATAAAGGAAAGACCAATGCATTTCACTTTTGTGTCCACCCACAAAGAGGCTTAACACAGCTGGACACTGTGTTCCTAAGCAAGAACAGCCAGACCGGCAGCAAAGTCCAAAAAATTCTATGGAATGCAAAATATAGTCCCTGTACAAATTCTAACCTACAGCTTTAAAGGGAGTATGTCAGCAGTGAATTGGTTATACGCCTAATCAGGGTGTGTTTGTGGGAATTTTTACCTGTTCGTCCAAAGGAGCATTTGTGAGGTCACACAGACACTGATATTAGACAAGAGGGCCTGGCTCACAAACACCCTTCTAGGTCATACCAAAAGTGTTTGATGGGGTCGAGGTCACGGCTTGGTAGGGGACAGTCAGGTTCTTCCACACCAAACCCACCCAATCATGCCTTTATGGACCTTGCTTTAAGCACTGGGACAGTGTCATGCTAGAACAAAAAAGGGTCTTCCCCAAACTGTTTCCAAAGTGGGAAGCATAGAACTGTCCAAAATACCTTCACTGGGACCAAATGGCTTAAAATTTACAGTTAGCAAAATGCAGTCAGGCAGGTAACATTCTCATGGGTGTAACCAAACTCAGACAAATAGAGCAGCATGATTCGTCATTCCATTGAACATGTCTTCCCCAGTCCAGAGATGGAGTACTTTACACCATTCTATCCTTTACTTGACAACTATGCCTAGTGTGATAAGGTTTGCAAACAGCTGCTTGGACATGGAGACCTACGCCATGAAGCTGCTGGTGCATAGTTTTTGTGCAGATGTTAACGACAAAGGAGGTTTGTAACTGCAGAGTGTTGGTAACTTATGTACTACGCGCCTCAGCACCCAGTGACCCCAAGTCTGTAATGTTATGTGATCAGTCACTTTGTGGCTGAGTTGTTGTGGTTCCTAAACACTTATACTTTTCAATAATACCATTGTGAAATATCTAGGACTAAAGATATTTCATGGACTTACGGCAATAATATACAACAGTACCATACTAGAATTCAGTCTTTAGATCAACCCATTCTTCACAGATGTTTGGCAGGGTTGTCACACACAATGTACATGGATACAGATATAGCCACATCCAGTCCTAAGGTCAACGGTCCTTTCACTCCTCTACAACTGAAGCACCAATTGATTTCAGCTGCACTTAGTCACTGGTCACGTGGTTTTGTTGTTAATGCGCAGCCAGTAATTGTGAATACAGCCTGACCTCAGCCAAGCTGAATGTAGGAGAGCCACTTCAACGAGAGCACAGGAGATATCCAAGCTCCCATACTTTGGCTGAGTCACATCCAGAACAGGTAAGCCTACATTCAGCGTGAATCCACAAGGGGTAGAAAACACACTCCATTCTCAGCAGTCAGACACCCACCAACCAGCTATTTATCCTCTTTCCGATGGACTGAGGATAAATATTCTTTATGGCGTAGCCTCTTTAATTCCTTCCCCCGACAGGCATTTTTGAATTTTCCTTTTCGACTCTCTGCTTTCCAAATCCGATAACTTTTGAGGGCTTAATGTTTGCGGGACAAATTGTACTACGTAATGGTGCCATTTAATATTCCATACAGTGTACTGGGAAGACGTTTTTCTTATATTTTAACCCCATTAATATATTTTTACGTTTTTAGACCGGACATTTTGGGATGCAGGCATGTATAATTTGTTCTTACTGATTTTTTATTTCAAAGGGGCTGGAGGGGGGGGGGGTGATTTGAATTTTTTTTTTTTTTTTTAATTTTTGAAGGTCCCATAATAATTTACCAACTAAACATGCACACACTTGCTTATACTTACCAGGGATGTTGGATCTTCAAATGGCCTGGCCATATTTTTCCTATACAGATAAACTGCCTGATTAATATGACAGATCAAGCATGCAAATAGGTATATAGGCAACAAAATAAACTACCAGGTTCAACACATATAAATTATACCTGACAGTAGGAAATATAACTCAGATTAATAGACTGAGTGACTATTTCCATGGTGTAACCAGGTGAATATACTCTGGGTAAGCAATGGCTCCCCCTCACATGCAGATCTGCTTTAGAATCACAGCATACCAGGATGCAACAAATAATTGTAATGTGCTTTAGCACCCAGTAGCTGGGGGTGGGGTCATTACAAAGTTATAAATAAATAAATAAATAAATAAAAAAAGTTATTCTAGCTTAGTTAGTCCAGCTTTTATCCAGAACAGTACTTTATGGGTAGTTTCTAGAAAAAAAATTCAAAGCTCCTAGGGTAGAATACCGCTGTTACACAGCAAGCAATGAGACATGCCAAAACTTTGTCCTCTCATGGACACGTAAGGAAAAACCTCTGAGCAGTTTTTACATCCAGTATAGCTCCATAGGAGTGAATAGCCAACATATTACATGCAAAATTTTAGGATATTTATATAACTGAAAATAACTATATATGGTTTATAACTTACCTTTTATACATTACACAGTATGGTTTTTTCAACGAGTGCTGAAAAACAAAAATCTATGTCCAGTATATCATTTTTATTTTTTAGTTTGGGCACTGAGATCATTTACTACAGCATCTAGGTGTTATATTATAAAGCTGGAATCACACAGGCAAATTTTAAAATAAGTTGAGACAAGGAAGGAAGAGTGTTGAGGAAAGACATGCACTTCTGTCTTTTTATCTGTTCCACTAAGGATGGAGGTCCATTCCCCATCAATCAGGAGAACTGGGGTATTTTGCACCCAATTTGAATGTAGCAGCAAGTCAGAAAAGTCTTTGGGAGCTAGCGAAGTATGACGCTTGGGATAGGGGTTAACTTGTTATCAGACTACCCCCTTTAAATAGCTGCAGCAAAATCAGCATTAAACTGAATTACTCCAGTGTAATAAATTTGGCCCTAGACAAATACATGCTTCATGGGCTTCCAAACAAAGCAGCTACCCTTAAAGGGGTTGTCCTGGAATTACAGATCTTTGCCAGGAGGCTGGGGAAGATGAGAAATAAAAAAAAAACAACAAAAAAACACCACACCCATTCTCACCCGTCCTCAGCGCTCCCCACCAGTCCAGTGGGGGCTTGTTGCGGTGGAAGTCTTTGCCACATGTGACCACTGAGAACAATCAGTGGCCTCAGCAGGCACAGGAAAGGTCACGGGAAACAACGCTGCGCTAGGGACAGGCGAGTATGTGTTTGTTTTTTTTCACTTTCCCGCAGATGAGTTGAATACAATGATGAAGGTGTCACCACTGTGCCCCTGCCCAGAGAGCTGTAGGTGTGATGTGGTGACGTTACTCACATAGCGACTGCAGCTCCCTGAACACTCTGGTAGAAGAGACCTCAGACAGAGCAGCAGGGGAGTGAGGAGAGGTGAGTATCAGTGTTTTTTTATGTTAAACTTTGGGGGCATCTGGAAGGAGGACATTAGACCGGAGGGGCAGCTGGAAGGAGGACATTAGACCGGAGGGGCAGCTGGAAGGAGGACATTAGACCGGAGGGGCAGCTGGAAGGAGGACATTAAACCGTGGGAGTAGCTGAAGGGGGACATGTCTGCCTCTAGTTGCCCCCAGTTTAATGTCACCCTTCAGTTACCCCTACGGTTTAATGTCCCGCTTCAGTTGCCCCCAATTTGTCCCCCTCCAACTACCCCCACGGCTTAATGTCAGCCTCCAGCTGCCCCATAGTTTAATGTCCCCCTCTAGTTTCCCCCAGTTTAAACTGGGGCATCAGGAGAGGGACTTCATACTGTGGGGTGATTGGATGGGAACATTACAATGTGGGGGCATATAATGTTAGGGTGACTGTAGGAGCATTATACTGTGTGGGGGCACAAAGGAAAATGGATGAGAATGGGCGGAGTCAACAGAAGTGGGTGGAGCTAAATTTGCTACAGAGTGCATAGTGCCGCACATTCTGTGCCTCTTTCTGCCCTTTGAAAGTTGGAAAATATGCTTTAAGTATTGGAGGAAAGAACCATCCACCCACATAGTCATACATACCAGATCTTTGAGCGCCTGGGTCACAGTCATGTTGGCATTCCCCCCTTTAATAAGCATAGCATTTTTGTCGTTCTCAGTAAGTTTGGGTTCTCTGTGCTGAAGGAATCTCTTTGATCTCCTTGTTTTCGGTTTTCTATAAGAGAAATCAGAGGGTTACTTGATCATATCCATACACAGGCGACTACTCCGGTATGACAGCACGAGAGGAAGCTGGAGAATGAAGAGAACTTCATCATCATCCAAGAAACCTGTGAGAATACCGACAGGAAGTCCCGTATAGAAAGGTGTCTGCTCCAAGGAGCCCGTTACTCACATTACACGATCTAACTCCGACATTGTGAAATCTCATCCACACACGTGTTTACTCCACAGAACTTTCCTCTTCGTCTCAGGATAATGACGTCACATTCTCCCGGCGTGTTCTTGCGCATCACCAAACCGGAAGCATTGAGACTATAAGAAAGCGTTATTTGTAGAGCGTATCGTACATTTGTAGGTTGACACCTAGCGGACTGGAGGAGTATACAAAAGAGCTATATGTTCATCTAACCACGTATATTTCACTTATGGTTAGATGGTTGTTTCACCCTTCCTATTTACTGTAAATTCTCTAATAATACAAGTCTGCCTAGAGTTCCAGTAAAGTTCCTGCCAGCACCACATCACCTTCATTTGTACAAGCACAGTGGCTAGTCACTATGGGAAGCTGTGTATAGTACTATAACTTGAGGGACAGGCCACCAGTGTATAAGTTCAGGAGGATCCCATTAGGCTAGGGTTACACAGCGACTTTGGTCATGACCAGATGTGTAAATTGAAGCTTGTGGGCCCCACTGCAAAATCTGTAATGGGGCATTCTTTTTCCATTTAGAATAATAGTATATTTTATATGGCAGGTCAGGTGACAACTGCTACCGCTGGCCATGACTTTTGTCCTGCAACTTCACCAATATAAGTGGATGAAATCACAGTGCAACCTCAACTGCAAGAAAATTGTGCACTACTACATTTTTTTTTTTTTTTGCAACTAGAAGTCACAATTGCAGCACCCTTGAGGCCACTATGCGACTTCATTTTCTACATTACCTTACTGTTCGGGGCTGCATTGGATCCCAGTACTATGCATACCTCCCAACTATCCCGGATTCAGCAGGACATTCTGGGTGCTGTCCCGGTCGGTGGGAGGTATGTCCCAGCTTCAACTCATATTCGTCTGGAGGACGCAGATCAGTTGCATACAATGGTGAAGCAGGGAGTCGTCAGCACCCTGCTTCACCATTCGGCCCATGTCTCTGCTTCGGGAGCTATAGGCACAATGCAATGAGGTCACTTACTTCCTGAAGGCTCCAGACCAGAGACAGCAATTAACAACAGGAGAAGGGGTGTGCTGAGTATTAGTGTTTTATGTTTGTTTGTTACTGTGGGGGCAGCTGGAGGGGGACATTAAAGAGGTTGTCCAGTTGGTCTCATTGGGACACCTACTGTAGTCTACGAAATCTCTAACACTTACTCTTCCCTCCTCCCTTTTTTTTTTTGCTGCCTCCCCTGATTCTTCTGTGTTTCTTGTTGCATTCGCTCATTTTTGTTCCAGCATTTGTACAACACATGTTATGCTGTTTTGCCTCCTGTTATGTCACAATATTATTTTATGCAATTGTATATTTTCTTGATAATCTTTAATAAAAATCACAGTTAAACAAAAAAAAAAAAAAGAGGCTGACCAGGATAAAACTTTTTTTTCTAAATTAGGCCAGGGGTCTAATGTCCCAGGTGCTCTGGTGCCACCTGGTCCTGCTCCATTGATATTTTCTTGCAGCGGAAGTCCTCGCTGGCTATGACGTCCCAGGTCCCTTTCCTTAGGCTGCTGATTGGTGGCCAAAGGAAAGGACCCGGGGACATCACAGGTAGTGATGTCCCTTGTCCTTCGCTGAGGTTAATTGACCTCAACGGTAACGTGAGGCAGGGACTTTGGCTGGAAGAAAACATCGGAGCAGCAGGACCAGACAGGCTGGGAGGCCCCAGAAGCATGAGAATCGGTGAGTATGTTTTTTTTTTTTTTAATGTTTTTCACCTCCCCCAGACTAATTAAAAAAAAAAAATTATCCTAGACAACTCCTTTAAACTGTGGGGGCAGCTGGAGGGGGACATTAAACTGTTGGGGTAGCTGGAGGGGGACTGAATTTTGTTGGGGTAGCTGGAGGGAGACATTAAACTGGGGGCAGCTGGAGGGAGACTGAATACTGTGGGGGCAACTGGAGGGGAAATTATAATGTGGGGCATTATGTGTAGTGGCGGGGCGGCATTACTGCAGCTCAGCACTGAGTCATGTCAATAATGGATCATGTACAGGCTGGTGTTGGTTACACACTGTAATGTGGCTATTTAGTGTCTTCTCTAGAGAAGTTTCTCCCTCACTGCAAGCTATTCTCATACTGCCCACTGTTGCGTTACATTCTAATTGGCAATGTGTTTTACATTGCCATGGGATAAAGGATATCAGCATTTCTCATTGGATATTGTACAGTTAGTGAAAAATACAGCGATATCTTGGCAACGGCAGCCAGCGATCGCTCTCCACATCTTCTCAGTTCCCAGATATGACTTAAAGGGGTTTTCTGGGCAAAAAAATCTTTTTTTAAAAAAAGGTCTGTTAGTGCTTTTAATGGATTAATAAGTACACCCAAAAACCTTTCGCAGTGTTTTGAGTGATTTCTGGGTTTCTCTGGCATCTTCTGCATTTCTGTATCTTCCTGTTCTTTTAACCTTGATGCATTGCTCTTCACTCAGAGCTGACTCACACTACCTCCCTATCTCACTCCCTCCCCTCCCTCTCTCACACCCCCTCCCTGTTTCCCTAGCTAGCCCACCCACTACTAGCCCTTCCTAACTAGCTAATTAACTCAAATCATATCCCCACACCATCATACTTACCTGTCTTCCTGTCCAGACCTTCTGGGCACGGGAGATCACTTCCTTCTCTGGTGCTGGCTCCTCCTCCTCTTGACGTCTGCTGGCCTCCCACGCCTGCGCAATAGAGCCAGAGTGCTGAGTCGATATGCTGGATTCTGTTAACAGCCCCCCTTTAACCTTTTAATTTCTGGAATGTAGATTGGTGGTATCTACTTAAGCCTTAGAAGGACATACACACTTTATTTTGATTCAGACCCATTAATTTATATTTAAAGCTACATACAATACATTCACCAACTGATAAGCATATTCCACCCACCTACATTAAAGGGGTTGTCTCTCCATGTCTGGCTTCTCCAATCCTCAGTGATAAGCTGTCAGGGTGAAGACACATCTGCCCATTCTTTTCCCCAAGTAGCTGCATCTGCCAGGGAAGGAAATAGGGCTTATGGATAGAAATTGTCCTTATAGAGTAACCATTTATAAAGAGGACCTTTCACCACCTCCAATGAGTCCAGCTCTTTACATAAATTAATAGCTGGTGGTCCACTGATTCTGAAACAGTTGGAATGTTTCTCTCACTCCACCGTTCCCAAGCAATCAATGCTATTAGTTTTGATGTCTGATATACTATTTAAGCTCTGTTCTGTCAGGAGGGCGGTGTCAGACTGCTAATAGATGTTGCTCCACTGATTCCAGCAGAGTTGGAAATTTCTGTCTAGCTCCCAATGTTCCTGCGTAGCAGGTACAGTTAGTTTTGGTGCTTGATATGCTATTTAAAGAGGACCTTTCACCAGCTCCACCAATTCAAGTTCTTAGCATCTGTTAATAGACGCCACTACACTGATTACAGCACAATTGGATTTTTTTCTCTAGCCCCCACCATTCCTGAGCAACAAGTGCAGTTAGTTTTGGTGACTGATGTTCAGTTTAAGCTCTTTAATGTCAGAAGGGTGGTGTCATGCAGGGAAGCATGCAATCAGAGGCAGTCAGTGTCAGAGCTCCTTGTCTGCTTCTGCCTGACACCGCCCTTCTGACAGTACAGAGACACCAAAACTAAGAGCATTGATTTCTTGAGAATGGTGAGGTTTAAAGAAAAAAATTCCAACTGTGCCGGAATCAGAGGAGCAGCACCTATTAATTGATGTAAAGAGCTGGACTTTTGAAAAGGTCCTCTTTAAGCTCTCTGTAATGTCAGAAGAGCAGTTTCAGGTGGGTGGTGTTATTCAAAGCTTCAATCAGAGGCAGACAGTGTCAGAGCTCAGAATTACATCCCTTACTTATTTCTGCCTGACACCGCCCTCCTGACAGTACAGAACATAAATAGAATATCAGGCACCAAAACTAGCAGCATTGATTGCTCGGAAATAGTAGGGGCTGAATCCAACTGTTCCAGAATCAGTGGAGCAGCACCTATTAAGAACTTGAATGTCTGCCATCAATGTGTAACTATTGTGGGGACTACAACCTAGATATCCTAGTCTATGCCTGTATGTAGGGGTTAAGGGTGAAGACTCCACACCTCAGTCTAGCCAGAGCTGTAGGGATGGCAGTCCACTCGACTTATGGAATCTCTGATATGTGTACTTAAAGAGGTTGCTCAGGCAAGTGTTTTATATTATATATATGCTGGGGGGAGATGAAAAAAAAAATTATACTCATCTGCCCCAAGTACTCGGGTGTTCTCCCAGCGCGGTCCGGTCCTGCTGCTATGGTGTCTTCTCAAAGTGAAACTGCTCACTGTCTGTGACCTTGATTGGCCTCAGCGGTCACGTGTGGCTGGGACTTCCGCCACAAGTCAACACTGGACCGAGAGGACCGAAACGCGCTGGGAGGCCCCGGAGCACCAGCGAAAAGTAAGTATGATTTTTAAAAAATTTTTTTTCACCTTCACATCCCCTGGCCTATTTAAAGAATAAATTTATTGTCCATTTTTGCCTGGTCAACCGCCTTTAACGCACAGATGCTGTTACTATGTCAGTGCAATATGTAATTGAGTTTGTAGTACACTAGGTGGCAGTAGAGAACCAAATTATTTAGAAAGAACTCCTATGTCACTAGTAAATCTGAAGAAATGAAGCGATACCTTTTAAAGGCTAACTGAGTAAATTTGATAGTGAGCTTTCGAGAGTACTAGCTCTCTTTTTCAGACATTGTGTTATACAAGATACTGAAAATTCACACACTCTTTATACACACACAAGACATGGATCTTCAAAGGATCTTAGAAAAACAAAATGCAATAAACAGTAAGTAGAGAAGTTATTTACAACAGGTCAAGAAATAAACAAACAATCTGGAAAACTTGTGGGGCGTGACGGAGAGATCAGTAATTCTTGCTGTTATCTGTTTGCAATCAGGTGGTGATTTGTGTCCCTCACAGTTCATACATAGTGTGAAATGAAACTGGCATGAATATTAAGTCCAAATTGCAGAGTTTGAAATTTTTGCATTAATTTATATTCCCAATCCTTTCTCTCCCTCTGCGTCTTACAATGTCCCATTAAAACCACAACCCGCAGTTTTAATGGAACATTTTAAGAAAAATTGTGCTAAGAAAAATACTTGTTTAAATGAAAGTAAAGCTCTACTATTTAAGAACTATTACTACTACTACCTGTAATACAGTATATTTTATAAAAACAGTCCCCTCTAGTCTATGTAATAGGCCAGGCCTGGGCAGTGCTGGTGAAATGATATCTTGCATAGCTACTTTACTGGCAACATTGGCAGAATACAGGTGCTAATCACCACATCTCTGTTTAGTGAACAAAGAAAGCAGGAAGGATGTTCCAGTACTTCTATAATACTAAAATGATATGCACCCTCTTCAGTGCAGTCTATAGACAAGCTGTGTGTACTACAATACATAAATGCTGTAATTCCTAAACAGGTGCAGACAGGAATAGGATGCAGTGCCGACCCAGTCCTAAAGCCCAGGTACAGCCCATGACTTCCTGCCCAATCACTCTTAGACTTGTAGGTTGCAAACCACTTTAGGCCTGTGGCCTATAAGATGCTGGGAACACAGAAGCACAATGATGTCACGGTATTATAACTCCTGCGCCTTCCACGTGCCTAAAGTCGCTTGAGGTCTGGTAGAAGAGGCTGCAGCTAAATGTTTCAGGGTTCAGAGGTAGGTGTATATAATTTTTATTGTTTTTTTTTGCACATTAGAGGCCATTGGAGGGAATAATAATATAGGGAGGCATCAGGAGACATTGGGGTAAATGATAATGTGGGGGGTCAGGAGACATTTGAGGGGGACATGAGGAAATATTGAGGGGAATAACAATATAGTGAGAATCGGGATCTTGGAGGGAATACTAATATAAAGCGGCATCATGGGACATTAGATGTTTTCTTGTAAAACTTTATCTGTTTTTCACATCATTCTAAAGAAATTTTGGCCCCCTTTACAATGTTGCTTCAGTTCATTGAGGTTTGTGGGCCATGCACAACTCTCTTAGGGGGTGTTTACACTACCGTTGATAATGTTCGTTGCTGTCATCCATCATAGGATGACAGCAACGGACATTAAACTGTCACAGAGAACGTCACAGACTGATGCTATGTCTGTTCCCATTGACACTAATGTAAACAACATGACAGAAGCTATCTTCCGTCATGTTTGTTTACTTTTGTAAAGTCGTGCATGTTGTTTACATTAGTGTCAATGGAAAGGGACACAGCATCGGTCTGTGACATGTTCGTTGTTGTCATCCTATGACGGAAGACAGCAACGGACATTATCAACGGTAGTGTGAACACCCCTCTAAAGTCCAACCACCACCGCTTTTGACTTTGAATGGGCCATTGCAACACCTTGGTTCTTTTTCTTTTTCAGCCATTCTGTTGTAGATTTGTTGGTACTGGTATACTTGGACTCATTGTCCTGTGGTATAATCAGTTTTGGCCAAGGTTTAGTTGTAGGATAGATAGCCTCGTCTTTGACTTTAGAATACTTTAGTACACAGAAAAGTTCATGATGAACTCAATGACAGCAAGGTGCCCAACGCCTGTGGCTGCAAAACAAGCCCAAAATATCACCCCTCCACCACCATGCTTGACAGTTGTTATGAGATATGGGAGTGGGACGTTCTGACAATAGAGGATATTAATCTTAGGTCATTGAGTGAACGGAGAGCACAGGTTGGGCGATAGACAGAAATGAGGGAGGAAATGCAGGGAGGTGCAGCATTATGGAGAGTCTTTGTAACATCCTTGCCTGTCCGGGCTTTGGCGCCATCCGCCGGCCATATGCTGCGGCGCAGGAGGCATGTCCGACTGTGATTCCTCCCTTTGGGTTCTTCTGGTATTGTCTGAACACTGTCCTATTCCCTCACCTCCTTAATTGATTTAACACCACACCCATCTCCTTTACCCTGGCTTCTTTCTGCTCCTCTAATAGTTAATTTTATCCTTACCTGTGTGATTAACAGCCTTTCGTCCTATCAAGTCTGGGGCGGATTCTTCCTTCTTATTTATAGTTTACTCACATTCACATTGGTGCTTGCTATTGCCTTGTGTGTACTGGCTATTACTCCTTGCTGTTTTGTTAGCTGTATTCCTATTCCTGACCCCTGATTTTGACTTTGACTATTCTCTTGGACTTTGATTCTGTACTGCATTGCTCGACTGTTACCGACCCCTTTGCTAGCTGACCTCCCTTTTGTTGTTGTTTGTCCTGTCTGCGTTCTGTGTTGTCACTTATATTAAGAAGGGACCATCGACCAGTTGCTGGCTGTCGCCTAGGACAGATCAGGCAAGTAGCCAGGGACAGTGGGGGGGTTCAGCTTAGGGTTCAATGTCTTGTTGTGCCCCTCCCTCAGGGTTCACCAGCAGCTACTGGGGAATCGCTCCTCGAGCAATTCCCTTACAGAATAGCAAGCCAAAAATTAAAAACCCTTCTACTCCGGAGTGGCATGGCTTCTATCCAGGACCTTGCGACTCGGATGGAGGGTTTAGCAGGTCTGGTGTCTGAGCTGGCTAATCAGGTACACACCCTCACCCAGAATCAAGCTGAGGCTGCTGCGACACCACCTACTGTCTTTTCCCATCCCAGGGTTAAAATGTGACTCCCGGATCGTTTTTCAGGGGACCGAGGAATATTTGAGACGTTTTGGGAGTCATGTCGGTTGTATTTTCGGGTCAACCCTCATGCGTCGCAGTCTCAGATGGTGGGGGTGGTCATTTCTCTCTTACAGGGGGATCCACAGACTTGGGCCCTTAAACTTCCCTCTGGGGCAGAGGAGTGGACAGATTTGGAAAAATTTTTCAAATCTTTGGGCGCTATTTATGCAGAACATGATCACGTTGGACTTGCCGAATGACAACTTCTTACCCTTCGGCAGGGCAAACGCTCCGCTGAGACTTATTGCTCTGAGTTTCGGAAGTTTAGTATAACAGCAGGTTGGTGTGAATTTTCTGTTAAAAAATCTGTTTCTCCTTCTGTCACCACTGGAGATGAGCCTATGCAGATGGGAGTGCTGGATACCAAGGCTAAACGAGGATATCGTCTCCGGAATCATCTCTGCCTGTATTGTGGCAAACCAGGTCATCTCATCCGATACTGTTCCATCAAACCATGCACACCGGCAGAAAACTCCAGGGCCTGAGTGGTAATCGGGAGAACCCCTCAGAAAGTCAGGTATCTTCCGAGAATTCTCATAAATTGATGTTACCTGTGTCTCTGTCCTTTGGGGACAGATCTGTTTCTGGCCAGGCCCTAGTAGATTCTGGGGCTGCCACTAAATTTGTTAAATTTTCGTTTGTTTCTGCTTTACGCATTGAACTTGTGCCATTAGATAAACCTTTGTTAATTACTGAGGCAGATTTTACTCCACTGGCCAGGGGTAAAATTGGTTTTAAAACCACCTTAGTCTCTTTGCAAGTGGGCTCTATACATACTGAGGTGATAAGTTTTTTTGTTATGGAGGATCTGTTGTCTGATATTATCTTAGGGCTAACATGGTTAGACCTCCATAACCCTTCTTTTGATTGGTCCAAAAAAGAGTTGTTGAAATGGGGGAATCAGTGCTCCTCCCATTGCATAGCATTGCATACCTCCAATTGTCTCAGTGAGGAGATGGTTGTACCTGAATTTTTGTCTGATTTTTGTGATGTATTTGATCCTAAATCTGAGTCCAAATACCCTAAGGGAAGGATCTTCAATCTGTCTGCTCCAGAACGTGAGTCTATGTGGGAATACATTCAGGATAGTCTTCTTAAAGGTGACATCCGTCCATCTAAGTCTCCCATGGGGGCTGGGTTCTTTTTTGTTAAAAAAAAAAGATGGCAGATTGCGGCCATGCATTGATTATTGGGAATTAAATAAAATTACAGTTAAAAATCAGTACCCTCTTCCTCTGATCCCTGACCTTTTTAACCAGTTAAGGACCGGGCCTAAAAGTGCCTTATGGAGCAGGCCTCATTTTTCAAAACTGACGTGTCACTTTATATGGCAATAACTTTGAGATGCTATAACTTACACAAGTGATTTTGAGATTATTTTTTCATGACAGATTGTACTTCATGTTAGTGGTAAACATTGATCAATAATTTTGTATTTATGTATAAAAAAATTTTGGAAATTTGAGGGAAATTTGGAAAAAAATAGCAATTTTCAAAATGTGAAATGCTCTGCTTTTCAGAAGGTTTACAAGTGTAACAGCAATTTTCCAGATTTACAAGAAAATTTCCCAAACTCATTTTTAGGGACCACTTCAGTTCTGAAGGGGATTATAAAGACCTATATATTAGAAACGCCCATAAATCACCCCATTTTCAAAACTGCACCCCTCAAATAATTCAAAACAGCATTTGGGAAGTTCGTTAACCCTTTAAGCATTTCACAAGAATTAAAACAATATGGAGGTGAAATTTAGACATTTCATTTTTATCCAATAATACAGTCATTTATCCCTAAAATTAACACATTCACAAAGGGTTGAAGGAGAAAATGAATCTCACAGTTTGTTGTGCAATTTCTCCTGAGCACAGAAATAACCCACATGTGGGTGTAAAATGATTTTTGGGCACACGGCAGTGCACGGAAAAGAAAGAGCGACACTTGGCATTTGAAAAGCAGATTTTGCTGGAATAGTTGTCAGGTGCCATGTCTCATTTGCAGAACCCCTAGAGTACCAGTACATTGGAAACCACCCAAAAGTGACCCCATTTTGGAAACTACACCCCCGACAGAATTTATCAAGGGGTATACTGAGCATTTTGACCCCACAGCCGTTTCACAGATTTTATTAACATTGGGATGTGTAAATGAAAAATTACTAAAACATCACTTTATCCCCAAAGTTTTCATTTTCACAAGGGGTTAAAGGAGAAAAAGCCGCCCACAGTTTGTTACACAATTGCTCCTGGACACAGCAATACCCCATATGTGGTCGTAATTTGCTGTATGGGTACATGGCGGTGCTCGGAATGGAAAGAGCGCTATTTGGCTTTTGAAGGGCAGATTTTGCTGGAATAGTTTTCAGGTGCCATGTCGCATTTGCAGAGCCCCTAAAGTACCAATATAATGGAAACCCCCAAAAGTGACCCCATTTTGGAAACTGCACCCCTCACAGAACATATCAAGGGGTATAGTGAGCATTTTGACCCCACAGCTGTTTCACAGATTTTATTAACATTGGGACATGAAAATGAAAAATTACTTTCCTTCCAATAAACCATCAATTTAGCCCCAAATTTTTCATTTTCACAAGAGGATAAAGGAGAAAAAGTGCCACAAAGTTTGTTACACAATTTCTCCTGAATACAGGAATACTTCCCATATGGTTGTAATCTGCTGTATGGGTATATGGTGGGGCCAGTGGTGAACCTAGCCTCTTTGCTGCCTGAGGCGGACTATAGAATGACGCCCCCCCCCCCCAAAAAAAAAAAAAAATTGAGCTTGCATGCTACTAGCTTCACACGCTGTTATCGTCGCACAATATACACAAAGTTATAAAACAGTTTTTAAGAATTCTTCTTCCTGTATTACTTCAGTATCAGATCAACAACACAGTATTAACAATGAAAGTAACTTCACACATCTTCTGCTTGGTGGATGGACGAGCCCACGTGGCCCTCATTCTCTATAATAGAAGCGCCGCAGATAGCTGAGTACTGGACTTCGGGTATCTTTGGCACTCCCACTGAAGTGAATGAGAGCCACGTGGGTTCGTCCATCCCACCACAGCGACACACCTATACAGGGGCCCACACTTTTCAAAATTGGCCCCTCAACCCTCCACCCAATCCTTTTTCCCCCTTTTCCCTCCCCCCCCCCCCCCCCCCCCCCCCCCCCCCCCCCCCCCCCCCCCCCCCCCCCCCCCCCCCCCCCCCCCCCCCCCCCCCCCCCCCCCCCCCCCCCCCCCCCCCTTTCCCCCCTCTTCCCCTCCCCTCTTCTCCCCTAACTTATATGGCTGCAGTCAGGCTGAATTCCCACCCAGTGGGGGGAAAAAACCCAATTCTCAGGCTCAGTGGGGGTCTCAGCAGACAGACCCCCATCAATCAGGTATTTATCCTCTATTATTTAGGTGAATACAGGGCAGTAACATTTTGTGACTTACAGATGACGTCTCTGACTAATCCTTCACATTTCTCTTCTCTTCCCTTTGGGCCGCCATGACCATTTCTTCCAGCTGTAACTTGTCTCTGTAAAGTTTGCAACACTGACATCTTTGGCTCCTCACTTTTCCAGGCACCTGACCCACATTGTCCTCACCTGCACACCCATCCTGCTGCTACCGCAATTATAAAATATATGATATACCCCCCCATAATGAATAATACCCCCAAGTGCATCTTTATATTAATAATGTCTGTGTGCACCCTGTATAAATAGTGCCCCTTATTAATAATGCCCCAGGTGTTAACTAATTAAAAGGTTTTCCAGGTCATTAATAAACTAATCAGTGGGGGCTCAAAAACCCAGGACCCCCACTGATCAGCTGTTTGAATGAACCCTGGTACCTGTGTAAGTAACGTGACCGCTTCTCTGTTTACATAGTGTCATTCATCTCATAGCGGCCATGTAATGTAACTACAGCCTCGTCCTATACATGTCTATGTGCCAAGGCTGGAATTACATGACACGGTCACTATAAACAGACAGCGTGTGATATAAACAGGCGCCATAGCCCCTGTTTATACCGCACCATTTACACACACTATAATGTTCCACAGAAGCCCCTGCACACAGTATTACGGCCCGCAGCGGCCCCTGCACACGGTATTATGCCTCGCAGCGGCCCCTGCACATGGTATTATGCCTCGCAGCGGCCCCTGCACACGGTATTATGCTCCATAGTGGCCCCTGCACACGGTATTATGCTCCATAGTGGCCCCTGAACATGGTATTATGCTCCTTATTTGCCCCTGCACACGGTATTATGCTCCATAGTGGCCCCTAAACATGGTATTATGCCCCATAGTGGCCCCTGCACCGGTATTCTGTTCCATATTGGCCCTTGCACACAGTATTCTGCTCCACAGTAGCCCCTGCACACAGTATTATGCTCCCTAGTGGCCCCTGCAGATTGTGTTATGCCCCATAGTTGCCCCTGCACTTGTATTATGCTCCCTAGTGGCCCCTGCACTTGTATTATGCTCCCTAATGGCCCCTGCACACGGTATTATGCTTTATTGTGGCCCCTGCACCAGTATTATGCTCCATATTGGCCCTTGCACATGGTATTCTGCTCCATTGTGGCCCCTGCACACAGTATTATGCTCCCTAGTGGCCCCTGCACACGGAATTATGCTCCATATTGGCCCGTGCACACGGTATTCTGCTCCACAGTAGCCCCTGCACACAGTATTATGCTCCCTAGTGGCCCCTGCACACGGTATTGTTGTGGATAAAATGTCTATTTTTTATATCAACAGGTCTATTTCGTATTACTATTAACCAAATATATACTGTCCTTCCTAAGTGTTTATTATTACAATCCTTTTGTGAACTTTGCTGTGTGTAACTAGATAT
Organism: Leptodactylus fallax; assembly: GCA_947044405.1. Lineage (NCBI taxonomy): Eukaryota > Metazoa > Chordata > Amphibia > Anura > Leptodactylidae > Leptodactylus > Leptodactylus fallax. The sequence continues at coordinate 540,096 of CAMRHE010000191.1, forward strand.
CAGCTATGCAAGATGGCGCTTACTTCCTGACCAACACCCAAGGCAAGTGCAAAAACAGGATGTAAGAAGAGGAGATTGCAAGATGCTTCAGCCAACAGCAAACGGACACACAAATATATGTTAACTCCCATATTTAGTACTATATAAATGAACAGTGGTAAATAAAAAGAGGAAGTAATGTACATTCTCTCTCTGGAGAGTAGAAGTCATTTCTTTGTGCGCACAGAAACAAGATTTGGATACCAAATAACCAACTCAGGATACAGATTTAGTATCTATCCAATTCAGTATTATGCCCCATAGTTGCCCCTGCACTTGTATTATGCTCCCTAGTGGCCCCTGCACTTGCATTATGCTCCCTAATGGCCCCTGCACACGGTATTATGCTTTATTGTGGCCCCTGCACCGGTATTATGCTCCATATTGGCCCTTGCACATGGTATTCTGCTCCCTAGTGGCCCCTGCACTTGTATTATGCTCCCTAATGGCCCCTGCACACGGTATTATGCTTTATTGTGGCTCCTGCACCGGTATTATGCTCCATATTGGCCCTTGCACATGGTATTCTGCTCCCCTAGTGGCCCCTGCACTTGTATTATGCTCCCTAATGGCCCCTGCACATGGTATTATGCTTTATTGTGGCCCCTGCACCGGTATTATGCTCCATATTGGCCCTTGCACATGGTATTCTGCTCCCTAGTGGCCCCTGCACTTGTATTATGCTCCCTAATGGCCCCTGCACACGGTATTATGCTTTATTGTGGCCCCTGCACCGGTATTATGCTCCATATTGGCCCTTGCACATGGTATTCTGCTCCATAGTGGCCCCTGCACACAGTATTATGCTCCCTAGTAGCCCCTGCACACGGTATTATGCTCCCTAGTGGCCCCTGCACATGGTATTATGCTCCCTAGTGGCCCCTGCACACGGTATTATGCTCCCTAGTGGCCCCTGTACTTGTATTAGGCTCCACAGTGGCCCCTGCACTTGTATTATGCTCCCTAGTGGCCCCTGCACACGGTATTATGCTCCCTAGTGGCCCCTGCACTTGTATTATGCTCCCTAATGGCCCCTGTACTTGTATTAGGCTCCCCAGTGGGCCCTGCACAGGGTATTAGGCTCCATAGTGGCCCCTGCACACGGTATTGTGCCCCATAGTTGCCCACCCACGAACTATTATTATACTCTGGGGTCTTTTCAGACCCCAGAGCATAATGATCTGAGACCCAGGGGAGCTGACAAACATAAAAACCAGTGTTACTTACCTATCCTGGACACCGGTGCATTCCAGGCAGCTTTCGGCTCTATCTAATTGCGCACAGACGTCACGTGATCAGACCAGCGATGCGACCTGATGACGTCACCAGAGCGCCCAAGCCTGCTCGGAGTAACACCAATCGCAGGAGAGGTAAGTAGCATATGTTTTTATGTTCCCTCACCTCCCCTGGACCTCGATTATACTCCAGGGTCTTTTCAGACCCCGGAGTATAATAATAGTAGTATTTGAGGCCTGCGGCCTCACTTACCGATGCCCGTGGCCGCTCTCAGCGGCCTCCGCTTCCCCTTCTGCGTCCCATAGCAGAAGGGGAAGCGGGGGCGGCCACGAGCAGACGCGGGGTAGGGAAATAAATAGGCCATTACCTGCCGGGGATACTCCAGCAGGTTACGGCCTATTTATATAAATAAAAAAAACTTATCCTCACCTACCTCCCTTGATGCAGCCGCCGCCTCCTGTTGTCCGCGACGTCTGTGTCTCAGCGTAGGAGGCGTGATGACGTCCTTGTATCGCCGCCTGTGCTGTGACACGTAAACCAGCCCAGGACAGGCCCCGCTCAGCGTTGTTTTTTTTAAAGCGGCCTGTCCTGGGCTGGTTTACATTACATATTATAAATGCCGCCCCCCATACAGTGACGGACAGTGCCGCCTGAGGCGGCCGCCTCACTTCGCCTCATTAGCGGTGCGCCCCTGGGTGCGGCTCAGAATGGAAAGTGCGCTATTTGGCTTTTGGAGAGAAGATTTTGCTGGAATAATTTTCAGGTGCCATGTCGCATTTGTACCAGTACAATGGAAACCCCCAAAAAGTGACCCCATTTTGGAAACTACACCCCTCAAGGAATTTCTCAAGGGGTATGGTGAGCATTTTGACCCTACAGTTGTTTCACAGATTCTATTAACATTGGAATGTAAAAATTAAAAATTACTTTTTTTTTCCAATAAACTGTCCATTTAGCGACATATTTTAAATTTTTACAAGGGGATAAAGAAGAAAAAACCCCAGTTTGTTACACAATTTCTCCTGAACACAGAAATGCCCCATATGTGGTCGTAAACTGCTGTATGGGTACATGGTGGGGCTCAGAATGGAAAGAGCGCTATTTGGCTTTTGGAGGGCAGATTTTGCTGGAATAGTTTTAAGGTGCCATGTCACATTTGCAGAGCCCCTAAAGTACCAATACAATGTAAACCCCTCAAAAGTGACCCCATTTTAGAAACTACACCCCTCAAGGAATGTATCAAGGGGTATTATCATTTTGAGCCTAAAAATGCTTCCCAAAAATTAATGTACAAAGTGAAAATTGACAATTTTAAATAAATATGCCATTTTGGTGCCCAATATGTTGTACCCACTTTGTGGCATCAGAGACATGCACTCCTAAAACTATTAAGTGGGCTATCCCGGGTACAAAAAAAATTATGTATGTGGGTGTAAACTGCTGCTTGGGCACACAGCAGGGCTCAGAAGGGAAGGAGCACTGCGCTTTTTAGCTTTTGGAGTACAGATCTAGAGGGACTTTCTGGACGCCATGTTGTTTTTGCAGAGGTGCCAGTAAATTGGAATTCCCCAAGAAGTGACCCCATTTTGTAGGGGCAATTTTAGGGTCTTTGCCAATTTGACATGGTGTCCAAAATCCAACAATCTAAATCTATGCTCCAAAAGCCACATAGCGCTCCTTCACATCTTCCCCCTGCTGTGTACCCAAACTGCAGTTTACACCCACATGTATGACACTGGTGTACCCAGGATAACGTACTTAATGTCATATGTGGGCATAAACTGCTGCTTGGGCACAGTCGGGCACAGAAGGGACAGAGCGCTGTTTTGGTTTTTGAAGCACAGTTTGGTTTTTGGACACCATGCCACTTTTGCAGAGCCCCTGAATTGCCAGTAAAGTGGAATCCGCAGATTTGTGACCCCATTTTGGGAACTACACCCCTGAAGGGATTTATCAAGTGGGGTAGCGAGCATTCTTCACCCTTAAGTGTTGCATTCATTTAATTTCAATAAATGAATGCGCAGCTGATAATGCAAAGGGAAAATTGCAATTTTTCCAGAGATACGCCATTTCAGTGCCCAATAGTTTGTGCCCAGCTTATGTCAGCAGGAAAAAACACTCTAAAAACTGTTAAGTGGGTATCCCAGGAACAACATCTTTTGGAGCGTTCATATCTGATACAAGCCGGGCACAACGTATTATTCATTGAAATTACATATTCCTGGAAAAATTGCTATTTTCACCTTTCACAATCAGCTGCGTATTCATTTCTGGAAAATAAATTATAGCAACACATGGAGGTTAAAAATGCTCACTGTACCCCTGGATAAATTCCTTCAGGGGTGCAGTTTCCAAAATAGGGTCACGTGTCAGGGGATTCCACTTTGCTGGCATTTCAGGAGCTCTGCAAAAGTGTCATGGCGTCCAAAAGCTAAACTGTCTAAATCTGTGCGCCAAAAACCAAATAGCGCTCCTTCCCTTTTGTGCCCGGCTGTGCCCAAACAGCAGTTTATACCCACATATGACATTATGTACGTTGTCCCGGGTACACCGTGTCATACATGTGGGCATAAACTGCAGTTTGGGCACACAGCAGGGCACAGAAGGGAAGGAGCGCTATGTGGCTTTTGGAGTGCAGATTCAGATGTTTGGTATCTGGACGCCATGTCATGTTTGCAGAGCCTCTAATGTACCAGAAAAGTGGAATCTCCTAGGGAGTGACCCCATTTTGAAAACTCCACCCCTCAAAGAATTTATCAGGGGGTGTAATAAGCATTAGTATCCCAGATGTGAATGCACAGCGCATGGTGAAGAGTGAATATGTAAGCTGTGCGGAGTACATGGGGAACACAAAATTCCCTATTATATCCCCAGTAGCTCCTATGATTGGGGGGGGGGTCACTCTGGGGGTCACTTCTGGTTTATTATCGCTCGTAAGCTCTAAATCTGGATTGTACCCTGATATAGGCTTGCTCCGTTTATACATTCCCTTCCTGCTGCAGCCAGTTGTGTTCTAATGATTTGGTGATTTTTGGGGTTTTTGTCTTCACATTGTACAAGCTATATTTTCTTTATTTTTCTGATGATGTAGCCATATGAGGGCTGATTTTTTGTGGTATGATATGCATTTTTTAATGACACCATTTTTTTGGGTGTCTATAACTTATTGAATAAATTATATTAACTCTTTCTGGGTGGATTAAAAAAAAACATCAATTCTGGAATTGGTTTTTACCTTCTAATTTTTTTGCCGTGCAGTGTACAGCATAAGTAACATGTTACCTTTATTCTGCAGGTCGGTACGATTACGATGATACCTCATTTATATTGTTTTTTTATGCGTTACTAATTCTGCAGAACAAAAACCCATTTGTGGAAATAAATCAATTGTTTTTGCATCACCATCTTCTGAGATGCGTAACATTTTTATTTTTCAGTTGACAGACTTGGTTTTAGGCTTATTTTAATTTTTTTTTTTGACGTTCACCGTGTATGTTAAATATTGTTTCAGTTTTATTGTACAGATTGTTACGGACGCGGCGAAACCAAATATGTGTTGTTTTTATTAATTTTTAGGGTTTTTTTATATAATTCATTTTATATAGGAAAAGGGATTTTGGGGGGCTTTATAACTTTATTAATTTTTTTTTTTTTTACACACTTTATTTTTTTTTTTAACTCTTTTTTACATTTTTTTACTTGTCCTATAAGGACACCTGAGCCAGCGATGCTCTGATCCTGGCTTAGTATTATAGACTGCAATACACAAGCATACACGTGTATCTTTGCAGTCTATACATGAAGTCAGCCGATGTAGACGCATCGGCTGACTTCTTGACATCCCAGCAGGATCAACCAGGTAGTGGTGGCTTCAGGCAGCCTGGGGTCACTGGGCAGACCTCGGGCTACAGAAAATAGACATCAGCATCCCCCGATCTCACCGCGGGGGGTTGCCGGTGGGGGGGGCAGCAACATGGCGGAACCCCTTGGATGCCGCGGCATCCAAGGCGTTAAAACCTCCGATTGGAACTCAATTCCGACCAGGGGTTATGGAGCAGGGTGTTAGCTGTCAGTTGCAGCTAACACCCGCTCCCTATCCCGCTCACAGTGTCTCTGAAGTGCCGACCATAAATTTACTATTGGCCGGACTTCAGAGACCAGGACCACTGGCCGTAAATTTACGGCCGGTGGTCGTCAACCAGTTAATCAGATTGTGGGTGCCTGCTGGTTTTCTAAAATTTACCTCCGCGGGGCATACAATCTGATCTGGATCAGAGAAGGAGACGAATGGAAGACTGCGTTTAATACCCCGGAAGGTCACTTTAAATATTTGGTAATGCCTTTTGGGTTGTGTAATGCACCTGCAGTTTTTCAACATTTTTGTTTACGATATATTTAGAGACTTGCTTGCTTTCTGGTAGGGACCTTCATGCCCCACGTTTTATTAACTTCTTCCATCATCAGAACTCCTTAAAACCTGGTCTATTTGGTGAGGGTTCGGAGGCCACACATAAAAGGGGGGTACTGTAACATCCTTGCCTGTCCGGGCTTTGGCGCCATCCTGCGGCCGCATGCTGCGGCGCAGGAGGCATGTCTGGCTGTGATTCCTCCCTTTGGGTTCTTCTGGTATTGTCTGAACACTGTCCTATTCCCTCACCTCCTTAATTGATTTTTCACCACACCCATTTCCTTTACCTTGGCTTCTTTCTGCTCCTCTAATAATTAATTTTAGCCTTACCTGTGTGATTGACAGCCTTTTTGGCCTATCAAGTCTGGGGCGGGTTATTCCTTCCTATTTATAGTTTGCTCACATTCACATTGGCGCTTGCTATTGCCTCGTGCGTACTGGCTATTATTCCTTGCTGTTTTGTTAGCTGTATTCCTATTCCTGACCCCTGGTTTTGACTTTGATTATTCTCTTGGATTTTGATTCTGTACTGCATTGCTCGACTGTTACCGACCCCTTTGCTAGATGACCTCCCTTTTGTTGTTGTTTGTCCTGTCTGCGTTCTGTGTTGTCACTTATATTAAGAAGGGACCACCGACCAGTTGCTGGCAGTTGACTAGGACAAATCAGGCAAGTAGCCAGGGACAGTGGGGGGGTTCAGCTTAGGGTTCACTGTCTTGTTGTGCCCCTCCCCCAAGGGTTCTGCAGCAGCTACTGGGGAATCGCTCCTCGAGCAATTCCCTTACAGCCTTGTGGATGAGGGTGATAAGTTTATGTTGCATTAAGTATTGAATAGGCAGCCAATGCAGTGATTGGCACAGACCAGAGGTATCGCTGTAGCGTCTAGACTGATAGATGAGCCTGGCCGCAGCATTCAGAATAGGTTGTACACGGGAGTGTTTAGTGAGGGGAAGACCAATTAGAAGGGAGTTACAGTAGTCAAGTGGAGAGTAAATTAGAGCGACAATAAGTGTCTTTAATGTTTCCATAGTAAGGAAAGGGTGGATTCTGGAGATTTTTGAGGTGGAGATGACATGAGCGTTCAAGTGATTGGATATGTGGGGTGAAGGAAAGGTCTGAGTCAAACATAACCCTGAGACAACGAACATACTGCCTTGGAGTTATGGTAATACCGGAGACCGATGATCAGTTAATGAAGGGTATTGGCTACTATTTCCTCTTTTCATTCCTATTGAAGCAATAAAGGTACACTTAGTTTTTCACACAATGCTGCTGCATTTTGGCCTAGTTTTTGTAAATAAATAATTAAATGGTGGAATCTGTTATGTGTTTTTATTCATCTGAGGTTGTATTTACCTAATTTTAAGACCTTCTAAGGACCAGATGTTTTTTCAGTATGGACTGATACCTAAAATCATAGACATCAAAAAGCATGTACTCTGTTTTTCTCATGACTGTATATTAGGGTGTAATGCAGTATACATGTATAGTACTGTCTGGCTGCAGTCCACACAGATCCATTATCACACAGAGCCATTGTCACATAAAATCATCCCTTACATTTTTCATTGGTAACTAATATCTTCCAGGACTCAAAGGCAATAGCTTTCTCAAAATAAGTTATACCTCAGGTATACTATACTGTACTTTTCTCCTGTCTGACAACAGGTATACTTCAGAATCCAGAGTTAAATGTGCATACTGTTACTAGAAGAGCTCTAGTTCCATGTTTAAAATTACCCTAGTGAATTATTTGTGTCTTCTGAGAAGAGACACTCGATCTGTAATGTCATTCTCAAGTTCTGTGCCTGATTCACACACCAAGCTATAAGAAACAAGTGGTAGGACAATCTTTAGATGACCACAGTCCTGCTTAGCTCATGGAACAGTTTATTATTTAATGAATGCGGATTATTAAGATAGTGTTCTCCATGCATGGTCTGACATGGGGATATACAAGGAGTAAAATGCTTGTTTGCACAGCTCCCACAAACAAAATTTAGTGTTCTGCATCCTGTGTTCACATTCCATCTGAAATGAACAACTGAATGCCAGAGTTCCATGCATCCTTGTCTTCAGGGTGCTGATGAAGTTAAAAACCGTGGTGGAAATCGTGATAAATCAGCCCTATCCTGTGTACATGCAATAAATGTCTCACATGGGAAAACTGCTTAAGGCTGGGGATACAAACTGCATATTCCCAGAGGGTTAATCTGCTGCAAGGTACAGTTGCAATGTAGGGGATGGGATTTACACAAAATCCTATCCACACACTGCAGAAAAAAAAAAAAAGCGCAAAGTGTCTTGTGCTGCAAGTTTTGAACACACCACATGTCAATTATTGCTATATGTTCAGACCTACAGTCTTTGGTAAGCTGGAGCCAACCACCCAGGAATCACAGTTGAAAGCCATGGCAAAACCCATCCATTTTCATCTGTTTTTAGTTTGGGGTGGGTCTGCTGTGGTGGACATCCCACAGCAGACCTGACATGTGGCCTTAGCCTTAAAGTGGATGTGTCAACAGATTTTACAATACAAACTGCATAATCTTTAAATAAAACTAAACAGACCTAATGCCTGTATTACAGTGCTATTTCACAAAACATTGCTAGAGTCCAACTGGAGACTCTCAGAGTTTATAAGTACATTGTATTCAGGGACTTAACAGAATCTTTGCCCATCCAGCCTAACTGTTGAGTAGCAGAGAAGGAGCTACACTGAAAGGAGCCTGTGAATTATGCCTGAATACATTGGGCTCATAAAATGTTCATTTTAACCCCTCGCAGCCAGTTTTGGACTTTATGACACAGCCCCATTTTTCAAATATAACATGTGTGGTGATAACTTTGGAACGCTTTAATTTTTACAGGTGATTTTGAGAATGTTTTTTTCGTGACAAATTGTACTTCGTCTTTGATGTAAATTTGGTTCAATATGTTTTGTGTTTATTTATGAAAAAATAGGAAATTTGGTGAAAATTTAGAAAAATATGCAATTTTCAAAGTTTGAAATTATCCTCTTTTCATATAGAGAGTCATACCACTCAAATTAGTTAATAAACATAATTGACCATATCTCTGCTTTATGTTGACATTAAATTTTAAACGTTCATTATAAGGCTTACAGTCTAACAGGAATTTTCAAGAGAATTTACAAAACACATTTTTTAAGGTATTAATTCAGTTCCAAAGGGGCTTTGAAAGGTCTTTGTATTAGAAACCCCCATAAATCACCCGTTTTCAAAACTGCACCACCAAAACAATTCAAGACAGTATTTGAGAAGTTTGTTAACCCTTTAGGCGCTTCACAGGAATTAAAACAAAATAAAGGCGAAAAATATACATTTCAATTTTTTTCAATACTAGGTTCATTTAACGCTAAAATTTGGACATTCACAAGGGGTTAAAGGAGAAAATGCATCCTATAGTTTGTTGTACAAATTCTCTCAAGCACAAAAATACCACATGTGTTTATGTAACCTGCTCTTTGGGCACACGACAGAACGCAGAAAGGGAAGGAGTGACATTGAGCTTTCGGAGGGCAGATTTTACTTAAATCATTTTCAGGTGCCATGTCGCATTTGCAGAGCAAATGAGGTACCAGAACAATAAAACCCCCATTAAAATACCCCATTTAAGAAAATACACCCCTCAAGGAATTTATAAAGGGGTATAGTGAGCAGTTTGACCCCACAGCTATTTCACGGGTATTTACTACCATTGGGACATGAAAAGGAAAAAATTACTCTCTTTCCAGTAAAATATCTCTTTAGCCCCAAATTTCTCATTTTCACAAGGTGTTAAGGAAGAAAAGCCCCCTACAGTTCATTACACAATTTCTCTTGAATGTAACAGTACCCCATATGTGGTCGTAAAGTGCTGTATGGGTACATGGCAGAGCTTGGAACAGAGAGAGCGCTGTTTGGCTGTTGGGAGGGCAGAGTTTGATGGAATTGTTTTCAGGCACCATGTCGCATTTGTAGAGCCCCTGTGGTGCCAGAACAGTGGAAACCCCTAAAACATGACCCCATTTTGGAAACTAGACTCCTCAAGAATTTTATCAAGGGCTATTGTGAGTATTTTGACCATACAGATGTTTCACAGAATTGGGCTGTGAAAATAGAAGATGACATTTTTTTCCGTTAAAATGTTGTTTTAACCCCAAATTACTGGAAGTCCAGGAGTTTCGTTTGCACTGTGGGTTGAAAAAAAAACCCCAAAAAAAAACAAACCACCCGCTATTATAACCGTCTGAAAGATACCAAAAACTGGGATTATATATTGTTACATTAAATGGGTGAAAATGTGTTATCTGACTGATGGAACTTTCTGCCTGTCAGAAATGTTTTATACGTTCATCTCTAGTAATAATCGTTATTGCTATTATTTTAGCGTGTAACGGATATCACTAGAGAGGCGGTCGCGTATTATACTCTATAGATGTAAAGATCAGGTATGGACAGGACAGAGACAGTGAAAAAATGTAAACTTTATTGATGACTTTGCGAATGTGTTGTGTAAGTGTTTGGTGCAACTCTCGCTGCAACCTGGACAATGGTAAATGTCTAGGTCACAGCGCCAATAAACTTCCTGGTTAGGTTATATTCAGAGGGGTATTACAGAAGAATACCCCTCTAGTAAGGCTCAGAGGGGTATTACATTATCCCTCTATGTGACAATCAGAGGGCAAAAGTACAGTATGCTCTGTGATTGATAGGAGAGGGGATAACATGGAAAGAAGTCCCTGCTATCCACCCCCTGGGGTCACATACAGGTTATGCACAGATGATGATCATGATTTATTATCATCTGTGCAGTCTGCAGCTCTCCTCCCCCCTCCTTCCTCCTTCACGCAGCTGGCTAAGATGGCTGGAGGGGGGTGGACAATTTAGAGCCCCATATCTCAGGATACGTTTGGTCTATGAAGATCACCATAGATTCACTTTAAAGATTAGATTCTCCTCTTTAAAATGATACCAAGATCTCCATGATGCATCTTACAGATCTGCAGCAATTTGCTGTTAAAACGTTGTCCGGAATTGAGATTTGCATTAGAATCTCAATGCCCAATAGCATTTTCAGTAGGGAATTGCTCCCGATCTGTAAGATGCATCATGGAGATCTTGGTATCATTTTAAAGAGGAGAATCTTTAAAATGAATCCATCGTGATCTTCATAGTCATAATGGATCCTGACAGAATTTAAAAAAAAACCCTGATGTTTTTTTTTTTTTAATAGTCTCTTACTTGCTGGAGTAACCCCAGCAGGTAACGGGACCTATTTACTTACCGATCCCCACTCCTGCTCATGACCACCTGCGCTTCCCCTTCTGCAGAAGCGGAGGTGGCTGTGAGCAGAAGCGGGGATCAGTAAGTAAGGCCGCGGGCTTGCGAACCCCACAAACACTGATATCATTATACTCTGGGGTCTTTTCAGACCCCAGAGTATAATGATCAGAGGCCCAGGGGAGGTGAGGAAACATAAAAAACAATGTTACTTACTTCTCCTGTACTCCAGCAGTCTTCGCCTCCTTGGTGATGTCCCAGACATCACGTGGGCCAGACCAGCGTCATTATGCATCGCGGCGCTGGCCTGGCTCACGTGACGTCTGGTCCAACATTGAAGAAAGCCGAAAGTAACGGGGAGTCAGGGAGCGGTAAGTAACATTGTTTTTTATGTTTGTATCCTCCCCTGGGTTTCCGATCATTATACTCTGTGGTCTGAAAAGACCCCAGAGTATAACAATTGTTCATGGGTGTTCCACAATGGGGCATAATAGTGTGTGCAGGGGCCACTATGGGGCATAATAGTGTGTGCAGGGGCCACTATGGGGCATAATAGTGTGTGCAAGGGCCACTATGGGGCATAATAGTGTGTGCAGGAATGTGGGGAATGCGGTTTGTGCTGGGGGGGCCCCATGTCAAATGTTCGCTTTGGGGCCCAGCCATTCCTATTTACGCCAATGGCTGTAGAACTGTCAGAGTATATCTTTATGTGATGATTCTAAAGTAGAGGCTGGGATTTCTGTACTGCTCTCCAGATGGTCTTGAGTTCCCTTTATGGAGGTTGAACACTGACCCTGAAGGAGAGTGTTCTGAACCTGGACACCCCAACCCCAGGCACCTGCATCAGTGATTACTGTAATTACTGGATCTGCATGCCATGCCACTCTCTAGAAGTACGCAATGGAGCTGGGTGTGAATACCCTGGAAATATGGTGAACAATCCACGCTCTTAGAAGTAAAGGTCCCCAGTCATGATAGGTTGGTTGATAAAGTTTCTTTATTATTAAAAGTCACAATGCGTTTCTGGGTAAATACCCCTTTTTCAAGTGCATATATTAACTAAACAATGAGAACAGTAAAATAAAAAAAAAAAAAAAAATAAAAATATATATATATATATATATATATACTGTAACACATGTGGAATTATATACTTAACAAAAAAGTGTGAAACAACTGAAAATATGTCTTATATTCTAGGTTCTTCAAAGTAGCCACCTTTTGCTTTGATTACTGCTTTGCACACTCTTGGCATTCTCTTGATGAGCTTCAAGAGGTAGTCACTTGAAATGGCTTTCACTTTACAGGTGTGCTCTGTCAGGTTTAATAAGTGGGATTTCTTGCCTTATAAATGGGGTTTGGACCATCAGTTGTGTTGTTCAGAAGTCAGGTGGATACACAGCTGATAGTCCTACTGAATGGAGTGTTAGATTTTGTATTATGGCAAGAAAAAAGCAGATAAGTAAAGAAAAACGAGTGGCCATCATTACTTTAAGAAATGAAGGTCAGTCAGTCCGAAAAATTGGGAAAACTTTGAAAGTGTCCCCAAGTGCAGTGGCCAAAACCATCAAGCACTACAAAGAAACTGGCTCACATGAGGACCGCCTCAGGAAAGGAAGACCAAGAGTCACCTCTGCTGCGGAGGATAAGTTCATCCGAGTCACCAGCCTCAGAAATCGCAGGTTAACAACAGCTCAGATTAGAGACCAGGTCAATGCCACACAGAGTTCTAGCAACAGACACATCTCTACAACAACTGTTAAGAGGAGACTGTGTGCAGCAGGCCTTCATGGTAAAATAGCTGCTAGGAAACCACTGCTAAGGACAGGCAACAAGCAGAAGAGACTTGTTTGGGCTAAAGAACACAAGGAATGGACATTAGACCTGTGGAAATCTGTGCTTTGGTCTGATGAGTCCAAATTTGAGATCTTTGGTTCCAACCACCGTGTCTTTGTGCAACGCAGAAAAGGTGAACGAAAGGACTCTACATGCCTGGTTCCCACAGTGAAGCATGGAGGAGGAGGTGTGATGGTGTGGGGGTGCTTTGCTGTTGACACTGTTGGGGATTTATTCAAAATTGAAGGAATACTGAACCAGCATGGTTACCACAGCATCTTGCAGTGGCATGCTATTCCATCCGGTTTGCGTTTAGTTGGACCATCATTTATTTTTCAACAGGACAATGACCCCAAACACACCTCCAGACTGTGTAAGGGCTATTTGACCAAGAAGGAGAGTGATGGGGTGCTACACCAGATGACCTGGCCTCCACAGTCACCAGACCTGAACCCAATTGAGATGGTTTGGGGTGAGCTGGACCGCAGAGTGAAGGCAAAAGGGCCAACAAGTGCTAAGCATCAGACAATGTGATTTTCTAGATATGTTTTTGTCTCTCATAGTTGAGGTCTACCTATGATTATCATTACAAGCCTCTCTCATCTTTTTAAGTGGGAGAACTTGCACAATTAGTGGCTGCAGTGGCGTAACGAGGAATGGCTGGGCCCCAAGGCAAACATTTGATGTGGGGCCCCCCCCCTGAACCGCTGCCCCCAATCGCCCCCCCAGACCGCCCCCTCCAACCCCCCCCCCCCCAAAAAAAAAATGTATTCCTGCGTACACTATTATGCCCCATAGTGGCCCCTGCACACAGTATCATGCCCCATAGTGGCCCCTGCACACAGTATCATGCCCCATAGTGGCCCCTGCACACAGTATCATGTCCCATAGTGGCCCCTGCACACAGTTTCATGCCCCATAGTGGCCCCTGCACACAGTATCATGCCCCATAGTGGCCCCTGTACACAGTATCATGCCCCATAGTGGCCCCTGCACACAGTATTATATCCCATAGTGGCCCATGCACTGAGTATTTTGCCCCACAGTGGCCCCTGCACACACTATTATATGTCCCATTGTGGACCACCCATGAACAATTATTATACTCTGGGGTCTTTTCAGACCCCGGAGTATAATGATCGGAGACCCAGGGGAGGATAGAAACATAAAAAAACAACGTTGCTTACCCGTTCCTCGCTCCGGTCCACTCACTGCTGCTTCGGCCTCCTTCAATGTTGGACCAGGCCGGCGTCACGTGATGCGGGCCGGCGTCGCGACGCAAAATGACGTCGGGGACGTCACCAAACAGGCCCGAAGCCTGGAGAAGTGCAGGAGAGGTAAGTACATTGTTTTTTATGTTCCCTCACCTCCCCTGGGCCTCCGATTATTATACTCCGGGGTCTGAAAAGACCCCGGAGTATAATGATAGCAGAGATTGTGGTGTTCGGCTGCGGCCTCACATACCGTTCCCGCTCCTGCTCACAGCCGCCACAGAATCGGAAGCGCAGGCGGCCGTGAGCGGGACCCCGGGGAACAGTAAGTATATAGGGCCCGTTACCTGCTGGGGTTACTCCAGCAGGTAACAGCCTATTAAAAAAAAAAAAAAAAAAAGCATCGGGGGCTCGCGGGGCCCCCGTAATGTCCCGGGCCCTGTGGGAGCTGCTACCCCGGTAGTTACGCCCCTGAGTGGCTGATTAAATACTTTTTTTTTCCCCACTGTATATGTACACCTTACAGTTTGGAATATTCCTTCAGAAAATGAAAGTCCTGTCTTCTCTGCTATATTTGTTGGATATGATTCATATATTCACTTTTTTATATGCATATTGATGTTTCTCTGCATGCATGCTGTTTTTATACACATCTACATGTTCTACGTATCCCTTATATTTGGGTCATATATATATATATATATACAGTACAGACCAAAAGTTTGGACACCTTCTTATTCCAAGAGTTTTCTGTATTTTCATGACTATAAAAATTGTAGATTCACACTGAAGGCATCAAAACTATGAATTAACACATGTGGAATTATATACTTAACAAAAAAGTGTGAAACAACTGAAAATATGTCTTATATTCTAGGTTCTTCAAAGTAGCCACCTTTTGCTTTGATTACTGCTTTGCACACTCTTGGCATTCTCTTGATGAGCTTCAAGAGGTAGTCACCTGAAATGGTCTTCCAACAGTCTTGAAGGAGTTCCCAGAGATGCTTAGCACTTGTTGGCCCTTTTGCCTTCACTCTCGATTGGGTTCAGGTCTGGTGACTGTGGAGGCCAGGTCATCTGGCGTAGCACCCCATCACTCTCCTTCTTGGTCAAATAGCCCTTACACAGTCTGGAGGTGTGTTTGGGGTCATTGTCATTGTCATTGTCCTGTTGAAAAATAAATGATGGTCCAACTAAACGAAACCGGATGGAATAGCATGCCACTGCAAGATGCTGTGGTAACCATGCTGGTTCAGTATTCCTTCAATTTTGAATAAATCCCCAACAGTGTCACCAGTGATTTTCTAGATATGTTTTCTCATTTGTCTCTCATAGTTGAGGTCTACCTATGATGTCAATTACAGGCCACTCTTTTTAAGTGGGAGAACTTGCACAACTGGTGGCTGACTAAATACTTTTTTTCCCCACTGTATACTTCCTTGTGACTGGGTGATTAGATGCATATTGGGGATAATCAGAACTCTTGTCTATATGGGAACTGTAAATATGATCATATAAAACATATATGACAAGTAAATATATAACGGATAAAACTGGACTTATCCTTTCTAAAGGAATGCCCCAAACTGTGAGGTATACAGAGGTATATAGATGCATACAGAAGGTCATGGTGACTTACCAGTCTTAACAAAGGCAGGATAAACAGGAGGAATAGCTGGGTGGCTGGCTAATAAATTATAGGATGAGAAATTAAATATATTATGTGGATGGTGGTAAATTGTTGTATCAATGTTTGGTGACGTCCTCTAAGGTCTCATTTAGTCCCGCGGGGTTCAGAGTGTCCATTTCGAAAATCCAGAACATTTCACGTTTATTCAGAATGCTCATCCAGTTGGGCATATTAGCTGGAATAAAGTCAATCGGTGTGACAGTAAAGCTTTTAAAATTGCAATGGTAATAGCATGAGGCATGTCTTGAAATGCTGTGTTTAACGTACCCATTTTTTTTTAATGCTTACTCGTATAGCGCCATCTTATTCTACAGCGCTTTACAGACATTGTGAGTCACTGTCCCATATTGTTTGTTTGTTTGTTTGTTTGTTTGTTTGAGTTGGAAGGGACCTCAAGGGCCATCGAGTCCAACCCCCTGCAAAGCAGGAATTCCTAAAACATCCCAGCTATATACCTATCCAGTTTCCGCTTGAAGATTTCAATTGATGGAGAACTCACCACCTCCCGTGGCAGCCTATTCCACTCTCTCACTACCCTTACTGTTAGAAAGTTTTTCCTAATGTCTAATCTGAATCTCCTTCCCCTTAGTTTCATTCCATTACTTCTCGTGCTTCCTTCTGCTAATGAGAAAAGGTTAGATCCCTCTGCACTGTGACAACCTTTCAGATATTTAAATACCGCTATTAAGTCTCCCCTTAGCCTTCTCTTCTGCAAACTAAGCAGTCCCAATTCTTTTAGCCTCTCCTCGTAGGACATGGTTTGTAGACCTTCCACCATTTTGGTTGCTCTTCTCTGGACCTGCTCCAATAAATCGGTGTCTTTCTTAAACTGGGGAGCCCAGAACTGTACACAGTATTCCAGGTGGGGTCTGACCAGGGCAGAGTACAGTGGAATAATTACCTCTCTTGATCTAGCTTCAATGCTCGTCTTGATACATCCTAGAATTTTATTAGCCTTTTTAGCCACCGCACCGCACTGTTGACTCATGTTGAATTTGCGATCTATTATTATGCCCAGATCCTTTTCCCCTGTACTCTCACTTAGTACTATTCCTCCCATACTATATATGCTTCTTGCATTTCTGTTACCCAGATGTAGAACTTTGCATTTGTCCCTGTTGAATACCATTTTGTTCACCTCAGCCCATTGTTCCAGTGTGTCCAAGTCCTTTTGGATGCATTCTCTCTCCTCTCTAGTGTTGGCCATTCCTCCTAGCTTTGTATCATCTGCAAATTTTATTAGTTCCCCATTAACCCCATCATCCAGATCATTTATAAAAATATTAAAAAGTACTGGGCCCAGGACAGAGCCCTGCGGCACCCCGCTTTTTACTTTCTTCCAGTTTGATGAATAGCCATTTAGAATTACTCGTTGTGCCCGATCATTAAGCCAATTGTGAACCCACCTCACTGATATTTTATCAAAGCCATACTTGATCATTTTTTCAATAAGAAAGTTATGTGATACTTTATCAAAGGCCTTACTAAAGTCAAGATGTACTATGTCCACTGCATTTCCCTGGTCCAACCATTCAGTGACTTTATTATAGAAGGAAATAAGATTAGTCTGACAAGATTTATTAGGCATAAAGCCGTGCTGGCTCTGATTAATTAAAGCCTTCCCATCCAGGTACCTAATTAAATGTTCTTTAACGATTTGTTCAAAGATTTTTCCTACTATCGAGGTCAGACTTACCGGCCTATAATTTCCTGGGTCGTCCCTATTCCCCTTTTTGTAGATGGGGACCACATTTGCCCTTTTCCAATCTAGAGGGACCACTCCTGTTTCCCATGACTTATTAAAGATTATTGCAAGGGGTTCTGTTATTTCCTCTGCTAATTCTTTTAAAACTCTAGGGTGTAAATCATCCGCTCCTGGGGACTTGGTTTCCTTAATCTTAGCTAAATGTTCTCTTACCAAACCTTCGCTTATAATCAGCTTGGAGTCCTCTTTCCCCTCATCACTATCACCATTAATGTTGATATTTCCATCCATTTCTTGGGAGAAGACGGATACAAAATATGAATTCAGTAACTCCACCTGCTGATCCACCATGTTAACTTTTTCACCCTTTTCGTTCTTCAGGACTCCAATGGTTTCCTTCACTTTTCTTTTGCTCTTAACATATCCCCAAAAACCTTTTACATTACTCTTAACTTCTTTTGCAAGCTTCAATTCGTATTCAGCCTTGGCTTTTTTAATGCTTATCTTGCAGAGTCTGCAAACTGCTGTATACTCTCCCTTAGATATAGCTCCCATCTTCCACTTGTTGTAAGTTTCCTTTTTCTTTTTTAGTAGGTTATGTAATTTTTTGGTCATCCATCCTGGAGTTTTTAGGTGATTCCCATTTTTCTTGCTTCTAGGTATTGTTAGTTCCTGTGCATTAATGATTTCCCTACGGAAAATTTCCCACCCCTCATGTGCATTTTTGTGCTTAAGTAATTTTCGCCATGGAATTCTACTAACCCTTACCTTTAGGCCCCTAAAATCTGCCCTACTAAAATTGAGCCTTCTAATCTTTGTCTTCTCAGGTCTTCTTCTTCTTCTTACAACCCCAAACTCGAGTATAGCATGGTCGCTGAATCCCAATGTCCCTGCTACCCTTAATTCCTTAACCATGTCCTCCTTATTAGTTAAAACTAGGTCCAGAATGGATGTTCCTCTCGTGTTTTTTTCTACTAACTGGGCAATGAAGTTGTCTGCTAGAGAGGATAAAAATTTGATAGAGCCTTTGCTCGTAGCTGTGTGAGTTTCCCAATGAATATCTGGGTAATTAAAGTCTCCCATGATAACAATTTCAAATTTCTTCGAAAGTGTGGATATTTGCTGTGAAAAAAATCTCATCCCTGTCTTCTGTCTGTCCTGGTGGTCTATAATAAACCACTATTATGATGTCCTTATCATTGTTTTTCCCCTGAATTGTTACCCAAATATTTTCCAATAAGTTATCATTTTGTAAAACTGTGATTTCCGTGGAAATGTGATCTTTTTTAACATACAATGCAACTCCTCCCCCTCTTTTATTAGTTCTATTTTTTTTGAATAAGTTGTATCCTTCCATCTGTATATTCCAATCATGCTTATCATTCCACCAAGTTTCTATAATACCAATGACATCATATTTTTATGATAGTTCCACCAAGTTTCTGTAATACCAATGACATCATATAGTGCTCACAATCTACATTTCCCTATCAGTATGTCTTTAGAGTGTGGGAGGAAACAGGAGGAAACCCACACAAACACGGGGAGAACATACAAACTCCTTGCAGATGTTGTCCTTGGCAGGATTCGAACACAGGACTCCAGAACTGCAAGACTGCAGTAATAACCACTAAGCCACCTTGCTGCCATTGAGGACATTGGAACGGTGTTTGTTAATACGTTCCCATAAGGTCATGATCGTTCTGCCGATATATTGGAGTCCACACAGGCATTCCAATAGGTATATTATAAAAGACGACGAGCAATTGAGAAAATGGTTACTCTCAAAGCTCTCCCCTGTAGAATTACTGGTAAAACTACTTGTCCGATCGTTGATTGTCATGCAGCCTTTGCATTTTGGGTGGCCACATTTAAAGCTGCCTCTGATGGAATCCTTAATGTAGGTGACTGGTTGTTTCCTAATAGGTCTCAACCTGCTGGGCGCGAATATATTCTTCAGGGTCTTCGCTCTCCTGAACATAATTCCTGGTTTCATTGGTAAGGATTTTTTAAGGAACAGGTCGTTTAACTTTCTAGATATAGGCTGAACAACCACCAGTTGACAGAAGGAGAAGCATCATCTTGTCTAGCATTAGTTTGGACTTGAGGTCTGAGTCACTGCAGGGATACATGCTGTGATAATTCCCAAGATGGACATAGCTTCTCAAATAATGAAGAAGGACTTACTCTGGAAAGCCACACTTTTTCCTTTTTATAGATATTTTTTTCTCCTGAGGAAGAAAGGTCATCTGTTTCTCTAAATTTAGCATAACCTCTATAAATTTCTCACAGGTGTTGAGAATTCAAACCAACTTTTTCCAAATTTAGACTCCAACCTTTTCTCTCAAAATCTGATTAAAAAAGGTTGTAATCATAAGGTTGCAATCAAGAGATCATCCAGGTATAGAATTTCCTGTATGTTTTTTAACTTTGGATAGGCAATCACCTCTATTAAAAAGTCTTGGAGCTGACAATATCCCAAACAGTATGGCTGCAAACTGAAAATGCTGTCTCTCTCTCCAAAAAAAGAAGAGCAAATCTGGTAAATTGGCAGAAGGAAGTAGGCATCCATGAGATCCAAGGTGATTGTGAAGGATCTCACTTTGCCAAGCCGCTTGGCACACCTGCGATCAACCTTCTTACCTCCCACTCACACGCAGTGAATGGACCGGGTTCATAGTATAATATGAAAAGAGCTTTATAAATTTTATATATAGTATTTATTAACCCGAGTGGGTCGGTACTAGCTACTAACATATACAGAAATATACATTAATGATCAGTCAAGCAAATACAGGTAAAAAGCAAAATACAGTACAGAAAATAAAATGGGAATAAAAGACCAAAAAGTAGTCTGCTTTTCTGGGCCTCCATGTGTTGGGCCTCAGGGCACGTCCTTAAGCAAGTTACAGAGCAGTTAACCCCTAGCTGCCTCCTTCCTCAGTGACAAAGAATCTAGGTCTCCTTTCAGCATATGGCTAGTGCCCCACCCACACCTCCCTCCCAGGTAGGCCCCCTCCTCCTTCCCCCATTGCAGAACCCTGGGAAAGAGGGATGCCTTCCTAGGTGCTGGGGGAGATGTGTGTCTGGGGATGAACTTAGGGTCACTAGCCTCCTCTCCCTCCCTGGACATCTGCTGTCCTGGGGCAATAAATTGGCTGGCTAGAAAGGCCCTCTCCCATGGTATGCACATAAAACCACTGAAGCGAATTGACCACCACTGTAAACACAGCTTAAATACGACATTCCTAAAAGTATGTAAGACTAATATGAATCAGGAATGATACATTTCAAAGAAAGATACATAACTGGGGGTGGCATCTTCACTGTGATCATAGATTGTATCCTTCTGAATTAAAGGTATAGTGGACTTTATAGTCTCTCACTTGAACCATCTGTATTTGATATACATGTTCAGAAACCTCAGATACAGTGAAGGAAATAAGTATTTGATCCCTTGCTGATTTTGTAAGTTTGCCCACTGTCAAAGACATGAACAGTCTATAATTTTAAGGGTAGGTTAATTTTAACAGTGAGAGATAGAATATCAAAAATAAAATCCAGAAAATCACATTGTATACTTTTTATAAATTTACAGACGTGGACAAAATTGTTGGTACCCCTCGTTTAATGAAAGAAAAACCCACAATGGTCACAGAAATAACTTGAATCTGACAAAACTGGAATTTGCCAAACTACATGTTGACAATTCACAAAGCTTCTGGGAGAATGTCCTTTGGACAGATGAGACAAAAATCGAAATTTTTGGCAAGGCACATCAGCTCTATGTTCACAGACATATCTTGAAAAGAACACTGTCCCTACTGTGAAACATGGAGGAGGCTCTGTTATGTTCTTTGCTGCATCTGGTACAGGGTGTCTTGAATCTGTGCAGGGTACAATGAAATCTCAAGACTATCAAGGGATTCTACAGAGAAATGTGCTGCCCAGTATCAGAAAGCTTGGTCTCAGTCACAGGTCATGGGTCTTGCAACAGGATAATGAACCAAAACACACAGGTAAAAACACCCAAGAATGGCTAAGAGGAAAACATTGGACTATTCTGAAGTGGCCTTCTATGAGCGCTGACCTAAATCCTATTGAGCATCTTTGGAAGGAGCTGAAACATGCTGTCTGCAAAAGTTATTTCTGTGACCATTGTGGATTTTTCTTTCATTAAATGAGGGGTACCAACAATTTTGTCCACGTGTGTATTTGCATTTTGCAGAGAGAAATAAGTATTTGATCCCCTACCAACCAGTAAGAGTTCTGGCTCCTACAGACCAGTTAGACGCTCCTAATCAACTCGTTACCTGCATTAAAGACAGCTCTCTTATATTGTCACCTGTATAAAAGACTCCTGTCCACAGACTCAATTAATCAGTCAGACTCTAACCTCTACAACATGGGCAAGACCAAAGAGCTTTCTAAGGATGTCAGGGACAAGATCATAGACCTGCACAAGGCTGGAATGGGCTACAAAACCATAAGTAAGACGCTGGGTGAGAAGGAGTGAACTGTTGGTACAATAATAAGAAAATGGAAGAAATACAAAATGACTGTCAATCAACATCGATCTGGGGCTCCATGCAAAATCTCACCTCAGCCTAAAACTACACGAGGGGAACTTGTTAATGATCTCAAGGCAGCTGGGACCACAGTCACCAAGAAAACCATTGGTGACACATTACGCTGTAATGGATTAAAATCCTGCAGTGCCTGTAAGGTTCCCCTGCTCAAGGAGGCCCATGTGCAGGCCCGTCTGAAGTTTGCCAATGAACAGCTGGATGATTCTGCGAGTGAATGGGAGAAGGTGCTGTGGTCAGATGAGACAAAAATTGAGCTCTTTGGCATTAACTCAACTCGCGTGTTTGGAGGAAGAGAAATTCTGCCTATGACCCAAAGAACACCGTCCCCACTGTCAAGCATGGAGGTGGAAACATTATGTTTTGAGGGTGTTCCTCTGCTAAGTTCACAGGACTACTTCGCTGGGAGAATGGATGGAGCCATGTACTGTAAAATCCTGTGTGACAACCTCCTTCCCTCCGCCAGGACATTAAAAATGGGTCGTGGCTGGGTCTTCCAGCAGGACAATGACCCAAAACATACAGCCAAGGAAACAAAGGAGTGGCTTAAAAAGAAGCACATTAAGGTCATTGAGTGGCCTAGCCAGTCTCCAGACATTAATCCCATAGAAAACTTATGGAGGGAGCTGAAGCTCCGGGTTGCCAAGCGACAGCCTCAAAATCTTAATGATTTAGAGATGATCTGCAAAGAGGAGTGGACTAAAATTCCTTCTGACATGTGTGCAAACCTCATCATCAACTACAAAAAACGTCTGACTGCTGTGCTTGCCAACAAGGGTTTTGCCACCAAGTATTCAGTCTTGTTTGCCAGAGGGATCAAATACTATTTCTCTCTGCAAAATGCTAATAAATTTATACAATGTGATTTTCTGGATTTTATTTTTGATATTCTATCTCTCACTGTTAAAATTAACCTACCCTTAAAAGTATAGACTGTTCATGTCTTTGTCAGCGGGCAAACCTACAAAATCAGCAAGGGATCAAATACTTATTTCCTTCACTGTATATTATGGTGTGATAGGAACCATTTGGTTTGTAAACAAGAAAAAGGTGAGAGTAATGATCAAAGCATCTTTCTGGTTGTGGAACAGGGGTCACTGCCCACATGATTTTTAACTCTTTCCTCCAGTCTTTCCTGAAGAAGTACAGATTGAGATCTGGTTAGTGTGAGTCTTTACCTGTTACGATACTGGTACTCACGGCTGGAATCTAGTGGCCAGATAAAGAAAGCCAGGTGCAGTTAGATGTTGTAGAGTAGTAGTCTGGGTGTGGCCTGAGGTGTAGATCGCAAGGGTAATACAGCGAGGAGTAGAAACAGTCTGGGAAAGATAGTTCAGAGGAGCTGGAGATTGGAACAAGTCACAATACTCGAGCAATGGTTGAATTGCCTCATGGGTATAAATAGGCCCAGACAGGAAACAAGATGGCTTCAGATTGGCAAACAACAGTCATCTTGGTTAAGGGAAAATCCTAGGATAACACAGCAGCCTCCAGTGGTGAGGAGTGGAAGTGCAACACAATAGTTCAGAGTGAGAGAAACAGCGGCCACTGGTGGTAAATTAGAAAAATACATCAGGATTCTGACATTATTCCCTCCTTCAGCATTGACCTCCGGACGATGCTTGGCTCGGTTTTTCTGGATATCTTTGGTGAAATTCCTTAAGCAGTCAGGGAGCATTGATGTTGGTTACAGGTTCCCATGAATTGTCCTCGGGGCCATACCCCTGCCATTTTATTAGGTATTGTAGACGACTTCTGAAAATCCTAGAGTCCAGTATCTTTTCAACAGTGTAATGTTCTTGTCCATCCACTTCAACTGGACCAGGGGGAGGCAAGTTACATTCCGGAAATGGATTTGGAATAACAGGTTTCAGAAGTGATACATGAAACACAGGATGTACCCTTATTATCTTGGGAATTTTTAGGCGAAAAGCTACTGCATTTACTTATCCAATAACCTTGAAAGGCCCAATGAATTTTTGATCTAGTTTTGCTGAAGGTACATGAAGTTTCAAATTCTTCGTAGAAAGCCATACCTCATTTCCTACCTTTAAAGTTTGAGAAGGTCTGCGGGAATTATCTGCTGTTTCCTTATATCTCTCCTGGGCAATCTTTAATGTGTCCCTTAACATCTCTAGATTCTGTTGAAGAGATTGAATTCTATCATTGACTGCAGGAATGGGAGTGTCTCTGGGAAAATTAGAAAGGATACTTGGATGGTAACACAAATTAGCAAAAAATGGTGATTGATTCTGAGTATTATTGTATGAAAATTCTGCCACTGGAAGAAAATTGACCCAGTCATCTTGCAAGTGGCAAATGTAACATCGGAGATACTGCTCCAAAGTTTGATTTGTGCATTCAGTTTGACCATTTCATTGGGGGTGAAAAGCAGATGACAAATTAACATCAATGTCAAGTGTTTTGCAAAAATTCTTCCAAAATCTGGACGTAAATTGTACTCCGCGATCTGAGACAACTTCATCTGGTACTCCATGGAGACGAAAGACCTCTTGGATGACAAGGTCAGCAGTCTCTTTGGCAGAAGTGAGACCAGAACATGGAATAAAGTGAGCTACTTTTGTCAGTTGATCAACCACAACTAAGATGGCATTTTTTCCTTTAGAGGCAGGCAATTCGACAATAAAGTCCATAGATATAGACCCCCAAGGACGGGATGGGATTTACAGAGGCTGCAAAAGTCTCACTGGTGAAGTACGAGGAGTTTTATTCATGGCACAGGTGTTACAAGAAGAAACATATTTCTACATGTCCTCTTGATAATTAGGCCACCAAAAGAAGCGTGACAGAAGTTCTTTTGTCTTCTGAATGCCCTTCTGACCTGCTAACTTGGAGTCATGAATAAACTTTAATTCTCTTAGTCGTACACTCTCTGGCACATAAATGTAGAGTTGAAGAGTCCATACTCTATTTTGAAACGTAAGAGATATATCCTCTGGTGGATTCAGAAGAACTGGATCAGTCTCATATGCTGCCCTTATCTCTTCCAGCAGATATTTGTTGGTAATGACCCCCATAAAATTAGATTCCGACAGAATGGTAGTTGGTGATGCAGGTGGAGAGGAGTCATTGGAGAACAGTCCGGATAAGGCATCAGCTTTTCCATTTCGGGAGCCAGCTCTATAAGAGATCACAAAATTAAATTGATTAAGAAACAGACTCCACCGAGCTTGACGGGGGGACAAACATTTAGCAGATCTGATGAACCCTAAATTACGATGGTCAGTTAGCACCACTATCTGCTGTGCTGCTCCTTCCAATGATGTCGCCACTCTTGAAAAGCAGCAACGATGGCCTAAAGCTCCTTCTGAGGAGGTTAATTTTCGAGAAAAATATGCACAAGGATATAGCAAGTCTTTTTCTCCAGTTCTTTGTGATAGAATAGCTCCTACTGAACAGTCAGAAGCATCAACTTCAACAATAAAGGCATGTTCAAGGTCAGGATGAATCAGTATAGGAGCTGTGGTAAATTTTGTCTTTAGACAAAGGAAGGCATCAGGTGCTTGAGAAGGCCAAATAAATGGTATTCCCTTCCTTGTTAATTGAGTAATTGGTGAAACTATAGCTGAAAAATTTTTGATGAACCGTCTGTAGAAATTAGCAAATCCTTCAAAACGCTGAACCTCTTTCACATTCCTTTGTGTTGGCCAGTCCATTATTGCTTGAATCTTGCTGGAATCCATATGCAGTGCTTCAGTAGAAATTACATAATCAAGAACTAAATTTTTGTTTGATGAAATTCACATTTCTTCAATTTAATATAGAGTTGATGAGTTCGTAGACACTGTAGCACAATTCTGACATGGTTTTGGTATTCTTCTTCAGAGTTAGAGAAGATTAGTATATCATCCAGATAAATAACTACAAGCTGATCTAGCAGATCTTTAAAAATGTTGTTAATGAAATGCTGAAAGGTTGTGGGTGCATTACACAGTCCAAAAGACATGACTAAGTACTCAAAATGTCCATAACGTGATCTGAATGCTGTTTTCCATTCATCACCAGGTCTTACATGCACCAAGTTATAGGCACCATGTAGGTCTAGTTTGGTAAACATCTTTGCATAATGGACTCTATCCAGCATCTCAGGTATAAGAGGCAGAGGGTATCAATTATTTATTGTTATTTCATTTAGTTTTCTACAGTGGGGAAGTATTTAGTCAGCCACCAATTGTGCAAGTACTCACTTAAAAAGATGAGAGAGGCCTGTAATTGACATCATAGGTAGACCTCAACTATGAAAGACAAAATGAGAAAACAAATCCAGAAAATCACATTGTCTGATTTTTAAAGAATTTATTTGCAAATTATGGTAGAAAATAAGTATTTGGTCACCTACAAACAAGCAAGAAGACATACAAGACCACTGATAATCTCCCTCGATCAGGGGCTCCACGCAAGATCTCACCCCGTGGGGTCAAAATGATCACAAGAACAGTGAGCAAAAATCCCAGAACCACACGGGGGAACCTAGTGAATGACCTGCAGAAAGCTGGGACTAACGTAACAAAGGCTACCATCAGTAACACACTACGCCGCTAGGGACTCAGATCCTGCAGTGCCAGACGTGTCCCCCTGCTTAAGCCAGTACATATCCGGGCCCATCTGAAGTTTGCTAGAGAGCATTTGGATGTTCTAGAAGAGTATTGGGAGAATGTCATATGAAACCAAAGTAGAACTGTATGGTAGAAACACAACTCGTCGTGTTTGGAGGAGAGTGAATACTGAGTTGTATCCAAAGAACACCATACCTACTGTGAAGCATGGGGGTGGCAACATCATGCTTTGGGGCTGTTTCTCTGCAAAGGGACCAGGACGACTGATCCGTGTACATGAAAGAATGAATGGGGCCATGTATCGTGAGATTTTGAGTGCAAACCTCCTTCCATCAGCAAGGGCATTGAAGATGAAACGTGGCTGGGTCTTTCAGCATGACAATGATCCCAAGCACACTGCCAGGGCAATGAAGGAGTGGCTTCGTAAGAAGCATTTCAAGGTCCTGTAGTGGCCTAGCCAGTCTCCAGATCTCAACCCCATAGAAAACCTTTGGAGGGAGTTGAAAGTCTATGTTGCCCAGCGACAGCCCCAAAACATCACTGCTCTAGAGGAGATCTGCATGGAGGAATGGGCCAACATACCAGAAACAGTGTGTGCCAACCTTGTGAAGACTTACAGAAAACGTTTCACCTCTGTTATTGCCAACAAAGGATATATAACAAAGTATTGAGATGAACTTTTGTTATTGACCAAATACTTATTTTCCACCATAATGTGCAAATAAATTCTTTAAAAATCAGACAATGTGATTTTCTGGATTTGTTTTCTCATTTTGTCTCTCATAGTTGAGGTCTACCTATGATGTCAATTACAGGCCTCTCTCATCTTTTTAAGTGGTAGAACTTGCACAATTGGTGGCTGACTAAATACTTTTTTCCCCACTGTATAATCAACACAAGGCCTTAAGGTACCATCTTTCTTTTTAACAAAAAATATTGGTGCACCTGCTGGTGAAGTAGATGGGCGAATAAATCCTTTAGCTGAATTTTCATCTATGTATTCTTTAAGTGCTTTCAGTTCAGGCTCTGACAATGGATATATGCTTCCAAAAGGTATAGCTGCCCCTGGCAATAGTTCAACGGGACAGTCATAAGGTCGGTGTGGAGGCAACTTGTCAGCATTCTTTTTATCACAAACCAGCAAATTCTTTATACACAGACGGAAGTTTAGGGGATGTTTCAAGGTCCTCGGTACCGTATGCATGAGATTAATTAGATAAAATCTGTTCTGAGTGAACCTCTGGTAGGAAGGACACTACTTTGGTTTCCCAGTTGATCTGAGGGTTCTGAGTTTGCAGCCATGAAAGTCCCAAGATGATTGGAAAATGTGGAGATGAAATTAATAAGAAAGATAAAACCTCTTGGTGATTAGGTTCCATAATTATCTCCAAAGGTTCAGTCTCTTGATTAATTAGGCCTCAGTTCAGTGGGTCCCATCAACCGTTTCCATCAGAAGTGGTGAAAGTCTCCCCTGGATCTTCACTCCATGTTTATTAGCAAAAGCAATATCCATAAAGTTTCCATTTGCTCCAGAGTCCACAATGGCTGAGGTAGATATCCACTGTGAGCCGGCACGAAACTTGATGGAAATGAAGCAATGAGAGTCCTTTCTTTCCTTCTTAATGTTAGGTGCTATTGAAGAGATTGAGCGAACGACTGCATTCACTGGTGGCAATGGTTCAAAAAAACAGATTCATCCTCGGATAGGTTAGGATCCACTATAATCGCCACTGACTTCTGTCGACGACTTGGACAATTACTGAGAAAGTGATCAGGTTTACCACAATAGAAACATTGATTTCCCGCAGTCTGCGTTCCCTTCTATCGGGACTTTTATGTTTTTGTATACTGTCAATCTGCATAGGTTCAGCATCAACTTCAGAGTACTTCTTAATTTCAGAGTCTCTGGAGGTTGAAGGTGGAACAGATAAATACCAATTATTACGAAGCCAGGTAGAACTCCACTTTTCTTGCCTCCTCTCAGACAGTCGAGTATCAATACGAACACAATGATGTACAAAATCATCAAAATTTGTGGGAGCATCAGCACGTGCTAATTCATCTTTAACCCTTTCCCGACATCCGCCGTAATAGTACGGCGGATGCCGGGTGTTTAAAGATGGCGGCCGCTCGGGGGTCGTTTGCCGCCATAGCCGTCGGGTCTTTGCTGTTTTATACAGCAGGGGGTCTAATAAATGCAAAATAAAAGATATAAAAATAAATAAATATTAAAAGTTCAAATACATACACATTAGGTATCCCTGTGTCCAAAAACGCCCGCTCTACAGATTTATAGAAATATTTTTCACATACGGTAAACGCCGTAACGGGAAAAAAAATCAAAAGTGCCAAACCGCCGCTTTTTCACTGTTTTGCCTCTGATAAAAATTTGAATAAAAAGTGATCGAAGCAATAGCAATTCCCCAAAATGGCTCTGAGAACGGAAAAATAAAAAAGTTATTGCGTTTGGAAGAGGGGGGGAAGGCAAAAACGAAAATCACAAAATGTCACCGGCGGGAAGGGGTTAAGAGCATTAGATAGTCCATTCATGAAAAATGTTAATTTTGCAGCATTATTCCATTCAGTGTCAATGACCCACCTTCTGAATTCTGTGGCATATTCAGCAACCAAATGTCTGCCCTGACGTAGAGCCAATAATGTTGCTTCAGCTGTTGCACATTGGTTAGGATGATCAAATACCTGGCTCATAGTTGCAAGAAAGGCGTCTAAATCATCAAGACGTGCATCATTGTTCTTAATAAGGGGATTAGCCCAGGCTACGGCCTTATGTGTCAGAAGCATAATAATACACAGCACCTTCGATCTGTCAGTGAGGAAGTGAGAAGGGTGTGCCCAAAATATAACTTGCATTGATTAATAAATCCACGGTATTTATCACGGTCCCCACCAAACCTGAAAGGTGGAAGAGGCAAGGTGGATGCAGAAGCTGTAATCACAGCCCGGTTTGAAGTTCCTGTATTTGCTCAGCATGTTGAGCCACCATATTTTGTAAATCCTGAGTTGCTTGTCCGAATATTTGCATATTATTACAAATAACTCTGTGCCTCCTGCAGGGCCAGACAGAACTACCCCCGGGATAACGGATCCAGTGATATCCGATGCCCTGCAGGTTATCAATCTCTCTGGCCAAACTCTCACCAATATTGAACTTACTGTACTCTCTAAAGGCGTTTCTTTTGTACCATCGACTAAGTTTAACCTTTTTAACTGGGTTAAAGATGTGTTATTTGTAAGAAAGATAAGATGGTTTCAATTCATGAGAACAGTAGAGCTACGTAGATCAAGAGAGCTGGGCCTGGAGTTGGGTGTTTTGGAGGGTCTGAGGGCCCTCGAATCTTTGAGGTTGGAGGGTGAGGGTTTGACAGGTCCAGGACCGCTCACTAACCTTAGAGTTAGGAATCGAACGAACCCCCCTCTGTGTGATACCAAATGCATTGATATTTTTGAGATGATGGTAGTAGACAAATTGTCCTTACTTGAGAGTAAACAGACAATTGGGAAAGGTAATCTCACCTCCTCACAATTACATGCATTGAAAAATCTTGAACAGGACGACACGGTTGTTATAAAACCATCAAACAAGGGGGGTAACATGGTTGTGCTGGATTGTGATCATTATATTGGTATCTGTAATGATATTCTATCAGATACCGCCAACTATGAGATCCTCTCCTCTGACCCTACCACTTCATATTGTACACAACTCCAGGCGATCCTTGATCATGCCAAATCAGAGGGCCTGATTTCCCACAGTGAACGGGAATTTATATGTCCGAAGTTTCCCCGTGTCCCCACGTTTTATTGTTTACCGAAAGTCCATAAGGGGTATTCAGCCCTAAAGGGCCGCCCCATTATCTCGGGCATCGACGGGTTGACCAAGGGAGTCAACACTTATATAGATAGGGTTTTAGGTCCTTTTGTGCTGGCTCTCTCATCATATATCCAAGACACGATGGATGTCCTCAGACATCTTGAGTACATCCGTCTTCCATCGGGGCGGTTCTTGCTAGTTTGGATGTGGAGGCGCTCTACAGCTCCATACCCCATGATAAGGGGTGTGGGGCTGTGTGGCACTTCCTGGGAACTCGGGGGACTCAATTGGTGGCTCATAATGCTTTGATATTGGAGTTGTTGGATTTTATCCTAACTCACAATTCCTTTGTTTTTAACGGGCACTGCACCACTATGGGGAGCCCCGTCGCACCTACTTTCAGTGGGTACGGAAAGTATTCAGACCCCTTTAAATTTTTCACTGTTTGTTTCATTGCAGCCATTTGCTAAAAGCAAAAAAGTTCATTTTATTTCTCATTAATGTACACTCAGCACCCCATCTTGACAGAAAAAAAAACAGAAATGTAGATATTTTTGCAAATTTATTAAAAAAGAAAAACTGAAATATCACAAGGTCATAAGTATTCAGACCCTTTGCTCAGTACTGAGTAGAAGCACCCTTTTGAGCTAGTACAGCCATGAGTCTTCTTGGTAATGATGCAACAAGTTTTTCACAACTGGATTTGGGGATCCTCTGCCATTCTTCCTTGCAGATCCTCTCCAGTTCCATCAGGTTGGATGGTGAACGTTGGTGGACTGCCATTTTCAGGTCTCTCCAGAAATGCTCAATTGGGTTGAGGTCAGGGCTCTGGCTGGGCCAGGCAAGAATGGTCACAGAGTTGTTCCGAAGCCACTCCTTTGTTATTTTAGCTGTGTGCTTAGGGTCATTGTCTTGTTGAAAGGTGAACCTTTGGCCCAGTCTGAAGTCCAGAGCACTCTGAAAGAGGTTTTCTTCCAGGATATCTCTGTACTTGGCCGCATTCATCTTTCCTTCAATTGCAACCAGTCGTCCTTTCCCTGCAGCTGAAAAACACCCCCATAACATGATGCTGCCACCACCATGTTTCACTGTTGGGATTGTATTGGGCAGGTGATGAGCAGTTCCTGGTTTTCTCCACACATACCGCTTAGAATTAACGCTAAAAAGTTCAATCTTCGTCTCACCAGACAGGAAATCTTATTTCTCATAGTCTGGGAGTCCTTCATGTGTTTTTTGGCAAACTCTATGCGGGCTTTCATATGTCTTGCACTGAGGAGAGGCTTCCTTTGGGCCACTCTGCCATAAAGCCCCGACTGGTGGAGGGCTGCAGTGATAGTTGACTTTGTGGAACTTTCTCCCATCTCCCTACTGCATCTCTGGAGCTCAGCCACAGTGATCTTTGGGTTCTTCTTTACCTCTCTCACCAAGGCTCTTCTCCCATGATTGCTCAGTTTGGCTGGATGGCCAGGTGTAGGAAGAGTTCTGGTCGTCCCAAACTTCTTCCATTTAAGGATTATGGAGGCCACTGTGCTCTTAGGAACCTTGAGTGCTGCAGAAATTCTTTTGTAACCTTGGCCAGATCTGTGCCTTGCTACAATTCTGTCTCTGAGCTCCTTGGGCAGTTCCTTTGACCTTATGATTCTCATTTGCTCTGACATGCACTGTGAGCTGTGAGGTCTTATATAGACAGGTGTGTGCCTTTCCTATTCAAGTCTAAACAGTTTAATTATACACAGCTGGACTCCAATGAAGGAGTAGAGCCATCTCAAGGAGGATCAGAAGGAAAAGGACAGCATGTGAGTTAAATATGAGTGTCACAGCAAAGGGTCTGAATACTTATGATCATGTGATATTTCAGTTTTTCTTTTTTAATAAATTTGCAAAAATATCTACATTTCCGTTTTTTTCTACCTTGGTGACAGGATCACACACAGCCATTTAGGCCCACCTAAAACCACACTGACATGGGTTGGTGCAGCCCGTATACCGGGCACCTTTAAATGTGGATCATGTTGGGCCTGTGCGTATATATGCAAGGGATCCATGGCACACGCGACAGGGCAAGTGTTTCAAATTAGGGAGTTTATAAACTGCCTGACGGAGGGTGTGGTCTATGTGGCATCTTGTTCTTGTCCTTTTAACTATGTGGGGAAGACCAAGAGACAGCTGCGTAGACGCATTCTGGACCATATTGGTGATATCTCCCAACGTGCAGATACCCCTATTGCAACACATGTATGGGAGTGCCATCAAGGTAATACTTTTTCCATCAGCTTCCAGGGGATGCAGCGTGTGCACTAGTCGCCACGAGGAGGCGACTGGGATCGCATCATATTATGTAAAGAAGCCCACTGGAGTTTGTATGCATATCCCCTTAGGGAGTCTATTTTTTCTTTATTTGATTTATTCTATCAGTGTTGCAGGACCCTATATTATTAATATTATTTATAACTTTCTCTATCCCTGGGGGTCATCTCTGAGGGGGAGCTGTCACTTCTATATGGTCTATATGGTTGCACTCCGGGTTGTCACATTTACATATGTAACTGATATAGATGGATTTCCCCCCTTTAGATTCATGTGGGGATAAATTTTGATATGTTTTACCTATGATTTCCCAGTACATGTGATATTTTGACGTATTATAGGTTTTATCAGGGATACTGGTGACACTCATCGGGGGGGGAGGGCATCTCTCACTATTTTACTCCTGGGTTATACTGGGGGTTGGTTATTTGGATAGCAGTATCTGTCACTTGTTTGATCCTTGGATACATTGAGTGATGTTGATTTAGATAGAAGTATAGATGGTCCTTTTATCCTGCTGAAGTGTAACATGGCCTTTGCTGCTATCTAGGGTTTATATACAGTACAGACCAAAAGTTTGGACACACCTTCTCATTCCAAGAGTTTTCTGTATTTTCATGACTATAAAAATTGTAGATTCACACTGAAGGCATCAAAACTATGAATTAACACACGTGGAATTATATACTTAACAAAAAAGTGTGAAACAACTGAAAATATGTCTTATATTCTAGGTTCTTCAAAGTAGCCACCTTTTGCTTTGATTACTGCTTTGCACACTCTTGGCATTCTCTTGATGAGCTTCAAGAGGTAGTCACCTGAAATGGTCTTCCAACAGTCTTGAAGGAGTTCCCAGAGATGCTTAGCACTTGTTGGCCCTTTTGCCTTCACTCTGCGGTCCAGCTCACCCCAAACCATCTCGATTGGGTTCAGGTCTGGTGACTGTGGAGGCCAGGTCATCTGGCGTAGCACCCCATCACTCTCCTTCTTGGTCAAATAGCCCTTACACAGTCTGGAGGTGTGTTTGGGGTCATTGTCCTGTTGAAAAATAAATGATGGTCCAACTAAACGCAAACCGAATGGAATAGCATGCCGCTGCAAGATGCTGTGGTAACCATGCTGATTCAGTATTCCTTCAATTTTGAATAAATCCCCAACAGTGTCACCAGCAAAGCACCCCCACACCATCACACCTCCTCCTCCATGCTTCACGGTGGGAACCAGGCATGTAGAGTCCATTTGTTCACCTTTTCTGCGTCGCACAAAGACACGGTGGTTGGAACCAAAGATCTCAAATTTGGACTCATCAGACCAAAGCACAGATTTCCACAGGTCTAATGTCCATTCCTTGTGTTCTTTAGCCCAAACAAGTCTCTTCTGCTTGTTGCCTGTCCTTAGCAGTGGTTTCCTAACAGCTATTTTACCATGAAGGCCTGCTGCACACAGTCTCCTCTTAACAGTTGTTGTAGAGATGTGTCTGCTGCTAGAACTCTGTGTGGCATTGACCTGGTCTCTAATCTGAGCTGCTGTTAACCTGCGATTTCTGAGGCTGGTGACTCGGATGAACTTATCCTCCGCAGCAGAGGTGACTCTTGGTCTTCCTTTCCTGGGGTGGTCCTCATGTGAGCCAGTTTCTTTGTAGTGCTTGATGGTTTTGGCCACTGCACTTGGGGACACTTTCAAAGTTTTCCCAATTTTTCGGACTGACTGACCTTCATTTCTTAAAGTAATGATGGCCACTCGTTTTTTCTTTACTTAGCTGCTTTTTTCTGCCATAATACAAATTCTAACACTCCATTCAGTAGGACTATCAGCTGTGTATCCACCTGACTTCTGAACAACACAACTGATGGTCCCAACCCCATTTATAAGGTAAGAAATCCCACTTATTAAACCTGACAGGGCACACCTGTGAAGTGAAAACCATTTCAGGTGACTACCTCTTGAAGCTCATCAAGAGAATGCCAAGAGTGTGCAAAGCAGTAATCAAAGCAAAAGGTGGCTACTTTGAAGAACCTAGAATATAAGACATATTTTCAGTTGTTTCACACTTTTTTGTTAAGTATGTAATTCCACATGTGTTAATTCATAGTTTTGATGTCTTCAGTGTGAATCTACAATTTTTATAGTCATGAAAATACAGAAAACTCTTGGAATGAGAAGGTGTGTCCAAACTTTTGGTCTGTACTGTATAAAAAGTTAGTCTATACGGCATCATATCCTGTGAGGTAATGCGGGAGCGTGAACAGAGGGTACGTTTTAGGGAATCTAAGTACGGAAGGGTTTACATTAGGAGTTGTGATAGGCCTGTGTGAAAAGATATGTCTTTAGTTTGCGCTTGAAACTGTGGAAATCAGGGCTGTGGAGTCAGTACGCCAAAGCCCCGACTCCGACTCCTCAATTTCCCCTGACTCCGACTCCAACTCCGACTCCGATTCCACCAAAATAGGCACCGACTCCTACTCCACGACTCCGACTCCACAGCCCTGGACTGCTAAACCTTATAGGTTCACTCAGAACTCAGTCTCATCATTATATGAGGAATAGAACAGACCTTTACAGGACATTTCATCATTTTCAACATTTCATCATTTTCCCAAATTCTTATGAAAATATATTCAGCACATACTGCATTGTACTACTAACTGTACCAATTTATTATATATTTTGGGAGTCGGAGTCGGTCCATTTTATACCGACTCCGACTCCACCAAAATAGGCACCGACTCCGACTCCGACTCCATGACTCCGACTCCACAGCCCTGGTGGAAATTGGGGGTTAATCTGATAGTCCGGGATAGAGCATTCCAGAGAAGTGGTGCAACTCGGGAGAAGTCCTGTATACGAGCGTGGGAGGTTCTGATAATAGAGGATGTTAGTCTTAGGTCATTAAGTGAACGGAGAGCACGGGTTGGGCAATAGACAGAGATAAGGGAGGAAATGTAGGGAGGTGCAGCATTATGGAGAGCCTTGTGAATGAGGGTGATAAGTTTATATTGTACTCTGTATTGAATAGGCAGCCAATGTAGCGACTGACACAGACCAGAGGCATCGCTGTGGCGTGTAGACTGATAGATGAGCCTGGCCGCCGCATTCAGAATAGATTGTAGAGGGGAGAGTTTAGTAAGGGGAAGACCGATTAGTAAGGAGTTACAGTAGTCAAGGCGAGAGTGAATCAGGGCAACAATAAGTGTCTTTAGTGTATCTGTGGTTAGGAAAGGGCGGATTCTTGAGATGTTTTTGAGGTGGAGATGACATGAGCATGTGGGATATGGGAGATGAAGGAAAGGTCTGAGTCAAACATAACCCCGAGGCAGCAGGCATACTGCCTAGGAGTTATGGTAAGGCCGGAGACTGCAATGGAGATATCAGGGACAGATCTATTAGATGGTGGAAACAGCAGTAGCTCAGTCTTTGAGAGATTCAGTTTCAGATAGAGAGAAAACATGATATTTGAGACAGCAGAGGGACAGTCACTGGTGTTCTGTATTAGTGCAGCGGTGATGTCATGGGATGACGTATATCTTCAGCATAAAAATGGTACCCAAAGCCAAATCTGGTGATAGTTTGTCCAATGGGGGCTGTGTAGAGAGAGAAGAGCAGGGGGCCTAGGACTGAGCCCTGAGGAGTCCCAATGGCAAGGGGAAGAAACAGAGCCCGCAAATGATACACAGAAAGTGCGGTCAGAGAGATAAGAGGAGAACCAGGAAAGCGCGGTGTCCGTGAGGCTGACCGAGTGGAGCATAGTGAGGAGGAGTTGATGGTCAACAGTGTCAAATGCTGCTGAGAGATCTAGAAGAATGAGAAGAGAGAAGTCACCTTTGGATTTAGCCGTCAAGAGATCATTGGAGACTTTTGTGAGGGCTGTTTCAGTAGAGTGCAGAATGTGGAAGCCAGATTGTAAGGGGTCAAGAAGAGAGTTAGCAGAAAGATAACGGATTAAACAAGAATAAACCAAGCATTCCAAGATTTTGGAGATGAAAGGGAGGCTAGAGACAGGTCGATAGTTAGCAGCACAGGACGGGTCAAGGGAGGGTTTCTTAAATAGAGGGGTTATAACAACATGTTTGAAAGAGGATGGGAAATCTCCAGAAGGGAGAGAGAGGTTAAATATTTTAGTAAGGTAAGTCGTGACAGCAGGCAACAGAGACTGGAAAAGGTGTGAGGGGAAAGGGTCATTACTGCAGGTTGTAGGGCGAGAAGAAGAAAGTAGCTGAGATATTTCCTCCTCTGTAACAGGTTCAAAAGATGAGAATGAGCAGTCTGAAGTGTGGCTGGTGAGGGAGTCAGTGCCACCTGGGGATTGGGCAGTTATTTCCTGATGGATCTTATCAATTTTGTCATGATAAAAAGGGGCCAGGTCATCTGCGATAAGGTCTGTGAATGGCATCTGCACCTTGGGGGGTGAGTAAGGAGTGAAAAGTTTCAAATAGCGTTTTAGGGTTACAGGAGAGAGAACAGATGAGCGTGGTGAATTAGTTTTGTTTGGCGAGGTGAAGGGCAGAATTATAGGTTTTAAGTATAAATTTAAAGTTGAGGAAGTTTGCAGGTGCACATGATTTTCTCCACAGACATTCAGCACACTAAGAGCACCGCTGAAGAAAATGTGTCTGTGGCATCTGCCAGGGTTGCTGCCTCCTGCGTTTAACTTTTCGAGTGGAGGGGGGAGCCGCCTCATCCAATGCACTCTTAAGGGTTTCATTATAGTGACTGGTGGCCAGATTGGGACAGGAGATTGAGGAGATGGGGGACAGAGAGGACTGTAGAGTATCTGAGAGTTGCTTGGTGTTAATAGCACGTAAATTCCTATATGTATGATGAGTGGGTGTCCTGTGAGGGAGAGGAAGCACTGATGGTGAGAGACAGAAGGTTATGATCAGAGAGTGGCAGAGAAGAGTTAGTAAATTTAGAAACTGTGAGGAGTTGATGGAAGACAAGATCAATGGTGTTGCCATCTACATGTGTGGCGGAAGAGGAAGTTGTGAAAGACCAAAAGAAGTGGTTATTGAGGGAAACTGTGAGGCAGCTGGGGAGACAGGGGTGTCAGTGGGGATGTTAAAGTCACCCATGATGAGGATAGGAATTTCACTGGATAAAAAGAGTGGAAGCCAGGAAGCAAAGTGATCCAGAAATTGGTAGGGTGAGCCTGGTGGACGGTAGATCACAGCTACACGTAAGGAGAATGGGCAGAAAAGTCTGATAGCATGGACTTCAAATGAGGGATGGCCTGAAAAATGCACTGCGGTGACAGAAGTAACCCTACCCCTCCACCCTTCCTGTTGTCAAGACTGGAAGTGTGTGAGAATTGTAGGCCACCATGAGACAGAGCAACAGGAGAGGCCGACAAACTGCTGGTCCAGCAGGAGAGGCCGTATCAAACTGCTGGCCGCAGGCGGCCCGGGGGTGGATCCAGCAGGAGAGGCCGTATCAAACTGCTGGATCCAGGTTTCAGTAAGGGCAAGCATGTTGAGAGATTTACTGAAGAATAAGTCATTAATATATTCTAGTTTGTTACACAATGAGCAGGCGTTCCAGGGAGAACAGTTAAAAGAGACAGGAGAAAGATAAGGAGAGGGAACACGGTAAATATTGATTAGGTTTGTAGGATTCCTATGTGTGCAGGAAGAGGAAGAATTAGGGAAAGAAGGAGGTCCAGGGTTTGAAGTGATGTCCCCAGCAGCTAGGAGGAGCAAAATGGACAGAGACAGAAGGTGGTTCAGTGATTTATGTGGATGTTTTTGTTTGGTTTTACTGCTAAAAGAAGTATAGGGATTGAGGTGGTTAAAGAGAGTCAAAAGTGTGTGAGAGCTGTACATGGGGAAAGGCAGAAGAGAAGGACTGATGTAGATAGTGATGTAGATAGTGTGCACTGGTGGTAAAGATGGAGGGGAGGTAGGCAGGAAGACAATTGCTAAGATAGTAAGTGACAGTGCAGGTCTATCATACCATGTGTTAAAGCTTGTTCTTTTGCTTTTAAGTTTACCTGGTATTCTTCCATGGTGTCCCTGTCTCGTGCCCTGTCTAAGTGCCATGTGTAAGTGCACTTTGGTTAATATGCACTTACATTAAGATGGACAGCTGCATTAGATAATGCCCCCTGCATTGAAAATGCTTCCCCCATAAAGCTGTATCTACTTATATAGGGAAGCAGAGCTTCAAAATAACACTCATTTAAGTTGTTAACTAATTAATCAACAAACTGTTGCACATGGGGAGACTGGCCTATGTATGTACAAATAAACACTGCCCAGGGAGCTACCATAAAATCACTGAGCATCAAAAGACTGACATTAGAACAGATAAGGACACATGGAAATGCAAAAATACAGACTTCATGAAAGGCTAAGAAAGGGTTCAGTAAGCAGTAAGACTTGGGTGTAATTGAATGGAAGATGTTACCATTCAAATTTATAGGATGAGTTGAAGGCAGTTACGCAGCAAACAGAGGTGGATTGAATGGAAAAAGAAGTTACCATTCAAATTTTTTTTTTTTAATTCTTATTTTATTTGAGTTTTTTTAATTTTTATACAATATTGTTCAAAAGGAAAAAATGAATGTATAAAGATACCTTATGTGCGCTAAAAATACAGAACATGTGACTCTATAAACTTTTCAGGGTCAGAAATAACAAGTAAACTGACAACACTTGCACAATCAATGCCACTAGGCAATGGCCAGATGCAAATGAAGTTTACAAACAAGTTCGTGAACCTGTACACTGTTCGGTGTACTAGCAACGCACAGCACAATATGACTAGTTGTGTGGTGGGAAAAGGGGGGGGCATGTCAAGAGAAATCTATCCTAAACATAAGGAAGCCTCAGATAACATGAAAGACACAAAAACTTAATCTCTAGTTACGATTGTAGAGGTAAGGGAAGGGCGAGGTGAGGGGGGGGGTTCACCACGAGGGAGTGGAGGCAGAAAAAAA
Source organism: Leptodactylus fallax (assembly GCA_947044405.1). NCBI lineage: Eukaryota > Metazoa > Chordata > Amphibia > Anura > Leptodactylidae > Leptodactylus > Leptodactylus fallax. Next base: position 579,739 of record CAMRHE010000191.1, read on the forward strand.
GGGGGTGGGAGGTTGAGAATGGAGTGTGTACAGTGGGCCCAACGTCTGCCTGGATATAGGGGAATGCACCAGTCAAATCTCGTAATTTCTCGTGAATCTACCCTATTGCTTAGAGTCTGCAGAGGAGGGCAGCACTCTCTCATGCCATAGCGACCATATTTTTGAGAATCTATCGTGAGTTCTAGTCGACCAGCTGATCAGCTCCTCAAATCTCATGATTTGATTAACCTTGTCGATCCAAACCTGGATGGGAGTGGTAATGGGTTGTAGCCAAAACAGAGGGATGACCGCCTTAGCCGCTTCGATCAAATGAGTTACTAGATTCAACTTAGAGTGTCGCATATGATGTCTGGGGCATGAAAGGAGCACCCACTCCAGGGAGAGGGCCCCCTTGTAATCGATAAAGGGAAGTAAATGGGCCTGTACCTGGGACCAGAATGGCTTGATCATCTCACATGACCACCAAATGTGGGACATACTCCCAACACTCTTTTGACTCCTCCAGCACAGGCTCGAGGCGACTAGGCCATGAGCATACAGCCGCTTAGGCGTTTTGTACCATCTAGATAAAATCTTATAGTGGGATTCTTGCATCCTGACACATGTGGAGAAACCATGTGAGGATCTGAGTATGGATTTTGAGTCCTCCGGCGTCAGAGAGATGTCAAGTTCTTTCTCCCAGCACTTTATGTATAGTGGGGTGGAATCAGTAGTGGAAGCGGACAGGTGTTTTTTGCAATTTTCTGCGTCAGAGGAAGCTTACATGTGAAGAGTTTCTCAAACTCCGTGAGATGTTTGCAAGTGGGACCCAGGTTTTGTATCTCTGCCACCGCCTTTTTGTAGTGCTCATAATGGAGGAAGGTGAATGGGACATCAGTGAACTTGTCCTTGAGCTGGGGTTGGGTCAGTGGGGAACTGTCTAGCAACAAGTCACCTAACAGTCTTAAATCTAGACCAGAAGTCCCGATAAAGAGAAGCTGTAGGGGTCTTAACTACGGGTAGGAGGTCCGCAGGCAAAATCAGAGCGGGAGCGGGTGAAAATATCGAGCCATGGTCAAGCCACACCTCACATGCACCCCGTCTAGATAACTGGCGCTTTGAGGGGAGCCACAAGTATTGTCTGAAAGCCAAGCCATTATATGCTTCAGCTAGCGCCCTCACTATGGGGCATTTTAGAGGAGAAGTCAGGGACAGCCATCTACGCAATTGGATCGTTTTATAATAGGAAAAAATGTCTGGCTGAGCTATGCCACCCTCTTCCCTATGCTTTATCAGAATTCTATTTGCCAACCTTGGAGGTTTGGATTTCCACGAAAAAGAAGAAAAAAATTCCTCGTATGGACTTGAAAAAGGAGGGAGGGAGGTAAATGGGGAGCATTTATAAGACATAGTTGAGTTTAGGGACTATATAGGTCTGCAGGAGGTTCTTTCTCCTGAACTACGACAGATAAGGAAAGTCATAGGATTTTAGGGTCACTTTTAGGTCGTGTAGAAGCGGTTGGAAGTTTAGGGGATAGATGTCATCTAGGTTGCTGGGTAGTTTGATACCCAGGTAAGATATGAAGTCTGATTTCCAAGTGAAGGGCGAGTTTTTCTGTAAATCTGACAATGAGACAGGCAGGATTGTTATATTTAAGATTTTAGACTTGGACTCATTAACCTTGTAGTTTGACAGTGCCCCGTAGCGTGTCAAGAGGGATTCCGGATTCGTGACTAAAAATAGGACGTCATCCGCGAACGCTACGGACTGCAGCGTGTGTGGACCCACGCTGAAGCCTCTTATGTCCGGGTTGAGACGGACCGCTTGCAGTAGGGTCTCAAGTGTAAGGATAAACAATGTGGGGGAAAGTGGGGACCCCTGTCTGGTGCCGTTGGTAATACCGAACGACTGTGAGAGTGAGCCATTGAACTTTAGCCGCGCATGCGGCTGGGAGTAGAGGGAGAATATGGCTGAGATGAACGGCAGTGGAATTCCATATGCCGAAAGGGCTGCCCTCATGAAGGACCAATCAATCCTATCAAAAACCTTCTCGGCATCCACTCCCAGCAGCACCAGCGGGCATTTGGTACGTCTGGCTAGAGCAATAACATGTAACAGTCTGGCCATGTTGTCTGAACCCTCCCTGCCCTTCACAAAGCCAGTTTGTTCCTCATGAAGTAGCTTGGGTACTAGTTTTTGTAGTCTCAGAGACAATAGTTTGGCCAAAATTGTGAGGTCTAAATTTAGTAGGCATATGGGTCTATAGCTCCCACAGGCACGGGAGTCCTTACCTTCCTTTGCAATCAATGTAATGTGTGCCTCTTGAGATTGTTTAGGTAACTCATGTCCTTGTAGCAAGGAATTACACATGCTCTCTAGATGGGGTTAGAGAGTGTCTCGGAATCGTTTGTAGTAAAGCAATGGAAAGCCATCAGGCCCTGGGCTCTTACCAACCGGGAAGCTATTTAAGACTCTGTTTAATTCAGATATAGTTACGGGGGCCAGTAAGGGGTCAGTATCAGTGGCCATGAGTTTAGGGAGGGAAACAGAGTTCAAAAAGTCTTGAATTTAATTATGTTTGGAGATGGGGTCTACAGAAGAAGAGTTGGCGGCATTCAAATTGTATAGGTTGGAATAGAACTTCTGAAAAGCGGCAGCTATCTTGGGAGTATCGCTAACCAATGATCCATCCTCAACTTTAACTTCTGCTATATGTGATTTGGTCCTATCCTTCTTGATCATTGCTGACATCAGCTTGCTACCCTTATCTCCGTGGGCGTATAGTTTTGCTCTAAAATGTAGTAGTTGCTTCACAGCTGAGTGATTTAAGGCCTGTTTTATCCGTACTCTTAAGGCCAGTAAGTCCTCATGCGCTCTAGAAAAATCTTGGAGTTTGTGCAGACGCTCTATCGTGGCAATCTGGGCTAGCAGGGAATCTACCTCCTTTTGTTGTTGCTTCTTAACTGCTGACACCTTGGAAATGAGGAAGCCCATAATGTAAGCTTTGTGTGCCTCCCACACAGTAGACTCCGAGACCTCAGGTGTACAATTAGTCTCAAAAAATTGGACCAACGCCCGATTTGTCTCCTGGCGTACCGACTCCCTATCAAGCAAAGACTCATTAAGCCTCCAAGTCTACTGTGTGGGGGTGAGGCTAGGGACATGCAGGACCAACGAGACTGGGGCATGGTCTGAAATGCTAATACAATCGATGTTCGATTTCAGGGAGTGGGCAGCTAAAGAGGACGAGCAGAGGAGATAGTCTAATCTCTGATAGGACCTATGTGGAGTAGAATAGAAGGAATAGTCCTTGGTCTGAGGGTTATGAAAATGCCACATATCAATGAGGTGCATCCCATGTAGGGCAAAATGTACTCTTCTCAGCCCCTTCTGAGTTATGGGATATTTCCCTGAGGAGGAATCTAACAATGGATCCAAAACTAGGTTCAAATCTCCTCCTAGCAGGATCTGGCCAACTGCAAATGCAGAAAGGTCCTGAAAGGCAGCTACGATCCACTCAACCTGGTTATGGTTGGGTGCATAGAGGTTTGCGATAGTCACAGGACGCGATGCCAGAGTTCCCCTAACAAAGAGAAGCCTGCCGTCTGCATCATTGTGAGTCTGCTGGTAAATGAGCGGGGTCGAGTGCCGAATCGCCACAGCAAGTCCCTTCGAGGTCGACATGGCAGCTATGAAACCATTGGTTACAGGGTCCTTTGGGCATTTTGGGAACCTTATTGTGCCTAAAGTGAGTTTCCTGCAGGAGGAGTATATCAGTTTTAAGTTTACGTATCAAACGCATAATGGAGTGGCGTTTGTTTGATGAGTTGAGACCCTTCACATTAAATGTAGTTACAGTAGCTGACGACATCTCCAATTCTTGTTTCAGCGGATAATAAAACTTGTGTAGAGACTCGAAAGAGTCAAGGATGAGGGTCGGGGGGGGGGGGGGGGGAGGGGGAAGCGTAATCCCCAGTCACAGGGGGTGGGGGGGCACTTTGAGTGGGAGTCAGCTGGGGACTGTAGCAGTGCCTAGTAACCAAATTATGCGTGCAATATAAACAAAGCGGTGGTGTTAATTAGCCCATGTGGCAAAGGAGGTGGGGGAACAGAGGGTACCCTAATCGGTGTCGAGCCTGCATGACACCGCCCTTTAAAAGGGGATAGTTGTATAATAAGGGCGTTCAATGAAGCCTAGAGCAAACATTGGTGATATCCAAGCCTCAGTTCTGGACTCAAGAGAGGGTCCGGACGCGGGGAGAGGGGGGGGGAGACAGACAATCATAACAGCAACAGTAACAGAGGCTCCAGCATCCAGCGGAAAACAGAAGGCCACCCCCATATAGGACGCGAGCCAACCGCAAGGGAGGGAGGGCAGAGCCACTCTAAAAAATACAATGAGGGATAGGAATATAAGGCACCAGAGAGGATTTAAGCTAAACAACACTGTCCAATGTATGTGTCCATCATATCAATTTGAAATTAAAACAAAGTGGTACTGTCTGCCCAAATTCCAGCACCAGCCCGGAGCTCGACCCACTGCTGCGAGAAGAGACTCAAGCTGGACAAAGGCGAGGTGTTCAGGATGAGTCCAGGCGGAGTTTCATGGCCAGCTTCTTCCCCTTTGGAGACTTAGGCTTCAGTGGGTGCAGATGGGGAAGCATCGGCAGATCTCTCACAGTAAGGCTTGCTGATGGCATCCAGGATGGTATGTCCAGTGGCTCAATTTCGAGGGAAGACCACACCGCTGGGAGGTCCGCCGGAGAATACACGACTAGTCTCTTTGTACCCAGCAGGATAGCAAGCCCAAAAGGATATAACCATGCGTACTGAATGTTACGAGCACATAATTCCTCCAGTAGAGGTTTCAGCAACCTCTTCTTGAACAGGATAGAGGGAGCGACATCTTGATACAGGGATAGCTCAGTATCTTTGTATATGATCTTTTGCTTGTTTCTGGAAGCCGACAGTATAGCCGCCGTATCTACATATGAAAGCACATCTATCACCACCTGTGCGGCTCTTTCAGGGCCTAGTAAATCTGAGAAAAGCTGTGCAGCCATATAGTGGAGAGAATCTGGCAGATAGGATTCTGGTAGGCCTTTCAGTCTTATATTCCTCTTCCTGCTTCTATTTTCCTGGTCTTCTATCAAAGTGAGTGAGCGGTCTATCAGATCCTTGTGTAGGTTAAGATGTTCAGAGACTGTGTCTGTATTGGACTTTATGGTGCAGTAGGCCTCTTAAAGATTAGATACTCTGTGACTAGTGGACTGTATTTCAGCCTTAATATCAGCCAGTTCAGACAATACAAGACTCACCGCTTTGGCAAGCGCTTTCTGAAGGAAGGATTTAGAAATCTGCAAGGTGTTGCCATCTCTCCTCTCAGAGCTGTCCTCTACACTCTCCTACCTCCCCTCTCTCTCCCGTCTCCCCTCCGGCACCATTTTGAGGGCCGCTAGTGGGGAGTGTATATTCTTTTTCCTCAAGAAGCGCTGGAGGTCTCCTTGTAGTTTGGACCTCTTAGGTGTGTCAGGAGGGTCCCTGCTTTTGTCTTTCCCTGGCTCCACCATTTCTGCCCGAAAAATCGCGGTGTAGCAGTGATTTGCAGGCTCTATGTGACGGAGCTCTATGCAGAAGCAGCCATCACAGCGTGTGGCCAGGCTCCGCCCCTCACCATTCAAATTTATAGGATGAGTTGAAGGCAGTTACACAGCAAGCAGAGGTGGGTTGAATGGAAGATGAAGTTAGTAAATAAGAGGATCCAGCGGGAAACCCTGGAGAAAAAGATCATCAGTTAATACCTTAACCTCTGTCCAAAAAGCACGAATCAAGGGGCAGTTCCAAAAGATGTGGTATAGTGTGCCCTCCCCGGAGAGACATCTCTAACAGGTCGTAGGGACACTGGGATTGAGGGTATGTAGGAGGACTGGAGTATGATAACAAAACATCAACAGCTTATATTGAGTCTCCCAGAACCTAATACATGTGGATGATTTGGCTGCATGGGACCATATGATCGGCCATTGTGCTGGGGAGATCTGCCTACCTAAAGCTCCTGTCCACCTGACCATGCATTTGTGGATGAGGGGAGTACGTCCCTCCGGAGAAGAGAGTATGTGATAGATGTCCGATATCTGGCCCTTCCTAGAGGTACCAGCGCAACAAATCTTCTCAAAGAGCGTAGGGATGGACACCCTCAGGACCCCAAAGTAATCATAAAGTGGGCTATCTGCCTATAGTGAAGCCTTTCAGTAGATGGCAAGTGCAAAGTGGAGGTAAAATAGTCAAAGGGCCTGAGCTCCGAGGTTGATGGGTCAATCAGGTCAGCGACATGAAACAGACTTAATCTGCTCCAAGAGCGCACCATATCAGGTCCCAGTCCCCCCAGGAGGAGGGGATTAAAGAGGAAAGAAACCATAGAGGAATGACGGGAGGTGAGTGAGAAAAGCTTGTGGCAGGTGATCCAAATAGCCCGAGTGAAGCGGATGGGTCCCAAGAGAGGGGTGAGAGGCAGGGGGGAAGAACGGAACCACAGGAAAGCATTTGTATGGACAGGGGCCAACCATAAGTTTTCTATCTCCACCCATTTAGTATAGGCTCGGGCTGACGCCCAAAACGGAACACAATGGAAATGGGTAACCCAATAGTAGTGGACCAAGTGCGGCACCGCAAAACCCCCTTCTGCCTTATCAGCCAACATGACTGAACGTGGAACGTGATGTCGCTTCCCATTCCAGATAAATTGGAAAATTGCCTTTTGGAGGGAGCGCAACTCGGAGCAGGGAACAGCCACTGGTAGGGTTTTGAAAAAGTAGAGGATCTTAGGGAGAAGCGTCATTTTAACAGCAGTAATTCGCCCTTTAATGGAGATATGCAGGGAACGCCATTTACCCAGGAGGGATTGAAGATCACAAAACAGCCGGGGGTAGTTAACCGAGTATAGGGTGGTGTAAGACAATGACAGTTGGATGCCTAGGTAGTGGAGGGAACAGTCCCTCCACTGGAAGCTTATAATTGTGAAAGAGGAGATGGGAGGGCAGAATCCGGGACATTTAAAGGGAGCACTTCTGTTTTCGAGGAGTTTATATCCAGAGAAGTGGCCATAATCTCGCAGAGATAGCATAAGGTTCGGGAGTGAAGTGTGGGGGTTGGTGAGGGCCAGCAGAACATCATCAGCCAGGAGACTAATTTTAAAGTCTTGTTCTCGGACAGAAATCCCCGTAATATCAGGATTGGAACATATTTTGGATGCTAGGGGTTCAATACATAGGGCAAAAATAAGGGGGGGATAGGGGGGCATCCCTGACGGGTCCCATTACGGATGGGGAACGAAGACGAGGTGGTGTATGGGAGCTTAACTACTGCTGAAGGGGAAGAGTAAAGCCCTGAAACAGCTGAGAAGAAGGCCCCTGAGAAACCAAACCTTGTAAGAGTAGCAAACTCTGTGATGACAAGTCTCCAGACCACGGCTGAGACGTAAGGCTACCAACTCTTGCTTCAAAATGAAATTATTATTTATCCTCGCTTATGACAAAACCCTTGCGAGAGGAGACCGTCCATCTGAGGACAGGAAACCTGTAATATAAAAGTGATCACACCTTTACTTCACCTGTTTGGCTTCCTGTCCTCGGGATGGGAGGCTCCTGGATTCCTAAAAACATCTCCAAAGCTTTTTAAAGTTCTTCCTTTTTATGACCACACTTGTGCTGGGGTAGGTGCTGTGTATAGGTTACCTGTCCCTGTGGGGCATAAGTTGGTATAACCACCACCTGGTCCCCTTAGACTGGCCTCCTTGCCTGCTGGTTCTCTTGGCTTCTTATGCCATGCAGCCCTCAGTGTTTCCTGCTTCTCTTCCCGTGAGTGGTCTAAGGATCGTTGGGAAGTAGGTGTAGGTGGTGGAATGTGCTGTGGAACACACACCGGCTGATGGTGTGTTCCACTGATTGCGATGTCAATTCTGGTGATGTCAGTGGACTTCCGGTGGCAGCTGGAAGTGGGCTTGTATCAACACAGGAAACAAAGAGGGAACTTCGGGTGCATATGCGGCAGACAGGCGTGCTATAAATAGGCTGCAGGGGAGCCAGCCAGTCCCTGCAGTAATCCAGGATACAGCTGTTTGCTACTCTGCTGCTGTACACCTATCTGTGGTGGAATCTTTCACATCCCGTCTTCAGTTTGCAAGAGCAATATGTCTGAAACAGGAGATATTTCTCACGCTGACCCACTGGATTCAGTCAAGCCTCCTAGTCCAGTAAGAAGTATCTTGTCTAGGTTTAGTTACACAGGGGTAGTGTCCTTTTTGATTATGTTTCACAGCCCATCAGACCTGCCAAAGAAATCAAGCTCTAAGTCTTGTGCATGTGGAGTGTGCTGTAAAAGCCTTCTCCCTACGTATAATAAGGTCTTATGTCAGTCCTGTCTGGACAAGGTTGTGATGGAGGAATCTCCATCATTTATGGATAATCTTAAAAAGTTAATGCGTTTAGAGGTTGCTTCTGTTAGCAGTCTCATGCCAAGTACACCTGCACTCAGCTCTCCCTATTCTCCTATGTCTTTCAGTGAGAACGTGGAGTATTCTACTGTTGACGAGGAAGGCGAATTAGAGTTAGGCTCTGAACTATCACAAGATGGCTCTTCAGGGAGAGCTTCCTTTGTTGCAGAAGACATTGATACTCTTTTGAAAGCATTTAGAACAACTGTGAGGATAGACAACATTAAAGAGGGTCTTGCCTCCAAGTTTCGAAGGGTCTTTCTTATGCACAAAAATAATATAACTTTAATTATGCATGAACAGAAAAATTCTTACAGGAAATGTTATATTCCTTTTTCTGTCAAGAGGAAATATCCATTCCCCTTACGTCCGACAGCAGCACAATATGGGGTATCTCTGCCCCTGTGTGTTGTTTAGGACAGGTGGAACCTTTAATTAGCACCAAAAAGATGTCTCCTACTGGCCCTATAAGAGGGCACAAGAGACCTCCCTCCACTATGTTTTTTTCTGTCCTTTGTGGGACAGATGGACGGAGGTCTCTTGTGACCTCCCGTTCCTAGGGGTTTTATCTACTCCTGGTTTAGGGGGTACCTCGGTCCATTCCGTTTGTCTTCTTCCAAAGAAAAAACCTCCGGTCCTTCGCCCCGCAGCGCAGCGTGTATCCGGCTCATCGCTCTGCAGGCAGCGCGATCCCGGAAGTAAGTAAGGAACCTCCTCGGCCGGAACTTTTCTCTGGTCCCGTGTTCCCGGGGGAAGGAAGCCTTTACGCACCACCGCGGCCTACTTCCAGTTTTCTTGGAAAAAGTGCGGTAAGTTTGAAAATTGAAAGGCAAAATATAGAATTGATTTTTGCTGCTTGTATTTTGAGCCTCTGGCTTAGGCTTATGCTCCTCTATGTTCCATTATGGCGTTTGACCTGTTTTGGTGCTATATAAATGTTTCTTTGTTGGCTTCCTCCCCCTCGCTGCTGGATTACATTCAAAAGGTCTGCAGTCCTTTACTTGTTGAGCGAGTGGTTTCTAGCTCCTCTGCTGCTGTTTGCGGTGGCTGTTTTTTTTTCTGATGGTTTCTCTCTTCAAGTGACCGATTTAAAAAAAATAAAAAATAAGGTAACCATTGTTTTTTTATGCGATGCTTGGCAATCTTCCATTTTTCGGTGTCACGTGGCTGTTTGATGTTTCAGATGTCATCTTCTGCATCAGGTAACGGCGATGGGCTTAGGAGGAAAAAGTCCTCTAAACATGAACACCTAACGTGTTTGGATTGCAATACCCCTTTACCTGACGGCTATGATTTTACCCGCTGTTGCCAATGTCGCGGACCTCCGCCGGAAGAACCTTCCATAAGAGAGGTTGTCACTTGGGTAAAGGACTATATGGAGGAGTCTCTTAAGGAGATCCGTTCTTCCATCGCCCAGATTGCCACGAGACCGCAGGTTGACACAATCTTCCTTACGGATCTCTGATGAAGATTATCAGATAGTGGATGAGACACTCTCATCTGACGATTCCACTGAAGATCCCAGCAGGCTGTGCTTCCACTCGAAAAATTAAGCCGGCTGCTGAAGTCCATCCGGTCAAAGGATCGTGATGTTGACGGGGAAGCCTCCACGTCCACCTATAGAGGGCCTAGGGTCTTCCAAGTGGACCAGACATTACAAAAATTAATGTCCTCAGAGTGGAGATGTCCTGAAAAACCTCTTGTGGCTCCTAGGAGGTTCAGCGCTTTATTCCCAGTTGCTCAATGGGATCAATGGGGTCCTCCTCCCAAGGTGGATATGGCGGTGGCCAAATTGTCCTGCCGCACTAAGGTACCATCAGATGATGGAGCAAATTTGCACGACGCCATGGACAGGCGCATCGACAATACCTTCAAGAAGGCTTATTCAGCTGCCTCGCCCCAGACCACTGTGGCGGTTGCGTCTTGTGAAGTGTCAGCCAAATTATGTACTGACCTGGTCCACCTCGAAAGGGACATCGACTCTGGAGTCTCCAGAGACGAACTGCTGCAGTTTCTAGGCTTGGTTTCCCTGGCAGCTGAATATTTAACGGAAGCCTCCCACCATCAATTCAGGCTGGCGGCCAAATCCCTGGCACTTACCAAGAAGACTGCAGCAGGAAGACCTCTATGGTTAAAACCTTGGAGAGCTGATTTCCCCTCAAAATATAATTTGTGCGCATTGCCCTTTGAGCCAGGTAGAGTCTTTGGCTGTGCCCTAGACGAGATCCTAGAGGGCTTGGCCGACAGGAAGGGTAAAACTTACCCCAGGCCTTCAGAGGTAGGTCTGACTCTGGCCGTGGTAGAGGCTATCCGCCTCGTCGTGGACGGCAGTCCGAGAGAGGCTCTAGATATTCCTCTAGAGGCGCCGGCCGGAGATTCCCGAAGTCTGATGATAAAAAAGAGAAGCCTAGTTTTTGACATCAGAAGCAGTCTTCCTGTGGCCGAGATTCCTGTCGGAGGTCGTCTCTCCCACTTTCTCAACTGCTGGCAGGAAAAAATTTGAGACCCATGGGTCCGGTAGGTAATCCAAAGAGGTTATGCAATCGAGTTCCTCCATCCTCCTCAGGATCGGTTTGTGTTAACTCGCAGCCTCCCTACAATTCAGCAGACTACATTGGAATGCTCCATCCGAGAATACATTCACAAGGGAGCCCTAGTGGAAGTCCCTTCTCTAGAAGAAGGATCCGGTGTCTATTCTCCCATCTTCCAGGTGCCAAAACCAGCAGACAAGTGGAGAATGATCATAGACTTAAGGTACCTCAACCGCTTCATCAAAAAGAAGCGCTTCCGTAGGGAAACCATAAAGTCTGTCACCACCTTTCTCCTCCAAGGCGATGTTTTTTGTGACTTTGGATATAAAAGACGCCTATTTGCATATTCCTATTTACCTCCACACAGAAGGTTTTCTAAGGATTGCCGTAGTAGTTTCCGGCCACAGGAAGCACTTTCAATTCACAGCACTACCCTTCGGGATCTCCTCTGCTCCCCACACCTTTACAAAGGTAGTGGCCCCCATAACGGCCCGCCCTCAGGCTTCAGGGGATATTCTTGGTGCCTTATCTAGACGACTGGTTGATAAAGGCCCAGTCAGAGTCTGTTCTGCTCCAGTACCTACAGACAGCCGTTTCCCTGCTTCAGAGTCTGGGATGGCTTATAAACTGGGAGAAGTCAAAAATGATCCCTTCAACCCGAAGGAAGTTCCTCCACTACTTCCTAGATTCAGTCCGCCTGCAAATCTCCTTGACACCAGCAAGGAAGGAGAAGCTGGTCGTTGCAGTCTGGCACCTCTTCAAAAAGCCAATAGCCTCCATCAGAACATTGATGAAGATCCTGGGCTTGATGTCTTCCTCAGTGGAGGCAGTCCCATGGGCCTGGTGGCACTTACGTCCCCTCCAGAGAGAATTACTAGAGGCTTGGGATCGCACCCTTCTTACACTCAGCAAGAAGATTCGAATCTCCCCCAGGACCCGTTTTTTCCCTCAAGTGGTGGTTACACCTGAAACGGTCCAACCTCCTTGGACCCTGTTGACTACAGATGCATCCCTCACGGGATGGGGAGCCCATTTGGACGAAAACTCCATAAAGGGAGTCTGGAGCGCTCCAGAAAGAAGGACCTCGTCCAACTGGATGGAGCTCAGAGCTGTATATCGTGCCTTACTCCATTTCTCGCCTCTTCTCAAGGGAAGAGCAGTCAAAGATCCGGTCAGACAACATGACCACAGTGCTGTACGTAAACAGACAGGGAGGCTTCAGATCACCAACCCTCCTCAGGGAGGCAGATCTGATATTTACATGGGCAGAGAAAAATCTAACCCATTTATCCGCAGTTCACATCAAGGGCTCCCTGAACATAGTAGCGGATCGGTTGAGTCGGGGTCATGCCGTATCAGGAGAATGGTCACTCAATCCAGAAGTCTTTCATCAGATTACCCTGAAGTGGGGTCTTCCAGAAATAGACCTCATGGCAACCCGACTCAACGCCAAGGTGGAGACGTTCTGTTCCCTTTACCAGGAGGACAATCCCTTGGCAGTGGATGCCCTGTCCAGGCTGGCATACATCTTCCCTCCAATTCCAATGATACCGAAGGTATCGATGAAAATCAGACAGGACCAAGTCTCTGTGATAGCCATCATTCCATTCTGGCCAAAAAGAGCTTGGTTTTCCCAACTCATGGAGATGAGTCGAGGGATATATTGGAGGCTTCCCCCCATCCAGAACCTGGTTTTCCCAAGGATCTCTGAAGTGCCAGGATCTCTGGAGATTCAACCTGACAGCCTGGAGGTTGAGCAGTCCCTACAGCAGGATAGAGGACTGTCATAGGCCGTCCTGAAGACCCTTTCTTCTGCAAGAGCAGACTCTGCCAATAAGAACTACCAGAGGACAGCCAAGATTTTCATGGAGTGGTGCTCCAAGAAGGGTAATAATAATCTAGAACCTGCTATGGCTGATATTTAAAATTTTCTTCAGGACGGTTTGGATAAGGGCCTTGCCCCTGCCACTTTGAAAGTGCAGATTGCGGCCTTCTCCACTCATTTGAACAGACGTCTGTCTCAGGATCCTCTGAATGTCAGACAGTCCTTGACGTTGTAAGGCGAGGAAACCCTCCCTAGGGGAATTACTTGCTATCTCCCCATATTGTGCTGCTGTCGGACGTAAGGGGAATCGTTGATTGTAATGTCAATCTGTATTCCCTTAGTCCTGACAGCAGCACAAGGCTTCCCTCCCTAGAAGCTTGTTTCCTTTTACTTTATAATTTACACAGTGGAGGGAGGTCTCTTGTGCCCTCTTACAGGGCCAGTAGGAGGCACCTTTTTGGTGCTAATTAAAGGTTCCACCTGTCCTAAACAACACACAGGGGCAGAGATACCCCATATTGTGCTGCTGTCAGGACTAAGGGAATACAGATTGACATTACAATCAACGATTTGACACAGAAGATTCTGCCATCTGGGATAAAGCTCCTGGGGTAGATACCCCGGTTGCAAATCCTGTAAGTTGGCAGCAGGCATTTTAAAACCCAGTATTGCTGCTGCCGGTGTAGCTAGATCAAAGAAAGTTTGGCTGGCTCAGCTGGAGACTTTAATTAAAGATAAAACTCCCATGATCAGATTCTGCCTTTCTCCCCTCCAAGGATACAAACTTTTTAGCCAGAGTGGCAGCCACTTCAAATTCTGCCCGTATAGCTTTGTGGCTTAAAGCATGGAAAAAAGGGGACCAGGGTTGCAAAAATAAACTTTGTGGTATCCCATATGAAAGTGACAAAGTGTTTGGCTCAGGGCTGGATGTTACCATAGAAAAGGCCTCCGATAAAAAGAAAGGCTTCCCGATGCTGCAACCATCTGGTTCCTCTAGAACTAGATTGTGGCCGAGATTGCAGGCTTTCGTGAGGAATCAGGGCCTCCTCCTAATCCCTTACTTGGATGATTTTCTGCTGGTGGCTTCCTCTCCCTTGTCCCTCAAGCAACAGTTAGCCATGTTAAGGCTTAACGTGGAAGAGTTGGGTTGGGTGTATAAATTGTACAAAAGCTTCCTCATTTCCTTGTATGAGGAAAATCTTCCTAGGGATTTAGCTAGATTCCTCAATACAGATAAGTTTCCTCCCTCCTGAAAAAGTACTAACTACAAATAGGATGGTCACGGATCTCTTTGTTTCCAATTTCTACTCCTACCGAGAGGCGATGGCAGTTCTGGGGTTAATGAAGTCAGCAACATCAGCAGTAAGGTGGGTTCAGCATCACTCCAGTCCCCTTCAGAGGGAGAGTCTGTCTCAATGGAAAGGTTCCCCATTTTACTCTGGATGACAGGTTTCATCTCCCTTCCAGGGCGAGGGCTTCTCTTCTCTGGTGGACTCAGAGAGCCTTCGGTCAGGTTGTCCCTGGTTGATTCAATCCACTGTAATTCTAACCACAGATTCCAACTCTTGGATTGGGGGCCCCTCCGGGGAAGAAGTTTTGTTAAGGTTGCTGGAACCTGACGTCCAGAAAAAAAAAAAAGTCTTCATATTTCAAGGAACTTCTAGCCATTAAAAACAGCCTACTATCTGCAGAACTTTACTTAAAAGGGGAAGAATGTGAGAGTCCTCTCGGACAAAGCACTTCTGCTGTTGCCTACATAAACCATCAGGGGGGAAACAAGATCTCTTCCCCTCCAGAGCCTAGCAACGTCCATTTTTCAGTGGGTGGAAATCAGTCTTTCCAGCGTATCTGCGGCCCAATTGAAAGGGAAAGACAATCCTATGTTTTCTTCTGGCAATTAAATCTGCTACAAGAATTTCACAGCTTCAGGTTCTTTCTGCCTACTCTCCATTTACCACCATCCTGGAGGAAATAGTCATCATTAGACCCTTGCCTTTCTTTGTCTCCCAAGTTGGTCTTGGATTTCCATAGATCCCAGGAGGTATTACTTCCATCCTTTTGTCCCAACTCCAATGACAAGGAGAGGAGTTTCCATCGTTTGGATGTTAGGAGATGTCTGTTGAGATACCTTGAGGTTTCCTCGGAATGGAGAAAAGATGAGAACTTTCTCCAGTTTCAGAAGGTCAGAAAGCTTCCTCTGCCACTATTGCTAGGTGGATCATGATGGCTATCCATCTGGCCTTTTTCCCTACATCGTAACACCCCCCTGCGGTGCCCACTCTATCAAAGCAATAGCAGCTCCCTAGGCAGAAAAGACAGATGCCTCTTTAGCTCAAATAATAATAATCCTTTAATAGTCCCACATGGGGAAATACGAAGAGCAGCCACGTGGAGATCCTCACACATTTTTCAAGCATCACTGGTTTAACCCTAGTATGCATAACCCGGGCCTTTTAGGCCCAGTTTACTATTACTTGTATGTGTAGATTTCTAATGTCATGCATACTAGATGTAGATGCTTAGTAGAGGGCAAAAGGCAATTCAAAACTCTAGACACCTTCACTGGTGCTCTCCTCAAGGAGAGATGTTCCCGTCCCTAAGCCACTCATTGCCTCCCACAAAGCCAGCCAGTTCACTTTGCTCTGCACTGTGAGGGACAAAAATCCCGAAACGGCGCTGTATGCAGATAAGTGAAATTGGCTTGGCTAAAATCCCATTTGCTGTCTCAAGACTCAGTGAGTCAAAAGCAAATTGAGGATCTGTTACATCCAACAGAGGGCGCATGAGCGTCCCAGCTCCTTTCCCATAATGCCTTGTGATATGTAGATGCTTAGTAGAGGGCAAAAGGCAATTCAAAACTCTACACACCTTCACTGGTGCTCTCCTCAAGGAGAGATGTTCCTGTCCCTATGCATACTAGGGTTAACCTTCCTTTAGAGTCTAAACCTTCCATTGGGAGGAAAGTCCTGCAGGCCATCATCCCTTACTAGTGGCTCGTACTTTGGTCTCACAAGGGTGCTCTCATGGGCAAGAATTAAACGGCAAATACTCTTACTGGTAAGTCTTTCTGGAAAACATCCCCTCCCCAAACCTTCTCACAAGAGTCATGGGCTTCCACAAAGACAAATTACCTGTAAGTGTAATTACCATTTAATTATACAATGTTTTATATTGTATAATCAAATTGATGTAGAACTTGATTGAATTCCTAGATAAGTAAATGCAACATTAGCATTTTAATTAATTAGATCTTTACCGCTTCTGTTTGGCCTACTGACTCCATAGATCCAATGTCCTGTACTGACCAGGCATTCTTAGGTTCTTTTATGTTCATGATATAACAAATTTTAGGAGTTTGTCTATATTTCCAGCCGGAGAAAGTGGTTGGCCTCCTGTCTCCTCATTGCCAAAGAACAAATTCCTAGATGAGAGTATACGTTATAGAAACTGGGACGCCCTCTTATGAGGACTCATGAAATATAGCATATAGAGGAACGTGAAGGTTTCCTAGAAGCCCCATCTACTCTCTTCCTGGATAAGCAACCTCAACTTCAGAGAAGGAGATTTTTTTTTTTTTTTAGGAGACAGTCTTCTCTATGCATAACTGACAATCATTTTACATAAGAGGGTAGCTTGTATCTGCATAAGGCACACTCCTTGTTCTTGGTTTTAGAAAAGCTTTCTAAGGTTTATTTGAGCAGGGTGGAGTAGGATTGTCATCCTATTCACTTTCCTGGGTCATCACTTTTGTAGGAAACTGGGGTTTCTCCATGGTGCCTGCCTATCAGAACAAACTCCAACCAAAGATGTAGGAGGTGGGGGACCAGTAAAGTTGGATTCTGCCACTGGAGACATTCAGCATATATACTATATGGTCCTGCCACACCTGGATGCTATTGTGCACATTAATGTACCCACACCTCTTCCAAGCATTAGCTGACCTGTTAAATGAGCTTTGGCTTTAACACAGAAGGCTGTACCTTCGACTTCCTTTTGCAGTTCTGCATAGGAATATTTATGGGTTCAGAGAACAAACTGTGGTCTTAACTGTGTCTGTAACATTGCTAATATAAGAACATTTCAAGCCTTTGTCCTCATCCATATTGTTTGTAAATGCTACGTTTGGTAACTGGTGCATTGTCCATAAAACAATTTCTCTATTGCTCATCTTTTATATGAAAAGGAAAATTCAGAAGAAAAAGAGAAGAGGACAAAGCAACTGATTCAGGTGAGATTTCTTCCTGGGAAACTGCTTATTAACAAGGTCAACTAAACAGACAAGACACCATTTAAGCATTTTTATTGAAGCATTTAGGTCTGAGGTACAGATATTTTCAGTACAGTTCAATTAACCAAAATCTAACAATGTAGAGAAAAATAAATCATGTTTTCCTTATTTCATTGAGCTAGAGAACCTAAAAATGCAATTAACTCTCCCATAGTTTTCAAACAGGTCATCCATATATATTAATTATGTACGTATCATAAGGTTTTTTCGGTCATAATTTAGATATAAGAGGTAGTCTACAATTGACCAACATGACCTGTTCCTCCTAATCACAGCAAGTATAGCCCCTAGGGGATGGCTTTGGAAGATCAGGTTATATTAAAGCAAAAGTGGACAGTTACCATTTCTAAGATTGGTCCTTAAAAATTGAGCACAATTTATAGAGAAGGTGCTCAAGCACTGTTTCAAGTGAGGAAATGTTAAAGGGGTTTTCAAGACCAGTGGGAAGGGGATGGGGGAATCGCCCTTAGGGGCCATTCACACAAAATGGAAAATGAACAGGAATTCCTCTTCATTTTCCAGCAGCTGGCTACCCATGGCAGAGTGTCGATACAGAGCCCAGGTGAATGGGCCCAATTAGCAGAGAGTCTCATGACACTGACTCCGCATCAAGATTGAGCAGGACTTTTTTTTTTCAGCATCCTGCTACGATCTCTGCCTCCAATTAAAAACAATTGGGAAGCAGAATCTGGGCAAAATCAGCGTCAAATCTCTACGTGTGAATGACCCCTTAAAGAGCTGACATGAGAGTGGCAGGGAATTGCTAAAAACACACCTTGTTAATTTTATACAGTTAGTTGAAGAGAAATCAAGGGTTTGAGAAATCCCCTTAACATCATGGATGAAACTTCACGTTAAGTTCACTTTTGCTGATATTTTCTGCTTGCCACTCAATTTTCTGATAGTTGCTCCTAAACATCTGGTGACAGGCATTTAAAACTTTAGTTGAAAAACCACTTTAATTTACAAAAACTAATCTGTCGCTTTACAGTTTCCACTGGTATATATCCCCCCTCAGCATGTTTTGATGCCTCATCACCAGAACATTTCCTGGTGACCATGTGATCTACATATGTAATACAATGAAGCAGATGTATTCTGTAAATGCACTGAAATGTACAGCATGTACCACTTTTTCCAATACATACAAATCACAAGTCAGTGGAGCTCCATGATAAGCTCATTTATGAAAGGTTTCTTGACGTGTTTAACAGATACATTAAAGAAAATACCAAGTTTGGTGATTCTGTGTGCCCTGTTGACTGCTGATTGAGAGACTGAGGACAAGACCAGCTCACCATTCATGATGTCCCACTATGGATTAATCTTGCCTAATATCTGTGGTCATGAGTATGTGCTGTAATGGCCAGCAAAGGCTTTACCTGTGGACTATAAGTGATCTAATAATAATGTGACATGTGATCTAATATTAGCATAGTCTTCATAGGATAAACATTGTCTGACCAAAATCTGACGTTACAATTTATGAGATGCAGAGGATCTACTGTCAGTATTTGTCAACTCTGCAAACAAAGAATGGGCTCTAAAGAACTTGATTCCTCAATGCGCCAATTTGAAGCTAGCATGGTTTAACACTATAGAAAGTATGGTTTATAAATATGTAAGGTACAAGCAACATATCCAGAAAGGATACATGAAGACAAGGATAATGGCAACAATTATTTCATAGCTGAAAATGCTATCTAAACCAAAATTTTGAAAGTCTGTATTATATAGCCTGATTTATTATTTATAAGACCGGTACAGTTCAAGATTCTCCCAACTCTCCATGTTGTAACATACATATGGTAAAAAGAACCAAACACTCAACATTTACACAAGAGCGTGCAGATGAGGTTACAGCACTACTAAATACAGAATAGTAGTCACATGCATTAGGTCACAGGGATACAAGATGAAAAGAAAATGAGGTGAGATGTGGTAGGTTTACAGCAAATTGTTAACACACCAGAACTGGCAGTCACCGAGTTTACAAAGATCCGGGCCAATAATGGCATAAAATGTTAGTATACTCAACTACAATGGCTTCAAAGCACCTGCAAACCAATGTACAGTACAAATCAAGTCAGCATCTGAACAGGACATTTTTTCACAGAACACATTTTGAAAGGTCCCAAAGTGAATAAGAAAAAAAAAAAAAAAAAAAAAAAAAAAAAAGGGGCAACTATTGTCATAACTGGAAATTAGGCAGGCTTGTAAACTATGCACAAAAATCTTTATTTGTGAAAAACAAATTCCACATATTCAAAAAAAATATGGTCCAGTGATGAAATGACATGTAATCCTGTAGTTCACAAAACATTGCAATGGCCCTACAACATGAGCTAGTGTGGACGAAAACCTTGTCTGTGTGGAATTTTTGGTGATACCTGTAAAAAAACTATGCTGTGGGTTGACCTAGGTGCATTTTTACAATTATAGATTCTAGTACTGTATGTGTTTAGCTTTTCTACATGCACTTCAATTTCACAGCAAGAGTGGCATTGAATATCTACACACAGGAGAGAGCGTTCATGCAAGTTATCTAACTCCTTGATATAATAATGAATACAATTCAAACTCATACTAGGATTATATGCAGGGCTTCCTGTAACTAGAAGGTGATGGCAATGGAAACAATGGGCCCTGGCGACATTAGTTAGCAAGCACCCACCACCTCTCATATTTGATTTCTTTTTGCGTTTTTTTCTTCATGTTTTCTAATCAACTCTGCTGCAGCTGGATCTTTGCAAAACTGGTGAAAACAAAATTATAATCGTTGAACTGAGCGAACTGGCGATCAAGTCGCTTGAAGCCTTCAATCTTCTGAGCACAACTGAATGCCGAGCGACATTTGGAACTCTAGAAACAGATGATTGAGAATTAGAAAAGGTTACATCTCCATATACTACCAAATACAGCTTCACACAGACATGGCAGTGATATGGCCTTTTACAAAGTGACCAAATCCTTTATATAGCATTACAACAACAAAATCTACTGGGGTTGCAGCAAATACTTAGTGTGAAAACAGTATACAGGAGCGGCAAGGCAGAGTGATCAACCCCAGCTGCACTGCCTGCATGAACCCTATTTGTATGCCCCACATGGAATGGAGAAACAAACATCCATTCAGCCAAACAACATTCAGGCCAGTAAAACAGTCCAATACACTGCGCATTTCTACCGACCCAAGCACATAACTGTTCTACTGCTTTGTCATTTTTCTGTTCTTGCCATTCCCCACCCCCCCGATCTAAAAAAAAAAAAAGCAGTAGAGTTAACCTGAGATCTACAGTGTTTCAGAGATTAACTGCTTTGTCACTTCTATTATTGGTATGTTTGTTGCGCTTTTGATGGCACAGTCTCCATCCACTTTCTATTCTGCTGTGCACAGAACCTCTTTGTCTACCCCAATTTACTCAATTGATTCTTCCTAATCGTTGATTCTTTGGCCATTAGCCCACATGCATCTCCACTCCTGTTCACACCTGTAAAACTTTTGTAATCAATCCCCATTACCAAGTAATATATCTAAAGTCTAGTAGTGAGTGTTGTGTAACATCTCCCAATTGCAACTCTAAGGGTATGTTCACAGTTTTTTGCAGGCTGATTTTGAGGTGGAATCCACCTCAAAAAACACCTCCCATTCATTTCAATGGGAGTCAGTAGCAGATTTTATCCTCTAGCTGATTTTTTTCAGCTAGAGGAAAAAAAAAAAAGCGACATGACCTATCTTCAGGCAGATTCCACCTTGAAAAACCCATTGAAATCAAATGGGAGACAAAAAAAAAAATGCAATGCTTTTTTTGTAGCTTTTTTTTGCAAATAGCATCAAAAACAGTGAGCAGTTTTTTGAAAGTAAGTTTCCAGGTCCATACAGTGTGCAAAAAAAAAAAAAAAAATAAAACGCAGCAAAAACCACCATCATGTAAAAAAAATGTTTCCTAATTCCTGAAGATTTTTTTCAGCCTGCAAAAAACTCCATGTGAACAGAAAACAAAAAGAAAATCATCCTTAGTTACTGCAGTTATTGCATTAGTTCTGGAAGAGTCTACCTCCCAACCACCAGTTAGTGGCAAATTCTCTCCATCTGACTTCTCTAAGTCACTTCTAAGCCTTCAAACCTTCCACCCCAAATACACACAACCACCTCCCACCTGCTCTCCCCTCCTGCTTCACCTTATTGCTGGCAACAAATCTAATCCTAAACAACCTCAGCAAATTCCTACCATCAAATCTCCCTTTTGTCATTGCTCAATCAGCACTAAATCATATAACCCCTTAAATCTCAAATCTACCTTGCTCCTGCCCCCTTCCCCCTCTCTAGTGTAATAAGGAATGCACTCCATCTACAACAAACTAGAATATACTCACTGGGGGTTATTTATCAAATGTGCCTCTCTTCAGTGAAATTTTGCGCAGTTACGCTTTTTGTGTGCCCCTTCCATTTCTGGTATGATTCACTAACCGGGCACAAGCAGTTGATAAATTCCATGCACATGTCCTCAACATGTGTCTTGTGTCTTTTTGCGCCTACATACGTAAGGCGCAGAAACAGAACAGAATTGTATTTAAAGTAGCAGAAACAAGTGACTTCTCTGGATCTGCAAAGATAGCTTCAAATCCATTCAGCTTGTCCAATGAAGAGAGCTCCTCTGATTTTAATGTCAGAGCAAACTTTGCCCATCAAATCCAAAATGAAAAAGCAATTCTTAAGTGTGGCCAGGCTCACCACACACTCTGCACCCCCAACTAGCTACGCCCCTGCTCTGGATTCTTGATGCAGCCTGCAGCCATGCGATTATGCATTTGAGTTGGCAATGCATATTAGGATTTGACAAGTAATTTAATTTATAAAATTGATGTAAACGTTAATTCTGCTAACTTTGCATAGTTTTTTGTGTGTGTCTTATGCTTCTGCAATTGTGTCCTGTAGTCTGCACTGTTTTTTACGTGACTCGGAGTGAGTTTGTGCCTACTTAAGCGCTTTTTTTTAAAAGGTGCAAATAAATCCAATGGATAGTGAATTCTCACGTAGAAAAAAAGGTGCAAACACTTCATAAGCCCCACGTAACGGCAAAAAAGGCACAAGAAAGCTGCAGCTCACGCCAAAATCAGGTGCAAACACGTTGATAAATGTGCCCCACTCCATTTGAACAAATGTTCTTGTCTGGGAGGAATCACCTTCCCCGGCTGCACTGTCCTATGGCAGCCTTCAGTTTTACCACTACTCATCCAAATCAACCAGGTAGAGGAGCTGGCCTAGGATACCTGCTTTCACCCCAACTTTACCCCCACTTTCTTATTAGGTGCACCCTGCATGTACTTGCCCTCAATTGTCCTTGTCTGTCATCTACCGACCAACAGAACCTACCACTGCTTTTAATCACTTTTCCACCTGGCTCATGCCCTTGCTTTCAACTGATATCCCCACTATCATGGGAGATTTCAACATCCCTATTGACACAAACCATCCATCTGCCTCCAAACTCCCATCTCTCACCATCTCCTATGGACACAGTGGTCCTCCACTGCCACTCACATAGGGGGACACACTGGACTTGATCTTCACACAGCTCTATTCCCTATACAACCTCTAACTCACCCACCACAACTTACATTCTCATCCCTTTCCTCCAATTCCCCCTGCCCAATCCAGAAACAAGCACCCCCCCTCAGGAACCTTAATCATCTTGACATTCACACACTGACTATCACTTTATGGCTGAGGCCCCACGTTGCGGAAACACAGCTTTTTTCGTTGCGATTTTGAGCCAAAATCCAGGAATGGCTGCAAAAGAAATGGAAAATATATAAAGGAAGTACTTATACTTCTACATTCTGCTGAATCCACTCCTGGCTTTGGCTCAAAAATTCACAGCAAAAAGCGCTATGTTTCGGCAACATGGGGCCTCAGTGGCAGTCTGTCCTGAATTGAAAATCTATCTAAAACTGTTTTTTGTAACAGCACTATTACTTCAGTCTTTGACTCAGTCACAGCCGTTTTATACAATAGAGCTTGACTAATCAACAACAAAACACCAGACATGCTTCAAAGGTTGTAGAACATCACTGGAAGAAAAGCCACTCCAAAAACAGTTACAAATAGGTGGTTGTCAACTTTAAGAAGCCAATTCACCTTTGCAAAACAGGCCTTCACCACACACATACGCTCTCTATCCCCCAACCCCAAACACAGACAGTTAATACCTTTTAACCCCTACAAGCGAGCCATTTTTATATATCAGTTCACAGAGCCAAAAAAAAAAAAAAATTCTGAAGCGCCAAACTGCCGTTTCGCCTCTGATATAAATTTGAAGAAAAAAACGATCAAAGTAATAGACACTCTAAAATGGTAAAACTAAAAAGTATACCTGGCCCCGCAGAACAACATGTCCTATGCATACACAGAAAAATTTATATATTGTTACGGGTGTCGGAATCGTACTAAGACAGAATACAGGTGACATGTCATTTTGGCTGTACAGTGAAAGCTGTAAAAATGAGGCCTGTAAAGTCACACAAATGCACTTCTCCAATTCCACCACATTCAGAGTTATTTTTCCAGCTTCACAGTACATTATACGGAATAATAAATTGTATAAATAATTTGCTCCGCAAACATTAACCCCTCATTAGGCTCTGAACGTTAAAAAATAAATAAATAAATAATAATATGGGCATTAGAAAGCGGGGAGTCAAAAACAAAAAATTCCTGCAGCAGGAAGGGGTTAAACACGCTGTTGTCACACCCATGCTTAAATGTGTTGACTTCTCTCCAGCCAACTCCTACCTTTTGCTTCAAAATGCTTTGAACATGTCCACCTTGAACTATCCTCCCACCCCTAATCCAACTACAATCTGGCTTCAAACTCCATCACTCCACTGAAAACTCAAGTCGCAAATGACAAACACCACAACTCTGTTCTCCACCTTCTAGACCAGTGGTCCCCAAGCTAGGGTTTGTGTGAAGACTGCCAGAAGGGGTCACAAGCCATCAGTGGTAATTATGCTGTCACCGCTGTGATGGCTATTAATATATTGAAGATCAGCAGCTGTATAGGTAGCGGAGCGCTCAGCAGTGGGCCCAAGGGAGGTGAGTTATACATAAGATATTTCTCTCCTGCCATACTCTTCAGGGTTCTTCCAACATCATAAATCCTGGGGATCAACACTGAGGCCCAATCACAGGCAGATTTGGGCCACAGCAGTAACCCCAGGACACTGCAAAGATGCCCATGAGAGGCGAGGTGAGTATAGGTGGCCTTCCCTGGGCCTCCACATACTCTGGAGTATAATACCACCAAAACAAAATCAGGTGTGTGTGGGGTTATAGGTGTGGAGATGGGGATTGGGTTTGCGAATCCTATGGGTTTGGCCCATCTCTACTAATTGAAGTGGTTTGAGTCTTCGAGCAGGTGTGGAGCACCTTATACCATGTGGGGCCAGTGAGGAGCATTATATATACTGTGTGGGGGCCACAGGAAACTAAGATACATTGGGGAGGAGGGGAGCCCACACATTCGCCAGTATGGGGCCCCAAAATTCTTGATGGCGGAATAGAATAAGGCAGAATATTACAGCACATAAGGACCCATAGAGTATTTACGGACATGCAGCCAATTACGGTAGAGGGGGTCCCCGGAAAAATTCTCATCTAAAAGTGGATTCTGCCTTGAGAAAGTTTAGAAACTGTTCTAGATCATTCTCTCTGCTTCAACACAGTTGACCACTCATTACAAACTCTCTCATTCCTTGGCATCACAGACTTGGCTATCTCGCGGATCTCTTTATTCCTCACCCCACATGCTCTCTCTGTAAATGTCCCTCAAGGCTCTGTCCAGGGAGCACTAATGTTCACCATTTGTACCCTCAGTCCTAGGCCAACTCAGGCCATGGCTTTCAATACCACTGTTATGCATACCACACATCTCTCTGGCCCAGATATTACCACTCTGCTATTCATAGTTTAAGTGTATCTAGCAGCCATAACCTCTTTCTCCTCCTGCTCTCTCAAACTCAATATGGAGTTCATCCCCACCACCACATGCAGCCCCCTTACCTAACCTACTAAAGTTAATAGCACACCACTTACACCCCATTATCACAAGCTCATAGCCTTGGGGTAACTTTATTGTGTCCTGTCCTTCAAGCCTCACATTCAACACAAATACTGATAAAAATCTCCCTTTCCTCACCCCTTAAACTACAAAAACACTAGTTCATGCCTTTAAACTCCCACTTGGACTACTGCAATACCCTCCTCTGTAGCCTCCTGGCAAATGCTCTTGCTCTCTTTTAGTCCACCCTCAACTCTGCTGTTCATTTAATCCACGTCTGTCCTTATTTATTTGCGTCTTCACTCTCCCATTCCATTCACTGGCTACCCATTGCCTAGCAGACAAATTTTAAAATGCTGACCTCCATATAATCTGCAATCCTCAAGACCTCACCCTTGCTCTCTTCCCATCTGGTCTTCACACAACTGCCTCCCAAGATTTCTCACATGGCAAATTACTCTGGAGCTCACTACCACAATACACAAGGAATGTCCATCAAAATCACAACCCTCAAGAAGACTGTGAAGACTCACCTCTTCAGGAAAGCCTACAGCCTTCATTAACCTTGCTATTTGAACTTCTACCCTCATTAACCTACTGTCTCCATCCTCCTTCACTCAGGCTAAGTCTTTGAGGGGAGGGTCTATCCTATTGTACCAGATGGTCACCAGGTTAGTCTATTGTACTAGTTTTTATATATTTTATATGTAAACCCTCTTCAAATTTAAAGCAACATGGAATTAATGGCGATCTAAAATTAAACAACGATAATAGCCCTAACTCTAAGTCTAAGAGCTATTTAATAGGTTCTTCATGGTCTGGCGTCAACATCATGTGGTGCTGTCAGGGAGGGCGATATAAGAAAAGCCTTTTAACTGCTTTACCTGATTAACAAAAAGGGTGGTCACAAATTTCCTTGGCTTAAAAACATCCACAACTTTACTAATGAGGTCATCATAAGTAGTTTGCGACACATTAGTTTCAAAGCTAACATAGGAAAATTCTGGCTCCGGAGTGATGTGAATGGTCCAGTAAGTTCCCTAAGAAAAATAAAATTATACACAGTAATTCAGAAACCTGGAAGTACCAGTTGCAAGTTGAATATAAAAATTATACAATGAAAGATACTTACATCTGATTTCATCCCATTCATTGAATAGCCACAAGGACTGAACATTGTAGCATCAATGACAGAACCTGGTATCAGGTCACGAATTCCACTCATCTAAAAGAAAAAAAAGTATTTTGCATATGCAAAATTAACTATGTTCAACACCTGTTCTTACAAATAGGGTCAAATTGTGTTTTCCCCACTACATTTGCAAAATCACAGCAAAACAATGTGGTTTTATACAAATCATGTACCATAAATACACACTTAAAGCGTAACAACTTTTAAACTAATTTTTATTTTCTTGCAGCATTTGCGGATTAAATAAAGTCTTAATTACTTCACTACCGAAATTTGCCTCCTTATGGTATAAAATTGTGCCTGAAGCTGGCTCTCTAGTCTTTCTTCCTTTTCTTGTATCTTTGGCACTTTTAATTGTTAACTGAGATCCGTACTCCATTTCTAGGCTGCTCGAGTACAGGGTTGTGGGGTGCACGGATAGGCAGAGTGTAGAAGCGGGGACACACACACATACACACACACACTTGTTTGACGTCATGTGACATGCAGAGTCCAAGTCAGTCTTTACAGAGCACTGCATAGTGTTTACCCAGACTCAGTGTCCAGGCAGGGAGGTATGAAGGGGAATGAAAGTAGCCAGTCTCACAGGGCTCACTATACATCAGCCGCTGTTCATCATGCTCAGCTACCTGAGGAGAGAGAGAAGCCAGAGTGCAGTTTTTTAGTACAGCTCCTGTGCTCTTCTGTCTCTCCCCAAAGTAGCCGAGTGCTGTGTAAGTCTGCACCCTCTGGAGCTGTAGGTATAGAAGTGCCAGCAGCAATCCCTCCTATGAAGTGCTCAGAGGCTGGGAGATGTGGAGGGAAGTGTCCCCTCTACATCTCCAGACTGCCGAGCTCAGCACAGGACTGCAGGTCAGTGTTTCTGCACCATCTCCTGCTGCCACCTCTATACCTACAGCCCCCCTGTGAAGTTTCCACACCTCCCGACTGCCGAGCTCAATGAGTCTGCACCCTCTGCTCCTGCCACTTCTATATCTATGGGCATACTGATATATTACATACAGTACTGGCTGACATCACACACTGACGACATACCCCCTAAAAACAGGCTAAAAGCAGGAAATCTCTACAGCGAGATCCTGCAGCTATGGTGGCCACGCAGCACAGAGGCTATATAAAGACCTGGCATCCGCCGTACTATTTACGGCGGATGTCGTGAAGGGGGTTAAAAGGGTTTAAAAGGAAGCTTTTAATGGAAAATTACATTAACTGATGCTTTTCCCCATTGTTCGTGTCCCCTGACTTTTCACAAAGTCTAGTTTACACTGGACAATGAGTCTGATAAAGCAAGATGCTTTATCAATTGCCTAATGTTCAAAAATACCTGCTTTATCAATCTCAAGTAAATCCATTTAAAGTAAAGTGTACCTCCAGTTCTGAACAACTTTACATAAATGAATAGTGCATTTAAATAAACACACAAACAATATATACCTTAAGAAGATCTGTTTCCTTCTCCACTTACTCAGCTGTTCTCCTGCTCCTTATCTCCCATCTGACTGCTTTGTTTACATTATATCAGTCTTCCCTATTTAGTCTCACACATACAACTCCATGGAACAGAGGGGCTGAGTAGGATTCTTCTGCCAGCTGGTTAAATTGATTTATTGCCTCATTTTGCGCTGTCACAGCCTCTTATCTACAACCTAGCAGTGTCTTTTCCATCCCCCTCCCGTCTTCATAGACTAAGAGAAAATAACTGCCTAAAAAGTAGAGCAGAAAACTATTTAATAAGATTATAAAGTTTCATATTAACCTGTACTATTCATTTATGAAATGTTTAACTGGAGTTATGTTTTAAAGGGGTATTCCCATGCACATAACCATGTCTATTTGTAGATTAAAATTTAAAAATTTTTGCAAATATAAGTAGATAAAAATTCTGCAGAGTTTTAAAGATTTTCTCTATCTTAGTGGTAACAGTCTGTGGTCTTGATCGGTTGCCAATGGATACGACCACAAATGCAGAAACTTTCTATGGTCTGGGATTTGTCAAAAATCCAGCTATGATTTTCTTATTGTAGCTGGGTTATCAGGCAGGGACACTGCATATATGAGAAGATATCCCAGCCACAATAAGGAAATCATAGCAGATTTTCTGACCTTAGAAAGATCCTGCATTCATGGTCGTATCCACTGGCAACCAATCAAGACAACAATTTGTTACCACAAGATATTTAGAGATCTTTATAACTCTGCAAAATGTTTACTTATATTTGCAAAAATGTTTAACTTTTAATTATCTACAAATTTAAAAATGGTTGTCTGTGGGAATACCCCTTTAAGTGCTCCTTCCTCACCCCTGAAACTACAA
This sequence comes from Leptodactylus fallax, assembly GCA_947044405.1. Classification (NCBI taxonomy): domain Eukaryota; kingdom Metazoa; phylum Chordata; class Amphibia; order Anura; family Leptodactylidae; genus Leptodactylus; species Leptodactylus fallax. Next base: position 608,423 of record CAMRHE010000191.1, read on the forward strand.
AGATGCTAGTCCACTCCCTCAATTTCCTGCCTAGACTACTGTAACACCCTTCTCCATGGCCTCCCAGCTAACATCCTCACCCCCCTCCACCTTAAACTATGCGGCTCGCCTAATACATCTTTCCCCCCCGTTCTTCATCGGCTGCTCTTCTCTGCCAATCCCTTCACTGGTTACCCATTGCCGAGCGAATAGAGTTCAAATGACTAATGCTGACATACAAAGCCATCCACAACCTGTCCCCTCCATATATCTCCGACCTAATCTCCAGCTACCTGCCCGCACGTAACCTCCGATCCTCCAAAGACCTCCTACTCTGCACTTATCCGCTCTTCACACAAACGTCTCCAAGACTTCTCCCGTGCATCCCCCATACTCTGGAACTTATTACCAAGACACATAAGACTGACCCCCAGTCACAAGCTTCAAGAAGGCCCTGAAGACTCACCTATTCAGGAAGGCCTACAACCTCCAATAACGCTACTGTCACCACACCACCACCTGTATAGCCTCTACCTCCACCTTCTGTCTCTCACCCTCTTCCCTCAGATTGTAAGCCCTTGCGGGCAGGGCCCTCTATCCCACTGTGCCAGTTGGTCTCTTAGTATTATATTATCTGTTTTGTATATCTTGTGTACCATATGTAAATCCTCAAATGTAAAGCACAATGGAATTAATGATGCTATATAAATAATAATAATAATAATAATAATAATAAATAATAAAATTGTACACTGCACACTAAAGAGAAACTTTCAGGCAATTTAGACCAAAGGCTCAGTTTATCCCTGGCCTTATGGTGCCCTGAGAGAAGCATATACAAGTATATTTATTAAGTTGCATAGCATGTAACAATCTTGATTCCTAAGATACTTGTCAATTGTTCTACCAGAGTTCTGCTCCAGCCCACACATGCGAACACGCACGTGAACACACACGCACGCGAACACACACACGCACGCGAACACACACACGCACGCGAACACACACACGCACGCGAACACACACACGCACGCGAACACACACATGCACGCGAACACACACACGCACGCGAACACACACACGCACTGAAAGCTTGTAAGTATAGCTGTGTATATGTTGGGGTGGTTAAGCAATATACTCACTATTTTGCCTAGCTATCCTATAAGGATTTACTTTCCTTTTAACTCAAAAATCACAAAACAAGTCATGGGAGTTTATAACCTAGAGCTCAACTTCTCTTCCTGTGTCTTACTGCTCAGCAATTTACTGGCAGCAATATGTCCATTTCACAGTAGTTTGCAATGAAGTAATAGGGTGAAGTTAAAGTTCATTTAACTTACACGAGTGACATCAGTTGCAGTAACACCATCTTTCATGTAGAACTGGTCCATGATCTCTGGGTTAAGCTCACTCATCAAAATTTCCAGAGTCTGATCTGGCTGGTTGATGACAAACCCATCTGGAACATCCAGAGTGTACAAGTACCTACAAACAAAAATATTGCAAAACAAAAAGTTAGGCAAACTTTCCATATGGTATGGTTGTGGCCACATGGGATGGACACACTGCTGAATTTCCACCGAGGAAATTAAACAGCATGTCTCCCTGATTGTCAGTGCAGCAAAAAACTCAAGTTCAGGTGAGATTTGCTGTGGCCCACCTGCAGCTATCTTTGTGGATCTCCCACAGACTTCATCCTTTTCATTATAAAAGGTTAAAATATGCAGGCGAAACCTGCATCCATTAACATTCTGTAGATTTTAGTTGCAGCACATGCATGAGATCTGCAGAAATCTCGACCACCATGCTCCTACTGCACATTGTAGTGGGTTACTGGCCAGAGTGTTTGCACCAGCTATCCCACCAACTACGGCCCTGTATAAAGCAAGTCACAAGAATGGACTTCTTGCCAGCAGCTTTATGATGAGCTTTGTTCTGAGCAGAGTTCATGCTTATTTACACACCTAAAAGCATATGAAATGAGAAATTGTATAGGATCCCATACTTACCAGCAATCAGAATTCATGCGTCCCATGCAATAAGCTGCACCATCTAAAAAGGTAAAACAAGTGTTAAACACACATTTTCCTCAGGTGGCATATTAATAAGCTACCAAAAAAGCATTAAAATGTAAAAATAGGAAGAAAAAAAAAAGCTGTCTTGCATTTTTTTTATTATTATTTAAGAATAGTTTTAAAGGGGTTTACCAGCCCTAAACTTACTTCTCATATTGCTAACCTATCCACAGGATATGTCATCAGTATGTGATCTGTTTTGACAGATTTAATATAAAATGATCTGGTAGCAGTATTGCAATGCAACAAAAGCTCCTGATTGGGAGGATGCCTTGTTTTTCACAAGCACTTCATGACAGCCACCCTAAGACTGATAACACATAGCAACTTTGAAAGGTGCTGATGAGTTGGTTGATTAGTGAGATGTACCTAATGTTTTGCATATATCAATTAATTCCCGTGGACCCCTCACCCCTGGGTTGAAGCTTGGAAAGTCATTAAGATGTGGCGGATTCTCTTTAACCCCTTAATACCGGGTCCAAAAGTGTGTTAAGGACCAGGCCTCATTTTTCAAAACTGACATGTGTCACTTTATATGAAAATAACTTACTTAGAGACACTAACACAGTGCCTTGCAAAAGGATTCATACCCCCTGAACTTTCACATTTTGTCACCGTACAACCACAAACTTAAATGTATTTTTTTTTCTAAACTCGTTTTATTGAAGTTTGTACAACAAGGCATACAACACAAGGAAAAGGTACAAAGGAAGTAGAAGGATAAGTACAATAAAATTCTGTATAAAAGGTAACAGAAATTGAACAAAAGTAAAGGAAACAAAACAGTTGCTGCAGAGTCCATAACATGTGAAACCTGAAAATAAAAAGCACAAGTAGTCCCAAAATCATGAAGTAGGTGGGCAGAAGGACCAGTCGAACCAACCTGTAGGAGAACAAAGGAAACAGACAGAAAGTATAGCAACTCAATCCAACCTATGCGGGCAAAATAAATTCCAGGGTACCACAGGGGTCAGGAAAAACCCTTAGGGGAACGGCACCGTGGAGCACCAAATCAAGTCATAAATGCATCAAGGGCTGTACAAAAAGATGGGGTTGTGTATAAGGTTAGCGGTGAGTTACACCAGGGACCCCAAACCTTTTCAAATTTAGTGGGCCGTCCTCTACCCTTGTATACCAGCTGGTTATATGGTAAAACTAAGTTCACCAACTTTCTCCACTGTGAGAGAGGGTGGGCGAGGAGCCATCCATCTCAGAGCTATGGCCTTTCTAGCTAAGAATAAAGATTCTTGTAGCATAATACAAGTATGATGTATCCATAGCTCCTCATCCAGGATACCAAACAGGCAAACTTCTGTCCAGAAACTTTAAATATCAGGACAGTCCAATATCATATGCCAAAAGTCTGAATACTCTGCAGGACAACGTAGGCAGCCCGGATGTTGTAGTCGTCCCATCTTATGTAACCGTGCAGGGGTCAGATAACTCTGGTGTATGATATATACTTGAATCAACCTATTGACTGATGGGGATACAAATTGTGCTGATTCCTTTAGTTCTAAATAGGACTCATCGGTAAGGGCAGGAATCAGAGTGCGCCATTTCAACAAAGAGGGAGCAGCCAGATGGGATGTTTTAGCCTGTATGAGGTGGACATATAGGCTTGAGATGAGACCCTGAGGACCCTGGAACCGTAGTATACCAATTAGAGGATAAGTAAAATGAGCACATCAGAGGGGGGAAAATTGTAATCATGGCATGTCTAAACTGCAAAAACCTGAATAACTGTGTGCGGGGAATGTCAAACAGTACACTTAGAGAGTCAAAAGAACGAAATACACCCTGTTCATATAAATCACCCAGAGACAACTCCAAACCGCTCCCAGCACCTCACGTCTGGGAGAGCCAAAAGCTCTGTCAGTCCAGGATTATCCCAGAGCGGGGTCTCAGTAGGAATAGCAGAGTAGGATGTTACCCGCTTGGCCTGCTGCCAAACCTGACCTGCCAGTTTGTGGAGAGGCAGTAACTTGCGTTTATATAAACGTGGACTTTTTTCTTGCGTCAAAGTTGGGAAGGAGATGATACATGGTTTTCCAAATTTAAATCAAGTAATCTGAAAATTGTGAAGTGCAAAAGTATTAGGCCCCGTGTACTGTGATACCCCTAAATAAAATCTAGTGCAATCAATTGGCTTCAGAAATCAATTAATTAATAGAGTCCAGCTGTGTGTAATTTAGTCTCAGTATAAATACACCTGGTCTGTGAAGGCCTCAGTGGTTTGTTAGAGAACACTAATGAACAAATAGCATCATGAAGACCAAGGAACTCACCAGATAGGTCAGAGATAAAGTTGTGGAGAAGTTTAAAGCAGGGTTAGGTTATAAAACTATATCCCAAGCTTTGAGCATCTCAAGGAGCACTGTTCAATCCATCATCCAAAAATGGAAAAAGTATTCTACAACTGCAAACATACCAAGCCAGTGCCGTCCACCTAAACTGAAAGATCGAACAAGGAGAGCACTGGTCAGAGAAGCAGCCAAGAGGCCCATGGTCACTCTGGAGGAGCTGCATTAATCCACAATTCAGGTGGGAAAATCTGTCCACAGGACAACAAGTCGTGCACTCCACAAATCTGGCCTTTATGGAAGAGTGGAAAGATGATAACCATTGTTGAAAGAAAGACATAAGAGCAGTTTGCCACAAGCCATATAGGGGACACAGTGGAGGAAGGTGCTCTGGTCAGATGAGACCAAAGTTGAACTTTTTGGCCTAAATGTAAAGTGCTGTGTGGCGGAAGAGTAACACTGCTCATCACCGTGAACACACCATCCCCATTGTGAAACATGGTGGTGGCAGCATCATGCTGTGGGGATGCTTTTCTTCAGCAGGGACAGGGAAGCTGGTGAGAGTTGATGGGAAGATGGATGGAGCTAAACACAGGGCAATCCTGGAAGAAAACCTGTTGGAGGCTGCAAAAGACTTGAGACTGGGAAGGAGATTCACCTTCCATCAAGACAACGACCCTAAACATACAGCCAGAGCTACAGTGGAATGGTTTATATCAAAGAATATTCATGTTTTAGAATGGCCCAGTCAAAGCCCAGACCAAACTCCCATTGAGCATCTGTGGCAAGACATGAAAATTGCTGTTCACAGACACTCTGCATCCAATTTGGCTGAGCTTGAGCTATTTTGCAAAGAAGAATGGTCAAATATTTCAATCTATAGATGTGCAGAGCTGGTAGACATACCCCCAAAAAATTATATGCTACTTTGCGTTTATCACTTAAAATCTCAATAAAATACATTAAGATTGTGGTTGTAAGGTTACAAAATGTGAAAAAGTTCAAGAGGTATGAATAGTTTTGCAAGCCACTGTACACAAGTGATTGTGATTTTCGTGACACATTGTACTTCATGTTAGTAGTAAAACACTGATCAATATTTTTGCATTTATTTTATTTTTTAGAAAGGCTATTTTCCAGAGATACACAATTTCAGTGCCTGATCTGTTGTGCCCAGCATGTGTCAGCAGAAACACACACTCCAAAAACTGTTAAGCTGGAATCCCGGGCACAGCAGCTTTTGTAGCGTTAGTCTGATACAAGCTGGGCACAACATATTACGCACTGAAATGACATATTTCACATTACCATTTTCACCTTTCACTATCAGCTGTGCATTCATTTATGGATAAATTAATGCAACACTTAAAGAATTTATAAATGTGAGCATTTTAACTCCCTAAGGGGTGCAGTTTTCAAAATGGGATCACTTGCTAGGGCTGGGGTCAGCAACCCCTGGCACTAGTGCCAGGTTCGGCACCCCAGGCTTATCTACGTGGCACAGTGCTCTCTGCTGTCTTAACACATGGCAGTGCTACTCCGGGGTTGCAATCTCAGTCGAAGGAGAGGATGCTCTAAGGTGGAGAGCATCAGGCATGATGTACTAGTGTCTGGGCCATGTCAAAGGACAGCAACTGCACGTGCAAAATATAATATGGCAGCTATAAAATTGTCTTTGTTCATTTCAACAAGGCTGGAAAGATTGGTTTGGACTTCCTAATAAAAAGACTGGGCTGTGTGAGGGGCATCCTCTGCCCCCCACGAACCAGGCTTACTGCAGTCTTATCCACCAGATAAGGATCATCTTTGCGAGAAAAAAAAAAAAAAAGCAGTTCAGGGATCCCACTGAAATGTAAGTTTAATAGACTACCAAATCAGTTGCTGTTATAGTTTGTGTTATATGACTCATTTAGGGGTCGACATCCTTTCAATTATTACACTGACTACGTCATCTTTGATTTTTTTTTTTTTCAAAATCGGCACACCATCCCAAAAAGGTTGCTGACCCCTGTCCTAGGGAATTCCACTTTTCTGGTACTGTAGAGACTCTGCAAACATGATATGGCGTCCAGATACTGAACATCTAAATCTGCGCTCCAAAAGCCACATGGCGCTCCTAATCTTCTGTGGCCATACTCACATATGACATTAAGTAAGTTATCCTGGGTAGAACAGTGTCATACATGTGGGCATAAACTGCAGTTTGGGCACACAGCAGGGCACAGAAGGGAAGGAAGGTTACGTGGCTTTTGAAGCCACTTTTTATAGCATTTTTTTTTCATAAGACCAGATGGCAAAAATGTATTTCTGGCGTTTTTTTCCAACCCCCCCCCCCCCCCCCCCAAAGGGTCAGCGTGCAGGTTAAAGGTTTCAGTTTTATTGTACAAATTGTTACAGACACAGCGATACCAGATATGTATTTTTTTTTTTTTTTAAATTAAGGGTTTTCTTTTATAAAATTCATTTTATATAGGAAAGGGGCATTTGGGGGATTTATTCATTTATTATTATTATTTTTTTTTTTTTTTAAACTGTTTAGTGATGTCCCAATAGGGGACCTGAACCAGCAATGCTCTGATCGCTGGTTCAATACTATAGACTGCAATATACGTGTACTGCAATCTATAGAGAAAGTCAGCCTATGCAGACGCTTAGACTTCCTCCATTCGGCGGCAGGAACAACCAGGTATGGGGTCTCCTTGCAGCCGGGGATCACTGGCCAGACCAGGGGCTACAGAAAATACATCTCGCTCCAGGGGGTGCCGATAGGGGACATTAACATATCGGAACCCCTTGGATGCTGCAGTCATGTTTGACTGCGGCATCCAAAGGGTGAAAACCCCTGATCGGAGCTCAGCTCTGACCAAGGGGTAATGGAGTGGGTGTTAGCTGTCATTTACAGCCAACAACCTCTCCTGATGCCGCCCACTCAGTGAGCGGGCAGCCAGCCAGGGGTGTAATAGTATTTACATTTGCGTTAAGGCCCAGGCAGCCAGGATGTATTACGCCTGTGGTAGTTAAGGGGTTAAAAGCTCAATGACATTTGATAGTCACCATGAGCATTTTTTTATCCAAATGCGTTCGGCCATTCCAAAGATATAAGCCTTTATTGTGTTGATTCAATTTAGGGAATACTAGTCAAGTAGGCAAACAGTGGTTTGTCTGGATACAGTCTGTGCGCTGTAAGCCATGCAGTGTTACCACCCGCTTAAGTAATCGTACCTAATTTGTATCAACACAATAAGGACTTTTATCTATGGAATGGTTGAACGGATTTTTATAAACAAAACAAAAACCCTGAGGATGACATTGTCTATTGGATGAGGTATGTCAAGAGATTTTCAGAGAGATTTTTTGGAGACTCCAATAAACATGTGAACCCAGCTAAATAGGGGTGAAAACTGTGTGCTGTTTTTCAGATAAATCAGGTAGATGGTGCACATATTGAACTCTGTAGAGAAAAAAAACAAAACAAAAAAAACATATGGAGTGGATTATATATTCTTGTTGAATACCCCACACTTACTTGGAAAAATTTCATTTAGGAATTCAACTTCTTCCTGGAAATTTCTGTGTGGGTATTCCTGATGGTCTGGTTTCATAAAATTTTTTCGTGAATAAAAGAAGTTCTGCAAAAAGGAAAAAAAACCTTGGATAAGAACAGGCAAGAGTATGTGGCTCACCTGAGATTTTGTCAAATGAACCTCACTTACCTGAATGTCATCAAACCCACAGTACTCTCTAGCGAGCTCCAACAGGGGAACCAGTGCTTGCAGTAAGAGGGTGGTACCACATGTCTTCAAAATGAAACGTCTCTTGGAGACAAACATGCTACTCTCACTGTGTAAAGAAAGAATAATTTAGGGAAGAAAACTTACATGACGTTTAACTTGCTGCAACTACCAATATTGATAGGTATTAGACAACTTTACTTTGCCTTTAAAAATGTACAAACTATGTCTTTTATTTAAAGACGATTACACAAGCCATATAGAAAAAGTGAACATTGAGCAAGCCAAAATCACCTTAGGTGTATATTTTTTTAAATGTAACTAGAGAAAATTTGCAAACTAACACCTTGGATACAATAGCATCCAAACAATGACAACAATGCCAGATAGTTAAGTACCATACTGTACAAGTTTCATGTCCCTTTTGAGGCCTTGAATACAGAAAGTTGTGCCAAGGTGGTCAGACATTCATATTGGGATCATTTTACAGTTCCTCTGAAGAGTAATGAAACTATAAACATGTCACACAAAACCTTGTGGTGCCGACAGGGTAATGGGATTGAAAAACTTACAAAAGCTACTATTTTTACTTTCAGATAGTATGCTACCATAAGCATAACAGCTGTTGAGTCAAAGAATGGTGAACACAGACCTAAGGATAAATGCTGTAGACTAGCAGTCAGGTTCAACAACAATTATAGGGGGGGGGGGGAAACCCACACAACTTACTTGCAGTGACATTGTGATGCTAACTTCACACCTCCCCAAAAAAAAAAAAAAAAAAAAAACACGGAAACCCAATCCGCTTAAAAAACGGTTACCCACGGATCCCATATATTGTAATGGGGTCCACCCGGTTTCCGCCCAAAAAATGGTGAGAAAAGCGCTGCTTGCAGGTCTTCTCTCTGCATTTTTCAAGCGGATTCGGGGACAGAATCCCTGAACAGAGAGCGGGCGTCAGTGTGAACCTAGCCTGACTCAGTATGGGACATGTGCTACCCGTGGGCACACATTAGCATTAATATGGCACTAACATACTAAAAACTGTGACCTCTTCATCAGGATCTGAAGTTTACATTAGCAGTATCTATTCTCTGGTTTCTTCTACAAATGAGGTCTGTTATCCTAAGATAAAAGGTGTTTTCTTCTCTAGATTAGTCTAGCCTAACTGCCCCATTTGGGCAGATAGCTGTAAAGAGTTCTCTGCTGTACCACTATTACAGCAGATAGGCTTTTGATTTCAGTTGGTGCCATGTAATGCATTATTTTGTGTAGAGTGAGAAGTAGGGCAGGTTTGATACAAGAGTATCTATTCACATTACCTGAGTACATAAGCTTCCTGCTTGTCAGTTTTTGTCACACTTATGATCAAACAATGAACATTCTCCAAAAGTTTGTCCCACTCAAACCTGAAACAAGATAAGGGTGAAAATTAAACAGCACAATTACATCATTTTCTGAATTGTAAAGACAGTTTTTCCATGTTATAAATATTGATGATCTGTCCTTAAGAAAAGTGACCATTATCAGATTGGGGTAGGGCAGGGGAGCCAGCTGTTGGACCACAACCAGTTAGCAGCAGCTGGTGCCATTCTTTAAACAGTATGCGGCCTGCAGCACAGCTCCATTCTTGTCTTAGTTGAGCCAGGCTATTACAGCTCAATTGCCATTCAAGTCACCTAAGCTGTAGTGGCTTAAAGCAGCCACTACACAGAACTGAGCTATGCCCTTACAACACATTGCAGACGGAGAAGACACTGATCGGTCCAAAGGATAGGTCATCAGTCCAGGGTTTAGGTGTTGGACCCCAACCTGTCCTGTGGATATGTCAACTGTATTCGATATCTTTAGATTGGGGATAACCCCTTTAAGATGGCATTAGTCACATGACCCACCACACACACACCATGGTACCCCTGGTATTCAGTTACTACTGTTCATTTATCTCAGGTCAATGGTAGTTTCAAGTATAAATACAGATCCAAGCACTCCGTTAGTTATGCAAAAAGTGAAAAAAATAAATTTGCGTTTCACAATTGGTAAACGTTAGTACCCTTGTCCACGCAGCAGTGCAGAATTATATAGTAATAGAAAGCTTTGCATATAAACTTAATGCTTGGCAGAGTCTCTCAGACATTTCGGTCATTAAACCTTCTTTTGTGAGAAGAGTCGGGTACCAAGTCAAGTAGATACAGTTGCAAAACATATAAACAAGGATGCAGTAAGTGCCAAGAATGAAGACCCGGGCAGAGAAATGTAATTGGGATATGCCACAAGCAAAGCTATGATGTAGGGAGATGGAACATGTCATGGTTGCAGACAGATGTCAGATAACACTGCTATTGAACGCCAACAGTCACATGACAGACGTCAAGTATAGTCCTATTCAGTTTCTTCAAGGGGTTGTGTATTTTCAAAAACATGGCTGCTTTCTTCTTGTCAGGAAGTGACATGTCTGTTAGTCACATGTCCATGCTGCAGCTCAGTCCCATTCTTTTCAATGAGATGGGAATTGTGGCATTGCCATGTGACCAAAGGACATGTAACTTCATAAGAAGACAGTCGCCATGTTTTTAAAGTCCTGCGCAACCTCTTTAATGGATGCATTATATAGGACTGACAGGTCCATGTGCTATACCACAAAGAAGATCAGCAAAAGCATCAAAGTGGGGAGACCATATTATTATGTTGGGGGGACCACTATGGTTTGACAACTGAATTTTTCAGTTTACGCTAGGTTCACACCTGTGTTTGGGCTTGCATTTTAGTTTTTTTTACCCAATTCATTTTAGGGGCTTTATTCATAATTAATATATATATATATATATATATATATATATATATATATATATTTTTTTTTTTTTTTACCTTCTTTTGATGTTTTACTAGGGGACTGATCGCTGATTTAGAAACACACTGCAATACAGGTGTATTGCAGTGTATACAGGAAGTCAGCCTATGCCCCGAAAACGGTTACCCGCAGACCCCATAGACTATAGGGGCCTGCCAGGTTTCCACCTGAAAAATGTGGAGAGAAAAGCTGTGCTTGCAGGACTTCTCTCCGCATTTTTCAAGCAGATTTGGGGATGGAAACTCTGAACGGAATCCAGGTGCAGGTGTGAACCTAGCTTTAGTAGTCAATGGCTTAGGCTTTTTTATTTTTTTTTTTTTTTCAGTCTGGCGCATCGACAGCTATCATGTATATGTAGATAACACACAGAATCCACCAGTTACAATAGGTGACTTCACAGTTCTCTTCTACTCCAGACCAGTGTGTCTGGCAAGATGAAAAGACTATGGATTTTTAAGAGAAGGGATTTTGTAAATTTAGGCAATAAAGGAAAATTAAACTTATGTTTTTGTTTAAAACCTTGCCAAAAAAAAAAAAAAAAATCTTGATTTAATATTCTAGTGACAAATTCCCTTTAGAGGGGGGTTAATTGCCTACCGCAGTAAAGGCAAAAAGTGTCACTGCTGGGGGCCCAACCTGTTTACCTCACTATGAGGAAAATGGGTGACTAGAAATTCCCCACGTGAACAAAGAACCAGAGCACTTGTGTGACTGGTCATTCACTCCTATGGGGCTGCTGAGACTAACCTCTGGAGCAATGCATGAGCAGTGGTGCTTCATTCACAGCAGCCATGACAACAATATGACACTTATCCCCCCCCCCCCCCATGTGGATGGGGGATAAATGTCTAATAGGACAAACCTTTTAACCAATTTTCCACAAGTCAACTCTGCAATTACTGTTCATTTCCTTGTGTAGCTCCTAAGCTCTAGACTCGCAATCCATTTACATGTTTATCAAGTAGTTACTTAGATCATGTATCCTGGAGTCTAAAAGCATTCCACAAGGTCATAAGTCACTAATGCATAACAATTTGGCTAACCTTGGATCATTTACAAGAGTTTATATATTTATCTCAGAGGAAGACTAAACTACAGACATTAGGGCGTAAATAGTGGTCCAGGAAGAAGTGATATTCGTAGCAAGGTAATCTCTACAGACCTGTATGTTAGCAAAGCAGATGAGATTTAAGCAACTCATCCAAATCCTGTGCAAAAACCTGTGCTGTGAACTCATTTAAGCTTTCACCCTTTTCAATGTAAAGGGTGAAAGTGCGAGGATACTCACAGCAATTACCAAATTTGGGAGTTTTATCCCTTTCTGCAGAATTCAGAAATTCATTCTTTAGCTTCATTTCCCTGACGGAAAACAGCTAAAATTGGCCAAGTATGGAACCAAAGAGAACCAGTCACATCTGTTTTAGTAAACACTTGAATTCCCCATAGCAATTCACAGACTATTGTCTACAGACAAAAAAAAAAAAACAAAAAAACACACACACACCAGAATGGGATGGAATTTAAGTGCATTTGTGCGACTTTCTTACGGGCTTCGTTTTAACAGCGTGACCTGTGCAGCCAAAATGACATCACCTGTATTCTATGTTGCGGTATGATTCTATGGATACCAAGTTTATATATTTTTATTTACATGTTACCCCTTAAAAATCTAAAACTGAAAAAAATTTTTTTTTTTGCAAAGTCGCTATATTCTGACACCTGTAACTTTTTTATATTTCTGTGTACGGGAACGCATAGGGCGACTTATTGCAGGGCCAGGTGTACTTTTTATTTATACCATTTTGGTGACTATTGATTTGATTACTTTTCTTTGGGGGAGACATGCAGTTTTTTTTTTAATGGAAAGCACATATGCATCTGTTATGCTGCTCCACTCCTCTACCATTCCCACATACAGTTAGTTTCGATGCCTGATCTGCCATTTAAGCTCTGTAATGTCAGAAGGGCAGTATCAGGCGGGGGGCGTGATTCAGAGTTCCAGTCACAGGCAGCCAGTGTCAGAGCTCAGAATCACATTCCATGTCTGCTCCTGCCTGACACCGCCCTCCTGACTGTACAGAGCAGAAATCGCTAATCTGTCATGAAAACTAACACCATTAATCGCAAAGCAAAAAAAATAAAATAAAATATTCAACTGTGCCAGAATCCGTGGAGCAGAACCTATTAAATAGGACCTTTCACGTCCTCTGACATTAGCAGTGTTATATACCACTGGAAAGCCGACTAATGCATTGAATTCGGTGGAATGGACCTGGTGCCAGATATCAGCGCTGTTTCAGCACCAACATTCCTGCAATTTTAGAAGGACCGGCCTTACAGCTCAGTGTCATTACTTGACTTTTTGGAGGTGGTGAAAGCTCCTCTAAGAGTGAGATGGGAACTGGAATAAAAGTTAAAAATACTTCTTCCTCAAGCTCACAATCTAGTTCATTTAAGAGACCAATGGTTAAAGCTTTAAAAATGTTGTGTCACTAATATTACATCTGTTAAATCATGACAAATCTTTAAATAAAATAATTTCCAACAATGCTGTGTCTAGAAATTACTGTTACAATCCCTCAAAACTGGGGCTGTGGATTTGGTAGGCCCAACAGCTTGAATCACTCAGTATCCTTCATGGCATGTCATAAGCAGTAAAAATCCTTAAATGCATCAAAAGTCTAGTGATTAGAGTAAATATGCAACAAACTATGTTATTGTATAATTAAAAATAATTTTGCAGCCAGAGTCAATACCCACCCCCACACCCCAACTACACCCAGAATTTGGCCCAATTTCACAGCCATGCTCAGAACATTCAACCTAAGGCTAGCTACCATTGTATTTTCAATTTACATTTGCTGTACCAACCACATCTATCGTGTGTGTCCTTCATAGGGAAGCAATTATGACCTAAATCAATTAATTGAACATTTTACCTTGATTACAATTTAATTTTAGGATGCTCCTTTTTTACCTACCATGCCCCCTATTTATAAGCAACACCACGCAAATGAATTTTTGTTAGCTATTCAAATTCTGATTGGATAGCCTACAGTTTGTGACATCCATTGGTCAGTGGCACCATGAGACAGGATGGCAGACGCAAAACTTAAATTGATGTGAAAAGTTCAGATCAATTAAAGGGAATCTGTTATGGCGATTTGGGACACCTAACCATCCACAGGCCCATATGAACCAGGGGTTTAGGGTTTACTGTAATAAAGCCATCCATGTCCGCAATAAAAAAAAGCTTTTACTCACCCTGTCATTGTACTCCCCCGGACCGGCGCAGTTCTTCACTAAAGCCAGAAAGCTCACCAGTGAGCATACCCCGTACCCCCGACACTTACGCAGTGAAGCCGGAGTGTACGTCCTCTGCTTCACTGAAGAACTGCGCAGACGCAGTTGAGAGTCATCTCTAGTTAAGGATAAAGATTTATTTATTTATTTATAATTTTAAAATTGCAAGCACGGGCGGTTTTAAAACAGGACAATAAACCCCAGGTCTATAAGGACCTGTGGGTGGTTTAGTGTCACAACAATTGAGCTGCCCTAGTCCTTCGGCTCATTATCTCATATATATAAAAAGGAGTTCCTGTCTGTCTGTCTGTCTGTTCTTTATGCGCTACCAAACGACTGGACCGATCCTCACCAAATTTGGCACACGTGTACATCAGGTGTCCGGAAATATTATAGACTGGGTCTCAGCTCTCTTGGACGTACCGTTCCTGAGGTACAGTATTCCCAAAAAATGACCAGCATTAGTCTATACAAGCCTGCAAGTCTTTCACTCATATTCCAACTGCCATACACACGGTCACATGTCCCTTATCAGCCAATAACAGCTCGCAGGCGCTTACTCTCCTCAGGCACACAGGTTTCCATAGCAACCAAGCTATGTATGACCTGTATTAGTGAATAGCAGTTCACAGGACCTTAAATATTCAGTCATATCACGTGTATCAGCCAATATAAGTTCACATTTAATTTACCAGGTTTCCATAACACAGCCATAAATAGACTGTACCTATACTGGACTCAGTGGCGTAACTAGCAATGGCAGGGCCCCAAGGCGAACATTTGACATGGGACCCCCCCCCCCCCCCGCACAAACTGCATTCCTGCACACACTATTATGCCCCATACTCTCCTCAGGCACACAGGTTTCCATAGCAACCAAGCTATGTATGACCTGTATTAGGGTGGGTTCACACCTGCGCTTCAGTCCGTCCGTTGCCAATCCGAGAGAAAATCTCGGCGAACGGGATTGGCATCGGATACAGACAGGTCAGCGACGCATTGGTTAAAAACCCATTCATTTGAATGGGTTTTTAAAGCAATGCGAGGGTGTCCGATTGCACCCTCTGCGCTGCGAAACCGTTTTTTTTTTCCTCGGACACAAAGTCCTGCATGTCCGACTTTGTTTCCGACGAAAAAAAAAGGATTCGCAGCGCAGAAGGTGCAATCGGACACCCTCGCATTGCTTTAAAAACCCATTCAAATGAATGGGTTTTTAACCAATGCGTCGCTGACCTGTCTGTATCCGATGCCAATCCCGTTCGCCGAGATTTTCACTCGGATTGGCAACGGACGGACTGAAGCGCAGGTGTGAACCCACCCTTAGTGAATAGCAGTTCACAGGACCTTAAATATTCAGTCATATCACGTGTATCAGCCAATATAAGTTCACATTTAATTTACCAGGTTTCCATAACAACACAGCCATAAATAGACTGTACCTATACTGGACTCAGTGGCGTAACTAGCAATGGCAGGGCCCCAAGGCGAACATTTAACCTGGGACCCCCCCCGCACAAACTGCATTTGTGCACACACTATTATGCCCCATAGTGGCCCCTGCATACACTATTAGGCCCCATAGTGGCCCTTGCACACAGTATTCTGCCCCATAGTGGCCCCTGCACACAGTATCATAGTGGCTCCTTCATGTAGTATTATGCGCACTTCCCGCTACTTCTTCAATGTTGGACCAGATGTCACGTGAGCCAGGCATGTATCGCAACGCATAATGACGTCGGACTGGCCCACCAATATCTGGGACGCCACCAAGGAGGCCCGAAGTCTGCTGAAAAGACCCCAGAGTATAATGATAGCAGTGTTTGTGGGGTTCACGGCCCACAGGCCTTACTTACCAATCCCCGCTCCTGCTCACAGCCGCCTCTGCAGAAGGTGAAGTGCAGGCGGCCGTGAGGAGGAGTGGGGATCGGTAAGTAAATAGGGCCCGTTACCTGCTGGTGTTAAAAAAAAAAAAAACAACATCAGAGGCCCGCCGGGTCCCCTAATGTCCCGGGCCCTGTGGCAGCTGCTACCACTGCTAAACCGGTATTTACGCCACTGACTGGACTGCCATATTGGATTTCAGCATTCTTATAAATTGAAATGTTTTTTAAACTACTCATGTCCCCTGCAGCAAAACGCATGGCTGCTGCTCCAGCTAATGAAAACTCTCAGCAGACCCAAGCCTGTCTCCAATCTGATAAGGTATGTTACAGACAACAGCGATCTGCTGAAACTCCCCAGCAGACCCAAGCCCGTCTCCAATCTGACAAAGCATTGTCAGCCACATGCACACAGCTGCACTCCAGGTTTCAATAACAACCCAGCCATTTTTCTTCACTGCTGTAGGTCAGCTTTAAAGGGGCAGGGCACTGTGGATGACACTGTTACACAAGGTCACATACACACAGCTTTACTCCAGGTTTTCCATAACAACCGATCGCAGGTTTTTCACTGATATCCAAACTTAGATGCACATGATCACATGACACTTATGGACCAATGGAAAATCGCAGGTTCAGTCTTGACACACACAGCTTTACACCAGGTTTCCATAGCAACCAAGCTATTTATGTCCTGTATGAGTCAATAGCAGTTCGCAGGTCCTTAAATATTCAGTCATATGACATGTATTAGCCAATGTAAGTTCACATTTCATTTACCAGGTTTCCATAGCAACACAGCCATAAATAGACTATACCTATACTGGACTGCCATACTGGATGTCAAGTGCAAAACTGGCCAATTCTTATGGGGTCACTACACAAACAAAAAATGAAATATACCCGTGCGAAGCCGGGTCCTTCCTCTAGTATATTATATACACACACCCGTTCAAAAGTTTGGGGTCGCCCAGACAATTTTGTGTTTTCCATGAAAACTCATTTATGAAATGAGTTGCAAAATGAATAGAAAATAATGTCAAGACACTGACAAGGTTAGAAATAATGATTTGTGTTTGAAATTATTTTCTCCTTCAAACTTTGCTTTTGTCAAAGAATGCTCCATTTGCAGCAATTCCAGCATTGCAGACCTTTGGCATTCTAGCTGTTAATTTGCTGAGGTAATCTGGAGAAATTTCACCCCATGCTTCCAGAAGCCCCTCCCACAAGCTGGATTGGCTTGATGGGCACTTTTCACGTACCATACGGTCAAGCTGCTCCCACAACAGCTCAATGGGGTTGAGATCTGGTGACTGCGCTGGCCACTCCATTACAGATAGAATACCAGCTGCCTGCTTCTTCCCTAAATAGTTCTTGCATAATTTGGAGGTGTGCTTTGGGTCACTGTCCTGTTGTAGGATGAAATTGGCTCCAATCAAGCGCTGTCCACAGGGTATGGCATGGCGTTGCAAAATGGAGTGATAGCCTTCCTTATTCAAAATCCCTTTTAGCTTGTACAAATCTCCCACTTTACCAGCACTAAAGCAACCCCAGACCATCACATTACCTCCACCATGCTTGACAGATAGCATCAGGCACTCTTCCAGAATCTTTTCAGTTGTTCTGGGTCTCACAAATGTTCTTCTGTGTGATCCAAACACCTCAAACTTCGATTCGTCTGTCCATAACACTTTTTCCCAATCTTCCTGTCCAATGTCTGTGTTCTTTTCCCCATATTAACCTTTTCCTTTTATTAGCCAGTCTCAGATATGGCTTTTTCTTGGCCACTCTGCCCTGAAGGCCAGCATCCCTGAGTCACCTCTTCACTGTAGACGTTGACACTGGCGTTTTGCGGGTACTATTTAATAAAGCTGCCAGTTGAGGACCTGTGAGGCGTTGATTTCTCAAACTAGAGACTCTAACGTACTTGTCTTGTTGCTCAGTTGTGCAGTGGGGCCTCCCACTTCTCTTTCTACTCTGGTTAGAGCCTGTTTGTGCTGTCCTCTGAAGGGAGTAGTACACACCGTTGTAGAAAACCTTCAGTTTCTTGGCAATTTCCCACATGGAATAGCCTTCATTTCTAAGAACAAGAATAGACTGTCGAGTTTCGCATGAAAGTTCTCTTTTTCTGGCCATTTTGAGAGTTTAATCGAACCAACAAATGTAATTCTCCAGATTCTCAACTAGCTCAAAGGAAGGTCAGTCTTATAGCTTCTCTAACCAGCAAAACGGTTTTCAGCTGTGCTAACATACTTGCACAAGGGTTTTCTAAACATCCATTAGCCTTCTTACACAGTTAGCAAACACAATGTACTATTAGAACACTGGAGTGATGGTTGCTGGAAATGGGCCTCTATACACCTATGTAGATATTGCATTAAAAACCAGATGTTTGCAGCTAGAATAGTCATTTACCACTAACTGTGTAGAGTGTATTTCTGAATCATTTAATGTTATCTTCATTGAAAAAAAATTGTGCTTCTCTTTCAAAAATAAGGAAATTTCTAAGTTACCCTAAACTTCTGAACGGATACGGATATATATATATATATATATATATATATATACATACACACACACACACACACACACACACACACACACGTAAGACCTTTCAGTCCTCTGCTGTGCCAGTGAAATGGTGCTATTCCATACTGAGGCAGTAAATAAGCTTATACAGAACACTTTCACAATAGGAGCCTATGAGCCACAGATGAAACCATAACCCAATACAGTAATAGGTAGAGGAATTTTGATAGACGTGGCAAAGCACAAATAAGCCCAATGTATTAGTACCAATAGTCAGCAGCTCAAATTGAACACCTTTATCATCTTGTACGTAAGCCAAAAATGGTGATTACTTACCGGTAATGGGATTTTCCAGAACCCACGACAGCACCCAGAGAGGATCCGCCTCCAGGGACAGGAAACCTACAGTATAAAAAGGTGGAGCCTCTCCTACCCCTCAGTTTTATAGAAGCGAGAGAGACTCCAGTTAACTTGTAACTCATGACCCTAAAGGTCAAAACCTTTTTTTTTTTTTTTGCTCGATACACCCAGTGCCATACAAAAGTCCATCACCAAGAAAAAAGGGAGGGATAAAGGACGGTGCTGTCGTGGGTTCTGGAAAATCCAATTACCGGTAAGTAATCATTTTTTTCCCCCACCCACGACAGCACCCAGAGAGAATAAAATAGGAAAAAAACTAGGGAGGGACCGCTGCTTTTAAAACTTTCCTTCCAAAAGAAAGATTAGCAGAAGCCCCAATGTCCAGCCTATAATGGTGAAAGGGTGGAAGGTGAAGACCAGGTTGCCGCTTTGCAGATAGATTCTATGGAAGCATCAGCTCTCTCGGCCTAAGAGGTGACAATCGCCCTAGTAGAATGTGCCTTCAGCCCCACAAAGGGAAGGGCGTGACACTGGTAATGATGAACCACCTCTCCCATCTCTACTGCTACTTGCAAGAACCTCTGGTGACCTGGAAAAATTGGAACATAAGCGTCTTTCAGGTCGATCACCGCCATCCAGCAATTCGGAGTTAATCTCACTGCTGACTGCACTGTCTCCATCTGGAATTTCTTGTAAGACAAACTGATTTAACCTCCTTCGATTTATTATGGTTCTATAGGAGCCATCTGGTTTCCTTACCAAGAACAGATGGGAATAAAACACCTGCCTCTCCTCTTCCTGGGGAACTGGAATCAGCATCCCTTTCAAGATCAGGCTCTTCACTTCCAATTCCAGAGCCGATTGAGAGGTTAGGGAAGTCTGCGGTGTGATCATCTGAAAACTTGAAGGCGGAGGAGAAGAGAATTCCAACTTCAGGCCTACTACCACTCTATCCAGGATCCAAGGGCTTGATGAAATTTTCCTCCAGGCAGGAAGGAATTTCCTCAGTCTCCCCCCTACCCGGGGCCTGGCGTCATTGCCTATTGGGTCTTGAATCTTTATTACAGGGCGAGTTGCTAAATAAGAACCCTTTGTGTTTCTTATTGGTTTCCGACCAGCTATTATCTCTGGACTTGACAAATTTCTGCCATCTGTATGCTCCAAAGGGACGAAAGGACCTCCGTGTACGACCAGAGGAAGGCACAGGAAAACCTCTATCTGCTGCCTTAGCTAATATATAATCCAAGGCTGGTCCAAATAGATATTCACCATCACAGGGCAGATTGCACAGCCGGGTCTTAGACCCTACATCACCTGTCCAACTCTTCAGCCATATAGCCCTTCTGGCAGAGTTGGTCAGGGCAAGGGAACAAGCTGATAATCTCATAGCGTCCAGTGAAGCATCTGCCAAAAAATCTGCAGCTTTTCTAATAGTTGGCAGGGCTGACAGAATCTGCTTTCTTGGGGCCTTATCCCTTAATTGATCTTCCAGCTCCCCTAGCCAGATCATAAGGGATCTTGCAGTACAGGTAGCCGCTATATTGGGCTTGAGGGACGCTCCTAATGACTCCGAAGAACGCCTTAGGAAGCTTTCTGCTTTCTTGTCTAAGGGATCCTTCAGGGTACCCATGTCCTCGAAAGGCAGTGCTGACTTCCTGGAGGCTCTGGCTATGGCAACATCAATTTTTGGTATATTATCCCAAGAAGAGCAAGCTCCCTCTTCAAACGGGTATTTACGCTTAACTCCTCTACGGATAAAACCCTTCTTGTCCGGCTTTTTCCATTCCCTCTTGATAAGCGATGTAATATTTTTATGGACTGGAAAGTGTCTCCTTTGACGAACCTCCACACAATGTCATAGAACGGGAGGGTCTAGAGTCCTCAATCCCCATAGTCGCTTGAATGGCTTTGAGCAACTTGTCAGTGTCCTCAACTGGAAGACACCACTGTCCTCCCTATACATCAGATATGGAGGAAGAAGAGGAGTCATCAGATAATTCTCCACTTTCACCCTGAACGGACTCCTCCTCAGAAGAGGAGTCATCAGCAATAGTTCTATCAATGCATGATGGGCAGAGCTTTTTCTCATAAGAAGTCTAGTTCTACATAAGGCACATTCCTTATTCTTAGATTTCGCCAAGGCTTTCCTACGTCTATCCTATAAAAGATGGGGACCAATTAATCAATAAAAAATAAAGGGTTGGCACGCAGCCACTTACATCCCCCTAGAATACCGAGCAAGGGAGAGGTGGACCTTCATCTTGCCCTCCATCTTGGGGTCTTCCTCTTGCCAGCAGCTGCTGGGACTGACTGCAGCTGTAGCTGCTACTTTTCCATACTGTAGAGAAGTATTCTCAGTGCAGGGAGGGCCAGGAACTGCTTAGCAGCTCCACCGTCCTGCAATCTGCATTACATGGCAATTCAGTCGCTAGGCCATGCCCCTTCCAGCGGAAGCCACACCCCCTTCCTTCCAGGCAGGCACCTCCATGTGTCTCCCTGCAGGCCCGGAACTCCTGTGGTCTAAAGCAGAGGAAACACACTCCTCCTGCCTGGATATCGGAACCCCCGCATCCGAAACACCAGCAGGCATAGCTGGGAGGAGGGGGGTTTGGGATGGCACCGACTCAGGCCACAGCTAACATGGAAGAGAGGCAACCCCTACCAGGACCAACTCTTTCCTATGCCATCAGATAAGCCTGCATCAAGCAAGCACGTAGGTCTCCCTCCAGGGACAGGAAACTACTGAGGGGTAGGAGAGGCTCCACCTTTTTATATCGTAGGTTTCCTGTCCCAGGGGGCGGATCCTCTCTGGGTGCTGTCATGGGTGATGGCAAAAATGTGATTCTTGCTACTGTACAGGCTACCAATAAAACACACTAAACAGCTTCTTACCAGCAAAGCTAAACAGGTAGATTCTCTGAGAAGGAATAAAAACACAGCGCAAAATCATAACATGTAACAGGATTTTATTTCCCCTACACATAGCAAACCTATCGGGTGATTTCTGATGCCCATGATAAAGGAGAAGCAGCCAATATTTATAAAATAATATTTCAAGAAGGATAAGCTGTAAGGTTATGCAAATCAAGCAAGTGGCAGGTGTCATCGAAATCATCAAATTTTCAAGCACCTGGCTCCAACCCGTGGCATGTGGAAGGGGCATTACAGTCTGATTAAGGCAAGTTTTTAGTTATATGAAACCTCAGAAGTTAGATCAAGTGGTATGGGATGATTGATGTCTAGTCAACATGTCTGTTAGAGCCATTGTTCACAAATTGAGGACAATTCTTGAAGCGAGTGGCCTTCATCATTCCAGCAGATCACTTTTTGCCTAGGCCAAGATATCAGCACTGTTTAATGTTGCATGGTCTGGTGATTGTACCCGGAATGACAGCAAGAGGTGCAAACCTCTGCACGGATGGCTTCTCTAATTTGAATAATGGCATATAGTGAACCATTATGTACTGCAAGTAAAATTGGACATCACATTCAAAGCCTAGGGCGGCTAGAAGCGTTGATACAAACCATCAGAAGGAATTTGCATGACAATAGGCTACAAGCCAGATGTCGAACTAAATGTGTTCCATTGACCTTACGCCACTGTGCTCAAAGGCCATCATAGTGCACAGCAAGATGGCAGGGGAGGATAGAACGTTGGCCTGTCCTCTTCAGCACCGAGTCCAGCTTGCGTCTGACACATTGAAAGCTGAAAACTGGTCTAGAGACCATGTTCGCAACGCCATTAAGAGGACTTCACAAGGGAGCATCACACTGGTCCTACTCCCAGGATTATGGTGTGGGTGGCCTAATGTACAGTAGCTGGACCCCTCTAGTCTTCAATTCAGGTACACTAAGAACTCAACATTACATTGATTTAAACATTGAACCAGTTGCATGGCCAAAATGTCCCAGGATCAATCACAATTTTGACCAAAAGTTATTACAACAAGCAGCCCAATGGACCTTTTTGCTTTGCACAGTAAAACCATGGGGTCTGATGGGATATCATACGCATGCTTCATTTAGGAGATACGTCATTCTTCCTATATAGGGAGATTGTTCCATTTACTCACTCTTAGCGCCTAGGGGGCGTTTATATTCCTCCCCTATTTGTATTCTGATCCCTGGTAAAACATCTGCTTTGTTAGGCAGATATTTGGATATCCTCATTATGATTGTTGAGAGTCCATATACTGCTTCTTGGCCTTACAGCCCTGGTTAATTCACTCCAGTCAATTATGTCCCCTCAAAACAGTTTTTCCTTTACTTTAGTAGCCTTTTTTCTAACTGGCTTTTAATCACTAATTACTATATACATTGGTCCTCTTGTGAAAACCTCCTAGTGGGTTCTATATCTGCCGACAAATGTGTTTCAGAGGTTCTATTTGTGGCATGCTTACCTGTGTTCGCGTTCCTATGTATCCAGCGGGCATCGCTATCAAGATACCAGAGCTTTTGTTTACTTCACACCTACTAGGCAGCTCCATAGGAAGCAAGTCTTTTCTCCAGCACCGATATGGTTTACTAATGTGCATGTGCGAGGAATCCACATCCATTCAGCTGGGGGCTTTATTCCTGACCAGCTGGTCGACATCGCTGCGCTGGTTGGAAGGTGTCAGCTGAAGGAAGCGTGGTCTTAACTAAGATCGGAACCTCCACTCCCATACAGCCATGTATCAGTGCCGATGGACGAGCAGGGATCCATGTTTAGAAGCTTAACTGAAAATTACTTACCATAGACCTCTGTTCTTGACACAGAGCTTACAGAATTTACCGACACAGAAACGTGTTAGACACACGAGTAGTGGCTGAGCACTGGTTGTCTCCGATGCTTCAGTTAAGCACTGTGTTAGTGTTGAGGAATATCCTTGTATTTAGTCTGCGTCTGCTTTGCTAATGGGCAGACGAGGGATCCATTTGTTCACAAAATTGATGTGTCCAAAACGCACTTGCGGAGCACCAGTCATCTCCGGTGCTGCAACTAACTGCAGTAATGGCATTTGGGCTTATCCCTGTTTTTAGTCTGTGCTCATATGAGTATTAATCAGACAAGGAATTTGCCTGGTCATTATATGGAGAGTTACATTGCTTGTAGGCAACCTTCAGCTGCTTGTGGTCAGGGAACTGACAGGGATACTGTACTGCTTGTGTGTTGACCTCCTTATACCCAGTTATTGTCCTGGCTGTGGGTTCTAGTGGTTAGCGGTTCTATTCCATATCAGAACTATAGCAAGCCCTCGAGTTCATTGAATATTTGAGCTAACCTATATAAGCTAACCCATTTACCCGTTTTCTATCAAGACACATTGGTTCTTGTCATTAAAATGAATGCCGACAGTTTATTACCAAGACTTTAGTGGGATTTAGGGGTATCTTGTCCTAACTACATTGAGGACTGGTGCCTGATTGACCATCTTGGCACCTTTCCTTAGTGGACATATCTTAGTACCCACCTCTACATACCCTACATGTCCTAACCACTATTTCTACTGTGGGAGTTTTTAGGGGTTTTCAATGTTATCTGTACCATAATCTATTAATTATATTCAATAATTATAATATTTATATTTTTAATATGCACTATTATAGGCAGTGACTCTCCTATTAAGTTACAGAATCAAATGCTCTATGAAGTGAGTAAGTTGTCTGAAAAGTTAGTGACCATTTATGATGCTTTTAATACTTTTTCTTCATCATTTGCATATCATTAACATGTATATTGAACCTGTGATTTCCAAAGTTTCAAGACTTCCTTCTTGGTGTTGCAAATTCAATGTTGAGGAGTTTATGTTTAAGACATTTGGAAGAATTTGAGAAAAAAAAATATAAAACAGAAGTCCTAATAGAGTTTACAGTGATTAATGGCTCGCTACACCATTATCTGTACACAAAGCAGGCAACTGCTATGGGTGGGGTAAACAGGATTCTCACTGTCTCATGTGTCCTATCAAGATATACTCTGCTTTTTTCTAAAATCATATGAACCCCTGAGTTGCAGATATCAGCATCTCTACCTCTATCATATCCTGTTCTTAAAGTTAAAATTAATTCCAATTTAAAAAAACCACCACATTTTATCCTGACCTAATAGCTATGCAATACTTTAATCACACAGCAAACCCCTTAACTGTAATGCACTTCATTTATGCTATGAATTGATAAAAGATAAAAGGCTGAGGTTGGGGGAGAGCTGGAGGGTGTTAGCTTGTGGTAAGAACAGCAGTATCTGCTACAGCACATTCCATAGATCAAACCACCCACCTCATTGGCTGGGGTTGGCTTTACCATGGTAAGGAGGTGGGCCAGCAGAGTAACTCACGTGTAGGTGCAGCAGACTTGCCATTTCATTGAATCATGCTACACAGGCTTCATCATGTCTCTATATATACATCAGTATCTCTCTCTCACGGCACTTCTCATATCTGACAATAGACAGATGTAGCCTTTCAGCTGTGAACTAGGAACCGCTCCTACACAGGAATATAACAGACTGTTCCTATGCGCTGTTCATTCTTTGACGCTGACCTGTTCAATGGTGGATGGACACCATCTTCAGTCTGAACCATAAGGTTACAAATGAAAACCAATAAAATCTACTTTTATTCTATTATAAAAATTGAAGCGTATGTAAACACAACACCACTATTCCTTGTACAGCATGATAGTGAAGTGCGGCCAGCTTTGGAGCATGTTAAGAGCCACTTTCTAAGTACCACAGTGACTACTTAAGCAATAAATGGACATAGTTCAACAATTTTTATTAGGGAAATACCATCTAAATGTTACCACAATAAGCTTTTGTTTTCGGTGGCCAGAAAATCCATTTGTAGGTAGCCAAAATTGTAAAGTAAATGACCATGTGACATAGTATACTCTTATATGGCCTGCTAGAGTTGGGAAACCCAAGCAGCAGGACGACTACTAAGAGTAATCTGCCCTTCACAACAGTACTCGCCAGTGTCCACAGAAATCGATATTTGCATGTACGAGGTACTGCAGAGGTAATATATCTCCATGTCTACTGCCAGGAGCACTGCACCAGGCTACAGTCTATGAATATGAAGACTGGCTCCAGTACCCTGTAGCAGGGTTACAGGCACATCCATGGCACACTACCAAGGGATCTGACTTTCCATGTTGTGTCGTGTCATTGCTCTGGGATACAAGGTATCACCAATATTGTGTGGCCTACCCTTATAAGGGCAATGTGTGAGAGGGAAGCCATTTGGCAACGTGTGCAAATGAAGCACATGCTCTGAGCTTGGAAATCTGTGGTGAGCACAGGAGCTGCAGCCCCACCCTCCTCACACCGATCTCTATGTGCGGCCACTACCTCAGCTCACGGCTGGCTTTTATTACATACATCATATTCTAGGGAAGGGCAAGCTCTCCCACACGTGTGCCGGGACTGCTGATGTAAAGGAACAGGTGCCCGGCCAGGGGGAGTCATGCCCTATGCTACCAGTCTTTACACAGCACAAGGGGAGCTCGAACTGCGCCACAAATGAATGAAAGTGCATTGTGAGCCATGGGGAGTCACCTCCTCCGCCACACACAAACGTCTCATCTCACATGCAGCTCCGCACCCTTACAAGAGGGCAAGGCAGAAACAAAATGGCAGGTCGGCTTGCCTCCCTCATACTCCCCGCCAGGCAGGGAAGCCATCATCCCCTCCCCCATCACCCAGGCGGCACGGAGCACATGGGTCACTGTCTGCTGCAGCCTTCCACCCGGCTCAGTGCAGCAGACATTACGTTCTAAGCTATGCCGGTGTCACCTTCAGCAGATAATCAGCGGGCAAATCCCCACCACCCCCACACAACCGGTGTCATGCTCACCTTGGGATGTCCCGAAGGTCTCCGGATCCCTTGCTCTCATCCTGCTGGCTGAACCAGACCTCCAGCAGCTTCTCGGTACCTTCAAAGAAGTGCGCGCTGCTCTCCTCCATCTCTCCCAGCAGCCGGAGACCCACCAACAACGCAGAAAATAACGAGAAACGGAAAATAGAAATCTGCTTCTATAACTCTCCTCCCACGTCCGACTAGGTGTTCTTTTTTGGTAAAACGGTCTGGAATTAAATGTTTCTAGAATAATCTTCACTTAGTGTTTAGCTTATTCCTTGGCGTTCGGAAGGTTCTATGAGGTTTGTAGTAAATGTTGGGTGTTTCTGTATGTGATGGATAGTGTGAGTTTCTCCGGTACAGTCTCTTATTTCCCGTTATGTATCGATTCCCCTGTTACAGAGAACGCGGTTGAGCGAGCGCTAGCTAATATCGCCGGCCATACTGTGTAAAGCGGCAAGAAGGGGGCTAGCGACCGCTTATATAGCTGGGGTGTCGACACTGATGACGTATCCGGCTCGGGCGACTGAACAGCCTATCAGCTACAAAAGACTGGTCGTTGAGGCTGTCAATCCTGTAAGCCCCGCCTCCAGGATCTCCTTGGTCTTAGCTGGTGTCTTGTTACTCATTCTAGGAAGACTAGCTTAACGGCTGTGTAACGGATGGGCGGGGCCTAGTCCTGCTGGCAGCGGTCACTGCAGATATCGTGTCAGAGGTCAGAGGGAGGACGTCACATAGCGCCCTGGAGTCTCACATGTCTAACCATTATCTATGAGTCACAATAAAAGTTTACACACGACCATAAAAATGTCCATTGCAGTATATGTTGGGATCTGTGGAAACGGACAAAAATAGAGCATGAACTATATTTTGATTTGTTACAACGGACTGTCAAAATATTGGTCATGTGAATATCCCCTATTCACAATGAAATTACAATAATCGGTACAAAAAAGTAGGAGGCAGGGACTCCTAGCAGTATAGATAACTATTATGTTAGCAGTCCCTCTCCTAGCATAATGTAATGTTCAGGACCGTAAATCTGACGAACACACGTTTTTGTTTTTTTTTAACGTCATTAAATTCGATACTTGAGAATAGGGGATATTCACATGAGTGATTTTTTGACAGACAGTTAAAAAAAATGGAACATGTCCTATTTTTGTTTTCACAGATCCCTCAATACACTGAAATGTGGGAGGATCTGTAAATACAGCCACCCCACAGGTACAAAATGGCCGTGAAAAATGGACCGCTGTTTTCCACCTTGGTCATTTCAGTGTAGTCTTATTGTAATGGTGGTCACACGGCCACGTGTAAAATACACTGGGGCCAACGTGCTAATATACACGACCGTGCCGTTTATCAGTGACCTAAAGTCCATGAGAAATGGACATGTTGGTCCGTTTAAGGGGCTTATTCACACAACAGTGAATAATGGCACTGTGACAGACGTTTTAAATCCCATGAATATCTATGGGTCTATTCTTGTGTCTATTTTAATGTATCAAAGATAGAGCATGTCAGTTTTTTTAAGGCTGTGACAGACATCATTATCTTAGCCTTGTGTCAGTTTTTACCATCTATTTTGCATTAATTTTTAACTGTCAGTGAAAAAAAAGATACACTTCATTAGTCTTTTTTTTTTATCCAACTTACTCATCCGTTTTTGACGTCACTGAAATGGATACATCACCCAAAATGTGGACTTTAATATTGACCCCATAGACTTATTTATTTATTATGCTTACTTATATAGCGGCATCATAATCCGCAGCGCTTTACAGACATTGACAGTCACTGTCCCATATGGGGCTCACAATCTGCATTCCCTATCAGTATGTCTTTGGAGTGTGGGAGAAAACCGGAGTACCCAGAAGAAGCCCACGCAAACACGGGGAGAACATACAAACTCCTTGCAGATGTTGTCCTTGGCAGGATTCGAGCCCAGGACTCCAGCGCTGCAAGGCTGCAGTGCTAGCCACTGAACCACCGTGCTGCCCCATGTATGGGGTCCATCAGGCTGGAAAAACAAAGAAACAAACAATGATAGGCCATGTCCTATTTTTTAACTGAATTGTATGAATCCATTGACTCCAATTGTTATAAATATGGACGTTTAACGTCAGTTTTTCACTGGTGTGTGCATGAGGCCTTAAGTCTTAAGCCTTATTTACACAATCAATGTTAATGGTCATGTAATGGCGTTTTTTATATCAGCTGTCACACTGCTTCATTAAAATCAATACATGTTCTATTTTTACCCATTTTCATAGATTGAGATTCCTCAATAGATTGAAGTCTACGATGCATCCGTGAAAAAAGGTCTCAAATGGATGGAAAACTGCCATGAAAAAAAACGGACAAATGTTTTTTTTTTCAGTGTTAGCATGAATGTAGCCTTAAATTGCCACAGATTTATCACAGTGTCTGATGCTTTTTTTTTTGACAATCCATTTTAACAGACTGTCAAAAATTAGGACATGTCATATCTTTGACAGTTTTCACAGATCATTCAATAGACTGGAAAGGGTTGTCCAGGTAAAAATATTATATTTTAAATAGTTTGGGGAGGTGAACAAAATAGAAAAAAATGATACATTTTCCTGGTGCTCCTGACCTCCCCATGATCCGCTCCTGCCGATCCATCGTTGTTTTATGGTGGAAGTCTCCGCCGTACATGACCGCTGAGGCCTATCAGCGCTCTCAGCAGAGGGCATGTGCCGTCACTTCCTGTGATGCCCTGAGGTCTCTTCCTGACACCGCTGATTGGCCTCAGCAGTCACATGACCACTGAGGCCAATCAGCGGCTTCGGTGCAAGGGATCCGGGACGTCACAGCCAGCAAGGAGTTTCACTTCTTGAAGACACCAAAGCAGCAGGACCAGACCGCGCTGGGAGGACACCAGAGCATCGGGGACAGGTGAGTATGATTTTTAATATTTTTTTCACTGGAAAACCTGCCCTCTTTCTCATGAGTGTCCTGAGTTATCTGATCTGTAGAAGCAGACGGAGTTCTTGTGTCAAGGAGAAGGCTCACAAACTCTTCCAAGTTGGTCAAACTCCAAGCTATCCTTTGCTCCTTCTTCCAAGCTGTCCTCCAAGCCAGCCCACTCTCACCCTGGGTAGCTTGGGCTACACCTGATGTGAGTGAGTCAGACCACGAGAGAGCAAAGCTAAATTCACACGACATTTGTCTATATCTTGTCTTCTTATGTACGTTTTGTCTTTTTGTCCTACATGTTTATTTTTGTGATTATGTCTCCATCCGCTTGTTTGTTACTCCTCCTGACTCTCATTGTCTTCTATTATAAATGTCTCATCTCTCCTGGATTCCACATAGACCTTATTGTTCTTTAAATTGCATTCCATTATCGAGGTGATGACGATGAAATTGGTATGCATTCTGTTCTCTGATAAACTTTTAAGGAAAATTTCATTTATGTGATAGTTGTTAAATTTGATTCTGTATTTTGTACTTTGTGTACTTTGTATTTTTCTTATTGAAAAATAAAAAACCTTGTGTATCAAAAAAAAAAAAAAAGCACAGAAGTGCAGGTAAAAATGTATGAAAGTTAAAAATACATATGTACCCCAAAATGGCATCTAAAAATAAAACTCATTTTGCTCAAAAAAAATAAAAAATTCACACGACAGTGATTAATGGCTGTCTGATTTCCGTTTCCAGACATCATATGGCAGCATTAAATTCAATGTCAGCGAATGGGGGCTATTCACATGACCATTATTTTGACGGTCCATTGTCATGGACCCTCAAGCTATAGGTCATATCCTATTTTTGTCTGTTTTCATGGTTGCCCCTCGGGTGCAAGGCGGCCGTGAAAAATAGACGTATTTCATGGCCGGTTTGTCATCTCGGTCGTATTAATGTAGCCTAACAGACAACTTCTCCCACGGTGTAATTCACAGGTGCAACTACATTCTGCCTCTAAGCAGTCACTACATGATACAGTTTTCAGAAAGTATTAGAACGCTGACGGCTCCATGGCCTGCAACAATTAAAATACATATATAACATAGTGCAAACGTGTTATAACACAATATAATGTCAATAAGTCAACTAGGCCAAATTGTGTCTCACTAACTTTACTAACACTATGCTTCCACTACAGTCATGGTTGCAGTTAGGACAGGATTTTAACTCTCCGTCTGCAACAAGCTGTGAAAGGTTATGTTCACACTGAATTTTTTCGGCTTGACTAAATTACACCCCAGAATCTGCCACAGAATTCACTACAGAATTTGCATATTCCGCACTAGCCAGGTGGAATTTTTCTGCTTCCCATTCATTTCAAAGGGTGTTATCAAGCGGAAACCTCCTGAAGGTCAAGGGTTACGCTAGCAGAAAAAAATCTGCCCCCCATTAAAATGAAGATTTCAGGAGGATTTTGGAGCAGTTTTTGAGTCAAAATAAGCCTTAAATTCTACTCCAAATTCAGCAATGTGAACATACCCTTAGGCATGCTTCGGCACCACCTTTGAAGAGCAAGGGTTCACTGACCCCTGCACCCACTGTGAATGGAGGGGTGACCACACGTACAGCTCTATCCATTTATTTTTGCTATTCTATAAAAATGAATGGAGAGATCCAGACATGCAATCCAATCTCCCCTTTTACATAAGACAGGGGTCAGGGAACCCCTATTCCCTAATCAGGTGCAGGTCCTAGAGGTAGGACATGCATCCTGTGTATATAACTAAATGTCTGAGATGGGAAACCCTTTTAATGTTTGGAAAGTTTGCAATGCCAGTATGACCCTTCTCATAATACAGCATAACATACAGGATCCATGTTCTGTTACAGTACTGTTGTCCTCTAATGAATATATTTTCTATACCCATTTTTTATACAGCTGTTTAGTGCACAATACAGTGGCTTAACAAGTGCATTGAAGAGCATCTTTACACAGGGTGCAGAGGGTTTCCTCCCTTTCATTATAGCAGACCAGGTTATCTGCTTAGCTTGACCAGTTGCAGACTCCAGCCCTGTGTGACTAAAGTTCTGAATATTTAGGAGATACTTCAATAGTATCAGTGCTGATTTCTGATATTCATAGATTGTAAGCTCCTGTGAGCAGGGCCCTCGCTCCTATTTTTTGATATGTTAATTATTTTGTTACACTGTAATGTTTGATATTGCCTGTTCGTGTACCCTCTGATTTGTGAAGTCCCCACCAGCTCGTACCTTTAGCATTGCAGGCCAGCTCCTGCGCAGAGAGATCACAGGAGCCGGCCTGTTCCTATGACAGCCAGGAGCCTACTGAAAGCTGCCAGACCTGTCATAGGAATATTACTATTGAGGTTTGTCTATGACCAGACTCAATAGTAACATAGCGAAAGTCCTATAGACTGCCCCCCAAGAGGGCCAAATAAAATAGTGGAAAAAAAAACAAAAAACAAAACAATAAAAAACTAAGAGTTCAAATCACCCTTTCCCTAGAATACATGTAAAACTAAAAAATTACTGTGAAACACATACACATTAGGTATCCCTGTGTCCAAAAAAGCCCGGTCTACAAACTTATAAAAATATTTTTCACGCACAGTGAACGCCATAGTGGGAAAAAAAAATCAAAAGTGCCGAACCGGCATTTTTTCACTGTTGTGCTGTTTTGGTATAACTAAAAAGTAAATCTGGCCCCACAAAAAAGATGTCCTATGCATCCCCGTACATGGAAATCTAAAAAAGTTAAGGGTGTCAGAATATGGCAACTTTAAGAAAAAATTTTTTTTTCAAAGTATTAGATTTTGGTTAAGGGGTTAAAATGTAAATAAAACTATATAAATTTGGTATCTCTGGAATCGTACCGAAACATAGAATACAGGTGACATGACATTTTGGCTGCACAGTAAATGCTGTAAAAACGAAGCCCATAAGAAGGTCGCACAAATGCGCTTTTTCTCCAATTCCACCCAATTCTGAATTTTTACAGCTTCCCAGTACATTGTACAGAATAATAAATGATAACATTATGAAGAACAATTTGTCCCACAAACATTAAAGGGGTTGTCTGTGCAAAAATTTTATTTTTTAAATAGGTTGGGGGAGTTGAAAAAAAAATATTTAAAAAATCATACTTTTCCCGGGTACTTCGGTGCCTCCCGACATGATCCGGGCCTGCTGGTTCGTTGTTGTCTTCTGGTGGATGTCCTAGCTGCATGTGAACACTGAGGCCAATCAGGGGCCTCGGCGAAGGACAAGTGACGGCACTACCTGTGACATCCTGGGTCCCTTCCTGAGGCTGCTGAGGCCAATCAGTGGCCTCAGGAAGGGTTCTGGGACATCACAGCCAGCTAGGAGTTTGACTTCATGAAGACAGCTGAGCAGTGGGACCAGACTGCGCTGGGAGGACCTCGGAGCAACGGGGACAGGTGAGTATTTTTTTTTTTTTTACCTCTCGTGGCTTATTTAAAAAATATTTTTTTCCCACACAACCTCTTTAAGCCCTCATATGGCTCTGTGAGTGGAAAAATAAAAAAGTTGTGGGGTTGGGAAGGCGGGGAGTCAAAAGCGAAAATCGAAAAATGTCACCGGTGGGAAAGGTTTAAAATTTTAAGTGTACCTCCAATTATAAAACAATTATTCATAATTAATACTACAGGTGAATATAAATAACTTTGCAATTGTATATAAAGATGTTTCCTTCTCTATCATGCTGAGTTACTTTTTACATATTAGTGGAGAGGGGATGGGGGAGAAGTCTGCTGGAAAATACATATGATTAATTGTAGCTGCTACAGGTAGCTTTTTTTAAAACTGTTTTTAAGATAACAGTGTACAGGTGCATCTCAATAAATCAGAATAATTTTGAAACGTTCATTCATTTCAGTAATACAATTCATAATCAGCGTCTTCCATGATTGTGTGTCCTACTGAACCAGACTGAGGGACCATTTAAAGGCTTAGGAAACCTTGGCAGGTGACACACTGAATTTACAATACTGAACTGTTTTACAATATTCTAATTTTCTTAGATTTTGGTTTTCATTAGCTGTAATCCATAATCAACATTTACACAAATAAAACACTTGAAATAGAATACTCTGTGTGTAAAGAATCTAGAAAATATAGGAGGTCACTTTTTTAATTTAATTACTGAAATAAACGTTTCAAAGATATTCTAATTTATTGAGATGCACTTGTATCACTGCACAGAATGAAGCAATAAAGACTGTATTAGACAGCCAGATCTCGGCAGCCTGAAGAGGCAATCATCGAGAAACATTTAGATCGGTACTCGTTTGCATCAACCTTACACATCGACTAATAGGGGTGGAATGATCTCTGCTGCGATGGACTCCCCCATTTAGCAGCATTGACAATTGGTAGTGCTGTTCTGATTACACAGGCTGATGTGCTGCCGACAATTTGCTTCTTATATCAGCTGATCATGGAGCTTTCACTCATTAGTCAGCTGATTGTCAACACTATTAGACAGGGATATTATCGGGAACAAGGGTTCCTAGGTGTGCTCTTTGCCAATAACATCTCTGAATATTGGGCCATCATATAGGGACTTAAATCAGTTAAAGGGGTTGTCCAGGCAAAAATTTATATTTTAAATAGGCTGGACAAGGTGAAAAAATCATAGTCACCTTTCCCTGGTGCTCTAATGCCTCCAAGTGGGGTCCAGTCCTGCTGGTCCATTGTTGTCTTCTGGCCGAATTCCCCGCCGCACGTTACCGCCAATCAGTGGCCTCAGTGAAGGATATGTAACGTTACTATCTGTGATATCCCGGGGTCACTTCCGGTCATGTGACTGCTGAGACTAATCAGCGACTTCAGGGGAAGGGATCCAGGATGTCACAGCCGGCGCGGAACACACTGGAAGGACACAGAAGCATCGGGGACAGGTGAGTGTGATTTTTATTTTTTCACCTCCTCCAGCCTGTTTTAAAAATAATTTTTTTTCCTGAACAACCTCTTTAACAGCCTCCCCATCCCCATACCATAAGGGTACGCTAGGTTACGTATATACAAATGCTAGCATACCATTTCAATGTCTATAATATTTATATTCATTTGCAGTTTTCTTACTCTAAAGCTACATACACACGTCCATGTGCATGTAGTCGGGCTGTGATTAAACGGCACAGAGAACACTTGGGTGACATCTGTGCACCGCCCATGCCTCCAAGAACCCTATTCAGTGCTGACAGTGAGCCTGGGCTGCAAAACAGACAGTTATAGGACCTAGCTAAAAGTTTTGTCTCAGGTTCCCAGCTGCATACACGGGCCCGTGATAATACACGGTCATGTGTATGTGGCCGCAGAAGTGAATGGGTCGTGTGTATGGAGCTTTAGTTTTAGTCCTTAGGTTGCTTTAGATTTTTCATATAAGATTACTATTGTATAGTTAGGGCAAGCATGTACCTTAACTTGGCATTTGGGGAAATACTGAGCAAGGGAGCAATAGACTATATTTTATGATAGGTGTGCTTTTTTGTGATTAGCATTTAGCAATGTGTATTCGTCACCTCACACTTCAGTGACGAGCCATGAATCATGTTCTACACGAACAGCTGAAAGTGAGATTATATATAGAAGTGGCCACCAGGCATTTAACTATTCTAGATTTTACTACTGTGTGCTCTATCATGATCAGTCCTGTGAAGAGAAGATGTACAACATAATGTATGATACTCATATATAACCACTTTTATGTCTTCTCATGAATAAGATAGCTCTCTCCCATTGTGCGTTATATAATATACTGCACTGTCACAAGTGCTAGTTTACATTTCCAAACTGATGTTTAACTCCTCTGTTTGCAC
The DNA here is from genome assembly GCA_947044405.1 of Leptodactylus fallax. NCBI lineage: Eukaryota > Metazoa > Chordata > Amphibia > Anura > Leptodactylidae > Leptodactylus > Leptodactylus fallax. Next base: position 644,070 of record CAMRHE010000191.1, read on the forward strand.
AGCTGTCACGCTTAGTCTCCATATGTACTATACAAATCATATTATCATATTAGTAAATCCAAGCTATGTATTATGTACCAACAGGTCATTCATTTAAAATCACATTTATATAGAATATTAAAAACTCCTAATTTCTAAATTATATTGAAAGAAAGAAACTCTTCATAAGCCTAAAATTGAATTTATGTCTCTACATTGAGTTACGGCCCATTTCAGAATCTAATAAGAGAGAACAAATAAACGTTTTGAGCCATTTAGACCACTAGAGGACCTATGATACATTGTCTAGGCCACATCTGTCAGTTCTCCTTGTCATTTTCTGATTGGTGATTTTTACTGAGTTGTGTGTTTAACCAGTGAATCACTTTTTTTAGACAAAGTAGACTAAAAATGAATGGGAAGTATATAGGAAAGGCGTATACTTCTTCCTCTGAATTTGGCTCAAAAAATGACATAAAAAACTGCAGTGGTGGGTCATGTGCCTGCACTGAAATCTATGATATCTTGTAGATGGCTTAGATTTCAGGCATAATTTAGAGACAGAAAGGACAGGTCCATCATATCATTCCATGCTGCACTGTCACTCTTGTTGCCACAGCTACCACCACCGCTACCACTCAGCCAGACATGCCCTGCCTGGTTCATCACATACCACTATACCAAACTGTTGTGCTACGGTGTTGGCATTAATTAAAAAAAAAAAAAAAAAAATTGATTTCACATCTGCTACCATAATGGGATCATTTTTGGTGCCTTTTTTTTTTCTTTGAAAAGTCAGTTCTTCCTCACTTTTCAGCTAGGCACACATCCACAAATTTCTCTCCCAAATAACAACAAACCTGTACAACTTACAAGTCATCAAACTAGGCAAACATTTCTATAAAACCATTGCTTTTTGCAATATACCATATTTTTCAGGCTATAAGACGCAACGGACCATAAGACGCGCCTAGGTTTTAGAAGAGGAAAATAGGGAAAAAAAATTTTGAAGCAAAAAAATGTGTTAAAATTTTTAATATAAGGGAGTTGTAGTTTTACAACAGATGCAAGGTCACATTGACAGGTGGCCCTGCCACTGTACGGGGAGGCATAAGGCATCTTTTTTTTTGCAGGGTCAGGTGTACTTTTTAGTTATACCATTTTGGGGAATGTCTATTGCTTTGATCACTTTTTATTCAAATCAGAGGCAAAACAGCGGTCCAGCACTTTTGATTTTTTTTTCCCGCTATGTTGTTCACCCTACGTGAAAAATATTTTTATAAGTTTGTAGACCGGGCATTTTCAGACTCAGGGATACCTAATGTGTATGTGTCACAGTAATTTTCTACATTTATATGTATTCTAGGGAAAGGGGGTGATTTAGAACATTTATATATATTTTTTTATTTTTATATTTTTTTGTAAACTTTTTTTTTTATTTTTTACTATTTTATTAGCCCCCCCCTAGTGCGTCTTATAGTCCGAAAAATACGGTAACCGCTATGTGTGTCCAAAAGCCACAGCAAGCACCTTTTCCCCCCAAAAGGGTAATTTTTGGAGCGTTTGAAATGTTAAAATGCATAAAAGTGAGTGGTAGTGCAGTGTAAGGTTAAACTTAGAGTTCGAATCCACTGCTTATCATCAGTTTTTTTTTAAATTAGGCCTAAAACCCCTAAAAGACAACATCAAAGGATTCTTTTTTGAGATTGTTGGATCAAGTGTGTCACACTGAATTCACGCTCTGCCTGTCAATAACTTCACTATCATGCTGACACTTCATAGGATCTGTCAGCCATTAGGTGAAGTCATCTAACGGAAGTGTTTAGCTGCGCATCCTCAAAAAAAGGGAATAATCTTTTTAAGACTAAAATTAATAAGGTTATACATGCTATATTATACATACTTTGCAAATGAAATTTTAGATTAGAATAGCTAAGTTGTTTTCTCAGAATGCTAACTCTGATTAAAATTTCATAAGTGAAACTTGGTCATGTGAATCTACCCTTACTGAGGGCAAAACAAAATATGTTGTTTCTTCCTAGTAGTTAGCATGTTACTTAGTTTATCATGAATGCACAATGAAAGGAATCAAAACGGAAGCGACGCTTTAAAGCGGACCTTTCAAGTCCTCATTAATGTGAGGTTTTAAATACCGCTAGAAAGCCGTCAGTGTGCTGAGCTTTCCCAGTATGCGTCCTGGTGCTTGAGATATGGGTGCCCCCAGGGCCGGCTCCAGGTTTTTGTGGGCCCTTGGGCGACAGAGCCTCAGTGGGCCCCTTTTAGAGCAACCGATGCACACCGCAGCAAAAACACAACCGAAATTGGGTGTTTTTTGCTGAGGTGGCCCTACTGGAGTGGACTGTAATACAGTCTATTCCATACAAGTAGATAGAACCTGTTCAGACATCAGAAAATAAAGAGGAATTTTAGACAGACATCTGCCTCGGACTTCTCTTTATTTTCTGCCCCCCCCGACTCACGGTGGTGGATGTAGAGCAACATCATGCCCTTGCAGCTTTCCACCACTGATTAGGCCCAAATAAATGGGTCTAATCAGTGGGGAGTCTCAAGCCGTGGCCTCCAAATCAGCTGCAAAATCCACAGCAAGATCCAGCAGGACACTTTTTTTTTTCAGTGTCCTGCACTAATTGTTTTCAATGTGAGGCAGAATGAGGGAAGAATCTGCCGCTGATTTGGGGGCGAAATGTGCAGCAAAATCAGCGCCAGATTCCACCATGTGAACAGGGCCTGATTCTGTTAACAGTGCAATGAACGCTTTCATCTATATTAATGGAAGTGCGCAATGCAGAAACTGAGTTGGCCTCCACAGATACATATATAAATATATACACAGACAGGGTATAATAAATATATACAGGGATGTAACTAGCAAAGACTGGGCCCCATAGCATACTTTTGACTTGGGTCCCCCCATGGCATAGCACCCCATTTCCTGTCCTCCACGCAGTATAACGCACCATTTAAACACACTATAATGTCTCACAGTGGCCCCTTCACACAGTATAATGTCCCATAGCGGCCCCTTCACAAGGTATAATTTCCCATTGTGGCCCCTGCAAACAGCATAAAGTCCCATAGCAGCCCCTTCACATGGCATAATGAACCATAGCGGCCCCTTCACAAGGTACACTTTCCCATAGTGGCCCCTCCACATGGCATAAAGTCCCATAGGGGCCCCCCCACATGGCATAAAGTCACATAGCAGCCCCTCCACACGGCATCCACACAGCATAATGTCCCATAGCAACCTCTCCACATGGCATAATGTTCCATACCGACACCTCCACACAGTATAATGTCCGATAGCGGCCCCTTCACAAGGTATAATGTCCCATAGCGGTCCCTGCACACAGTATAATGTCCCATAGTGGCCCCTCCACACAGCATAATGTCCCATAGCGGCCCCTTCACACGGCATAATGTCCAATAGCGGCCCCTTCACAAGGTATAATGTCCCATAGCAGCCCCTGCACACAGTGTAATGTCCTACAGTGGCCCCTTCACACAGTATAATGTTCCATAGTCGCCCCTGCACACAGTAAAATATCCCATAGTGGCCCCCAGGGTGGTCCTTGCAAATATTGGAAAAATTTCAGGTTTGGCAGAACCCTAAATTTTTGGGGTTCACGACCCAGAAACTATTATTATACTCGTGGGTCTTTTCAGACCCCCGTCTCTAATGATTGGCGCCTATGGGAAGTGACAAACATAAAAAAAAAAACATGTTACTCCCGGGCTCCGGAGTCTCTCCCTGCTCAGTCTTCAGCTCTCTTTGATGACGTTTGGGACGTGGGTTACGTCGTCATCATTATGCGTCGCGACGCCGTATGAGGTTGTTGAAGAGGGCCAAAGATAAAACGGAGTCGCAGCAGAGCACAGGAGAGGTAAGTAACACTGTTTATTATGTTCGTTTACCTCCCCTGGGACTCCGATCATCATACTTCGGGTTCTGAAGAGATAGCCATACCTCCCAACTTTCAAAGGACAGAAAGAGAGACAAAATGTATGGCACGCTAAGCGCCATGCAAATTTAGCTCCACCCACTTCTATGTTGACTCTGCCCATTGTCATCCATTTTTCCATGTACCCCCACACAGTATAATGTTCCTACAGTCACCCTAACATTATATGCCCCCACATTATAATGTTCCCCTCCATTTTCCCCACAGTGTTAAGTCCCTCTCTTCGTGCCCAAGTTTAAACTGGCGGAAACTAGAAGGGGACATGAAACTGGGGCAGCAGGAGGGTGACATTAAACAGTGGGGGTAGTTGGAGGGAGACAATAAATTAAGAGCAGCTGGAGCAGAACATTAAACTGGTTGCAAGTAGAGGGGGACATTAAACTGGGGGCAACTAGTGGGGGACATTAAACTGGGGCATTAAACCATAGGCGTAGCTGGAGGGTGACATTAAACTGGGGGCAACTAGAGGCGAACATGTCTCTCTCCAGCTACTCCCACGGTTTAATGTCCTCCTCCAGTTGCCCCCAGTTTAATGTCCCTTTCCAGTTGCCCCCAACTTAATGTCTCTGTCCAGTGACCCCCATTGTTTAATGTCACCCTCCATCTGCTCCTCCAGTTTAATGTCCCTCTTAATCTCCCCCCCAGTTTAATGTCCCCCCTTCATCTTCCCCCAATTTAATGTCCCCCTTCATCTGCCCCAGTTTAATGTCCCACCTTCATCTTCCCCCAGTTTAATGTCCCCCCTTCATCTGCCCCAGTTTAATGTCCCACCTTCATCTGCCCCCAGTTTCATGTCACCCCTTCATCTGCCCCCAGTTTCATGTCCACCCCTTCATCTGCCCCCAGTTTCATGTCCTTCCCTTCATCTGCCCCCAGTTTCATGTCCTTCCCTTCATCTGCCCCCAGTTTAATGTCCCCCCTTCATCTGCCATCAGGTTAATGTCCCCCCTTCATCTGCCATCAGTTTAATGTCCCCCCTTCATCTGCCATCAGTTTAATGTCCCCCCTTCATCTGCCATCAGTTTAATGTCCCCCCTTCATCTTCCCTCAGTTTAATGTCCCCCTTTCATCTGCCATCAGTTTAATGTGCCCCCTTCATCTGCCGCCAGTTTGCTGCCAGTTTAATGTTCCCCCTCAATTTGTCCCCAAAGTTTAACATAAAAACCACTGATACTCACCTCTCCTCGCTCCCCTGCTGTTCTATCTGCAGTCTCAGTCATGGAGTCTGCAGGCACGATATGAGTGACGTCATCACATCGCACCTGCAGAACCCAGGGCTGGAGTACACCAGGATGCGCTTCACACAGAGCGGAGAAGCAGGGGCTGTCCGTGGACGGCTCCTGCTTCACCATTGAATTTAACTCATCTGCTCCTGCAGTGGGGATCGGTAACTAAATAGGGCCCATTACCTGCTGGGGTTACTCCAGCAGGTAACGGCCTATTTATAAAAAATAAATAAATAAATAAAACCGCAGTCAGCACCTGGCAGCCCATTGGGTCCCCTCAGGAGCTTGGGGCCCCGGGAACTTGCCCGGGAAAGCCAGGTGCTGACACCAGCCCTGGGTGCCCCCCCGACAGTATTCTTCCATAGACTTGTACTGTCAAGGGGGGTATTCCTCACAGCCCAGCGATGACACTAGGCTGTAAGACCCACCTTTATGAATTGATATCTCCAGCCCCGGGCGTATACTGGGAAAGTCGTCAGTGCACTGAATTCAGCTTAGTAATGGTTTTCTAGAGGTACAGTGGGGAAAAAAAAGTATTTAGTCAGCCACCAATCGTGCAAGTTCTCCCACTTAAAAAGATGAGAGAGGCCTGTAATTGACATCATAGGTAGACCTCAACTATGAGAGACAAAATGAGAAAACATATCTAGAAAATCACATTATCTGATTTTTTAAGAATTTATTTGTAAATTATGGTGGAAAATATGTATTTGGTCACCTACAAACAAGCAAGATTTCTGGCACTCACAGACAAGTAACTTCTTCTTTAAGAGGCTCCTCTGTCCTCCACTCATTACCTGTAGTAATGGCACCTGTTTGACATTGTTATCAGTATAAAAGACACCTGTCCACAACCTCAAACAGTCACACTCCAAACTCCACTATGGTGAAGACCAGAAAGCTGTGGAAGGACACCAGAAACAAAATTGTAGACCTGCACCAGGCTGGGAAGACTGAATCTGCAATAGGCAAGCAGTTTGGTGTGAAGAAATCAACTGTGGGAGCAATAATTAGAAAATGGAAGACATACAAGACCACTGATAATCTCCCTCGATCAGGGGCTCCACGCAAGATCTCACCCTGTGGGGTCAAAATGATCACAAGAATGGTGAGCAAAAATCCCAGAACCACATGGGGGTCCTAGTGAATGACCTGCAGAAAGCTGGGACTAACGTAACAAAGGCTACCGTCAGTAACACACTATGTTGCCAGGGACTCAGATCCTTCAGTGTCAGACGTGTCCCCCTGCTTAAGCCAGTACTGTAAATATCCGGGCCCGTCTGAAGTTTGCTAGAGAGCATTTGGATGTTCCAGAAGAGTATTGGGAGAATGTCATATGGTCAGGTGAAACCAAAGTAGAACTGTTTGGTAGAAACACAACTCGTCGTGTTTGGAGGAGAGTGAATGCAAAGAACACCATACCTACTGTGAAGCATGGGGCTGGCAACATCATGCTTTGGGGCTGTTTCTCTGCAAAGGGACCAGGACAACTGATCCGTGTACATGAAAGAATGAATGGGCCCATGTATCGAGAGATTTTGAGTGCAAACCTCCTTCCATCAGCAAGGGCATTGAAAATGAAACGTGGCTGGCACTTTCAGCATGACAATGATCCCAAGCACACCGCCAGGGCAATGAAGGAGTGGCTTCGTAAGAAGCATTTCAAAGTCCTGGAGTGGCCTAGCCAGTCTCCAGATCTCAACCCCATAGAAAACCTTTGGAGGGAGTTGTAGTCAGTTCACCTTCCAACAAGACAATGACCCTAAGCACACAGCTAAAATAACAAAGGAGTGGCTTCAGAACAACTCTGTGACCATTCTTGACTAGCCCAGCCAGAGCCCTGACCTCAACCCAATTGAGCATCTCTGGAGAGACCTGAAAATGGCTGTCCACCAATGCTCACCATCCAACCTGATGGAACTGGAGAGGATCTGCAAGGAAGAATGGCAGAGGATCCCCAAATCCAGATGTGAAAAACTTGTTGCATCATTCCCAAGAAGACTCATGGCTGTACTAGCTCAAAAGGGTGTTTCTACTCATTACTGAACAAAGGGTCTGAATACTTATGACCATGTGATATTTCAGTTTTTCTTTTTTAATAAATTTGCAAAAATATCTACATTTCTGTTTTTTTTTTCCTGTCAAGATGGGGTGCTGAGTGTACATTAATGAGAAATAAAATGAACTTTTTTGCTTTTAGGAAATGGCTGCAACGAAACAAAGAGTGAAAAATTTAAAGGGGTCTGAATACTTTCCGTACCCACTGTAATGCTGGGCCCCTTTACAGTAACAATATGTATATCGGTCGGGGGAACCAGGCTTTCCCCGATCGCTGCGGGGCCCCGGCCATGTCCAGTGGGCGCCGTACCACTCTGGTTACATCGCATTATATAGCTTGTTACCAGACCTCCACTGCCTAATAAAAAAAAGCAGTTCCCTGGTGGGCCAGTCCGACCCTGTTTACAGGGTACCAGCAACGTTACCAGTATGGACCACCCCCTACTCCAAGATATAACTACTGAGTGCTTTCTATGGGTTATATCACTTAATTTATTTAGCCAGCACCACTAAATATGTCTCAGCTTGCCATGCCTCCTCCCTTCACGGGTCTTAAAGTGGTTATCTGGTTTCTAAAATAAATAAAAAAGGTACAAATGTAATGTGATCACTGCAGGCAATCAGTGGCCTTAGCAGTCATGTGTTATGCTACTGACATCACTGCTCATTGCAAAGCCATGATGCCAGAATGCAAGGAATGTGACTGTGCGACATACAACTTAGTAGTAGCAGTGTTGTCACTGGTAGGCCAAGGACAATGAATTTCTCCAGCCCACCTCCCAGGATGGAACAATGTTGATGGGGCCTATGGTGTACATGATGGTGCTGATAGTTCCCCCGGGGCACTTCCAAGTGTGAGGAATCCTTTTCTTTCCTGAGGAAATGTGTGATGGTGGATCAAAGTGCCCTGATGGTAAGCGGAGGAATGACTCAGGAGGCAGCAGTGCAGTTGAACCAAATGATGAAGCTTTATTGAGGCAACGATAACCAATGAAGCTTCCCAAATTGGGATAATACTAGGGGTTCCACTGTGGGTGATGCTACTGAGCTTGGTAACGGTTTTCCACAGAGAGGGGACACCTAATTATGGATGTTAAGCCAAGTGGCAGATAAATTCACTCCAACAATCCTATACTCTTCTTCTCCCAATATATTTGGGGGTAGTGAATGAATAAGTCCCAAAGGGTACTGTAATGTCTCTGCCTGTTTAGCTCTCTGCTCCACCTTCCGCTTGCACGCTGCAGCGGAGGAGGCGTGTTCAGTTTGATTCCTGCACCTTGATTCTGCTCCTCAGATAGTTAATCTTAGCTTTGCCTGTGCGATTGACAGCCTGTCTACCAATCAAGACTGGGGCAGGTCCTGGACTTGGTATAAACAGGTCATCAGCTCACACATTGTCGCTGGCTATTGTGACTCTGTCCTGTGACCTTGTCCTTGTTAAGCTGTTCCTTTGATATTGTATTGTATTACTCTTCTTTGCCCTTTGGCTTCCCTTGTGACTACTCCTTGGATTTCAATTTGGTACTGCTTTGTCTCTCTGGCTTTGACCATTTGGCTTGCTGACTCCTCTTCTGTGTTGTTAGTCTTGTCTTGTTCTGTGTTTCACTTATTTCTAGGAAGGGTTTTACCGCCCAGTTGCTCCTGTCATTAGGACAGTGTGGCAAGTAGGCAGGGACAGGGGCTAGGTCGAGTTTAGGACACACTGTCTCTGTCATTCTCTTCCTCCCAGGTTTCTGCAGCAGCACTATGGAATTGCTCAACTGGCAATTCCCTTACAGGTACCCTGTGTCTACCTGTGTGTTGTAAGATCTCCCTTCTTTTCTTCTTTCAGGGGGCTGGTCTAAGCTCCCCTGCAAAGGAGAGCAGAGGAATGCTCCTAAAAAGGAGAAAATAAACATACAGTACAGACCAAAAGTTTGGACACACCTTCTCATTCCAAGAGTTTTCTGTATTTTCATGACTATAAAAATTGTAGATTCACACTGAAGGCATCAAAACTATGAATTAACACATGTGGAATTATATACTAAAAAAAAAAGTGTGAAACAACTGAAAATATGTCTTATATTCTAGGTTCTTCAAAGTAGCCACCTTTTGCTTTGATTATTGCTTTGCACACTCTTGGCATTCTCTTGATGAGCTTCAAGAGGTAGTCACCTGAAATGGTCTTCCAACAGTCTTGAAGGAGTTCCCAGAGATGCTTAGTACTTGTTGGCCCTTTTGCCTTCACTCTGTGGTCCAGCTCACCCCAAACCATCTCGATTGGGTTCAGGACTGGTGACTGTGGAGGCCAGGTCATCTGGCGTAGCACCCCATCACTCTCCTTCTTGGTCAAATAGCCCTTACACAGTCTGGAGATGTGTTTGGGGTCATTGTCCTGTTGAAACATAAATGATGGTTCAACTAAACGCAAACCGGATGGAATAGCATGCCACTGCAAGATGCTATGGTAACCATGCTGGTTCAGTATTTCTTCAATTTTGAATAAATCCCCAACAGTGTCACCAGCAAAGTACCCCCACACCATCACACCTCCTCCTCCATGCTTCACGGTGGGAACCAGGCATGTAGAGTCCATTCCTTCACCTTTTCTGCGTCGCACAAAGACACGGTGGTTGGAACCAAAGATCTCAAATTTGGACTCCATTCCTTGTGTTCTTTAGCCCAAACAAGTCTCTTCTGCTTGTTGCCTGTCCTTAGCAGTGGTTTCCTAGCAGCTATTTTACCATGAAGGCCTGCTGCACACAGTCTCCTCTTAACAGTTGTTGTAGAGATGTGTCTGCTGCTAGAACTCTGTGTGGCATTGACCTGGTCTCTAATCTGAGCTGCTGTTAACCTGCGATTTCTGAGGCTGGTAACTTGGATGAACTCTTGGTCTTCCTTTCCTGGGGCGGTCCTCATGTGAGCCAGTTTCTTTGTAGTGCTTGATGGTTTTGGCCACTGCACTTGGGGACACTTTCAAAGTTTTCCCAATTTTTCAGACTGACTGACCTTCATTTCTTAAAGTAATGATGGCCACTCGTTTTTCTTTACTTAGCTGCTTTTTTTCTTGCCATAATACAAATTCTAACACTCCATTCAGTAGGACTATCAGCTGTGTATCCACCTGACTTCTGAACAATACAACTGATGGTCCAAACCCCATTTATAAGGCAAGAAATCCCACTTATTAAATCTGACAGGGCACACCTGTGAAGTGAAAACCATTTCAGGTGACTACCTCTTGAAGCTCATCAAGAGAATGCCAAGAGTGTGCAAAGCAGTAATCAAAGCAAAAGGTGGCTACTTTGAAGAACCTAGAATATAAGACATATTTTCAGTTGTTTCACACTTTTTTGTTAAGTATATAATTCCACAAGTGTTAATTCATAGTTTTGATGCCTACAGTGTGAATCTACAATTTTTATAGTCATGAAAATACAGAAAACTCTTGGAATGAGAAGGTGTGTCCAAACTTTTTGTCTGTACTGTATAAGCTGCAAAGAAAATATATACAACACACTGGCACATAACACAATATAAAACAATACAAAATAAAACACAAAATAATATAAGTAGTGTCCACTGTGATGATGCAATTTTTGAGGCTTTAGTTTTGACTGTTCTGCTCACTTGCAAATATTACAAAGACTGGCAGAGAACCACTTGAGCATCTGCGTAGACTCAGTGGAGTATCGAAGAGATGAGTAATCGTTTTTTTTAATCTATAAATTTGCAGGGATTTATAGAAACAAGAAGTCATTTACATAGGCAGTGTCACTGATATGGTCAACAATTATTCCACCACAATATTGATGCACCTGTCCATATCAAGTGAAAAGGCTAGCACCCCTTTTGATGTTACCACTTGTTATTACTCTCTTCCTAAATCACATACTTGGCTTTGACATTTCATCCCATTCTGTGAAATACCATGCAAATTATTTATCTCCTATCCATAGGATAAGTTGCTGATCATGGGGTCCAACCTCTGAGACCCCCATGATCCCGAAAACAGGGGTGTTTCCCTCTTGTTTAGGATGTAGAGGTGGACGCAGAATAAGTAAATAGGGTACTTAAGTATCAGTAATAGTAAGTATGAAGCTATGTCACTGACCACTGACAACACCCTAATAGAATAACATAATCAGCAATGACGTCACCAAAGCAGTAAGATTTTTGTACCAATAGCATATTCATTCCAATGACTCTATTACCACTATGACACTGGAAAGCTATTGGTCACTGGTGATTTACGAACTTGTAATGGCAACGCTTTCATACTTGTACTTTTGAAAAATAGCAAAAAAAGAGTGAAAGAAAGAGTCAGAGTTATCACCAATCCTGGCTGTTAAACCCTATAGATGCTGCAGTCAATAGCGATCAAGGCTCCACTGGGTTATCATGGCAGCAGGGAACCTATTAAAAGCCCACTGGTCTGGCATAGGTTAAAACCTATTAGGCTATGGCAGAGGCATGGTCTAATAGGTTTCTTGTCACTGTAACACTGACAGTCAATCATGCTTCAGAATAATAAATAGTTTAAAGTATTACACCAGAAATCAATCAATCTTAGTTTCTAGTCCCCTAGTTGGACAAAAAAAAATTATTGAAAGCAGTTTGCCTACAATCTCACATTTTTTTCAAAAACTCTGTAATTTCCTGCAAATATACTGCGACATGCTGTTATCATTGAGTAAACTGAGTGTTTCTGTTGCACAGCATATGTGACATGACAAGCCTTTTCACAGTGGGAAACTACTTTTCTCTCTATGCCCTCCAGCACCTAGCTGATTTTAACCAAATTGGTGGCAACTGAAAGAGTCACAGTAAAAAGCCTCTATTATATTTACTATTGCAATGCAGAAATATAGCTCTACCATCATGTACCACTCATTTTTTTCTACATTCAATTGTACTACATTCAATTTTTTCATTGGTGGTCATGTGGGTAGTCTTCTGCACACACTTCACTGCATGTGTCTGACAGCTCAGAACTGATCTCTTAATGATTTCTACAGCCCATTTACCAAATTGACAAAAATATTGGGTTGCATGACTAACCTTAGCTGTCTCACTTTGTTATTTTCACAGCATCAGCAAACAAAACTAGCCTTACAGTGGCTTGCAAAAGTATTTATACCCCTTGAACTTTTTCACATTCTGTCATTCTTTATTTTATTGAGATTTTTAGTGAAAGACCAATACAAAGTAGCAGATAATTGTGAAGTGGAATGAAAATGATACATGGTTTTCAAAATATTAATCAAATAAAAATCTGAAAAGTGTAACGTGCAAAAGTTTTCAGCCCCCCTATATTAATACTTTGTAGAGCCTCCTTTGGCTGCGATTACAGCTGCAAGTCTTTTGGGGTATGTCTCTACCATCTTTATGCATTTAGAGACTGAGATTTTTGCCCATTCTTCTTTGCAAAATAGCTCAAGCTCAGCCAGATTGGTTGCAGAGTGTCTGTGAACAGCAATTTTCATGTCTTGCCACAGATGCTCAATGGGATTTTGGTCTGGACTTTGACTTGCCACTCTTCCATGAAGGCCAGATTTGTGGAGTGCATGACTTATAGTTCTCCTGTGGACAGATTCTCCCCAGGGGCATAAATACCGGGATAGCAGCAGTAGTGGCTGTCGCGAACCCCACAAACACTGCTATCATTATACTTGGGGGTCTATTCAGACCTCAGAGTATAACGATCGGGGGCCCTGGGGAAGTGAGTGAACATAAAAAACAACGCTACTTACCTCTCCTGTGCTCCGACTGGCTTCGGGCCTATTTGGTGACGTCCCAGACGTCAGCCGACATCATTATGCGTCACCATGCCGGCCTAGCTCACGTGAGATCTGGTCCAACATTGAAGATGGCCAAAGTAGCACACGGGAGTGCACCGGAGCGAGGAAGAGGTAAGTAACATTGTTTTTTATGTTTGTATCCTCCCCTGGGTCTCCGATCATTATACTCTGGGGTCTGAAAAGACCCCAGAGTATAATAATCGTTCATGGGTGGTCCACTATGGGGCATAATACTATGTGAAGGGGCCACTATGCTGCATAATATTATGTGCAGGGGCCACTATGGGGCATGATACTGTGTGCAGATGCCACTATGCTGCATAATACTGTGTGAAGGGGCCACTATGGAACATAATACTGTGTGCAAGGGCTATGGGGAATAATACTGTGTTCAGGGGCCACTATGGGGCATAACACTGTGTGCAGGGGCCACTATGGGGCATAATACTGTGTGCAGGGGCCACTATGGCGCATAATAGTGTGCACAGGAATGCGGTTTGTGCAGGGGGGTGTTGGAGGGGGCTCCCATGTCAAATGTTCGCCTTGGGGCTCGGCCATTCCTAGTTACGCCACTGATTCTCCCACCTGAGCTGTGGATTTCTGCAGCTTCTCCAGAATGACCATGGGCCTCTTGGCTGGTTCTTTGACCAGTGCTCTCCTTGCTCGATCTGTTAGTTTAGGTGGGTGGCCATGTCTTGGTAGGTTTGCAGTTGTAGAATACTTTTTGTGGGTAATGTGACCTACATATATTACATTTTTTACCTTTCTGCTGATGTAATCGGTATAATCCATATCCTGACCCGTTACGTCAGTGCAAAGGCCTCGCCCCCTCAGCCCCATTGTACTTACCATTTCCTCTGTATCCGGGCCAACGCGTCAGCTGTATGCCAGCTCCCCACGGATGCGCAATAGTGCCTGGGAAGCTGACACACAATACTTACCTATCTTCTCTTGCTTCTGGTCCAGAGCTGAGCCGTGACGTCACTTTCGTAAGTGACATCGGGCCTGGCTCCAGGCAGCATGGGAGGCCTGCAGCGCTCCAGGACACGTTGCGAACAGGAGGAGACAGGAAGACAGATAAGTATTATGTGGTGGTGCGGGGGGAGGGGTGGCCTGAGTTAGTTAGTTGGGAAGGGCTAGTAGTGGGTGGGCTAGCTAGGGAGACAGGGAGGGGTTGTAAGGGAGTGAGAGAGGGAGGGGCAGGGAGCAAAGCATTATGGTAGTTGTAGGATAGAAGAACAGGAAGTTACACCATGTAAACAAATGCAGAAGATGCCAGGAGTTCCCAGAGAAACACTGAAATCAGTCAAAACATTGCTAAAGGTATATGGGTGTACTTATTAACCCATTAATAGCACTAACAGACCTTTTTTTAAAAAAAAAAAAAAATTTGCCCGGAAAACCACTTTAAAAACAGAAATCTGTATAGCTCACTTGTCTTTCTGCACACCAAATTTGATAAACCATGCCCTTATAGATATAATTCTTTGCACAAGGGCAATCATGAGAGAACAAAAAAAGGCTCTTCTCCTAACTATTACCACAAAGTTTGATCATTTTGCATGCTTTAGCATTGATTTTACTCTTTACTAGAAATAAGTGGCCTAGCATAAACCCTCCTCCAACAAATCTTACACTTCAATGCTGCACTATACATTCCAGGAGGTATCATTCTAGGGGCATCACCCATTCCCAGGTTTGTCCTTCACACCATCAGGTAGTGAAAGAAGATTTACATCTTTAGAGAACATGTTTCCAGCTAATTCTTCCATGTCCACATAGGTCTGACAATATAGTATATATGGAGACAGGAATCCTGAAACTCTAATGCCTGTTGGTACCACTAGAAATAATAATAATAATAATAATAATAATAATAATACATTTTATTTATATAGCGCCAACATATTCCACAGCACTGTACAATTTGTAGGGTTCAATTACTGACAAAAAAGATACATTACAAAGAAATAGTCAATTCACACACTGGGACTGAGGGCCCTGCTCGCAAGAGCTTACAATCTATGAGGTAGAGGTGGTGAAACAAGAGGTAGCAGGGACGGCAACAGATGTAGCATTGCTTATACAATGGTCAGACAATTTTTTAACAGAGGTTACTGTCATTACACATATATAAAGCTGTATGAGCCGTCACCAGTCGTGTCCTTTAACATGCAGATGGTGCCTGGACATATAAAGCTAGTCTGATACGACATCATATCCTGTGAGGTAATGTTGAAGCATAAACAGAGGAGGGTATGTTTTAGGGATTCTAACTACGGAAGGGTTTACAATAGGAGTTGTGATAGGCCTGTCTGAAAAGATATGTCTTTAGTTTATGCTTGAAGCTGTGGAAATTGGGGGTTAATCTGATAGAGCATTCCAGAGAAGTGGTGCAACTCGGCAGAAGTCTTGTATACGAGCGTGGGAGGTTCTGATAATAGAGGATGTTAGTCTTAAGTCATTGAGTGAATGGAGAGTACGGGTTGGGCGATAGACAGAGATGAGGGAGGAAATGTAGGGAGGTGCAGCATTATGGAGAGCCTTGTGAATGAGGGTGATAAGTTTATATTGTACTCTGTATTGAATATGCAGCCAATGTAGTGACCGGCACAGACCGGAGGCATCGCTGTAGCGTCTAGACTGATAGATGAGCCTGGCCGCCGCATTCAGAATAGATTGTATAGGGGAGAGTTTAGTAAGGGGAAGACCGATTAGTAAGGAGTTACAGTAGTCAAGGCGAGAGTGAATCAGGGCAACAATAAGTGTCTTTAGTGTATCTGTGGTAAGGAAAGGGCGGATTCTGGAGATGTTTTTGAGGTGGAGATGACAAAAGCGTGCGAGTGATTGGATATGGGGGGTGAAGGAAAGGTCTGAGTCAAACAAAACCCCGAGGTAGTGGGCATACTGCCTGGGAGTTATGGTAAGGCCAGAGACTGCAATGGAGATATCAGGGACAGATCTGTTAGATGCTGGAAACAGCAGTAGTTCAGTCTTTGAGAGATTCAGTTTCAGATAGAGCGAAGACATGATATTTGAGAGAGCAGAGAGACAGTCACTGGTGTTTTGTATTAGTGCAGGGGTGATGTCACGGGATGACGTATATAATTGGGTGTCATCAGCATAAAGATGGTACCGGAAGCCAAATCTAGTGATGGTTTGTTCAATGGGGGCTGTGTAGAGGGAGAAGAGCAGGGGACCTAGCACCGAGCCCTGAGGAACCCCAACGGCAAGGGGAAGAGGGGAAGAAACAGAGCCCGCAAATGATACACAGAAAGTGCGGTCAGAGAGATAAGAGGAGAACAAGGAGAGAGCGGTGTCTGTGATGCCGACAGAGCGGAGCATAGTGAGAAGGAGTTGATGGTCAACAGTGTCAAATACTGCTGAGAGATCTAGAAGAATAAGAAGAGAGAAGTCACCTTTGGATTTAGCTGTCAGGAGATCATTGGAGACTTTTGTGAGGGCCGTTTCAGTAGAGTGCAGAGTGCGGAAGCCAGATTGTAAGGGGTCAAGAAGAGAGTTAGCAGAAAGATAGCGGATTAAACGAGAATAGACCAAGCGTTCCAAGATCTTGGAGATGAAGGGGAGGTTAGAGACACGTCGATAGTTAGCAGCACAGGACGGGTCAAGGGAGGATTTCTTCAGTAGTGGGGTTATGACAGCATGTTTGAAAGAGGATGGGAAAATTCCAGAAGAGAGAGAGAGGTTAAATATTTTAGTAAGGTAAGTCGTGAAGGCAGGCGACAGAGACTGGAGAAGGTGTGAGGGGAAAGGGTCACTACTGCAGGTCGTAGGGCGAGAAAAGGAAAGTAGCTGAGATACTTCCTCCTCTGTAACAGGTTCAAAAGATGAGAATGAACAGTCTGAAGTGTGGCTGGTGAGGGGGTCAATGCCACCTGGGGATTGGGCAGTTATTTCCTGACGGATATTATCAATTTTATCATGGAAATAAGAGGCCAGGTCATCTGCGCTAAGGTCTGTGAATGGCATCTGCACCTTAGGGGTAAGTAAGGAATGAAAAGTTTCAAATAGCCTTTTAGGGTTACAGGAGAGAGAAGAGATGAGAGTGGTGAAATAGGCTTGTTTGGCTAGGTGAAGGGCAGAGTTATAGGTTTTAAGCATAAATTTAAAGTGGAGGAAGTCTGCAGGTGTACGTGATTTTCTCCACAGACGTTCAGCACACCTAGAGCACCGCTGAAGAAAACGTGTCTGTGGCGTGTGCCAGGGTTGCTGCCTCCTGCGTCTAACCTTTCGAGTGGAGGGGGGAGCCGCCTCATCCAATGCACTCTTAAGGCTTTCATTATAGTGACTGGCGGCCAGATTGGGACAGGAGAGTGAAGAGATGGGGGACAGAGAGGACTGTAGAGTATCTGAGAGGTGCTGGGTGTTAATAGCACATAAATTCCTATATGTATGATGAGTAGGTGTGTCCTGTGAAGGAGAGAAAGCACTGATGGTGAGAGACAGAAGGTTATGGTCAGAGAGTGGCAGAGGAGAGTTACTAAATTTAGAAACTGTGAGGAGTCGATGGAAGACAAGATCAATGGTGTTGCCATCTACATGTGTGGCAGAAGAGGAAAGTTGTGAAAGACCAAAAGACTTTGTTATTGAGAGAAACTGTGAGGCAGCTGAGGAGACTGGGGGTATCAGTGGGGATGTTAAAATCACCCATGTTGAGGGTAGGAATTTCACTGGATAAAAAGAGGGGAAGCCAAGAAGCGAAGTGATCCAGAAATTGGTAGGGTGAACCCGGTGGACGGTAGATCACAGCTACACATAAGGAGAGTGGGCGGAAAAGTCTGATAGCATGTACTTCAAATGAGGGGAATGTGAGTGAGGGTACCGGTGGGATGGCCTGAAAAGTGCACTGCGGTGACAGAAGTAACCCAACCCCTCCACCCTTCCTGTTGTCAGGCCTAGAGGTGTGTGAGAATTGTAGGCCACCATGAGACAGAGCAGCAGGGGAGGCCGTATCAGACTGCTGGATCCTGGTTTCAGTAAGGGCAAGCATGTTGAGAGATTTGCTGAGGAATAAGTCATTAATATATTCTAGTTTGTTACACACTGAGCGGGCGTTCCAGAGAGAACAATTAAAAGAGACAGGAGAAAGATAAGGAGAGGGAACACGGCAAATATTGATTAGGTTTGTAGGATTCCTGTGTGTGTAAGAAGAGGAAAAATTTTGGAGAGAAGGAGGGCCAGGGTTTGGAGAGATGTCCCCAGCAGCTAGGAGGATCAAAATGAACAGAGACAGAAGGTGGTTCAGTGATTTATGTGGATGCTTATGTTTGGTTTCACTGCTAAAAGCAGTATAGGAATTAGGGTGGTTGAAGAGAGTGAAAAGTGTGTGAGAGCTGTACATGGGAAAAGGCAGAAGAGAAGGACTGATATGGATAGTGTGCACTGGTGGTAAAGATGGAGGGGAGTTCTGCAGGAAGACAATTGCTAACATAGTAAGTGACAGTGCAGCTATATCATACCATGTGTTAAAGCTTGTTGTTTTGGTTTTAAGTTTACCTGGTGTTCTTCCATGGCTGGCCTGTCTTGTGGCCTGTCTAAGTGCCACTAGAATCTTGCTTGCAATTTGTTACCAGACAACAACAGGTTCTGCTGTGTATTTGTTTTTTTTTATTTTCTTATCTTTTATCTCCTTCAGAAACCTTCACCCTTCATAGAATAACATTCACATTAAATCATGTCATACATGCTTGGTAATGGAAATAGGATTGATGTTTGTAAACCTATTTGCAAGCCACAAAAGTCTCACATACCTTTAGCTAGCTTCATGAGTTTGCAGGTACCAATAAAAAGAAGCTGATTCTAGAAGTACTGTAGGTACTTTTATTTTCTCTACAAATATGTGATTGCTGGAACTAATGAATGCAGCTAATGTAATACTGGCATGTTGAGACACGCACATACATAAGTACATAATAGTTTATTGCTCTAAATGAGGTTCACAAGCATATAAATTTTTAGCGCCTCACCTACTTATTATTCTGCAGAGTATTAAATTCAACTATAGCAACTTTTTTTAAAGATAGCTAAAATGTTTAGCAAAAAAAGACAAACTTGCTGAATGGAAACACATCCTAACCAAATGTGGTAAGATACTGTACAATATATAAATTGTAAAGCATATCAAACTTATATACATTAAAAATCCAAAAGTCCACCTTTAGGCTAAGGCCTCACATAGCGAGCCGTAGCCAAAAAACGCTGCGAAAAAGACCTCTGCGGACTTTCTGTCCCTATCATACTTATACGGCTACTGTCAGTGTTCCCATAGGTATAATTGACATGCTGCTATTTACAAAAACGCAATGTTATTTAAAATCGCAGAATTTTTGAAACTTGCGGGCCCAGCCTTACCATCATATTTATTGTTCAAATGCATCTAAAATGAAAAATGAAGAACCACCCCACATTATCATGGCTCAGACGGATTCATATTGTCAAAGTGGTGATGCTCCCAAGGATCTTATATTATTTTTGAGCTTTACCCACGCCATTCCCTTGGCATCCCCTAAATTACTGCAAAAAGAGATTTTTCATTTCATTTGGGGAGACAAGCGATGGAGCTTCTCTAGATCTATTATGTATTACCATAAACACCTGGGCAGACTCTTGGTACTATATCGCTGCCTAGCTGTCTCAGGCTTATTCAATCTACCATACCACCGATCTGGCACATTGGATCTCACTTGAAACAGGGCTGGTAGCTCTGACATTCCTCCAGGCACTTTTATGAAATCCGCCCCCAAATCCACGGCAAATTCCTCCGTGTGAACATATCCTGTGAGAGAGAAACACAGGGGACATTCAAAGACAAGTACAGTATGCCTGCAGAATCAACTGTGGAAGAATAACAATAGGAAATAGATAAAAGTATTTATAAAAGTGATTCTATGTTTTGTTTTTTTAAAGAATTTTATTGAAATTATATCACAAAGAACAAGTCAAACAAAGTATCAACAATAAAGGTTGAACATGGCAGAAGGAAGGTTAGGGAATGGAGGGGGTGTCAGGGAGAACAAGAAATGGCAGGTGGGGAGCAGGGAGGAATATAGGGGAAGGAGGGGAACAATAGCTCTGTCCCAGCAGAGCCAGGTACGTCATTCAGGAACAAAAACAATGGTAAATATACCTCATGTCATTTTGAAAAAGAAGAAAGAAAGGTAGCAAGAGGAGGCGAGGAAAGGAAAAATCAAGAGGACACAGAGGGAAAGGCAGACTAGAATTTAGCAGAGTAGTAAAAGTGGTTCCACAGGAGCCACGTTCGCTAGTGGGCTTTATCGTCATGTTTCAGTTCTGCGAGCAGATTTTCCATGCTGCGTATGCATAGGACCTCCTGAAGCCAAGACATCACAGTGGGGGGCATCAGGGTTTTCCACAGTCTAGGGATAACAGATCTAGCCCAGGGGCGTAACTACCAGGGTAGCCGCGGTAGTGGCTGCCACAGGGCCCAATGCATCCCGATCTTTTTTTTTTTTTTTTTTTAATAGGCCGTTATCTGTTACGGGCCCTATTTACTTACCAATCCCTGCTCCTGCTCATGGTCGCCTGCGCTTCCCATTCTGCGGAGACGGCTGTGAGCAGGAGCGGGGATTGGTAAGTGAGGCCATGGGACGCGAACCCCACAAACATTGCTATCATTATACTCGGGGGTCTTTTCAGACCCCCCGAGTATAATGATCGGAGGGCCAGGGGAGGTGAGGAAATATAAAAAACACTGTTACTTACCTCTCCGGCGCTCCGCAGCCTTTGGGCCTGTTTGGTAACGTCACGCGGGCCCAGCCTGCGTCATTATGCGTCGCGACGCTGGCTCACACGAGATCTGGTCCAACATTGAAGATGACCGAAGTAGCGGGGAGTGCACCCGAGCCAGGAAGAGGTAAGTGACATTGTTTTTTTTGTTTGTATCCTCTCCTGGGTCTCCGATCATTATACTCTGGGTTCTGAAAAGACCCCAGAGTATCATTCATGGGTGGTCCACAATGGGGCATAATACTGTGTACAGGAGCCACTATGGGGCATAATACTGTGTGCAGGGGCCACTATTGGGCATAATACTGTGTGCAGGGGCCACTATAGGTCATAATACTATGTGCAGGGGCCACTATGGGACATAATACTCTGTGCAGGGGCCACTATGGGGCATAATAGTGTGTGTAGGGGCCACTATGGCACATAATAGTGTGCACAGGAATGCGGTTTGTGCGGGGGGAAGTTGGAGGGGGTGGTCCGGGGGGTTGGGGGCGGCAGTTTGGGGGGGCCCATGTCAAATGTTCACCTTGGGGCCCAGCCATTCCTAGTTATGCCACAGATCTAGCCGCTACTAATAGGAAATGTAATAACTTGTGGGTGTGCTTTTTAAACTTACGCAGGAAGATAGTGAGGAACAGGGGAGCAGGGTCATCTTCCAAAACAATGCCAGTGACTGTCTGAATAATACGATGGACATCCGACCAAAAGGGGCATAGGAGTGTGCAGCCCCACCAGACGTGTGCCATCGTGCCCTGGTCAATGTTACATCTCCAGCATTGGTCCGAAGTGGAGGGGTAAATCTCATGAAGGACAGAGGGAACTCTGTACCATCTGGAGAGGATCATATAGTTCGCCTCTTGCACTTTGCAGGATACAGGTGCATCTCAATAAAATAGAATATCTTTGAAACGTTCATTCATCTCAGTAATTCAGTAATACAATTCATAATCAGCAGTCTTCCATGATTGTGTGTCCTACTGAACCAGATTGAGGGACCATTTAAAGGCTTAGGAGACCTTGGCAGGTGACACACTGAATTTACAATACTGAACTTTTCTACAATATTCTAATTTTCTTAGATTTTGGTTTTCATTAGCTGTAATCCATAATCAACATTTACAGAAATAAAACATTTGAAATAGAATACTCTTTGTGTAAAGAGTCTAGAAAATATAGGAGGTCACTTTTTAATTTAATTACTGAAATAAATAAACGTTTCAAAGATATTCTAATTTATTGAGATACACCTGTATATAGGACTTGTGACATGCTTAGAAAGCCGAAGACCACGTGTCTGGCAGGAATGAGACCCCCAGTTCCCTTTCCCAACTACCCGTGAATGTTGGCAAACTGTTGTTGGAATCCTCCAGGAGCATGCCATAGATAAGTGAGACAGTATGGTTTGGAGCACTATATGAGAGGCACAAACGTTCAAAAGGCAACAATGCCCTATGAAGATTATGAGACGTCTTAACAGTAGTATAAAAATGGGAAAGCTGGGCATACTGCTAGTGAAAGGCAACAGAGTCAGGGTTTGGGGTCACAGTGAGTAGTTCAGAGCGGGGGGGAGGAGGGAGGAGACCGACATAACCCGATGGAATCTAAGAGTGGGTTGACCCACAGTGTGGAAGAGGAAAGAGGAGTGAAGTGCTGCAGGGAAATCTGGGTTGCCTGAGATTGGGGTCATATGGCCATCATTATGGAAGAGTCTCTGCATGGCACCATAGAGTCCACAAGATCTGAGTATCTGGTGTGTGAGATAAAGGAGCACATGAGTCTTATTGTCTGACCAAAAGTGCTTATGAAGCCATGGGAGAGCAGTGAGAGGGAGTGAGCTCAGGGACCCCTCCAGAGCAACCCTGGGTAGAGTTTAGAACATGCTGAGTGGTGCCAGTCAATAATGCGAGCCATGACTGTGGCCAGGAAGTAGCCAGAGCAATCTGGGACCGCCAAAAGGGTGTTTCTATGTTTTACATTGAAGCAATAAAAAAGGATGTGAAGACAGACTTTGAAAGAGGTTCTCTGGTCAAAAAAAGGTAGCTCCTATTGTTATCCTGAGTGCTGGGACCCCCGCCAAGTTACCCCATATAACTCCCAGGACCGCTACCAATAGCTAGAACATTATAACACCCCATTTTGAATGGAGCGGATTGTCAGACATTTATGCCGCTGCTCTATTCATCTCAATGAGACTACTGGAGACTATAGCAGAGCACTATACTTTGGCTATCTACATTACTCTCATTTCAAATCCATCCACATGCTCAAAAGTTATGCCCCCCGGTAGGTTATATATAAATTAGTTCTTATTCATGAAGTGGCCAGAACCTTTTATTTTGTCTGAGAAAATAAAAGATTACCTCCCACTTGGTGACCAAGAGCTAATTTATATATAACTTTCCAGGAACCAAATCTTTTGAGCAGGTGGACGAATTAAAGAAAAAAATGGGGTGCAGCAGCAATCAAAGAATGCATGTTATTTAGCATTTCACACTTGGTGACAGGTCATCTTTAAGGCCGGGGCCCCATGTTGTGAAAACGCTGCATTTTGGCTAAGGCGGAAACACCGCAGCAAAAACACTGTCTTTTACATTACCTGCAAAGAGGATGGAATTCTAGCTAATCTCATGCATATATTGTAGAAAAAATTCTGCAGTGAAAATGCGATTTCAAAAACTGTCACTTTCTTTCTTTCTTTGTAAATTGTAAGCATGTCAATTATACCTGCAGAAACACTGGCGTTTTCTGTATACTGTAGGTATAATAGAGGCATAGAGTCTGCAAGGGAATACTCTGCGGACTGTCTGTGAAAAACGCTGCGTAAAAAAACACAATGTGTTTCTGTCGCTGTCTTTTAAGAGTTTTTTGGTTGTGATTCACCATATACCAAAGACTTTTTTTTTTTTGCAGGAAATTTATTGCTTCCTTTCGTTTACTACAAAGTGCATTTTGGCCTTCTGAAGGAATTTTTATATGTTACATTCTATTAGCAGGATTCTGGTCCGCCAAGATTATGCTCAGCATTGTTTGTATTGTTCTTTAATTTCGAGAACAAGATGTATGATACTGGCGTTAAAGTAATTCTGTATCCTTCTTCAACAGTTCTGAAGTTGAGATTCACTCATTTCTGAACAATTTCTCATTGACATTTGCAAATTTCTGAAATTTAAATAGACTTATGAATTTAATCATTAATGGAGTCCTTGGCCCATATTTACTGGCCCACCAAAAACTGTTCCAAAAAAAGATAGTGTTTTTTTCTGCCTCCCATTAATTTCAATGGGCTGTGCAATGCGAAATCTGCTTGAAGATAGGTCATGATGCTTCTTTTTTCCTCTAGCAGAAAAATCGGCTAGAGGAAAAAAATCTGTTCCTGACTCCTATTGAAACGAATGGGAGAGGTGAAAGGTGTTTTTTGAGGCCTCAAAATCCGCTTGCAAAAAACTCTGTGTGAACTTACCCTAATAGATATATCAGTTAATTCTATTAGGCTTACATTGTTGAAGATGTCCATAGTCAGCTCTTCATTGTAGTATAAAGTTTATAAGCCTGGAACTTAATTTGGCCTTTGGATGTTCATCAGTGCCTCTTCACACAATGTGTCTTAACCCATTAGCTCGTAAGTGTTAGACCCTTATAAGTGTGTCTATCAATCATTTACACCCATGTGTCTTAGCACCTTACAAACTCTTTGCCACTTTACATGGATAAAATCAATATAACTCACAGAAGACATGCCCATGTGTAAGATAGAAAGATACATATGTTTTAAGCAGTGTATAGATTAACGTTTACACATAATGAATATTGTAATCTAATAATGTTTAATAACTTTGGTGCATTTTTGTTGCATCATCGCACATTTAAGCAATGCCCCATTTCTGAGAATCCACACCCCAATGTCAAAATTTTTTAGCCCAAATTAGATGCGCCAAAGATGCGCCATGTTTATGTCAGTGTAACCACAGTAGTAAACCTAGGCCATTGTTTCGAGTTTTTATAACCATCTAGACATGAATCGCTGCATTCCAGTATGCTATGAGTTATTTTTGTAAATAATCAATCATGCTATGGTCTTTCCTTGATAATATCAGAAAGAATGCTAAATGTAATACATCACCTGACTAGGTTAGTTTCTTGCTTTTGGCTAAACTATGCCACTCCTGTTTTTTTACATTTACTTTCATTTGCTAATGTCCAAGTTAAAGCATAACTAAAATATCGGACAACTTTTGATTTTCTGGCGGCATTTGTGTCATTAATACATTTTGTAATATACTTTATTAACACATTTTGTCTCCTTTCTAAGAAATCCTGCATCTCTTTATTCTTCTCCTTGCTTCTGTATTGAGAGCTGTTCCTGCCTCTCACTGTATGTTACTGAGTATGGAGTATGGGCATGGAGTAGGTGGATGTGTAAAATGTAGAAAACAATGAGGGTGGAGGAGGGTTACTTCAAACAGGTATATCTTGGATTTTATAAACCGTACAGTTGGGATTGGGATGTTTCTATTAAATATTATGCAGCTGCATATAAAAATCCTAAGCCCAACTGTGTATTCAACTATTGAGATCTCTAGAAATAATTTACACTGCAACCTTACGCTAGGTTCACACTAGCGTTTGGGTTTCCGTCCTTCGGGTCTGCATGTGGACCTGAAAGATGGAGACCCTGTCCGCTTAAAAAGCGGTTACATGTGGAAACCCACAGACCTCATAGACTATAATGGGGTCTCCTGGGTTTCCGCCGGTTTTATACTGAGATGATTTTAGGCGGATTCTGCAGTAGAGTCTCCTAAGGAGACTCCAACGCTAGTGTGAATGCAGCCTTAATGTCGTATGAAAGAAGAGAATCTCCTCTTTCATATGAAACCAAAAGATATACAGTAACTGTTTGACGTGATCCTCCCCTCATTTACTCTACATTTTACACAGCCCCGTACTCCGTACACAGTAGCATTCAGAGAGAAGCAGAAACAGCTCTCAATAAAGAAGCAAGGGGAAGAATAAAGAGATGCAGGATTTCACAGAAAGGAGAAAAAAAATTAATAAAGACACAAATAGTGCTAGAAAATCAAAAGTTATCCGAAAGTTTAGTTACGCTTTAACTTTAAATTATTATAGTATTATTGAAGCAGATTACAAACCTAAATATATTTTATGAATCAGATATTGTACAAACTTTTTTTTTATCCAAGCCTCTCCCCTCCCTCCATCGAAAAGGCATTCTGAGTGGTCGAAGGGTTTTATGGACACTGATGGGCTGGCAGCATGGTAGATGCTTGTAGGGAGAGTGAAGGAGATGAGCAACATGTGCAATAGATAGGAATGCTTTATCATTAGCATCATACAGGGAAAACTGCATGCATTTTTGAACAATATATGTTGTTTTTTTAAAAAGCATGTGAGGCTTTCAAAAACTGCATACATTTTTTAAAATGCATTTGGTTTTCTGTTAAAAAAAAACAAACAATGCTTTTTTTTTTTTTTTTTAACAAAACTGCACCGTGTGAACACAGCCTTCCTGGGAAGTACTGTATTATGGGGCAAGATTGTTCGATTGTGCTTTACAGAGATTGTCAGTATATATATGTACAGATACACATGCATATATAAACATACATTTGCATATATATAGACAAATACATATGCAGAGAGCACTTGTGCATATGTATACATCTATATGGTGAATATAGATGTATCCATATATATGTAACTATATAATGTGTGTGTATGTATATATAATATATTAATATATACACATACAGTACATAAGTTAGTAAGTATACTGGATGTAAATGAAAACTGCTAGGATGTGCAGTGGGTGGATGCTGGGAGGGGTTGCCTGGAAAAAACACTGACACTCCCACAACCAGGAAGTAGAAACCAGGCAGTATTGCATAAGTCTGAAAATATGAGGAATGGTTATATATGGTCCAAACACAAAAGCATTTTCTACCTTCCTTTTCTTAGTTATGGAAAACCCCTTAAGACCAGGGCCCCATCCACACAGTGCAGAAAAATACGCACAGCGGAAATGCTGCGATTTCCAAAACCGTTGCGGTTTTGGAAATTGCAGCATGTCAGTTATACCTACGGAAACACCGGCAGTTTCCGTATAGGTACAGGTGTATAATTGAAGCGGAAAGTCCACAGAGCAAACCATTCTGTGATGCGGAAACGCATTGCGGTTTTTCCGCAGCGCTTTTTCACTGCAGCCTATAACATGGGGCCTTAGCCATAAGTTGGTGTACACATTAAATGGACCGGACAATTTTAGCAGGACCTGCTAATCATCTGATGTGTGTGGGGGCTGACTTTCCCCCAATGGCAGTTGCTGTGGATGGGGATGGGAAGAGTCTGGCATGTTGAGTTTTTTAGAGAAGGCTAAAGAAATGACCACACAGCCAGACAACCCCTGAACAAATGTGTATGAAGCATCATGCAAATTAAATATTCTGTAACATAAATACTTAGGATAAATACTTATGATATGATATCATTACATACTGCTGACAATAACAGCAACAATTATGTGGCATAAACTGATTGCCTCCACTTTTTATAGTTAGACTGCTAGATAATGCAGTCTTTGGCCAGACTGCACAGATGCCCCATGCTCACTGCAGTTCCAATATCTTCCTCCAGTGACTGAATAATACCATCATAATATGTCTTAATAGTTTCATGATTTCATTACCATGACTGACCATCATAGCCAAAGTGACTGAATACTGCAGTCACATAATGAACGAATAATACTACCATACAGTGACTGAATAATATTACTTAACAGTAAGCAACTGATACTGCCATACTGTGACTGAATAAAATGAACATACAATGACTGCATAATATTGCCATAGATGTCAGGACATCATGTAGATCAGAAAAGGAAAGATATTACCTCATTAACACTTTAATAAATAATAGGGACACTCAGAGGCGTAGCTAGCGGGGGGCAGATGGGGCGGCTGTCCACTGACTCTGTGGGGCCCACCCCAGGGCCGCCATTAATACATCTTTTACTTTTAACTAGATCGGTGTCTGCAGACAGTGATCTATTTAAAACGCTTTCTGCAACTTGACTGTCTTGTAAACTGCAAGCCAAATCAGGCTTGCGGTTTACAAGACACTGAGAACACAGACAGACGACTGCTTCTCGGCACAGGTCGGCGCGGTTGACGTCATAACATCGCATCTGCTGCGCTGAGACGCAGGCGTCCTGTGCGTGGACCCTGCACATAGAGCTCGGCTCAAGAAGAGGAGATGGCGACTCCATTCATCAGGATCACAGGTAGGTGAGTATCACTTTTTTTTTTGTTTGTTTTACCTTAGTTGTGGGTATTTTAATAGTATAAGGGGTTGTTAGGAGATGGAATTATAACTATAAGGGAGGGGGCATTATGAACATAAGGGGGGTTATTTATATAAGGGCTATTAGGGGGCATTATGAATACAAGGGGGAGGTCA
Source organism: Leptodactylus fallax (assembly GCA_947044405.1). NCBI lineage: Eukaryota > Metazoa > Chordata > Amphibia > Anura > Leptodactylidae > Leptodactylus > Leptodactylus fallax. Next base: position 672,339 of record CAMRHE010000191.1, read on the forward strand.
TTTATATAAGGGGCCATTAGGGGGCATCATTTATATTAGGAGGCATTATGAACATAAGGGGGTGGTCATTGATATAAGGGGTCATAAGAGGTGCAATATTTATTTCAGGGGGAATCAGGGGCATAATATGACGGACAATTAATTTAATTAAGGTGGCACTAGGGCTTTATTTAAAAACCGCGGCAGTAACACATTGTGGTTTTTCCCGCAGCGCATTTCACAGAAGGTCCGCAGAGGTTTCATCTGCAGACTTTCTGGTTCCATTATACCTATAGGGAAACTGATAGTGTTTCCGTAGGTAAGAAATGTTACAACGAGGCTGTAGTTACATTACATGACTGCTATGAGATGAATGACACTATGTAAACAGTGAAGGGGTCACGGCGCTTACACAGGTACCATGGTTTATTCAAACAGCTGATCCTGATATATATTTTTTTTTTACCTTTTGTTTACCTTTTAATTAGGAAATGTCTTGGGCTTTATTAATAAGGGGAACTATTTATGGCGGCACACAGGGGGTATTATTAATAAGGGGCACTATTTACAAGGGGTACAAAGGGAAGTTATTAATTTAAAGATGCACTTGGGGGTATTATTCATTATGGGGGGGTTATATTATATATTTTATAATTGGGGTAGCAGCAGGATGGGTGTGCAGGTAAGGACAATGTGGCTCAGGTGCCTAGAAAAGTAAGGAGCCAAAGATGTCTGTGCAGCAAACTTAACAGAGACTAGAAGAAATGGTCATGGTGGTCCAGATAAAAGATACGGGGAATATGAATGATTAATCAGAGACGTCACCTGTAAGTCACTAAATGTTACTGCGCTGTATTCACCTAAATCATCTGCAGAGCCCTGTGTAGAGCCGATATATACCACTATACGGTCACCGAGGCCTAGTTGAACATGTTCATCCCCCTGTGCTGAACCCCTAGCTATGCCTTAAGGGTATTTACAGCTATCTTATGTCAGGCCTTAATCTCATGGCTGTATGACAATATAAAATGTTCTGTGCTGCTGCACAAATATTCTGTCTAGGTAAGCTACAACAAAAACTAATTGGATACTGGTATACAATCATATATAGTTTTCTTTGACTAACATATGGGGTCAGGGCCGGCGTTGGGGGAGGCAAACTGGGCAATTGCCCAGGGCCCCGTCCCCAAAGGGGCCCCCGGGATCCGGAACCTGATGACTCCGGATCCCGGAGTCAGGCCCGGACAAATCAATAACAGAAAGGGACCGCAGGGCCCCTTTCCGTGCTGAATAAAAATAACAAACATTTTTACTCACCTGTCCTTGGCATTCGACGTCATCTTCTGGCGTTCCAGACATCACCGCTGAGGCCAGGCCTCAGCCTTAGCGATCACGTGGGGCGTGCTGACAGCGTGCCTCACGTAATCGCTGAGGCCCAATCACAGGCCTCAGCGGTGACGTCCACAACGCGTGACGTCAGCCGCAGAGAAGAAGAAGCCAGCGCCGGCGGGGATAACGGAGCAGCGAGAAGAGGCCCAGCAGAGGTAAGACAAGGTGAGTATAACTGTTTGCTGTTTGTTATTTTCCCTCACCTCCCCCAGGCCTTCGATTATTATACTCTGGGGTCTGAGGAGGGGTCTGTAGGGCCCCTGTGGAGCATTATACTGGGGGGCCCCTCTGGATAGCATATTATACTGTGTAGGGCCACTGTGGAGCATTATACTGGGGAAGGGGCCCTCTGCACAGAATGTTATATTCTGTGGGGCCTCTGTGGAAAATAATAATGTGGGGGGGGGGGGCTCTAGAGATAATGTTATATTATGTGGGGCCACTTTGGATCATTATGCTCTCCAGAGGGGCCCCCACAGTATAATGCTCCACAGTGGCCCCACACAGTATAATATGCTCTCCAGTGGGGCCCCCCAGTATAATGCTCTAAAGTGGCCCCACAGAATATAACATGCTCTCCAGAGCCCCCCCACTTTATAATACTCCATAGAGGCTCCACAGAATATAACATGTTCTCCAGAGGGCCCCCTCCCCAGTATAATGCTCCACAGTGGACCCACACAGTATAATATGCTCTCCAGAGCCCCCCCCAGTATAATGCTCCACGGTTTCCCCACACAGTATAATATGCTCTCCAGAGGGGTCCCCCAGTATAATGCTCCAAAGTGGCCCCACAGAATATAACATGCTCTCCAGAGCCCCCCCACTTTATAATACTCCATAGAGGCTCCACAGAATATAACATGTTCTCCAGAGGGTCCCCTCCCCAGTATAATGCTCCACAGTGGATCCACACAGTATAATATGCTCTCCAGAGCCCCCCCCCAGTATAATGCTCCACAGTTTCCCCACACAGTATAATATGCTCTCCAGAGGGGTCCCCCAGTATATTATACTGTGTGGGGCCACTGTGGAGCATTATACTGTAGGGGGGCTCTGGAGAGCATGTTATACGGTGTGGGGCCACTGTGGAGCATTATACTGGGGGGGGTTCTGGAGAGCATATTATACTGTTTTGGGCCGCTGTGGAGTATTATACTGGGGAAACCTCTCTAGGCAGTATATTATACTGTGTGGAGGCCATTTCTGGAGCATGTTATACTGAGTGGGGTCACTGTTGTGCCTTATTCTGGGGGGACCATCAGCAGAGCATATTATATTGCGTGGCGCCACTGTGGGGTATTATTCGGGGGGGACTAATGAGCATTATACTAGGGGGCCCTCTGGGGAGCATATTATACTGTGTGGGGCCTACTGTGCAACATTATACTGGGGGGATGCTCTGGGGAGCATAATATATTGCGTGGGGCCACTGTGGAGCAAAATACTGGAGGGGGCACTGTGGAGCATTATACTAGCAGGGGCCCTCTGGGGAGCATATTATACTATGGGACACTGTGGAGCTTTATACTGGGGGAAGGGACAGTGTGGGGAGCCTGTTATACTGTGTGGGGCCACTGTGGAGTGTATTATATTGTGTGGGGCTTTTCGGGAGCATATGATACTCTGTGGGGCCATTGTAGAGCATTATACTGGGGGGGACTGTGGGGAACATATTATACTGTGGGGGACCACTGTGAAGTATTATGCTGGGGGAACCCCTCTGGGGAGTATATTATACTGTGTGGAGGTCATTATGGAGCATGTTATACTGTGTTAGGCCACTGGAGCATTATACTGGGGGGTATTGTGGGGTGCATATTATACTGTATGGAGCATATTATATTGTGTGGGGCTGCTGGGGAGCATATTGCACTGTCTGGGGCCACTAAGGAGTAGTATACTGTGTGGGCCACTGGTGGAGTATTATACTGTGTGAAGCCTTACATACCATGTGGGGCCACTATGGGGGGCTCAGGGGAGCATTTTATACTGTGTGGGGTCACTGTGGAGCATTATATACCATGTGGGGAATCTGGAGGGCTCAGGAGAGAATTTTATACTGTGGAGCATTATATACCATGTGGAGCATTATACTGTGTGGGGGGGGGGGCTCACATTTCCTGCTGGCAGCCCTCTGTGCTATGTCTGCATCACAGCTCCCTCACTATAATCTTGCACATATGTGTAGTGCTCCATAGCCATGTCATTCCCCATACAGTACTGTGCATGAATTGGCCATGGAGTTATTGGGGCCTGCACAGTACTATAGGGGCTGACTATACTGGGAACATAGTCAGTAACACCAGATAGTCAGCACATATGTAAGACTTCAGTGAAGGAGCCATGGTGTAGGCTATTAGCAGAAAGCTGCTGGGTGGGGCCCCAGAACAAGATCCTCTGGTGGGCCTAAGGCCCTTCAGTCCGACACTGTATAACGGAGAACTATTATATATAAGGGTGGGTTACTATATATAATTGGGAAGCTTAAGTATGAGGGGGCTATTATAAGGGGGAACTATTATTTATAAGATGGGCTATTATTTATAAGGGGGGAACTATTATATATAAGGCATCCATTATAAGGGGGGAGCTATTATTTATAAGAGGGGAACTGTTTATAAGGAGGGTATAATTGTTAAGTGGGCTTATTTATAAAGGGGGCTATTAGTGATAATGGGGACTATTATTTATAAGGGTAACTATTATTTATGAGGGGGCTATTATTAATAAGGGAGCAGTATTATTTTTACGGGGTGTCTGTTACTGATAAGGGGGAATATTACTGATACAGGGCACTATTTATCATTTATAAGGGAGCTATTATTGAAAATGTGTAATATTATTTATAAGCAGAGACTATTATTTATAAGGAGGCGCTATAATAACTGATGACTGGGTGCAAAAATCTATTAGGTGGTACAAAGGTGCTCATTTGAATTGTGTGTGGTAAAATGGGGCTTATTACTTTTTTGTTGCCAGAAAGGAGGCGTTATTATAGGGGTGGCCACTGCAAGATGGTGTTGTTTGCATATCAGCATTTGGGGCCCCGCTTTTAATTTTGCCCAGGGCCCCACTTTGTCTAAAACCGGCCCTGTATAGGGTTCCTGCCACAACCAGCTTGCAAACCTTTCACATTTATTGTACATGGACCACATATAGAATTGCTACTGTATAAATACAGATGTGTGAAGAGGTTCTAGAAAAAAATCTGCTCATGCAATTAGATTAATCAGTTTGTTTAGAAGGACTCTACAGGAAAGAGAAAGGGTCCCTATTCATTTTCTTTGCCAGAGTAAAGACCATCTCTCACTCTGTAGGACCTGTATTATCCTGCATTACAAAAACAGTTCATTAATCTCAATGGGCGCTGTGTAATGCTTAATTTCCCCTGTGGTGGTACCGTAGGGAAACTAAACATTTACTGCCAGATTTCCATTCAGATTATAGCTGGGTTCGTGGGGTTCCAATCAGGGGAACATATTGATAACTACTTATTGTCAAAGGACCCTACTAACAAATAATGAAAAGCCGAAAGAGGGCAACTACTTAGAGAACTTTTCACCACCTCCACCAGCTCTTCACATCATTTAATAGGTACTGCTCCACTCATTCCAGCGCAGTTGTAATTATTTCTGTAGCACCCACCAGGGGCGCACCTTTAATGAGGCGAAGTGAGGCGGCCGCCTCAGGTGGCGCTATCTTGTCAGTGGGGGCGGGGGGGTGGCATTTTGAGTGACCTAAATCAGCCCAAGACAGGCCGTTTTAAAAAACATGCTGAGTGGGATCTGTCCTGGGCTAGTTTACAGTTTTAGGCAAGGGAGGAGAGAGGTAGCTCGGGGCGACCGTGCGGAGACAGCTCTTCTTCAACACTCACTTATTGGCAGCAGCGCTGCTCCAGTGGTCCACCCTCAAGCGTTCACTTGGCCTGCTCCTTGCTCTCCGCCTCTGCCCTCGCCCGCAACCACGTTGGATTGCATGCATTACGTGACCTGACGTGATAGGATACACAGTGTGGCTCCTGCGCCGTCTCCTAAGTTTTCCCTGCTCTCAAATGCGCTACTGAAGTAGCTGAAGTGTTTCCTATTAATGAAATATTGCTTTTCTAAGTATTTATCCCTTATCCATAGGATAGAGGATAAATATCAGGTTGATGATGATGGGGAGTGGGTTGGGTGTCGTGGGGGGGGGGGGGGGGGCGAGGTTTGGGATGCAGTGGATGTTGGGTGTCGTGGGACGTGGGGGTTGGGGGGGTGTTTTGGGTGTCTGTCTGCTGAAAACCCCCCTCCCCTGGGCTTGAGGATTGGGTTTTTTTCCCCTCCACTTGGAATTCGGCCTGACCACAGCCAGGCTGAATATAGGCTATCTGTGGCACTCCTATGAAAGAGAATGGGAGCATGGGTTTGTATATCCACCAAGCGGCTGCAGTCAGGCTGAATTCCCAGTGGGGGGAAAAAACCCCAATTCTCAGGCTCAGTGGGATTCTCAGCAGATGCCCAAAACTGATGCCTCTGATAAAAATTTTAATAAAATTTGGTCAAAGTAATAGACATTCCCCAAAATGATATAACTAAAACGTACACCTGGCCCCGCAAAACAAGGGGCCCTATGCATCCCCGTACGAGAAAATCTAAAAAAAAAGTTACGAGTTTCAGAATATGGTGACTTTAAAAAAATATATTTTAAATCTTTGTTAAAAGATTAAAATGTGAATAAATCTACTGTATATAAGTTTGGCATCCTCAGAATTGTACAGAAACATAGAATACAGGTGACATCTCATTTTGGCTGCAGAGTGAACACCGTAAAAACAAAGCCCATAAGAAAGTTGCAGAAATGCACTTTTTCTTCAATTCCTCCTAATTCTGAATTTTTTTCCAGCTTCCCAGTACATTGTGCAGAATAATAAATGGTACCATTATGAAGAACAATTTGTCCCACAAACATTAAAGGGGTTGTCCAGGCAAAAATGGACAACCCTTTTAAAGTTTAAATAAGCTGGGGGCAGTGAAAAATTTTTAAAAAAATACATACTCACCTGTCCCTTGTGCTCCGATGTCTCCTACCGCAGTCTGGTTCTGCTGCTCTGGTGTTTTCTTCTGGCAGAAGTCCCCACCGCACATGACTGTTGAGGTTGCTGATATGAGACATGACAGTGCTGTGGGGAAGAAAACACCGGAGCAGAAAGACTAGAACACGCTGGGGGACACCAGAGCACCTTCCCCAGCCTCATATAAAAAAAGTGGTTATCCTAGATGTGAAAGATCCTCAGTGCGCCAACACCGCGTCGGCCCACACCTGAGACTTCTTTCCTAAAAACCACGCCAGTGAGTGCTGGGTCCACAAGATAAATACAAGACAAGCTTTCTAAATTTTATATATTTATTAACCCCTAAATGGGTCGGTATTAACATCTAACACATGCAGTTCAGAACAGATATGCAGATATATGCAAGCATTAACAGTTACTAGTTACAATATACAGTGCAATAAAATAAAAGGGAATAAAAGTGAAATAATTACTTTACCACACATCTCCTGGATGTGGCTCTATAATCCAACCCTCACACATGGCATGTGGAGCTAACCAGTGGAGGCAGCAACATCAACATATTGCAGCCTGCATGCTCCTCACAGTATCTCCCAATAGTCTCTCTGTAGTCTCATCATAGTATTCTTCTTGTAGTCTCAGCCCAATCTCTCCCACTGACCTCTTACCTCATCTTTTATACCCTTGATTACACCACCCAGAATGAGGTCACCGGAGACGGCAAGTCTGATTGATTAATGCACTCAAGTCCAGATTCTTTGTAAGGAGATTGAACCAAGTGAAATGATACAATGTTATCAACCATGTCTGAGCAATAGCCCAGGCTGAACAATGCATGTTTATTTGATCACCCAGGGCTATGTAGGAATTCAATAGAGCTATACTGGGATGGATACAAAGCCCTATTGTTACAATGTTGCCACTAATGACAACATACACCTAGGATTATAGCTGCGCACATTATGAGTAAATGGAACTAAGAGGGAGATACGATACCCAGAGATCAAAATACATCTTTGAGTTATAGCCATATTTAAGTGGAATCATCACACTGGACAACCCCTTTAAGGTGGCACTTGGGCTTTATTAAAGGGGCTTTCCAGCTCATTTTTATTGATGATCTATCCTTAGTACAGATTATCAATAAGATATCAGTAGACTCCAAACCCCCCCTCCCGGATTAGCAGTTTGAAGGGGCCCTGGCGCCTGTTTATATCACACTGTTGTCTGTTTATAGTGACCGTGTGATGTAATTACAGTCTTGTCACATAGATGTGTATAGGATGAGGCTGTAGTTACATTACATGGTCGATATGAGATGAGTGACACTATGTAAACAGAGAAGAGGTCACAGCGCTTACACAGATACCACAGTTCATTCAAACAGCTGATCAGTGGGGGTCCTGGGTTTTTGAGCCCCACTGATTATTTTACTAAATGACCTGAAAAATCTTTTAATTAGGAAACCTATGGGGCATTCATAAGGGGCACTATTTATACAGGGTACACACGGACATTATTAATAAGGGGCATTATTTATACAGGGATACACATGGACATTATTAATATAAAGATGCACTTGAGAGTATTATTCATTATGCGGGGTTATATCATATATTTTATAATTGGGGTAGCAGCAGGATGGGGGCTTTGTGTAGGTGAGGACAATGTGAGTTGGATGCCTGGAAAAGTGAGTAGCCAAAGATATCTGTGTTACAAACTTTACAGAGACAAGTCACAGCTGGAAAAAATGGTCATGGCGGTCCAGAGGGAAGAGAAGGAAAATGTGAAGGATTAGTCAGAGACGTCACCTGAAAGTCACAAAATGTTACTGCACTGTATTCACCTAAATTATATAGGATAAATACCTGATTAATGGGGGTCTGTCTGCTGAGACCCCCACTGGGCCTGAAAATTGTCCCCCCCCCCACTGGGTAGAAATTCAGCCTGACCGCAGCCAGGCTGAATATAGGCGTGTTGTTTGGTGGATGGACGAACCCACGTGACTCTCATTCATTTCGATGAGAGTGCCAAAGAACAGTACTCAGCTATCTGCGGCTCTCCTATTTTAGAGAATGGGGGCCAAGTGATCTCATCCACCCACAAAGCAGAAGATGTGTGAAGTTATTTTCATTGTTAATGCCGTGTTGATGATCTGATACTGAAGTAATATAGGAAGAAGAATTCTTAAAAATTGTTTTATCACTTTGTGTATGTTTATTGTGTGACGATAACAGCGTGTGAAGCATGTAAACGCAATTTTTTTTTTTTTTTTTGTGGGGGGGCATCTTTCTATAGTCCACCTCAGGCAGCAAAGAGGCTAGGTTCACCACTGGCCCCCACCATTCCAAGCTATCATTTAGTTTTGGTGCCTCATATGCTAGGGGTGTAATTCTGAGTTCTGGCACTTGCTGTCTCTGATTGGAGCTCGGAATCATATTCCCTAGCCTGCTCCTGTCTGACACTGCCCATCCGACATTAAAGAGTCTAAGTAGCATATCTGGCATCAAAACTAACTGCACTTATTGGTTGGTAATGGTGGGGTGTTGGATTAATTGTTGTGCCGTGAGAATTGTCTGGAAGTGACTTATTTACCCTTCCCATTGAAATTAACATTCATGCTATTCCAAGTTGCTAATCTAATTATATTTATTAGGGTCAGGGATAAATTGTAGCTGTCTTATGAACATTGTATGTGTATGGCTGTAAATTTGCTGCCAAGGGTGTGTTTACTAAGTATTGATTGAAATGAGCTGACAAGTTCTGCACTGAATTATTATGGGTAAAGATGTAAATTGCTGTGTAAATTGTGTAATCACTTAAAAATAAAGAGTCTTATTCAGTTGTCATAGAACATGAAATTTAGTGTAGATTAAAACTTGAAAAATGTCAAAATAGACTGATTTTAATAGTTTTGTAATAATACATGGATTTCCACAAATACCAGAAGTGAGATGTCTGTCCTGTACTGTAGCATTTTTCATTTGTTATCAATTGGTGTGTGCTGTTAAGGTACAACAGTAGCTAGAGCCTTTACTATCTGGCAAGATAAATGTCCAGAGATAGGACATGCAAAGCAAATATTACATGGGCTGCAGAATTGCTATAAATGATCAGTGCAATGTAGTTTTGTAGTTGAACAGTCGTGAACAAACTGCTGCACACTCTACATTAACAGTAGCAGTAACAGTTAATGTATGATACTCATGATTCTGTTATCTAAAAGGACAGTCTGGTAGTCAAGGTTAAAATTCTAAGATTGGATTGTTTCCTATGTAAAGAATCAGCAATAAAAGAATGAAGAAAAGGGTGAATGAACAATAAAACTCTGTTAACACAAGTTGTAAAACTAGTAAAGTATAACAGCAATATCTCTGGAAAATACCCCATAAAATGAATTGATGTACTTTTCACACACTCATGAATGATTTACAAACAGGATAGGCCTTGTATTATGAAGCTTTGACCACAGCTATGCGCGACTGATTGCCATGGACCTTGTAGTCCATTACCTATTGTATGGTTCCTCACCTGGAAGCTCTATTACTATTATAAACTCTACTCTATTATAAGTAGTAGGCAGAGGCGTAGCTAGGGGTTCAGCACAGGGGGGCGAACATGTCCAAGTGGGCCCCCAACTTGGACTTGTTCGTATACCGATACTATCAGTATATGGTGAGCGTATAGTGGTATGTAGCTTCTCTACACAGGGCTCTGCAGACAATTTAGGTGAATGCAGGGCAGTAACATCTTGTGACTTACCGGTGACGTCTTTGACTAATCCTTCACATTCCCCATCTCTTTCATCCGGACAGCCATGACCACTTCTTCCAATCTCTGTAAAGTTTGCAACACAGACATCTTTGGCTCCTCACTTTTCCAGGCACCTGACCCACATTGTCCTCACCTGCACAAAGCCCCCATCCTGCTACTACCCCAATTATAAAATATATAATATAACCCCCATAATGAATAATACTCCCAAGTGCATCTTTAACCTCCCTGTGCACCCCCTTTAAATAGTGCCCCTTATTAATAATGTCCCAGGTATTTCCTAATTGAAAAGGGAAAACAAAACAAGGGAAAAAAAAATTATTGGGGTTCCAATACCCGGGACCCCGAGGATCAGCTGTTTGAATGAACTGTGGTACCTGTGTAAGCGCCGTGACCCCTTCTCTGTTTACATAGTGTCATTCTTTTCATAGCGGCCATGTAATGTAACTACAGCCTCGTCCTATACACGTCTATGTGACAAGGCTGGAATGACATCACACGGTCACTATAAACAGACAGCGTATGATATAAACAACATCAATAAAAATGAGCTGGAAAACTACTCCCCATGTAGCATCCCGCAGCAAAAAACAGCTGTGGGAAAAACCGCGGCGGCGACGCATCGTGGTTTTTCCTGCAACACTTTGCACAGAAAGTTCACAGAGGTTTCCTCTGCGGACTTTTTGCTTCAATTATATCTATAGGGAAACCGCCGCCGTTTCCTTAGGTATAATTGACATGCTGCGATTTCCAAAACTGTGACTGCTTTGGAAATTGCAGCGTTTCCGCTGCGCATATTTTACTGCAAAGTTAGGATGGGATGGGGCCCCTTGTGGCGAAAACCCACAGAAAAAAAACGTGGCATTCTAGCAAATCCCATCTACACATTGCGGGAAAATATGTGCAGCAGACGCACTGCGATTTCCAAAACCATTGCGGTTTTGGAAATTGCAGCATGTCAATTATACCTATGGAAACACTTGCGGTTTCCATATAGGTGTATTGAAAACAGAAAGTCCACAGGGGAAATCTCTGCGGACCTTCTGTGAAAAGCGCTGCGGGAAAAACCACAATGTTACCGCCATGGTTTTTCCTGCAGCGCTTTTTTTGCTGCAGCCCGCTACGTGAGGCCTTAGTCTTAATAAAGCCCAAGTGCCACTTTCATTAAATTAATTGACCCTCATATTATGCCCCTGATTCCCCCTGACATAAATACTGCACCTCAAATGACCCCTTATATCAATGACCACCCCCTTATGTTCATAATGCCTTGTAATATAAATGATGCCCCCTAATGGCCCCTTATATAAATAACCTCCCCCTTATATTAATAATACCCCCCAATAACCCTTATATAAATGACCCCCCCCCTTTGTCATAATGCCCCCTAATGAATCCTCCCTTATAGTTATATTTCCCCCTCCTATTCACCCCTTATACTATTAATATACCCACAAAAAAAAAGTCATACTCACCTGCGATGCTGATGAATGGAGTCGCCGCCGCCGCTTCCTCCCTGTTCACGCACAGGACGTCTGTGTCTGAGCACAGGCGGCTTGATGTTGTGACATCCTCGCACCGCCCGTGCTGAGAAGCAGATGTCCGTCTGTGGTCTTAGCATCTTGTAAACCACAGGCCTGTATTGTCTTGCGGTTTACAAAACAGTTAAGCACCAGGAAGCATTGTAACTAGATCGGTGCCTGCAGACACCGATCTAGTTAGAAATAAAGGATGTATTAATGGCGGCCCCGGGGTGGGCCCCCAAAGACTCAGTGGGCCCGGGGCAGCCGCCCCCTCTGCCCCCCCGCTAGCTATGCCTCTGTTAGTAGGAAATCACTACTCAAAAAGCTTAAATCTAAAGCTTATAAAAGTAACATTTATGATGAAATGCGAGTATTAATCTATAACAATGCTAAGCAGGGCCAGCATTAGAAGGGGGCAAACTGGGCAATCACCCAGGGCCCCCACAACTTAAGGGACCCCCTGACTTCAGCACTATTAGCTGTGAATCAGAACTCGGGGCCCCAAGCTCTTAGGGGGCCCACTGGGCTACTGGATGCTGACTGTCTTTTTCCCCTCTCTCACTTACCAAATGTCCGCGCAGGCTGACAGCTCCTCCTCCTCCTAAGCCCCCCCACCCCCCTGAGTCTTGCACAGCAGGGGATGAGCCATTATATTAGACTACTGCAGCCCAGTGTAATCAACCCCTGACTCGGCTCCAGGTATGTGCTGTGTCTTCAGTGTGTTTGTGTGTGTGTGTGTATGTACATGTGTGTGTGTATGTGTGTACACATGTTCTGTCTTGTTTCTGTGTGTTTGTGTAGTAATACAGATTCCCTATGGTATCCAAAACTTGAACCAGAATTTCATATATATTTGCTTTGCTATGCTGTCAGCATTTACTGCAGTTTTGCATTATATTTATCAGGATGATCACCATTATATTTCCTAAGATTCTTGCTATATATGTAAATGATGAAGTCAGATAAATACTTTAATTTTAAAATTAATAGAAAACTCTTAGGCTAGGTTCACATCTGATCTGGCCTCTCTGTCATTCAGGTCCACCAAGGGAGCCGGAATAGGAGTTACACACAGACACCGGTGGACCCCATTGACTAGAATGACATCTGCCGCTTCAAAACAGAAAGAGGAGCTTTCATGTCCTCTGGCACCCATGGTGTTATATACCGCAGACAGTGCTCTGAATTCAGCAATGACACTGAGCAGTAAGGCCCACCCTTCTAACAGTGGAGAGATATCTGTGTCAAAACTAATGGCACCGATATCTTCAGCACCCGGACACGTACCGTCAAAGCTGACATTGCACTGAATTCAGCGATATATAAAACCGTGGGTGCCAGAGGACATGAAAGGTCCTCTTGAAATTGGCGGAGAGAAAATTTCTCTATGCAGGACTTTTGTCTCCGCCGATTTTCAGCGGTTTTTGGAGACTGCAGCACAGATGTGAACTTAGTAGTATAATGTTGTACCGTGTTAGCCATTGAAAGTAGTGGAAGAGTGAAGAAATCAGGCGATACCTTTTAGAGGCTAACTGAGTATATTTATAAGTAAGCTTTCAGGAGTACTAGCTCCCTTCATCAGACATGGTGTGATACAAGAACTGAAAATTCACAGATTTTTATACACATGGTTTTCAAAGCATTTTAGAGTCCTTAAAAAAATGCAATCTAAGTAGAAAAGTTATTTACAACAGGTCAAAAAAACAGTCTGAAAACTTGTGGTGCGTGACGGAGGGATCAGTAATAACTTCTCTACTTAGATTGCATTTTTTTAAGGACTCTAAAATGCTTTGAAAACCATGTGTATAAATATCTGTGAATTTTCAGTTCTTGTATCACACCATGTCTGATGAAGGGAGCTAGTACTCCTGAAAGCTTACTTATAAATATACTCAGTTAGCCTCTAAAAGGTATCGCCTGATTTCTTCACTCTTCCACTACTTTCAATGGCTAACACGGTACAACATTATACTACTATCAACTTGAAAGATACCACAATGTACCGCAAAAGAATGGAACTGAAAAACCGGCTTAAGAAACTTGCACAACTCAACAGCGACATCTTCTTCTTAACAAAATGCAAAAATGAGAGACTCATCCCAAAAGGCTTCAATTTACGTAACCCAACCCGGAACACCTACAACAGCCGATATGCAGGACAACTATGTATTCGGACATCTGAAAGGCTGCGGAACAATATGATAAAAATTTCCTATAACAACAAAAAAAGAACACAGGAGGAGATACAGGCCCTGAAATCATCACTGGCTAATGACACAGAGGAAATGAAGGCCAAACTCCACACATACTACTGGAAACTTCAGGATATGCTTATTAACAACAAAAAGAAAAAGCTCCACAGACTGAGACAAAAAGGTCTCATTACTACAACCGCAAGTACTAGCCCAGCTCAGCAAAGCTGTGTTGTGAATCTTTCCTTTTATGAGCCAAACAAACACGAAATGTCAGTTGTCTCCAAAGGTCTCTCCTGCTGCCCCTCAGCACACACTGACCATATCCAACTCTGCAATGATATGGAGGAGTTTTTCAGAAAAATGAGATTAAGGGAATATTTTTATGACAAAGACCTTCCATACAGCAGCGACTCTGAGATGGAACAGCCCATAAGGAATCCTACCAAAAAATCTACCTGGACCCCACGCCCTGGAGCTAATGCAGCACTGGATAAATATATTGACTGTTTCAGAAGCAAAGTAAAATCAGAAATCCTGGAGAAACAAAAGAAACAGGCGCATAACCTAACCCTGCAGGAACAGAAGGCTATTACTTCACTGAAAGAAAATCAGGATATAATAATAAAACCGGCTGACAAAGGGGGCGCAATAGTCATAATGAACACCTCAGATTATATCCAGGAAGCAAACAGGCAACTGTCAAATCCCATCCATTACTCCAAACTTGGAAGTGATCCCACAGAGGCCTATATGAAAGAACTAAAGAGTATGATCAAGAAGTTTCCAATCCAGATCCAGAATCAGGTAAAAGGACTTATCCCACAAGATCCCAGACCGGGCTGCTTCTATATGCTCCCAAAGATACACAAAGATGGCAACCCTGGGAGGCCTATCATTTCTGGCATTGGGACACTGACAGAAAACATCTCAGGTTGGGTGGAAAATCTCCTAAAACCCCTTGTCAGGGATACTCCAAGCTATATCCAGGATACCACTGACCTTCTTAACAAACTGAATGCCCTGGGCCCACTACCTGAGGGTACCATTTTGGCCACCATGGATGTGGAATCCCTGTATACCAACATTCCCCACAAGGATGGAATTGCAGCATGTCGGGTACACCTGGCAAAACAAAACCTCCCAACAAAACCAGTAACGCAGCTCATACAATTCATCCTCAGCCACAACCATTTTACCTTTGGAGAGGATCTATATCTACAGCGAATGGGAACTTCAATGAGGACCAGATGTGCACCCCAATATGCAAATCTCTTTATGGCAGAAATGGAAGAAACATATTTATCAACATGCGCCACCAAACCTATGATTTACCTTCGTTATATCGATGATATCCTTGTCATCTGGACTGCAGGTGAGGAGGCCCTACTTCAATTCCATAATGACTTCAATGACTTTCACCCGACCATCAACCTTAAACTTAGCTATTCAGGGAGTGAAATTCACTTTCTGGATACCACAATATACATTAAAGACCACCGGCTACTCACATCAATATACCACAAACCCACAAACAGAACGGCCTACCTGAGAAACGACAGCTTCCACCCCAAGCACACAAAACAATCTATAATCTACAGCCAGGCTATACGATACAATCGTATTTGCTCCGACAAAACAGACCTGAACAAGCACCTCCTGGATCTGAGGATGAAATTTCTCAGATTGGGATACAAACCAAAAGTGACAGACAACCAATTAAACAAAGCAGCAGCCATTAACAGAGACAGTCTGCTCACATATAGAGAGACCCAGAAAGATGCCCGAGTGCCCCTAGTTGTCACCTACAACCCACAGCTGGAGATCCTACGAAGGATTGCCAAGGAGCTCCAACCTGTACTACATAGGGATAACAGACTCAAGGACATATTTCCAGTCCCCCCTCTCCTCTCCTTTCGACAACCACCAAACCTGAGGCGCATTATCGTCCGGAGTGCCCTGAAGGCCCCAACTGAAAATGGCACCTCACCTTGCCTACATAAAAGGTGCATGACCTGCAAGCACATCCACACCGCTGACAGTGTACCTATCCCACAGTCACAACAGGTGCACAGAATTAGGGGGACATTTTCCTGCAGGTCTTCCAATTATGTGTACCTCATAATGTGTGTGCAATGTCCCACCACAGGCCTCTATGTGGGGGAAACAGGGCAGAGACTCAGTCAACGAATGAACTCACACAGATCCACCATTAATAACAGCAGAACCGATCTCCCAGTGGCCGCACATTTCTCCGGAGAAAACCACTCTATTGAAGATTTGCGGGTTGTGGTTTTAATGGGACATTTTAAGACACAGGAGAAAAGAAAAGAAATGGAGTACAAATTTATGCAAAAATTTCAAACTCTGCAATTTGGACTTAATATTCATGCCAGCTTCATGTCACACTATGTTTGAACCATGAACTGAACTCAATATTCATGCCAGCTTCAAATCACACTATGTGTGACCTGTGAGGGTCACAAATCACCTCCTGATAGCAAACAGATAACAGCAAGAATTACTGATCCCTCCGTCACGCACCACAAGTTTCCAGACTGTTTTTTTTGACCTGTTGTAAATAACTTCTCTACTTAGATTGCAATTTTTTTTTAAGGACTCAAAAATGCTTTGAAAACCATGTGTATAAAAATCTGTTAATTTTCAGTTCTTGTATCACACCATGTCTGATGAAGGGAGCTAGCTAGTACTCCTGAAAGCTTACTTAGAAGTATATGGTAGGCAGAAGCTGTTAGGATGTGTGTATGATGATATAGATGTTGTGTGAATGGAGTAATATAAGGATGGCGGACGGAATGATGTTTGATTGAGAAATGAAAATGTTGCATATAGAGAATTACCAAAGTATGGGGCTTGTGACAATTGTAAGTTATAATAAAGGTAATGGCGTAACTGTGAAATATAGTGTTGTGTAAAAATGGGTACAAAGTATTCCATGTACTGTACAAAGGTATAGAGCAGGGGTATGCAACCTTTTTTGTTCGGCGTGCCGATTTTAATAAAAAAATCAAAGATGAGGTACTCGGAGTGCCGGTCAATAATTGTAAGTCTGACGACCCCTAAACTAAAGTCATATACCACAAACCATAACGCAGAAGTTCTGCCACCAGATTCTTTAGGACACATGCGTTTACTGCTATTTCCTTGGGCGCTCCTGTACTTTCTGATTAGAAGCAATGAAAGTCCATGTGCAGCCCCCAATTAGTGGTAAATGTATGTGTCCAGGAGCACCGTATGGCAGCAGTCTTATGGTGAAAACACACTATGTATCTGGATGCAGCTATATTTGGAACTTTTTCATTCGATGTAAAACTGGTGCATTTTTGCACAAAAAAAAAAACAAAGCCTGAGTTTTCTGTGCACAAACACATCCTTAATATAGAAAACACACCGTTATACTGAATAATGTCCCATAGTGGTCCCTGCACACGGTATTATGTCCCATAGCGGCCCCTGCAACATGGTATATGTCCCATAGCGGCCTCTGCACACGGTATTATGTCCCATAGCGGTCCCTGCACACGGTATTATGTCCCATAGCGGTCCCTGCACACGGTATTATGTCCCATAGCGGTCCCTGCACACAGTATTTGTCCCATAGCTGCCTCTGCACACAGTATTTGTCCCATAGCTGCCTCTGCTCACGGCATTTGTCCCATAGCGGCCTCTGCACACGGCATTTGTCCCATAGCGGCCTCTGCACACAGTATTTGTCCCATAGCGGCCTTTGCACATGGCATTTGTCCCATAGCTGCCTCTGCACACAGTATTTGTCCCATAGCGGTCCCTGCACGTGGTATTATGTCCCATAGCGGCCTCTGCACACAGTATTTGTCCCATAGCTGCCTCTGCACACAGTATTTGTCCCATAGCGGCCTCTGCACACGGCATTTGTCCCATAGCTGCCTCTGCACACAGTATTTGTCCCATAGCGGTCTCTGCACACGGTATTATGTCCCATAGCGGCCTCTGCACACAGTATTTGTCCCATAGCTGCCTCTGCACACGGTATGATGTCCCATAGCGGTCCCTGCACACGGTATTATGTCCCATAGCGGCCTCTGCACACAGTATTTGTCCCATAGCTGCCTCTGCACACAGTATTTGTCCCATAGCGGCCTCTGCACACGATATTTGTCCCATAGCGACCCCTGCACACAGCATTATGTCCCATAACGGCCCCTACACACGGTATATGTCCCATAGCAGCCCCTGCACACGGTATATGTCCCATAGCGGCCCCTGCACACGGTATTATGCTCCATAGTGGCCCCTGCACACGGTATTATGCTCTATAGTGGCCCCTGCATACAGTATTATGCTCTATAGTGGCCCCTGCACACTCACTAGCTATTATTATACTGTGGGGTCTCTTCAGACCACAAAGTATAATAAGTGGAGGGCAAAACAATGTACTCACCATTCCATGCTCCGCAGCTGCTCTGCATCTTCGGGCTCTTCTGCCTGTAGCCAGCGACCGCTCATTGAGTCTCAGGGGTCACGTCGCGTCATTATGCGTAATGACGTCAGACGCAGACGCGACTCCTGTCAGCTGACTTCAGGCAGAAGCGCCTGAAGAGTACACAGCGGCTGCGGAGCGTGGAATAGTGAGTAACATTGTTTTTTATATTTGATCACCTCCCTGGGGGCTCCGCTTATTATACTCGGGGGTCTGAAGAAAACCCACAGTATAATAATAGCAGTTTCGTTTCGGCCGTGTTTGTTCCGATCGAAACTGCTGGGTGAGGACTCCACTGCCGTGCCAGGGGAATAAGCCTCGCGTGCCAAGAGTGGCACGCGTGCCAGAGGTTTTCCGACCCCTGGTATAGAGTATACCAGGAGTACGATAGATGTGTGGATGAGAAAATGACTGGGTGTATATGTATGTGTAATCCTATGTGGTGGATAATGGGTATACAAAGTTGAGAAATTTGATAGTGTAAGGGTTGAAAAAGAATAAATATATATAATATGGGTGTGTATATTAGTGGGTAATGGAAAAGGAAGAAATAAGTGGAGTGTCATAAAGATATTAGATACATAATGGATGAAGCATACAGTATATGACAGGGATAGGCAACCTTTTTTGTGAGGTGTGCTGGTTTTAATTAAAAAATCAAAGATGAGGTATTCAGAGTGCCGGTCAGTAATTGTAAGTCTGACGACCCCTAAACTAAAGTCACATACCACAAACCATAACACAGAAGTGCTGCCACCAGATACTTTAGGACGCATGCGTTTACTGCTATTCCTGGAACACACCTGTACTTTTCCTTTAGAAGTAATGAAAGTACATGTACATCCCACAATTAGTGGTAAATGTATGTGTCCAGGAGCACCATATGGCGGCATCCTTATGGTGGAAACACACTATGTATCTGGATGCAGCTATATTCTTAGGCCACTTAGGGAACTTTTACTTTGATGTAAAACTTTACTTTACTTTACTTTGATGTAAAATTGCATTCACATGGTGCAAAAAAAAAAAAAAAAATCCTGCGTTTTCTGTGCAAAAACACACCGTTATAATGAATAATGTCCCATAGCAGCCCCTGCACACAGTATTATGTCCCATAGCAGCGGCCTCTGCACACGGTATTATATCTCATAGCGGCCTATGCACACGGTATTATGTACCATAGCGGCCCCTGCACACAGTATTATATCCCTTGGTGGCTCCTGCACACGGTATTATGTCCCACAGCCATAGCAGCCCCTGCACACGGTATTATGTCTCACAGTGGCCCCTGCACACGGTATTATGTCTCACAGTGGCCCTTGCACACGGTATTATGTCTCACAGCGTCCCCTCCACACAGTATTAAGTCCCATAGCGGCCCCTGCACACGGTATTATGTCCCATTGCGGCCCCTCCAAACAGTATAATATTCCAACTTTTATAATAATACAATTTTCGCCAATAGCTATTATTATACTGTGGGATCTCTTCAGACCCCAGAGTATAATAAGTGGAGGGCCAAGAGAGGTGACAAACATGAAAAACAATGTTACTCACCTTCCCTGTGCTCCGCAGCGGCTCTGTTCTCTTCGGCACTTCTGCCTGAAGTCAACGACTGCTGATTGGGCAATAGATCTAATGCAATGACAAGCCTGGAAGCCTTCAATAGGCTCCCGGCTGTCAGGGCAACCGATCACTGTCCTCTGGTGATGTTCAGGAGGGCGGCGATCGGTGAAAAATGGCTCCGTTGGCACCTGTGCAGTTTAGACGCCGCGGTCCTGTTTGACCGCAACATCTAAAGGGTTAACAGCCGCGATCAGCGCAGACACCGATCGCTGCTGTTAGCAGCGGGTCCTGGCTGTATTACACAGCCGGCATCCGCCCTGTATGGAGAGAGCTTCATGTGCCCTGTATGGACACCCCTTCACACCCAATCATGTACATGTATGTGATTTAGGGTTAAGGCAGAGGCGTAGCTAGAGGGGGGGGCAGAGGGGGCGGCTGCCCCGAGCCCACTGACTTTTTGGGGCCCATCCCGGGGCCGCCATTAATACATCCTTTATTTCTAACTGGATCGGTGTCTGCAGACACCGATTGATCTAGTTAAAACGTATCCTGCAACTTCACAGTATTGTAAACCGCAAGCTACATGAGGCTTGCGGTTTACAAGTCCCCGAGACCACAGACCGATGTCTTCTTCTCACATGGGCGGAGCGATGACATCACAACATCGCGCCGCCTGAGCTCAGACACAGACGTCCTGTGACAATTTCCCTAAACATACAGCCAGAGCTACAGTGGAATGGTTTAGATCAAAGAATATTCATGTGTTAGAAAGGCCCAGTCAAAGTCCAGAACTTAAAACCATTGAACATCTGTGGCAAGACATGAGAATTGCTGTTCACAGACTCTCTCCATCCAATCTGGCTGAGCTTCAGCTATTTTGCAAAGAAGAATGGGCAAAAATCTCAGTCTATAGATGTGCAAAGCTGGTAGAGACATACCCCAAACAACTTGCAGCTGTAACTGCAGCGAAATGTGGCTCTACAAAGTTTTGATATAGGGGGCTGAATACTTTTGCAGATTCGCAGGTCTCAGATTTTTATTACATTAAAATTTTGAAAACCATGTATCATTTTCATTCCACTTCACAATTATCTGCTACTTTGTGTTGGTCTGTCACTTAAAAGCTCAATAAAATACATATAAGTTTGTGGTTGTAAGGTGACAAAATGTGAAAAAGTTCAAGGGGTACGAATACTTTTGCAAGGCACTGTAAGGGGCCATTAGGTGGCATCATTTATATTAGGAGGCATTATGAACATAAGGGGGTGGTCATTAATATAAGGAGCCATTAGAGGTGCAGTATTTATGTCAGGGGGAATCAGGGGCATAATATGAGGGTCAATTAATTTAATGAAAGTGGCACTTGGGCTTTATTAAGTCTAAGGCCCCACGTAGCGGGCTGCAGCAAAAAAAGCGCCACAGTAAAAACATAGTGGTAACATTGTGGTTTTTCCCGTAGCGCTTTTCACAGAAGGTCCACAGAGGTTTCCCCTGTGAACTTTCTGTTTTCAATACACCTATATGGAAACCGCCGGTGTTTCCATAGTTATAATTGACATGCTGCAATTTCCAAAATCGCAACGGCTTTGGAAATCGCAGTGCGTCTGCTGCACGTATTTTTCCACAATGTGTTTGATTGGGATTTGCTAGAATGCCATGGTTTTTTTCTGTGGGTTTTCGCCACATGGGGCCCCATCCCATCCCCACTTTGCAGTAAAATACACGCAACGGATACGCTGCAATTTCCAAAATAGTCGCAGTTTTGGAAATTGCAGCATGTCAATTATACCTACGGAAACGCTAGCGCTTTCCCTATAGATATAAATGAAGCAGAAAGTCTGCAGAGGAAACCTCTGCAAACATTATGTGCAAAGTGCTGCAGGAAGAACCGCGATGCGTCGCCGCCGCAGTTTTTCCCACAGCTGTTTTTTGCTGCGGTACGCCACATAGGGCCTTATCCTTAAGGCGTTTTCCAGCTCATTTTTATTGATGATCTATCTTCAGAATAAATCATCAATAAGAGATAAGTGATTCCCCACTGATCAGCTGTAAGAAGGGGCTATGGTGCCTATTTATATCATACGCTGTCTGTTTATAGTGACCGTGTGATGTAATTACAGCCTTGTCACATAGACGTGTATAGGACAAGGCTGTAGTTACATTACTTGGCCGCTATGAAAAGAATGATACTATGTAAACAGAGAAGGTGTCACGGCACTTACACAGGTACCACGGTTCATTCAAACAGCTGATCCTCGGGGTCCCGGGTATTGGAACCCCAATAATTTTTTTTCCCAGTTTTTTTTTTTTTCTTTCTTTTTAATTAGGAAACACCTGGGACATTATTAATAAGGGGAACTATTTAAAGGGGTGCACAGGGAAGTTATTAATTTAAAGATGCACTTGGGGGTATTATTCATTATGGGGGGTATGTTATATATTTTATAATTGGGGTAGCAGCAGGATGGGGGCTTTGTGTAGGTGAGGACAATATGGGTCAGGTGTCTGGAAAAGTAAGGAGCCAAAGATGTCTGTGTTGCAAACTTTACAGAGACTGGAAGAAGTGGTCATGGCCATCCAGATAAAAGAGACGGGGAATGTGAACGATTAGTCAGAGACGTCACTGGTAAGTCACTAAATGTTACTGCACTGTATTCACCGAAATCGTCTGCAGAGCTCTGTGTAGAGCCGCTATGTACTACTATACGCTCACCGTATACTCACAGTATCGGTATACGAACATGTCCAAGTTGGGGGCCCACATGGACATGTTCGCCCCCCTGTGGTGAATCCCTAGCTACGCCTCTGGGTTCAGGGGTTAATCCACCAGATTGAGAACACATAGGTTCACTCAAAAATAAATGTATATGAGAGCGTATATGTATATGAAATGTAAATAGGGTGGCACAGTGGCTAGCCTTGCAGAGCTGGAGTCCTGGGTACAAATCCTTCCAAGGACAACATCTGCAAGGAGTTTGTATGTTCTTCCTGTGTTTGTTTGGGTTACTCTGATTTCCTCCCACACTCCAAAGACATAGGGAATGTAGATTGTGAGTCCTATATGGGACAGTGACTGACAATGTATGTAAAGCGCTGCAGGATATGATGGTGCTATACAAGTAAGCATAATATAAATAAATAAGAGAACCTGTGTAGATATGATAATCTCCCACAATGAGGTAAAGAGGGGATGAAACTATTATGACTCCAAATCCCCTAAATCATGATTAGCTCAGAGGCAGATAAAACATTAGATTATATATCACTGCTTCAAGGTGTAAATTACAGGGAGGCATGCCGAACAATAGCAATAACAGTAGCAGCAATAGCAGTAGAAAATGCACTCCCAATTTGCTAAGTTTCTCCTGACTACGGCAATATTCCACATGTGGATGTAAACTGATGTACGGGCACACAGTGGGACTCAGAAGGGATAAAATGCTATTTGTAGGTCAGAATTCCCATAAATAGTTTTCAGGCACCATGTCCCATTTAAGATAAGATAAAATAAGATAATCCTTTAATAGTCCCACCATGGGGAAATTCAGTGTGTTACAGCAGCATAGATAATACAAATACAAAAAAGCTCCAAGGTAGAGGCATTACAGTGACAGTAGGCACAGATAAAAAGGTAAAGGTAAAAAAGTAGTAGAAGGGATATCACAACTTAAGATCTTTCAGTTCTCTGTATGAAATGATCTCTGCTTAGGTCAGTGTTGGTTGTACAGCCTAACCGCAGCGGGGAGGAAAGACTTCCGCTAGTGCTCCTTCTCACACTTAGGGTGAAGCAGTTGGTCACTGACCGTACTACCCAGTGCTATCATGGTCTCATTCATGGGATGGGAGTTATTCTCCAGCATGGAGCTCACCACGGGCAGTATACTTCTGTCACCCACCGCCTGCACTGGGTCCAGGGGGCTCCTCAGGACACAGCTGGCCCTTCTAATCACCTTGTTGTCTATTCCTATCCCTGGTTGATATGCTACTCCCCCAGAAGGCCACTCCGAAGAAGATGGCTGATGCCACTACAGTTGAAAAAGGCCCTAAGAAGTGCCCCTGGACTCCAAAGGCTCTCAGCCTCCTAAGCAGGTAGAGCCTGCTGTGCCCCTTTCTGTACAGTGCATCCAAGTGATCTGCCCAGTCCAGCTTATAATTGAGTAGCTCACCCAGGTACTTATAGGTGTTGACTATCTCATTGCCCGTTCCCTGGATGTCCACTGGTTTTGGAGGATATCTGCGCTTGCGAAAATCCACCACCATCTCCTTGGTCTTCCCAGCATTAATCCTAAAGTGATTCCGCTGGCACCAATCCACAAGATCCCGGTTCAATTCTCTGTACTCCGTCATCTTCATCTGTGATGAGGCCGACTATTGCAGAGTCATCTGAGTACTTCTGTAATTAGCAGCTAGATGAGTTGCACCTAAAGTCAGCAGTGTACAGTGTGAAGAAGAAAGGGGCAAGAACTGTACCTTGAGGTGCCCCCGTATTACAGATCACGGTGTCTGACACACAGTCCCGGGCTCTCACATACTGAGGTTGGTTTGTGAGGTAGTCTAAGATCCAGTTGGAGAGGTGGAGATCATTATTCTCCCAGTGTTCCCTGGTTTCTCCAGGTGAGAAAGAGCCCTGTGTAGAAGATGGATGATGGCATCATCCACCCCAATGCCCGGCCGATAGGCAAACTGGAGAGGGTCCATAGCTGAGCTCACTAGAGGGCAGAGATGTGTGAGAACCAATCTCTCTAAGACCTTCATCAAGTGGGATGTCAATGCTACAGGTCTGTAGCCGTTAAGGTCCATCGGATGAGGTGTCTTTGGAACTGGTACCACGCAAGATGATTTCCACAGTTGTGGTACCATTCCCAGCTTCAGGCTCATATTGAACATATATGTAATAATACCACACAGCTGGCACCCGCAGGTCTTAATTAGCCTTGCACTGATGCCATCTGGCCCTGCAGCCTTCCCAGTTCCTTTGTCACTTGGGCACGTGTGAATATCAGACTGTAGCCAGATGACTGATTGCTAGATTTACTGATCTGGAGGTGAGAACTAACAACAGCAGGTGAGGTCAGTGTGGGAGAGAGGATTGAATGACATGCTGGGGTGGGAGGAGCTGATGTGTGATCAAATGTATTGAAGAATAGATTTAGTTCGTTAAGCCACTTTGTATCTTCTTCTACATTGGAGACAGGTTGTCTGTGCCCAGATATTGACTTAAGACTTTTCCAGACCTCACTAATCTTTTTGTGTGCCATTTTCTGTTCCATCTTTTCCTTATAATTGGCTTTCCCCTGATGGGTTTGTCGCCTCAGCTCCTTTTGCACATCTCTCAGCCTTAACTTGTCTCCTGATCTAAATAACATCTTCTTCTCTTTGAGAAGAGCCTTTATATCAGGGTTAATCTATGGTTTGTTGTTAGAGAAGCACCTCACCACTTTTGTGGGTACCGTGTTGTCCACACAAAAATTAATGTAGTCCGTTACGCAGTGTGTGAGACCTTCCATGTCCCCCCCATAGGAATCCTGCAGCTCTTCCCATGCAGTTGTGTCAAAGCAATCCCTCAGAGCCTCATCACTCTCCTCGGAGCATATCCTCACTGTGCGGGTGACAGCTGCTTCTCTAATTACAAGTGGCTTGTACACAGGTTGAAGATGCACCAGGTTGTGATCCAATCTTCCCAGGGGCGGTAGGGCCCCTGGAAAGAACCAGAACAGTGAAAACTCACAAATAATGACCTCAGATTGAAAACTAGACCCCTTAAGAAATTTATCAAGGGGTATAGAGAACATTTGGACCCCACAGGTTAATTTATTTTCCAGAAATTGATGGACAACAAAGGTTGAAAGGTAAATCTGTGCAGAGTACGTCACAGTATAAGAAGGTGATATACCATGGAAAATATATGTAACCCCTGCTGTTAACCTGCCAGACTATAGCAGGCTTACCAGGGGGTTGAAAATTGCAATCTTGGGTACAGAAACTATTACAGCAATTCATATGTGAGTGAAATCCTGCCATAAACAGTCTATAAAGAAAAAGAACTTTATTTGCAAGCTGTCCACTTGGAATAAACTAGCAGGGAACTGAACTACATGTCCCATCAGCCCTATGAAGCAGAGGGAGCAAGGAGCCTGGCAGGAGGCAGAAGGAGGAGGAGACTGAAATGGCAGAGCTGTGTGGAGGAGTGGGGTATAAAGAAGGGGGAATCCTCTATCTGATCTTGGAGTAGATTCTGAGAGACTGTGTCATCATATCTGAGGGAGAAAGAGGGGGGAAAAAAGAGACCCCTCAATTTCACTTGAAGCCGAGAGAGAAAGAGAGAGAGAGAGAGAGAGAGAGAGGAACAAGAGCAAGTCAGCAGTGGTGAACCTAGCCTCTTTGCTGCCTGAGGTGAGCTATAGAAAGATGCCCCCTCCCGCAACAATAAACATACACAAACTTTTGAAACAGTTTTTAAGAATTCTTCTTTCTGCATTACTTCAGTATCAGAAATCAACAACACAGCATTAACAATGAAAGTAACTTCTTCTGCTTGGTAGATGGACGAGCCCACATGGCTCCCATTCTCTATAATAGGAGCGCCGCAGGTAGCTGAGTACTGTACTTCAGGTATCGTCGGCACTCCCATCAAAGTTGAATGAGAGCCACACGGGTTTGTCCATCCATCAAGTATATTCAGTCTGGCTGTGGTCAGGCTGAATTCCCACCCAGTGGGGGAAAAAACCCAATTCTCAGGCTCAGTGGGGGTCTCAGCAGACAGATCTCCATCAATCAGGTATTTATCCTCTACCATTTAGGTGAATACAGGGCAGTAACATTTTGTGACTTACAGGTGACTAATCCTTCACATTTCCCTTCTCTTCCCTTTGGACTGCCATGACCACTTCTTCCAGCTGTGCATCCAACCCACATTGTCCTCACCTACACAAAGCCCCCGTCCTGCTGCTACCCCCGATTATAAAATATATGATATAACCCCCAAGTACATCTTTATGTTAATAATGTCCGTGTGTACCCTGTATAAATAGTGCCCCTTATTAATAATGCCCCAGGTGTTAACTAATTAAAAGGTTATCCAGGACATTAATAAACTAATCAGTGGGGCTCAAAAACCCAGGACCCCTACTGATCAGCTGTGTGAATGAACCGTGGTACCTGTGTAAGCGACATGACCGCTTCTCTGTTTACATAGTGTCATTCATCTCATAGCGGCCATGTAATGTAACTACAGCCTCGTCCTATGCATATCTATGTGACAAAGCTGTAATTACATCACACGGTCACTATAAATAGACAGCATGTGATATAAACAGGCACCATAGCTCCTTCATACAGCTGATCAATAAAAATGAGCTGGAAAGCCCCTTTAATAAAGCCCAAGTGCCACCTTAAAGGGGTTGTCCAGGATAACCACTTTTTTAATATGAGGCTTGGGAAGGTTCTCCAGTGTCTTCCAGCACGTTCCAGTCCTGCTGCTTTGGTGTTTTCTTCCCCACAGCACTGTGACGTCCCGTGTCAGCGACCTCAGCGGTCATGTGCGGCGCGGACTTCTGCCAGAAGAAAACACCAGAGCAACAGAACCAGACTGTGGTGGGAGACATCGGAGCACAAGGGACAGGTGAGTAAGGTTTTTTTTTTTTTTTTTAATACAGTATTACACAGTATTATGCCCCGCAGCGGCCCCTGCACACGGTATTATGCCCCGCAGCGGCCACTGCACACAGTATTATGCCCCACAGCGACCCCTGCACACAGTATTATGCCCCATAGTGGTCCATGCACACGGTATTATGCTCCATAGTCGCCCCTGCACATGATATTATACTCCATTGTGGCCCCTGCACACGGTATTATGCCCCATAGTAACCCACCCATGAACTATTATTATACTCTGGGGTCTTTTCAGTAGCATTTGATGGGGTTCGCGGGCCCGCGGCTTCACTTACAGATCCCTGCTCACAGCCACTTCTGCGTCCCATAGCAGAAAGGGAAGCGGGGGCGGCCACAAGCAGCAGCAGGGATCGATAAGTAAATAGGCTGTTTCCTGCCGGCCTGTCCTGGGCTGGTTTATGTTAGATTGACAGTAAAAAATGCTGCCACCCAGACAGTGACGGACAGTGCCGCCTGAGGCGGCCTCTTCATTTCGCCTCATTAGAGGTGTGCCCCTGCAAGTCAGGCTCCAACAGTTTCCTCTGAGGTACAGTGAGAAAGCACACTCACAATTTTACCTAAGGTAACCCCAGAGATAGAGCCTCCTCCATTTTGTTTTTTGAGACACTTGCTATTAAGCCACAGAGATCTCCCCTCAGAGGTGAAAAGACTAACCAGCTCTAACCAGAGCTAATATAACAGTGAGTTAAACACTAAGAGGAGAAGTTACTTGCTGGACATCTGAATTGTTCTATATGTGTGAACAACTTTCAGAGCAAAGCTTTGCTATCACAGTTTTTCATTAACATATCACATTAAGGAGGACATTGCAACTGGTTAATCCTGTTATGACTGAAGACCCACTCCTAAGAGGACATTTTTTTCCCTCTCTCCTGAACTCCTTTAGGTTTTCTAAAAATGCCTCCTGGCCAGTGATTGGCGCTTGTGAAAAGTGTTAATTTGTGTATCTTGTACTGCCATTCTGAGAATTAGAAAAAGCCATAGTGTTAATGGGCGCCTGTGTGTAAGTTGAAGCATCTAAACTCTGAATTTAACAAATTGTTTCTTGCATACCTAGTCTCCTATAGTTTAACATTGCCCTAATAGAGTCTAAACAGATGCAAGTTCTAAACTTGTAACAAGGCCATTTACTGATGTCTTACTGTATGCCAAGCTGAAAGTCATTCGTCATAGGGCCTTGTTGTCTACAGTCTGGCTTGGAGGTAAGGGTACTGATACCACGCAGAGGGACAGGGGTGCTGCTGCTGCCATGAATTGTGGTCAGTACAAGGACATCGCTCTTGTCCTTATACTTGACCAACAGCATATTCTCATTGTAGCCTGTCCTATTCTCACCACTTTGGAGGCGCTGTGCAACCTTTGCCCTAGGGAGGTCTTTCTGATATCTGCGCACTGTCACACAAGCTACAGTTCCTGAGGCACCTAAAGAGTGAGATGCTGGTGTAGAAGTTATCCACATAAAGGTGATAACCAGTGGCATAAATACCGCAGTTGCAGTGGTAGCGGCTGCAACAGGGCCCGGGACATTAGGGGCCCGGCGGGCCCCTGATGTTTATTTTTTTAACAGGCCATTACCTGCTGGTGTAACACCAGCAGGTAACGGGCCCTATTTACTTAGCGATCCCTGCTCCTGCTCACGGCCGCCTGTGCTTCCCCTTCTGCGGAGGGGGCTGTGAGCAGGACGGGTAAGGCCACGGGCCGCGAACCCCACAAACACTGTTATCATTATACTCTGGGGTCTTTTTAGACCCCAGAGTATACTGTTTCTAGGCCCAGGGGAGGTAAGGGAACATAAAAAACACTTTTACTTACCTCTTCTGCACTCCAGCAGGCTTCAGGCCTAATTGGTGATGTCCCAGATGTCGGTGGGCCAGACCGACGTCATTATGCATCGCCTTGGGGCTCAGCCATTCCTAGTTACATCACTGGTGATAACTCTGATCCAGCAGTGGGTGCAGCAAATCCCACATTCTTTCCCCACTAACTCCTAGGATTGGGGGCATTCTGGGGGCTCAATTCTTGTGTCCCTTCCCTCATAAATCCTAAACTTGTAGGCATACCCTGAGCTGATCTCGCACAGTTTGTTTCTTTTAATGCCGCACCGTGCACTTTTACTGGGCAAGTATTGGCAGCATTTCAGAAACTGATCAGAGACTCATCCATAGAAATGTTCTGAACAGGGATGTATGACGCTGCAAATTTGGCAATAAAGTGGTCAGTGAGTGGCCTGACTTTGAATAGGCTGTCAGAGTTGGGGGCATCTGGGGGTGGGCACTGTGCATTATCATTATAATACAGAAATTTGAGGATCACTTTAAAGTGTGTCATGGATTGAAGTGTTGTACGTCTATACTCCAATGCTGTCTAATTTTGTTTTTTTTAATATGCCCATATGCAGAACAAGACTCCAGAAAATCTTCATCTCTGCTGCATTTACTGGGCTCCACCTCAGGGGACTAGCAAATGAAGAGGCGGCATTTTGTTCTATTAATTGTTGGGCATGCAATTTGTTTGGGTCACCATAAAATCTATAAACTCATCAGAGAAAAAGACTTTGAAAAATTAAATTTCTCTAAAGCCTTCAGTCTCAATTTGTATTCCTGACCTGCCCCAAAACTCAGGAAGCTGAGACTCATAATTTTCTGGGGTTGGGGTCCACATTTGTTCTGCAGTTTTGGAAGCTACCGAAGCTACCTCAGCAATAGTTCTGGGATGCCTCCTTTGGGGTTGCTCATCACTGGATGACGAGGAGAAGGAAGAGGAAAAATAAAGGAAAGGGGCATTTTCTTCTTCTCCCTCGCTGGTTGTATCAGTATAAGAGGCCAGTAAGGCATATGTCTCTTCTGTTGAATACCTTCTTTGGGACGCTTGGGAACTTTGGAACATTTTGTGTATGTGTTGTGTTTTTACATGTTGTGACAATTGGGGGTGGTTTAGCATCAAAGGTAGCAGCTTCCTGGACTTAACAGAGGTGTTTGTGGTGCTGGGTGCCAAATAAACAGCATATCAGGTAATGGCAATCCAAAAGAAATGGCTTTATTCAGCTTGTAAGTGATAACAGGAACAAACATAACAAAACAGACTAGCCATTCACTTCTTGAACCCTGACTAATCTTCTGAGGGCAAGATGCTTCTTCTTAGCAGTCTGGCTCACACTGATCTTAACCAAGTCCCTTCTGGAATCCAGTCCTCTTGGGACAGACCACCTGTCCATCTCCAACTGGTCCACAGTCCACCTGCTCCCTGCGGGTGACCAGCAGCACTCTCCTGCTGTGTGCACTCTCTCTGGAGTTGGGCCCCCAGGTATGGGTGTGGTCAAGGTCTCTGTCAACCCTGTTTTTGGGTTGCTCTCCAGCGCACTCTAGGTTCACACCCTCACAATGTGTATATAAACTTTATTTACTGAAACTTTATTAATTTGGGGTGTATGTTATGCTTCAACACATGTATATAAGTAAAAATATAACCAGAAAAAAGAGAGATACAAAAGAAGGCCCTGTCCTAAAAGATACCTAAAATTTTTCTATATATACAGTGGGGAAAACACTTTTTTTCCCCACTGTATAGAGACTCATATCTATATTTATAGCAATTCTAACTAAATCAAACTAAAATTGAGAGTATTAGAAAAGAAAAAAAAACTGCGGCTAAAAATTGAGCAAGTGCCGGTCAGAAATGTATATCACTGACCACCGCTCAGCGCCGCAGGACACACACAAGAAGACGCAAAAATAAACCCCCCAAAAAGGGGCTGGTGGTATTTAGGGGGCTTATTCCCTAATCAGCGGCCAGCAGAGGGTGGGGTGACAATAAAAAATAAAATTAGTAGTTCAGGGAAGGTGGAAAAAGGGATGGAGGGAGGCAAGGATGGAGGGAGATGCCTGAAGGCACAACTCGATCTGCCAGGAACTCCAGAGGAACGCACAGTAAATATAGCTCACAATAACAGCACAAGTACTGCTCTGCTTGCAATCCCAGAGGGAGTGATATGAGCAGGGCAGTAAGCGTTGGTTTAAACTTCCCATCTTGGCTGCAATTGGTCAGTCTGCACAGACTGACCAATTGTTGCGATCTGATGGGTGGCTCCTTGCACGTCCCTCAACAGTGATTAGTGGTATGTATAACACCAATCACTGCCGGTTTTTGAGTAACCTTTGGATCTGTGCCGGCAAGCTGCTATTGGCTGATCAGATTTTCAAAATTCCCTCCCCCCCAGTCATAGTGACTGGATTGTCTGCTGTCATAGATAGGAGTAATCCTAAAGTGATCCCTGAGTCTGGGGACACAATGAACCCCGACCGTTGCGCTGTTCTATTACGGCGTGTTGCCGTAAGACCCAGACAGCTGCGCCCTAATAGTATGGCGCTCATTGCCTAGGGGTTAAATATATTAAAGGGATAAATAAAGTTCAGGAGAGAAGTGTTTTTTGTTTTTTTTTATAAAGACTTAACACAAGAACAAGGGGAACACAATCCAAAATTAGATGGCGGAAAGATCAGAAGCAATGCCAGAGTAGTTGAACAAACCTCTAGTAAATGTGGTTGGCAAAGCAAAGGTAAGTGAATTAAAACATGCCTGGGATACATACGTATCTATAGTTGGATTCCAAAAGAATAATCTTTTGTCATTTGTCAGGTAAATATAGCCCTTTGGATACATTTGACATGTACATTGACGCTGTATAGCACGGGTGTCAAACACAAGGCCCACGGGCCGAATCCGGCCCGCTGCCTTCTGTTATCCGGCCCGGCACTTATCTGGCCCGCAGGGGCGCATCGCTAATGAGGCGAAGTGAGTCGGCCGCCGCAGGCGGCACTGTCCGTCACTGTCTGGGGGGCGGCATTTTTTATTGTCTATTTAATGTAAACCAGCCCAGGACAGGCCGCTTAAAAAAAAAAAAAAAAAACAAAGCTGCGCGATACCTGTCCTGGGCTGGTTTACAAGACCTCTGCATGTCAGCGCAGGCAGCGATACAATGACGTCATCGCTCCTCCCACGCTGACACGCAGACGTCGCGGACAAGAAGAGGAGGAGGCGGTGGCTGCCTCAAGGCGTCAGAGGTAGGTGAGGATAAGTTTTTTTATATATATAAATAGGCCGTTGCCTGCTGGAGTATCCCCGGCACGTAACGGCCTATTTACTTATCGATCCCCGCTGCTGGTCGTGGCCGCCCCCGCTTCCCCTTCTGCTACGGGACACAGAAGCGGCTGTGCGCAGGAGCGGGGTTGGTAAGTGAGGCCGCGGCAAGCGAACCCCATCAAATGCTACTATTATTATACTCCGGGGTCTTTTCAGACCCCGGAGTATAATAATCGGAGACCCAGGGGAGGTGATAAACATAAAAACCTGTGTTACTCACCTCTCCGGCGATCCAATGTTACTCCCAGCAGGCTTCGGCCTTCTTTGGTGACGTCCCAGGCGTCACGTGAGCCAGGCCAACGTCATTATGTCGCGACGCCGGTCTGTGCGACATTGAAGAAGGCTGAAAGCAGGGAGCACACTGGAGACCAGGTAAGTAACACTGGTTTTTATGTTTGTCACCACCTGGGTCTCCGATCATTATACTCTGGGGTCTGAAAAGACCCCAGAGTATAATAATAGTTCATGGGTGGGGGGTCACTATGGGACATAATACCATGTGCAGGGGCCACTATGGAGCATAATACCGTTTGCAGGGTTAAACGGTATTTGTATTTTGCTTAATTTTTGATATATTCAGAAAAGGATGAGGATAGTATGTAACATGCCAATGTCTTAGGTTTTAACAATACATTATGTTCTTCCTGGTTGCCCTCAAAGGGCTGATTGTAACAGTAGTAATGTACAAATGTAACTACTCCTTAATAGCTCGCTTAACTGTTAAGGAGAAGTTACTTTTATACACGTGTAAAATAATCTTGGCCCTTCAAGGTACCCCGTGAGGCTGAAGTGGCCCTCGGTGAAAATGAGTTTGACACCCCTGCTGTATAGTGTGTACATAAAAGCAGAGTGCAATTTCAACAGAGTGCAACTTGTATTTCTGAAGTACATACCATTTCACAACCTTTTTCATGCCGACATATTGTGTTTATAAAAACTGCTCCATTTCTCGCTTATTTCACTGGGGGACACAGCACCATGGGTATAGACTTGGCCACTAGGAGGCTGAAAATGAAAAGCTGTCGGCTCCGCCTCTGGGCTATACCCTTCTCACAGACACTGTGCAAGTCAGTTTAAACCTAGTGTCCGTAGGAGGCAGACACGACCTGACTTAGGTCTTTCTGTCTTACATCGTTTTTATTTTTCTTTCAGGTGCAGGGAGTCTTCAGCGTGTAAGCCACACTAGTCGTACCCTCCTGCGGGCAAAAGAGTGGCTCGCCGGTCACCCAGTGCCCACTCACCACACCGGTGGCCGGAGTACCGGTGGCCCCACTCCCACGTGCGAGGTCCTACCGAGGGGGTGACCCTGCGGTGCCTGAAGATGCCAGACAGGTGAGTATTAGAAGGTGGGTGAGTATGAGAATTCCTCAATCCCCCCCTCCTCCTCTTCTGGGCCTCCTATAGGGCTCCTTTCCCTCAGCCTTCCTCCTCCTGGGGCCATGGTGAGCTTCCTTTCCGGGGGAGGGGGCACTTTAGTGAATAAGCCCCTTTTTAATCTGCCGCCCCTGGGGCTTTTCTTGCCGCTCACTGAGCGGTTCCCGTTCGAAGGGTACATTTTTCGTTTCGTTGGGGCCCCACTCCTGGACTCTGGTACCTTTTTTAGGCCTCAGCCGGACCTTCCGGAGCCTTCGGCCGGCCTCCGTGCCGGCGGTGCCCGCTGAGATTCTACTTTAGACTAGGCTGCAACTAGGTCCACCCCTTCCCCGAGCTTCCCAGGCCTCCAAACTCCACCCAGGCCTTCCTATTGGCCAGGGGGTGGTCTCCTTCCTCAGCCTAGCCCCTCAACTCGGGAAATTCGGGGGGAAAGGAAGAAGACAGAAGAAAAAAAAACAAAAAACAGAAAAATGTATTTTTATTTTTTCTGTTTTGCATCTTCTGCTGCTCTTTTCCCAGGCTATTTTTCTGCTCCTGGAGAGAGACATTAACCCTGAGGATCTTTCTCTGCGCAGCCTACTCTGTAGCAGTCAGCGACAGGACATGCTTTCGGTGGTCTGGTGGGTTAACCCCTTGGTTACCCCTATTTTCCCTTGGGCTCCTTCTCTATGTCCTCCCATATAGAGCCATCTCGGCCCTTGGCCCCGCCTCCGCTCCTGCCATGTTTTCACGTGCGCCCGCTGTATCAAATGTTTTTATGCAGCCAGCCTGAGCCCATCAGTTCTCTCTGCCTTCCAGTGCTCGCTTCGCAGCACATATACTTGGAACAATACAGAGAAGATTAGCAGGCCACTAAGCAAAATGCACACATGCAGCGTTAAAGCCTAGCTCTGCCATGCGGTCTCCTCCCACAGCTCACAGCTCCACTCCGACAGGCAGAAACCTGCCTCCTCCTGTACGGTCTGTTTCTACTGGGGACGCCTCTGACTCCGATCCGGAGTATCAGCTAGGCACATATATATCCGCTGCTATGCAGGAGCTCTGCCCTGCGGTCAGAGAGAATCTACAGATCTCAGAGGACCCGGATCCTACTTCTCCAGGAGACATCTCCTTCCACCACGGTCGCCACCATCCTCTGGCTTCCCCCAATCTTGGCGTGTGGACCATATCTTGATGGAACAATGGCTTCACTTGAACCGGCACCAGCCAACCATGTCTCCATGTGGTCGGTGCCCCTCGCGGTGGGTCCTGCGATAGTTCGGCCCTCCCAGGCTACTATCCTGCCTTTGGTAGAGGACTCCGTCTCCCTCTGTAATCCTCTGAGGATGCCCAAAGAGATGCACAACATAAAATCAGTTGTGACACCCTCCAGCGAGGGTTGACAAGGTCAGTCCGCCGAGTGCACCTATTTTCCCGAGGGTGGACTTTCCCTCTGCTGGAGCCGCTAGAGTGGCCTTCATAGCGGCTGGCTCCTCCCTGCGGCCTTCATTTGTGCCTTCTGGAATCAAGACCTGCTTTTCCTGGGCTAAACAGCTCCATAGGGTCTCTCCTGTGTTGCTCCCCCCTCCTGGGGCATGGACAAGGACATTCAGCAACTTGTCTGTTAAATCCTCTATTCCTCCAGTTTTTGGGCGACGCTTTCCTGAAGCAGCTCGTCGCTCTGCCTAGGCGGCCGCCTATGCTGTTGCATTGCGCTGTTCCTTTGGTTCCGTTCAAGGCATGCTGTACCTTCTGAAAGGTGGTTGTGGCCCGTCCCTTCCCTTGGGAATAACAGGGCTGTTTTTTTGTTTCTGCTCTGCCTAATTCATCTCTGTGGCTATGGGAGGAAATGGCTCTTTCCTCCACCAGGGGTGTCTTAGCGCCAGCTCCTCTTCCTCGTTGCAGAGGTCAGTCTTCCTGTGACTCCCGCTCCAAGTAGCCCTCTATTTTATTCCAGGTCTCTTGGCAATTTTGTTCCAAGCCTCCCTGGATTTTTCCTCATCCAAGCCCTTCTCTGTTTGAGATTTTGCCCCTCTCGAGTGAGGGTACGGTTGCGCTCCTTCCTGGAGTCCTGGCTTGCCAGCACCTCCCTCTCCTGGGTCCGAGAGGTGGTGTATTCCGGCTACTCGATCGAGTTTTCCTCCATTCTAAATGGAAATTTTTTCTCCAGGCCTCCCCACTCTGCTGTGGCAAAGCGTTATTGTTCCCATTTCAGAAAAGACGGCTCCTTCCCATCCTGGACCTGAAGAGGCTCAACAAGTTTGTCCGTATCTGCAGGTTCCACATGTAGCCCTGTGGTCGGTGGGGGCATCCCAGGATACTGGCAACTTCATGTTGCCCATCGTTTTCTGTAACGCTCTCCTTCCTGAGTTTTCCCCAGGTGATGGTGTCGTTTCCGGCCTTCCTCCATGGCAGGGGAGTTGTTGTGATTATGTACCTGGATGTCCTCCAGGTTTAAGCCTCCTCCAGGATGGACATTATGATCAGCTTGCGGATCACCTTGGGCCCCTTCGCTAATTTCGCTGGCTCATCAGCAGGAAAAAGTCCTGCCTCGTGCCTTCTCAGCGTCTGGAATTCCTGGGAATGATGCCCAATAAGCTCTCTTCACTTTTGCCTTTGAGTCCTGGGCACAATGGTCTTGGCCTTTGAGGTTCTCCCTTTGGCTCAGTTCCTCCTGGGCCCTTGCAATGGTGTTTCTGGGCTGCAGAGACTAGTCTGTGTCCAGCTCGTCTGCTTGTTTCTCCTGTCTTCCTGGGTTTGCCTGGAGCTTCTTTGTTGGCTTGCCTCTCCGGGACTCTCTCAGGGGAATTTTCCTCCCCCTCCTTTCGCAGGATGCCCCCTGATGCCAGTCCTATAGCTGAGGAGCAGTCTTCAGTGCCTTGACTGTTTGGGGCCTGCGGTCCAAGCTGAGTCCTCCTACAGATCTACCTCTGGAACTGGGGGCCATTTTCCTAGCCCTGTCTCATTGGATCTCTCTCCTCCTAGGGTGTCCAGTCAGAGTCCAGGCCGGCAACTCCACCGGGGTCGCTTACTTGGACCTTTTGGGGTGTCCCTGGTGCCTTGCGGCTTTTCTTGAGGCCTCCCACTCTCTTCTGTGGGCGGAGTGTCTCACGACCTAGCCGAGGTAAACTTCCCGGGCGAGTGGTCACTTCATCAGTAGGTCTTCCTCTGGCTGTGCTCCCAGTGGGGCGTGTCGACCTCTTCTTCTCCCTCCTGAGTCACAGGTTCCCCTGCGTGGTGGCCAGGTCCCTGGACCCTCAGCCCATCACCGCCGCCATTCTTCTGATTCCCTGGTCAGACTTCCTTCTGTACTTTTTCCCTCTTCTTCTTCAGGTTTCCAGAAGTTTTGAGTCCGAGGAGGTTCCATCTTTCCTGGTGCCTCCGAATTGGCCCCCACCAGGCCTGGTATGTGGATCTCATGTTCCTGCTCCTTGACCTCTTCCTCTGCAGGATGACCTTCTGTCTCAAGGACCACTTTTCCACTCTGCCTTTTATTATTATTATTATTGTTTATTTATATAGCACCATTAATTCCATGGTGCTTTACATTTGAGGGTTTAAATGCGGTACACAAAATATACAAAACAAATATAATATGAACAGTGACCAAACTGGCACAGTGGGATACAGGGCCCTGCCCGCAACAGCTTACAATCTATGCCTTGCCTCATCTGCATTTAACGGTGTGACTGGTGAATTATTTATTTATTATGCTTACTTGTATAGCGCCATCATATTCCACAGCGCTTTACAGACATTGACAGTCACTGTCCCATATAGGGTTCACAATCTACATATCTATTATTATTAGTATAAATTAGTGGAAGCCCAGGAAAGGTGAGTAAACATAACAAATAGTATTATTCACCTCCCCTAGGCTTCAGCGCATGTCCCCATCCTGATTACAACAGATCAGTGCTGTGCTGGTGGTTCAGAATGATGTGGCAGACTGATCTGCACCTGGGAAAGCTGGGTGTGCTAGATTTAGGTTTGGGATGAAACCAGCAGTGGGGGTAGTAATTAGAAATAGGATGAATGAAAGTGAGGAAGGGGATATACAGTGCCTTGCGAAAGTATTTGGCCCCCTTGAACTTTTCAACCTTTTGCCACATTTCAGGTTTCAAACATAAGGATATAAAATTTAAATTTTTTGGTGAAGAATCAACAACAAGTGGGACACAATTGTGAAGTGGAACGAAATTTATTGGTTAATTTAAACTTTTGTAAAAAATAAAAAACTGAAAAGTGGGGCGTGCAATATTATTCGGCCCCTTTACTTTCAGTGCAGCAAACTCACTCCAGAAGTTCAGTGAGGCTCTCTGAATGATCCAATGTTGTCCTAAATGACTGATGATGATAAATATAATCACCTGTGTGTAATCAAATCTCCGTATAAATGCACTTGCTCTGTGATAGTCTCAGGGTTCTGTTTAAAGCGCAGAGAGCATCATAAAGACCAAGGAACACACCAGGCAGGTCCGTGATACTGTTGTGGAGAAGTTTATAGCCGTATTTGGATACAAAAATATTTCCCAAACTTTAAACATCCCAAGGACCACTGTGCAAGCGATCATATTGAAATGGAAGGAGTATCAAACCACTGCAAATCTACCAAGACCCGTCCGTCCCTCTAAACTTTCATCTCAAACAAGGAGAAGACTGATCAGAGATGCAGCCAAAAGGCCCATGATCACTCTGGATGAACTGCAGAGATCTACAGCTGAGGTGGGAGAGTCTGTCCATAGGACAACAATCAGTCGTACAGTACACTGCACAAATCTGGCCTTTATGGAAGATTGGCAAGAAGAAAGCCATTTCTCAAAGATATCCATAAAAAGTCTTGTTTAAAGTTTGCCACAAGCCTCCTGGGAGACACACCAAACATGTGGAAGAAGGTGCTCTGGTCAGATGAAACCAAAATCGAAATTTTGGCCACAATGCAAAACGATATGTTTGGCGTAAAAGCAACACAGCTCATCCCCCTGAACACACCATCCCCACTGTCAAACATGGTGGTGGCAGCATCATGGTTTGGGCCTGCTTTTCTTCAGCAGGGACAGGGAAGATGGTTAAAATTGATGGGAAGATGGATGGAGCCAAATATAGGACCATTCTGGAAGAAAACCTGTTGGAGTCTGCAAAAGACCTGAGACTGGGACGGAGATTTATCTTCCAACAAGACAATGATCCCAAACATAAAGCAAAATCTACAATGGAATGGTTCACAAATAAACGTATCCAGGTGTTAGAATGGCCAAGTCAAAGTCCAGACCTGAATCCAATCGAGAATCTGTGGAAAGAGCTGAAAACTGCTGTTCACAAACGCTCTCCATCCAACCTCACTGAGCTCGAGCTGTTTTCCAAGGAAGAATGGGCAAGAATTTCAGTCTCTCAATGTGCAAAACTGATAGACATACCCCAAGCGACTTGCAGCTGTAATCACAGCAAAAGGTGGCGCTACAAAGTATTAACTAAGGGGGCCGAATAATTTGGCACGCCCCACTTTTCAGTTTTTTATTTTTTACAAAACTTTAAAATATCCAATAAATTTCGTTCCACTTCACGATTGTGTCCCACTTGTTGTTGATTCTTCACCAAAAAATTAAAATCCTTATGTTTGAAGCCTGAAATGTGGCAAAAGGTTGAAAAGTTCAAGGGGGCCAAATACTTTCGCAAGGCACTGTATATTAATTAATTAGAAGGATATATTCAGAAGATTATAAATGGAAATGGAAAAAGGGGAGGTGTATTTAAGAAACGGGGAGGGAGGAAGAGGTCAGTAATGATAAAAAGGGAGGGTAAAAGAACATATAATGGGAGGGTAAAAGAAGATACAATGAATACTGTATATATATGTTACTGCTAAAGTGTGAAAGCAGTGAATGTGCACATTACCTAGAGCCAGGGGTAGGCAACCGTTTCTGTTCAGCGTGCCGATTTTAATAAAAAAATCAAAGATGAGGTACTCGGAGTGCCGGTCAATAATTGTAAGTCTGACGACCTCTAAACTAAAGTCATATATCACAAACCATAACACAGAAGTGCTGCCACAAGATGCTTTAGGACACATGCGTTTACTGCTATTTCCTGGGACGCTCCTGTACTTTCTGATTAGAAGCAATGAAAGTACATGTACAGCCGCCAATTAGTGGTAAATGTGTCCAGGAGCACCGTATGGCGGCATCCTTATGGTGAAAACACAGTATGTATGTGGATGCAGCTATATTCTTAGGCCACTGGAACTTTTTCATTCGATGTAAAACTGGTGCATTTTTGCACAAAAAAAACCAAAGCTTGAGTTTTCTGTGCAAAAACACATCCTTAATATAGAAAACACACCGTTATACAGAATAATGTCCCATAGTGGTCCCTGCACTGGTATTATGTCCCACAGCCATAGCAATCCCTGCACACAGTATTATGTCCCATAGCGGCGCCTGCACACGGTATTATGTCCCATAGCGGCCCCTGCAACATGGTATATGTCCCATAGCGGCCTCTGCACACGGTATTATGTCCCATAGCGGCCTCTGTACACGGTATTATGTCCCATAGCGGCCTCTGTACACGGTATTTGTCCCATAGCGGTCCCTGCACACGGTATTATGTCCCATAGCGGCCCCTGTACACAGTATTTGTCCCATAGCGACCCCTGCACACAGCAATATGTCTCATAGCGGCCCCTACACACGGTATATGTCCCATAGCGGCCCCTGCACACGGTATTATGTCCCATAGTGGCCCCTGCACACGGTATATGTCCCATAGTGGCCTCAGCACACTGTGTTATCCTCCATAGTAGCCCCTGCACACGGTATAATATTCTAACTTTTACAATATTCCAATTTGTGCCACTCACTAGCTATTATTATACTGTGGGGTCTCTTCAGACCCCCCGAGTATAATAAGTGGAGGGCAAAGAGAGGTGATGAAACATAAAAAACAATGTTACTCACCATTCCACGCTCCACAGCCGCTCTGTATCTTCGGGCTCTACTGCCTGTAGTCAGCGACCGCTCATTGAGTCTCAGGGGTCGCGTCGCGTCATTATGCGTAATGACGTCTGACGCAGACGTGACACCTGAGGCCCTGTCAGCTGAATTCAGGCAGAAGCACCTGAAGAGTACAGCGCGGCTGCGGAGCGTGGAATAGTGAGTAACATTGTTTTTTATATTTGATCATCTTCCCGGGGGCTCCGCTTATTATACTCAGGGGTCTGAAGAGACCCCACAGTATAATAATAGCAGTTTCGCTTCGGACGTGTTTGGTCCGATCGAAACTGCTGGGTGAGGAGTCCGCTGCCAGGTGCAAGGGAAATAAGCCTCGCGTGCCAAGAGTGGCACGCGTGCCAGAGGTTGCCGACCCCTGACCTAGGTAATGTGCAGATTAACTGATTTGCCCCGTTAAAGTGCGGAATCAGGAGTTTTCCGCACTTTACCTAGGTAATGTGCACATTCATTGCTTGCGGATCGTTAAAGTTCAGAAGCTGGTTTCTCTCGTGTCCTGTCCCTACTCCGTCCTCCTCTCCCTCCACTGTTAAGTCTTCTTTCGCCAGCGTCTCGTCGTCGCCGGTTGTTTTTATGTGTCACAATTGCCGTCGGCTGCCCAGTGCGTAGCATAGCTAAGACTGTTTGCTTCAAAACCCATTCAACTTGAATGGATTTTGAAAGCAAACGGGCGGGTGTGCGCTTACACTCTCTGTGCCATGAAGCCGGGTTTTTTTTCAGACATGAAGGACTTTGTTTCTAACGGAAAAAAAAAACGTCTTTTCGCGGCACAGATCGCCCTAGTTAATGTGCACATTACCTAGCTAATCTGCAGACTAACTGATTTCTGCACTTTAACGGTATCATATATATACTGTATATATATATATATATATATATATATATATATACAGTACAGACCAAAAGTTTGGACACACCTTCTCATTCCAAGAGTTTTCTGTATTTTCATGACTATAAAAATTGTAGATTCACACTGAAGGCATCAAAACTATGAATTAACACATGTGGAATTATATACTTAACAAAAAAGTGTGAAACAACTGAAAATATGTCTTATATTCTAGGTTCTTCAAAGTAGCCACCTTTTGCTTTGATTACTGCTTTGCACACTCTTGGCATTCTCTTGATGAGCTTCAAGAGGTAGTCACCTGAATTGGTTTTCACTTCACAGCTGTGCCCTGTCAGGTTTAATAAGTGGGATTTCTTGCCTTATAAATGGGGTTGGGACCATCAGTTGTGTTGTTTAGAAGTCAGGTGGATACACAGCTGATAGTCCTACTGAATGGAGTGTTAGAATTTGTATTATGGCAAGAAAAAAGCAGCTAAGTAAAGAAAAACGAGTGGCCATCATTACTTTAAGAAATGAAGGTCAGTCAGTCCGAAAAATTGGGAAAACTTTGAAAGTGTCCCCAAGTGCAGTGACCAAAACCATCAAGCGCTACAAAGAAACTGGCTCACATGAGGACCGCCCCAGGAAAGGAAGACCAAGAGTCACCTCTTCTGTGGAGGATAAGTTCATCCGAGTCACCAGCCTCAGAAATTGCAGGTTAAAAACAGCTTAGATTAGAGACCAGGTCAATGCCACACAGAGTTCTAGCAGCAGACACATCTCTACAACATCTGTTAAGAGGAGACTGTGTGCAGCAGGCCTTCATGGTAAAATAGCTGCTAGGAAACCACTGCTAAGGACAAGCAACAAGCAGAAGAGACTTGTTTGGGCTAAAGAACACAAGGAATGGACATTAGACCTGTGGAAATCTGTGCTTTGGTCTGATAAGTCCAAATTTGAGATCTTTGGTTCCAACCACCGTGTCTTTGTGCGACGCAGAAAAGGTGAATGAATGGACTCATTTATTTTTCAACAGGACAATGACCCCAAACACACCTCCAGAC
This sequence comes from Leptodactylus fallax, assembly GCA_947044405.1. Classification (NCBI taxonomy): domain Eukaryota; kingdom Metazoa; phylum Chordata; class Amphibia; order Anura; family Leptodactylidae; genus Leptodactylus; species Leptodactylus fallax. Next base: position 715,358 of record CAMRHE010000191.1, read on the forward strand.
TGTGTAAGGGCTATTTGACCAAGACGGAGAGTGATGGGGTGCTACGCCAGATGACCTGGCCTCCACAGTCACCAGACCTGAACCCAATCGAGATGGTTTGGGGTGAGTTGGACCGCGGAGTGAAGGCAAAAGGGCCAATAAGTGCTAAGCATCTCTGGGAACTCCTTCAAGACTGTTGGAAGACCATTTCAGGTGACTACCTCTTGAAGCTCATCAAGAGAATGCCAAGAGTGTGCAAAGCAGTAATCAAAGCAAAAGGTGGATACTTTGAAGAACCTAGAATATAAGACATATTTTCAGTTGTTTCACACTTTTTTGTTAAGTATATAATTCCACATGTGTTAATTCATAGTTTTGATGCCTTCAGTGTGAATCTACAATTTTTATAGTCATGAAAATACAGAAAACTCTTGGAATGAGAAGGTGTGTCCAAACTTTTGGTCTGTACTGTATATATATATAGGATATACAAACTTGGAACAAAACATACAATAAAAATATAATGAATGTACAATCTAAGCAATCTAAGAACAGAAAATACAATAAAAATATAACATTATACAAATAAAATCAATCAACAAATAAATCAGAAGATGTTCTCAGATGCCTCATTGAAACCGACTGGCAGCATCATGTTTAATCTATATATCCAAAAGAATTCCCTCTTCTTTAAGAGAAACTGCTTGAACTTTCTCTCACATACTTTGGATTCAGAAGTTTCTATAATGAATCAATCATTGCACTTGAAAAAGGGATACAAATCCTGAAAGACGTTGTGCTTTTAAGGAATAAAAAGTGAACCATATATCAACCATACGTGACTGTAAGCCCTGCCTGTCTAAGTGTTTGTGTTGTCCTTTCAATTCCTGAGTTCCCCACCCAAGTTCACCGCTCTTCTTTAAGAGATCTCTGTTAGAAGTGGTAATCTAATCTATGGGTGTAATATCAAAAGCCATTGAATTCAAAGTTATGATATTTTGCAGCGTGTCTGGAAACGCTATCTTTCTGGAAAACTTTAAGAATATTCGCCTGATGTTTATTGAAGCATTCTTTAAATGCATGGTTGTGTGACCCACGTACTGTAGGCCGCATTTACATTGTATCACATAAATGACAAACGATAAGCCACATGTGAGGTGCATTTTGATAGGGAACTCTTCACTGGTGGACATGCTGGTGATTGTGGTTTGTCCATGGGTGATACTAATACAGCATTTGCATCTTGGAACGTTGCATTTAAAACTATCCTTGTGGTTGGTCTGAGAAGGGTTTGTGACAGGGTCTTTTGGTTCCCTGAGTTTGTTAGGAGCTATTAAATTCTTTAAGGTTTTTGCACGTCTGAATGTTACGTTTGGAGTTTTAGGTAGTGTTTTATTAAGGAAGGGTTCATTAATTAGTATGGGCCAATGTTTGGAAAGTATAGATTTGATCTGTTGGTGTCTGTAATTGTAGGTAGTTTAACTGGTGAGTTTTTTATGGATTTTATTGGAGGGTTTAATGCAATCTAATTTTGTAAGGCCTTTTGCTTTATGGTGTTCTGCTTGTATGATTCCTTTGGGATAATGCTTCTCTGAAAATCTATGTGTGATGATTTTGCATTGGTTTTCATAATCTTGATCAAGTGTGCAATTACGTCTGATCCTGCGAAAATTGGCCATACAGTACATTGTTTTTCCACTTCTTGTAATGTAAACTGGTATAATCAAGAAGACTGTAGCAGTCGACTTTTTTGAAAAATGTTTTGTTCACAATCTTAGTATCAACGTTTGTGAGTACTAAATCTAGGTATTCCATCAATATATTGGAAGTGGTGCCGGATAGGGTAATGCCCCACTCCTGCTCGTGTATTTAGATGATTGGTGAATGCAGTGAAAGATTCTTCATGTCCTTCCCATATGAATATCAGGTCATCTATATACCTTTTATAAAAAATTATATGGTTTGCCCAAGGGTTATTAGAATAAATTATGCCATTTTCAAAGCTGCCCATGAATAAATTTGCGAAACTGGGTGCAAAACGAGACCCATAGCGATCTCCCTTGTCTGAAGGAAAATGTCAGAACCAAAATGGAACACATTGCGTTCTAATATGAATCCGTTACTGTCTAAGATGAAAGTTTGTTGACATTTTGGCATTTGTGGGTCAGTGGATAGATAGCGAGAGATGGTGGAGAGGCCTTTTTCTTGTGGGATGTTGCTATATAATGCGGCTACGTCTAAGGTTGCCCAGAGGTAGGTGGGTTTCTATGGAATGGGTAACAGGTCCTTAATTAAACAAGCAGAGTCTTTGAGATAAGATGTGAGATTAATGACATATTTATGTAGCATGATGTCAATATACTGGGATAAATTGGAAGTTAGTGAGTTTATCCCGGATATTATTGGTCTGCCTGGTGGATTCGTGGGATTTTTGGCAGATGATAAAAGAGAGCCAACTGAGGGTTTTATGGTAAAAGGAAGGATTTCTCTTTTGTGGTGAGAATCCCTAGCTCTGCTGCCTTCTGGATGAGGTCTGTGTATGGAAGTATGTAGTCAGAGATAGGGTCATTAGCGAGGGGTAAATAATAAGTTGGATCTGAAAGGATTCTATGGGCCTCTGCAACATAAGTGGTTCGATCTTGTATGACAATACCACCCACTTTATAGGCCCCTGTTATGGTGATAGTATTATTGTCCATCAAGCTTTTTAGAGTTCTTTCTTTTTTAGTTAGATTATCGTTAGCGTATATAAGTAATTCATTAAGTTTCCTGAAATCAGATGAAGGCATATTGCAGAAAGTTTCGATATTACTGCCTTTATGATGAGTGGGATAGAAGCGGGACTTGGGTTTCAGATCAGAATGTCTGGGTGTGGGGGATAAGTTTGGTGTTGGTTCTAGGTCAGGAGGAGGGGATATGTGTTCACCATTTGTAATCAGAGTTTCCACTGGTGAACTGTTAGTGGATTCTAAAATAGCAAAGTGTCTCTCAAGTGTTAGTTTCCGGATGTGTTGTTGGAGGTCTATATAGAGGTCTATTTTATTGATGGATTGTTTGGGGCAAAACGATAGTCCTTTGGTCAGGAGACTCTCCTCATCCTCATTCAGGATGTAATTGGATAAATTGAAGATACCTGTATTTATTGTGTTTTGTTCCTTTTCGGACTTGGTTCTGAGTCTAGGGCATCCGTGGTTGGTTCTGATTCTTTTTCATTTTCATGAGCCGCCTCTACAGCCGATGGGGCATCTATAATGGTTGAGGCTTTGGGTGTCTGTAATTTCCTTTTTAGTCTCAAAGGGGTATAGTAATCCGAGATCTTGGTCATTATAAGATTCTCTTTTACATGATACATGGCTAGGGTGAGTAAGGGCTGATGGTAAGCCTAAAAAGACTCTGAGGTATTATTTATAGATGTGTTCATCTCTATGGAGGTGGGTAAGGTTGGGTTAGGGGGAGTAGTGGAAATAAATTTCTGTATCTGTGCAGAGGAAAGGGGAGTATTGTATATAGTGATGAGAGAGTCTTCAAGATCATTATCAGAACTGTCAATATGAGACTAGTTGGTAGGAATATTTGGTGATAGTTTTCTAGAAACCTCTTTAAAAGTGGTAGCTGGAAGTGCTAAAGAGGTTTGCTAAAGAGTACACGAAGAAACGAATTATCTTGGAATCAGCTGGGAGAAAAAAACAAGGAAAGGTAGGAGAAGAATTGCTTTTTAAAGGCCATTCCAACTTGCCATTAGCTTAAAACTGTTTTTGCAAATGATAGACTTCCTTTAACCCCTTAACGACCCAGGGCGTAATAGTACGTCCTGAGTCGCATGACGATGTATGGAGAGTGCTCAGGAGCTGAGCGCTCTCCATACACCGCGGGTGCCGGCTGTATAATACAGCCAGGACCCGCAGCTAACAGCAACGATCGGTCAAACGCGACCGCGGCGTCTAAATTGCGGAGCCACCATGGGCACCGCCATTTTTACCTCATCGCCGCCCTCCAGAACGTCATCGGAGGGCGGCGCTTGGTTGCCATGACAGCTGGGAGCCTATTGAAGGCTCCCAGGCCTGTCATTACAGTATAGCTATTAGACGATGCCAGAGGCATCGTCTAATAGCAGTGACGGCATTTTGCTATTCACTGCGATACAGTAGTATCGCAGTGAATAGTATGATCGATCAGACTCCCTAGGTTTCAAGGTCCCTAGGGAGTCTGATCATACAAGTAAAAGTAGAAAAAAAAAAAGTTTTTAAAAGTATGTAAAAATAAAAAAAAAACACAAAAGTTCAAATCACCCCCCTTTCCCTAGATCAGATATAAAAGTAAATAAACAAAAGTAAGCATAAACACTTTAGGTATCCCCGCGCTCCAAAATGCCCGAACTATTAAAATATTAATCCCATACGGTGAATGGCGTAGTGGGGAAAAAAAATCAAAATGGCCAAATAGCGTTTTTTTCAACACTTTGTCTCCTATAAAAAATTGAATAAAAAGTGATCAAACCATCAGATCTTTCCCCAAGTGGTATCAATAAAAATGTTATGTTGTCCCGCATAAAAAGACGCCTTACCCAGCTCCACACATGTAAATATGAAAAAGTTACAGGTGACACAATATGGTGACGCAAAATTTTTTTTCTATTTAGCAAAGTTTTTAATTTTTTAAAAGGTATCAAAACATTACAAATACTATATAAATTTGGTATCGCCATGTTCGTACTGACCCGCAGAATAAAGGTAACATGTCATTTTAACCACACAGTGAATGGTGTAAAAATTAAACCCATATGAATTTGGCGCAAATGCAGTTTTTCTCCAATTGCACCTCATTCTGAATTTTTTTCCAGCTTCCCAGTACATTGCACAGCATATTGAATAGTGACATTACAAAGTACAATTTGTTTCGCAAACAATAAGCCATCATGTGACTCTGTGAACTGAGAAATGAAAAAGTTATGGCTCTTGGAATGTGGGGAGGGAAAAACGAAAATGCAAAAATGAAAAATGGCCGAGTCCTTAAGGGGTTAAAGAAGGTAGATCTTGTTGTGGCTAGGGTGATGAAGTCCAATAGGGGTATGGATCTTTTTGATGGGGATTTTGATGGACATGAGTGGTACAGGACCAGGGGTGTTCTTCTCAGATGTGAACATCTTTTGTTCTCTATGGACAGGACATTTTTTATTGTTGATAGTATTGTTGTTGGTCATGGACTCGTTGGAGACTAATTTTCGCCATTATTTGTTTGGTAATCCTTGCGATCTCGCCAGAGTTTACCTGATTATATGTACATTCATTGTAATATTATATTTTTATTTTCTGTTCTTAGATTGTACATTCATTATATTTTTATTGTATGTTTTGTTCGTAGTTTGTATATCCTATATATATATTCATTGTATCTTCTTTTACCCTCCCTTTTTATCATTACTGACCTCTTCCCCCCCCCTCTCCGTTTCTTAGCTACACCCCCTTTTTTCATTTCCATTTATAATCCAGTGCTGCGGAATATGTTGGCGCTGTATAAATAAAATGTATTATTATCTTCTGAATAATTAATATATATCCCCTTCCTCACTTTCATTCATTCTATTTCTAATTACTACCCCAACCCCACCGCTGGTTTCATCCCAAACCTAAATCTAACACACACCCAGCTTTCCCAGGTGCAGATCAATCTGCCACATCATTCTAAAGCACCAGCACAGCGCTGATCTGTTGTGATCAAAGGCATGGAGGCAGCTGATTGAGCCAGGGCTCCAGCCTCCTGCTGTCTACTTGACAATACATTGTAGGAGGGATGGAGAGCACTGAGCAATGCACTGTGACTAGAGTCCCTGCACTCCAGCCCTCCCTTTCCACATACCAGCTCAGCTGACACCATGTCATGCTTCTAACAGTGTTTATCGTCCATTCACCCTCTTTTTCCTTTCTTCTCCAGTGTTATCTGTGATATTAATATTATAACTTACCAATGGTTTATTGTTTGTTTAGTATGTTTATTTGCATTTACTTGGATTCCCTGCCTAGTCAGGCAGGTGCTCGCCCTGGCACACACGGTGACCTGCCTCTCCCGCCCAACATGCAAGACGCCACGGCTGTGGGCGGGCAGTAACCCATTGTATCCGGGAGCCTAGTTTACTGAAAGAGAAAGTAAAGACAGGGGGGCGCTGTGCCTGCAAAAGTACATGGCATGCGTCTATGTGTGCAGGAGAAGAAGGAAAACAAGGAAATGGTGGAGGGAGAGCTGCCTAGTGATTACATGCTAGCCCCGGCGGCCGCTTGGGGGGCAGCGCATTGATGGGTTAAACACTGCTCGGCCGAGGAGGATGGATTACGAGTTTAAGAGCAAGCTGTCTGCAGAGCGGGAGCGGGTGGAGGATCTCTTTGAATATGAAGGTTGCAAAGTGGGTCGTGGTACCTACGGGCATGTTTACAAAGCCAAGAGGAAAGATGGGTAAGTGGCACACGGGTGGGAGGCAGGGCAGAGGGGCGTGTAAAGCGCGGCGTGTGCCCACTCGCTGTGTATACATACACATTGTCAGCACAAGTGTAGTGGAGTGTGTGCGGTACAGGAGGTGTGTGTACACACAAAACATACGTGCTGAAGGGCACATGCTCTTTGTGTGTGGGGGTACAGGCATGTATAGAGGGGAGCCGCTGTATGTTGGGGGCGGCTGCTGCTGTCAGGTTATTGATGGGGATGTTGTGCAGCTGTACTTGTGTGTTACACTGTTTTGTAGCTCGCTCCCTCCTCCTCCTCCTCCTCCTCTGCACACGCCCGGGATGCTGCTGAACTTGTTGGGGGAGGGGGGAGTCTAAGCTACAAATGTTTATGTTGGGGTAAGCCATCCTTGTGGGCCGCCTCCTCAGTCCTCCCTCCCCTTCTCCCTCCTTGAAATGCCTCCACAGCTCTGTAGTATCCGTGTGACTGCAGCCTCTCCTCAGTCCTCTCTCGTATTGGTGTGTCCCTGAAATGGAAGCTCACAGCCTCTAGTTGTGGTACACTGACACACCTGGGGATGCTATACAGTCTTGGCACTTGTACAGATTAGAGCGGTTCTTTTTGTATTTATGTCACACAACGTTTGCTGTATACGGCGTGGATTACATAACTTGTTTAGACTAGGCAGTGGTACAAATTTCCATTTATGCATTTGTCAATGGAAAATATATTGAAAAAAAAAAACAAAACCTAGTAACTTTGTAAATTACTTTTCTGGGATTGGCTTTGAGTGAGGGCATGCTGCATATACAAATGTACAGGCTTCAGAGCTACAACTTCATAGCATTCATTTATTTATATAGTGTCTTTATATTTCACACCACTTACAGAGATATTGTTGACACCATCCCAAATAGGGTTTACAGTATGTCTTTGGAGTGTGTGGGGAGAACCTACAAACTCCATGGAGATGTTGTGGATTCAAACCTAGGACTCCAGTGCTAACCACTGGGCCACTGTGCTGTCCGTAAGCTTGCATTTATTCATAGAACGAAACTTCATGAAGGAAGAAAACAAATATTTATTTCAGCGCAACTCATTTCTCACTAGACATCATCTCATGGCTCTCGTACTCGTATGCCAACATTACACCGCCGATATCTCCAGCCCTGGGGCACATACCGGGAAAGCCGGAAGTGCGCTGAATTCAGCGCGCTGTCGGCTTTCTAGCGGTATGTAAAACCGCATGTGCCTGAGGATACGAAATGTCCTCTAACACTGCTAGTTTTTTTTTTTTTTTGTTTGTTTCTCCTTTCTGAGCATGCGCAGGGAAAGTAAACGGACATAAAATAACGGACAGTAACTGATGGCTATCAGTTACTGTCCGTTATAAGTCCGTTACCCATAGACTTCAATGTTAAAAAAATAACGGACACTTGCTGTCCGTCAAGAATCCGTTTTTTTTCAAACGGACAAAAAGTCCTGCATGTAGGATTTTTTGTCCGTGAAAAAATAACGGACTTCTGACGGATTTGGTGTAAACAGACACTAACGGACACAATATAAAAACCCATTGAAATGAATGGAAATTTTAACGGATTTCTGACGGTTCAACTAGTGTCCGTTGCTAAAATCTTGTAACGGACAATAGCAACGGACACTACTGACGGACACCTACGGTAGTGTGAACGCTCCCTTAGAAGGGCGCTGCGAGGAACTCCTTCCCTGACACTTCTCTTTGTTCAGAGACTTGTACTGAGGGGGCGTTCCTCACAGCTGAGCGTCATCGCTGGGCTGTAAGGACCGCCCCCTCTCTCTGTACTGGTCTATAGCCCTGTACTGTCAGAGGGGGCGTTCCTTACTGCCCGGCGATGACACTGAGCTGTGAGGAACGCCCCCTCAGTACAGCGCTATGGACGAACAAAAAGTGGCAGGGAGGGAGTTCCTCACAGCGCCCTTCAAACAGTAAGTAAAGTAAAACATGTAACTTACACCGCCGATATCTCCAGCCCCGGGGCACATACCGGGAAAGCCGGCAGTGCACTGAATTCAGCGCGCTGTTGGCTTTCTAGTGGTATGTGACATTAAAAAACGGACACTACCTGATGCTCATCAGTTAGGGTCTGTTATGATAGGTGTCCGTTTATTTTTTTTTTAACGGACACCTTCATAACGGACTCCAACGGTAGTGTGAACCCTGCCTTAGTTACAGTCAGATAGTGGCCTCCACTGTATTTCTCAGGTAATAGGAGCAGTGGGAAACCGCAGCACAAGTGCTATTATACTAGGTTCACTGCGCCTGGGTTTCTGTTCTTCAAGTCCACTTGGGGACCCGAAGAACAGAAACCTAATCTTAAAAAGCAGTTACCCTCGGAACCTATAGACTATAATTGGATCTGTTGGGTTTCCGCCCGAAAAATGTGGAATGGGGAACTGAATCCTCAAGAGGATATCAGGCGCAAGTGTGAACCTAGCCTTACTTGAATAAGAGCTGTGCTGCACTAACAGCATGGAAGCTGCTGCAACATCTGATCTGTGCAGGGACTGGGTGGACTCCCACAGCTCACTCGATTTTGGGCTGGAAAAGGTGGTGGTTTTTTTTCAGCCCCAAATGCATTTTTCATACTGATGACCTATCCATAGGACAGGGCTGCAGTTCTGCTTCTGTTAGGACCCCCACGGATTTTAGACTGTTTGTTGACCTAGCCTGCACATAAATACTGTCAGGGCATGTCAACATGGGACATGTCTGCTGCTGATTTCTTTCAACGCCAGCATGTTAAAAAATTGCCAGAAATGGAGTGTTTGGGTTTTTTTCTTTTTGCAGCAGAATTAACTTTGAGTTTTCCACATTGCAGAAGTTGAAACCTAAAAACCCGCAGCATAAATTCCCTTGACAAACTATTGCCTGTTGGCAATAAATACCCTGTTTTCCACCTACTGTAAATGGAATTAAAGGGGTAGTCCCAGATCTGAAGATAATTGATGCTGGTGATTTATTCACAAGATAGGTCATTGTTATCTGATCGGTTGGTGTCCAACACTTGGACCCCACAACGGTCAGCTGATGTAGCCGCCTGAAGCCGTATATAAGGTATATGACTGGGGCATTGATCTAAGGTTTTATTCTGAATGTATTAATTGGAATCAGGAACAGTTCCTCTCCCTTTTCCCCAATTTTGGGACAATTGACATCCACCTTAGAAGGGGGTTAGCTTTCCTCTGGATTGTCACTTTATGGTCCTGTGCCTTTTTTTTTTTTTTTTCTTTTTTTTCTTTTCAACTTTATCAATAAAATACTGATATGTAAACAGGACCAAGTAACCTAATCTTTAGTTAAAAAAGTGCAAAAGTACAGTGCAGTACTATATGCAAAGTATAGAGTTTGTAGGTGACTGTTCTCACAGACTTTGAGTTTTGACTTTAGTAGATTCCTTGGCAGTAAACAAACCATTGAATAACAATCACAGAGTGATATGGTAACTGGGATTACAGCAATTATTTTTTTATGTCATGAACTGTGTTGCTTGATAAAGATTTATTCATTTGCTGATGCTTTATTAGCATTCTAACACTTACGTAGTATTAATCAGGTCAGCATGAAAAATCCCCTACAGCTACTTTTTCATGTTAGAGTTTTATTAGCTATATCGCCTGGGGCGGACACAGCCTGCAGAGGGTCCATGTGCGCAAAAAAAAAAAAAAGCACCTGCCACCCTCCCAAAGTTACCTGAACACGTAGGTGCATACGTGCCTATATTGCGTTATAAAACATTTAATAAATACAAATTGGGGGCAAATCTATTTTGCACTTTATTACTGGTTTACAGCAAGTACAAAAGTACTCAAGTTGTAATTATCTAAATCTGCTCAGCCCATCACAGGCCTCAGCAGTCATCTCTTCACATACAGCACTTCACAGTAGTCACATGCTATTTGTGAAGAGGTCTCCTTTGAGGCCTGTAATTGGCTGAAAAGTCACCCAACACAAATGGGATGTCACTGGTGATGTCAGGGGACCTGTATACAGACAAACAGAGCTCCTGTCACTGGAAACGGAGGCCCAAGAAGAGGTGAGTAATGGTTTGTTCTATCTATTGGTCCCTCAGAAGCATACTAAATAACAAAAAAAAAAAATGAGTCAGACAATCCATTACAGGGAGAGTTAAAGAGGACCTTTCACGTCCTCATGTGTATGCGGTTTTACATACCGCTAGAAAGCCGCCAGCGCACTCAATTCAGCGCACTGTCGGCTTTCCAGTTATGTGCCCCGGGGCTGGAGATATCGGCGGTTGTAGTTTCACCGTTCACTGTCAGAAGGGCGTTCCTGACAGTCTAGCTGGGCTGTGAGGAACGCCCCCCACCCCCCGTTCCTCACAGCTCAGCGTCATCACTGGGCTCTAAGGAACGCCACCTCTGACAGTACAGGGCTATGGACGCTATGATGACGCTGAGCTGTGAGGAACGCCCCCCCCAGTACAGGGCTATGGACGAGTACAGTCAGGGAGGGCGTTCCTCACAGCCCAGCTAGACTGTCAGGAACGCCCTTCTGATGGTGAATGGTGAAACTATGACCGCCGATATCTCCAGCCCCGGGGCACATAACGGGAAAGCTGACAGCATGTTGAATTCAGCGCGCTGGCGGCTTTCTAACGGTATGTAAAACCACATATACATGAGGATGTGAAAGGTGCTCTTTAAATTGATTAATCACCCAGCCCCAGTAGTGGGGGAGGGTGGGACTGTCTCTGTCAGCAAGGCTAGGACTACACAGCAACTTTGGCTACGACTCCTGATGTTCAACTAAAGATTGTCACCATATGACTCTATCATTAATGTAAGTGAATGGAGTTGCATTGTGACCCCAAGGGTGCTGTGATTTCTAGTCACAAAAAGATTGAACACTGATTAAATTTTTTTTTTTTTTCTGCCACTAGAAGTTTCAACACACTCAGATCATGCAGGGCGACACGGCAATGTTTGTTTGCATGAGAGGAGTTGTAGCCAAAGTTGTCATGTAGCCCTAACCTTATGAGTGATATGAAGAGTTCCCTTAAAGCACGGGTGTCAAACACAAGGCCCGCAGGCTGAATCCGGCCCGCTGCCTTCTGTTATCCGGCCCGGCACTTATCTGGCCCGCAGGGGCGCACCGCTAATGAGGCGAAGTGAGGCGGCCGCTTCAGACAGCACTGTCCGTCACTGTCTGGGGGGCGGCATTTTTTATTGTCTAGTTAATGTAAACCAGCCCAGGACAGGCCGCTTAAAAAAAAAAAAAAAAAACAAAGCTGCACGATACCTGTCCTGGGCTGGTTTACAAGACCTCTGCATGTCAGCGCAGGCGGCGATACAATGATGTCATCGCGCCTCCTACGCTGACAAGAAGAGGAGGTGGCGGCGGCTGCATCAAGGCATCAGAGGTAGGTGAGGATAAGTGTTTTTTTTTTTTTTTTTTTATATATATATATATATATATATATATATATATATATATATATAAATAGGCCGTTGCCTGCTGGAGTATCCCCGGCACGTAACGGCCTATTTACTTATCGATCCCCGCTGTATTTACTTTTCAAACCCCGGAGTATAATAATCGGAGACCCAGGGGAGGTGATAAACATAAAAACCTGTGTTACTCACCTCTCCGGCGATCCAATGTTACTCCCAGCAGTCTTCGGCCTTCTTTGGTGACATCCCAGGCGTCACGTGAGCCAGGCCAACGTCATTATGTCGCGACGCCGGTCTGTGCGACATTGAAGAAGGCCGAAAGCAGGGAGCGCACCGGAGCCCAGGTAAGTAACACTGGTTTTTATGTTTGTCACCACCTGGGTATCCGATCATTATACTCTGGGGTGTGAAAAGACCCCAGAGTATAATAATAGTTCATGGGTGGGGGGTCACTATGGGACATAATACCATGTGCAGGGGCCATTATGGCGCATAATACCGTGTGCAGGGGCCACTATGGAGCATAATACAGTGTGCTGGGGCCACTATGGAGCATAATACTTTTTGCAGGGTTAAACGGTATTTGTATTTTGCTTAATTTTTGATATATTGAGAAAAGGATGAGGATAGTATGTAACATGCCAATGTCTTAGGTTTTAACAATACATTATGTTCTTCCTGGTTGCCCTCAAAGGGCTGATTGTAACAGTAGTAATGTACAAATGTAACTACTCCTTAATAGCTCGCTTAACTGTTAAGGAGAAGTTACTTTTATACACTTGTAAAATAATCTTGGCCCTTCAAGGTACCCCGTGAGGCTGAAGTGGCCCCCGGTGAAAATGAGTTTGACACCCCTGCCTTAAAGAGTACCTGTCAAGTTGATTTGGGACACTAAACCACCCACAGGTCCTTATAGATCTGGGGTATAGTGTCCCAAATCGGCCTGTTTTTAAATCCATCCGTGCTCACAAAAAAAACCCCTTTATAATCACCTAGAAATTCCGATGACTCTCATATCTGACTCCTCTCTGGTGCTCCCGGCTTCTGTGCAGTTCTTCAGTGAAGCCGAGGACATACACCCCGGCTTAACTGTGCAAGTGCCGGAGGTATAGAGCATTTACACTGAAGCTGCATACTCCTCTGGCTTCAGTGAAGAATTGTACTGGCGCGGGGTGTACAGCGGCAGGGTAAGTATAAAGCTTTTTTTTATTTTTATTGCGGGCACAAATGGCTTTATTACAGGTCCATAAGGGCCTGTGAGTGGTTTAGTGTCTCAAATTGGCCTGGCAGGTTCCCTTAAAGAGTACCTTTCTCGCCCTCATGTATATGCTGTTTTACATACCGTTAGAAAGCCGACAGCGCGCTGAATTCAGCGCTCTGCTGGCTTTCCCGGTATGTGCCCCGGGGCTGGAGATATCGGCGGTGTAAGTTTCACGGTTTATTGTCAGAAAGGCGTTCCTGACAGTCTAGCTGCGCTGTGAGGAACGCCCTACCTGTCTGTTCTCTTTCATAGACTTGTACTGGGGGGGGGGGGGTTCCTCACAGCTGAGCGTCATCGCTGGGCTGTAAAGAACGCCCCCACTCTCTGTACTCGTCTATATCCCTGTACTGTCAGAGGGGGCGTTTCTTACTGGCCGGCGATGACGCTGAGCTGTGAGGAACGCCCCCTCCCCCAGTACAAGTCTATGAACGAGAACAGTCAGGGAGAGCGTTCCTCACAGCGCAGCTAGACTGTCAGGAATGCCTTTCTGACAGTAAACCGTGGAGCTTACACCGCCGATATATCCAGCCTCGGGGCACATACCGGGAAAGCCGGCAGTGTGCTGAATTAAGCGCACTATCGGCTTTCTAGCGGTATGTAAAACCGCATGTGCCCGAGGACATGAAAGGTCCTCTTTAAATAACTTTAAATTGTGGTGAATAGGGAAGGGCGGAAGCATGCCATAGTGTTGGACACCTTCCCCTCAAGGGACAACCCTGTGACTTGGGGGGGTGGAGGGGTGATACCCACAACATATTCAGTGCTTGAATTGGGTTGAGCCTGGGCCCTTTGACACCACACATAACATTGCGAGATAATAACTTCAAAGCTACACACATCTTTCTCTATAGACAGACCACTACTTTGATGTCTCTTGTCTGCAAGGGACTCCAGTGTTTAGACCCAGTCCGTTTTTCTTTGCTGCATGACAAGTGAGTGCATTGCACACAGTATGAGCCAAACACGCCATAGACAGGATTGTGCTTGTGCTGGGTGCAGTCACCAAGTTGGGGGCAGAGCAAAAAGACTACTAACAATGACTTGCTGAAGCTCAGCAGCTTCAGCCAATATGTGATCTGATTAAATTCAGCAGCGATGCTCTGCTCTTCTCTCCAGCCCCAGCTAGGGCAGTGACACTGACTGCTCTGCTGCTACAGAGCACACTGTGTTGGCATTGGGTGTGTTTAGTGAGTATTCAGCAGTACTCAGTAATAGAAGAAAACTCCCCCTGTGCTCCAAAATCATCATTTGAATAAAAAATAAAAGTACTTTTTCTCTGCTTCCCAGGGGCTCTGAAATATAAGAAAGGTATTGTTTTTATTTTGCTAACATCATCTACAGCACTATGGGAGCAGTTTAAAGTAGTTGGGGGCAGTGATAGGCTTCCTATAAAGCTCCCCTAATTTAATAAAAACCCAGTAATTGAATTCCTGTTATAGTAAATATGCAACAAACTATGAATCTAATTATACAATTTTAATAATTGTAGAACATTATATATATATATATAATTGTGATCAGATGTTCCTAAAGGTCTATTATGACCTTATGGGGACACAATGCAAAAAATAAAATAAAATGAAACGTAAAAAAAATAAAATAATAATTAAAAAAAAAAAAAATACGCCAATAACACACCCTTATTACACGTTCTAGCCCCCCTTCCCACGACACTATACAAAATAAAAATTACCGCAATCAAGAGGAAAAACTATTTTAAAAGTTTTTTTTAAGTAGACACGTTTTTTTCCCCCGGATATAAAAAGAAACTTTTAAAACATGCAAAAATAAAAACATAAAAATAAAGCCCTGTGTGTCACCGAAAAAAGACGCAGAAATTAGTTGAATAATGCAAATGATAAAAATGTTATAGCCCTTAAAACCGCACATACAAAAATCCCAAAAATGTGTCTGGTCCTGAACCAGAAATTGGCCCGGTACTGAAGTGGTTAAAGGAAAACAAGATTCTGAGCATACACACGTGGACAAAATTGTTAGTACCCCTCGTTTAATGAAAGAAAAACCCACAATGGTCAAATAAAAGTCAGACATTGCTTTTCAACCATGCTTCAACAGAATTTTTTTAAAAAAGAAAACTCATGAAACAGGCCTGGACAGAAATGATGGTCCCCTTAACTTAATATTTTGTTGCACAACATTTTGAGGCAATCACTGCAATCAAACGATTCCTGTAACTGTCAATGAGACTTCTGCACCTCTCAACAGGTATTTTGGCCCACTCCTCATGAGCAAACTGCTCCAGTTGTCTTGGGTTTGAAGGGTGCCTTTTCCAGATGGCATGTTTCAGCTCCTTCCAAAGATGCTCAATAGACTTTAGGTCAGGGCTCATAGAAGGCCACTTCAGAATAGTCCCAGTGTTTTCCTCTTAGCCATTCTTGGATGTTTTTAGCTGTGTGTTTTGGATCATTATCCTGTTGCAAGACCCATGACCTATGACTGAGACCAAGCTTTCTGACACTGAGCAGCAGATTTCTCTCTAGAATCCCTTGATAGTCTTGAGATTTCATTGTACCCTGCACAGATTCAAGACACCCTGTGCCAGATGCAGCAAAGCAGCCCCAGAACATAAGAGACTCCTCCATGTTTCAAAGTAGGGACAGTGTTCTTTTCAAGATATGCTTCATTTTTCTGTCTGTGAACATAGAGCTGATGTGCCTTGCCAAAAATGTTGATTTTTGTCTCATCTGTCCATAGGACATTCTCTCACAAGCTTTGTGGCTTGTCATAGAATTTTTATATATTACTATTGTCAGATTCAAGTTATTTCTGTGACCATTGTGGGTTTTTCTTTCATTAAACGAGTGGTACCAACAATTTTGTCCACGTGTGTATATGTTGATCAGATTGTAAGAGCCCATCTTGTAATGACAAAGCGACACCACCCATCTGCTCAAGGCTGATTTTTAATTGGAGCATAATATGGCTGAATTGCATTTCCCCTGAATTCATTTAGAGCCCTAGACCCAGTGAGAGGTGAGTATTTGTAGTATAGGGTCTCACCTAAAGAGGTTGCCTTGTCATTGGGATCATCCAACAGTCTAACGCTAGGTTCACACTAGCGCTGATCTCTCGGTCCACTAAGCGGTTACCCACTGAGCTCATAGACTAGTCCTCCGTGCAGGACTTTTCTCTCTGCCGATTTTAGATGTTATCCTACGGATACTCCAAAGCAGATGTGAACCTAGCCTTATGTGTATAGGGCTTCTCAACTCTCCTCCAATATAACAAGCTCTGAGTAGCAAGTTGTTGGTGCTTGTTTACTTCCATTTACATTTAGCAGCTATGGTTAGTATGTTTAGATGACTTTGTTCGTACAACTGTTTGTTTCCATATGATTTTGACTGCTCACAGTTTTTACATGAGAGCATGTGCTTCTGGCAAATAATTTTCCTGTCAAAATCAAAGACAGGCAAGCGTTCAGTCATTGATTCAGTCAGTGATCAGGAACAAACTGTTTTGTATGAATGATCATTTTGGATATACCACAATAGAGAGATAAATGTCCCTAAAACTGACACCCCCGCCACACCCCCAACCTTTCTTCCGCAAACCCCTCATTGCTCACTCTGGCCAAATGCAGACTGTGGTGGTCATTTTTATGGCAACAGCCAAGCTTTCTGAGCAATGCTATTTCTGTAGCTCCCTTTCACTTTAAGGGAGTTATGGAAATAACGTTCAGCAGGGCTTAGGTGAGCTGGCACGAGTTTGGGAAGTTCAGTTTTAGAGACAGGTGTGGGTCCCACAGGATATGCCAGAAATTTCACTCATGTGACTTCCTTTAAAAGACCACTGTAGAATTAGTGAAATGAAAAGAATCTAAATGCAGGCTGTCAGCTTTTACTTATTGAAATTGGGGATTCTGTGGAAGACCTAGAAGAAAATCCTTTAAATGCTGAAAACTATCTCAGATAATAGTGGCATGTCCACTCTTAGAGAAAAGGACCCCCCCCCCCTTCCCCTGCCGAACCTCTGTCATCTTTGTTTGGTGGTCTGAGAGCCTGGATTTTGGACACCGTTATTTGGCTGTGCTGTAGTTTGCTGTACGGTAGGTGGACAGGAGGGTGGCTATGCATTGAGACTTTGAAGGAGTCATAGTGCAGAATAAGTGTGACTACTTAGGGATTGTGAGAGTTCCTGGCAGTTTGAGCCCTACTGCTTATCAAGCGATGTGGGAAACCTGTCGGAGGCTAAGGCTCCATAGGGCAAGCCTCAGCCAAAAAACGCTGCAGAAAAGACTGGCAGAAATGCATTGCAGTTTTTCTGCAACGTTTTTCACAGTAAGTCCTGCGGATTTTCTGCCCCTATTATACCTATACAGAAAACTGTAGGTATAATTGATATGCTACAATATTCAAAAACGCAGCTTTTCTGCTGCAGACTTTTCTGCAATTTGTGGATGGGATTAGACAGAATCTCATACACTTTGTTTGTAATGTAAAACACAACGTTTTTTTGCTGCAGTGCTTCCACTGCTGCCAAAACTCTGCGTTTTTGTAATGTGGCGCCCCGGCCTAAAATACAGTGTATATAGTCTGTGCTATAACTGACAGCGAGGGAATCCAGAGTGGGTGTCAGAAACCTCTCTTAATTTGTTTCCTAGCAACCCCATTGCAGCATAAAGCATTCAGACTGAACTATATTTTTCAGATTCTGACGGATTCATGTGAAGGGAAAACTCTTTAATATGTCTGCTCTGCATCGTTAGATCTATATTTACAGTTCGTTCTGTGGGTTGAAAATATAATGGTTGTTCTTTTTAAAAAAAAAAATGAAAACCTGGTGGAACAGCCTCCGTGTTGCTAGGGAAAACAGACCAGAGCGGTGCAGGAATAGGTAGAAGTCTCCAGTGCTTTCTCTCAAACCATTTTCTAGTACTTTTTGAAGTGTGTTTTGGGTCATTGTCCTGCTGGAAGACCCATGACCTCTGAGGGAGACCCAGCTTTCTCACACTGGGCCCTACATTATGCTGCAAAATTTGTTGGTAGTCTTCAGACTTCATAATGCCATGCACACGGTCAAGCAGTCCAGTGCCAGAGGCAGCAAAGCAACCCCAAAACATCAGGGAACCTTCGCCATGTTTGACTGTAGGGACCTTTGAAGGCCTCTTTTTTTTTTTTTTTTTTCCTGTAAACTCTATGTTGATGCCTTTTCCCAAAAAACTCTACTTTTGTCTCATCTGACCAGAGAACATTCTTCCAAAAAGTTTTTGGCTTTCTCAGGTAAGTTTTGGCAAACTCCAGCCTGGCTTTTTTATGTCTCTGGGTCAGAAGTGGGGTCTTCCTGAGTATCCTACCATAGAGTCCCTTTTCATTCAGACGCCGACGGATAGTACGGGTTGACACTGTTGTACCCTCGGACTGCAGGGCAGCTAGAACTTGTTTGGATGTTAGTCGAGGTTCTTTAGCCACCATCCGCACAATCTTTCGTTGAAATCTCTCGTCAATTTTTCTTTTCCGTCCACATCTAGGGAAGTTAGCCACAGTGCCATGGGCTTTAAACTTCTTGATGACACTGCACACGGTAGACACAGGAACATTCAGGTCTTTGGAGATGGACTTGTAGCCTTGAGATTGCTCATGCTTCCTCACAATTTTGCTTCTCAAGTCCTCAGACAGTTCTTTGGTCTTCTTTCTTTTCTCCATGCTCAATGTGGTACACACAAGGACACAGGACAGAGGTTGAGTCAACTTTAATCCATTTCAACTGGCTGCAAGTGTGATTTAGTTATTGCCACCACCTGTTATGTGCCACAGGGAAGTAACAGGTGCTGTTAATTACACAAATTAGAGAAGCATCACAT
Source organism: Leptodactylus fallax (assembly GCA_947044405.1). Lineage (NCBI taxonomy): Eukaryota > Metazoa > Chordata > Amphibia > Anura > Leptodactylidae > Leptodactylus > Leptodactylus fallax. Next base: position 734,302 of record CAMRHE010000191.1, read on the forward strand.
GATTTTTCAAAGGGTGCCAATACTTTTGTCCACCCCCTTTTTCATGTTTGGTGTGGAATTATATCCAATTTGGCTTTTTGACAATTCTTTTTGTGGTTTTCCATTGACGACAAATTAAATGAAGATATTATTACCAAAGCATTTGTGATTGCAATCATTTTCTGGAAGAAATTGAGTATTATCTGACAAAATTGCAGGGGTGCCAATACTTTTGGCCAGCACTGTATTTATTTATTTTTTTTGGGGGGGGGAAAAGAATAGATAAGTATCTCTTGACCCACAGTTAGGAAATTAATACATAATAGTAAATTCCCTATTTCTCCAAAAATAAGCCCTACCCAGAAAATAAACCCTAGCTTGATTTTTTCAGGGTTTTTGGAGTATGCTTGAAACCCTCTGACACTACACCATCAACTGTGAATGTAAGTTAGGGTTACTAACCCTAACCATTTTACAAGATTCGTCCAGAATTCATCCATTTTACAAGAATCTGATTCGCTCTGGTGACTGAAAAATAAAACCTACCCTGAAAATAAGCCCTAGTCCTTTTTTCGGAGAAAAAAAAAATTACATAAGACTGTTATTTTCTAGAGAAACATTGTACGTAAAAAAACAACCATCCACCTACTTGGTGCTCAGCATCCAGCAATACAATGAAAATAAAAAAACACACAAAATTATTGGAAAAAACAAAAAGCCAAGCATTAGGCTAATTCAAAATACATTCAAAACTTGATATAAATAATAAAAAAGAAACCTTACAAATTGTGCATGGATTAAAAATTGCCATATTTCAAACTAATGCTATAAGAATGTATAAACTTAAATGGCAAAAGTTGTAGATCACGATCAAGATGTAGTAGTGTCTATAAGAACATTAATTGTAGATCGCATACACCTGAAACACATACTTGAATTCTAAACACAGCCTCACTGTCTATTTTGCATGTGGAATCACAATGTCCCAAATGGATTCCAGTCCAGTGTGAAGTAATCCTGAATATATAAACTAACATGCAGCAGTTAAATTGGATAATCCACAAAATAGGCTAGCGTGCTACCATTAATACGCTTACGGCGTTTATATTGCAAAACTGGCCCAGAGTCTATAGTGAGTCTTCCTGCTGTTTATAAATATTGGCATATAGCAATGAAGATGAACAATCCGCTCTTATTAAATCAATATACTCTTGTAGATGTAACTTGCATCTGCAGGCTAGAGTAATATCGATAATGCCACAATGGGTGGTCACACACGCATCCCTGTAGTTGGTAAGTATCAGGCTCAAATTGGCACAGTCCTCTTGCATGCAGTGCCAGATGTGCCAATCATAACTCAATGGCTTCAAGGAGTTTTTCCACCAGGGTTAGCTTGGTTTAAGAGTGGTCATTTTAAGAGATTGCCTTATATAGGAGTTAGCAGCAGGAGTCATATACCCTGATGGAGTCCAGCAAGGACGAAATGGATTGGTGATGACGTCACCTGCCATTGCCAAAACCATGTTGAGATACCAGTATGTGGTTTGTTGACCTGCACCTGATAGCCCGGCCTTTTCTTACTGGATTTGATTAAAGGGGTTTTTCTACGAAAGATCTTTATGGCTTATCCACAGGATATGCTGTAAATGTCTGATAGGTGCGGTCACAGAGATGGGACCTGCATATAGCTGTAAAACTCTATCCTCCGTGCTCTGCTACTTACCTGACCATGATCTCAGTTTGAAGACTTTTAGCTGTGGTCGAGCTTTATGGAAGTGAATGGGAGTTACAGGAAACAACATAGCTCACTGTTCCCATAATCCCCATTTATTTCTATGGGAGTTACATAAACAGCATAGCTCAGAGCTATAATCTCCAAGGCTGAGGCCACATGTTGCGGAAAAGCAGCGGTTTTTGTTGCAGATTTTGCTACTTTTTTTTGGAGCCAAAGCCAGGAGTTGATTGAGCAAAAGGGAAAAGTATAAGAACTTCCTATATATTTCCCATTCTTATTAAATGCCATTCCTGGCTTTGACTGACACTAACAGCCAAAATTGAATACAAACCACACACCAGACCCTTTGAACACATACAGATCCTAGTCTAGACCCTTTAAAGGAAACCTAGAGCTGCATTGGACGACTCTTTGGTGCTCCTGGCGCCTGTACAGTTCTTCAGTGAAGTCGGGGGCATACACTTTTGTGCCTGAAGCACAGCGCATGTGCACTCCTCTGGCTTCCCTAAAGAACTGCACTGACACCAGGAATACAGGAGCTGGGTAATAAATGTTTATTTTTGTGTACAGATGGCATTAAAAGTGGGCCAATAAGAATAACAAAAAAAGCTGCTTTTCCACATTGTGGGGCCTTTACCTTAGACTGACCACATTAAACCAACTTAAACATAGTATTTTTCCCATACATTATAAAGAATAGTGCCATACCCCTGCATGGCTGACTCTCCTAATTAAGGCTGGTTGCAGACAACTGTGACCGTGATCAGTGTGCTATCCGTGTATTTCATGGTTAGCATACTGACCCATTTTTTTTCTATGGGTCTGTACACACGCCCGTGAATTTCACGGTGTGCGGGCCGACTGTCTGGGCCGCAAAATATAGAACAGGTCCTATTCCTGTCCTATTTTGCGGCCCTTGCTGCAGGAGCAGGCAAGGGGGTGTGATTCTGACCGCCTAGTAGATATTCTCCAATATTAACTGAAGTGATTGCTCAGAAACTATGGATGCTACAGAAAAAATTCCAACAGTGTCAGAATTAGTGGAGCAGCACATATTTAAAAAGTGAAAATATCTGAAGTTGGTGAAAGGTTCTTTAAACTGCACAGATTTGTCACAGTGGATGTTGATGTCACCTATTGGTTGTCTTACTTTAAGCCAGAATTTTGGTGCATCGCAAGGCACACCACTTTTCATAAACCACACCTCTTCTTGTTACACTATGCATGGCCATTATTGTTTGGGTAAGATTCTGCATTTCTCCAGTTACTGGTACAGTACTTTCTAATGGAGTCAGTTGTTTATTTGCTTGAGGTTACATTGTATGTTAATTATGAGCCAGACACTAGTTACTCATTATAATTGGTATATTGTTCTACCTTTACCCCTGACCTACTATCTTTGTCTGTACTGCTAGTGTAATAAAGTATACATATACGTCTTGACTCAGTGAATTTTCTTGGGCTGGTTCTGTGTCTACTTCCTCATACCACACCCACACTAATTATTCTTACAAGCCCTGACTTCTCAACAAAATCAATATCTCAAGCTTCTGTTTTGTAGACAAACCTACTCCCTTATGCTGGTTGCCTACACACCTGCTTTATCCATTTTATGGCACATTTCTGCTCTTTCAAAACTGAATGTTTGTCATGACAGAGGGATTGTTATCTCCCTCCATTCTTCATATTTCACACCACCCTATTAAAATGAAGACACAGAATGTTTAAGTGGAATGAATTGGATACAGCAGCCAAGTTCATTGAACATATGTTTACAATCATACCAAACCTCAATAACTTTTATAAACCACCAGTATAAACTCAATGATGAGGGGGAGGTTGTGAGCCACCATATCTGAACTATAATGCCTTTCATTTACACTATTTACCTTCAGCGGTTTTCCCCGTTTGGAGTACCAGTTCACCTAGCTAGGTGTAACAGAGACTTGACCCATTATCCGCTATCCAATACCCTGCCAGACCAAAATACCCTGCATCTCATGTGGGGAGTCCAGAGCCTTCCCAGGTTCTTCCCCAACTTACAAAACATGCCGCAAAGTAATTCAGTTCGGAGGACCCCACCAACAGACAACTGATACAAATGCTTATCCTCCTTGAGAATTTACACACATGGACAAAATTGTTGGTACCCCTCGTTTAACCCCTTAATGACCGGGCCATTTTTTGTTTTTGCATTTTCGTTTTTCCCTCCCCACATTCCAAGAGCCATAACTTTTTCATTTTTCAGTTCACAGAGTCACATGATGGCTTATTGTTTGCGAAACAAATTGTACTTTGTAATGTCACTATTCAATATTCTGTGCAATGTACTGGGAAGCTGGAAAAAAATTCAGAATGAGGTGCAATTGGAGAAAAACTGCATTTGCGCCAAATTCATATGGGTTTAATTTTTACACCATTCACTGTGTGGTAAAAATGACATGTTACCTGTATTCTGTGGGTCAGTACGAACACGGCGATACCAAATTTATATAGTATTTGTAATGTTTTGATACCTTTTAAAAAATTAAAAACTTTGCTAAATAGAAAAAAAAAATTTGCGTCGCCATATTGTCACCTGTAACTTTTTCATATTTACATGTATGGAGCTGGGTAAGGCGTCTTTTTATGCGGGACAACATGACGTTTTTATTGATACCACTTGGGGAAAGATCTGATGGTTTGATCACTTTTTATTCAATTTTTTATAGGAGACAAAGTGTTGAAAAAAACGCTATTTGGCCATTTTGATTTTTTTTTCCCCGCTACGCCGTTCACCGTATGGGATAAATATTTTAATAGTTCGGGCATTTTGGAGCGCGGGGATACCTAAAGTGTTTATGCTTACTTTTGTTTATTTACTTTTATATCTGATCTAGGGAAAGGGGGGTGATTTGAACTTTTGTGTTTTTTTTTTTTTTTTATTATTTTTACATACTTTTAAAAACTTTTTTTTTTATACTTTTACTTGTATGATCAGACTCCCTAGGGACCTTGAAACCTAGGGAGTCTGATCGATCATACTATTCACTGCGATACTACTGTATCGCAGTGAATAGCAAAATGCCTTCACTGCTATTAGACGATGCCTCTGGCATCGTGTAATAGCTATACTGAAATGACAGGCCTGGAAGCCTTCAATAGGCTCCCGGCTGTCATGGCAACCAAGCACCGCCCTCCGATGACGTTCTGGAGGGCGGCGATGAGGTAAAAATGGCGGCACCCTTGTCGGCTCCGCAATTTAGACGCCGCGGTCGCGTTTGACCGCGGCATCTAAAGGGTTAACAGCCGCAGGCTGTTAGCTGTGGGTCCTGGCTGTATTATACAGCCGGCACCCGCGGTGTATGGAGAGCGCTCAGCTCCTGAGCGCTCTCCATACATCGTCATGCGACTCAGGACATACTATTACGCTCTGCGTCGTTAAGGGGTTAATGAAAGAAAAACCCACAATGGTCACAGAAATAACTTGAATCTGACAAAAGTAATTTGCCAAACTACATGTTGACAAGCCACAAAGCTTCTGGGAGAATGTCCTATGGACAGATTTTTGGCAAGGCACATCAGCTCTATGTTCACAGACGGAAAAATGAAGCATATTTTGAAAAGAACACTGTCCCTACTGTGAAACATGGAGGAGTCTCTTATGTTCTGGGGCTGCTTTGCTGCATCTGGCACAGGGGTGTCTTGAATCTGTGCAGGGTAAAATGAAATCTCAAGACTATCAAGGGATTCTAGAGAGAAATCTGCTGCTCAGTGTCAGAAAGCTTGGTCTGTCGTAGGTCATGGGTCTTGCAACAGGATAATGACCCAAAACACACAGCTAAAAACACCCAATAATGACTAAGAGGAAAACATTGGACTATTCTGAAGTGGCCTTCTATGAGCCCTGACCTAAATACTATTGAGCATCTTTGGAAAAAGCTGAAACATGCCATCTGGAAAAGGCACCCTTCAAACCCGAGACAACTGGAGCAGTTTGCTCATGAGGAGCGGGCCAAAATACCTGTTGAGGTGCAGAAGTCTCATTGACAGTTACAGGAATCGTTTGATTGCAGTGATTGCCTCAAAATGTTGTGCAACAAAATATTAAGTTAAGGGAACCATCATTTCTGTCCAGGCCTGTTTCATGAGTTTTCTTTTTTTAAAAAATACTATTGAAGCATGATTGAAAAGCAATGTCTGACTTTCATTTGTTAATTTTCATAGAATTGTTATATATTACTTTTGTCAGATTCAAGTTATTTCTGTGACCATTGTGGGTTTTTCTTTCATTAAACGAGAGGTACCAACAATTTTCTCCACGTGTATATGTCCCTTGACACCCCTGTTCCAACCGTGTTCAGGTGAGCCCTGTCATATCTCCGAAAGCCACCAACCTATTCACCAAACTGAGCAAATGTAATATCTCGTCTGAACTCCTAAAAGGGGCGAGCTCCTAGATCATTACTCCCCATGTGTATCACAGGCACATCTGGGAACTTATCTAACCTTGAGAAACAATGAAACTTTGTCAGCAGCCTAGACCACATTATACCTCTGAAACAAAGTCATTGCACTCAACTAACCCCTTGGAAAAGCCTAGTTGCCTGCTGTCCGGATGCACCGCCACTCTGTGCCCCAAAACACAAATGACTGCACTGAACTGTGTCAGCCCCATATTGCATCAAATACTTCCAAAAAAACTTCAAGGGATTGAAAACGTGGTAAGGAAGAACCATTATGGTGTAGCCAACCCAAACTGTACTGCCCTAAAGTCTGGCATATACCAAACAGGACACATCAAAGAACCAGGGACCTCGGACAGTACCACATGACAACCAATATTTTGGTTATGTTCATATCTATAGGGGTGGTGGCATGTAAAAATGGGAGTGTCCTAAAATCTCTCATTAATCATAATCGAGGTAAAGTGTTCAATTAATCTTGATTTTTAATTTAGGTCACAATCACCCAGTCCTAATCGTAAACTCTTTGCCACCCCACCTATTGCTGCCAAGCTCTGTTGTATGCAGAGCACGTACCTGAGCCAAGGAGGCTAGCACTAAGTTGTTAGCCATCCGAAGGGTAGATCCAAGAGGTCCATGGGAAAGTCTTTTTCCCCTTCCTCCGTTGCACTTGAAAAAATCTTTTAATGACAGAAATAAAAGCACCTACCTTTGCAAAATCCAGGCCACTAGTGGAGAGGAATCTGACAACCGGTTGACTGCCAAAAAAAAACTACCAAGAGATGAAAGCAGATCTCCCCAAATAGACAATGAAACCACAATTGGGAATAACTCCAACTAATGACAGTCTCCTAACCCATACAGCCTTGCGCCACTGCACAGGCCATGAACCCACACAGTAATTTCCCTGACAGTAAGCCGCAAACCCCACACTGCCTGACTTTAAATTCCAATGTGATGCCATAATGGAGAACTCAATACAGGGAATGCAGAAACCCCACCTAATACCAATGTCGCTAGTGACCTATTTAGGACATCACATCCAGAACTAGCGACTTCTTTCCCTTTTTCAGCAACGTGCTCTCCTTTCTTCTTCCCCTTTTTTTTTTTTTTTTTTTTTTTTTTTTTACCTCTACCAAAGTGATTTTGAGTTTGCTTGTTTGTTTTTAATGACACATTGTAGTTTGTGTTAGTGGTAAATTTGGTTTACATATATTATTATTATTATTATTTTTTTTTAATTATTTAAAAAAATAGAAAATTTGTAATATTTCTAAACTTATAATTAATTGCTTTTCATATAGACAGCCACATTAGTTCCTAAACATATATTACCATATCTCTGCTTTATATTGCCATCAAACTTTGTAACCTCCATTTTTTTTAAAATTTGTAATGCTTACAAGCCAAAACAGAAATTTCCAAGATAATTTTCAAAATCCATTTTTTAAGGGACAAATTCAGTTCTGAAGGGGTTTTGGAAGGTCAGTGTATTAGAAACCCTCATAAATGACATATTTGTAATGTGATTTTTTTTCACACAAGGGACTCAAAGATCAGGGAGCATTTTGGAATAAGGGAGTTATTGATGTACAAACACACGCTCATCCCCAACACCCACAAGTGTCAATTGTTTTTACAGGAAGCCAATTTACCAATCATTATTTTTTTGGCATGTGGGAGGAAACCGGAGTACCTGGAGGAAACTGATGCGAACACTTGAATTTGGCGCTTGAATTTGAACCTAGGACCCCAACACTGCAAGGCAACACTGAACCACTGTGCTGCCTGGTAAATAAATTGCCCCATTTTCAAAACACCCTGAAATATTTCAGCACGCCTGAAATAATACAAAACTGCATTTAGTAAGTTTGCGAACCCTAAAGCGTTTCGCAGGAGTTAAAACAAAACAGAAGAAAAATGATATAGTGTGTTCGATGCATAATACAATATAGAAATAGGTAGCACTACAAATTTGTGAAAGAGAAAAAAAAAAGTGTGGGTTTATTCCAGTAGCAACGTTTCGTTCCTTGGAATTCAGGACCTTTCTCAAGGAATAAACCCACACTAAAAATATTTACACTAGTTTGGTGTTAAGAACTTAATGCAGTACAAGACAGATAGTTAGTCCCAGAGAACCAGACACCCCTGCACACTATGGTAAACAGCACTGAGCGACTGGCTTCCCACGAACAGAGCAGAAACCCGCCTCCAGAGGTTTTCACCAGAGATCCTGAAGGTGGAGATGGACTTGGATGCTTCCTTTAGCCAGAACTGCAGCTGCCCGAAGGTGTGAGACGCTCAGCGCACCACAACTCACAGCAGGCCCAGAAATCTGAAAACCACTCACCTTAGCTCGTGTAGAAGCTGATGAGAACCAAAAGCATAGGAGGATGCAGAAGCAAGAGGTATCCAGGAGGTGGCAGAGGTACAATGTAGCGTAGTCGTATGGTCCAAGTTGGTAACAGGAGGTGGTGCGGTACCAAGGGATGAGATGAGAGAGTAGTCAGCAGACCAGGTCAGTATCAGGAGGTTACGCAGTACAAAAACAGAGATCAAGATGGAGTGGTCTAGGAGGCAAGCGGTGGTCACAACAGGAGGGAACGAAGGTACAGAATCGGCAGGAAGAAAACGCAGTCAGGAGCAGGAGGTCAAAACAGCAAACGATACCAGGCACGTGGAGAAGAGCTAACACCCAGGAAACTGAATAGCCAGTGGGCTGGAGCGGCAGGAGTGCAGGACAGTTAACCCCTTGAGGAACGAGTGTGCCAGCACACGTGAGGACCGGAGCGGTGTCTCACAGTGCTACTGCAGAGGTGCTGGGTCTGGTCCTAACATTTGGAGTGCTGCCTATTTCTTTATTATAATCCAATATAGCAAAAGAAAAATAGAGTGGCACTGTTCAAATGTAGGTTCGTTTGTAAATCAATACCAAATATATGGCTTGCACTTGGAGGGACCTAGAAATATCTTCAGTGATGCTCATCCCATAATAGAAACAACAAACATATATGTTCAAAAAATGTAGAAGGAGAAAGAAAGGGGGGCACTCGCCAAATCTTTATAAAATCACAATGTCTTTTATTCCATAGTCCAATATATAAAAGAACAGCAGCAGTAACGGGAGAGGGGTACCAAATGCAACATTCAGACAACGGTCGTTTTGCGCTTATAAGCGCTTCTTCTGGCCCCAGTCTGCACTAAAGATTGGGAGGCCCCCCTCAATGTACAATTCTAATGTGGTTAGGGGATAAAGGGGTCTCACCAACTCTAGACCTATTTGGATCTATCACCATCTATCTATGTATATGTAGAGAGATATGCAGTCATGGCCGTAAGTGTTGGCACACCTGAAAGTTTTCCAGAAAATGAGTTATTTCTCCCAGAAAATTATTGCAATTACACGTTTTGTTACGTACATGTTTATTTCCTTTGTGTGTATTGGAACAACACAAAAAACTGAGAAAAAAAAAGGCACATTAGGCATAATTTCACACACAACTGCAAAAGTGGGCCGAACAAAATTGTTGGCACCTTTTCAAAATTGTGGGTAAATAACTTTGTTTCAAGCATGTGATGCTCTATCTAACTCACCTGTGACAAGTAACAGGTGTGTACCACACTAAGCATGGAGAAAATAAAGAGGAGAAGAACAACTGTCTGAGGACTTGAGAACCAAAATTGTGGAAAAAATATTAACAATCATAAGGTTACAAGCCCATCTCTAGAGATCTTGATGTTCCTTTGTCCATGATGTGCAACATAATCAAGAAGTTTACAACCCATTGTACTGTAGCTAATCTTAAACGTGGACAGAAGAGAAAATATGATGAAAGCTTGCAATGCTGGATAGTCAGGATGGTGGAAAAGCAGCCCCAATAAAGTTCTAAAGAAATTCAAGCTATTCTGCAAGCTCAGGGTGCATCAGTATCAGTGCAAACTATCCGTTGATGTTTGAATGAAGTGAAACGCTATGGCAGAATATCTTGGAGGACCCCACTGGTGATGCAGAAACCTAAAAAAGCTATACTACAGTGTTCCAAAATGTACTTGAGTAAGCCAAAATCCTTCTGGGGAAAACATCTTGTGGAAAGATGAGACCAAGATAGAGTATTATGGTAAAGACATCATTCTACGGTTTACAGAAAACTGAGTGAACACGGTACCAACAGTCAAATATGGTGGAGGTTCAATGATGTTTTGGGTTTGTTTGGCTGCCTCTGGCACTGGGTGCCTTGACTGTGTGCAAGGCATCATGAAATCTAAAGATTACCAAAGGATTTTGGGTCGCAATGTAGGGCCCAGTGTCAGAAAGCTGGGTTTGTGTCCTAGGTCATGGGTCTTCCAGCAGGACAATGACCCCAAACATACTTCAAAAAGAACCCAGAAATGGATGGAAACAAAGCGCTGGAGAGTTCTGAAGGGGGCAGCAATAAGTCTAAATCCCATTGAACACCTGTGGAGAGATCTTAAAATTGCTGTTGGGAGAAGGCACCCTTCAAATACAAGAGACCTGGAGCAGTTTGATCCAAAATTTCTGTTGAGGTGTAAGATGCTTCTTGATGGTTATAAGAAGCGATTGATTTCAGTTATTGTTCTTTCCAAAGGGTATGCAACCAGTTATTAAGTTGAAGGAAGGTGCCAGCAATTTTGTCCAGCTTATTTTTTGAGTTTTACATGAAATTTATATTTATTTTTGCCTTTTTTTTTTTTTTTTTTTTTTTTTTTTTGGTGTTCCAATACACACAAAAGAAATAAACGTGTAATTGCAATAATTTTCTGAGAGAAATACTTAATTTTTTGTAAAAATTTGAGGGGTGCCAACAATTACGGCCATGACTATATATAGATATAGATATATAGATATATATCTATATCTTATATATATATATATATAGATATATAGCACCGCTTATCGTTGTACCACCAACGATCACCACTGATGGGCACACCATCTACAATTTACTGCTCATAGGCATGCTGACATCATGGATCACTGTTCTGTTTGCACTGAACGGAATGGTACAAACAGATCGGTGAATGTTACTTTAAACTGGGAAATGTGATTGGCCCATTGGTACATCCGACCAATCATAGACCTGTAGCGTGTCGGACCATATTGGATGTCATACTATACACAAGGTGATGACTGGGGCTGTCTGAGAGACCTCCAATCCTCACTCTCCACTATGCCACCAATGGTTTTTATACTGTTTTAGTAATTGGCTGGTAAGAATTGACCAAGTGACTAAAACCTTAACTTTTAATATAAAAAGGTAAAACAGTGGCACAAATACTTAAAATGGGGGAATCAATCCCATATCCACCTACAGTGCATAATCGCACCAGAAGATATATACCCGACTGACCATTATGAAAAACAATCACATGTATAAATGCAAATGGAACCGTCTTACCATGGATGTCTTCAAAAAGGTAGAAAACTCCTGGGTAGAAAGGATAAATGGGGGATGTGTAGAATAGGGACCACAGCCGTGGGAGGCACTGGTCCCTGTGCTGACCCTGTTAGGCCCTGGACCTCTGTCCCTTACCCCCAAATATAACTCCCTCCCTGACAAGGGCGGTCCCCAAATTTGCCCTATAAACAGGCCTACACCACTCTATCCCAATACATTTTTCGTCCTGGGGCACATCAGGGAATATACTATGTCTGTTTAAATCAGCACTCTGAAAACAGATGCTGCCAAAAACATATAATATGCCACCTCCCTGTATGGTGAAGGAACTATGCTATGTGGAAAAGATGTAAGTTAATAGTTACTGACGGCACCATCTCAGCTGCTTAACTGCTGCTGCTGCTGTATGCTGAACAAGGATGGCGGATTATAGGGAAGTTTGGGGACTCGATTTTCCTACTTGATTTTTGGTGGATACGTAGATTGTGAAGATTGTTGTCTTTGTCGGTGGCATAGTGCTTTTGGCTCCCACACTTTTTGCTAATTGTCAGAATTGACCAATCAATAACTATGATCATGAATGTGGAAGGGGGCTTTGTTCCCTCCTGGCTAGTTGCTGATATGGTATGCTGTCTTTAAACTCTGTGATCGAATACATGCATGACATAATAGTATGTCAAGTTGCAGAATTGCATTGCCGAACATGACCTATTATTACTTCATGTGTTGGGAAGAGATTACAAAAATTTTAAAAAATTACTAAAACTCTGTATTCCTCTAATTTCGGTCTCCACTTGGCTCCAGTGTTTTTATCATGTAACCCTCGATCATACTATTAGAAACTAGGGCTGGGCAATTAATCACAAAAATAGCTAAAACCAAACCTCAACCCAAACGACCAATGTGATTTTGTGCACGACTATTATTTTGATTCCGTTATTACAATATTCGTGAGGTTCTACCTGCAGTTTCGTTAGGACCGAACACGTCACTGCATCGCTTATATCATAGACCACAATACTGTATTTCATTCCATTGTAAAATGCCTTTTATTACTTTGAGGCCTCAGTAGTAATATTGCCATGGAAGATCTGGGAGCCTTCAAGATTCTCTTATTATACTATTATTATACTCTGGGGTCTCTTCAGATCCCAGAAAATAATAAGCTGAGGGGAGGTGATCAAACATGGAAAAAACAGTTCTCCTCACCTCTCCTAAAGCAAATCCCTTTTTCTCCAATGAAGTCTTTTTTTTTTTTCATATTCCTTACTTAAACGTCTCACAAAAAAGGAGCTTCTTTTTATTGGGGTTGTGCCGTCATGGACACAACCCTATCCACAAGACCTCCACTAATTAACTATTTGAGGGGGGCTGCAGCACTCAGCATATATACAATGTAATTACAGCCTCATCCCATACAAATGTATGGAATGAGGCCATTATTATGTTGAATGACCACTATGAAACAGATGGCTTGTGATGTGAACAGTGAAGAAATCTCTGCACTCGCACACAACACAGCCCCTTCCAACAGATAAGTGGGAGCTGGGCCCCAACTGATCTCCTATTGATGACCTATCTAGGCCACTATTTCTAGATCGTGGTACATAGTGCTTTGCTAAAATCATTGTTTACAGATGATATTGTAATGTGTGATAAGTGTTCTTGGCTTTTGCGACACGACAAGTTGATAAAATACTGATAGACTTTGTGATGAGCTGACTTGTTGACTCCAATATTTTGTCTGGACGTCCACTTCTTGGCTTTTGAATGGATGGACACACTTAATTTCGTACTCTTCCAACTGTCATGGCACTCACCTGATGCAGTTTGGCATCAGACTGGTATTGATGAGCTGGATGATGCTGTTTCTCTTTTCTTAGAAAATCTTCAATATGGCTGATCCTCAATTTGAACCAGTGAACTTTCGCTTGGGAATAAAGCAAACACTACAATGAGTGATTAGGGATTGTGAGAAAAGGTTGTAATTTGTTGTATACAAGAAAAAGATTTTTCCATCACCAGAAGCAAAACCGTAACAATGCAGTTACATGACAAGAATCTGCATAACTAATCATATGCTAAATAGTTGCAAGTCAAATTTATGTATGAGATAGCCAAGATGATTGTCTATAAAATGATGGTAGTCTCACATTCGGAGCTGTAGTGAATGGTGAGATATGGGGCCTGGAAGTCAAAAGTACAAAACATTGTTACCCTTTTGCTCATCAGTGTATATGACACTGTTGTAAACTGCTGTTTGGCACACTGCAGGGTGCAGAAGGGAAGCCATTAATAGATTCCTTGAGGGGTATACAGTAGTTCAAAAAATGGAGTTTTTTGTGTTGTACTGATATTTTAGGGGTCTGCAAATAAAACATGGCAGTAAATTCAGTGAAACAACTGTGGGTTCAAAATGCTGACTATATCCCTGGATAAATTCCTTCAGGGTTCTAATTTCCAAAATGAGGTCATTTGTTGAGGCTTTACACTGCGCTGGTACCTCAGGGGCTCTACAAATGTGACATGGCGTCTGAAACCAATTCTATCAAAAAGCTTTTGCCTTCCAAAAAGCTCAATGGTGCTCCTTCCCTACTGTGTGCCAATACAGAAATTTATATCCACATGTGGGGCATTGCCATAGTTGGGAGAAATTGCTTAACAAATTGCGGAGTGCAATTTCTCCTTTAACCCCTTGTGAAAATAAAACATTTTGGATTAAAGCAACATTCTATAGATAATGTATGGTAATTTTCCATTTTCATGGCCCAATTCTGTGAAAGACCAGTAAGATCAAAGAACTCTCTGTTTCCTTTGATACATTCCTTCAGAGGTCTAGTTTCTAAAATGGGGTCATTTTTGGGGGATTTCCACTATTATGGAACCTCAGGCGGTCTGAAAATGGGACAAGGTACTTGAAAACTATTCTAGTAAAAATCTGCTCTCTAAAAGTCAAATAACGCTTTTTCCATTCTGAGCCCTGCCATGTGCCTGAACAGAAGAAAAGTGTTAGTTGTTTTTTCTCTTTTATCCCTTTGTGTAGATATAAAAAATTGGGGCTAAAGTCACATCTGAAAAAGATTTTTTTGGTTTTCACATTCCAGTGAAAAACCTGTAGAGTCAAAATACTCACTATACCCCTTGATAAATTCTTTGAGGAGTCTAGTTTCCAAAATGGGGTCACTTTTTTGGGGGATTTCACAGTTTTGGCACCTGAGGTGGCTCAGTAAATGTGACATGGTGCGTGAAACTTATCACAGCAAATTCTGCCCCCTAAAAGCTCAATGGTGCTCATTCCCTTCTGTGTCTTGCTGTGTGCATGCACATCAGTTTACATTCACATGTGAGGTATTTTGGTAGTCTGGAGAAGCTGCATAACAAATAGTTTAATGCAGTTTTTAACCCTTTGTAAATGTGTAAATTCTAGGGCTAAATGAATATATTAGTAAAATAAATTGTGTAAATTTCACCTCTATTTTGTAATTCCTATTAAAAGCTTATAGGGTTAATATACTACATATATGCTGTTTTGACTTAAAGGGTTGCAGTTTTGAAAATGGGGAGATTTCTGGGAGTTTCTAATACAGAGGCCTTTCAAGACCTGTTTAGAACTGAAATAGTTTCTTGACAAATGAGTTTTTTTATAATGTCTGAAAAAAAATTAAAGGCTGATTAATGTTTGATGCCAACATAAAGCAGATATATGGTAAATTAGATTTATTAACTAATTTGGGTGGTATTACTATTTGTATGAAAAGCAGATACAGGTGCATCTTAATAAATTAGAATATCTTTGAAATGTTCATTCATTTCAGTAATACAATCCATAATCAGCGTCTTCCATGATTGTGTGTCCTACTGAACCAGACTGAGGGACCATTTAAAGACTTAGGAAACCTTGGCAGGTGACACACTGAATTTACAATACTGAACTTTTTGACAATATTCTAATTTTCTTAGATTTGGGTTTTGATTACCTGTAATCCATAATCAACATTTACAGAAATAAAATACTTGAAATAGAACACTCTGTGTGTAAAGAATCTAGAAAATATAGTCGGTCACTTTTTAACTTAATTACTGAAATAAATAAACGTTTCAAAGATATTCTAATTTATTGAGATGCACCTGTAATTTAAACTTTTTTTTAATTGCATATTTTTCAAAATTTCCACCAAATTCCCTATTTTGTCATAATTAAACACAAAACATATCGACTAAAATTTACCACTGAGACAAAGTACTATGTGTCACAAATCACTTTGGTGAGTTAAAGTGTTCCAAAGTTATTACTGCATATAGTGACACAGCTCTGTCAGGAAGTTAAAAACTGGCTACATTGGGAAGGGGTTAAAAAGTGAAATACGACCATCACTACACACTGGAAAGTTTTAGGGATTCCACCTTTTTAGTGCCGTTATGGAACATCTAGATTATATCCATCAAATGAAGTTCTTTACTTCAACAGTTTATGACCCCAGAGAGAGTTACTTTCATACAGGTACACACTGGCTTCTTTCCTCCAAATATGTCAAGATATAATCATGGACAAGGAGTTCTCTTAACCCCTTCCCGCCACAGGCAGTTTTCAATTTTTGATTGACTCCCCGCCTTCCAGTCCCTGTAACTTTTTATTTATTTATTTATTTTTATGTTCACAGAGCCAAATGAGTGCTTAATGTTTGCAGGACAAATTGTACTATGCATTGGTACAATTTAATATTCCGTATAATTTAGTGGGGAGTTGGAAAGAAATTCAGAGTGTGCTGTAAATTGTGTTTGTGCAACTTTTTTTTTACAGGCTTTGTTTTTTATGGTGCTCATAAGCAGCCAAAACGACAGGTAACCTGTATTCTATGGGTTGGTACAATTACGACGATACCAAACTTACACAGATTTTTTTTTTTTTTTTAACATTTTAACTCCTTAAAAAAAACTTTGTAAAATAAAAAATTCTTGTACTTTCTATAATCTGAAACACATAATTTTAATATTTCCATGTACAGGGATGCATAAGATATCTTTTTTTTGTGGGACCAGATGTAATTTTTAGTTAACATTTTGGGGAATGTTTATTGTTTTGATCACTTTCTATCCAAATTTTTATGGGAGGCGAAATAGCAAAAAAAGTTTGTCACTTTTGATTATGTTCACCGTAAAAATATTTTTATAAGTTTGTAGATTGGGTGTTTTCAGACATGGGGATACTTAATGTGTATGTGTTTTTTTTTTTTTTTTTTTTTTTTTTTTTTTTTTTTTGTACTTTTATATATGTACTAGGGAAAGGGGGGTGATTTGAAATTCTTTTTAGCCCCTTACCGACCAAGGACATAATAGCACATCATTGGTCGTATGGAGAGGGCTCAGGAGTTCTGAGTAATAATCAATGTATACGTATTTTGAATATCAGATCTCAATATTGCACTGATATATGTAATTAATAGTGGCATACCATGCTAGATTTGCTTTTCAGGGTCCCAAGAAAACTGGGTAGCATATAAGGTAATCTCCTTGACTCAAACTTTGCCATATTTGTCTTTCAGGCTTCTGGAAAGTAACTAAAGTATGTGGCACTGTAATAAGGAATACTGTATTTACCTACATAAATCAATCTCCTTGTGCTATAATCATAGCATAGGTTGCCAGGCTTTCCCCTTCAGGATTCTGAGAAAGCTGGGTAACATATCAGGTAATGCAGTTATAGGGACTGCTGAATACTAGATATATCTAAATAAATCTCCCTTCTTTGCACCCAAATCATGCCAGAGCTTGGTAGATTTCTCTTTCCAGGTTCGGGGGGAAGCTAAAGCAAAATCTACCTATATAAACCTCTTTAAGTTATGACACAGCTAGCTAGTGTTGTCTTTTAGGAATCTGGGAAAGCTGGGTGATTTGCCCAAAGTAGATAAAAACCATACACTTGTCATCTTCCTCTCTCCCTAATGTAATTCATTCTCTGTCTCCTTTACACTCAATGGCAGTCCATTACAGTATTATACTGAATGGGAGCAAAGCCCTGCCCCTCCGACCCCACATCCCATCTTCCTGTGATCTCATGACAGTGCTTGAAATTAGTCTCTAGTCAGTAATAGCACTTCACAGGGGAACGAAGCAGTGTCTGAACAATCTGTCTACAAGATTTCTGCTAAACTGCATGTTTAAATTCTTGGTTTCCAGGGTTTAGTGTCCCTAGAGTTTAAATATAGTCAGTTGGCCCCCATAGCACAGGTAAGTGGTGGTTGCTGGTTCCAATTTCATGATCTGGTGTTGGAACCAGACGGGAACCCCAGAGTACAACATGTACAGCTCCCTCCCCGAGGAAGTAACACTAAAGACTCACTGGACAACTCCTTTAAAGGGAATCTGTCAGGTCAATCTGGGACATTAAACCATCCACAGGTCCTTATAGACTTGGGGTTTAGTGTCCCAAATCGTCCTGTTGTAATGCAATCCACAGGCACATTAAAAATTAAAAAGCCGAAGATGGACACCCTGGCTTCACTGCGCAATTGCCAGAGGTACGGGGCTTGCGCACTGAAGCCGAGGTGTATTCCTCTGGCTTCATTGAAGAACTGCGCAGATGCTTGGAGTACAGTGGCAGGGTGAGTATAAAGCTTTTTTATTTTTAATGCGACCATGGATTGCGTTATAACAGGGTGATTTGGGACAATAAACCCCCAGTCCATATGGACGTGTGGGTGGTTTAGTGTACCAAATTTCCCTGACAGATTCCCTTTAATGTTTGTGCTTTAGATATACCATACTTTATGGACCATAAGACGCACCTATGTTTTAGAGGAGGAAAATAGGGAAAAAAATTATAAGTCAAAAAAAGTGGTAAAATATTTAATAGCATATGGGAGTTGTAGTTTTGCAACAGCTGCAAGGCCACATTGACAGGTGGCCCTGCAGCTATATGAGGATGCATAGGGCATCTTTTTTTGCGGGGTCAGGTGTACTTTTTAATTATACCATTTTGGGGAATGTCTGTTGCTTTGATCACTTTTTACAGTATTCAAATCGGAGGCGAAACAGCAAAAAAAAAAAAAAACGGCAGTTCGCCACTTTTGATATTTTTTCCTGCTATTACGTTTACTCTATGGGAAAAATATTTTTATAAGTTTGTAGACCGGGCATTTTCAGACACAGGGATAGCAAATATGTATGTGTTTCACAGTAATTTTCTATTTTTTATTTATTTATTTTTTTTAACTTTTATTAGCCCGTATAATCATTTGATTGCAAGTCCCATACACTGCAATACAACTGTATTGCAGTCTATGGGAGATTCTTTACATTACTATTGAGGCTGGCCTCAATGGTAATATTCCTATGACAAGCCTGGAAGCCTTCATAAGGCTCCCGGCTGTCACAGAAACAGGTCGGCTGCTGCGATCTCGTCGTGCGGGAGCCGGCCTGCAACAAGAAAGGTAAACAGCGGGCCCGGGGGCAGTTTTAATACTTCCTGGGGGGTTTAGTAGTAGTAATGCCCGCAAGCAATAAGCTCCGGGTCTCAGCTGGACATTATCCGGTAGCTATGGTGACCGCTCTGCAGCAGCTCTCAATCATATTTACAGACCCGGCATCCGCTGTAATAGTACGGTGGATTTTGGGATGGGTTTGCACCACCGGGACACCTTCCCCTCCAAGCCCAGGGCCCACAGCGTCTTCCCACTCCTCCCGCTGCAGGAAGCTGGTGGCGGCACAAGTGGGGCGATGCTGTGACTCCGCTCCTCCGCCCCTCCGCCCCCCAACACCTACATTTGGACTATAAGACACACTCCCCATTTCCTCCCAAATTTGGGGGGGGTGGGGAAATGCATCTTATAGTCTGAAAAATATGGTACTTGTAAAGTCTGTAAAATAAAAAAAAAATGCTATATATTTAAAAATACTATTTCACATATACTATGTTGTATATATTTTTTAAATTTATATACTTTAACTGTTGAGCATAGTTTGTCAAATTATGCAAGCCAGAAGCGAATATGACATGAATGCATCTTGAAGTATCAGTTATTTGAAGCATAAAAGTCACTTGAGAGGTGACTTGTCGAGAGTGCATTTTATGCCCGTGGCAAGTCTTCTGCGCTAGTATAAAAACCGACAAAAATAAATAAAAATAGTTTGAGAGCAGTGGTGTGTACGCATTTTGAATCTGGTTCAATTAGCATAACGTATTTTTAAAATGACAAAAATGTATACATTGAGTGAAAATAAGGTATTTTTCAAGCTCTGTAAAAGGTATAACTCTAAATTTTCTGTAGTACATTGCTTTTGTACCACAAAAATTGTTAGACCCACACTGATGTTTTTGCTGAGGTTCATTTCCATATAAAATATCCCCACTGTATCTAATATCTAATAGGTGTGTGTTTGTATTCTGTTCATACATTTATCATATCTGATATTTCATCGTTAGAATATTTGTCACGTCTTCCAACGTTTTTGGCAGAACCAGCCGAATTATCTTCTCTGTATGCAGTGGGGAAAAAAGTATTTAGTCAGCCATCCAATTGTGCAAGTTCTCTCACTTAAAAAGATGAGGCGCCTGTAAATGACATCATAGGTAGAGCTCAACTATGAGAGATAAAATGAGAAAACAAATCCAGAAAATCACATTGTCTGATTTTTTTAAACAATTTATTTCCAAATTATGGTGGAAAATAAGTATTTGGTCACCTACAAACAAGCAAGATTTCTGGCTCACAGACCCGTAACTTCTTCTTTAAGAGGCTCCTCTGTCCTCCACTCATTACCTGTAGTAATGGCACCTGTTTGACATTGTTGTCAGTATAAAAGACACCTGTCCACAACCTCAAACAGTCACAC
This sequence comes from Leptodactylus fallax, assembly GCA_947044405.1. NCBI lineage: Eukaryota > Metazoa > Chordata > Amphibia > Anura > Leptodactylidae > Leptodactylus > Leptodactylus fallax. The sequence goes on from CAMRHE010000191.1 coordinate 754,710, forward strand.
TCCAAACTCCACTATGGTGAAGACCAAAGAGCTGTGGAAGGACACCAGAAACAAAATTGTAGACCTGCACCAGGTTGGGAAGATTGAATCTGCAATAGGCAAGCAGCTTGGTGTGAAGAAATCAACTGTGGGAGTAATAATTAGGAAATGGAAGCCATACAAGACCACTGATAATCTCCCTCGATCAGGGGCTCCACGCAAGATCTCACCCCGTGGGGTCAAAGTGATCACAAGAACGGTGATCAAAAATCCCAGAACCACACGGGGGGACCTAGTGAATGACCTGCAGAAAGCTGGGACTAACGTAACAAAGGTCACCATCAGTAACACACTACGCCGCCAGGGACTCAGATCCTGCAGTGTCAGACATGTCCTCCTGCTTAAGCCAGTACATATCCGGGCCCGTCTGAAGTTTTCTAGAGAGCATTTGGATATTCCAGAAGAGTATTGGGAGAATGCCATATGGTCAGATGAAACCAAAGTAGAACTGTTTGGTAGAAACACAACTCGTCGTGTTTGAAGGAGAGTGAATGCTGTGTTGCATCCAAAGAACACCATACCTACTGTGAAGCATGGGGGTGGCAACATCATGCTTTGGGCTGTTTCTCTGCAAAGGGACCAGGATGACTGATACATGGCCCCATTCATTCTTTCATGTACATGTATCGTGAGATTTTGAGTGCAAACCTCCTTCCATCAGCAAGGGCTTTGAAGATGAAACGTGTCTGGGTCTTTCAGCATGACAATGATCCCAAGCACACCGCCAGGGCAACGAAGGAGTGGCTTCGTAAGAAGCATTTCAAGGTTCTGGAGTGGCCTAGTCAGTCTCCAGATCTCAACCCCATAGAAAACCTTTGGAGGGAGTTGAAAGTCCGTGTGGCCCAGCGACAGCCCCAAAACATCACTGCTCTAGAGGAGATCTGCATGGAGGAATGCGCCAACATACCAGCAACAGTGTGTGCCAACCTTGTGAAGACTTACAGAAAACGTCTGACCTCTGTCATTGCCAACAAAGGATATATAACAAAGTATTGAGATGAACTTTTGTTTTTGACCAAATACTTATATTCCACCATAATTTGCAAATAAATTCTTAAAAAAAATCAGATGTGATTTTCTGGATTTGTTTTCTCATTTTGTCTCTCCTAGTTGAGGTCTACCTATGATGTCATTTACAGGCCGGCCTCATGTCATCACTTGCACAATTGGTGGCTGACTAAATAATTTTTCCCCACTGTATGAGTAGTCTCAAGGAAGTTGGAGGAAAGAAAGATTGCAGCTATGGGTTTTCAGCATGCCTGATCCTTTGTTCTCAAGGAAAGTAGCAGCCTGAGGTGTGGCTAAGAATGAGCACTAAATATTCACAATATTCATATATATATTTTTTTGTCTTAAAATGAGTTTTTTGGGACTTATTGATTACATAGTACATTAGCGATCAGAAGATCGCATAGTCACATCCCCCTGGGACAAAGAAAATGTTTAAAAAAAAAAATAAATTCCTTTTTTACAATCAAAAATGCTTAATTATGTTAAAAAAGGCAATTCTTAGTTACGATTGCTGTGTCTGTAAAAATTCTATAAATAGAAAAACAGTCCATATTAGGTATAACTGTGTCTGTAATGCAGCGATTCCTAACCAGGGTGCCGTCACAATCCAGTGGGGAAATTGCCCCATGCCTCCTTTTAACTGCGGTATATTAGCATTCTTAGGATCCCGATGTAGTTGAATAGAATGATGCAGCAGGAAGGCTTTAGCTTCCTGCTCTATTGCTCAGGCATCAGCAGTGATGCCTACTGAAGACCTGCTGCATCGATCTGGAGACGGGGTGTGTGTGTGTGTGTGTGTGTGTGTGTGTGTGTGTGTGTGTGTGTATTTTTTTTATATATATATATATATATATATATATATATATATATATATATATCACAACTACAATGTGGGCCCACTGGGGGACATTATTAGTTGTCGGGGTCACTGGGAGACATTACTTGTCTGGGGGCCACTGAAGGGACATTATTGCTTGCCTGGGGGCCACTGGAGAACATTATTACTTATCTGGAGGCCTCTGTGGGACATTATTTAGTTGTCAAGGGGCTACTGGGGGACATTATTACTTGTCTGGGGGCTACTGAGGAGCATTATTAGGTGTCTGGGAACCACTGGAAGAATTATTAGTTGTCAGGGGGCCAGTGGTGAGCATTAGTTTCTAGAGGCTACTGGGGGGCATTATTACTTGCCTAGCGTCCGCTGAGGACATTACTTGCCTGGGGGCTACTGAAGAACATTACTACTTGCCTGGGGCCACTGGGGAGCATTATTAGGTGTCTGGGAGCAAGCAGGGAGTTTTATTAGGTGTCTGAGGGCCACTAGGGAGCATGTACTGTGTGGTGGACCACTGGGGAGCATTATACTATGTGGGGCCTCTAAGGGAGCTTGGCAATAGTAAAAGGTGAATATTTGTATGTGCTGGGTGGAAAGTACAGGATTGTATAGCTTTGAGGGTGCATTCACATGGTGCAGCTGTGATGCAGTTACAATTGCATCAAACCTGCAACACAAAAATGTAGTTTTGATGTGGTTCCAACTGTAATTTTAAAAACTCCACTAAAAAAAAAAAGAAAAAAAAATCAAAACTGTAGGTTTTTTTTTGTGTAAAAAAAAAAAAAAAAAATAAATAAATATATATATATATATATATATATATATATATATATATATATATTTAGTAGGGGTGCCCCCGTGGAGAATTATTTATATATTTTTTTTGCCATAGGTGCCCCAAGTCTGAAAAAGTTGGGAAACGCTGCTGTATTGCATTATTTTTTCCCACACTGTGAACATAGTAAAATAATAACTATGCCATAAGGGCTGTTTTTTGGTTACCTTGCACAATGTATTGAAAGTGATCAACATGTTGCATATATTATTCTTATGTACCCCAGAATAAAAGCACATCTTATCTCGCAAAAAGTAAGCCGTAATGATTTTAAACTGTTTTATTGTATGACAATAGTAAAACCACTATATAATTCATATCTTGCATTAACCCTAATGACCTACAGAATAAAAGTAGCATTATATTTATGCTGGACACTGAATTGGTGAAAATTTTATCATTAAAAATAAAATACCCAAACTAATGGGGTGTGCTGTTGTTGTTGTTGTTGTTGTTGTTGTTTTGTTTTGTTTTTTTTTTGTTTTTTTTTATGATAAAATTGTTTGAAAATTTACTCAATAAGGTACAGTTACCTCAAAATGTAATTTAAAAATAGAACTAGTCTTGCAAAAACAACTTCTCAAAACACTACAGCAAAGCAATAACAAAGAAGTTACAACCTTCAGAACATGACAATGAAAAAAATAACAAGAAGGTTGCCATTGGATTTGAATTTATCAAAAAATACTCCTAGATATTGTGTGACATACTTGTCATGGTACTACCTGCTGTTTGTAAGATTATGCCTAATGTGTCTAGTGCCAGTGAGAAGAAGCCATCACTTCTAGTGTACTTACTGACTGGCCCACACAATAGCAGGATTTGCTATGCCCCCATGTGCAACAGGATTTTGGCAGTGGGACTAAGCTACTGAGCATGTGACCACCAGGTCAGACACATGAGGTTTATGAGGATTTCTAAAGAATACCATGGGGTGCAATAACAGGTATGTAATAGCAATATCTAGACACAGAAGAATTGCTCTTGAATGATTCATAATTTTAGATTTTTTATTGTTTCTGTTAGATCACCTAAAATATATTTATGGCACAAGTAGTCCTCTTTTTAAAATGCTGTGGATAACCAACTTGATGTTATTTTAACTAATTTAAATCTCATAGACCTTTTTTTTTTTTTTTTTTTTATTAACCATAACATTTCTGGCTTTTTCAGAAAAGATGAAAAAGAATATGCATTGAAGCAAATTGAAGGAACAGGGATATCCATGTCGGCTTGTAGAGAAATTGCAGTAAGTGTAAAAATGTAATTTTCTGTATAATATAATATTTGAGAATTACTCTACACTACCTAATCACACCTTTTAGATTAGAGTTGGATGAGTCTGCCTAAAAATATACGTAGATTTTTTTTTTTCAAGCTATAGGGTGATTCTCAATTTAAAAAATAAAAAGACTGCATAAAGCTCAGTGACATGACAAACGAAGTTGGATTTATCCGATGCAGTCTTTCTCATCCTACAACCCAATGACTACAATGAAGAATCTGTTGACTTGAGGGGGAAAAGAAAGCCTGACTAGAAGAGATCAAGACTGTAAAGTTTGGTGGAGGGATAATACTATTGGGTTGTTTTTCATTAATTGGTCTAAGCCCTTCAGTACCAGTGAAGGGATGTCTTAAAGAGGTTGTCCTGGATTTTTTCTTTCCTTTTAAATATCTGATAGGTGGAGTGACCGACAACTAGACCCTGCATAGATCAGCCGTTCGAGAGGGGGGTGACCAATCCCTGTAATATAAAGTACACACAAACCGTATAAGATAACTCTGTGCCCTGTATAGTGGCTGGGCAGAGTTACTGCAGCTCTGTTCCCAGTCTCATCAATATTTCATATCTAAGTCTCCTGGTAGTCTAAGGAAGTGAAAGTGTTAATGTCTCCAACACTAGACCAAATAAGAAGACAACAATTGGGTAACAAGCTGCCACCATTGTTGGCAGTATTCTCGGAACTTGAATGATACCAGGGCGCGGAAGAAGACACAATAGACAAGTATGTGACATATCAGCAGCACCATAATCCAACAGTAATGCCTCTATTGATAGGAGAGGACACTGGTACTCAGGGCCAGCGTTAGGGGGTGGGCAAACTGGGCAATTGCCCAGGGCCCCGTCCCCAAATGGGCCCCCGGGATCCGGAGCCTGATAACTGGATCTTGGAGTCAGGCTCGGCCATATCAATAACAGAAAGGGACCCAGCGTCATGTGCCGCAGGGCCCTTTTCCGAGGTGAGTAAAAATAAACATTTTTACTCGCCTGTCCTTGGCGTTCCGGAAATCACGTGGGGTGTGCTGACATCCGCAACGTGTGACGTCAGCTGCAGAGAAGAGGAAGCTGGCACCAGCAGGGATAGTGGAGCAGCGCGAGGAGGCCCAGGAGAGGTAAGGCAAGGTGATAAATCAGATGTTTGTTATTTTTCCCTTACCTCCCCTGGGCCTAAGGAGAGGTAAGGGAAGTCTGTAAGGCCACTGTGGAGCATTATACTGGGGGCCCCTCTGGAGAGCATGTTATATTCTGTGGGGCCCCTTTGGAAAGCATATTATACTGTGTGGGGCCACTGTGGAGCATTATACTGCGGGGGGCCCTCTGGAGAGCATATTATACTGTTTTGGGCCACTGTAGAGCATTATACTGGGGAACCTCTCTGGGCAGTATATTCTACTGTGTGGAGGCCATTCTGGAGCATGTTATACTGTGGGGCATTATTCGGTGGGGACTAAGGAACATTATACTAGGTGGCCCTCTGGGGAGCATATTATACTGCGTGGGGCCTACTGTGGATCATTATACTAGGGGGACGTTCTGGGGAGCAGAATATATTCCGTGGGGCCACTGTGGAGCAAAAATACTGGGGGGGGGGGGGCACTGTGGAGCATTATACTAGGGGGGCCCTCTGGGGAGCATATTATACTATAGGCCACTGTGGAGCTTTATACTGGGGGGAGGGGCAGTGTGGGTAGCCTGTTATACTGTGTGGGGCCACTGTGGAGTGTATTATATTGTGTGGGGCTTCTCGGGAGCATATTATACTCTGTGGGGCCATTGTAGAGCATTATACAGTGGGGGACCACTGTGGAGCACTATACTGAGGGAACACCTCTGGGGAGTATATTATGCTGTGTGGAGGCCATTGTGGAGCATGTTATATTGTGTTAGACCACTGTGGAGCATTATACTGGGGAGGGCACTGTGGGGTGCATATTATACTGTATGGAGCATATTATATTGTTTGGGGCTGCTGGGGAGCATATTGTACTGTCTGGGGCCACTAAGGGGATGTATACTGTGTGGGCCACTGTGGAGTATTATACTGTGTGGAGCCTTATATACCATGTGGGGCCACTATGGGGGGGCTCAGGGGAGCATTTTATACTGTGTGGGGCCACTGTAGAGCATTATATACCATGTGGGGAAACTGTGGAGGGCTCAGGGGAGCATTTTATACTGTGGAGCATTATATACCATGTCATAGACCAGCATCAATAATAATGTACAGAATCTCCCATAGGACTTGCAATCAAATAATAATAATAATAGTCCTTTAATAGTCCCACCATGGGGAAATTCAGTGTGTTACAGCAGCAAAGATAAGCAATACAAATACAACATATACAAGAGTGTTCCAAGGTAGAGGCATTTCATTGATAGTAGACAGACAGACAAGAAGTAGCAGAGGGGGGAGGGGGGGATATCACAAACAGAAAGCTATTTCAGTTCTCTGTATGGACTAATCTCAGCTTAGGTCGGTGTTGGTTGTACAGCCTGACCGCAGTGGGGAGGAAAGACTTCCGATAGCGCTCCTTCTCACACTTAGGGTGAAGTAGTCAGTCACTGACAGTACTGCCCAGCGCTATCACGGTCTCATGCATGGGATGGGACTTATTCTCCCGCATGGCGCTCACCACGGACAGTATCCTTCTGTCACCCACCACCTGCATTGGGTTCCCCAGGACAGAGCTGGCCCTTCTAATCAGCTTGTCAAGTTTATTTCTATCCCTGGTTGATATACTGCTCCCCCAGCAGGCCACTCTGAAGAAGATGGCTGATGCCACTACCGAATTGAAAAAGTCTTAAGTCCCCCCTGGACTCCAAAGGCTCTCAGCCTCCTAAGCAGGTAGAGCCTGCTGTGGCCTTTCCTGTACAGGACCTCCATGTGATCTGCCCAGTCCAGCTTATTATTAAGGAGCACACCCAGGTACTTATACAGTACAGACCAAAAGTTTGGACACACCTTCTCATTCCAAGAGTTTTCTGTATTTTCATGACTATAAAAATTGTAGATTCACACTGAAGGCATCAAAACTATGAATTAACACATGTGGAATTATATACTTAACAAAAAAGTGTGAAACAACTGAAAATATGTCTTATATTCTAGGTTCTTCAAAGTAGCCACCTTTTGCTTTGATTACTGCTTTGCACACTCTTGGCATTCTCTTGATGAGCTTCAAGAGGTAGTCACCTGAAATGGTCTTCCAACAGTCTTGAAGGAGTTCCCAGAGATGCTTACCACTTGTTGGCCCTTTTGCCTTCACTCTGCGGTCCAGCTCACCCCAAACCATCTCGATTGGGTTCAGGTCTGGTGACTGTGGAGGCCAGGTCATCTGGCGTAGCACCCCATCACTCTCCTTCTTGGTCAAATAGCCCTTACACAGTCTGGAGGTGTGTTTGGGGTCATTGTCCTGTTGAAAAATAAATGATGGTACAACTAAATGCAAATCGGATGGAATAGCATGCGGCTGCAAGATGCTGTGGTAACCATGCTGGTTCAGTATTCCTTCAATTTTGAATAAATCCCCAACAGTGTCACCAGCAAAGCACCCCCACACCATCACACCTCCTCCTCCATCACAACTGATGGTCCCAACCCCATTTATAAGGCAAGAAATCCCACTTATTAAACCTGACAGGGCACACCTGTGAAGTGAAAATACAGAAAACTCTTGGAATGAGGTGTGTCCAAACTTTTGGTCTGTACTGTACTTCTAGAGAAGAAGTGTTATCAGTGTGTTTACATAGAGAGATAACAGACAGGGCTTTATCAGCAAACTGCAATTAGCTGTTGGCAGAGCTGTCGATAACAGTTAGAGCAGTGAGTGACATCATCTGTCCTGTCTTATCACACAGGTCTGGCTCTATGAAAATGCTTTTTTTTTTTTTTTTTGTGGGGTTTACTGAGGGAGCATTATATTGTGTGTGGCCACTAAGGGGGAATTATACTGTGTGAGGGACATTAGGAGCCTTTATATTGTGTATGGGCCGCTAAGGTGGCATTATACTGTATCAGGCTCTTAGGGGACACTGTTCACTATGGTCAAAGGACTGTGTTCCCTGAACCCATTTTGATTGCTGTCCCAGAGTTGGGACTCAAATCTATAAGACAGTTATGCAATTTTCTACATTTAATGTAAAAGTGTAACAGTAGGTTGTGAATCCACTGTGTCACCAAAGCAGTATGACTTTGGGTCACTTAAAAGGTTGTTGTCTAAGTAGCCTTCCTGATCTTCACCCTTTTAACCGCTATACAGGGATCTGAAGTTTGCTGCAGGGAGACTACCAGTTCACTTCCTCTTCAAATGGTCCTGGTCTGGAGCACCAGGGATCAGTCAAGAGAATAATCTAATTACAGCCCAAGGTTTAGTCATGCTTGTTTGTCCATAGTCTGGGAACAGACAACTAGTCAGGACGGGTAGCACAGGTGCTGTGGTCAGACACAGGTATAAGGTAGAATGAAGCATGACTGTAATCAGAGCAAAGAATATATCTCAGAATCTTTGCTCTGCTATGGATCTGACTGGAATACAGTCATATGAAAAAGTTTGGGCACCCCTATTAATCTTAATCATTTTTAGTTCTAAATATTTGGGTGTTTGCAAAAGCCATTTCAATTTGATATATCTAATAACTGATGGACACAGTAATATTTCAGGATTGAAATGAGGTTTATTCTACTAACAGAAAATGTGCAATATGCATTAAACCAAAATTTGACCGGTGCAAAAATTTGGGTACCCTTATCATTTTATTGATTTGAATACTCCTAACTACTTTTTACTGACTTACTGAAGCACAAAATTGGTTTTGTAACCTCACTGAGCTTTGAACTTCATAGCCAGGTGTATCCAATCATGAGAAAAGGTATTTAAGGTGGCCAATTGCAAGTTGTTCTCCTATTTGAATCTCCTCTGAAGAGTGGCATCATGGGCTCCTCAAAACAACTCTCAAATGATCTGAAAACAAAGATTGTTCAACATAGTTGTTCAGGGGAAGGATAGAAAAAGTTGTCTCAGAGATTTAACCTGTCAGTTTCCACTGTGAGGAACATAGTAAGGAAATGGAAGACCACAGGGATAGTTCTTGTTAAGCCCAGAAGTGGCAGGCCAAGAAAAATATCAGAAAGGCAGAGAAGAAGAATGATGAGAACAGTCAAGGACAATCCACAGACCACCTCCAAAGAGCTGCAGCATCATCTTGCTGCAGATGGTGTCACTGTGCATCGGTCAACAATACAGCACACTTTGCACAAGGAGAAGCTGTATGGGAGAGTGATGCGAAAGAAGCCGTTTCTGAAAGCACGCCACAAACAGAGTCGCCTGAGGTATGCAAAAGCACATTTGGACAAGCCAGCTTCATTTTGGAAGAAGGTCCTGTGGACTGATGAAACAAAGATTGAGTTGTTTGGTCATACAAAAAGGCGTTATGCATGACGTCAAAAAAACACAGCATTCCAAGAAAAACACTTGCTACCCACTATAAAATTTGGTGGAGGTTCCATCATGCTTTGGGGCTGTGTGGCCAATGCCGGCACCGGGAATCTTGTTAAAGTTGAGGGTCGCATGGATTCAACTCAGTATCAGCAGATTCTTGAGAATAATGTACAAGAATCAGTGACGAATTTGAAGTTACGCCGGGGATGGATATTTCAGCAAGACAATGATCCAAAAGACAGCTCCAAATCTACTCAGGCATTCATGCAGAGGAACAATTACAATGTTCTGGAATGGCCATCCCAGTCCCCAGACCTGAATATCATTGAACATCTGTGGGATAATTTGAAGCGGGCTGTCCATGCTCGGCGACCATCAAACTTAACTGAACTGAAATTGTTTTGTAAAGAGGAATGGTCAAAAATACCTTCATCCAGGAACTGATTAAAAGCTACAGGAAGCAACTAGAGGCTGTTATTTTTGCAAAAGGAGGATCTACTAAATATTAATGTCACTTTTCTGTTGAGGTGCCCATACTTTTGCACCGGTCAAATTTTGGTTTAATGCATATTGCACATTTTCTGTTAGTACAATAAACCTCATTTCAATCCTGAAATATTATTGTGTCCATCAGTTATTAGATATATCAAATTGAAATGGCTGTTGCAAACACCCAAATATTTAGAAATAAAAATGATTAAGATTAATAGGGGTGCCCAAACTTTTTCATATGACTGTATATAGACAGGGGTAGGCTGGGATTTGATGAAGACAGAATAATGGCTGCATGCGCTGGCCCATTAAGAAGAAACAAGAGGCTATGTGGACACTGTATAGGCAGAGGAGAGAGAGTAAGAGAAGTGAACAGGGCATTGTTGGAGTTGGCAGATTTCAGCGGATGGAGTACGTAACTTGGCAGTCGTGACCACTGGGAGGAGTGTGGTGTTGGTGGCAACTAACTGTGTGCGTTTCAGAAAGTTAGTACTATGCATGTCATTTTAATTACATTGTAAACCATCTGTAAAACTTAAGAGCTGTGTAAACAATTGGCAGTTTGTTTCTGCAGTGATTCACTTGGTAAATTATTGCACGTTGTGGCTTGAACAACTGCAGTGACAGAATTAAGCAGGAGCAGGTGGCCAGAAAGACATGGATGGGACAACCTTTTACAATAACTGGGCTACATACAAACAGCTCTAAAGTCTTACTGAGGTGCAGTAACAGATCACTGTTCTCTTGCAGTTTGCTGAGCAGGCTGAAGGAAACAAGGAACCTCTGTTTAAAAGCAAGTGTGTTTATGCAATGGCACCACCCCAATAAAATTATGACTGCTGGCATGGGTTTCTCTTAAGTGTTTCCATATGTTTTACATGGGCGTTCAGAAAAGAGTTAGCTAGTTACAATAAAACAATGAAAATGCTTATGATGATCTAGCTTTTCTTGCCTCTATAAAGTATTCATTCTGGATGGTATGGATTTTTTTCACTGTGTGCAGTGAAGATATTCAGGCAACCAGAAAAGTTTCTATTTTGTAGTCTTTCACAGCCAGTGTCAACTTTTAACATAAACTTATGGTATTGAGAGAATTTTGTCAGAAAGAACTGATGCTGCAGATTTGACACACTGCTTTAGTAGCAGGGGCAATGTCTATTTCTGTATTGAACAGAAGGTCTGAAAAATAAACTTTTTGTGGGAACAGGTTTACAAGAATAAGAATGGGTTCACACTGCTTCTTTTGTCAAGCTGCAAAAAAGAGCCTCTAAAAGTAGCTTTGTTGATTTTCATTGGGATTCACAGTATTTTTTCTGTCTCAAGATAGGCCAGGACCCTTCATTTTTCAGCTCACTGAAGAAAAGTGTTGAAAAAAGCTGCCTTCCATTGAGATCAGTAGAAGATTTCAGACGTTTTTTGCAGTTGGTTTTAACAGAGAAAAACCTCAAAACAGCACTAAAAAAGCATTGTGAACCCACTCTTATGTGGCTGTGTGTGTCTAAAATATAAGAAAAACACGTAAAAACAAATACATGTACATAAATGTGCCTTATAGAAATGCATGCAAGCCAGGCAGTTTTTGCTAAAATCTGAAGGCACAGAGGGATCCCTTACCTCTCTTCTTGCGCTAGAGACTGACCCAGCATAACCTCACTGTAACTGAAAGTTCGGATAAGAGGTTGGGCTTAGCTCAACTATCAGCTATAATGGAACTTGTAAACTGTGTTAAGTTAAAGAGGTTGTCCAGGCATTTTCTTTTCATGCCTGGACAACGGGGGGAGGTGAAAAAAAAAAAAATCATACTCCCCTGTCCCCGATGCTTCGGTGTCCTCCCAGCATGGTTCGGTCCTTCTGCTTCGGTGTCTTCTCAAAGTGAAACTGGCTGTGACGTCACGAATCCCTTCTGCTGAAGCCACTGATTGGCCTCAGTGGTCATGTGACCGCTGAGGCCAATCAATAGGCCTCAGGAAGAGACCCGTTATGTCACAGGTAGTGATATCTCAGTACCTTCACTGAGGCCGCTGATTGGCCTCAGCAGTCAAGGGTGGCTGGTACTTCCGCCACAAGTCAGCACGGGACCCAGAAGACCGGACCGCGCAGGGAGGTACTGGAGCACCATGTAAAGGTATGAATTTTTTTTTAAAATTTTTTTCATGTCCCTGGCCTATTTAATATTTAAATGGGTTGTCCATTTTTGCTTGGACTACCCCTTTAAGGAATGTTAAACAAAGAGGGAATATGTGTAGCTTAAGGGCAGGAATTACATTTGGTAGAGGTAGAGTATTACATGTTTGTTTTGTTTTCATTTTCTTTGTGTGAGCCACCCATCTTACTCAGGTTCCTAAAAGGCCATATCAACTAGTTTATGGTATAATTTGGAAACAAAGAGAGGGATTTATTTAAGTAGATTTTGATTCAGCTCTTTTACAGCTCAGCATGCTGTTTTTTTTCCAGCTTTCCCAGGAACCTGAAAGGAAAATCTGGCAAGTTACGAAACGATTACAGAGAAAGGAGGGTGATTTTATTTATGTATGTTTAGTCTTTAACATATCAGGTAATGCTGTACTAAACGCTGCTATTCAATTTTCCATCTCAACGGAATTCCAGAACAATGGACATTTGCTGGCAGTGTGAACATAGCCTTCAATTCAACTTTGAATGCTGAAACATTGTCCCAGTTGCTGCTTTGACCAGGGTATTTAGATACACAGATTGGTTTGTTTTTCATCCAAGGGAATGGGTTCCCTGACAATTTTTTTTACCCAAGAACACTGCCAAGAATAATGAACGGTATCTAAACATCCTCGAAGAACAACTTCTTCCAACAGTACATTAGCAATTTTTTGATGAATGCTTCCAACATGAAGAAATACTACGTCACAAGGCAAAAGTGATACTGGAATGGCTTGATGAACAAAACATTGAAATTTTGAGCTCATGTGCAGGAAAATCCCCAGACCTCATTTCCATTAAGATCCTGTGGTCATTCCTCAAAAAGCGGGTGGACAAACAAAAATACAAAAATTGTGATAATCTCCAAACACTGATTAGGCAAGAATGGGTTGTCATCAAAGAGAATTTGACATAGAAGCTGATATCCAGCTTGCCAAGGCAAATTGCAGAAGTCTTCAAAAATAAGGGACAACACTGTAAATACTGAGTCTTTGCATGAACCTGATGTATTTGTCAAACAAAACGCTGGAAATGCTTATAATTGCAATTCAGTATACCACAGAAACATCTGACCAAAAGATCTAAAAACACTGAAGCAGCAAACTTTGTGAAAGCAAAAATTTGTCAGTCTCAAAACTTTTGGCCCTTACTGTACATGAGAAGTAAAACAAATTTTAAACCATTAATGGACCTTTTGCATTTGAACAGTTTTTCCATCTACATGCTTCTTTTCTAATTTTCAGTTGTCTCCAAGCTCGTGTGTGGAGACTAGCTACTATGATGTCACCACAGACAAATAACAAAAATTTGAGAATTTTCTCCATAAATCTCAGATGAACTGCAGATCACATAATTCAGGTTATACATATCTATAGAAGTCTATGGTGGGGGGGGAGGACTGAGCAGGAAGTGCAGAAGAGTAGAGAAGGAAAAACAGCCAAGTGTGACCCTGAAGCTAACTTGGAGCTTTCTATCACAGCTGAAGAACTTTACTCACATCATTACACATTAGTACTTCTCTATATATTTCCTGCATGGTCCTGAGGCTGTTTTCTAGTGAGCTAGATGGTTATAGTGCATATTCTAATCTTACTGTGTGCAGTGCATGGAAGCTAGTCTTCACTTACCAGCTCAGAGAGATCAGGGACAATATTTCGCTCCTACATCAGGTCTGCAGTCATTGCAATGACACATTGTACTGTGACACATTGATGACTTAGTACAAAAATCATAAACAAAGTAAAGGAATTAAAAAACAATCATCAATATTGCGTTTTAGAGCTAAATTCATATTTCCAAATCCTACTGGGGCCAGTGCTTCTTTTAGTGGCTTGCAAAAGTATTCATACCCCTTAAATGTATTTTATTGAGATTTTAAGTGATAGACCAAGGGTTGGCAACCCCTGGCACGCGTGCCAAGAGTGGCACGCGAGGCTTATTTCACTGGCACGGCAGCGGAGTCCTCACCCAGCAGATTCGATCGGACCAAACACAGCCGAAACGAAACTGCTATTATTATACTGTGGGGTCTCTTCAGACCCCGAGTATAATAAGTGGAGACTCAGGAGAAGTGATGAAACCTAAAAAACAATGATACTCACCTTGCTTGCTGCGCTCCGCGGAGGCTGTGCGATCTGCCGGCACAGCTGACAGGGCCTCAGAGGTCACGTCTGCGTCTGACGCATAATGACGCGACATGACCCCTGAGACTCAATCAGCGGTCGCTGACTACAGGCAGAAGCACTGAAGAGAACACAGAGCGGCTGCGGAGCGTGGAATGGTGAATACATTGTTTTTTTTATGTTTGTCACCTCTGAAGAGAACTATGGGACCTAATACCGTGTGCAGGGACCGCTATGTGACATAATAACGTGTGCAGGGAACGCTTTGTGACATAATACCGTGTGCAGGGACTGCTATGGGACCTAATACCGTGTGCAGTGGCCGCTATGGGACCTAATACCGTGTGCAGGGTCCACTATGTGACATAATAACGTGTGCAGGGAACGCTTTGTGACATAATACCGTGTGCAGGGACTGCTATGGGACCTAATACCATGTGCAGGGACTGCTATGGGACCTAATACCCGTGTGCAGGGACTGCTATGGAACCTAATACCGTGTGCAGGGGCCGCTATGGGACCTAATACCGTGTGCAGGGACCGCTATGGGACCTAATACCGTGTGCAGAGGCTGCTATGCGACCTAATACCGTGTGCAGGGGCCGCTATGGGACATAATACCGTGTGCAGGGGCCACTATGTGACATAATACTGTGTGCAGAGGCTGTTATGGGATACAATACCGTGTGCAGGGGCCGCTATGGGACATTATTCTGTATAACGGTGTGTTTTCTGCATTAAGGATGTGTTTTTGCACAGAAAACACAGGCATTTTTTTTTTGTGCAAAAATGCACCATGTGAACGCAGTTTTACATTGAAGTAAAAGTTCCAGTGGCCTAAGACTATATCTGCATGCAGATACATAGTGTGTCACCACCCTGAGGGTGCTGCCATACGGTGCTCCTGGACACATTTATCACTAATTGCACTAATTGGGGGATGCACATGGACTTTCATTGCTTCTAATCGGAAAGTACAGGAGCGCCCCAGGATATAGCAGTAAACGCAAGTGTCCTAAAGCATCTGGTGGCAGCACTTCTGTGTTATGGTTTGTGGTGTATAACTTTAGTTTAGGGGTCGTCAGACTTACAATTATTGCCCGGCACTCCGAGTACCTCATCTTTTGATTTTTTAATTAAAATAGGCATGCCGAACAAAAAAGGTTGCCTACACCTGTGATAGACCAACACAAAGTAGCACATAATTGTGAAGTGGAATTAAAATGATACATGGTTTTAAAATTTAAATCAATTAAAAATCTGAAAAGTGTGATGTGCAAAAGTATTCAGCCCCTGTACTCTGATACCCCTAAATAAAATCCAGTGCAATCAATTGCCTTCAGAAGTCACTTAATTATTTAATAGAGTCCAGTTGTGTGTAATTTTGTCTCAGTATAAATACACCTGTTCTGTGAAGGCCTCAGTGCTTTCTTAGAGAACAGTAGTGAAAAAACAGCATCATGAAGAACAAGGAACTCACCAGACAGGTCAGAGGTAAAGTTGTGGAGAAGTTTAAAGCAGGGTTAGGTTATAAAAACACATTCCAAGCTTTGAGCATCCCAAAGTATTCTACAATTGTAAACCTACCAAGACATGGCCGTCCACCTAAACTTAACAGATCGAGCAAGGAGAGCACTGGTCAGAGAAACAGCCAAGAGGCCCATGGTGACTCTGGAGGAGCTGCTGAAATCCACAGCTCAGTTGGGAGAATCTGTCCACAGGACAACTATAAGTCATGCTCTCCACAAATCTGGCCTTTATGGAATAGTATCAAGAGAAAACCATTGTTGAAAGAAAGAAAGACCTGAGAAGTGTTGTTTGCAGTTTGCTACAAGCCATATAGGGGACACAACAAACATGTGGGAGAAGGTGCTCTGGTCAGATGAGACCAAAGTTGAACTTTTGGCCTAAATGCAAAGTGCTATGTGTGGTGGAAAAGTAACACTGCTCATCACCCTGAACACCCCACTGTGAAACATGGCGGTTGCAGCATCATGATGTGGGGATGCTTTTCTTCAGCAGGGACAGGGAAGCTGGTCAGAGTTGATGGGAAGATGGATGGAGCTAAATACAGGGCAATCCTGGAAGAAAACCTGTTGGAGGCTGCAAAAGACTTGAGACTGGGAAGGAGATTCACCTTCCATCAGGACAATGACCCTAAACAACATACAGCCATAGCTACAGTGGAATGGTTTAGATCAAATAATATTCATGTGTTAGAATGGCCCAGCCAAAGTCCAGACCTAAATCCCATTGAGCATCTGTGGCAAGACATGAAAATTGCTGTTCACAGACGCTCTCCATCCAATCTGGCTGAGCTTGAGCTATTTTGCAAAGAGGAATGGTCAAATATCTCAGTCTCTAGATGCGCAAAGTTGGTAGAGACATACCCCCCAAAAGACTTGCAGCTGTAATTGCAACGAAAGGTGGCTCTACAAAGTATTGATATAGGGGGGCTGAATACTTTTGCACGTCACACTTTTCAGATTTTTATTTGATTAAAATTTTGAAAACCGTGTATCATTTTCATTCCACTTCACAATTATGTGTTACTTTGTGTTGGTTTATCACTTACAACCACAAACTTAAATATATTTTTTTGAGATTTTAAGGTGACAAAATGTGAAAAAGTTCAAGGGGTATGAATACTTTTGCAAAGTACTGTAGCTATTACCTCTACATATATTAACTGTATTCCTGAACTAGGACATCACTGTGTCAGAGGAAAGAGATAAATCGCAGCTATTCCACAATGGTTTCTTCTTTTTGAATTTAGTTTTAGTGGTAAATTGAAAAGGGCCAACCATAGAACAACTCATGCAGCTATTGATCTTTATTGCAGTGGCAGCTCTTCATTGATTTGAACCATTTGAATTTAGTAGCAGAACACTGGGGCAGATTTTAGACAGCGTAAACTTAGACATGTGATGCTGTTTGATAAATCTGGCATTTTGGTAGACTGTCTAGTCTAACATTACACTACTTATTTGGCTACATAATTATGGTGACAGCCTCAAATCCTAAACACCACCAAAGGTAAGCCATGCCCCTTTTCATACAAGTTGTAAAAGTGTCAAAAACATTTGATAAATGTGGCACACAGCATGTTACAGTTTTGGGTGCATTTTGCTCACTAAATCTTTTTCCAGTGTGGTTTGTTGCGAAATTCAAATGGCCAAATATCCACTATTATTTACTGAACTGTATCCCTGAACTTTGACATCACTGCATCATCTTTGTCAAAGTGCAGGGATAAATCAGAGTGAGGCTGTCTGCTATAATTTGGCCATTTGAATTTAGTGCCAAAACAGGGTTTTAGTGGTTGCTCTTCAACTATTGGCCCATTTGAATTTAGCAGCTGAGCACAGTGTTATAGTTCTATATTCAAATAGCCAATCATAAGAGCTGAGTCTGCACCATATTGCATGGGTACTGGATATATTGTACAGCTGATGCCCACCACAAACTGACGAAAACAGTAACCGTACAGTTTGCGGCTGTATGACAATGACACCTATAGGGTTGCATACCAGACTCCTTAGCCTGCCTCTACTGTCCCTGCCCTTTTTGTATCATTCTAAAATGATACTAAAGCTTAATTTGTATTTTAATGTTCCTGCCTAACACTGCCTGTAATTGCTAACCGATACATTGTTATGCTAAACCAGGTGTAGGCAACCTTCCGCACTCCAGCTGTTGTAAAAGTACAACTCCCAGCATGCATACTTGCTCTGCTGTTCTTGGAACTCCCATGGAAGTGAATGGATCATGTTGGGAGTTGTAGTTTCACAGCAGCTGGAGTGCTGAAGGTTGCTGACCCCTGTGCTAAACCCTGCTCCTATATCCTTTCTTAGTGCTTCCCTTTACCTGCTCACTGTCTAGCCAGAGGGAACATGCTGTGCAGTGTGAGAAAAGTGACCTATGCAGAGAAGGTAGTGATGAGATGTTAAACCACCTATTATAAATAGTGGATTCTACACATGCATGATAGCTGTGAGCATGTTCACCTACAGTACAAAAGTATAAGCTCATAATTTGGCTTAGTATTGTGAGTACTGCAGTATTTTTAGTATTTTTCTTTTGAAGAGGACCCTTAAGTTCTTTGCATCCTTTAATAGTTGCTAATTAGCCTAATTAGCATATCAGGCATGAAAACTAAATGCACAGATTGTCCGGGAATGAAGAAGACTATAGAAAAAATTGTAAGGGTATGCTCACATGTAGGAATCTGCTGTGGATTTGAGGCCTGATTCCGTCCAGAATCTGCCTGCATTGTTTTCAGTGAGAGGCAGAGATCACAGCAGGATGCTGGAGAAATCAATGTCCTGCTCGATTTTGCTGTGGATTCTGTGGCTTGGGAGTCCTTGCTGATTTAGGTCAATTCATTCAGGCCTAATCTGAAAGGGAAGGCTGCGACTGAATGCCGATGCAGGGGCAAGAGGAATTCCTCTTCACTTTCCGCCATGTGAATATACCCTAACTGCGCCAGAATCAGTGTTGCCTACTAAAGGATGTAGAAAACTGGAGTTGGAGGAAATGGTTACAGATAATAATATGGTGACACATTCCCTTTCATATCCTGTCTTATGTAAGGGCAGCTTATTTCAGGTCACTACATCTGATTGCCAAGACTGCACAAAAACAATTGTACAGCAGACACACAGTTCTGGGTCTGGTGTATTCATGAAATTTGCACTCTTCCCATCCCTCATGAAGGCGATTGACATGCTGAAATGTATATGTGCGACCACCCCGGGAGAACCGTGCAGGAAGCTGGACTGTCACGGTGACCTTATAGGCACCAGAAATCCCAGGAGAGGTGCACAGGGCAATAGGGAGAGTCAGTTAGATGTGACACCAGTTGGAGTAAGGAGATACCCGCAAGTCCCTGGGCTGAGATGGTGAATGGGTGTCAGTACTTCTCTCCAACTAGGAGCTGGAGCCCAGGTCATAGCTTTAAGGAAAGCACTGTCTAGGCCAGGATCAGTTGAACTACTCGCTGCTTTATTGGAACAGGCATCTGCTGGTTCACCTGTCCTGTAGCAGTGAGCTGTGGCAAAGTGGCTTGTAACTGGCCGAAACCTTCCCATGAATTAGCAGAGAGTCTTAAATGTCTGCAGGTCCAGCTTCTGGTCCACTGCAGAAGTTCAGTTATCAATATAGAGTTAGGTGCAGACTGCCAGGGTTGTAGTTCTGCTCAGCCTGATGTAATTCTGTCCTCTTACTGATAGTAATGCAGGGCGCTGTCATACAGCTTCTCTCCCCTGCTGCTGCTGTGGCACTTCCTCACAGCACACAGTGTCTGAAACACAAAATGGCTACAGCCACACTGCTTGCTGCTTCTTCTTCCCTGGCTGTATGCTTACTGAATACTACTTCCTCTCTCTGCTATAACTATTTCCTGTTCCAGCTACAGATCACTATACTGTATGATGCTATATTTAACCTTATGAGGACCACAGCTCACCAGGACAAGTGTTACCAGAGAACAATAGCTTGAAATTATATCACAACTGAATACAGTATGAACATGACAGCATATACTAACAATCATAACATGTAAGGCACTTTTATGGCCAGATAACCATTAGTAACTCCTGTGAGGGGGTTACATATGTACATAAACAGCAACCTGGGGTAGTGGGGTAGTGCTCTCCTCATTTATATACAGGACTCATAAACTGTGTGCTTGGTGCATTCTTTAAAGGGAGTCTGTAACCAGGGTGAAGTATATCAAGCCAGTAACATAGGTCATGTTCACCTGAATGTAACAATGTTTACCCATTCAAAAATCCAAGCTTCTGTTTCCGGTATATTTATTTCCTTTACAATATTCAAATGAGTAGTCTGGAGCTCCAAGCATGGCTTCATTGCTCCAAAGGACTATGCCACACTTGCTCTAATACACAGGTGTGAACGCGAGAACACTGGGCCAGGCGAGATTTCAGCATGGCCTTTTGGCCCTATCATGTTAGAACAGTATGGGGCGTAGCAGTTTAGAGGAATGGGGCTGCCCTCTGTGCTCCAGACTGATTATTTGCCTATTGTGAAATAAATGAATATCTCAGCAGCCAAGGCATGAATTTTCATTAGGTAAAAAAGGCATTACATTCAGGTGAGCCTGACCTATTGAAATGTGTTGCTGGTTTAATATGCTAGTGGAAGGCTCCCTTTTGTCCTCTTGCAACTGCTGCGACATTAGGATCCTTAGCTGAGATTGCCCCTTGTCTCCTTTGGCTACCAACCAGTACAACAAATGGGACAAACAGGACACCAAAACAAATGGGGATGGAATAAAATGGAAGACACACAAGGTTACAAAATACCTTGGGTTCTTTTTAGGAACAAATGAACCATTGGCATTTGTCTCCCATTTACAGACCATGCTCACCCCTGTTACAACAGAAGAGCCAAACAAATACATGTACAGAGCGTTCATATTATCCCAGTAGTGCAGTGCCAGCCAAATACTGTACCACAAGGCATTACTCATAATACCCACTGGCAGCACAGTATAATATACTTCACCAGAAATGGAAAATAAATACTACAGTGCAGCACCACTGTTAGTGGTATTTGACTCCTGCCCACCCCTCTCCCACTGGCAGCGGCACTTAAAGAGGACCTTTCACCACCTCCAACAAGTACAGCTCTTTACATCATTTAATAAGTGTGGCTCCAATGATTCTGGCACTGTTGGAATTTTTTTCTCTAGCCCCACCGTTCCTGAGCAAACAATGATGTTAGTTTTGGTGTCTGATATGCTTTTTAGGCTCTGTACTGTCAGGAGGGCGGTGTTAGACAAGCGGTGTGATTCTTACACTGGCTGCCTCTGATTGGTGCTCTGAATCAAGCCCCCCACCTGACATTACAAAGCTTTAATAGTACATCAGGCACCAAAATTAACTGTGCTTGTTGCTCGGGAATGGTGGGGGCTAAAGGAAAAATTCCAAATGTGCTGGAATCAGTGGAGTGGCACCTATTAACATATGCCAACAACTTGAATTGTTGGAGATGGTGAAAGGTTCTCTTTAAATGCTTCACACGGCTACCCCACTGACAGATCCATTTAACGCTTCCCAACGCATCAGATATACAGGAGATCCTGGGGGTAGGAGTGAGATGTTGTTTCTGCTGGTACTTACCTCAGTGTGCTGCTGCAGTGTATCATGTAACTATCATGTCACCACAGGTTCTACAGTTTAGCCTCAGAAATTACACTGATACTTCAGACTTTTATTTTCAGTGCACATCCAGAGGAGCAATTCACATGATTAAGGACACAGCCAGTTTTGACCTTCGACACCCAGTCCAATTTTTCAAATCAGACATGTCATTTTATGTGGCATTAACTTAGGAATGGTTATACTTATCCATGTGATTCTAAGGCTAAGGACCTACGTTGAGGAAAAGCTGCTATTTTTGTTGAAGATTTTATTGCTTTTTTTTTTTTTTTTTTTTTTGAGCCAAACCCAGGAGTGGTCCTGCTGATCAGGCATCTTCTCAAAGTAAAACTGCTGGCCGTCTGTGACGTCATGGATCCCTTCCGCTGAAGCTGATGATTGGCTTCAGTGGTCATGTGACTCAGGAAGAGATCTGTGATGTCACAGGTAGTGACATCTCAGGCCCTTCGCTGAGACTGCTGATTTGGCCTCAGCGGTCACGTGTGGCTGGGACTTCTGCCACATGTCAACGCTGCACTGAGAAGACTGGACCATGCTGGGAGGCCCTGAAGCATCGGGAAAAGATGAGTATACATTTTCTTTTTTTTTTTTTTTCACTGCCCCCAGCCTATTTAAAGATTGAATTTAATGTCCTGTTTTGTCAGGACAACCCCTTTAAGAAGTCTAACTGCAATTTTTCAAATTTTTAATAAAATTTTCAAAACCTGCTTTTTAAGAGACCAGTGCAGTTCTGAAGTGGCTTTGGGGGACTAAACTAAACTAAACACCCTTCAAGGTATTTAAACACTATTTAGAAAGTTTAATCCTTTAGGATTTTCACAAAAATGACAGCAAAGTGAACAAACTATATCTAAACTGCTAATCTAAACTAAGATTAGTGTAGGCAGGCAGTCTTAGTTTGGTTAGGAGTGTTTTTTTTTTTTTTTTTTTATCACTTTTATGATTTTATCACACAGACCCAGGCTGCAGCAACTCCACAGAGTGATCCTTTTCTCTCTCTGTATAGAGAACGATCTGACAGAGAGGGCGCAGATACAAGGTCCAAGAAGCATCTGGTCCGGATGTCTTCTCTCCATACTAAGGTTGCAGAGGCGTAGCTAGGGGTTCAGCACAGGGGGGGCGAACATGTCCAAGTGTGTCCCCAACTTGGACATGTTCGTATACCGATACTATCAGTATACGGTGAGCGTATAGTGTTATATAGCAGCTCTACACAGGGCTCTGCAGACGATTTAGGTGAATACAGGGTAGTAACGTTTTGTGACTTACTGGTGACGTCTCTGACTAATTGTTCACATTCCCTGTCTCTTTTATCTGGACGGCCATGACCACTTCTTCCAGTCTCTGTAAAGTTTGCAACACAGACATCTTTGGCTCCTCACTTTTCCAGGCACCTGACCCACATTATCCTCACCTGCACAAAGCCCCCATCCTGCTGCTACCCCAATTATAAAATATATAATATAACCCCCCATAATGAATAATACCCCGAAGTGCATCTTTAAATGAATAACTTCCCTGTGCACCCCCTTTAAATAGTGCCCCTTATTAATAATGTCCCAGGTATTTCCTAATTGAAAAGGGAAAAAAAAACAAGGGAAAAAAAAATGATTGGGGTTCCAATACACGGGACCCCCAGGATCAGCTGTTTGAATGAACTGTGGTATCTGTGTAAGCGCCGTGACCCCTTCTCTGTTTACATAGTGTCATTCATCTCATAGCGGCCATGTAATGTAACTACAGCCTCGTCCTATACACGTCTATGTGACAAGACTGTAATTACATCACAAGGTCACTATAAACAGACAGCGTGTGATATAAACAGACGCCGGGGCCCCTTCATACAGCTGATCAGTGGGAATCACTTATCTTTTATTGATGATTTATTTTGAGGATAGATAATCAATAAAAATGAGCTGGAAAACTCCTTAAGGCCAAGGCCCCATGTAGCATCCCGCAGCAAAAAACAGCTGTGGGAAAAACCACGGCGGTGACGCATCGTGGTTTTTCCTGCAGCACTTTGCACAGAAAGTTCACAGAGATTTCCTCTGAGGACTTTCTGCTTCAATTATATCTATAGGGAAACCGCCGGCGTTTCCGTAGGTATAATTGACATGCTGCGATTTCCAAAACTGCGACCGTTTCCGCTGCGCATATTTTACTGCAAAGTGGGGATGGGATGTGGCCCCTTGTGGCGAAAACCCACAGAAAAAAACCGTGGCATTCTAGCAAATCCCATCCACACATTACGGAAAAATATGTGCAGCAGACGCACTGCGATTTCCAAAACCGTTGTGGTTTTGGAAATCGCAGCATGTCAATTATACCTATGGAAACACTGGCGGTTTCCATATAGGTGTATTGAAAACAGAAAGTCCACAGGGGAAATCTCTGCAGACCTTCTGTGAAAAGCACTGCGGGAAAAACCACAATGTTACCGCCATGGTTTTTCCTGCAGCCCGCTACGTGGGGCCTTAGTCTTAATAAAGCCCAAGTGCAACTTTCATTAAATTAATTGACCCTCATATTATGCCTCTGATTCCACCTGACATAAATACTGCACCTCTAATGACCCCTTATATCAATGACCACCCCCTTATCTTCATAATGCCTCCTAATATAAATGATGCCCCCTAATGGCCCCTTATATAAATAACCTCCCCCTTGTATTAATAATACCCTCCAATAACCCTTATATAAATGACCCCCCCATTGTCATGATGCCCCCTAATGAATCCTCCCTTTATAGTTATATTCCCCCCTCCTAACCACCCATTATACTATTAATATACCCACAAAAAAAAAAAGTCATACTCACCTACCTGCGATGCTGATGAATGGAACCGCCAGCGTTTCCTCACTCTCCACGCACAGGACGTCTGTGTCTGAGCGCGGGCGGCGCGATGTTGTGACGTCATCGCACCGCCCGTGCTGAGAAGCAGACGTCCATCTGTGGTCTTGGCGTCTTGTAAACCGCAGGCCTGTATTGGCTTGCGGTTTACAAGACAGTTAAGCACAAGGAAGCATTGTAACTAGATCGGTGTCTGCAGACACCGATCTAGTTAGAAATAAAGGTCTGTATTAATGGCGGCCCCGGGGTGGGCCCCCAAAGACTCATTGGGCCCGGGGCAGCCGCCCCTCCCCCCCCCCCCCCCGCTAGCTACGCCTCTGTAAGGTTGCTAGCAGCAGCCAGTGCTGAGAGATGCATGGCAGAACAGGATGTCAGTGTACAGTTTTAGGACAGCACTAAAATTAATGGGCTGCAGGCACAAGGGTTAGCTCTGCAGTCAGTTAATTTAAATTGGGCTGTTCGGGGGAGGGATTAACTAAGGCCTCCTGCATACGACCGTGAGCAGTCATTGGGTCAGTAAAAATGGCATAGATGACACACGGATTGTGTCTGGGCCCATTGAAATGTATGTGTCCATACTTTGATCCACAAAAGCAGTTCAAAATATGTTTGTGTGCATGAGCTCTAAGGATTGCCAGCCTTTATTTGCAGACTTCTTTACATCACTTGTATTAAACAGCCACCAATGTACACACAGAGACTCTGTCAGCAGCAATTACCTGCAGCAACTAATGAAAAAAGATTACGAGTATAGATTACATGGTGTAAATTCTACTTAATGTGGAGAAGGAAGGTGGGCTTATGATCGCACCTGTTTTGGCTAACTAGTAACTGGCAAGGAAGTATTACTGGAGTCTAGCGAGAGGAAAAGCACAAATTAAGTCTTGTACCCTCCAAGGCTACGACGTGTACCACAAGGGGTTACTGTGCCTTAAGAATCACTGCTTTACAGCATAGTCATGGCTATAGACCGCATTAGTCTGGAGCCGACTGATTGAGGTCTATGGGAGAATGTTCTATGCTCTGTACAGGGACAGGAGTAGATAAGCTGTAATATCATCTATTGTCAGTAGTGGATGCCATGGGTCATATGTGTTATTAATGGAGATGTTATCTTCTGTTGTAATTCTATCTGTAATGTAAATGAGGTGACTTCTTCAAAGATAACCCCTATAGAAATGGCAAGTGTCAGGCTATTATTAGGTATTGTGACCATAGTGAAAATGGAAGAATTTAGTACTTTAAAGGGGTATTTCCATCTCAAGGATCCTATCAATGCTACTAGCTTATGTAAATTCAAGAGTTTTCCTAAATACATTGTTTTAGCAATGTTGCTATGTTTGCCTGATATTTTAGAATATCCCTCCCATTGTTTTACACAGTGTTTCCTTGGTGCTCGACCTGTATCTGATAAGGCAGGATGGAGGATGAGTCACTGCTCTCTGGAGGACTAAGTTCTCTCGCTGTTATGTACAGCTCTGTGGTCAGAACAATCAGTTCAGCTAATTGCAGTTTGCTGATAAAGGCTCAGAAACAGGGACAGACTGGCCCATCGGGGAATCTGTGAATCCCCCAGTGAGCCCCGACTATATTTAGTCCTCATTTTGCCAATGCAAAGGTCTGTGGACAGTGGCATAAGGATCGTGGTCACAAGGGGTGCGACCGCAAGCGGAAGAGTACAGGGCCCGAGGCCAGCTGGAAATGGCCGGGGCCTGGACTACCAAGATAGTGGTCGGGGAAAGACTGGTTCCCCGACCGTTATACCTATTGTTAATGTAAAGGGTATGCCAGCCCAGGAAATGTGACAAAAAAAAAAAATACTCACCTGGCTGTCCTGGACTTCAGCATCGTCTCTGGCGCTTTTACGGCCTCACTGCAGGGGCCTGTGGTTAGACCCCAGCGGTGAGATAGGCGCGCCGGTGTAATGACGTGATCACACCCGATGTGACCGCAGAGGTCCAATCAAAGGCCCCAGCGGTGACGTCTGGGGCACGGGATGTGGGGACCAAGGAAGATGGGAAAGACAGCAGGACGGAGCGAGGATGCCACTGAGAGGTAAGACAAGGTGAGTATAAGTGTTTGTTATTTTTAATCACTTCTCCTGGTTCTCTACTTATTATATTCTGGAGTCCGAGGAGACCGGCTCTGAGGGGGGGGAGGGGCCGGGGGCATATAATGCTGTGTGGGGGCCACTGCGGAGCATATAATGCTGTGTGGGGGCCACTGCGGAGCATATAATGCTGTGTGGGGGCCACTGCAGAGCATATAATGCTGTGTGGGGGCCACTGCGGGGCATATAATGCTGTGTGGGGGCCACTGTGGAGCATATAATGCTGTGTGGGGGCCAATGTGGAGCATATAATGCTGTGTGGGGGCCACTGTGGAGCATATAATGCTGTGTGGGGGCCACTGCGGAGCATATTATACTGTCCCAGTATTGTTTACATGTCGGCACTGCGCTGCTCACTCTCCGTATTCTTGATAACTGCAGTTGTGGGTACTAAAGCTGTATCCCTTTCAAGTATCTGAGATATCGCTGCAGCACCCGTAACTGTGACTATCAAGAATTCTCTCTAGGGAGTGGGTAGGGGGCCCCAGACAAAAGTTTGCACCGGGCCCACAAGACCCTAGTTACGTCTCTGCCAATGTATTTGCATTGGCAAAATGATAACTAATGGAGGCCAATAGCCTGGTGGACATTAAAGGGGTTGTGCAGGATAACTTTTTTTTTTTTTTTTAATTACGCAGGTTAAAAAAAAAAAAAAACTTTCTCTCCTGTCCCCAGTGTTTCCCAGCGTGGTTTAGCCTGCAGTTCTGTTTTC
Organism: Leptodactylus fallax; assembly: GCA_947044405.1. Taxonomy (NCBI): domain Eukaryota; kingdom Metazoa; phylum Chordata; class Amphibia; order Anura; family Leptodactylidae; genus Leptodactylus; species Leptodactylus fallax. The sequence goes on from CAMRHE010000191.1 coordinate 781,794, forward strand.
TTGCAGCGCAAGTACCCCCTGCACGTGACTACCTGTGACGTCACTTGACCTCTGAGGCCAATCAGCGGTCTAAAGGAAGGGACCTGGGACGTCACAGCTAGTGAGGACTTTCGGCAAAAGAAGACAGCGGAGCTGCAGGACCGGACTGTTCTGGGACCTGCTGACACCGGATCACCGGGAATAGGTGAGTATGTTTTTGTTTTTTTGGAGAGGGGTTCACCTCCTCCAGACTAATTATAAAAAAGAAAAAAATTATACTGGACAACCTCTTTAAAGTGTGGTGCATTAGTGGGTATATTAAAGGGGTTGTCCAGGCATAATTTGTTATGGTTTATCCTCAGGATAGGCCATAGATACCTGATCTGTTGCGGGCCGACCCCGGACTGATCAGCTGTGTGGAGCCACTTGTGACACCTGTCCTGTACACAATATGGGGCCAGAAGCAGAAAGCTCTGTCCACTGTATATTAGCGGGCACCTTCACTGCATCTCAGCACTTATTGAAGTAGGAGCTGGAGTGACGGCATCGGGCAACTATACAGCGGATGGAGCTTTCTGCTTCCTGTGTACAGAACGGGCACCGGAAGTGACTATGTACAGCTGATGGTGCCATGTGTCAGCCCCCTACCGATCAGATATTTATGGCCTATCCTAAGCATAGGCCATAAAAAAAATTAACCCTGGACAATCCCTTTAATATGCATCACACAGTTTAATGTCCCCCCCTCCACAGAATGTTAGCTTCGATCACTTCATCCACACAATATAATGGCCCCATCACTGTTCCCCATACAGTATGGGGGACCAGTGAAGAGGCCACTGTATAGGGGGACAAGTGAAGTGGCCAAAAAAAAAAAACCCCTTAAAAGAGGTTGTCTATTAACTGGAGAAACCACTGTGGTGGCCGCCAGGGAGGTGTAAAAATAAAAAAATTTCAAAAAAGTATACTCACCTGTCCCCAGCACCCCGTTGTCCCCTGACTGTGTCTGTTCGGTCTCATGGTGGTGCCTCATTTCTGGAAATCCTGTACCTAATTGGTCTTAGCGGTCCCATGAGGTACAGGACTCCCAGCAGGAAGGCGCCGGCACGAGACTGAATGGACACTGGCAGCGGACAACAGAGTGCCGGGGACAGGTGAGTATGTTTTTTTTATTTATTTTTTTATTTTACACCTCCCGCCGGGGACTTGGGTTGCGCCAATTCCTGGACATCCTCTTCAAAGTATTTATCCATCTTTCTAATATTGATGGCCTTTGCTTAGGAAAGGCCAGCAATATTACATCTGCGATGTAATGATGATCTACAGGTAATGGTAACAATTCTAGGAGCCATGCTGTTCACTTGCCATACAGGGCGTAGCAGTAGGTTTAGGTAGTGCAGTGGTGCACATGTTATGGCAGGTGAGCAGCATGGCTCCCGACATGTTATTACCTTTAGCTGCCCTGTCCCAGTACCGCTGATCAGCAGGGGTCCTGATGGTGGGCCCCTAGAAGCAGTTCCACTGGTGGGCCCTAGACATCCCAGTCCGACACTGCTCAGACAGTGTGTGTTATCCCTCTATGTAAACACAAAGATAACATTGAGTCTGTTCTCTCCTGCAGCATATAGGTTTGTTTTTCATTCCAACCATGTATAATGTAATATACCTTTATTGTGCATATTATTTGATCTGCATTTATATTAGATTTCTAGTAATCATAATAAATAATCTCTCATGGTAAAGGTAATGTTTATATGTATTGTGATTCTTGTTAGTGTCCTGTTCATCAAACTGTCAAAACCCGCCCACCAGCTTGTGGAAGAATACAGGAAGTGAGAAGAGACAGCAGGCAAAGCTGCTGATAGAGGGAGATGGGAAAACCCCTTTAAAAAAATATAGTGACAGGAAAAAATATGTTTAATATAAAAGCTTGGAAAAAAAAAATATGTTCTTTTTCTTCGGACACATTCCCTTTAAGTGCTACTAGTAGGCAATTGGCTGTGAAGAACACTTCAGGAATGTGCTTGATTGAGCTTCAGGAGACTGAACATTAAAAGGAAGTACATCTCTATTTGGTGTAAATAAATAAAATACACAGTTTAAAGAATACATATTGGAATGTTCTCTTGAGCTGGGACCAAAGAAGACAGCATTGCCACCTAGTGCTAACTACATAAATCACATTGCGTCAAATTTGTGTTTAGGAATCTGCTTCTGTAGCTCATCTGTTAAATGTATACTGAAACAAAACCAGAATACTGCCTTTTTAACACAATGTGCCTAGAGTGGCTATAAAAGGAATGGAAAATACATAGGTAGTATGTATTCTTCTTCCTGCTGCTCAATCCACCACTGTATTTGGCTCAAAAATCTGCAACAAAAAAAAACCTGCGTTGCTGCAACTTGGGGCCTCAGCCTTAAAGAATTTTTTCATATCACGGTTCAACTTCTCTCCCCTCTGCTTTCTGGTTGTCAGCTCAGATCAGCAGTGTACTTGTGAGATGAACAGTGTGCTTGTTCTAAATGGCACAATTATCTGTGGATTTACATACAGCAATTAGGGTGTGTTCACACGGCGGAAAATGAAAATCATTTTCCGCTGCCGGAATTTTCGCCACGGTCTGCCGCGACAGGATGCCGATGCAGTGCATCAGCATTCCGTCGCGGCATCCCGCTCCTGATTAGGCCAGGATGAATGGGCCTAATCAGGAGCGCGTCTCGAGCCACGGAAACCGGTCTTGTCGCTTTTTTTTTTCCGCTAGAGGAAAAAAACAAACAAATGGGAGGCGTTTTTTCAGACTGACTTTGAGATGAATTCCGCGTCAAAATCCGCTGCCAAAAAACTCCGTGTGAACACAGCCTTACAGAGGTACTGATCACATACTGTTCTAATCCTTATCAGGCTGAGCCCCTGAGAGCAGTTTGCTGAGAAAGAGAGGAGAATATGGGTGGCCAAAATGGAGACTGAATCATCAGCCCAACCAGAGAGATGTTCCGTAACCTAGGAAACAAGCTGAAAACAGGAGGAGGCTTGGTGAACAATATTAGACAAATGTAGCAAGATAGATACAGCAATATATTGAGTAAAACACTTCAGTTAAGTTAAGCTACAATTTTAAATATGATCCTGGAAATGGAAATACCCCTTGAAGTCCTTTTTAAGTTGCACTGAAGTGTAACTGATATGAATCAGCACACATTTGTATGGTTTCCGTCCGCTTGTAAACCGTTTTAAGAGAAAAACGGTTTGGTACAAAAAGGATTCCAAATGGTTACACAGCTTGGCTTACTTTGATGCCTACAGTTCACTAAGAGGTCAAACTGTAGCAAGGTTGCAGTGAAGAAACACATCAACAGACACTCAGGAGGCAGGAGGTATCAGAAGCGTGCAATTGGGCAATGAAACAAACAATTCCGCCTTGCAACAGGTTCCACCAATCATAATTGGCAAAGTCATCCTAACTGACTGCAGTTTTCTTTAAAGCTGTTATGAAACCAGACCTCATCCTTCCACATCTTAAAAAACTTTCCTGTTTTTTTTGTTTTCTTGAATACAGTTTTATAACATAATGTGTTCTTTATTTAAAAAATTGGTGTTTATTGAAAGAAGAATCACTTTTACTACACTTGTATCAAGGGTGTAGTGAAGAAATCACAGGTTACTGCCCGCAAACATTTGAGGGCATTTTTTCAATCCTTATATGAAGAGACTCCAAAATGAAAACAACATATTCTGATAGGAGGAAATCTGCTCTTTCTAATGGTGCTAAAAGAAAGAAGATTGAAGCTGTCCCACTGGAGATATAGGGCATCAAAGATAGCCAAAATTAGGCAAAAATGCTTTTTATACCAACTTTGAACACTTTTATATTTTTTTTCAACCACTTGAAGGAAAGTGCTGCAAATTTGAAGGCCTCATTACAGCCATGTATTTAGTACACCTACCAAAAATCAACCTGAAAGGCCAACTAGTTTTGACACTACAGCAGCCTCTACATCGCTGTAAATTCATTTTTGCAGTTTTTTGAGCCTAAACCATGCAAAAAGTAAGAGGACTAGGAACATGGGGTTTTGCCAGTTTATTAAGCCCTAAAAGTTGTACAGGTTCTCCAAAAATCCCCCTTATACTACTAAAACTTCCATGTTTACAGCTTCTAGAAGTTGGCCCAAAATGTCATTTTTGCTCAGGTGATGTTTGCAACTCTTTACTTTGTCAATAGTTTTTATTGAAATTTTTTGCATAAAATCCATACATAAGGTCAACATAAGGGATGCAAAATATAGAATACATTATACAGAATACAGTCATGGCATCACAGTTAGCAAGCATAAAAGGGGGTACAAAATATTATAGGTATGTACAGTATACACATAAATACAGTGCTTTGCGAAAGTATTCGGCCCCCTTTCAACTTTTCAACCTTTTGCCACATTTAAGGCTTCAAACATAAGGATATAAAATTTAAATTTTTTGGTGAAGAATCAACAACAAGTGGGACACAATTGTGAAGTGGAACAAAATGTATTGGTTATTTTAAACTTTTGTAAAAAATAAAAAACTGAAAAGTGTGGCGTGCAATATTATTCGGCCCATTTACTTTCAGTGCAGCAAACTCACTCCAGAAGTTCAGTGAGGATCTCTGAATGATCCAATGTTGTCCTAAATGACTGATGATGATAAATACAATCCACCTGTGTGTAATCAAGTCTCCGTATAAATGCACCTGCTCTGTGATAGTCTCAGGGTTCTGTTTAAAGCGCAGAGAGCATCACGAAGACCAAGGAACACACCAGGCAGGTCTGTGATACTGTTGTGGAGAAGTTTAAAGCCGGATTTGGATACAAAAAGATTTCCCAAACTTTAAACATCCCAAGGAGCACTGTGCAAGCGATCATATTGGAATGGAGTATCAGACCACTGCAAATCTACCAAGATCCGGCCGTCCCTCTAAACTTTCATCTCAAACAAGGAGAAGACTGATCAGAGATGCAGCCAAGAGGCCCATGGTTCACTCTGGATGAACTGCAGAGATCTACAGCTGAGGTGGGAGAGTCTGTCCATAGGACAACAATCAGTCATACATTGCACAAATCTGGCCTTTATGGAAGAGTGGCAAGAAGAAAGCCATTTCTCAAAGATATCCATAAAAAGTCTCCTTTAAAGTTTGCCACAAGCCACCTGGGAGACACACCAAACATGTGGAAGAAGGTGCTCTGGTCAGATGAAACCAAAATCGAACTTTTTGGCCACAATGCAAAACGATATGTTTGGCGTAAAAGCAACACAGCTCATCACCCTGAACACACCATCCCCACTGTCAAACATGATGGTGGCAGCATCATGGTTTGGGCCTGCTTTTCTTCAGCAGGGACAGGGAAGATGGTTAAAATTGATGGGAAGATGGATGGAGCCAAATACAGGACCATTCTGGAAGAAAACCTGTTGGAGCCTGCAAAAGACCTGAGAATGGGAAGGAGATTTATCTTCCAACAAGACAATGATCCCAAATATAAAGCAAACTCTACAATGGAATGGTTGACAAATAAACGTATCCAGGTGTTAGAATGGCCAAGTCAAAGTCCAGACCTGAATCCAATCGAGAATCTGTGGAAAGAGCTGAAAACTGCTGTTCACAAACGCTCTCCATCCAACCTCACTGAGCTCCAGCTGTTTTCCAAGGAAGAATGGGCAAGAATTTCAGTCTCTCGATGTGCAAAACTGATAGACATACCCCAAGCGACTTGCAGCTGTAATCACAGCAAAAGGTGGTGCTATAAATTATTAATTAAAGGGGGCCGAATAATTTGGCACGCCCCACTTTTCAGTTTTTTATTTTTTGCAAAAGTTTAAAATATCCAATAAATTTCGTTCCACTTCACGATTGCGTCCCACTTGTTGTTGATTCGAATTAACAATTCTTCACCAAAAAATTAAAATTTTATATCCTTATGTTTGAAGCTTGAAATGTGGCAAAAGGTTGAAAAGTTCAAGGGGGACGAATACTTTTGCAAGGCACTGTATGTAGTAAATAGCATCCTAGTAGTCTGTAAGATTAAACATACCGATAATTAGATAGATTTGGCAGAATAGTATGTGAAAACAGTATGTAAATCGTGGCCATGAGGGGAGAGGTCGGAACAAGCGGGATAAGTAAAGTATAGTAGAGTTAAGTTAAGCTAACTAAAGTAGATTAAAGCAAACTCAACTCAGTACAACACAACAGGCCTAAAGAACGAAGGGGGAGGGAATGCACCACTCTGTAGAAACCCGTAAAAACTGAAGGCCTGCCACGTTAGCACGTGTACAGACCCACACGTGCCAGCTGTAGTCAAGAATTTTCGAGATCTACAAATAGTGTCAGAAATATTGTAGATATATTCCGGTGTGGTGTACCATAGATGAATGAAAGGAAGACGACATATAATAATAATAATAATAATAATATAATAATAATAGTCCTTTAATAGTCCCACAATGGGGAAATTCAGTGTGTTACAGCAGCAAAGATAAGCAGATACAAATACAAATACAACATGTACAGGAATGTTCCAAGGTAAGAGGCATTACTTTGATAGCCGTCAGACAGATAGGAAGTAGGGGGGGGGGGGGGGGATTTAACAGGCAGAGGGATGTTTCAGTTCTCTGTGTGTAATGATCTCCGCTTAGGTCGGTGTTGGTTGTACAGCCTAACCGCGGTGGGGAGGAAAGACTTCCGATAGCGCTCCTTCTCACACCTAGGGTGGAGCAGTCGGTCACTGACAGTACTGCTCAGCGCGATCACAGTCTCATGCATGGGATGGGACCTCTTCTTCTGCATGGAGCTCACCACGGACAGTATCCTTCTGTCACCCACCACCTGCACTGGGTCCAGTGGGCACCCCAGGACAGAGCTGGCCCTTCTAATCAGCTTGTCAAGTTTATTTCTGTCCCTGGTTGATATACTGCTCCCCCAGCAGGCCACTCCAAAGAAGAGTATACCCCAGTGTTGGAAATAGCCAAGACATATAGTCTGTCAATAGGCACTGAATGAGGGGAAAGTTGTTGACCAAAACTCCCAATTTTTTCTAAACTTAGATATCTAAGTTCCCACTGTTGCATAAATAGATTAGTTCAAATTGGTAGTTCAGCGATACCACTGATATCAATTCTGACAGTGATGGACATGAGGTGGATTTCCATCTGCGAGCGATAAGTAGGCGAACGGCCCCAAGTACCTGGCACATGACAGTTCTATACCTGTTCGGCACTTTGTGGATGCCCAGCAGGAGCAGCGCCATCTCTGGAGTTGATCCCACCCCACCTCCGCACAATGTGCTGATCAATGAGAACATGGATACCCAGAAAGGCTGAATGAGTGGGCAGTGCCAAAACACATGGAACAAAGAACCAATCCCTCCGCAGCCTCTCCAACAGCAAGAAGGGCACAAAGGAAAGAACTTAGCCAGACGGAGGGGCGGGTAATACCAGCGCAAGAGCAATTTGCTGTATTGCTCCCAGTGTGAGGCACATACTGTGCATTGCTTAGCCCACCTAACCACCTCTCGCCAACAGTGAACATCAAAGCCACGGCCTAAATCTTCCTCCCATAGGAGCATATGTTTAATTTTTTGAAAGATGCAATCCAAGTTCAGCGTACGATACAGAGTTTTAGTGGCATATGCAGCTGGGATGGTCTGAGAGTGCAAGAGGTCGGCGGCCGGCTGTGGCAGGCGTATTTGAGCTGAGGGGGCATCAGATAAATAGGAGGCTAATCTAGTATAGGTAAATGTCTCTTTTGTGGGTAGGTTATATTTCGCCTCTAGCGTGGAGAAGGGTACCATAGTATCACCTCTGTAGAGATCAGAGATATACTTTATCCCACAGCTACGCCAAGTGTCTAAGGACAAATATGGGATCTTATGAGGGAGCGTTGTGAGGGGGTAGATTCAGGGTGACCCCAGGGATGTCGCGATCTGAGATGTCACAAAAGGCGCGCCACGCCTTAACTGTAGCTTGTACAGCTGATGGGACAGAAAGCGGCAATCGCTTGGCGGGCATAGACGCTAACAGGAAGCCTTCCCAGTCGATAATTTGGGCCATTTAAGCCTCCACATCCGGCCATAGTTTATCATAGTTTGATGTAAGCCAGAATTTAAGTTGCCCTAAAGTTATAGATAAGTGATAATGATGCAGATTAAGTATTCCCATGCCTTCGTTGTCTCTAGATTTGAAGAGTGTATGTAGAGCTACTCTGGTTTTGCAGCCGTTCCAAATGAAAGCCACCATCTGCTTTTGGAAGTTCTGAAATACAGACTTGGGTATCGGAACCACTAAAGTTCTCAAAAAATAAAGTATTCTAGGGAGAATCAACATTTTATATAATACTATCCTCCCCATCCATCCGTGCTCAAATTTAGTCAATACATCCAGCTCTTTCTGAAGGGAAGCTAACAAACCCGGGAAGTTGGCCTTAACTAGATCTTTTGGGTCCGGAGTTAGCTGAATTCCTAGATAGGGTAAAGATAGTGGGCACCATTGATAAGGTGATGAGTTTTTGATATATATGATTTTGTGTCAGACCAATTCCCAAGATTTGGGATTTGGATTTGTTGACTTTGTAATATGACAACGCTCCAAAGTCCGACAACGTCTGGGAAACAGTACTGAGTGTGTTGTCGGAATAAGAGAGGGATAGAATCACATCATCTGCAAATAAATTGATTTTATGGTCTGACTGGCCCAACTTAATACCAGTAAGACCAGGGTGCGACCTAATTTTTTCCGCCAAGGGCTCCATCATTAAGGAAAATATAAGGGGGGGACAGCGGGCATCCCTGTCTCGTGCCGATAGTGATAGGGAAGGGGCAGGAGAGAACCCCGTTCACCAGCACCTGTGCGGACGGGCCAGAATAGAGTGCGGAAATCACAGTAGCTATGGGGCCCGAAAAGCCAAACTTACTTAGAACTTCAAAAAGATATCCCCAATGAACCCTATCGAATGCCTTCTCCGCATCCAAGGACAGGAGCAGAGAAGGCGTCCACCGAGCCTAAGCAACCAGCGCGATCACTCGTCTTGTGCCGTCTGGGGCTTGTCTCCCTTTGGTGAAACCCACCTGGTCGCGGCCAATCAGTGTAGGCATTATGTCCTAAAGCCGATTCGCTAGAACCTTGGCAAATAACTTGACATCTGCATTTAATAATGATATAGGCCTGTAATTAGAAGGGAAAGAGGGATCCTTGCCTGGTTTGGGTAACGTCACAATCGTAGCAGTTAGCATCTCTTGGGGAAACTGCCATTAGACATTCCTAAGTTAAACACCTCTGTAAGGGGAAGAAGGATATGTGACTTGAATAATTTATAATATGCCCCAGAGAACCCATCTGGACCAGAAGATTTATTAGGCTTCAAGCCATCTATTGCTTTAGCCACTTCCTGAGTAGCTATAGGAGCGTTTAAAGATTGGAGCTGCGTTTGAGAAACGGAAGGAAGTTGCAAGGAGTAGAGGAACTGAATATCTTAGCTAGAAGGCTGCACGGTGGCCGGGTCCTCCTTTAAATTGTACAAGTCCTGATAGTATTTACTGAATTCATCAGCAATATGCTGCAGATGAAACAGTTTTGTGTTGGTCGATTTGGAGAGAATAAATGGAATTTTAGACTTAATTCTAGCCGCCTTGACTCGCTGTGCCATTAACTTACTTGCTTTGTTATACGACCGATAGTATGACGCCTTCAGTCGTTTAGTGTTTCTCAAAATCCACCAATAGGTGAGCACTCAAGTCATCTCTAGCTTTCTGTAAGGTAGCCAGTAAGGTGGGATTAGGGGCTGTGTTATGTTGCTGTTCTACAGTCGCAATGTAAGCAAGTAACTCCTTCATTGCGTGTATTCTCTTGCGCTTAAAGCGCGATGTTTGCTGAATCAATAAGCCCCTGACAAAAGCCTTATGGGGATTCCAGAGGCAAAATTTGTCATCTAATGATGGAGTATTATTATCAAAGAAATCGACGATGTCCGTAGAAAGTTTTTCAGACACTGTTTTCAAGGACATGACATATGTATTATTGCGCCGTGACACAGGAGGGGCTGTTGTAGCATCAGAGCGTATTGTAAGGGTAACAGGCGCATGGTCGGACCACGTGATATTGCCTATCTCACAGCATTGTACTCTAAGGAGCATATCAGTCTGAACCAGAAACATGTCTATTCTGGAATAGAAGTCATGTCTGGCAGAGTAATAGGTATAGTCTTTCTCGGAGGCATGAAAACACCTCCAGACATCATAAAGCTCCTCCTGCCGAAGCCAGGGCCCTAGTTGTTGAGGCGCATGTTTGCCGCGATAGGCAGAATCAGCAGCAGCATCATGCACGATATCAAGATCGCCACTCAAAATAACCTAGCCCTGTGCATGCTTCCTAACCTTCCTCAATACCAGATTTAAAAAGGAGATTTGAGATGAGTTATGACAATACACATTCAAGATAGTAAAAGGACAGTTATCGATTAAACATATGAGAGCTACATAGCGGCCCTTGGGGTTGGTGATAACATGTACCAGCTGAAAGGACACCGTATTTTTTTTTTTTAAACTCGTTTTATTGAAAATTGCGTATCAGACACAAGAAAAGTAATCAAAACATATACATAACATGTTGCGCACCAGAAAACAAGTATTTAAATGTAAATCCACTCAACGCACCACATCCCACCCTGCCAGGCCCCCGGACCATATAACGTAGACTCGATACAGAAAGGATATAATCAGGACATGCATAATACTGTATACATCAGTTATGTACAAAAACATGCAGTCAATAAGTCAAGGGTAACAACAAGGATACACTCCAAAATGAGAGGTCGTGGATACTCCTGGTGTCTCGCACCCCTCACGGCATGAGTAAATGAATGGCCGAGCGCAATGAGGGAGCCGTATATTGGGTTACCGGAGAATTGCACCATGTTCCCCACACCTTATGGAATTTCTGAGGGCACCCTCTCCCTTTATACACAATCTGGTTATAAGGAAGAACAGTATTAACAAGTTTCTTCCACTGAGATACTGATGGGGGTTTCGGAGCCATCCATCGCAGTGCGATAGCTTTCCTGGCATAGAATAAAGACTCCCTCAAAAAGATTCTAACATGGTGTTGCCATAATTCTTCATCTAATATGCCGAAAAGGCATACCTCTGGGGTTAATGGTATAGGTTTAGCCAGAACTTCCACCAGGAGATCCATGACCCCTTTCCAAAAACATTGTATGATCGGACATTCCCAAATCATATGCCAAAAGTCTGACTGTGGACAAAGACACCTAAGGCATGCGGGGTTGGGCAGACGTCCCATTTTGTAGAGACGGGAAGGTGTCAAGTAACATCGGTGTAGAATATATGTTTGAATCAGTTTGTTGTTAGCTGAAGGTGACACATATTGAGGAGATTCAAGGATGTCTTGAAACATCTCATTTGTGAGAGTTGGGATATTTATGCACCACCGTGTCAGGGCCGGGGCGTCCAATGTGGATACCTTGGCCTGTATCAGATGTGCATATAAAGTAGATATCAAACCCCCAGGGCCCTGTGAGCGAAGTATGCCAATAAGCGGATACACAGATATATTGTCCAACCGATCCGGGAACTGAGAAGAGAGTGCATGTCTAATCTGTAGATATCTAAAGAACTGCGTTCTAGGTATGCCATAGGAGGAGCTCAGCAAGTCAAAAGTTTTGAAAACGCCTTGTATGTACAGGTCACTAAGAGAGGACACGCCATACTGCGACCAGGCCCGGGCGCCAGGCAGGGCAAATAACGTCGGCAGACCAGGGTTGTGCCAAAGCAGGGTTTCCGCAGGTATATCAGAATAAGCGGACACCTTTTTCGCCTGACGCCAGACATGTCCCGCCAGGGCATGGATGGGCAACAATTTCCCCCTGAACATGGCCGGTTGTTCCAACACTGGCCACAGATTACGCAGACCCAGGTGGTGAGCCAGATGTGCCTCGGACCCCGGTAGGGGATCAGATGAGAGCCACTTCCTAATAAAACGGAGCTGTCCTGCCAGGTAGTAAAGAAACAGATCAGGAAGTGATTGTACCCCCGAGCTGCTTCGGTCGTTGTAGAGATGACAACCTAAGCTTAGATCTAGAGTTTCCCCATATAAAGGAGATAATGAGGGAGTCCATTTGTTTAAAAAATATAAGGGGCACGGACACAGCAGAATGGCTTATAGCATATAGACATTTGGGTAGTACTATCATTTTAACAAGGTTGATTCTACCAGCCACCGACAAAGGCAATGTAGCCCAAAGATTAAACTTAACCCTAAAGTGCGAGATGAGCGGAAAAATGTTCTGTTCCAAAAAACAGCTTTGGTCCCTAGATATAAAGATGCCCAGATATTTGCAAGTTGAGACTGGTAGTCAATCCACATACCACATTCCCCTCAGCTACACCTGACGCGCGGCCAATATGCATGTATGAGGACTTAGTCCAGTTGGGCCGCAAGCCAGAATAATTACCAAAGTCGGCAATTATAGCCATGGCTCTGGACAGGGACCAGGAGGGGTCGCTCATAAACAGGAGTAAGTCATCGGCATAGAGTGCTGTTCTCTCCTCCCGGGTGCCTATCACTATGCCTTTATATATGGGGTCGTTCCGAAGCAGTATTGCCAAGAGTTCCACCGCCAAAGCAAACAGTAGTGGTGACAATGGACATCCTTGTCTTGTACCCCTACCCAAAGGAAAGTAGGAAGACAACGTGCCATTAATTGACAGCGCCGCTCTAGGGGAACAGTATAAAAGGGAAATCCATGTAATAAACCCCTCTCCAAATCCGTATCCTCGCAACACCTGCAATAGGAAAGGCCACTCGACATAGTCGAACGCCTTTTTTGCATCTAAAGAAGCCACCGTCCAGTCATGTGAGGATGGTGCCCCAATCTGAGTTATCACCTGAGCCCTTCTAAGATTATCCGATGTGGATTTTCCAGGCATAAAGCCTGTCTGATCCGGATGGACAAGGTCGAGAACAACAGAATTTAGCCTTTTCGCCAACATTTTAGTAAGGAAAGGACACCGTATTTTTAACTGCTATGAGGACACCCGCAACCTTCTTAGAGGCATTTGAGCAGTAGATATATGGGAAAAGCCTATGAGAAAACCTTGGTGGACGAGAGTCACAGAAATGCGTTTCTTGCAAGCAAATTACATCCGCCGCAGATCTGAGAGCCTCCTTCCACAACAGTGAATGTTTAAAGGGACTGTTCAGGCCCCTTACATTGTGACAAAATTTTTACACCCATGAAGACATTCAAAAATGAAGTACACAAACCGGCAGTAGGATGACTGAAGTACTAGAGTGTTCCCAAGAATAAGTCCATCAGGCCTAAGAGGGTAAAACTGGTTAAGAACAGTGTTTAACATAGAACTAGTCAACAATAATAAAAAGTAGTCGTACTAGACCGGGCTGTATAATACTGCGCAAACTTGGGGGAAAGTTTGCCATAGAGTACAAACATAAGGTACTACGAGTGACTCACAGTATGTCCATTGCGGGTCATTCACTCGGCAGAGATATTGGATTTCCATGGAGGATCCAGTTTGTGGGACTCAGTTCTGGATTGTTTCTGGACATCAGGGGCAGGCGGTGGTAGATTCCATTGTAGCAGTAGATTCTTGCCTGTGTCGAGGGAGTTAAATGTATGGGTCGCTCCATTCTTTATGACAATAATTTTTGTAGGGAATCCCCACTTATAGGGAACATTATGTTGGTGAAGGACCGCCGTTATGGGAGCGAGCTTTCTTCTGGCGGCAATGGTGGCCTGAGACAGAGCTGCAAAAAGTTGAATAGCTTTGAAAGGCTCAGGCAGAGAAGATCTTTTCCTGGATTCGTACATGAGACGGTCTTTGACATGATAAAAGTGTATGCGGGCAAGAGTATCCCTAGGTATATGGTCAGGCATACCTTTCGGCTTTGGTAGGTGGTGTGCCCTGTCAATAATCAGGTCCGCATCGGAGCAATGTGGTAGGGTTGCTTTCATTAGCTTTTGCAAAAAAGTTATCAAGTCCCTGGCAGCGACTGACTCTGGTATGCCGCGAAACTTAACATTGTTCCGTCTATTCCTATCCTCCATGTCGGCCAGTTTAAGCTTAACTGCCGCCAATTCTTCCTCCAGATCGTTATGGGCATCTACTATGGTGTTATGTGCATAAGCGAACTCGCCCATTTTATTTTCAACATGGTTAAGTCTATCACCAAGAGAGTCAACCGTGGAGGAAACAGACGTAATTGCTTTAATGATATCTTTCTGGATAGATCTATGCAAGGCTAGCATTATATCTTTTAAGAAGGACTCAGAAGCTGATTGGGTGCCTGCTAGGATAGACTGAAGCACATCCGAGTCGTAATGTTGGGGTTCTTCCATAGAGGTCCCCGGGCACGAATCAAAACAGAAAGTGGTATCCCATTTCATCCGCTGTTTCACTGGGCTATGTGTAGGGGTATTGTTACCTGCTGGAGGAGTTGTAGGATCAGAGGAGGCAGCAAGCTGACAGTCTGCAGCTGTCATAGATGCTGAGGGGGGTTGGAGGTCCCTCTTAGAAGCCTGCTGTGGACCTGCTGTGTAGCTGCTGGATTGACTCCCTTGGGAGTCTGTACTATCCCCAGTAGAGCCCAGGTGGGGTGGGGGGGGGGTCGAGTGCTGAGACAGCTCACCTGGGGTATGTGCCGTCCCGGCTAACACGCTGTCGGCTGCGCACTGGTGCGGAGGGAGAAGGGAAGCATCAGCGCCATCTTGGTCAGAGGCCCGCGCGGCAGAGAAATCTGTGAGCCGCTTTGGAGGGCCCTTTTTCCCCCATTTTGCCATCCTGCGATGTCTCCTGTTAATTTGGGTCCCGGTGAAGGTAAGAAGCCGGCGTATGTCCACGCCGAGTGAAGCAATGAGCCGCTAGTTACTGTCAAGCCACGGCCATCTTCTCCGGTGGTCAAGCCACGTCCCCCTGCAACCCTTTACTTGAGGTCCCCTAGAACCTCCAATTTTTAGTCTTTTGAACTAAAATTTTGCACAGCTTAGTTTTATATCATAGAGAAACTATGTACCAAATTTAATCAAAATCTGAGATGGTGAGGTGGGGACGACCTTTAAAATTGGTCCACTTGACACGGAATGACTCACATGCATGTGTAAAAATAGGTGTTTCCTGAATGAGTGTTTTATCCTACAGCTATTGAAGGTATATGATCACTCCCCATGCCAATGCATGCTTGGTTTGACCTACTATGTATGTGTTCTTAAAGCTTATATCCCCTGTAAGCATTCTTCATTAAAATTCTTTTCCCCCCAAATTATCTGTCAAGAAAGTTGGAAGACATCCCCCCCCCCCCCCATGATTGTTGAAAATTGTCAGATTTGGCTGACAGGGGGTATGGCCACCTTCAGACATGACTAGAGAAGATAGCAAAATAACACATTTTATTTTTTATGGTATGATAAGGATTGACGCAACTGTAATGGAAATAACTGTTTTTTGTGGGGTTTTTTGTTTTTTTTCCTTCAGCGAGGCGTTAAGTTGAAATCTCTAGAGAAACATAATTTAGAAGATTTATATACAATGTATCCATTATGTAGTATAATCTGTAAATTTTGACTTGTAATAAAAAACAAAACATGAGCATGCTCTGCGGGCATATTTCTATTTTCTGCTTCTACAGTGAACAGTGTTAGCTTTTTCTACATATTCCCTAGACAAAGAATCAAGAGAAGATTAATAGCCTCACGGAAGATAGGTTAGAAGCAGAGCAATAAAGGTCTAAAAATAGCTATGAGGATTGTTATTCTCTGCAGGACAATGACACAATAGCTTCTGCAGCCACGATGTCCAAACTCGTGAGTGTATACACTCCAGTAATGTGTATGGATAATATATGTTGTATTCTGTAATTGTGACCTGAACATACAAGATGTGATTGTTTTATAGGACATCATATTAGTAATAATCTTAATACATTCCAGTATTTATAAATTAAATTGCCCCAAAACAAGTGAATTGCTATAAAATAGATTCTGATAAAATGGCTATGAGTGAGATTGGCGCACAAATCTTCAACACTATAGATATAATATTAATGTAACTGGTTATATAGATATAACAATGTATTCTCATATTAATGGTTTTAGAAGTTATCTGTACCCATATACAGAATAATTCCTGAGTTAACATGAGCTCCTTTTGTAGAATAAAACAAGAATGTGAGGTAACGTGCTGTGAAAACCTATTCCTGTTGACAGACGGCATGGTGGAATCCTTTGCTCTGCACTGTGAGTCTATTGGCTGCAGTGATTCTGGCCACAAATGCCTGTGATTAGATTGGAAAGGCAGGCTAGCAACAGCAAGCTGCAGCCAATAATCAGTCCCGTGCCTAGTGAAATGACTCAGATAAATGACTTTCCCCATAACACACAATCTTGTAATGTGCTTTGCATCTATAATTACAGTACAAGGGATTAGGGAAAAATCTCTATTCTGCAAGGCAATCAGCAGAATGGCTTTAATTATCTTCAGTGTTTGGTGTATTAGCAAGACCATATTTATCTCTATACTAGTGCAAACTATACAGAGGATGGCCATGGAGACAGGAGCAGTGTTGTAAAAGGGACAGATTACCTATCAATGAAACCTGGGAGATGACGTGTATTGTTCTGATTATATGAAATCTATTAACTGTGCATAGATTTTAGATATGAACCTGTATGCATGATGTAATCTGTTATATTTTTATGTGCGCATCTGTAATAACTGGAAAACTATTTATACAGGATAGCAACATTTCAAGAAATTCTCTTTAGAAGTTTGTGTGGTTCTTAACTACAACAGTGCCACCAACAGGAAAGCCAGTAATCTTCTTAAACTACATAAACCATTTTACTACAAAATTTGTATTTTATTCTGTGTGTTCCAGTTTTTATTCCTTGCCTACATAATACTTCATAATGACACTATTTGATATATTCCATTTTATGTACTGTGGAGCTTGAAAAAAAATCAGAATGGGGTAGAATTTTAAAAATAACTCAATTGCTCCATTTTCTTATGGGTTTCTTTTTAAGGACTTTGCAATAAAATTGATATGTTACCTATATTTTGCGGGACAGTAAGGTCATGGTAATATATAGGGGGGGGTCTAAAAATAAAAGTGAAAAATATAAAAGTTAAAATCACCACCCTTTCGCATGATCAGAAATAAAAATAATTAAGCACTTACAAATTAGGTTTCCCTTTCTGAAAATTCCTGAACTACAAGCATATAAAAATATTTTTATTTTTCGGTTAAAATAAAATCAAAATGTCCGGACTGCCTTTTTTTTTTTTTTTTTTTTTTTACCATTTCACCTCCCAAAATATAATCTAAATAAAAAGCAGGTCAAAACACCAGACATTCCCCAAAATTGTAGAAGTAAAAATTTCAACTGGCCCCATAAATAAAAAGCATTACACATTCCCATATATGGAAATATAAAAAAAGTTATGGGTGTCAAAATATGGCGACTCCAAGAATTTTTTCTTTTTCCTTTTTTTTTTTTTCCAAGATTTAGATTTTTCTAAAGGCATTAAAATTTTGCAAAAACTATAGAAATTTGGTATCACTGTAATCGTACTAAACAGTAGAATATAGATAACCTGTCATTCTGGCGGCACAATGAATGTTGTAAAAACAAAACCCTTTAGAAAGTGGCACAGTTTAAGTTTTTCTAATTCCACCTCATTCTGATTTTTCTTTTTTTCAGCTTCCCAGTACATCATACAGAATATTAAATGGTACCATTATGAAGTACAATCTGTTAAATAAAACAAATAAAGCCCTCTTATAGGGCTCTGTAAACTGAAAATTTAAAAAAAAGTTATGGCTTTTGAAAGGTGGGGAGTGAAAAATGGCAGGAAAGGGTTATGAATTTTAACCTAATTTCCAGGACGTCCCTCATGACAGCTCCACAGGAGGTTGCCCTCTTGACCTCTGAGTGGGACAGGAAGTTAGAGAGGTTAAAGGTCCCCAACCCACCTCCCCCTCTCCAGTGTTCTTCCTGTCCCTCTCAGAGTTAGGACTTGGAGAGGATTCTCTTACCTTGGCAGGAAGGCGGATCGAGGGTCTCTGTCTGTCCTCCTTTCCAACTTCCTGGTCCGTGGCCAGCACCCCCTCGGGGTAGGGGTCCCCCTAGCCAGGGGGTCTGGGGGCAGTTGCAGGAGTTCCTCTGCTCCATGGGCCCCCATGTGTGCGGCAGCCGCTCCCCCTCTCTGAGGTTCTCGTCGTGCCTGCCGGCGTTCCCCGCTCTGCTCCGCGCACTTCCGGTCGCTGTATGACGTCATCACGAGACTGGAAGTATTACGTCCACCATCTTGGAGGTGGCTTACTTTGGATAGGCAGGTTGGAGAACGGAGGCTGCAGCGTCGGCCAGATGAGGTGGCGCACCAGCGGTACCTCCTACTGCTCACCTGCCTGAAGACTTCAAATGGTGAGTAGAACGCCACAGCAATGGGACCTTTGTGATACTGTGTGTTACAACTGTTTAACTTTGCTGTAATGGAGCAGAGAAAGGAGGGAACCCAAAAACTTCACTTTGAGGCTGACTTGGCCCAGGGACATGTAAGTACTGCTATGCAAGGGGCAGAGGCGTAGCTAGGGGGTTCAACACAGGGGGGCGAACGTGTCCAAGTGGGCCCCAACTTGGACTTGTTCGTATACCAATACTATCAGTATACGGTGAGCGTATAGTGGTATATAGCAGCTCTACACAGGGCTCTGCAGACGATTTAGGTTAATATAGGGCAGTAGCATTTAGTGACTTACCGGTGACGTCTCTGACCAATCCTTCACATTTCCCATCTCTTTCTTCTGGACGGCCATGACCACTTCTTCCAGTCTCTGTAAAGTTTGCAACACAGACATCTTTGGCTCCTCACTTTTCCAGGCACCTGACCCACATTATCCTCACCTGCACAAAGCCCCCATCCTGCTGCTACCCCAATTATAAAATATATACTATAACCCCCTATAATGAATAATACCCCAAGTGTATCTTTAAGTTAATAACTTCCCTGTGCACCCCTTTAAATAGTGCCCCTTATTAATAATGCCCCAGATGTTTCCTAATTAAAAAGGAAAAAAAAAGGGAAAAAAAATTATTGGGGACCCCCCGGACCCCCAGGATCAGCTGTTTGAATGAACCATGGTACCTGTGTAAGCGCCGTGACCCCTTCTCTGTTTACATAGTGTCATTCTTTTCATAGCAGCCATGTAATGTAACTACAACCTCATCCTATACACGTCTATGTGACAAGGCTGGAATGACATCACACGGTCACTATAAACAGACAGCGTGTGATATAAACAGGCGCCATAGCCCCTTCATACAGCTGATCAGTGGGGAATCACTTATCTCTTATTGATGTTTTATTCTGAGGATAGACCATCAATAAAAATGAGCTGACAAACTCCTTAAAGAGGACCTTTCACGTCCTCATGTATATGCTGTTTTACATACCGCTAGAAAGCCGGCTTTCCCAGTATGTGCCCCGGGGCTGGAGATATCGGCGGTCTTAGTTTTATGGTTTTCTGTGACAGTCTAGCTGCGCTGTGAGGAACGCCCTCCCTGACAGTTCTCGTTCATAGACTTGTCTTGGGGTGGTGTTCCTCACAGCTCAGCGTCATCGTCGGGCAGTAAGGAACGCCCCCTCTGACAGTACAGCGCTATGGGCGAGTACAGAGAGGGGGCGTTCCTTATAGCCCAGCGATGACGCTGAGTTGTAAGCAACGCCCCCCAGTACAAGTCTATGAACGACAACTGTCAGGGAGGGCGTTCCTCACAGCGCAGCTAGACTGTCAGGAACGCCCTTCTGACAGTAAACCGTGAAACTAAGACTGCCGATATCTCCAGCCCCGGGGCACATACCGGGAAAGCTGACAGTGCGCTGAATTCAGCGTGCTGTCGGCTTTCTAGCGGTATGTAAAACAGCATATATATGAGGACATGAAAGGTCCTCTTTAAGGCTAAGGCCCCACGTGGTGTCTTGCAGCAAAAAAGAGCTGCGGGAAAAACCGCAACGGCAACACATCGTGGTTTTTCCTACAGCACTTTGCACAGAAAGTTCGCAGAGGTTTCCACTGCAGACTTTCTGCTTCAATTATATCTACAGGAAAACCGCCAGCATTTCTGTAGGTATAATCGACATGCTGTGATTTCCAAAACTGCGTCTGTTTTGGAAATCGCAGCGTATCCGCTGCGCATATTTTACTGCAAAGTGGGGATGGGGGCCACATGTGGCGAAAACCCACAGAAACAAACCCGGCATTTTACATCTAGCAAATCCCATCCACACATTGCGGAAAAATACGTGCAGCAGATGCACTGCGATTTCCAAAACCGTTGCGGTTTTGGAAATTGAAGCATTTCAATTATACCTACAGAAACACTGGCGGTTTCCATATAGGTGTATTGAAATCAGAAAGTCCACAGGGGAAACCTCTGCGGACCTTCTGTGAAAAGTACTGCGAGAAAAACGACAATGTTACCGCTGCAGTTTTTCCTGCAGCACTTTTTTTTCTGCAGCCCACTATGTGGGGCCTTAGTCTTAATAAAGCCCAAGTGCCACCTTAATTAAATTAATTGACCCTCATATTATGCCCCTGATTCACCCTGACATAAATACTGCACCTCTAATGGCTCCTTATATTAATGACCACCCCCTTATGTTCATAATGCCTCCTAATATAAATGATGCCCCCTAATGGTCCCTTATATAAATAACCTCCCCCTTATATTAATAATATCTCCTAATAACCCTTATATAAATGACCCCCCATTGTCATAATGCCCTCTAATGAATCCTCCCTTATAGTTATATTTCCCCCTCCTAACCACCCCTTATACTATTAATATACCCACAACTAAGCTAAAAAAACAAAAACAAAAGTCATACTCACCTGCGATGATGATGAATGGAGCCGCCGGCGCTTCCTCCCTGTCCACGCACAGGACGTCTGTGTCTGAGTGTGGGCGGCGCATTGTTGTGACATCATCGTGTCGCCTGTGCTGAGAAGCAGACATCGTCTGTGGTCTCGCCGTCTTGTAAACCGCCGGCCTGTATTGGCTTGCTGTTTACAATACTGTTAAGTTGCAGGCTACATTTTAGCTAGATCGGTGTCTGCAAACACCGATCTAGTTAGAAATAAAGGATGTATTAATGGGGGCCCCGGGATGGGCCCCCAAAAATTCAGTGGGCCTGGGTCAGCCGCCCCCTCTGCCCCCCCCCCGCTAGCTACGCCTCTGGCAAGGGGGCTTGCCACTGTTTATTGTATTGTGGTGTTCTTAGACTAGCTTTGTTGTGTTTTTTAGGATAAAGAGATTCCACAGAAATCCGACACTAAAAAACATAGGAAATGTGTTAATTGTGCCAAACCCCTGCCTGATGCTTATAAGAAGCAGATATGTCAGGACTGTCTGACTAAACTGATTAAAGATGAAACACCTTTATGTCTGAGTTAAGGACACTAATCAGGGACAAAGTAAAAATCTGTTTCCTCCCTGCTCCAGTCACAGGAATCTATCTCTGAGAAAGAACCTCCCGTCAAAAAACCACTGCTGGTTTCTGATCTTCCCCTGAGCTCTCATATGAGTACTAAGGGGTCCGATTCAGAGCAAGAGTGCTTCTATCTCTCTGAGGGGGAATTAGAAGAAGAGGAGATCTTATTCATTCGAGGATTCCAGATTATGGGATGAGCTACCCAAAGTAGATATTCTGGTAGCTAAAGTAGCCAAGAAAACAGCTATTCCCTTTGAAGACTCTTCGCAGCTAAAGGACCCTATGGAGAGAGAGGCTGCTTAAAAAATCATGGGAGTCTTCATCCATCATTATTTTCACCAACATAACGGCTACCTCCATAGCCAGATCCATGTTTCTCTGGCTGGGTCAACTATAAGAGTATCTTAAGAAGGGAACCTCTAGGGAAGAGATTTTGAGCTCCATCCCCCTCTTGAAACAGGCAACAGGGTTTGTGGCAGATGCCTCAGCTGAAACAGTCTGTTTTGCTGCCAGAAACGCAGCACTGTCAAACTCCACCAGAAGGTCCTTTTGGTTGAAAATGTGGTCAGAAGACACGGCTTCAAAGTACAAGCTTTGTAATATCCCATTTCCCGGCGGTTTTCTGTTTGGTCCTGTTCTGGATAACATCCTTGAAAATGCAGGTGATAGGAAAAAGAATTTTCCTGAGGAAATAGTTAAAAGGCAGTCCTTTCGGAAGAACCACCAGTTTCCCTCTACCACCTCCACTTCCTATAAAGGGAAGGGGAAGACTGGTCGCTGGAGCTATCCAAAAGGAGATAAGGGCCGAGGATTTTTGCTTAACCCCAACAACCCCGGCCCCTCAGGGAGACAATGACCCCAGCTCAGTAGGAGGAAGATTGGCAGCCTTTTCCAACCAGTGGTCCCGTATTACTTTGAACCCATGGATATTAAATACCCTAGCAGAAGGGTACAGGATAGAATTTGCGGAGCTTCCTCCAGAAAAATTTGTGCTCACCTCCTTCCCATCCCAGAATTTACAACAAGCCCTCTTTCTGGACATAAGAAAACTGTTGCGCCTAAATGCGATTTTCCCCATGTTTTAGGGGCCATTATTCAAGGCTCTTCTTAATAAAAAAAAAAAAAAAAAAACAAAAAACGGTTCCTTCCGGACTATTATCAGTTTAAAACACCTCAACAAGTCCGTAAAATATATAAGATTCAATATGAAGTCTATAAGATCTCTTATTCCCCTGATACGTCCAGATGCGATGATGTGCACCATAGATCTCAAGGACGCCTATTATCATGCGCTGATTCATCCATCTTACCAGAAGTTCCTAAGGTTTGCAGTTCAGATAGAAGGAAGGACCCTTCACTATCAGTTCCGCTGTCTACCCTTTGGGATATCATCTGCTCCAAGGGTATTTACAAAAATAGTGGTGGAAATTATGGCCTTCCTAAGATCTCAAAATATCCTGATCATTCCCTATCTCGATGACTTTCTCCTGATTTCCAACTCCAGTGATGAGCTGATTTATCAGAGATATTCAGTTCTATATCTACTTCAGTCTCTGGGATGGATCATAAATTGGGAAAAATCGCACCTGTTACCTTCAGCTCAAGTAACCTTTTTAGGCGTACTGTTAGATGCTACTCGTCAGACATCTTTTCTCCCCAAAGAAAAACAGGAAAGCGTTCTCCAGAAAATTCAGAATTTTTCCAGGAAGGAGAGCTGTTCCATAAGGCACGGGATGAGAGTCTTGGGTCTCATGACCTCTTGTATTCAAGTGGTCCCTTTGGCCCAATTTCATTCAAGACCCTTACAAAATTGTCTGCTCTCAAATTGGGATGGAGATCAGAATTCTGTAGACTGCAGGATTCAGATTCCCCATCAAGTAAAATCTTCCCTTCTATGGTGGCTCGATCCTGCAAACCTGGGCAAAGGAGTGCTGTGGTACCTAGGTCCTCAGACTATCATAGTCACAGATGCCAGTGGAATAGGCTGGGGAGCATCTGTAAAAGGCTCTGATCTTCAAGGTCTTTGGCCTGTTCACATTCAGAGCCTCTCCTCGAATTACAGGGAGTTGAGGGCAGTTTGGGAGACTCTGAAAAAATCAGGTGATCTACATGGTTCACACCTGAAGGTGATGTCAGACAATGTCATGGTGGTCTCCTTTCTTCGTCACCTAGAGGAACCAGGCACGCGCACCTTCAGGCATTAGCCACAGAAATCTTCTCTTGGGCAGAGTTGAATTTTCCCTCCCTACGGCAGTGCACATAAAGAGCTCAGAGAACCTGTCTGCAGACTTCCTCAGCCGCAAGAGGTTAGATCTACGGACTTGGTCCCTAAGATGTTTGGATCCATTCCATCCAAATATAGCAAATATCCTGGATTTCTTGCAGGCAGGATTTAATAAGGGCCTATCTTTCAGTACCCTAAAAGTACAAATCTCTGCATTAAGTCACTTCTATGATGCTAGTCTAGCTGAACATAGATGGGTCAAAAGATTCTTTCAGGCGATTTCTAGACTGAGGCCTTCTATTAAGAGATCTATAGCATCCTGGAACCTAAACCTAGTCCTTTTGAGCTTTAGTTTCTACCCTTTTGAACCTATAAATTGTCTAGACCTTAAAACTCTTAACGTTAAAAACAGCTTTTTTGGTAGCAATTACATCTGCTAGGAGAATTGGGAAAATTTATTCCTTGTCTATACGGCAGCAATATTTAAGAATTCTGGAGGACAGGGTTATATTTAGAATAGACCCATCCTTTATCCCTAAAGTAGCTTCTACCTTCCACAGAAATCAGGAGATTGTGCTTCCCTCTTTCTGCCCCAAAAACCTGCAGGAGGAAGCGTTCCATTGCCTAGACGTAAGAAGGATAGTTCTTCATTACTTGGAAGAAACGGCTCCCTTCCGGAAAGATCAAAACTTATTTGTCCTTTTTCTCAGGGGAAAAACAAGGGTAAGAAGGCATCTAAAAGCACCCTGTCAAGATGGATAAGAACTTTAATCCAACAAGCCTATATTTCACAAGATTTCCCTCTACCTGAGGGAATCAAAGCACACTCCACTAGGGCAGTAGCCTCTTCCTGGGCAGAGAGAGGGGAAGCTTCCGTTGATCAGATTTGTAAGGCTGCTACATGGTCTAGTTTCCATACTTTTATTAAACATTATAGACTGGACATTCTTTCCAATCAGGATAATGGCTTTGGACGCAAAGTTCTACAAGCAGTAGTCCCCTCCCTGACTGGAGTAATTTGGTACTGCTCCTGTGGTGCTGTCATGAGGGACGTCCTGGAAAATAGGAATTAGACCTACTGGTAATTGGGTTTCCAGGAGTCCTTCATGACAGCACTCTGATATTCCCTCCCCTTTGCGTTACTTCTGGTTAGCAGATATGTTTATGGGGTGTATGTGATGTAACATATACTAAAAAAAGATATATAACTTCCTGTCCCGCTCAGTGGTCAAGAGGGCAACCTCCTGTGGTGCTGTTATGAAGGACTCCTGGAAGCCTATTTTCATTGTCAAAAAGTGGAGTTAATCAAGAAATTGTGTGTAGTGTTTTTGCACTTGTCCATTTCATAGTTGCACTTCTCATTGCTCCTTTTGTCCACTGTAGACCTCCGCACTGCCCTGAGAATTGTAAGTGCTTTTAGAAGTGGTTTGACCCTCCTGCTTTACATGCTGCCTAGGCAGAGGTGATGTAGAAGCACTGCATTATTATGACCTTTTACAGCTCTGTTGACTGAAAATTAAAGGGGTTAAACCCAGGGGGGACAGGGGTGTAGTAAAATTGAAAAAAGAAGCCATACTCTTTTACTTCCGGTCCATCCCATGAAGGGGCTGGCTGGGCAACTTTTGGCCTCAGAAGTCACTTGTTATTAGTAGAGATTGGTGAGCCAGGATTGACCTGAATATTCCAAATTTTATTTTACAAAACTGAACAAGTGTAGATTCATCTCGGGTGAATTAAAATCTCTTCAGAGCCCAGATTATAATAGGTGGAGGCCCAGGGGAGGTGAAAATTTTTTTTTAAAAAAACACTCATCTTCCCTTACCAATTTTGGGCCTCCTTGAGGTTTGCGGCACTCTTCTCTGATGTCATTAGCCTGGGCTCACCCCTTAGACCTTGGGCCGATGACGTAACAGAAGAGTGCCGGACCCCTCAAGGAGGCCCAAAAGAGGTAAGGAAAGGGGAGTATGAATGTTTGTTTGTTTGTTTTTGGTTTTTTTTTTATCTTTTACACCTCCCCTGGGCCTATTGTGCTCTGGGGTCTGAAGAGACTCCAGAGTATAATAACGTCACTTTAACTTTGATATCATTTTGGCTGTGTTTGCCTTAGAGAGTTAGAAATTAGGTTAGATGGGTTTCTAGTAGCCCTGAGAGTGTTCTACAATATGTTTTAAGCTGATTTAAGGTGTGGTTCGTACCAAACGTGTTTGAACTGAAATGAATAAGGGGGCTGAACCCAAAACAAAACGAATCCTGAGGGTTTGCCCAATTGTAATTGTTAGCAATAACGTCACTGGTACCCAACTTGTGACTGCTGAGGCCTGAGATTGGCTGCAACATTCATCTGAGTCACTTCCCCGGTGTATCTCTTCCCCATGAGAGGTTTCAGGTTAAAACCTTTCAGTCAGGACAACTTCAGAAATCCTTACTTCTGGGAATTCAAAAGCTACTACAGTTAAAGACAATTTCTCGAGTCCTAGGAGATATTTAAGGGAAATTATTCAAAACTGTTCCTAGTAAAGAAACTGAATGTTTATTACAGGACTGTTGTAAAATTAAAGTGCCCTAACAAATGGGTGAAGTATCACAGATTCAAAATGGAATCAGCTGTAATGACAACTCCACTGATAAACCATAATGCTGTACTGTACACCTTTGACCTCAAAGATGCCTATCCATCTATCGCAATCCATCCCAAGTATCAAAAGTACTTGAGGTTTGCCATCCAATCAGGTCTGCATATTTTTTACCATCAGTTCCATTGTCTACACTTCAAAATCTCTTCAGCTCTAAGGATATTCACAAAGATTGTGGTAGTAATAATGGCATGCTTAATGAAACAGGACATCATCACATCATCATTATTCCATATCTAGACTATTTCCTATTAATAGCAGGGAATCCACCCAGGTTAGTACATCATCGAGAAATAGTATTATCCCTTCTACAAAATCTGGGATGGATAATCAGTAATGAAAAATGCAATTTCCATGCTCATAAACAACAATTCTTCCAAATTCGTCTCTTCAAACCCCATTCTTCCTGGAAGAGAAACAAGAGAACATTCACTCCAAAATTACAGCCTTTTATCAGAAAGAAAGCTGCACCTTTAAAAAGGACGCTAGCCTGTAAGGCCAGCCCTTCTGACAGTGGGAAAATATCGGTGCCGAAATTAATGGTATCGATATCTTCTGCACCGGGGCACATGCCTGGAAAGCCGACAGTGTGCTGAATTCAGCGCACTGTTGACTTTCTAGCAATATATAAAACCACAAATTGATGAGGACATGAAAGGTCTTTTTTAAGAGAAGCCATGAAAAGTCTAGTCCTGATGACTTCCTTTATCCAGTCGGTTCATATGTTCAGTGATATCAGTTCTTTCATGCCTACTTCAAAGCCTGATTCTGTTCAAAAGGGACAGAAAACAGAAGTCAATGAACAGGAAGAACCATATTCAACAAAGGATAAAATGTTCCCTTCTCTTGTGGCATCTTCCAGAAAATCTGGAGAGGGGTTTTGTGGAAAACAGCTTTCTACACAGTAGTGACCACAGACTCCAGCAGTTTGGGTTGCAGTACGAAAATCTATGGAAACTATTTCCAGGGTACTTGGCCCCTGTATATAAAACAAAACTTCTCAAACTACAAGGAAGTAAAAGCATGGGAAGTTTTCAAGACAGCCTGTCCCATACTTCAAAATTCCCATGTAAGAGTCCTATTGGACAACATGATGACTGTAGCTTTCCTTAGTCACCAAGGGTGGCACAAATCATTCCCTTCCCCAATCATTATCAGCCTAGATCTTAAACTGGACAGAACACACAATTTTTTTTTTGCATCAAGAGAAAAATGTTAAGTAAGGCTAAGTTGACATATGCGCTGGAGTCTCTTTTGGGGAATCAGTCTCAGTGTTTGCCTAAAAATTGGACGAAGGAACTTTTGCCGGTTTCCATTTTAAAATGACAGACTGTCTCGAATGGACTCTATTATAGTCAGTGGGGTCAGCTGGACTCCATGGGTTACCGCTATTTTAGCGGTTTGCCTCTTCATTGTTCTGGTCCTCCTTAGAGGACCTTATAGTACTGTCAGAGAGGGGAGAACTTGTTATTCAGAATCCTATCTTCCATCAGAACCTATGGAACCTGAACTTCTCAGCCTGGATCCTGAGAGGTAGATCTTGAGGAAACCTGGCTTTTCTGATATATATATATATATATATATATATATATATATATATATATTAGTGATTCTGAGCTATGAACTCTGACACTGGCTGCCTCTGATTGGAGCTCTGATTCACGCCCCCTGCCTGACACTGCAGAGTTAGAATTTAAATAGCACATCAGGCATCAAAACTACCTGTTGCTCCGGAACTGTGGGTGCTAGAGACAAAATTCCAACTGCACTGGAATCCATGGAGCAGCACCTATTAACAGATGCTAAGCACTTGAATTGGTGAAGGTAGTGAAAGGTCCTCTTTAAAAGATTGGTATCTCCATGGCCTAAATTTAGTTCTGAACTAGTTATGTTTTCCTCCTTTTGAACCCTTTTCTTCTGCAGATATCAGATTTCTACGCTAAAAACTATTTTCCTGGTCACGTTACTATTACTTCAGCAAGAAGGATAAGAGAAATCCAGTCTATCTCTTTCTCTCCTTTTTACCTTAGCATTCAAGAGGATAAATTTATCCTCAAATTACATTCAGCGTTTGTTCCTAAAGTGGTCTGTTCTTTTCACAGGAATCAAGAAATCATCCTACCAACTTTCTGTCCTGAGCCCAAAAATTCTAGATGTCAAGAGAGCAGTACTGAACTATCCCGAAATAACTTTACCTTGGCGCCAATATAGGAACCTTTTCATTCTCATAGGGGGATCAAACAAGGGTCAATAAAGCTTCAAAAGGTACCTTAGCCCTCTGGGTGATTTCTACCATCTATGAAGCCTACCGGTTACTAAATCAGTCTCCTCCAATGGGTATCAAGGTTCACTCTACAAGAGCAGTCGCAACTCCTTGGTTAGAAAGGAGAGAAGCCTCTGTGGACCAGATCTGTCTGGCAGCTACTGACATTGAGTTATACTTTCTGCAAACATTAAAGACCAGATATTCTCTTTAATGCAGATGCTAGTTTTGGAAGTAAAGTCCTTCAAGCTGTAGTGCCGATAATTTATTTTTTCCCAAGAATCTATCATGACAGCACCCATTATTTCCCTTCCTAGTCTGTTGTGTGACTATTAACATATGCAGATTATATAATAAAGTTGAGTTGCAACCATCAAAGTGTAGTGATTGGAAAACACTGGGCAGTGGGTGGTAGGAGGAGCCTTTTAACCTCTCTGTCTTCCTGTCCCTACATAGATAAAGAGGGCTTCCTCCTTTGGTACTATTATAATGTACAAATTCCCCCTTTATTGACCGAGTGAATAGAATAGACTTTATTCATCTCAAAGGTTGAAATATTATGTATATTATACAATGTATACTGTAAAATAAATGGAATAAAAACTTCCAGAGCCACTGTGTTTTGTTCATATTGCCCTACAAAAAACAATCTTTGATACAGCTCTATGTATGGAAAAATAAAAATGTTATGTTTTTGAGATTGGCAACAGAAAAAAAAACCAAATGCTTTTTTTATGGTTTTATAGTGCAAAAGTAGTATTTGCTAGTTTTATGTCATCTCCACCCCCCAAAAAAATCATAAATTATATCTCATATGTACCTCAAAATCGTTATATTAAAAATATAGCACAGCCTGCAAAATATAAGCTTTTATGCAACTATGTCAACAGAAAATTAAAAACATCATGGCTCCTCGAATGTGACAAAAAAAAAAAAAAAAGAAACGGAAACATTTCTTGTTCATTAAGGCTTGCAGGGGAAAAGTTAATGTAATGTAATGTGTTTGCAGCGTTACAAGACTTTATTAGGGTTAAATAGTGTTGAAAGGATAACATACTGTACGTGCCATTCATAAAGCTGCCCTGATTACAATGCTGCATGTACTCACTTTATCTGTTGAGTATTTCCACATGACTGGACATTGTTTTGTTGTTAGATGCCCAGATGTTCAGTTATATAATCAAAGGAGACATGAAGTATTGCCAACTATGCTCAGCAAAGCTGCTTTAGAAAATCCACTGAAAATAGCATGTTTTCAGCTAGTGTGGAAATAGATTAACAGTGAACTCATCATTTTGATATGTTTTGTGCTTACAGAAATAGTAATTGGTTAATGGTTGGGGTTTGATGTCTTTCACCATTAATACATACATAGATGATCATGTGATAACCAGGTGTTATAAAGCGTCCTGAAAAGGTACTGAGGCCCTATTAGCTCTGACATATTCCAATGTGGCATATGTTACCCTTTGACCTCCATCTTCTGCCACTTACCGGAATGTGTGGACCTAATCTGGTGTGAGTGAAAAAAAACTTTTTGTTTCAACTCTGAGTGATGGATCAAAATGTACAAAATAAACAAATGTAATTTAATTTGTCCAATAGTAAAAATTATATTTTCTCTAGTATGAAAATAGTTTCTTAACTGCTAAATTCTTTGAAATATATATAACGTATGTAACAAGTGTTGCTTTGTGAAAGGTTTCACAAGAAGGACTTATCAGCGAGCTTACCCCTTCCAGCTAAACAACTGTTGTTCATATGATTTCCAGTCTGTCTAACATATGAGTAATCACATGAAATTGTTGCTGCCATACATATTTATAGAAGGTGACTTATCATGTACTCCATAAAAATAAATTGCTTGAAAATCCTTCCCATTACATTTCCCTTCCATAAAATGAACAGTATATTGTGGCTATTTATTAAAATAGATATCTAGCCTTATTTAAATAAAGCTTAATTTCTGTATAATAAAAAGTCCTTCAACTTTGAAAGACTGGGTTCACATTACCGTTATTTAATGTCCATTGCTCTCATCCGACACAGGATGTTTTTCTTCTGTCTTGTTTTTTACTTTTCTGATGTTTATAAAAGTAAACAAGCATGATGGAAGAAAATGTCTGTCATGTTTTTTTTTACATTATAGTCAAAGAAAGCGGATACCAACGGAACGGGCTCAGTCTGTGTCTGTTACTCTACTACCATTAATGTCTATTACTGTCATCCTGTGATGGATGAGAGTAACGGACATTAAATATTGCAGCAACGGACTGTAATAATGGTAGTGTGAACATACCCTAATATAGTTTGTGTTTCAATGTTGTCACTTTGTTAATTGTATTTGCTTATTGAACACACACATACAGACCCAGCATCTCTCACATAGGAGACTGAGTACCAACAGAATGGCAGCTGCATACAGATGAAATCTCACCAGTTTGCGGATGGCATTAATCACATGATTGCCACATATGGGCTGGGTTTCGTCCTCATGCAGCTGCTGCAAAGCTAAAATACAGTTTGAACTATTAACCGGCTCCATGTCAGGCTTTTGAAGGCAGTCTTAGCTAATACTTATAGTCTGGATATTTAAAAAAAAACTAGTTTTGGTTTTATTCCATATACATATGTTATGTAAATAGGACTTTTGTGTGTGTGTGTGTGTGTGTGTGTGTGTATGAGTTGAAAATGGAATAATTGAACCCAAATGTTAAATGTATTGTGGCGATTATGGAACTTTTTTTGTTTACAATTTTAAAATAAATGTTATTGTAAGCAGCAGTTAGGGTGCCTGTATACTGCAAAACACACAGGTGCCTCCAAAAGTACGTGCCGATTACAGCGCATTGCGGAATGGCAGACCATTGCTCATCATTATGTTTTCTGTTTTTCTTTTTCATTTAGTTGTTACGTGAGTTGAAGCATCCAAATGTGATTGCTTTACAGAAAGTGTTCCTGTCTCACAGTGACAGAAAAGTTTGGCTACTGTTTGATTATGCAGAACATGATCTATGGGTAAGTATACATTTCACTTATATACAGTGTTCAGAACAGAATGTGTATCTATGGATCCTGTAAATCAAAAGTTAATGCAACTTTTGAAGAATAA
The DNA here is from genome assembly GCA_947044405.1 of Leptodactylus fallax. Lineage (NCBI taxonomy): Eukaryota > Metazoa > Chordata > Amphibia > Anura > Leptodactylidae > Leptodactylus > Leptodactylus fallax. Next base: position 813,554 of record CAMRHE010000191.1, read on the forward strand.
TGCACTTGGGTTTATTATACATCCCATAGGATTAATAAAATGAGTAAATACTTAATGGGGTGTAGCCTAAACATAGTAAACTGTGGAAGGGTTGGAAACGAGGACCTGTCAGCACTCCTGACGTATCTGTTTTTAGTAAATACTCACATTCACCATAAAATAACAATGATGAGGCATCTTATCTTACGCACCTGAATTGTGTTGTTCCTCTTTCATTGTGCTGTTCCTCTTTAGTGTGTTCCTAAATTGTCTGACAGTACTGATTGGACAGCGTTATACTATATACGAACCCTCCCTCAATGAATATACTACACCCAGTTGTAAATGTATTCATACATTTCTAGTGAAAATATCAAAGGAACAGCACAATACATAATTATAAGAAAAAATAGTTCTAAATTATTATTTCATGGTAAAAACTATTCTTCAAACGGACATGTCAGGAGAGCCTACAGATCCTTTAAAGTCATTCTATCATTGAAAAAAATTGTTTTTAAACTGAAAGCACGTAGGAATAGCCTTTATAAAAGCTATTCATCTCCTATCTTACCAACCACTAACCATGATTTTTGTGTTATCATTCATATTCTCTTAAAAAAGCACAACTATATTTAATTAGTGTTCTTTCAGGCAGATATGCTGCGAATTTGATATATAGATATTGTGAACACACACCTTATACGGTTAGATTAGATGTATGTTATTTATACAACATTCAGAATCATAAAGCAACACAGCATAAAGTGCACACACCAAATAAGAATGAATCAGAATTCATAAAAATGCAATCAGCAACAAACAGTGGGACCATAAAAACAAATTAAAACAAGATAATGGTGATCAACTCACCAACCAAGTAGATTACCCGCATCATGTAGAAATTTTAAATGTTATCTTGTTTATAATTGTTTTTGTGGCCCCAATGTATGTTTTTGATTATCATTTAGATTTTTTCAATATTGGGAACGTGCCATCAGAAAAATTTTATATTTTTTTTTAAAGGTTTTTTGTTAAACCATCAAACATTCTTTAAAAATATGTTTAATTTAAAATTTTCCAAAACACTATCTATTTAAAAAAGGATTAAAACCTGCTATGTTCATTCTGGCCACTAATAACTGACTGACACTTAGGCCAGGGCCCCATGTTGTGAAAACGCAGCGTTTCGGCCACGGCAAAAAATGCTGCGTTTTAGAATACCTGCAAAGTTGATGCAATTCTGGCTAATCCCATACACACATTGCAGAAAAAATTCTGCAGCAGAACTGCTGCGATTTAAAAAATGCAACTGTTTTTTCAATTCGCAGCATGTCAATTATACCTACTATTATGGCTATAATAGAAGCAGAAAGTCTGCAGAGTATAACTCTGCAGACTTTCTGTGACAAACTCTGTGTGGGAAAAAACCACAATGCTTTTCCGCCGCGGGGGGATATAGGGATTTGTTTGGCAAAGTTACCTCATTTACATCACAAGCATTACAATAGAAAATAACATCTGAACCATCCTTGCATCTACTACTGTCAATACATGATGTCACTGCTAATCTACTTCCACTCCTTGGTTTTAATAAATAATTTTAAATTGGCAATACATTCCATAAGTTTAAGTACTATAATATTATTTTTTTTATAGCATATCATTAAGTTTCATCGTGCCTCAAAAGCAAATAAGAAGCCCATGCAGCTACCTCGATCAATGGTGAAATCGTTGCTTTACCAGATTCTTGATGGAATTCATTATCTGCATGCAAATTGGGTACTTCATCGTGACCTGGTAGGCAATCAGATTATGTGTTCTGTGTGAATGTTCAGAATATAATATAAAAAAAAATGCTTTATCTTTGACATTAAATTTTGTGTTACTGTTGATGGCTCAGCAGTATGATGTCTTTAATGAAGGGCTCCACTGGGGATTGTTGGGATAAAATGATTTATTATTATTATTGTTTATTTATATAGCACCATTAAGTCCATGGTGCTTTACATTTGCGGATTTACATACGGTACACCATATATACAAAACAGATAATGCTAACAGAGACCAACTGGTACAGTGGGATAGAGGGCCCTGCCCGCAAGGGCTTACAATCTATGATGGAAGAGGGATAGACACAGAAGTTGGGGGTAGAGGCTGTACAGGTGGTGGTGTGGTGACAGTAGCGTTATTGGAGGTTGTAGGCTTTCTTGAATAGGTGAGTCTTCAGGGCCTTCTTGAAGCTTGTGACTGTGGGGGACAGTCTTATGTGTCTTGGTAATGAGTTCCAGAGTATGGGGGATGCCGGGAGAAGTCTTGGAGTCGATTGTGTGAAGAGCGGATAAGAGCAGAGCGGAGTAGGAGGTCTTTGGAGGATCGGAGGTTACGTGTGGGCAGGTAGCGGGAGATTAGGTCGGAGATATATGGAGGGGACAGGCTGTGGATGGCTTTGCATGTCAGCATTAGTAATTTGAACTCTATTCGCTGGGCAACGGGTAGCCAGTGAAGGAATTGGCAGAGGGGAGCGGCCGATGAAGAACGGGGGGAGAGGTGTATTAGGCGAGCAGCACAGTTTAAAGTGGACTGGAGGGGGGGCGAGGGTGTTAGCTGGGAGGCCATGGAGAAGGGTGTTACAGTAGTCTAGGCGGGAGATTATGAGGGCGTGGACTAGCATCTTTGTAGTTTCAGGGGTGAGGAAGGAGCGGATTCGGTGGATGTTCTTGAGTTGGAGGCGGCAGGAGGTGTTGAGGGTTTGAATATGCAACTTGAAGGATAGGTCTGAGTCTATGGTTATCCCAAGGCAGCGGGCCTGTGGGACTGGGGTGAGAGTGGTTCCATTAATTTTGATAGATGGGTCAGGTAGGGGGATCGTGCGTGGAGGGGTGAAGATTATGAACTCCGTTTTCTCCATGTTGAGTTTGAGAAAACGGGAGGAGAGAAAGGAGGCTACGGCTGCTAGACATTCTGGGACTCTGGACACCAGGGAGGTAATGTCTGGTCCAGAGAGATATATTTGGGTGTCGTCAGCATAGCAATGGTAATGGAAACCATGGGATTCTATGAGTTGGCCAAGGCCTAGGGTGTAGATTGAGAACCGGAGGGGTCCTAGGACGGAGCCTTGGGGGACACCTACAGAAAGAGGGCATGGCGGGGAGGTGGTGTGTGAGTGGGAGACGCTGAATGTGCGGTTGGTGAGTTATGAGGAGATCCAGGAAAGGGCCAGGTCTGAGATGCCAAGGGATGAGAGAGTTTCTAGCAGGAGGGAATGGTCGACTGTGTCAAAGGCAGAGGAGAGGTCGAGGAGGAGGAGGACAGAATAGTGACGTTTGCCTTTGGCGGTTAGAAGGTCGTTAGTGACCTTGGTTAGGGAAGTTTCTGTGGAGTGATGGGGTCTGTAGCCTGACTGTAGTCTGTCAAGGAGCATATTGGATGAGAGGTAGGAGGATAGTTCGGAATGGACGTGTTGCTCTAGTAGTTTTGAAGCGTACGGGAGCAGTGGGATGGGGTGATAGTTGGCTGGAGAGGACGGGTCCAGGGAGGGTTTCTTAAGTATAGGTGTGACGGTAGCATGTTTGAAGGCAGAAGGGAAGGATCCAGTGGTTAGGGATAGGTTGAAGAGATGGGTTAGGGCAGGAGTAATGTCTTCCGAGAGTTTTGGGATGAGATGTGACTGGATTGGGTCGAGTGCACAGGAGGTGAGGTGAGATTTAGTGATTAGGGTAGAGAGCTTTTCATCAGTGATGGTGGAGAAACAGGTTAAAGATGATGAGCACTGAGCAGTTGGATAGAGTGGTTGTGGGATGTAGGGTGAGACTGTCTCTGGTGTCAATTTTGATTTTGAAATAAGAGGCAAAGTCATCAGCTGTGATAAGTGATGGAGGGGGCGCAGGAGGACGGAGGAGGGAGTTGAAGGTAGTGAATAGCTGTTTGGGGTTGCGGGATAGGGCAGATATTAGTGTGGTGAAGTAGACCTGCTTTGCAGAGGTGAGTGCGTTCTTGAATGTGAGAACTGCCTCTTTATACCTAAGGAAGTCTTCCTGGGAGAGGCTTTTCTTCCAGAGGCGTTCTGCAACCCGTGAGGCACGTCTCAGTTTTTTAGTCAGATCAGTGAGCCAGTTCTGCCTATTGATCGGCCGGGTTCTGGTGTTAGTGAGAGGGACCACAGAGTCAAGGGCTGAAGTAATGGTGGTGTTGTAGAAGTCAGCAGCAGTATCTGCGTCCTGGAGTGAGGATATGTCAGCGAGCGGTCAGAGAGAGTCTGAGAGCGTGCGGATGTCAAGGCGATTAAGGTTCCTGCGGGGACATGTTGGTTTAGGGGTTGGGGGTTCAATTACAGAGGAGAGGCCTGAGAATGTCAGCAGGTTGTTATCGGAAAGCGTGGACGGAGAGTTAGAGAGATTGACTAGAGGGCAGAGGCGGGTGAATATGAGGTCCAGCATGTGCCCCTTTGTGTGGGTGGCAGAGGAGGACCATTGAGAGAGGTTAAAGGAGGTAGTGAGTGACAGGAGACTGGAAGCGGCGGGGTGGGATGTGTTAATGGGGATGTTGAAATCACCCATGATGATGGTGGGGGTGTCTGTGGATAGGAAGTGCATTAGCCAGGTGGTGAAGTGGTCGAGAAAGGCAGTAGTAGGTCCTGGCGGTCGCTATATGACGGCCAGTTGAAGGTTGGAGGGTGAGTAAATGCGGACTGAGTGCACTTCTAATGTGGGGAAGGTGAGAGCAGGTAGCGGTTGGATTGGGGCGAAGGAGCAATTGTCAGACAAGAGTAGGCCTACGCCTCCACCAGGTTTATTGTTAGGGCGGGGAGTGTGTGAGAATTGCAGACCTCCATAGGAGAGGGCAGCAGGGGAGGTGGTGTCTGAGGGTGTTATCCACGTTTCTGTGAGACCTAGAAATGATAATTTATGAGAAATTAAGAGGTCATGGATGTAGTCAAGTTTGTTGCATACAGAGCGAGCATTCTATAGTGCGCCGGGAAGTGTGTGGGGAGGGGCAGGAGCAGGTGAGATAGGTGTAAGATTTAGGGGGTTCCGTGCGCTGGTGGCGGTTGTGCAGAAAGATCTGACTGCAGGGAGGTGCTGGGGGCGGTCCAGGATTAGGAGATATGTCGCCAGAAGTGAGGAGTAGCAGGGAGAGGGATAGCAGGTGTATATAGGAGAGAGTGAGGGGAGGTTGTGTGTGTCTGGGGCGGAAAGCTTGCAGGTGTGTGAGTAGCTGCGCAGAGAAGGTCAGATGGTGGGGTAGGATAGATGGAGAGATAAAGATGTTCTTAGTGACATGGCTGGTTTGAGGTGGCAAAGTGGTTTTTACAAGTATGGGAAGAACAACAGTGATTATAGTGAGAAGCATGTCTATACTTTATAACTAAGCATCCTTTTAGTGGCTAGTTACCTTCTGTTCCTTTCTGGCCTAAGTCTGGTCTATACACTTAGAACTGCACTTGGAACTGCGCTGACCATGTCATAGCTGACCACTGGCTGCAAATTTACTAACTGGTAATACATTACACATTACACAGACAGTGGTTTCAAAGTTAATGCATTAACAAAGTGTAGGACACATACCAGCAGATAGATATATTTAACACAGCAGTAGATGTAGATTTGTATGGAGGGGTAGGATCAGTATATAGTTCCGGGTGGAAGACACATACCAGCAGATAGATAGATATATTTAACACAGCAATAGATGTAGATTTGTATGGAGGGGTAGGATCAGTATATAGTTCCGGGTGTAAGACACATACCAGCAGATAGATAGATATATTTAACACAGCAGTAGATGTAGATTTGTATGGAGGGGTAGGATCAGTATATAGTTCCGGGTGGAAGACACTTTATGATGATACTTTAACACTAAACTAAACTAACTCCCCCACCTAACTTTTAACTTACTTTATCAAAAATGTATGTTTACCCTTATCGCTGGAAAGGTCACATGACCGCCCCAGGCACATTTTCTGATTTTCCGGTGACGTTCCGTTTCCCCGTTTCCGGACACGGAACATTACCAATACAACTCTCCTTCCCGCCACCTCATCATACCTGTCTTCATGTCCGGATCTTCTGGGCACGAAACGTCTCTTCCTTCAGGCCGGCTCCTCCTCTTCTTGAAGTCTGCCGGCCTCCCACGCCAGCAGCACTCCGGATCTATTGCGCAGGCAACGTGAAGAGGAGAAGGACAGAAGGAAGTGATCTCCCATGCCCAGAAGATCCGGACAGGAAGACAGGTAACTATGATGGGGGGGGGGGGGGGGTTGTGCTGAATTAGTTTGTTAGGGCTAGTAGTTCGTGGGTTAGCTAGGGAAACAGAGAGAGGGTGTTAAGGAGTGAGAGAGGCAGGGAGTGAGAGGGAGATCTGAGTGAAGAGCAATGCTTCATGGTAGTTGTCAGATAAAAGAGCAGGAAGCTAGCCATGTAAACAAATTCAGAAGATGCCAGGAGCTCCCAGAGAAACCCAGAAATCGCGCAAAACACTGCTAAAGGTATTTGAATGCACTTATTAACCCATTAATAGCACTAAAAGACCTTTTTTAAAAAAAAGATTTTTTGCCCGGAAAACCCCTTTAAGGATTTGCTTAGTATGTATTGGGGCGTGCACATCGTTTATGGTCGGTATTATGTTATATTCTTTGTCAGAATAAGTTATTTTGGTTTGGTGTGCTTTCTCTATATATTTCAACTTCTTGTCTAACATTGCAGGCCTTGTTTGGGAGCTTTATACTACTGAAAGACCGGTGATATTGGTGAATTCCTTTTCATATAAATAAAATCAATACATCGTAGTATATTTTCCTTCCATCCATGATGTTGTTCATGTGCTATCTTCCTTTCACTTTTAATTTTAACTTAATAAATGTGTTTTACATTGACATTTGTCTTGTGAGCTTTTTGATCTGTTTTAGCAGTTTTCACTCACAGACTCCTGTGAGATCTAGGTATATATGTCTGTTTTCTAGTTATATTATATACTATTGTGGGCAAAGATAAGAGACTGACACAAAGTTTGGTTTTCACAAACTTTGCTGCTTCAGTATACTATAGAAACATTTGACTAAATTATATAAAAACACTGAAGTACAATTATAAGAAAAAAAAATTGTCTGTACTAATAATGATAATAGGTTGGTGCTAGCAACTTATGGGAAGTTCAGGCTTGAATAAGTAATTTATACTTTCTACAATTTCCTGAGTTCTATTTAATGCCAAGGTTTAGAATAAATTGCCATGGATATAACAAGTCTTCGCATGTCACACCCCAAACATACTGTGAAAAGCTTGTGTAGCGTTATGCAAGCTGGCTTCATTTCTTCTGCCTAAGCTCTAAAGGCGGTCTGAGCATTATGTAGTTGCTGTGCCTAGCACTATAGTAGCTCTTTGCATATGAAAGAGTTATATCTTCAATGAGTCGGCCCCTGTGCACAAAGCTCATATAGGCGGGTTGATCAAGTCTCTACACACTTGACTATATAGTGTACATTAGCACCCATCAATAAGTTGGGGAGGAGGTAGGGAGGAGAGGGAAGAGGCCTAGAAAGCAATTTATTCATAAATGTGACTCATAACCTGGTTGTTTAAATAAACAATAGGATAAAAAGCCACTAAAATACTAAATACTCTACTACCCCTGCAGTGATGACCTGCCATACATGAATATGACCGCTGCAGCCGATCACTGGCCTTAGTCGTGATATGTGCATGTATAGCATGAGGCAGCCGAGACCAGTGATTGGCTGTTGCAGTCATGTGTATGTATGTGACAGTACCACTGAAGGACAGATAACCAAAGACCTGGGTACCATATGAGTGGTGTCTATGGAGTCACAGGAAATTTATTAGGAGAAGGAGTTATTTTATCACATTCCTTGCTATTTCTTAAAGAGGACTTTTCATGTCCTCATCAATGTGCCTTTTTATATACCGCCAGAAAGCTGACAGTGTGATGAATTCAGTGCACTGTCGGCCTTTCCAGTATGTGCCCTGATATTGGTGCTGGAGATGTCGGCTTTCTACCAGTTTATAAAACCACACATTGATGCGAACATGAAAGGTCCTCTTTAACTGCTAGACATCCCCTTAAAACAAAAGCTATATATTTTTTCTTGTTTGGTATAATTGCTTAGCAAACTTATCATAATAATATGATACCCTTATACAGAACAGCACATTGTGATAACAGACCAGGTTTAATTGGAATTGCTTTACAGACTATGGATAATGTAGAAATTACTCTGGGCAGTTCTGGATTCATGAAGTTCAGGTCATGTGCCAATTAATATTCATGAATAGTTCTAGAGAATTTTTCATTAGGCAACCTTTGGGACTGACAACACTAGATTCCCATGCTCTTGTGGAGGTATGATGTCTCTCTGGATGAGTAGAAGTTTTCATATGTGTCAGCCACACTTTTAGTCCTAGTTAGGAGAAATGGAAGGTTGAACTAGTGCTAGGTTATGGCAGGGTGCATTCTCCGCTATTTTTGGAATTTCCATACCAATGAATGGAGAGAGTGGATATATGTGACCCCTCTCCATTCACTTTCCACCATTTACAGAGGAGAAACCAGCATTTTTCAGACAAATATGGCCTATCCTATGGATATTGCTGTAAATGTTCGGATTAAAATACCCTGAGTTAAAAATGTGACATGAAAAAAAAATCCACTTTAATGCTCTGTACTGTATTATTATGTTGCGCTGAGCGCATAGTTAATGCTCAGGGGCTGTAAGTGCTCCATGATTTCTGTGTAATACAGCTGGGACCTGGTACTATCTGCAGTAGTCGGAAAATGCTCCGACTCATGCTGCTTAACTTCTCAGATGACATAATCGATAGTGATTGCGGCATATGGGTGATTAGGGGATAAGATCGCCCTCCATTCAACCCCTTGGTCCCCTGTAATAAGATCACGGGGTGTGAGGGGTTGAAATGGCAAATAAACAAACATATTAGAACATATTCCTGTGTGGCTATAAGCCCACACTATACTAAAATAATATTTTATTTATGCTGCATGGTGAACACCATAAGAAAAAAACTAAAGTGCAATGCATAAATTATTATGTATTGGTTAACTTCCCTCTCCCAAAAATAGCAACAAAAAGGTGATCAAAATGCTGTACATATTTAAAAAATGGTACCAGTCAAAACTACAACTTTTTGCAACTCCCGCAAAAAAAAAGAGGTTTTGCGTAGCTCTATTAACAAAACAGTAAAAAAGTTATGGATGTCAGAATACAACGCCCCCAGGCAAATCATTTATTTTCAAAAAAATGGCATTTTATTTAGTTAAGCTGCTAAAATATAATAATAAAGCCTATGTAACCATGGTATCGCTAAAATCGTAATTACTCTATAGAGACTAATTTTTTTCATTCCTCATATTTTCAGGCTCATGCAATAGTTCCTGGTTTACACTTCCTGGTTGTGGGAGTGTCAGTGCTTTTACACGATTCCCTTCCTAGCATCAGCCCACTGCACCTCCTAGCAGTTTTTCATCCACGTGCAGTGCACCTTCCTCACATCCTCTTAACCTTCAAAAAATATCTATGTATAAGAACGTATACATATTTCCCTGCAGTGTATTTTTTCTCAGAAAACCACATGAGTTTTATTGGAAAAACACGTATTTTTAAAGCAATACATGCAGTTTTTGAAAACTAACCAGTAATCAACTTATCAAGACCAGTGAGGAAAGTGATTGTAACAGGGACTTTGTTGGTCACACATTTCTGCAAAAGGTTAGGACATTTTCATATGGTCTCAATTAGAAAAAATCATTTCAGCACATATTTTCTCTATCTGTAAAAAAAAAAAAAAAAGCCCTTTTAATAAATAAATTGCTGGGGATCGACAACAAATGTGCACTAACCTTTTAATGTTTCACTTCTTTGTAGCCTCTATTTCCAAAATACAAATTATAATTTGTAAATGAAGTGGAATACCAAGAAACATGTAGACAATATAATAAATATTGTGTCCAGGTATAGGTATGAACATACAGTCAGATGTGGGTCAGGTGAGATTTATTCTCATACAGAAATATGTATTTGTTGCCCTAAAAATGTCATTTTGTTTGATAAATTTGTTGAACTTATTTCTTTGTGTAAAGTAATTTTAGTAATCTGGGATCTATGGCAGTTGCCTACACTCTCTTATATGGAAAGGGATGGAAATCTAAGCTAAAGCTACATGGGGCTACATTTACATATGCTTAACCACTTCAGTACCGGGCCAATTTCTGGTCCAGGACCAGACACATTTTCGGGTTTTTTTTGTATGTGCGGTTTTGAGGACTGTAACATTTTTATCATATCCGTTATTCAACTAATTTCTGCATCCTTTTTCGGTGACACATAGGGTTTTATTTTTATGTTTTTATTTTTGCATGTATTTTCATTTTTTTATATCTGGGAAAATATAAACAAAAGAAGAAGGAAAATGTGTATTTTTCATTTTTTAATTTAATAACACAAAGTGCTACTAAAAAACTTTATAAAATAGTTTTTCTCAGCATTACGGTAATTTTTATTTTGTATGGTGTCGTCAGGATGGGGCTATAACCTTTAATAACGGCATTTTATTGGCGTATTATTTTATTTTTTTTAATTTACTTTTCTTTTTTTTTTTTTTTTTTGTGGGGGAGGCTGATTTCCCCTGTAACTGGGAATGGTACATTTAGCCCCAGTTGCAGGAGGAATACAGCCTCCTGACCATTACTATATAGCTTATAGAGCTGATCTGGGTCCTGTAGGACCCAGAGCAGCTCTAATAGACTCCAGTGTGAAGGACCTCGTCCTGCCAAGAACCCGCTCCCGGCACACCTGAGATCACTTCAATTACCTCACACCCACTTCGAGTGAGTGTTTTGGTCTCAGAGGATAATACGAAACCAAGCTTTCTAAATTTTATATATTTATTAACCCCCTAAACGGGTCCGCACTAGACACTTAACATACAGAGCATACATGTAGCGATTAGCAAGCAAATACAAGTAGAAAGCAACATGACACAGTACATAAAATAAAAATGGGAATAACAGAACGAAAAGAACCTATTACCAACACTAGGTTGTGATGGTTTCTCTGACTCCAGATGATGTAGATGATGGGCCAGGGCACGTGTCTTATAAAGTCCAGTAGCAGATGAATCTTAGCAGAGCAAAAGGCAGAAGACACTTCTGGAACAAGTAGTTAGTCCACTTCTCTGAGTCCATATGGTAGGCTAAGTGTACAGTCTTGAGCAAAGCATGTGTTTCCTACATGCGGTTACACTTCTCAGGTTAACAAAATGGCCTCAGGCTTGGCTGCTTAGGCCGCTTGGAAAGCACTTGGTGAGCACATGGTTGAAGTCTCCCACTGGACATCCCCCCACACCTCTCCTCTAGGAATAGCACATCACAAAAGACAGGAGACAATAGAGACTGTTTCAACCTGGACTGAGATCCTTTACCTCCCCTGGTCTCCTCCCTAAGTGAGGTCACCAGGGGGAGGAGCACTTCCCCTCTCTACATCTCTTAGAAGCATTTTTCTGTATAATTCTTTGCCCGATGACTATAGAGTCGGGTCGGTGGTATGATTGGATTCGTAACGAGATCCCCAATGTGTAGACTCCAAGGTTGGCACCCCAACTCCCTTTGGGTAAGGAGATCAGTGCCTGGACCTTTGCCGGACTTTGAACTGTGACCTGTGTGTATTCGGAGTGTGCGCCTTGACCTAACACATCTGGGGAATTTATCGGCGCGACTGTAAGATGTCCCCCAGGCCAGATGTTGTCATAAAACCATAATCCCTTTGAAGTAGAGGTGGCTCTGGTCGGTCTGCTATTAGTGTGCGGGGATGTTCCAGAAGAGTATTGGGAGAATGTCATATGGTCAGATGAAACCAAAGTAGAACTGTTTGGTAGAAACACAACTCGTCGTGTTTGGAGAGTGAATGCTGAGTTGCATCCAAAGAACACCATACCTACTGTGAAGCATGGGGGTGGCAACATCATGCTTTGGGGCTGTTTCTCTGCAAATGGACCAGGACGACTGATCCGTGTACATGAAAGAATGAATGGGACCATGTATCGTGAGACTTTGAGTGCAAACCTCCTTCCACCAGCAAGGGCATTGAAGTTGAAACGTGGCTGGGTCTTTCAACATGACAATGATCCCAAGCACACCGCCAGGGCAACGAAGGAGTGGCTTCGTAAGAAGCATTTCAAAGTCCTGGAGTGGCCTAGCCAGTCTCCAGATCTCAACCCCATAGAAAACCTTTGGAGGGAGTTGAAAGTCCGTGTTGACCAGCGACAGCCCCAAAACATCACTGCTCTAGAGGAGATCTGCATGGAGGAATGGGCCAACATACCAGCAACAGTGTGTGCCAACCTTGTGAAGACTTACAGAAAACGTTTGACTTCTGTCATTGCCAACAAAGGATATATAACAAAGTATTGAGATGAACTTTTGTTATTGACCAAATACTTATTTTCCACCATAATTTGCAAATAAATTCTTTAAAAATCAGACAATGTGATTTTCTGGAATTGTTTTCTCATTTTGTCTCTCATAGTTGAGGTCTACCTATGATGTCAATTACAGGCCTCTCTCATCTTTTTAAGTGGGAGAACTTGCACAATTGGTGGCTGACTAAATACTTTTTTCCCCACTGTATATGTTTGGACTTACAGGACTAGATGCCTCATACTTTATACATTAAATATTTTTAAATAGTCTCTTGGTAATATAAGTGACTTCAGGATACAGTAGGAATGGGGCACAAACATCTACTCCCACTCCCCAGAGCCATCTGCTGAATTCTGCTTGGAAGTACCGGTTCGTCCTTGCAGAACAAGGCAACCACCTTCCTTCCGTACGTAAAAACCCAATGGGTGGTCCGGAAGTGGTTAAAAAGGGTCTGAGGGACCAAAATGTAGAAGCTAGTATTGCCTCCTATCCTGAACCATTTAGAATCATAAAATGTAACTAAGTGCATACTGTAGTGGATTGCTATCTGTATGTGCTTTATGCCATTAAGACAACTTGCCGAAGCCTGGAATATCTAAATAGTTTCCAAGCTTCTGCCTAATGCTTGTACCCAAAATACTTTAATTTCTTTTGCTCGATTTTGGTTGTTTTATTACTAGAAGTTTGGACTATGTATGTTAATGGACAATGTACATCATTGCTGCAGAGGAATCAGAACTTTTGCAGCAACAATGCACACGACCATCTGCATGGGACCGCTGTGTCCAGTGATTGGCTGCAGCAGCCAAATGGGTTGGCAAGACACATCATCATTTGCACGCCAGAATAGAAGACTGGACCCAGAGGCTGAAGAACTGCAGCTGAAATGGCTGGGCCTAGGACAGATGAGTATGGTTTCCTTTGTTATTTTAAACTCTTTAGTACCCTCCCATAATTTTGGCATATGGGCCGGAAACCCCCTTTATTTATATTTTTCATAAAAATTTTCTCCCCTGCTTTTGCTGCTTATAAAATATAGAACTGTCCTTTTTACACTGCAGACTAGGACAACGATTGAAATCGGATGTTTCTTGGAGGGTTTGTTTCCGATCTTTATCTGCTTGTTGGCTTCATTATCGCTGTTGTAAATGGATGAAAAAAATAATTCATCCCTATATAGATTGCATTTGTCAGCAGCACATTGCCCTATTTAGATGAGTCAATGTGCTGCCAGCAGTTGGTAATCTTAGTTGATCACCCAAAGAAGAAGTGTTTGTTTGCTTGGCAGCTGATCGCTGGTACCTGGGCCAGTTATCGGGAACAACTGTTTAGTCTTTAGTCTTCAGCTTTGTGACTCCTTTTATTAAGAATAAACTTTGCAACAGGTGCTAATGTACTGCATGCTGGGAGACAGTCTGCACTTTTCTTTTCCTTCATCATATTAAGATCAGCATGCAGTATAGATACTGGACAGCTGCTGCTAATATACAGTGCCTTGCGAAAGTATTCGGCCCCCTTGAACTTTTCAACCTTTTGCCACATTTCAGGCTTCAACCATAAAGATATAAAATTTTAATTTTTTGGTGAAGAATCAACAACCAAATGTATTGGTTATTTTAAACTTTTGTAAAAAATAAAAAACTGAAAAGTGGGGCGTGCAATATTATTCGGCCCCTTTACTTTCAGTGCAGCAAACTCACTCCAGAAGTTCAGTGAGGATCTCTGAATGATCCAATGTTGTCCTAAATGACTGATGATGATAAATATAATCCACCTGTTTGTAATCAAGTCTCCGTATAAATGCACCTGCTCTGTGATAGTCTCAGGGTTCGGTTTAAAGCGCAGAGAGCATCATGAAGACCAAGGAACACACCAGGCAGGTCCGTGATACTGTTGTGGAGAAGTTTAAAGCCGGATTTGTCTACAAAAAGATTTCCCAAACTTTAAACATCCCAAGGATCACTGTGCAAGCGATCATATTGAAATGGAAGGAGTATCAGACACCTGCAAATCTACCAAGATCCGGCCGTCCCGCTAAACTTTCATCTCAAACAAGGAGAAGACTGATCAGAGATGCAGCCAAGAGGCCCATGATCACTCTGAATGAACTGCAGAGATCTACAGCTGAGGTGGGAGAGTCTGTCCATAGGACAACAATCAGTCGTACACTGCACAAAGCTGGCCTTTATGGAAGAGTGGCAAGAAGAAAGCCATTTCTCAAAGATATCCATAAAAAGTCTTGTTTAAAGTTTGCCACAAGCCACCTGGGAGACACACCAAACATATGGAAGAAGGTGCTCTGGTCAGATGAAACCAAAATCGAACTTTTTGGCCACAATGCAAAACGATATGTTTGGCGTAAAAGCAACACAGCTCATCCCCCTGAACACACCATCCCCACTGTCAAACATGGTGGTGGCAGCATCATGGTTTGGGCCTGCTTTTCTTCAGCAGGGACAGGGAAGATGGTTAAAATTGATGGGAAGATGGATGAAGCCAAATACAGGACCATTCTGGAAGAAAACCTGTTGGAGTCTGCAAAAGACCTGAGGCTGGGATGGAGATTTATCTTCCAACAAGACAATGATCCCAAACATAAAGCAAAATCTACAATGGAATGGTTGACAAATAAACGTATCCAGGTGTTAGAATGGCCAAGTCAGAGTCCAGACCTGAATCCAATCGAGAATCTGTGGAAAGAGCTGAAAACTGCTGTTCACAAACGCTCTCCATCCAACCTCACTGAGCTCGAGCTGTTTTCCAAGGAAGAATGGGCAAGAATTTCAGTCTCTCGATGTGCAAAACTGATAGAGACATACCCCAAGCGACTTGCAGCTGTAATCGCAGCAAAAGGTGGCGCTACAAAGTATTAACTTAAGGGGGCTGAATAATTTGGCATGCCCCACTTTTCAGTTTTTTATTTTTTGCAAAAGTTTAAAATATCCAATAAATTTTGTTCCACTTCACAATTGTGTCCCACTTGTTGTTGATTCTTCACCAAAAAATTTAAATTTTATATCCTTATGTTTGAAGCCTGAAATGTGGCAAAAGGTTGAAAAGTTCAAGGGGGCCGAATACTTTCGCAAGGCACTGTATATATAAAAATATACACTACCGTTCAAAAGTTTGGGGTCACCCAGACAATTTTGTGTTTTTCCATGAAAACTCACACTTTTATTTATCAAATGAGTTGCAAAATGAATAGAAAATATAGCCAAGACATTGACAAGGTTAGAAATAATGATTTTTATTTGAAATAATAATTTTCTCCTTCAAACTTTGCTTTTGTCAAAGAATGCTCTATTTGCAGCAATTACAGCATTGCAGACCTTTGGCATTCTAGCTGTTAATTTGCTGAGGTAATCTGGAAAAATTTCACCCCATGCTTCCAGAAGCCCCTCCCACAAGTTCTGGTTAGAGCCAATTTGTGCTGTCTTCTGAAGGGAGTAGTACACACCATTGTAGGAGATCTTCAGTTTCTTGGCAATTTCTCGCATGGAATAGCCTTCATTTCTAAGAACAAGAATAGACTGTCGAGTTTCACATGAAAGTTCTCTTTTCCTGGCCATTTTGAGAGTTTAATCGAACCAACAAATGTAATTCTCCAGATTCTCAACTAGCTCAAAGGAAGGTCAATTTTATAGCTTCTCTAACCAGCAAAACTGTTTTCAGTTGTGCTAACATACTTGCACAAGGGTTTTCTAAACATCCATTAGCCTTCTTACACAGTTAGCAAACACAATGTACCATTAGAACACTGGAGTGATGGATGCTGGAAATGGGCCTCTATACACCTATGTACATATTGCATTAAAAACCAGACGTTTGCAGCTAGAATAGTCATTTACAACATTGACAATGTATAGAGTGTATTTCTGATTCATTTAATGTTATCTTCATTGAAAATAACTGTGCTTTTCTTTCAAAAATAAGGAATTTTCTAAGTGACCCTAAACTTTTGAACGGTAGTATATATGTGTGTGTGTATGTTATGTATATATATATATATTTTTTTATAATATATTATATAATGACAATTAAGGTGTTGCATGATAGGTGTTATTTTGTTAAGTCTAAGAATATATAAATTCATGTAAGTCGTTAGAGGCACCTTCCAATATTAATTCAAAGCGCGTTATTATGAGCACTTTTGTGTTCAGCTATTTATCAATTTTGCTAAATCTCATGGAAGCTTCTTAAAATTAAACAACTTGAGTAGTTTCTTGTTATTAACAAACTTATGTTATTAAGAAGACATTTGCTACTTTCTTCTAGTGTTAGGTAATATTTTCATGATGCTTTTAATTTTACAGGGAATGACTGATTTTTGGAAAGGGCAATATTTCCATTACATTTATGAAAATATGAACGGATTAATTTAGACTGTTTATGATGTGTGCTATCAGACATTTGTCATCTGTCTGTAAGGTAGAACAATGAATAATGGACTGAGGAAGCAGCAAGTAACTTGGGAATTATTCCCACGGGAATGTAGTTCTGAGACTATTCTTAGCACGCAAATTACATTGTTTAATACCATGACATTATGGGGTCAATAACAGTTTATGTAACAAAATACAAGGGTATTTAGCTTTCTAATCATACTTTATGAACACCTTTGTACACAAATGTACAGCATATATATAGAATATAGTGTCAAACAGTACACAATCATCTGTTGTAAGAAAAAACAACTGTCCTCTGCATTATAAGAAACTGGTAACAGGGTATTCCTGTGTTGAACATTTACAGTGGCTTGCAAAAGTATTCTTACCGCTTGAAATTTTTCAACCCTTGAACACATTTTGTCACCTTACAACTTCAAACTTAAATGTATTTTATTGAGATTTTAAGTGATAGACTAACACAAAGTAGCAGATAATTGTGAAGTGGAATGAAAATGATACATGATTTTCAAAATTTTAATAAAATAAAAATCTGAAAAGTGTGACATGCAAAAGTGTTCAGCCCCCTGTACGCTGATACCCCTAAATAAAATCCAGTGCAATCAATTGCCTTCAGAAGTCATTTAATTAGTTTATAGAGTCCAGCTGTGTGTAATTAAGTTGTGGAGACGTTTAAAGCAGGGTTAGGTTATAAAAACATATCCCAAGCTTTGAGCATCACAAGGAGCACTGTTCAATCCATCATCCAAAAATGGAAAAACTATTCTACAACTGAAAACCTTCCAAGACATGGCTGTCCACCTAAACAGATCGAGCAAGGAGAGTACTGGTCAGAGAAACAGCCAAGAGGCCCATGGTCACTCTGGAGGAGCAGCAGAAATCCACAGCTCAGTTGGGAGAATCTGTCCATAGGACAACTATAAGTCGTGTTCTCCACAAATCTGGCCTTTATGGAAGAGTGGCAAGCGAAAACCATTGTTGAAAGAAAGAAAGACCTAAGAAGTGCTGTTTGCAGTTTGCTACAAGCCATATAGGGGACACAGCAAACATGTGGAAGACTGTGCTCTGGTCAGATGAGTCCAAAGTTGAACTTTTGGCCTAAATGCAAAGTGCTATGTGTGGTGGAAAAGTAACACTGCTCATCACCCTGAACACCCCACTGTGAAACATGGTGGTGGCAGCATCATGCTGTGGGGAGGCTTTTCTTCAGCAGGGACAGGGAAGCTGGTCAGAGTTGATGGGAAGATGGATGGAGCTAAATACAGGGCAATCCTGGAAGAAAACCTGTTGGAGGCTGCAAAAGACTTGAGACTGGGAATGAGATTCACCTTCCATCAGAACAATGACCCTAAACATACAGCCAGAGCTACAGTGGAATGGTTTAGATCAAAGAATATTCATGTGTTAGAATGGCTCAGTCAAAGTCCAGACCTAAATCCCATTGAGCATCTGTGGTAAGACATGAAAATTGCTGTTCACAGACGCTCTCCATCCAATCTGGCTGAGCTTGAGCTATTTTGCAAAGAGGAATGGTCAAAAATCTCTGTCTCTAGATGCGCAAAGCTGGTAGAGACATAACCCAAATAGACTTGCAGCTGTAATTGCAGAGAAAGGAGGCTCTACAAAGTATTGATATAGGGGGCTGAATACTTTTGAACGTCACACTTTTCAGATTTTTATTTGATTAAAATTTTGAAAACCATGTATCATTTTTGTTCCACTTCACAATTATCTGCTACTTTGTGTTGGTCTATCACTTAAAATCTCAATAAAATACATTTAAGTTTGTGGTTGTAAGGTGACAAAATGTCAAAAAGTTCAAGGGGTATGAATACTTTTGCAAGCCACTGTATGCCATAGTCTCAGGATATACCATAAATGCATGACTGGTACGAAGTAGATGTATGTAAGGATGTATCTGATTAAATAGTCTACTGTTTCAACTGATGACCTACAGAATTGTGAGGGCACCTCTGAACTATAAGGCAGACTATAACCAAGAACAAGTCAAGGAATGGTAATGCATTGTATTTCCGAAAACATCTGTGTTCATACAGTTCACTATAACTATATATCTGCATTTTAAAGGGAGCTGATCACCTTCTCCTAGCATATTCAACTGTTCCTTGTACTTTACAAAGCAAATTAGAGTGATTAAACAATCTACCTTTGCTAGGTATGTAACATTAGTAGATTTGGAGAAAAACAACTTTGAAATCTTATGCAAATGAGATGGTTAGAGCATCGGGAGCAAGCCTTCAGGCCTGGGAGAACTGCTCTTGCTGCACAAGTAGGATGGGTGATGTCATAGCAACTGGAGAAACAACTCAACTTTTTGTTATTTAATGCAATTCCCTCCCTTCTGACAAATTTTGTATGATTTTAGATAACTGGTTAAGCATTGAGGTATGGAATCCTCTATATCTCACAATTTTCTATGTCAGTTTGTGATGTGCAGTATTGACATCAGCTCACATTTTTGTTTGGCATTAAACAGAATAACAAATAAAGATAGTACTCCAAGTGCATAGTGTAGATTAAAAACGGATGTCTTTCAGGTTATACACTACTTCAGATGAGAGACACATCAGTGCTACACTCCTTTATATTGAAGGAGACAGCACCACTATAGATGGTTTTTATCCTCTTAATTTATGCCAGCAAATGTTGAGACAATCTGAGGCACAGACATCTGGCACAGCATTCACTTCACTCACCCCTTAGTGGGCTATATGCGCACTCATGATCCTGTAAGGTGAGGTTTTGAATGGACTGTGATTTTCTGCCAGAAACCTATTACACAAGATACATTCCTCTTTTTTGTACCCTGATTTTTCACATTTTCCTTAGTTTTAGATTGAAAGCTAAAAACATTGACACATCAGTAAATGTATTAGTCAAGCACCAGGCTACATGCTGGAATAGCAACATTTTAATGTATTTAAATAGGTTGATTATATCATACACACATCTTTGGCAAGCTTCTTGTTTTACAAAGTGCTGCAATGTTCACAGTTTACCAAAGCTATACTAGTTATAGTTCTTTCATTTGCTAAAAACATCACCCATCATTTTCCTGTTTATGAAATAACACAGAGTATATATTTTTATTTTAATGGATAGACTTCCCTCCATTGAATTTATGCCATTACATTGTTACTACCACAGAATATGCTCCGGTGAGATAACAAGCCTTTGTTTTTCTGTTAACAGTCTTGTAATAAAACATCATTTGCTCCCAGAACTCAATTTTTGCATTTTTCACATTTGTACCTAAGCACCATGATGTGAAGTATACAGGATCAATGTAGCAGTTGCAATGTTTTATCTTTTAAACTTTAGATTTGACTTCACCTTAAAGAGGACCTTTTTTTCACCTTCACCAATTCAAGTTATTAGCATCTGTTAATTGCTGCTGCTCCACTGATTCCAGCACAGTTGGAATTTTCTCTCTAGCCCCCACTGTTCATGAGCAATAAGCCCAGTTAGCTTTGGTTCTTGATGTGTTATTTAAAGGGGTTGTCCAGGCAAAAATGGACAACCTCTTAAACTTTTAAATCAGCCAGGGGCATTGAAAAAAAAAAATAAAAATTCATACTCGCCTGTCCCCGATGCTCCAGTGTCTTCTCGGCGTGTTCCTGTCCTTCTGCTGAACTGGTGTTTTCCGGAGTTCCTCTGAACCCGCGGAGGCCAATCAGTGAATGGCATGCGATGTCAGTACCTGTGATATCACGGGTCTCTACCTGAGGCCGCTGTTCGGCCTCAGCAGTCACGTGACCGCTGAGGCCAATCAGCGGCTTCAGCAGAACTCCGGAAGAGACCTGTTCAGCAGAAGCCCCGGACTGCGTGGGAGAACACTGGAGCATCTAGGACAGACGAGTTGTCCATTTTTGTCTGGACAACCCCTTTAAGCTCTGTCAGAAGGGCAGTGTTAAGCAGGGGGGTGTCACCCCCCTTGTCTGCTCCTGCCAAACACCACCCTCCTGACAGTACAGAGACTAAATAGCATATCAAGCACCAAAACTTAACAGAGTTGATTACTCGGGAATGGTGGGGGTTAGAGGAAAAATTCCAACTGTGCCAGAATCAGTGGAGCTGTGCCTATTAACAGCTGCTAAGATCTGGAGTTGGTGGAGGTGGTAAAAGGTCATCTTTAAGAATCTCCTTCAGTGTTTATTTTCATCAATAACTATTTCAACTAGCGCTACTTTTTTTTTTTTTCAATCATCTACTGAATTTGTGTTGGTTGAGGATTGGGGGTAGTGGGTACTATATCTACTTGAGGAGAGTGCCAGGTAGGGATAAGATGTCTTATAGGTGATGCAATACTTCTCTGGAAAAAGTTTGCAAATTAACTTTCTTTTTTGGAAAGAGATCTATCACTGTTGAAAGCTATATATGCTATAATTTAATGTGCTACCCTTACCACATGACTAGGATCTAAACCCTTATTGTACATAGATTTCACAAAATTACAGTAATAAATTTATGGTATATTTGCAGGTGTCAGATATGATATGATTTGTGCCATGGATTCCCTTACCCTTTGAAATCATTGTCAAATTTACCTACAGTCATGGCCAAAAGTTTTGAGAATGACACAAATATTATATTTTCACATGATCTGCTGCCCTCTGGTTTTTATGTGTGTTTGTCAGATGTTTTTATCACATACAGAAATATAATTGCATTCATATTATGAGTAACAGAAGCTTATATTGACAATTAGAATGAGTTAATGCAGCAAGTCAATATTTGCAGTGTTGACCCATCTTCTTCAGGACCTCTGCAATTCTCCCTGGCATGCTCTCAATCAACTTCTGGACCAAATCCTGACTGATAGCAGTCCATTCTTGCAGAATCAATGCTTTAATTTTGTCTGAATTTGTTGGTTTTTGCTTGTCCACCCGTCTCTTGATGATTGACCACAAGTTCTCAATGGGATTAAGATCTGGGGAGTTTCCAGGCCATGGACCCAAAATCTCTATGTTTTGTTCCCTGAGCCATTTAGTTATCACCTTTGCTTTATGGCAAGGTGCTCCATCATGCTGGAAAAGGCATTGTTGAGCGCCAAACTGCTCTTGGACAGTTGGGAGAAGTTGCTCTTGGAGGACATTCTGGTACCATTCTTTATTCATGGCTGTGTTTTTAGGCAAGACTGTGAGAGAGCCGATTCCGTTGGCTGAGAAGCAACCCCACACATGAATGGTTTCCGGATGCTTTACAGTTGGCATGAGACAAGACTGGTGGTAGCGCTCACCTCTTCTTCTCCGAATAAGCTGTTTTCCAGATGTTCCAAACAATCGAAAAGGGGATTCATCAGAGAAAATGACTTTACCCCAGTCCTCAGCAGTCCACTCCCTGTACCTTTTGCAGAATATCAGTCTGTCCCTGATGTTTTTTCTGGAGAGAAGTGGCTTCTTTGCTGCCCTCCTTGAGACCAGGCCTTGCTCCAAGAGTCTCCGCCTCACAGTGCGTGCAGATGCACTCACACCTGCCTGCTGCCATTCCTCAGCAAGCTCTGCACTGCTGGTAGCCCGATCCCGCAGCTGAAACCCTTTTAAGAGACGGTCCTGCCGCTTGCTGGTCTTTCTTGGGCGCCCTGGAGCCTTTTTGGCACCAGTGGAACCTCTCTCCTTGAAGTTCTTGATGATGCGATAGATTGTTGACTGAGGTGCAATCTTTCTAGCTGCAATACTCTTCCCAGTTAGGCCATTTTTGTGCAGTGCAATGATGACTGCATGTGTTTCTTTAGAGATAACCATGGTTAACAGAAGAGAAACAATGATGAAAAGCACCAGCCTCCTTTTAAAGTGTCCAGTGGTGTCATTCTTACTTAATCATGACAGATTGATCTCCAGCCCTGTCCTCATCAACACCCACACCTGTGTTAATGGAGCAATCACTGAAACGATGTTAGGTGGTCCTTTTAAGGCAGGGCTGCAATGATGTTGAAATGTGTTTTGGGGGATAAAGTTAATTTTCTAGGCAAATATTGACTTTGCAAGTAATTGCTGTTAAGCTGATCACTCTTTATAACATTCTGGAGTATATGCAAATTGCCATTAGAAAAACTGAAGCAGTAGACTTTGTAAAAATTAATATTTGTATCATTCTCAAAACTTTTGGCCATGACTGTAGTCTGCAACAACATACACATGCAAAAGAAGTTTTCCAGGTAGATTTTAAGCACCATTGTGAGTAAATAAACATTTGCCATGAAAATAAATAGAATGTTAGTTATTCCAGGTGGAATTGCAGTAGCTGACATGTTAGGAGTTTAAAACCGCAATGCAAATCACTTTATGCTGCAGGTTTTAGTCACAGTATATCGATGACCATTGTTTAAATCTCAACTACAGTGCTGGTACTGTGGTTTGAAGCAGGTTAGCTACTGGCCATGGTGTGTATTGCCCCGGCCTTAATCGGAATAAGGCCAACAAACTACTGCAGTGTTCAGCTACTAGAAATTTTTGACCATACTGTATCAGGTTTCCATAAATTGGAAATATGTGTTGTAATAAAGAGGTTCAGCTACTTTATAGATTTTTTTTTTTTAAATCAATAGTTACATGGGATTAGACTCCATCATATTAACTTTTTGATATGTCTGTGGAATTATAGAATATTAATTTTAGGTAAAAATGTACTTATGATTGCACTAAAATGTAACAGAATACTCCTAGTCAAGCAAATCCACTCTGTGATGCCAAAGAAACAATACCTGTTTTATGCATTGCTGTATCATGACTGTGCGCATAACACAATATATCAGTTTTGCTCAGTGTTCCTTTACAGCAATGTATAGTTTATAGAGGTTAAATTATTGCCATTTTCTCCAAAATTCTAGTGTCAAAAAGTCACAACATAGTTATTTCCTACTTTTTGAAAAGTGAGTGAGGTAGAAGTAAGGTTGGTTTGTCTCATGTACAAGCTGATATATTCCAGATTTATAAAATTCCACTTATAATAAATAAATAAATAAATAAATAAATAAATAAAAAAGTTGCAAAAATTGTCATTCTCACTCAAATAGGGAAGTGGTGTTGAAAGTGCACTGACTTCTGAGGACAGATGTTAAGGGGTTTTCTGGGACTAAGAAAATGTGTCTAAAGGCATCATCAGGAGTTTCGGGCGTGCAGCATGATGCTACTTACAGAGACTTGGCTCACTGAAGTTACTCCTGACCCTCTGGTCTCCTTGGATGGTTTTAAACTCCTTCGGGCAGACAGGACAAGGGAGAGCGGTAAGAAGAAAGGAGGAGGGCTGGCAATGTTTGTGAATAATAGATGGTGTAATCCTAGGCACATTGTGATTAAGGAGCAAACTTGCTGTAAGGACATTGAACTATTAGCTGTGAGCATGAGACCTTTCTACCTACCAAGGGAACTATCACATGTCATCGTGATAGCTGCATATGTCCCCCCCTCTGCGAAAGCTGACACTGCCTGCGAGGTCCTACAAGCCACGCTGAGCCAGTTACAGTTAAAACATCCCCAGGCCCTCTTTCTTCTGACGGGTGATTTCAACCATGCCTCTCCATCATCCACACTGCCCAGTTTCACACAGTAACCTGTCACACAAGAGACAACAAAACACTGGACTTGTTCTTTGCCAACGTGAGGAAGGCATATAACTCATCAGCCCTACCGCCTCTGGGGAGATCGGATCACAACCTAGTACATCTCCGACCTGTGTACAAGCCACTTGTACGTAGAGAACCAGCTGTCACCCGCACAGTGAGGATATGGTCCGAGGAGAGTGATGAGGCTCTGAGGGATTGTTTTGACACAACCGCATGGGTAGTGCTGCAGGATTCTTATGGAGAAGATATAGAAGGACTCACACACTGCATAACAGACTACATTAATTTTTGTGTGGACAACACAGTACCCACAAAAGTGGTGAGGTGCTTCTCCAATAACAAACCATGGATTAACTCTGATATAAAAACACTACTTAAGGAGAAAAAGATGGCATTCAGGACAAGAGATAAGGAGGGGTTGAGGGAAGTACAAAAGGAGCTGAGGCATCAAATCAGGCAGGGAAAAGCCAGTTATAAAGAAAAAATGGAAAAGCAAATGGAAAGAAAAGACATAAGGGGGGTCTGGGAGGGGCTTAAGTCAATTTCGGGTCATAAACAGTCTGTCTGCCAGATTGAGGCAGATGTTAATTGGCTTAATGAACTAAACCTATTCTTCAACAGATTTGATCACACACCAGCTCCTCCCACCCCAGCATGTCCTTCAGCTTCCCCCACCACAATGACTTCTCCCCATGCGGCCACTTCCCAACAGACCAGTAAATCCAGAAATCCGTCTTTATCTGGCCACAGTCTGACCTTCACACGGGCCCAGGTGAGGAAGGAGATGAAAAAGATCAAGGCGTAGAAAGCCGCAGGGCCAGATGACATCAGTGCAAGGCTAATTAAGACTTGCGGGGACCAGCTGTGTGGTATAATTACATATATGTATAATATGAGCCTGAGGCAGGAAATAGTCCCTGAATTATGGAAATCTTCTTGTGTGGTACCAGTTCCAAAGAAACCCCACCCTATGGACCTCAACGACTACAGACCTGTAGCACTGACATCCCACCTGATGAAGATCTTGGAGAGATTGGTTCTCACACATCTCCGCCCTCTAGTGAGCCCCGCTATGAACCCCCTCCAGTTTGCTTATCGGCCGGGCATTGGGGTAGATGATGCCATCATCCATCTTCTGCACAGGGCTCTGTCTCACCTGGAGAAACCAGGGAACACAGTGAGAATAATGTTCTTTGACTTCTCCAGTGCTTTTAACACCATACAGCCCAGGTTATTGAGGGACAAGCTGGGCCTTGCTGGAGTGGACCACCACCTCTCTAACTGGATCCTAGACTACCTCACAAATCGACCTCAATACGTGAGAGCCCGAGACTGTGTGTCAGGTACCGTGATCTGTAATACGGGGGCACCTCAGGGTACGGTTCTCGCCAATTTCCTCTTCACACTGTACACTGCAGATTTTAGGTGCAACTCATCCAGCTGCTACCTACAGAAGTATTCTGACGACTCTGCAATAGTGGGTCTCATCACAGATGATGATGACAGGGAGTACAGAGAACTGAACCAGGATTTTGTGGACTGGTGCCACCGGAACCACCTGAAGATTAACGCGGGGAAGACCAAGGAGATGGTGGTGGACTTCCGCAAAGGCAGAAACCCTCCTAAACCAGTGGACATCCTGGGGACGGGCATCGAGATTGTGAACACCTATAAGTACCTGGGTTTGCTCCTTAATAATAAGCTGGACTGGGCAGATCATATGGAGGCCCTGTACAGGAAGGGCCACAGCAGGCTCTACCTGCTTAGGAAACTGAGAGCCTTTGGAATCCGGGGGGCACTTCTTAGAACTTTCTTCAACTCAGTAATGGCATCAGCCATCTTCTTTAGAGTGGCCTGCTGGGGGAGCAGTATATCAACCAGGGACAGAAATAAACTTGACAAGCTGATTAGAAAGGCCAGCTCTGTCCTGGGGAGCCCACTGGACCCAGTGCAGGTGGTGGGTGACAGAAGGATACTGTCCGTGGTGAGCTCCATGCAGAAGAAGAAGTCCCATCCCATGCATGAGACTGTGATCGCGCTGAGCAGTACTGTCAGTGACCGACTGCTCCACCCTAGGTGTGAGAAGGAGCGCTATCGGAAGTCTTTCCTCCCCACCGCGGTTAGGCTGTACAACCAACACCGACCTAAGCGGAGATCATTACACACAGAGAACTGAAATATCTCTCTGCCTGTTAAATCCCCCCCCCCTCCTCTGCTACGTCCTATCTGTCTGTCTGCTATTAATGTAATGCCTCTCACCTTGGAACATTCCTGTACATGTTGTATTTGTATTTGTATCTGCTTATCTTTGCTGCTGTAACACACTGAATTTCCCCATTGTGGGACTATTAAAGGACTATTATTATTATTATTAAAGGCAGGAAATGCTTGTCATATGAATGAATAAACCCCAAATGAGTACCTTTTATGTATGTTTGGACCACTTTTACCATTTCTCATATTTTCATGCAATACTTTCTAGTTTCAAGTTCCTGGTTGTGGGAGTGTCAGAGCTTTTCTAGGTAGCCCCTCCCAGCGGCCACCCACTGCAGTTTTTCATTCACGCCCAGTATACTTACTTATGTATGTGTATATATTTACATACACATGTCTGTAATGCACAATCAAACAATCTGGTTAAATAATACACCATTTCCCAGTAAGACTGTGTTCACATGGTGCAGTTTTGCTCAAAAAGCATGTGTTTTTATCATAAAACCAAATGCATCTTAAATAAAATGCATGTGGTTTTTTGAAACACACACATGCTTTTTAGAGTATGTAGTTTTCCCGGCATAATGGCTAATGATAAATCATTTATTTATTTATTTTGCTTACTTCTATAGCGCCATCATATTCCGCAGCACTGTACAGACATTGTCAATCACTGTTCCATATATGGCTCACAATCTACATGCACATCCTTTCCACATGTTGCTTATCTCCTTCACTCTCCCTATGCATCTACCATGCTTCCAGCTCGTCATTTTCCATAAAACCCTCTGATGACTCACAGAAGAGTGCCTGTCCAATGGAGACTGGGGAAAGGCTAGAATTGTTAAAAATAAATAAAAATAAAAAATGTGCTTGTCTACATTGCTGCTTCTGCTGCCTCTAATCACTGGTGAGAACTAGGTGTTGGTTTGTCCGGTGATCAGGACCAGCCCCCACCTCCTCCTGACTGCTCTGGCAGTCATTAAAGGTTAGACAAATGCTGCTTTCATTGTGAATGACATCATGTTTATGGTGGGTGTGGCCAACACATGACATCATGTGCACAATGAACTGCACATGTAAGGAACTGATTGCAACAGAGATTGTGTTAGTCACACATTTCTGCAAAACGGTAGAGAATTTTTAGTTGGTCTTAATTAGAAAAATTAATGTAAGCACATTTTTTATCCATCTGTAATAAATAAATAATATATATATATATATATATATATATATATATATATATGTATTGAAAGCTTTAAAGATGCGGCAACACCGGAGCATGGCCTGGACTTTTATGGAGTAGTCCCAGAGCTTTTGCCCTGCACACCATTTCTCCACACCTGCCAGCCACAGCTAGGGGGACCATGGGCAATAAAATGCACAAAATAGCTCTGTCTGGGACCTGTGTAATCAGTGACTGTGCTGTACAGAACTCTATAGAGGAGTACCTGGCTCCTCCGGAATCTTCCTCCTTGGCCTCCACGAGGTGGTGGCTGTCTTGGGTAGCCCTTACACTGGCTCTCCCTTGCCTCTCCCCTTCCCCAGCGATCAAAGTCTATAATGCCCCCATCCCCCAGGGTCACCTTGCCAACCTCCAGCATGGCACATAGCTGCAGCAGCCTTTTAAAAATGGTGCCGGAATCATCCTCCTTGGGTGCAGCAGCCCTCCTTCTCCCAGGCTCTGGACACACATACTAGCCCAAAAGGGGCAAGCAAGGTCAGTTATACAGTGCCCCACTGTCCCCCCTGAGTTACACCTTGTTTACAGCAGTGATTAGAGGCAGCAGAAGCAGCAAGGTAGACAAGCACATTTTTTAGTTTTACTTATTTTTAACAATACTAATCTCTCCCCTGTCTCAATCAGTGGGTTTTATGAACACTGATGGGCTGGCAGCATGTTAGATGCATAGGCAGGGTAAAGATGAGCAACATGTGCAAAAGATGTGAATGTTTTATCATTAGAATCATGCAGCATTCATGCTGTTCCCCCTAACAATGAGACATCCAGCCCTGTCTTAAAAGGACCATCTCCATCTCTCTCACCTCCTGCTCCCACTGTTATGAGCTGGATCAAGGATGTTGATATTAGGGTGACCCCCTAGGCTGTCCCCTTATGCTTCTTTGGAAAATGAAGATCCTGCTGAAGTAACAGAAACGTGCCACACAGAATTCTCAGCAGTACAGAAAGATCTTCACCATATTTCCTCCAGAGCTAAAACCTTAGAGGAGGACCGTGAAGCCTACATCTCCCAATTAAAAGCCATAGTCCTCTCCCAGTCCTCGACTGTACGGTACATGCACTGTCACCTAGAGGATCTCGACAATAGGGGCGTAAAAATATTAGAGTCAAAGGCCTACCAGAGACCGCAAGAGAGGAAGACCTTCATGCCATCCTAGAAGCTATTTTCAACCTCCTCCTACAGGAACCACCATACCATAAGATCAAGCTTGATAGGGCCCATAGAGCCCTGCGTCTCAAAGGCTCAGGGATTAACCCCAGAGACGTTATATGCTGCGTCCATGACTTGCCATCATGGCTAAAGCAAGGTGCTCAAGAGACTTTGAATTTGATGGGGTTAGATTTCAGTTGTTGTAAGAGTTATCGTGGGTCTCTCTACAGAAGCGACGTCATCTCAGCCTCCTTCTTCAACTCCTGAGAGATCATCAGCTTCCTTACAGATGGGGATTGGACAAGATGGACGATCAGCTACACTACGATCCTTTTCTGATCTACAACCCTTCTGTGAAACCTTGGTGATTCCCCTTCCGGAACTGACTGACTGTGGTAATAGTCAAAACGGCAGCTGCCGTCCTTGTTGTTTTCTGCATGAAAGCCTCGAGTGGCGACCTCCTCCCAGTAAACTTTTGCTTTTTCTATTCCAGGTTCCCCATTTTCAGGATACTGTAATACCTCTATTTTATTAGTGTATTTTGCAGGTCTTATTGTTTGTTTGCTTTATAAATTAGACTGTTATTGTGTTGTGCAGGGCAGGATATCTCCCACCCAGTTTCCCAACTATCCTCTGATATTGAAGCTAGGACTTCCCCCATGCAGATTGGGTGAGATCCCTCCTTACACTTGTATCTACCCAACTATTGCCTCCCTATGGTTAGATGTGTAAATCTGAATATCAGGGGTCTGGGCCTCCAATACAAAGTGATGCCTAGTGTCACGTGAACTTCGGGCCCTACGGGCAGATGTGGTGTTCCTTCAAGAAAGCCGCTATGACCACACTGGTGCATTTCATTTTGCCTGGCACCACTTACCCACAGCTTACGCTTCCTTCCATGATCGCCGAAAGGCAGGGGTGGCCATATTGCTCTCTCTCACATTTGCCTGATCACTATTACTGCCTCCCACTTAGATCTCCAGGACCATTACATCATATTGGAGAGTCTCTTTTATGGACAGCCTATGGTACTTTGTAATGTCTATGTCCCAAATACCTCTCAGATTTCATATTTACGATGGATTCTATGTGGACTTACTCTAGTGCAGCTTGATCAATGGAGACTTCAACATGGTATTCTCCAAAAGGGTGGATAGGCTGTATCCGGACAATAGACCCCCACAGTGCTCACAATCCAGGCTTTCTAGAGACTTCCACCAACTGATTAGATCCCATGCTTTATTCGATTTGTGGCGAGTTAAAAACCCTACAGATTGCTTTTATACTTTTTTTTTTTCTCAGCCTCCATAGCACACATACCAGAATTTATACTAGCCCTTCCCCCTACTCACCAGCGTGGAGGTTGGCCTCATATCGTGGGTTGATCATGCCCCAGTGACTATATCATTGTCCATTGTTCCAGTTCAGACTAAATGTTGCCACTAGCACCTAAGTGAGGCCCTTCTCAAAATGCCCACCTCCCAAGTCACCCTACGAACACATTTAACTTATTACTTTAAGGCACAGTTCTCTGGGAGGCTTACAAGGCAGTTATGCGTGGACATTGCATTGTGTTGGTGTCACAGCTTAAAAAGGATAGGAAAGCTACGACCCAAGCTTTGATAACCAAGATTTAGGTCCTCTCTGCCCGTTTGACAAACCACCCTGTCTGTACTCTGCCAGTTTTTAGACTTGAGAGACTTAGCGACTCACATGGCACAGCGTCTTCTGTTATATACAAGCCAGCACTACTATGAACGGGGTAATAAGGTTCACACCTTGTTGGCCAAAATTGTAAGGGATAACTATACCTCCTCCACCCCCAACATAGTGCAGGAAACCAGAGGGTGCCCACAGCATCACCCCGCCACTATTGCCACTGCCTTTGAGAACTACTATACCGTGTTGTATAATCTGCCCTCTGAGGTTTCACCAGATTCCCGCGAAGGCTCACAGCAACTGAGGGATTATCTGGTGAACTGTTGCCTATCCTCGCTTCCACCAGAAATGTTAATCTCTTTAACGCCCCCATTACAGATGAGGAACTTGCAGGAGTTTTGAAAGACCTCTCCAATGGTAAGGCACCTGGTCCTGACGGGTTCACTTATTTATATTATAAAACCATATTATAAAACCCATATAAGAAGGATATTTAAAGAGGAGCTTTCACCACCACAGGGATGTGCAGTTTTTTGTACCTTGTTATAGGCACTGCTGCACAGACCCTGGGGCACTTTGAATTTTCTTTCTAACCCCCACTGTTGGGGAATTATGAACCCCGTTATTTTTGGCGCCCTGTATGCTAATAAAGTCCTTCACTGTCAGAAGGGAGTTCCCTGACTGTAAGTGAAGGGCTACGTCATTTGCGTCGCTCTGACCCTGTCCAATTAGCAGAGGACACTGTCAGAGCAGCTTCGTCTATGTGATCTTGTGAGAAATTGCGAGATCTCGCGTGATCACACAGCTGAAGCTGTGCCAGAAATGACACTCAACAGGGCTGATCTCTCTCTCTCTCCTCTTAGTTTTGCACTCTATCAAGCCTTTAGCAGCCAGGATATTGTCATGTCCCAGGACTTGGTTTAATTCACTGACATGTGTCTGTGATACTGTGTTTGTCTTTGTAGTTTGTCCCTTCTCTCTCTCTGTATCCTTAGCTGTGATGCAGTAGCTCCTCCTCTCTCTCTCTCTCTCTGTTTAGTTTCACTTCTTTGTAAGCAACATGTCTGCTCAGCTCCTGGTGATTCATCATCATTTTTCACCTACTGCTGTATGAGGTTTTACAAGATTTACCTGGATTAAAGCATCTGGAATCTTATCTACGCCTCCTCAGTTGAGTTGAACACTATCTGATAAATATCTTGGTGTAAATTGCTGGTTAGCATAGAGACTACAGGACACTCTCACAACCTTACATTTGCAGCCAAGCTATTGAGTCAGAACAGTGAAAAATGATGCATAAAGACTGCCAGATACGGCTGTAAGACAGTTCACCAACTTCTGACATACAGTCAGTCACTGCAAGTTACCTGAAGCCAGAAGGAATCAGCATTGCGTAAGTTGCATCTGCAGCTCAGACCCCCTCAGCATAGAAGATTCTATCACGCAGCCATCTCACTCCAGCAAAGTTATATTTATCCTGTTTGTGTTGCATCATGGCTGAAGGGCACCCTGAAGCACAAGGTAGCATGGACCTCAGTCTGCAGCCCAGTGAGAAGGCTAGACGCTCAATTAAACCTACGTGGAAGGTTAGAGACAATCTAGAAGGTTTAAAGCATGAACTTTCCTGTGAACTCTCAAAATGGTGGCAGAAAATACAGACTAAGATATCTGCCATGTGCTTGCCTGCATACCATGTATCACCACTAGAGGGAGCTCTGCGACAGCTTTGTGCTATGCATGGACATTATAAAATGAAAGCTGAGGACTATGAAAGCATATTGAGAAAACTACATACAGACGATTCCTTAGTTGAATTGCAAAGCTTCCAGCATCTCAATTCAGAACGAGACAGCTTAGTACATGAAACTAAGTTAAAGACAGAGGCAAGAATTGCGCAACTGCAGGAAATGGCATCCCATGTTTCTGAGTCTACCAAGCGTTCAAAGCGTACATCTAAGTCACGTTCCTCAAAATCTTCCACACTCAGTGAGCAACTTATAAAAGCACGTGCAGAGGCGGAAGCTACTAAGATACAGGCAGCCTTTGCACAACAGAAAGCAGAAATGGAAGCTAATGCAGCAGCAATGGAAGCTAATGCAGCAGCAATGGAAGCTAATGCAGCTCAAAAAAGGGCAGAATTAGAAGCTCTAGAGAAACAGTATGAGCACGCTGCAGCCATGGCAAGGTTAAGCATTTTAGAACTTTAGTGGAAGTGAAAGCGACAGCACCAGTTTGTGTGATGTGGAAGCAGAGGATCCCCTCAAGCGCACAAGAGACTATGTACTAAGCCAAAGCAGTGAATCCCTATTTGCCACAAATGTTCCTGTCAGGGATGACATTTCTCCAGAGCAACAGGGCACAGTATCTTCTGCAGCACACCGCATTCAAGGTCAGTACAATGCCCTGCCTGTCCAGCATCCAGTTTCTTCTTCCTTCATGGATTCCCAAAGCTTTGCGCCTCAGCAAATGCAATATACTGATACTCAGGTAAACACCAATGTGCCACCATACCACCAGACTGCAAACAACCGTCCAGTTTCACATCCATATGTGGCTAAACCTATGGACTTTAAGCTAGCTCGTAGGCTGAATGCCTACGCAGCCCCATTACTACCTACCTCTGTTAACCAGAACCCCACTAACAACGTAATCACCGCTACTCAGCCAGCAACTCAATATTTAAAGTCAGAGAGAACAGACATGTCAGAGTTTGCAAGGTATATGGTTCGCCGTGAGCTTACTAAGACTGGACTCACAAGGTTCGATGACCAACGTGAGAACTACAGAGGCTGGAAATGTGCCTTCAAAACTGCAATTAGTGACCTTGGCATTACTGCAGCTGAAGAACTAGACTTGCTTATCCGGTGGCTTGGCCCACAGTCCACAGAACGTGCTAAAAGACTCAGATCCTTCCACATTTACAACCCCACAGCAGGCCTTACCGCTGCTTGGGAAAGACTGGAGAAAACCTATGGCAGTCCTGAAGCAATAGAGAATGCTCTGTTCAAACGATTGCAAGGATTTCCAAAGATATCTGGTAAGGATCATCAGAAATTTCAAGAACTTAGTGACCTACTCATGGAGCTCCTACCGGCTAAGGCGGACACTCTCCTACCGGGCCTCAGTTACCTGGACACTGCTCGTGGGGTAAACCCGATAGTCTCCAAGTTGCCATATAATATTCAAGAAAGGTGGACCACAGTTGGGTCAAGATACAAAAATGAGAATCGAGTCTCCTTTCCTCCATTTTCCTACTTCTGTGAGTTTATCAAGAACATTGCAGAATCTAAGAATGACCCAAGCTTTTCCTATGGGGATCCCTGTGTTCCTGGTTTACCTCCTATTAAGTATGACAGCTCACATTCTAACTACAGAAACCGCAGAGGCCCAGTTTCAGTGAAAAAGACCGATATTCTTCCTACACCTACATCAGCACCAGAAGAAAGCAGTTGCAACAACAACCAAGACGAAAAGGTAGAAAATCCTAACCGTCTGTGTCCTATTCACAAGAAGCCTCATCCCCTCAAGAGGTGTATTGGCTTCAGGAGGAAACCAATTCAGGAACGTAGAGAGCTTCTAAAGAAACTAGGGATATGTTTCAAATGTTGTTCCTCTACTGAACATGTTGCTAGAGACTGTAAAATTGCTATTAAGTGTATAGAGTGTGGCAGTGAGGACCATGTACAAGCTCTTCATCCATCCCAGCCTAGTGCCACACCACCTTGAGGTTCCCCTTCCCCAACTAAGCATGGCGGGGAGAACACAGATCAAGCAGCAAATACTACCACAGTATCTTCCTCATGTACAGAAGTCTGCGGAGAAGACCTTTGTGACAAGTCCTGTGCAAGGATATGCCTAGTCAATATACAGTAATACCTCGTACACTCGCGTTTCCAAATTTGCGAATTCACAGATTCGCGATATTTTTTTGGCAACTAACATATATAGATTTTGCTCTTTTTTCTCAGATCTGTGAAATTTAATTAAAAAAAACACCTTCGCTATTGGGTAGTAGCGTCCTGTTCGTTACGTACCCGGTAATTAGTTTCATTTTACTGTGAGTGTATAAGAAAAATGAATGAATGTATTAATATACAGTACTGTACAGTATACTTTAGTATACTGTACAGTACTGTAGGGTAAAGTTTATTGATATTTAGGGGTTAAACATTAGAAATCGGCATTGTAAGCGCTTCTAAGCGCTTGTACCAAACATTCTCGATTCCTCGCGATCCGCGACCCGCTCTGTAACCTAACCTCGCGAATGTACGAGGTATTACTGTATACCCCAAGGGCCAACCAGAAAGGGCTCTGAGGGTGTACGCCATCTTGGACGACCAGAGCAACGACTCACTTGCAAGGTCAGAACTCTTTGATTTGTTTAACTTAAAGGGTGATACTTATCCGTATACCTTTGGTACTTGTAGTGGCATATCAGAGGTTTCTGGAAGAAGGGCCAGTGGTCTTGTAATAGCTTCTCTCAAGGGCAATCTGGAGATACCCTTGCCCACACTTGTTGAGTGCAACCAGATACCATCAAACAGAGAAGAGATACCCACACCAGAGGCGGCTTTTCAGCACCCTCATCTAAGGGCTATAGCCAGTGAAATACCATCCCTTGACAAAAATGCAGACATTCTAGTTCTGCTAGGTAGAGACATTCTCAGACTGCACAAAATACGCCAGCAAATTAATGGACCACATGATGCACCATTTGCCCAGCGCTTCGATCTAGGATGGGTTATTGGCAACGTCTGCATAGGTAGGATGAAAAGGCCCACCAATATTTCTTCATTTAAGACGCATATGTTACCAAATGGTCGCAGCACTTGTTTTCAGCCATGTCCACATCACTACCAAGTGAAAGAGAAGATAAGCAACAGTAAGTGGCTGCATAATCACCGAGACAACGTGAATACTTTCCTGCCTGGGGACGACACCCTTGGATTAACAGTGTTCAATACAACAAGTGATGACAATAAGCTGGCATCGGCAATAGCTGATAAAGAATTTCTCAAACTTATGGACAAGGAATTCATTCAAGATGATTCCAACAGCTGGGTAGCACCCTTACCTTTCCACTCCCCGAGATCAAAACTGCCAAACAATCTGAAGCAAGCAGTTTCTAGATTTTCCTCTTTAAAACGTACCCTCAAGAGGAAACCAGAGATGGAGAAACACTTTGTAGGTTTCATGCAGAAGGTATTTGAGAGAGATCATGCAGAACCTGCACCTCCACTAAAGGAAGGAGAAGAATGCTGGTACCTTCCATCATTTGGCGTGTATTACCCTCACAAACCTGACCAAATCAGGGTCGTGTTTGATTCTAGCGCTCAGTATGAAGGCGTCTCTCTCAACAACCTGCTCCTCACTGGTCCTAACTTAAACAACAGCCTCATAGGAGTCTTAATCCGTTTCAGACAGGAACCAGTTGCAGTGATGGCCGACATCCAACAGATGTTTCATTGCTTCATTGTTAAGGATGATGACAGAAACTATCTCAGGTTCCTATGGCATAAGGACAATGATGTCAACAATGAAGTCATAGATTACCGGATGAAGGTACATGTCTTTGGCATGCATGCAGTAGCGATCTATGGCCTGAGAAGGACCGCCCATGAAGGTGAGAAAGAGTATGGCTCTGATGCTCGTCAGTTTGTTGAGAGGAACTTCTATGTTGATGATGGTCTTAAATCCTTACCTGCAAGTGAAGAAGTGATTGATCTCCTCTCTAGAACACAGGAAATGCTGTCTGTAGCTAACCTCAGACTTCACAAGATCATCTCCAACAATATGGAGGTAATGAAGGCATTTCCCTCTGATGATCATGCAATCAACTTGAAGGATCTTGATCTCCGTTCTGATACTCCTCCTATGCAACGCAGCCTAGGATTGCTATGGAACACTGAACAAGACACATTCACATTCCAAGTGTCTTCTTGTGATAAACCTTTCACCAAACGAGGAGTTTTATCTGTTGTGAACAGCATTTATGATCCTCTTGGTTTCATTGCTCCCATCACCATTCAAGGCAAGCTACTACTAAGACAGCTTACCACTGAGAACATGGACTGGGACACTCCACTGCCTGCTGAGAAACAACAAAGGTGGGAAAAATGGAAAACCTCTTTGCAAGTATTGGAACAACTCCAGGTTCCACGTTGTTTGTACCCAGCTCCCTTTCAGCGGCAGTAAGGAAGGAAATCCACATCTTCTCTGATGCATCAGTGGAAGCTATAGCTGCAGTGGCCTATCTGAGGATATTAGGAGCTACATGAGCTACACTGTGGATTTGTTCTTGGTAAGGCCAAACTGACCCCAAAACCTGCACACTCCATTCCGCGACTCGAACTTTGTGCAGCTGTGCTTGCAGTAGAAATTGCTGAAGCAATAAGAGATGAAATGGACATTGCCATTGATTCATTTACATTCTACACTGATAGCAGAGTTGTCCTTGGCTATATACACAATCAAACAAGACAATTTTATGTGTATGTTGGAAACAGAGTGGAACGTATCCGAAGTTTCTCTGCCCCTGATCAGTGGCATTACGTCTCCACACAACTTAACCCAGCTGACCTTGGTACAAGGCCTACACCGACAGCACACCTTTTAGACCATATGTGGCTGTCGCCTCCAAGCTTCCCGATCTGAAGATTGGTTTATTTGGACTAACTGTTGATTATTGTTTGTTGTGCATGTTTCTTTTTTGTTTTTCAGGTTTGAAGAGGACTTTATGGACATTTCAGGACATTATTAATGTTTGTTTTCAGTGAAATCTAAAGATTTCAAGCGGGAGTGTCATGTCCCAGGACTTGGTTTAATTCACTGACATGTATCTGTGATACTGTGTTTGTCTTTGTAGTTTGTCCCTTCTCTCTCTCTGTATCCTTAGCTGTGATGCTGTAGCTCCTCCTCTCTCTCTGTTTAGTTTCACTTCTTTGTAAGCAACATGTGTGCTCAGCTCCTGGTGATTCATCATCATTTTTCACCTACTGCTGTATGAGGTTTTACAAGATTTACCTGGATTAAAGCATCTGGAATCTTATCTACGCCTCCTCAGTTGAGTGGAACACTATCTGATAAATATCTTGGTGTAAATTGCTGGTTAGCATAGAGACTACAGGACACTCTCACAACCTTACATTTGCAGCCAAGCTATTGAGTCAGAACAGATATGTTTTAATTAAGGTTCAGGACAGGGATTTTAAAGTCACTCTTATTTGCTGATGATGTCCTCCTCACCCTTACCAACCTCCACATTACCTTACCCAATCTTATGCGA
Source organism: Leptodactylus fallax (assembly GCA_947044405.1). NCBI lineage: Eukaryota > Metazoa > Chordata > Amphibia > Anura > Leptodactylidae > Leptodactylus > Leptodactylus fallax. Next base: position 851,522 of record CAMRHE010000191.1, read on the forward strand.
ACCCTCCTTCTCTATGGCCAGCTATCATGATATAATTTTAGAGAGGCCCTTCTACTGAACATACCTCAGGCATCCGTACAGTTGCTGTGCAGTAATTTTGACTTTCATTGGTGGGAACACTCACTTTGTTATTTGGGATCGAGTTTTTCCCCACTCATAGTACACTATACTCTGTAAACTATCCCCGACTATTTCATGACCTCAGGATATTATTGGACAAAAGGCGTCCCCCTACACACATCCCTTATTGGGCGAATATCAGTTGTGAAAATGATCTTTCTCCCGAAACTCATATACTATTTTGAGACTCTCCCAGTGACTGTCCCCTACTCAGAAAAAGTTAGTTTACAGAAAGCCATATTTCCCTTTATTTGGAATGCTGGGGGCTGTATTGCAAAATAGCAGCCTTTGACAAAATGGCTGCTTATGATAAAATGATTATGATAGACAGGTATAAGTAACCTTCAGTTGAACCCAGTACCTGTGCTGAGAGTTACATAACCATACAGATTAGATAACAGAGTAGATCAATAGATTCTATTTAAGGTGATATCTGTATGTCTAGATCAAAAGACGCTATTTACATGCTTATACAGATTAGATTACAGGATGCTGTTTAAGGTGATATCTATATGTACATGCTAATTAAGATTACAAGATGCTGTTTAAGGTGATATCTATATGTACATTCTAATTAGATCAACAATGCGGTCGGAAGGGGTATTTGCATACCCATGCAACCTAAACAACAGACTTTGTTTGGGAGACATATCCGTGCTAACTAGATACACAGGATATATCTGTATGTCTATAATAATTATATTTGCATGAAAGGAGCAACTCTGTTTGAAGTATATATGTCACAAGATAATATTCTAGTGAGAACTGGCCCTTTTCACATGAATATGATCTTGGAGATAAGTGAGGCCTTACAGAGGTTTATCACTTCTGTAGACGCCCACTTTATGACACACACAAAGGGGATAAGAATGGAAGACATCCCTCAGCATTAGGATACATTTTCTTAACAGCAGTGATTGGGGACGCCTGTGCTGCTTGTTGAGACCTGCTGCACATGAATGAGTGATGCTTCCTACAGATACCCTTTTTCAGAACTCCTCTATGCAGCTTAGCAGTATTGTAAGTGTTGATTTAATATACTTTAACCCCTTAAGGACCCAGCCCAAAAGTGCGTTAAGGACCAGGCCTCATTTTTCAAAACTGACATGTGTCACTTTATATGGCAATAACTTTGAGACGTCTTAACTTACACAAGTGATTTTGAGATTGTTTTTTCGTGACACATTGTACTTCATGTTAGTGGTAAACACTAATGAATATTTTTGTATTTATTTATAGAAAAATAGGAAATTTGATGGAAATTTTGAAAAAAATCGCAATTTTCAAAATGTGAAATGCTCTGCTTTTCAGATAGATAGTCATACCACCCAAATACATTAATACATATTATCTACCATATCTCTGCTTTATATCGGCATCATCTTTTAATCATCCTGTAATTTATTTTGGATGTTAGAAGGCTTACAAGTGTAACAGCGATTTTGCAGATTTACAAGAAAATTTCCCAAACTCATTTTTTAGGGACCACTTCAGTTCTGAAGAGGATTATAAAGGCCTATATATTAGAAACCCCCATAAATCACCCCATTTTCAAAACTGCACCCCTCAAATAATTCAAAATAACATTTGGGAAGTTTGTTAACCCTTTAAGAATTTCACTGGAATTAAAACAATATGGAGGTGAAATTTAGACATTAAATTTTTTCCCACTAATTCCTTAATTTAGCCCTAAAATTAACACATTCACAAAGGGTTAAAGGAAAAAATGCATCTCACAGTTTGTTATGCATTTTCTCCCGAGCACGGAAATACCCCACAAGTGGGTGTAAACTGATGTTTGGGCGAATGGCAGCGCACAGAAGGGAAGGAGTGACACTGGGCGTCTGAAAAGCAGATTTTGCTGGAATAGTTTTCAGGTGCCATGTCTCATTTGCAAAGCCCCTAGAGTACCAATACAAAGGAAAACCCCAAAAAGTGACCCCATTTTGCAAACTACACCCCTCACAGAATTCATATAGGGGTATAGTGAGCATTTTGACCTTACATTCGTTTCACAGATTTTGCTAACACTGGGATGTATAAATGAAACATTACTAAAATGTCACTTTATCCCCAAAGTTTTCATTTTCACAATGGGTTAAAGGAGAAAAAGCACCCCACAGTTTGCAAAATAATTGCTCCTAAACACAGCAGTACCCCATATGTGGTCGTAATCTGATGTATGGGTACATGGCAGGGCTCAGAATGGAAAGAGCGCTATTTAGCTTTTGGAGAGCAGATTTTGCTGGAATAGTTTTCAGGTACCATGTCGCATTTGCAGAGCCCCCAAAGTACCAATACAGTGGAAACCCACTAAAAGTGACCCCATTTTGGAAACTACACCCCTCACAGAACATATCAAGGGACATAATGAGCATTTTGACCCTACAGCTGTTTCACAGATTTTATTAACATTGGGACATTAAAATGAAAAATTACTTTTTTTCCAATAAACCGTCAATTTAGCCCCAAATTTTTCATTTTCACAAGAGGACAAAGGAGAAAAAGCACCCCAAAGTTCGTTACACAATTTCTCCTGAACACAGAAATGCCCCATATGTGGTTGTAATCTGCTGCATGGGTACATGGCAGGGCTCAAAATGGAAAGAGCGCTATTTAGCTTTTGGAGGGCAGATTTTGCTGGAATAGTTTTCGGATGCCATGTCGCATTTGCAGAGCCCCTAAAGTACCAATATAATACAAACCCCCAAAAAGTGACCCCATTTTGGAAACTACACCCCTTATAGAATTTATCTAGGGGTATGGTGAACATTTTGACCTCACAGCTGTTTCACAGATTTTATTAACATTGGGACATTAAAATGAAAAATTACTTTTTTTCCAATAAACCGTCAATTTAGCCCCAAATTTTTCATTTTCACAAGAGGACAAAGGAGAAAAAGCACCCCAAAGTTCGTTACACAATTTCTCCTGAACACAGAAATGCCCCATATGTGGTTGTAATCTGCTGCATGGGTAAATGGCAAGGCTAAAAATGGAAAGAGCGCTATTTAGCTTTTGGAGGGCAGATTTTGCTGGAATAGTTTTTGGATGCCATGTCGCATTTGCAGAACCCCTACAGTACCAATATAATGGAAACCTCTCAAAAGTGACCCCATTTTAGAAACTACACCCCTCAAGGAATGTATCAAGGGGTATTATCATTTAGAGCCTAAAAATGCTTCCCAAAAATTAATGTACAAAGTGAAAATTAAAGTTTTTAAAGAAATATCCAATTTCAGTGCCTAATACGTTGCGGCCACTTTGTGGCATCAGAGACATGCACTCCTAAAACTATTAAGTGGGCTATCCCGGGGACAAAAAAATTATATATGTGGGTATAAACTGCTGCTTGGGCATGCAGCAGGGCTCAGAAGGGAAGGAGCACTGTGGTTTTTTTTAGCTTTTGGAGTACAGATTTAGAGGGACTTTCTGGTCGCCATGATATTTTTGCAGAGCCCTGGAGGTGCCAGTAAATTGGAATTCCCCAAGAAGTGACCCCCATTTTGTAGGGGCAATTTTAGGGTCTCTGCAAATGTGACATGGCGTCCAAAAAAACAACAATCTAAATATGCGCTCCAAAAGCACATAGCGCTCCTTCACATTTGCGCCCTGCTGTGTGCCCAAATGACAGTTTATGCCCACACGTATGACACTGGTGTACCCAGGATAACGTACTTAACAATGCCATATGTGGGTATAAACTGCTGTTTGGGCACAGCCAGGCACAGAAGGGAAAGAGCGCTATTTTGGTTTTTAGAGCACAGTTTGCTTTTTGGACACCATGCCACTTTTGCAGAGACCATGAATTGTCAGTAAAGTGGAATCCGCAGACATGTCACCCCATTTTGGAAACTATACCCTTCAAGGGATTTATCGAGTGAGGTAGCGAGCATTATTAACCCTTAAGTGTTGCATTCTTTTAATTTCCAAAAATGAATGCGCAGCTGATAATGAAAAGTTAAAAATGAAATTTTTCTATAGATACGCCATTTCAGTGCCCGATATGTTGTGCCCAGCTTATGTCTGCACAGACACACACTCCAAAAACTGGTGATCGGGATCCCGGGCACAACAGCTTTTGGAGCGTTCATCTCTGATACAAGCCGGGCACAACATATTACGCACAGAAATGTCGTATTCCTGGAATAATTGTCATTTTCACCTTTCATCATCAGCTGCCTATTCATTTACGGATAATAAATTATAGCAACACTTGGGGGTTAAAAATGCTCACTGTACACCTGGATAAATTCCTTCAGGGGTGCAGTTTCCAAAATGGGGTGACATGTCAGGGGATTCCACTGTACTGGCATTTCAGCTCTGCAAAAGTGCAATGGCGTCCAAAAACCAAATAGCACTCCTTCCCTTCTGTGCCCGGCTGTGCCCAAACAGGAGTTTATACCCACATATCACATTAAGTACCTTATCCTGGGTACACCAGTGTCATACATGTGGGTATAAACTGCGGTTTGGGCACACAGTAGGACACAGAAGGGAAGGAGCGCTATATGGCTTTTGGAGCGCAGATTCAGATGTTTGGGATCTGGATGCCATGTCATGTTTGCAGAGCCTCTAAAGTACCAGTAAAGTGGAATCCCCTAGGGAATGACCCCATTTTGAAAACTGCACCCCTCAAAGAATTTATCAAGGGGTGTAGCGAGCATTAGTATCCCAGACGTGACTGCACAGCGGATGGGGAAAAGTGAATATGTAATCTGTGCGTAGTACATTGGGTACACTAAATTCCCTACTATTTCCCCAGTAGTTCCTATTATTGGGGGGTCACTCTGGGGGTCACTTCTGGTTTATTATCCCTCGTAAGCTCTAAATATGGGGTGTACCCTAATATACGCTCGCACAGCTTATACATTCCCTTCCTGCCGCAGCCAGTTATGCTCTAATGATTTGTCGATTTTTGGGGTTTTTGTCTTCACATTGTACGAGTTATATTTTCTTTATTTCTCTGGTGATGTAGCCATATGAGGGCTTGTTGTTTTCAGGGTGAGATGTATTTTTTAATGACATCATTTTTAGGTGCTTACAACTTATTAAATAAATTTTATTAACTCTTTCTTGGTGGATTAAAAAACAACCCCATCAATTCTGGCACTGCGTTTTATCTTTTAAATTTTTCACCATGCAGCGTAGAGCATAAGTAACATGTTATCTTTATTCTGCGGGTCGGTACGATTACGGCGATACCTCATTTATAATGTTTTTTTATGCAATACCAATTTTGCAGAACAAAAACCCATTTGGGGACATAAATTAATTTTTTTTGCATCGCCATCTTCTAAGATGCGTAGCATTTTTATTTTTCAGTTTAGAGAGTTGGTTTAGGGCTTATTTTTTGCGGTACAACCTGTGCTTTTTATTGGTACTGTTTTGGGGTACATATGACTTTTTGATCACTTTTTATGGCATATTTTGTAAGGTGAGATGGCGAAAAATCGTTACTTTTGGCGGGTTTTTTCCGTTTTTTTTTCCCCGACTTTCACCGTGTACATTAAATATGGTTTCAGTTTTATTGTACAGGTTGTTAAGGACGCAACGATACCAAATATGTATTGTTTTTATAAATTTTTAGGTTTATTTTTTATATAATTCATTTTATATAGGAAAAGGGAATTTTTGGGGCTTTATTCTTTTATTAATTTTTTTCACATACTTTATTATTTTTTTTTTTCACTTTTTTTTTACTTTTTCTTGTGTCCCATTAGGACACCTGAGCCAGCAATGCTTTGATTACTGGCTCAGAACTATAGACTGCAAGACACGAGCACACAAGTGTCTTGCAGTCTATACAGGAAGTCAGCGCTATGGAAACACAGCGCTGACTTCCTGATGTCTCGCCAGGATCAACCAGGTACTGGGGGCTCCAGGCAGCCTGGGGTCACTTGGCAGACCCCGGGCTGCACATTAGAGATATCGGCACCCCCCGATCTCGCCGCGGGGGGTCGGCAAGACGGCGAAACCCCTTGGATGCCACGGTCATGTTTGACCGTGGCATCCAAGGGGTTAAAACCGCCGATCGGAAGTTATGGCCGACCGGGGGTTATGGAGCAGGGTGTTAGCTGTCAGATACAGCTAACACCCGGTTCCGATACCGCCCGCTCAGATAGTGAGCGGGCGGCCAGCCTCGGGCGTAGTATTACGTCCTGGTGCGCGAAGTACCTAGCGCCCAGGACGTAATAGTACGTCCAAGGTCGTTAAGGGGTTAAGTATTTGAATATATCATAGTTTGATTGACTTTGATATGTGATTGTAAGTTGATATACTTTAAGTATTTGATTATCTCATAGTTTGATTGACTTTGAGATCTGATTATTTGATTTGATATACTTTGATACTTTTAAGTGTTGTAAGTATTTGATTATATATCACAGTTTGATTGACTGCGATATCTGATTATATCATCGTTTGATTGACTTTGATATCTGATTATACCTTACTATACCTGCTGTATGGTAAGTGTTGAATACATATCACAGTTTGATTGACTTTGATATGTGATTGTACCTAGCTATATCTGCTGTATTGCAAGGTTTGATTATTCTGTCTAATATCTGTTATACTTTTTCCTTTGTTGTAAGACCTTTTGATCTTTTGTTATACTTTTCCTTGTTATAAGACTTTTTTCTTATACTCTTCTTAGTGAAATGTTACCTTTTTGATATCTTCTTACCTTTTTCAATCTTCTTATACTCTTATTAATAAAATGTTAAGATATTTGGGGATAGTCTAGTGTTTTTACTCTATATAACTTTATTCTATTACACGGAATCCAAAAGAATCTGTTTTCATTTGGCAATACATTTTTGGCGTAGTCGGCAGGATTCCATTTTAATAGAATAATATGTTTAAGCGTAAAACACAAACTGGTTCTAAGGTGTCTCCTGATGTTATGCAGGCTATTTACTTGATTCCAGCTCAGGCTAAATTCACAGGGCTGAGGGAGGAGTGGAAAGATCAATTAGCTGACCGCCAGGCAAAGGCAGTGAAGTGTTTACAAAGCGAGTTGGTAAACAATGAATATGTTGATGAGTGTAGGAGGAGGGGCGGGATTTTGCTATCAGCTTACAGACAGCAGAATGAGACACAGCAATTGATAACCCTTCAGTCTCAGGAAACTATGAATAGATGTCAAAAGCAGATTTTAGCTGATAAAGTTATTCAATATAACAATGTAGCTGAGCGAGCAGCAGTTAGGGTTGCTCAATATAAATATCGGAAGAAGAGAGGGAAAATTAATAAGAAACGGGTCGCCCTGGCAGTCTCATGTACAGGGGTTAATTGGGACCCGTCACAGATTGATGCTTCGGTGTTCTCCTCCACTGATGAGGACACCCCAGGTGACTTTGAGGGGGATAATGATTGGGAAAATTCCTCTGACCCAATCATAGAGCCTCCCAGAGTGAATGCTAAACCCATTATTAGACGGGAGCAGATAGCTCGCCCAAATCATGCCCCAAGCACCAAACTGATATTAGATTTTGGGGAGTGGAGTGAAGAGATTACAGCAGCTGTAAAGAAAGAGACCCCTAATGACAGGAAGAAAGAGAAAAAGACAGGAGATCAAAGCAAAGATGGGAGGGTGTCCCGAACTGAGATGTTTAGAGCTTTGCTGAAAGCTGGAGTGCCTGTCAAAGATATTGACGGGGTTCCAACTTCTGAATTATGGAAAATGTATAAGGAAAAAATAGGAAAGAATGTGTCTAAAGCTAGTACTCAGGAATCACACAAGAGACAGCATAATCAGGACACAGCCCCTCCCTCTGCTGAATTCACAGGTTTATTCAAAGAGGTGAGGGCATTGTTATTAGAACACACAGCACAGAAGAGAGGGGGGATGTTCCAGGGAGATTCTTCCCGGGAACAATATGATTAACAGATTAGCCAAGCCCATTGTGTAGATGCCTGACCCCATGTAAATTTGAGGATTGATTGGAAACAGGAAAATGAACAAAATGTAATTGCATTAGTAGATACGGGGGCGGAGGCTACACTCATTTATGGGAACCTAAATAAGCAAATTTGGCTAACAATAGGAGACCTTTCTGTTAGGCAGTACAGTGTAATTGTAGTTCCATTGCCTGAAGACATTTTGAAAGGAATGCAGTTACACTTGCCTGATGGTAAGTATTCTTTTGGAGTAAAACCTGTGCAAATTAATCCTGTTTTGACAGGGAAATTGAAAATGAAACCTGTTAAGATTCCCAGAGCCACAAAAAACACTGATTCATAGTCTGTGGCAAATGGGTTGGTAAACTGGATGCCCACCTGGCATTCTCATGATTGGCAAATAGAGACCAAAGAAATATAGGGAATATGTCATAAAATGAATGTAACTGTTTTTTTTTTTATGTGGATGCTCATACTAATAGCAATTCTCTTGACAGACTTTACAACAGCATAGCTGATGAACAATCAAAGATTGCCAAAAAGCCACCTTCCAGTGGGAACAGACCAGAGGTGTTCCCCTCAGGTTAGAGGTTATAAAAAACAATAATATAACAGTGTCCTGTGTGTCAACATTCACACACAGGGTAGTACCTAGGGTGGTAAAGAGATATATATTCGCTAGGCACATTGCCTGGCCAGATTTGGCAGATAGATTTCATCAAACCATTAACTGAGTCCCAAGGATGTAAATCTGCCTGCATAGCAGTGGATACATACTAAATCCACTGCCTGCTAGAAAATATAGTGCTGTATTATGGCATACCTTTGCAAATGCAATCAGATAATGGTGGCCATTTTAAAAACAATAGAGTATAGCCATTTGCCCAGGAGCACAATGTGGAGTGGATCTTTCATGTCCCCTATTGCCCCGGGCTGCAGGCTTAATTGAAAGGATGAATGGGATGTTAAAACAATAGTTGCCAAAGCTAACTGATGAGGTAATTAATCCTGATTACCAAGGTGAAAATTAAAGTGATTTTACACAATGCTGGAGTAGAAGCATTGGGAATACAGGAGGGAGAAAAACTAGCACCATTGTTAGTCTGGTTATATTTATTAATCACATTAGCTAAAGGAGAATCTCCTACACAGCTGACTGTACAAGGCCCTGGTGGTTTTTGGACACTCAGATGGAGCCAAGGTGTGGGTGAAACCGCCACAAGGTCCTCCCACACCAGCTGAAGTGATTGCAAAGGGTACTGACAATGTGCTAGTTACTATGACTCCTGGTACAACTCAATATCAGTACACTCCAGCCAATAATGTGTATTTACGTGAGTAATTTGTGTTCCCCTCAGGTGTGGATTTTGTTAGCCCTCAGTGGATGCCTTCTGGTAGTGTTCTTATGGACTTGCACCAGCATTATCAAGACCACCGCGGGTCAGAGGACAATCCAAATCGGGGAGTGAGGAGAACAAAAGAGAATATGTACAGAGTACTGAATATGACAGAATTTTGCCTGAGAAATGTATATTCCAGCAATGTCCTGGAAACTTGTTTGGTCGCTGGACCAACTTCTGTTGCAGTATGGACTAAATTGTTACAAATTCAGTTAAATGATACTGATTTACAGGAAGCCGATCTACATTTTCATGTGGATTGGATAAGTCCTTATTATGCTTGTCTGAACCGCCCTACTTATAAAAATATGATCAAAATATCAACTGGGGCAGTAACAGAAGCAGAATTATGCTTTGAATTTGCATGTGATAAAACTTATATTTCTGGTTGTAATGATATATTACTAGGGCCATTATAAAGTATGTTTTGTTAGATTTACAATCATATAAGAAAGCAATATTACAGAATAGAGCTGCTATAGATTACTTATTACTTAAGCATGGTTATGGATGTAACAGTTTTGCAGGAATGTGTTGCTTCAATTTGTCTGATCATTCAGAAGATGTTTATGACAGGTTGTAGCAACTGCAGGAAATGATTATGAGCTGTTGCTGTCTACAATGTATTCCATCCTTATACACTATGTTAAAACCCACTAAGTACCAAACCATAAAGGTAGCTTATGGGGCATATAAGGTTACTTAACACTAGAAGTCCCAGAAATTTCGAGCTCCCCCTTCAAGTCCTGAAAGAGGGTCAAATGACCCTTAGTCCAAACTGACAACTCTGATGGCTCCAATTAGCATTTCCTTTCATTTGTAAATGTGGCCATTGTCTGAGGAATCTGCAGGGGGGAATTGTGTTGATCCACCTCAGGTCTTGTAAGAGAGTGTAAAGAAAAGAATGTAAGCTGCTCCTGAGTGTCTGCCCACCCCCCAGCTGCATTTTTGTGCTGGGAATATTTGCTAACACCTTAGCAAATTTGCATGCAGCCTTTTGTGCTGTGGGGGATGTGACTGCTTCTCAAAGTAGTCTGCGACTTGAAATCAAAGTACATCTGTAATGTCCTCCCATATCTTGGCAAGGACCCCAGTCGTCCCAGCGGGGAGAGACTGTCCGAAACTGTAGTGATGAGGCTGATGGAATCATTCATGGACAAGGGCAGAACTGTAACCACGAACAATTTCTTTACATCATTGTCACTTGCACAATGACTGCTTAGCCGGAAAACCACTATCCTCGGCACAGTCAACAAGAGTCGCCGGGAAATTCCTCAATCCGCTAGACAGATGGACCGCACTGAATTCACCACTCAGGTGTTTTCAACCACTGATGCCACACTGACAGTGTATGCACCCAAACGAAAGAAGGCCGTCTACATTCTCAGCAGCATGCACAGCGTGGTTGAGACTAAGGATACCAACAAAAGGAAGCCAAACACGGTCACACAATACAACCACACAAAGTGCGGTGTGGATGTAATGGACCAAATGGTGCGGGAGTACAGCCTGCATGCAGGAACACGGAGATGGCCATTCGCCGTGTTCTACAACATGATTGACATGGCAGCACTGAATGCTCATGTTCTTTATCAGGCATGCACTGGGGTGCAGGAGAGACGGGTGGACTTCCTGGTTGAGCTTGCAAAAGAGTTAGGTGGCTCTCATGTGACTGAAAAGAAGGCACGCAAGGAGAAACTCCTTCGGCAACAACCTTCCACACCCAGCCCTGGCAAAAGGGCGAAGTGTCAGGTCAACCATCGATGCACGAACAATTGTGCAACTGAGAGATGTGTTTACTGCTACAAATACACGTGTGGCAAATGTACCAGGGACATACCCAGGCAGTGCCAGGTATGTTCCGACAGTGCAGACAGACTGCTGAGTGAGTGCTGAAATGCTAGTCACACAAGAAGGACATGCCACTCACACACACACACGCAGCCCCCCACAGCAGCCTATTGTAAATATGTGTGGAATTGTTTTATTCCTTGTATTTTTTTTATTATTTTCATAACAAAAATAAAAAGCATAGAAACAAATAACAGTTGTTCTTTTGTATATTTACATTTTTGTATATTTAGATTCAAGTCAATGGGTGCAGAAAAAAAAAAAAAAAATCGCAAAAAAAATCACAGCTACTTGCGATATTTTTGTGATCTGTCCCATTGGTCATATAGATCACTCCTCTGGGATTTTTTCGCATGAAAAAAATCGCACAAAAAAAAAAAAATCGCAGGAAAATCGCACCTATGAAAAAAATCGCACGAAAAAAAAATCGCAGGTGTGCTTGGTGCCATTGAAATACATTGGCAAATCGCAGAAAAAAATTGCATCGCATTGTGATGCGATTTTCGCGCAATTTTTTTTTCGCTAGTGTGCTTGAGGCCTTAGACCAGGGGTCGGCAACCTATGGCACGCGTGCCACTCTTGGCACGCGAGGCTTATTCCCCTGGCACGGCAGCGGACTCCTCACCCAGCAGTTTCGATCGGACCAAACACGGCCGAAACGAAACTGCTATTATTATACTGTGGGGTCTCTTCAGACCCCCGAGTATAATAAGCGGAGCCCCCGGGGATATGAACAAACATAAAAAACAATGTACTCACTATTCCACGCTCCGCAGCCGCTCTGTACTCTTCGGGTGCTTCTGCCTGCAGGGGCCACTATAGAGCATAATACCGTGTGCAGGGACCACTATGGGACATATACCGTGTGCAGGGGCCACTATGGGACATATACCGTGTGCAGGGGCCACTATGGGACATATACCGTGTGCAGGGGCCACTATGGGACATATACCGTGTGCAGGGGCCACTATGGGACATATACCGTGTGCAGGGGCCACTATGGAACATATACCGTGTGCAGGGGCCACTATGGAGCATAATACCGTGTGCAGGGGCCACTATAGAGCATAATACCGTGTGCAGGGACCACTATGGGACATATACCGTGTGCAGGGGCCACTATGGAGCATAATACCGTGTGCAGGGGCCACTATGGGACATAATACCGTGTGCAGGGACCGCTATGGGACATATACCGTGTGCAGGGGCCACTATGGGACATATACCGTGTGCAGGGGCCACTATGGGACATATACCGTGTGCAGGGGCCACTATGGAGCATAATACCGTGTGCAGGGGCCACTATAGAGCATAATACCGTGTGCAGGGACCACTATGGGACATATACCGTGTGCAGGGGCCACTATGAAGCATAATACCGTGTGCAGGGGCCACTATAGAGCATAATACCGTGTGCAGGGACCACTATGGGACATATACCGTGTGCAGGGGCCACTATGGAGCATAATACCGTGTGCAGGGGCCACTATGGAGCATAATACCGTGTGTAGGGTCTGCTATGGGACATATACGGTGTGTAGGGGCCGTTATGGGACATATTGCTGTGTGCAGGGGCCACTATGGGACATATACCGTGTGCAGGGGCCACTATGGAGCATAATACCGTGTGCAGGGGCCACTATAGAGCATAATACCGTGTGCAGGGACCACTATGGGACATATACCGTGTGCAGGGGCCACTATGGAGCATAATACCGTGTGCAGGGGCCACTATGGGACATAATACCGTGTGCAGGGACCGCTATGGGACATATACCGTGTGCAGGGGCCACTATGGGACATATACCGTGTGCAGGGGACACTATGGGACATATACCATGTGCAGGGGCCACTATGGGACATATACCATGTGCAGGGGCCACTATGGAGCATAATACCGTGTGCAGGGGCCACTATAGAGCATAATACCATGTGCAGGGACCACTATGGGACATATACCGTGTGCAGGGGCCACTATGGAGCATAATACCGTGTGCAGGGGCCACTATGGGACATAATACCGTGTGCAGGGACCGCTATGGGACATATACTGTGTGCAGGGGCCACTATGGGACATATACCGTGTGCAGGGGCCACTATGGGACATATACCGTGTGCAGGGGCCACTATGGAGCATAATACCGTGTGCAGGGGCCACTATAGAGCATAATACCGTGTGCAGGGACCACTATGGGACATATACCGTGTGCAGGGGCCACTATGAAGCATAATACCGTGTGCAGGGGCCACTATAGAGCATAATACCGTGTGCAGGGACCACTATGGGACATATACCGTGTGCAGGGGCCACTATGGAGCATAATACCGTGTGCAGGGGCCACTATGGAGCATAATACCGTGTGCAGGGTCCACTATGGAGCATAATACCGTGTGCAGGGGCCACTATGGAGCATAATACCGTGTGCAGGGACCACTATGGGACATATACCGTGTGCAGGGGCCACTATGGAGCATAATACCATGTGCAGGGGCCACTATGGAGCATAATACCATGTGCAGGGGCCGCTATGGGACATATACCGTGTGCAGGGGCCGCTATGGGACAAATACTGTGTGCAGGGGCAGCTATGGGACAAATACCGTGTGTAGGGGCCGCTATGGGATATAATACCGTGTGCAGGGGCCGCTATGGGACAAATACCGTGTGCAGAGGACGCTATGGGACATAATACCGTGTGCAGGGGCCACTATGGAGCATAATACCGTGTGCAGGGGCCGCTATGGGACAAATACTGTGTGCAGGGGCAGCTATGGGACAAATACTGTGTGTAGGGGCCGCTATGGGACATAATACCGTGTGCAGGGGCCGCTATGGGACAAATACTGTGTGCAGAGGCTGCTATGGGACATAATACCGTGTGCAGGGGCCACTATAGAGCATAATACCGTGTGCAGGGGCCGCTATGGGACATATACCGTGTGCAGGGTCTGCTATGGGACATATACGGTGTGTAGGGGCCGTTATGGGACATATTGCTGTGTGCAGGGGCCGCTATGGGACAAATACTGTGTGCAGGGACTGCTATGGGACAAATACTGTGTGCAGAGGCAGCTATGGGACAAATGCCGTGTGCAGAGGCAGCTATGGGACATATACCATGTTGAAGGGGCCGCTATGGGACATAATACCGTGTGCAGGGACCACTATGGGACATTATTCTGTATAACGGTGTGTTTTCTATATTAAGGATGTGTTTTTGCACAGAAAACTCCGGCTTTGTTTTTTTTTTGTGCAAAAATGCACCAGTTTTACATTGAATGAAAAAGTTCCAAATATAGCTGCATCCAGATACATAGTGTGTATTCACCATAAGGATGCCGCCATACGGGGCTCCTGGACACAATAAATTTACCACTAATTGGGGGCTGCACATGGACTTTCATTGCTTCTAATCAGAAAGTACAGGAGTGTCCCAGGAAATAGCAGTAAACGCATGTGTCCTAAAGCATCTGGTGGCAGCACTTCTGTGTTATGGTTTGTGGTATATGACTTTAGTTTAGGGGTCGTCAGACTTACAATTATTGACCGGCACTCCGAGTACCTCATCTTTGATTTTTTTATTAAAATCGGCACGCCGAACAAAAAAGGTTGCCTACCCCTGCCTTAGACAAATGCTTCTGGTCATTACTCACAGCTGTACCTTGCTCTAAAATTTCTAATTCTATTTAAAATATATAAAAAATGATTAATTGTTTCAGTGCTTTTTTGCTCAAATAAAACTAAACTTAATACAATATGTATAGTCTTTATATTATAAAATACAATAAACTAAATAGAACTAACTAGACACTAAATGGCTAAACTCAATGGAAAACAACAACCTCCTGTGGTGTGACAGTAATGGCCTTAATTACAGAACAAAAGACGGTGATTATAGGATGTTAGATAAAATCCTTCAGGTCATTCGACCCGTCTCTGGGTTCCAAAGGTAGAAATGTTAAATGACCCCTCTCTGGGACTTCTAGTGTTAACCTGTCTAGGGTGGAATGTATTGCAAAATAGCAGCCTTTGACAAAATGGCTGCTTATGATAAAATGATTATGATAGACAGGCTATAAGTAACCTTCAGTTGAACCCAGTACCTGTGCTGAGAGTTACATAACCATACAGATTAGATAACAGAGTAGATCAATAGATTCTATTTAAGGTGATATCTGTATGTCTAGATCAAAAGACGCTATTTACATGCTTATACAGATTAGATTACAGGATGCTGTTTAAGGTGATATCTATATGTGCATGCTAATTAAGATTACAGGATGCTGTTTAAGGTGATATCTATATGTACATTCTAATTAGATCAACAATGCGGTCAGAAGGGGTATTTGCATACCCATGCAACCTAAACAACAGACTTTGTTTGGGAGACATATCCGTGCTAACTAGATACACAGGATATATCTGTATGTCTATAATAATTATATTTGCATGAAAGGAGCAACTCTGTTTGAAGTATATATGTCACAAGATAATATTCTAGTGAGAACTGGCCCTTTTCACATGAATATGATCTTGGAGATAAGTGAGGCCTTACAGAGGTTTATCACTTCTGTAGACGCCCACTTTATGACACACACAAAGGGGATAAGAATGGAAGACATCCCTCAGCATTAGGATACATTTTCTTAACAGCAGTGATTGGGGACGCCTGTGCTGCTTGTTGAGACCTGCTGCACATGAATGAGTGATGCTTCCTACAGATACCCTTTTTCAGAACTCCTCTATGCAGCTTAGCAGTATTGTAAGTGTTGATTTAATATGCTTTTTTTTTTAAACTCGTTTTATTGAAAATTGCGTATCAGACACAAGAAAAGGAATCAAAACATATACATAACATGTTGCGCACCAGAAAACGAGAATTTAAATGTAAATTCACTCAACACACTACATCCCACCTCGCCAGGCCCTCGTCCCACCGGACCCCACAACTCAGACTCGGTACAGAGAGGATATAATCAGGACATGCATAATACTGTATACATCAGTTATCATGTACAAAACATGCAGTCAATAAATCAAAGGTAACAACAAGGATACACTCCAAAATGAGAGGTCGTGGATACTCCCGGTGTCTCGCACCTCTCACGGCATGAGTAAATGAATGGCAGAGCGCAATGAGGGAGCCGTATATTGGGTTACCGGAGAATTGCACCATGCTCCCCACACCTTATGGAATTTCTGAGGGCACCCTCTCCCTTTATACACAATCTGGTTATAAGGAAGAACAGTATTAACAAGTTTCTTCCACTGAGATACTGATGGGGGTTTCGGAGCCATCCATCGCAGTGCAATAGCTTTCCTGGCATAGAATAAAGACTCCCTCAAAAGGATTCTAACATGGTGTTGCCATAATTCTTCATCTAATACACCGAAAAGGCATATCTCTGGGGTTAATGGTATAGGTTTAGCCAGAACTTCCACCAGGAGATCCACGACCCCTTTCCAAAAACAATGTATGATCGGACATTCCCAAATCATATGCCAAAAGTCTGACTGTGGACAGGGACACCTAAGGCATCCTGGGTTGGGCAGACGTCCCATTTTGTAGAGACGGGAAGGTGTCAAGTAACATTGGTGTAGAATATATGTTTGAATCAGTTTGTTGTTAGCTGAAGGTGACACATGTTGAGGAGATTCAAGGATGTCTTGAAACATCTCATTTGTGAGAGTTGGGATATTGATGCACCACCGCGTCAGGGCCGGGGCGTCCAATGTGGATATCTTGGCCTGTATCAGATGTGCATATAAAGTAGATATCAAACCCCCAGGGCCCTGTGAGCGAAGTATGCCGATAAGCGGATACTCAGATATGTTGTCCAATCGATCCGGGAACTGAGAAGAGAGTGCATGTCTAATCTGTAGATATCTAAAGAACTGTGTTCTAGGGATGCCATAGGAGGAGCTCAGCGAGTCAAATGTTTTAAAAACACCTTGTATATACAGGTCACTAAGAGAGGACACGCCATACTGCGACCAGGCCCGGGCGCCAGGCAGGGCAAATAACGTCGGCAGACCAGGGTTGTGCCAAAGCGGGGTCTCCGCAGGTATATCAGAATAAGCGGACACCTTTTTCGCCTGACGCCAGACCTGTCCAGCCAGGGTATGGATGGGCAACAATCTCCCCCTGAACATGGCCGGGTGTTCCAACACCGGCCACAGATTACGCAAACCCAGGTGGTGAGCCAGATGTGCCTCGGACCCCGGTAGGGAATCAGATGAGAGCCACTTCCTAGTAAAACGGAGCTGTCCTGCTAGGTAGTAAAGAAACAGATCAGGGAGTGATGTGCCCCCGAGCTGCTTCGGTCGTTGTAGAGATGACAACCTAAGCTTAGATCTAGAGTTTCCCCATATAAAGGAGATAATGAGGGAGTCCATTTGTTTAAAAAATCTAAGGGGCACGGACACAGCAGAATGGCTTATAGCATATAGACATTTGGGTAGTACTATCATTTTAACAAGGTTGATTCTACCAGCCACCGACAAAGGCAGTGTAGCCCAAAGATTAAACTTAACCCTAAAGTGCGAGATGAGTGGAAAAATGTTCTGTTCCAAAAAACACCTATGGTCCCTAGATATAAAGATGCCCAGATATTTGCAAGTTGAGACTGTAGTCAATCCACATACCACATTCCCCTCAGCTACACTTGATGCGCGGCCAATATGCATGTATGAGGACTTAGTCCAATTGGTTCGCAGGCCAGAATAATTACCAAATTCGTCAATTATAGCCATGGCTCTGGGCAGGGACCGGGAGGGGTCGCTCATAAACAGGAGTAAGTCATCAGCGTAAAGTGCTGTCCTCTCCTCCCGGGTGCCTATCACTATGCCTTTATATATGGGGTCGTTCCGAAGCAGTATCGCCAAGGGTTCCACCGCCAAAGCAAACAATAGCGGTGACAATGGACATCCTTGTCTTGTACCCCTACCCAAAGGAAAGTAGGAAGACAACGTGCCATTAATTGACAGCGCCGCTCTAGGGGAACAGTATAGAAGGGAAATCCAGGTAATAAACCCCTCTCCAAATCCGTATCCCCGCAACACCTGCAATAGGAAAGGCCATTCGACAGAGTCGAACGCCTTTGTTGCATCTAAAGAAGCCACCGCCCAGTCATGTGAGGATGATGCCCCAATCTGAGTTATCACCTGAGCCCTTCTAAGATTATCCGATGTGGATTTTCCAGGCATAAAGCCTGTCTGATCCGGATAGACAAGGTCGAGAACAACAGAATTTAGCCTTTTCGCCAACATTTTAGTAAGGAGTTTATAATCTATATTAAGCAGTGATATAGGCCTATATGAGCCACAGTCCAGCGGATCCTTGTCAGGGTTAAGTAACAGGATAATGGTGGCGTCATAAAAGGACTCCGGGAGACTGCGGCCCACAAAGGCAGCATTGTAACATTCAAGCAACACCGGGAGAAGCAGGCCCCCATACTGGGCGTAAACCTCCACCGGGATACCGTCCGGACCCGGTGATTTGCCCTTTGCCATATCTGCCAGGGCTCCCGATAGCTCCTCTAGTGTAAAAGGGGAATCTAAAGATTCACGTTGGTCTTCTGACAATGTAGGAAGGGGGATCAAACCCAAATAGGTAGCAAGCTCTCCATCAGTGACTCTAAGCTTGGAGAGGTACAACTCACTGTAATACCTATAAAATCTGTCACTAATGGCCAAGCTATTGGACAGTACCTCCCCCGTCTCTGAATGCACTCGTAGTATTGCAGGTGAGGCTGTGTTTTGATGTATCAGTTGAGCTAGAAAGCTGCTTGACTGGTTGCCGAGTTCGTAAAACTTCTGTTTGCTAAAAAACATAGACCTACGTGCCTTGTCATGCAGTATATGCAGATATTGTCTACCCGTCTGCAACCATTGGGATCTAGCCTCATCAGTTGGATTAGCCACGTAGGCGGCTTCGAGCGAGGCACACTGGGTCGCTAAGGTGGTCTCCAACAGCGAGGATTCCCTCTTTACAAAGAAAATGGAGGACTTAATACAACCCCTAAGATATGCCTTCATAGTCTCCCATAAGAGGAGTGGAGAAGTGTTTGGGGAATTAATGGTCAAAAACGTCTGAAGTTGATCAGGTATTCGATCATGTGGTACAAATAGTTTCAACCAAAATGGGTGGATTCGCCAACCCTGTCGTGGCTTAGCAGCCGTACTACTGTTTAATTGGACCAACAACGGGGAATGATCAGACACTGCCCTGGGTAAATAGGATATGGTCTGCAACCAAGAATATGCTTTAGTATTTCCAAAAGCATGGTCAATCCTGGACAGAGTATGTCTGTTGGCAGAGTGACAGGAAAAGGTGCGGGCCTCCGGAAACCGGACCCGCCACAAATCCAACCACCCCAATTCACGGATCACTCCGGCCATTGTAGTAGGGCGAGGCAGAGAGGGGGAACCCGGCTCCGCAGAGAACCGATCCAAGGCAATATCCATAACTTTGTTAAAGTCACCCAGACATAATGCAATAGCCCCAGGGAATCAGGTTGCAAACTGTGCAGCCTGCTGGAGCACAGCGAGATCAGACGCCGGTGGCAAATACACACCCAGGATAACATACAGGACAGAGTCAACCCAGGCTTGGACAAAAACGTATCGTCCCTCGGGGTCCTTTACAATGAGGCCTGGCTCCCACCTGAGTCTACGATGCACCAAAATGGACACCCCCCTGGAATAGGAAGTATGTGTAGAGTGAGCCGCCCACTGAACCCATGGCTTCTGAAGTCGCCTGGAATTGTCTGGAACCAAATGAGTTTCCTGAAGGCATAAGAGGTGTGGGTCAGCCCTCCTAATCTGAGAAAAAACCAACGACCTCTTTCGTGGGCTGCCCAGGCCCCTCACATTCCAAGATAGTACACTAAAGGACGCCATGGTCGTCTAAGAATGTAATGTAATCATGGCAGTTCAGGACCCCAAAAGTGACCCGCCTATGAGTGTGTAGTGCGTGGCTGAGTGAGACACAGAGTGGTGTGCAGCAACCTAAGAACCATATACAAACGAAATGAACCATTACACCCCTAAAGGGTGTGAAACCTCTTGCTGGCATAAACAAACAATATGCGTTAAATTAACCGTGGCTACAATTTACGGGGGAAGAAGTGCACCCAAAGTGGTTGGTATACGGGGCACTGTCTTAAAGGTATAGATGATCAATAGGCTAGGGGATATACTATTCAACAGAGCCAGGTTCACATGAGTAAGTAGCATACACCGGCGCCCCGGGGGTCGCCAGCCCAGGTAACTATAAGGCTACAGGATACTATAATAACAGAACCGCACTTTTCATAAAACTACTTATACAATAAACAAGGACATCCCGTAATACATAAGTCCCTATGTATGGTCCGATCGGACCCCTCACCACACGCCTTCAGGATCATCGTCTCGGAGATCGAGGTAGAAGAGATAGCCAGTTCTCCACATCCTTTGGCGAAGTAAAGAATAGGGACCTGCCGTCATGGACGACCCGAAGACGCGCTGGGTAAATCATGGAGTATTGTATAGCCTTTTCTCTCAGTCGCCTCTTAACGGCCACGAAGGATGCTCGGGTCTTCTGGAGCGCCGCCGAGAAATCTGGAAACATGGCCACTGCAGCTCCATTGTACTTAAGCTCGCCGGCCTGGCGTGCAGCCCGCAGCGCCGTATCTCGATCCGTGCTGTTAATCAGACGGGCCAACAAGGGTCGAGGAGGTGCGCCCTGGGGGCGGCGGTTTAGCCGGAACCCGATGGGCCCATTCCACTGCAAAGATGGCGAGAAGTGAGCCTCCGGTAAGACATTTTTCAGCCACCCCTCCACAAAGGCCCGAGGATCTTCACCCTCCGCCCGCTCCGGCAGGCCCAGGATACGGAGGTTGTTTCGTCGCAATCTATTCTCCAGGTCATCCGCACGCTGTGTCCACAGACTTGCAGTTCTCTCCAGCTCCTGAAGCTTGGCAGGAAGTGGGTTAACAGTGTCTTCTACCTGAGAGACCCGATCCTACACCTCACGCACCCTGCCTCGCAAGGTCTGAAAGTCCTGGCGGAGCAGGCCCAGGTCGATTTTGACCTCCTCAATTTTCCCGGTCAGCGAGGGAGTGCCGGCATGGATCGCCTCCAGTAGCTGCCCAGTAACTTGCTTTAAAGTGGGCTCGGGGTCCTCCTCTGGAAGGGCAAGAGAGGCCGCCTCAAGCGATGATGATGTAGAAGAGGATGTCGCCCTGGAGAACCCCCTCAGGCGATCAGAGACAGAGGTTGATTGCGGGCGACTCATTTTAGAGAGTCGGCGGCCGCTCTTCCTGCGTTCCGTACGGGTGGATATGTTGGCAGAGGAGGAGGTGTGATGGTAGCAAGACCGGGCCGGTCCCAGAGGATTATAAACGAGGTCTCTGGCTAATAGCAGTTGCACAGTAGGAGCCTCTATGTCGGGCCACCAGGGCCAATCAGCCAGCCGAGGACAGACGGTAACTCAACAGTCCAATAGTATCGATGGCAACAGACTCTGGATTATGAGCGATATCACCACGAGAGAGCCGTCAGCGGAGCAGTGAAATAGACAAATTGCCAGGAGGAACTAAGAAGGGACGGATGGTAACTCAACGATCCAATAGTGCCGGTAGCATCAGTCACTGGATTATAAGTAAAGCCTCCAAGTAGCCTCCAAGCCTGCCAGTAGCGGAGTGATGAAGTACATAGGCTGCCAGGAGGAACTATAGGAGGACATATGGTAACTCAACAGTCCAGTAGTACATACCGCAGCCTTCACTGGATTATAAGAAAAGCCTCCCAGAAGAGCAGTCAGCGGGGTGACAAACAGGAACTCCAGACTCAGCGCTCCCCCCATCAGCAGATGGCCGACCCGATCAGGATGAAGATGGCCGCCCGCCACGTGGAGAGAGGGGAAATCGCCACCCGGGCGACAGCAGGCTCAGCGGCCTCAGCAGTGCCCGCACAGCTCCAGGCCGGTCCACTAGCGCAGCCCCACAACGGCAGCTCCACCACAGCTCCAAGCCCCCGCAGCACGGGACAGAGCGGCTCCAGCGGCGCAGGTGAAAGTGTCCAGCCGCCGGCCACGTGTAGCGGCCACCGACTACCACCCAGCGGAGGAGGATACCGGCAGAACGGGAGTCCCGGGACCAAGAGGAGGGCCCCAAATGTGCGTTCCTGCGGCCGGCTACCCCGGGCACCGGTAAGTCAGGATGTAAATCAGGATAGATGAGCGGCTCTAACCGGAGCTCCGCTCACATGCAACCGTCCATGTTCAGCGCTAGCCACGCCCCCCCCGATTTAATATACTTTAAGTATTTGAATATATCATAGTTTGATTGACTTTGATATGTGATTGTAAGTTGATATACTTTAAGTATTTGATTATCTCATAGTTTGATTGACTTTGAGATCTGATTATTTGATTTGATATACTTTATGATACTTTTAAGTGTTGTAAGTATTTGATTATATATCACAGTTTGATTGACTTTGATATCTGATTATATCATCGTTTGATTGACTTTGATATCTGATTATACCTTACTATACCTGCTGTATGGTAAGTGTTGAATACATATCACAGTTTGATTGACTTTGATATGTGATTGTACCTAGCTATATCTGCTGTATTGCAAGGTTTGATTATTCTGTCTAATATCTGTTATACTTTTTCCTTTGTTGTAAGACCTTTTGACCTTTTGTTATACTTTTCCTTGTTATAAGACTTTCTTCTTATACTCTTCTTAGTGAAATGTTACCTTTTTGATATCTTCTTACCTTTTTCTATCTTCTTATACTCTTATTAATAAAATGTTAAGATATTTGGGGATAGTCTAGTGTTTTTACTCTATAACTTTATTCTATTACACGGAATCCAAAAGAATCTGTTTTCATTTGGCAATACAGGGGCGCCACTGGATTCCTGGATCAGTGATGCTTGCAGGGGAGGGGAAGTTGACTATGGTGTGGCAGTCTCACATGTTTTTCACTATTATTGGGCCACCCTACTGAGATGTATCCAGTTTTGGACTGCACTGCAGACATACACGAAGTGAGTGGAGATTGAAAAGCTGTAGCTTGCACTTATACATTCGAACACATTCCTGTGAGCCTGCTCCCCTCCCCTTCCTGCCTCTTGGATCCTATTCGCTTTACTAAAGCAATCTGGACTACTTGCAGTAAACTGTTTCCCCTTGCCTCCCAGAATTTCTTTATAGGATCCTTCCTGTACAATCTGCTTCTCCCTGAGGGACTGACGGCTGCTATGGTCCAAACTTGGTCCAGGGCGGGCTTGTTTCGATTAACTGATGTGGTTGACCCTGGAGTTCCAACCCTTTGACTATTTCACTTCCATTTGAAGATTCCTAGGACCTTTGAAGGTTTCCCTCTCAACTGAATTTAGAAAACTAAGCCAAGCATGTACCTTCACAAAAGGTTTGATTACTACTGTTTATTGCAGGGGTCGGCAACCCCTGGCACGCGTGCCATGAGTGGCACGCGAGGCTTATTTCCCTGGCACGTCAGCCCGAGTCCTCACCCAGCAGTTTCGATCGGACCAAACACGGCCGAAATGAAACTGCTATTATTAAACTGTGGGGTTTCTTCAGACCCCAGAGTATAATAAGCGGAGCCCATGGGGAGGTGAGAAACATAAAAAACAATGTACTCACCATTCCACGCTCCGCAGCCGCTATGTGCTCTCCGGGCGCTTCTGCCTGAAGTCAGCTGACAGGGCCTCAGGGGTCGCGTCTGCGTATGACGTCATTACGCATAATGACGCGACGTGACTCCTGAGACTCAATGAGCGGTCGCTGACTACAAGCAGAAGCGCCTGAAGAGAACATAGCGGCTGCAGAGCGAGGAATGGTGAGTACATTGTTTTTTTGTTTGTTACCTCTCTTCGCCCTCCACTTATTATACTCTGTGGTCTGAAGAGACCCCACAGTATAATAATAGCTAGTGAGTGGCACAAGTTGGAATATTATAAAAGTTAGAATATTATACCGTGTGCAGGGGCCACTATGGGACATAATACCGTGTGCAGGCGCCGCTATGGGATCTAATACTGTGTGCAGAGGCCACTATGGGACATAATGCCGTGTGCCGGGGCCACTATGGGACATATGCCGTGTGCAGGGGCCGCTATGGGACATATACCGTGTGTAGGGGCCGCTATGGGACATATTGCTGTGTGCAGGGACCGCTATGGGACAAATACTGTGTGCAGAGGCCGCTATGGGACATAATACCGTGTGCAGGGACCGCTATGGGACAAATACCGTGTGCAGAGGCCGCTATGGGACAAATACCGTGTGCAGAGGCCGCTCTGGGACAAATACCGTGTGCAGAGGCTGCTATGGGACAAATACCGTGTGCAGAGGCCGCTATGGGACATATACCATATGCAGGGGCCGCTATGGGACATAATACCGTGTGCAGGCGCCGCTATGGGACATAATACCATGTGCAAGGGCCGCTATGGGACATAATACCATGTGCAGGGACTGCTATGGCTGTGGGACATAATACCATGTGCAGGGACCAGTATGGGACATTATTCTGTATAACGGTGTGTTTTCTGTATAAAGGATGTGTTTTTGCACAGAAAACTCAGGCTTTGTGTTTTGTTTTGTTTTTGTTCAAAAATGCACCAGTTTTACAGTGGTGCATTTAAAATCCAGTGGCCTAAGAATATAGCTGCGTCCAGAAACATAGTGTGTTTTCACCATAAGGATGCTGCCATACGGTGCTCCTGGACACATACATTTACCACTAATTGGCGGCTGTATATGTACTTTCATTGCTTCTAATCAGAAAGTACAGGAGTGTCCCAGGAAATAGCAGTAAATGCATGTGTCCTAAAGCATCTGGTGGCAGCACTTCTGTGTTATGGTTTGTGGTATATGACTTTAGTTTAGGGGTCGTCAGACTTACAATTATTGACTGGCACTCCGAGTACCTCATCTTTGATTTTTTAATTAAAATCGGCAAGCCGAACAAAAAAGGTTGCCTACCCCTGGTTTATTGGCTCCTCTCCTCTCCAGAGGGACTGCCACCCCCCCATCCGCAGATAAATGACCAAATTGAAAGAATCTCTTGGACTGCCGATCTTATCTGACCAGTGACAGATAATATGGTCATGTGCCTCAAAGTCGCAATCTAAGCTCCTTGAAGCATTGGTATCATACCCCTGCCCTCTTGTATTCCTGTAACCCCACGATTCCCTCCAAATGTTGACAATATCGTTCTGCAGTGGGCACACTCACATTTTATGGTACTGTCCTTTGATATTGGGCTTCTGAATGGAGGTGAAAGAAATTATTAATGCACTTTTCCTACAAGGTGTCCTGCTAGATCCTTTCACATACTTGCTTAATCTACCCCCTACACAGCTTGGCAAAAAGTCTGCCAGATGGTTATTTTACTTGTGCACAGCAGCCAAGAGTCTTATAGCCTTACACTAGAAACACTGTTAACCCTCCATCTGGTACTGATCTCATTGCTCATATGAAAGATGTTCACAATCTAGTAAACCTGACAGCGATTTTGAATGACTTGGTAGAGGCCTTTGAGTTTATATGAACTCAGTGGGATACCTATTGCATATTGTGAGGTCTCTGATAGGCTTCCAACCCCCCCCCCCCACCTTGAACCTTTTTTCCTCTTTGTTAGTTGTATTCTCATGTCTTATTATTGCTTACTGTTCTTACTTTTATGATACTGAAAAGTTTATTTACACCTTTGTACTTTTTCAATTAAAACTTGAATAATAAAAAGTACATTAAAAAAAATGATGTGTCAGCACTGTGCAGTATTTGGTAACTTTAGAGCAAATTATAGGAATGGAGAGCCAGCAAAACTGACTTTGGGTCAAGTGTGCCATTTAGTTTCTTGCATCATTGTACAGATTCATAGTAGATAGGGAAGGTGTTCACTGAAGTGTTTACAAAACATGCAGGATGGAGACTGGCAGGAATACAGTCTATATCATAGTGGCAGTGATAATATAGTAATCCCTTGAATTACAATGTTACTACAAGTGCATCTCAATAAATTAGAATATCATCAAAAAGATATATTTTTTTAGTAATTCAATTGAAAAGTGAAACACATGTATTACATTGAATAATTACAAACAGAGTGAACTTTTTCAAGTGTTTTGTTTATGTTAATTTTGATGATTATGGCTTCCAGCCAAGGAAAATCCAAAAGTCATTATCTCAGAATAATTAATCCAAAACACCTGCAAAGGCTTCCTAAGCATTTAAAAAGGTCCATTAGCCTGGTTCAGTAGGCGACACAATCATGGGGAAGACTGTTGACTTGACAGATGTCCAGAAGGCAGTCATTGACACACTCCACAAGGAGGGTAAGCCACAAATGGTCATTGCTAAAAAGCTGGCTGTTCCCAGAGTGCTGTACTGTATAAAAGCATATTAATGGAAAGTTGAGTGAAAGGAAAAAGTGTGGTAGAAAAAGGTGCACAAACAACTGGGATAACCACAGCCTTGATAGGATTGTTAAGAAAAGGCCATTCAAAAATTTGGGGGAGATTCACAAGGAGTGGACTGCTGCTGGAATCAGTGCTTCAAGAGCTACCACACACAGACGTATCCAGGACATGGGCTACAAGTGTTGTATTCCATGTGTCAAGCCACTGATGACCAATAGACAACGCCAGAAGCATCTTACCTGGGCCATGGAGAGAAAGAACTGGACTGTTGCGCAGTGATCAAAGATGTTGTTTTCAGATTAAAGTAAATTTTGCATTTCATTTGGAAATCAAGGTCCCAGAGTCTGTAGGAAGAGTGGAGAGGCACACAATCCAAGCTGCTTGAGGTCTAGTGTGAAGTTTCCACAATAAGTGATGGTTTGGGGAGCCATGTCATCTGCTGGTGTAGATCCACTGTGTTTTACCAAGACCAAAGTCAACTCAGCCGTCTACCAGGAAATTCTAGAGCACTTCATGCTTCCCTCTGCCGACAAGCTTTTTGGAGATGAAATTTTCATTTTCCAACAGGACTTGGCACCTGTCCACACTGTCAAAAGTACCAATACCTGGTTTAATATCCACAGTATCACTGTGCTTGATTGGCCAGCAAACTCGCCTGACCTTAACCCCATAGAGAATCTATGGGGTATTGTCAAGAGAAAGATGAGAGACACCAGACCCAACAATGCAGATGAGCTGAAGCAACCTGGGCTTCCATAACACCTCTGCAGTGCCACAGGCTGATCTCCTCCATGCCACGCCGCATTGATGCAGTCATTCATGCAAAAGGAGCCCCGACCAAGTATTGCGGGCATTTACTGTACATACTTTTCATTTGGCCAACATTTCTGTGTTAAATAATTTTTTTCTTACAGTTGGTCTTATATAATATTCTAATTTACTGAGATAATGACTTTTGGGTTTTCCTTGGCTGTAAGCCATAATCATCAACATTAACATAAATAAACACTTGAAAAAGTTCACTTTGTTTGTAATGACTCAATATAATATATGTGTTTTCACTTTTTCAATTGAATTACTAAAAAAAATTACTTTTTGATGATATTGTAATTTATTGAGATGCACTTGTATATTCTTTAACAACCATTGGAATTTGAAACTTTTGTAACTTAACTCTATGGAAAACTAGTAATTTGCTTTGCAGCCCTCCTAATGTCATCCGAAGAAGAACATTACTGCAATGTAACTGTATGTAGAGGTGTGCAGTAATTTAGTGCATTTCAACACTCTGAAGCTCTGCCTGTGCAGTCACCATAGGAGCCAGTGCTGACGGACAACTGAGATGGGGATGACGCTGATCTTGGCTATATAACCCCATAGATGCTATGTTCAATCTTGACCACAACATCTAAGGAATTTAATGAAGCAGGGGGCTCCCTTTGCTTCTCCATCAGTGCCACAAATGTAACATCCAACAAGAAGTCTAATACACCCCAAATGTATAATGTATTATACAGAAGAGACCCGGTGCTAATGGCCGTGATCAGTGCCCGCACTGATCGCAGGTGTTAAGGCCCCCCACGCCTTGGTCAGTTTTGACCATTTTGCCAGGTATCATTGCTATGACAGCCTGGAGTCTATTGAAGGCTCCCAGGCTCGTCTGCTATGTATTTGTATGTCAAGCTAGCTTCTTTATGCAGCCTGTCATACAAATGTCAATGTTTTGCAATGCATTAGCATTGTAATGCATTGCATTAGTGATCAGACCCACTGGGGTTCAAGACCCCTAGAGCACAGGTGTCAAACACAAGGCCCGCGGGCCGAATCCGGCCCTCTGCCTTCTGTTATCCGGCCCGGCACTTATCTGTCCCGCAAGGGCGCGGCATTTTTTATTGTCTATGTAATTTAAACCTGCCCAGGACAGGCCGCTTAAACAAAAAACAAAGCTGCGCGATACCTGTCCTGGGCTGGTTTACGAGACCTCTGCATGTCAGCGCAGGCGGCGATACAATGATGTCATCACGCCTCCTACGCTGACACGCAGACGTCGCGGACAAGAAGAGGAGGAGGCGGCGGCTGCATAAAGGCATCGGAGGTAGGTGAAATAAGTTTTTTTAATATATATATAAATAGGCCGTTGCCTGCTGGAGTATCCCCGGCACGTAACGGCCTATTTACTTATCGATCCCCGCTGCTGGTTGTGGCCGCCCCCGCTTCCCCTTCTGCTATGGGACACAGAAGCGGTTGTGTGCAGGAGCGGGGACGGTAAGTGAGGCCGCGGCCCGCGAACCCCATCAAATACTACTATTATTATACTCCAGGGTCTTTTCAGACCCCTGAGTATAATAATCGGAGACCCAGGGGAGGTGATAAACATAGAAACCAGAGTTACTCACCTCTCCGGCGATCTGATGTTACTCCCAGCAGGCTTCGGCCTTCTTTGGAGACGTCGCAGGCGTCACGTGAGCCGGGCCGACATCATTATGTCACGACGCCGGTCTGTGTGACATTGAAGAAGGCCGAACGCAGGGAGAGCACCGGAGCCCAGGTAAGTAACACTGGTTTTATGTTTGTATTCTCCTCTGGGTCTCCGATCATTATACTCTGGGGTCTGAAAAGACCCCAGAGTATAATAATAGTTCATGGGTGGGGGGTCACTATGGGACATAATACCACGTGCAGGGGCCACTATGAAGCATAATACCATTTGCAGGGGTAAACGGTATTTGTATATTGCTTAATTTTTGATATATACAGAAAAGGATGAGGATAGTATGTAACATGCCAATGTCTTAGGTTTTAACAATACATTATGTTCTTCCTGGTTGCCCTCAAAGGGCTGATTGTAACAGTAGTAATGTACAAATGTAACTACTCCTTAATAGCTCGCTTAACTGTTAAGGAGAAGTTACTTTTATACACGTGTAAAATAATCTTGGCCCTTCAAGGTACCCCGTGAGGCTGAAGTGGCCCCCGGTGAAAATGAGTTTGACACCCCTGCCCTAGAGGAATCTAATAAATACAATAAAAAAAAATGAAAGAAGAAAAAAAGAACTAAAAAGTTCAAATCACCACCCTTTTCCTAAAATATATATAAAAGTTACAAATTACTGTGAAACACATACACATTACATATCCCTGTGTTTGAAAACCCCCAGTCTACAAACTTCTAAAAATATTTTTCCTGTATGGTGAACACTGTAGCGGAAAACAAAAAATCAAAAGTGCTGAACCAACGTTTCTTTGCTGTTTTGCCTTTGATAAAAATTTTAATAAAATGTGATCAAAGCAATAGACATTCCCCAAAATGGCATAACTAAAAAGTAAATCTGGCCCCCCCGCAAAAAAAGACTCCATATGCATACTCGTACATGGAAATATAAAAAGTTACGGTTGTCAGAGTATGATGACTTTTAGAAAAATGTTTTTTTTGCAAAGTTTTAGATATTTGTTAAAGGATTAAAATGTAAATAAAAATATATAAATTTGGTATCCCCGGAATCGTACCAAAACATAGAATAGAGGTGACATGTAATTTTGGTTGCAGAGTGAACTTTTTTTTCCAATTCCACCTCATTCTGAATTTTTTCCAGCTTCCCAATAAATTGTGCAGAATAATAAATAGTATCATTATGAAGAACAGTTTGTCTGCAAGGTGGGGAGTAAAAAAATGTGGCGTTTTGGTCGTGGCGGAAACACCATGGCAAAAAAACTCAGCGTTTTATAGTACCTGCAAAGTGGATGGGATTCTGGCTAATCCCATCATCACATTGCAGAAAAAATATCATCAGTGGAAATGCTGCAATTTCAAAAACACAAGCGTTTTTGCAAGTCGCATTATGTCAATTATACCTACAGAAACACTGGCGTTTTCCATATAGGAATAGAAACAAAGTCCACAGAGGAAAACTCTTGTGAACTTTCTGTGAAAATGCTACGGTCTTTTTCACAGCGTTTCTCAGATGCGGCTCACTACATGGGGGCCTTAGCCTAAGAGTTTTTTTTTTTTTACTGTAGGCATGTTGAAAAACATAAAAAAAGCGTATTTGGCATTGCTGTAATTTTACTAACCTGTACAATAAGAACCCATTCACATGGTGGAATCTTCTTTAGATTTTCAGATGGATTCCACCCCATAATCGGTGCCTAATGGGAAGCAGAGATCAGAGCAGTACATTGAAAAAAAAATTTGCATCCTGCATAATCTTGCAGCGGTTTCTACAGCTGATTAGGTTGCAGAGTCTGCAGCACAAGGTTTCTCACTTATTATGCCCATTCATCTGCGGCAGAAATATTTAATATCACTTCTACCTACTCCCTAAAAATCTGAAATGTCAGTTACACTTTAACCATAATGTTTAGATTTTAGTGCAGCTAGACAGTTTATACTCTTTTCATCTGTGCAATATAAGATAACATGGTTGTGTTTTGTTATTCTTTTCCACTGCTGGGGCCTTTGCTTTCTTTCTATTATAAAATAGAAAGAAATCCTCAAAACTGTTTCTCTGCATGGCAGCTGCATTACAACATGTGGATAATGATAACTTATACATGAGGACTCCTTGTAGCTGCCTTTGTTCCCATGGCGACCCAAGCTCCTAATTCTAGGCAGTATCATGAGAATTGTGAGCTCTGCATCACTGGGACTTCACAGTATGGAAAGCTGCTGTTGTACAAACATAAATCAAGCTACTTTAGCAGAATGTTTGAATCTGCTGTATTTGATACCAAAGCATTACCATTTAACAGAAAACAAGAATGTAAAAAACTAAAATTACTTTAAAGAGAACCTTTCACCTCTTCCAAGTCAACCCATTCCTGAGCAATCAGTGCTGTTAGTTTTGGTGTCTGATATGCTATTTACACGCTGTACTGTCAGGAGAGCGGTGTTGGGCAGGAGCAGACAATGGGTGTAATTCTGAGCTCTGATACTGTCTCTGATTGAAGCCCTGAATCACGCCCCCTGCCTGACACTGCCCTTCTGATATTACAGAGCTTAAATAGCACATCTGGAATCAAAACTAACTGCGCTTGTTGCTCAGGAATGGTGGGAGACTGCACTAGAATCAGAAGATTTAGAACTGAGAACTAGAACTGGTGGAGGTGGTGAAAGGTCCGGCATCAATAATTCCATACATAGACTAATTGGTTAAAAGGGTATTTTCTGCTTACATACCTTTCTTATATTGTTGCTGTTAACCCCTGACTGTGCAGTAGAATAGTATAGCCCATGGACCAGCCCTGTGTGTTGTGTCTGTGGGTCAACTAAATAGGACTAAGCAATGTGCCAGAATTCTGAAACAATTTGCTCCAAAAAATGGGGCACATGTCTTATACCACATTTATTAACTGTTTTAGATGCATTTTGAAAGTTTCTGTCTTGAAAATTTCTGTCTTGTTGACAAGGGGAAAGGCTTATCAAACAAGGATCAAGACTTTGCTAGAAAAGGGGGGCTTAAAATGTGACATCATGCTCTAAATTTTCAGAAAGCTTTGATTAAAACTATAGTGAATATGTCAGACAATCCTTGTGCATATATGGGTGCTTGAGGAGGACATAGAACATCAATGGACCTCTTTCAAAGGATCCACAGCGCTCACCCAAGCGTGATAAAGCTGGTGCAGTTTAAAACTGTGTACACTTTGTCTTACTTTTAGATAGTATAAGCAAATCTGCTCCATTGTGTTAGTGCTATGACCCTCATACACATTCAGGCAGTAACAGGGTTAAATGTGAAACATGTACAATGTCAATTAACAAAGCACACCCAATTTCGTAACGTAAAAGCAACCTGTCAGGTGGTGTTTCCACCCTAAACTGCCCCCAGTGCAATGACCTTTCCTTTGGTGCCCCTGACTAAGATTTCTGTTGCTTAAAAGTCATGATATAAGTTTTAAAACCTTAGAACTTGGTATGGACTGGCATTTAAATTTACCTTAACAAGTCACAGGCTGCAGCCTTATCTAGTCATGCCCTCATTGCACTAAATCGCACCATGTGAGGCCAGTAGTTAGGTAGGGTATCAGGTTGAGGTCTGATGATGAGGGACATGCAAGTCACTCCACACATACAGTGGGGAAAAAAAGTATTTAGTCAGCCACCAATTGTGCAAGTTCTCCCACTTAAAAAGATGAGAGAGGCCTGTAATTGACATCATAGGTAGACCTCAACTATGAGAGAAAACAAATCCAGAAAATCACATTGTCTGATTTTTAAAGAATTTATTTATTTTTATGGTAGAAAATAAGTATTTGGTCAATAACAAAAGTTCATCTCAATACTTTGTTATATATCCTTTGTTGGCAATGACAGAGGTCAAACATTTTCTGTAAGTCTTCACAAGGTTGGCACACTCTGCTGCTGGTATGTTGGCCCATTCCTCCATGCAGATCTCCTCTAGAGCAGTGATGTTTTGGGGCTGTCGCTGGGCAACACGGACTTTCAACTCCCTCCAAAGGTTTTCTATGGGGTTGAGATGTGGAGACTGGCTAGGCCACTCCAGGACCTTGAAATGCTTCTTACGAAGCCACTCCTTCATTGCCCTGGCGGTGTTCTTGGAGTCATTGTCATGCTGGAAGACCCAGCCACGTTTCCTCTTCAATGCCCTTGCTGATGGAAGGAAGTTTGCACTCAAAATCTCACGATACATGGCCCCATTCATTCTTTCATGTACATGGATCAGTCGTCCTGGTCCCTTTGCAGAGAAACAGCCCCAAAGCATGATGTTGCCACCCCCATGCTTCACAGTAGGTATGGTGTTCTTTGGATACAACTCAGCATTCACTCTCCTCCAAACACGACGAATTGTGTTTCTACCAAACAGTTCTACTTTGGTTTCATGTGACCATATGACATTCTCCCAATACTCTTCTGGAACATCCAAATACTCTCTAGCAAACTTCAGATGGGCCTGGATATGTACTGGCTTAAGCAGGGGGACACGTCTGGCACTGCAGATCTGAGTCCCTGGCGGCGTAGTGTGTTACTGACGGTAGCCTTTGTTACGTTAGTCCCTTCTTTCTGCAGGTCGTTCATTATGTCCCCCCGTTTAGTTCTGGGATTTTTGCTCACCGTTCTTGTGATCATTTTGACCCCACGGGGTGAGATCTTGCGTGGAGTCCCTGATCGAGGGAGATTATCAGTGGTCTTGTATGTCTTCCATTTTCTAATTATTGCTCCCACAGTTGATTTCTTCACACCAAGCTGCTTGCCTATTGCAGATTCAGTCTTCCCAGCCTGGTGCAGGTCTACAATTTTGTTTCTGGTGTCCTTCCACAGCTCTTTGGTCTTCACCATAGTGGAGTTTGGAGTGTGACTGTTTGAGGTTGTGGACAGGTGTCTTTTATACTAATAACAATTTCAAACAGGTGCCATTACTACAGGTAATGAGTGGAGGACAGAGGAGCCTCTTAAAGAAGAAGTTACAGGTCTGTGAGAGCCAGAAATCTTGCTTGTTTGTAGGTGACCAAATACTTATTTTCCACCATAATTTGCAAATAAATTCTTAAAAAATCAAACAATGTGATTTTCTAGATATGTTTTCTCATTTTGTCTCTCATAGTTGAGGTCTACCTATGATGTCAATTACAGGCCTCTCTCATCTTTTTAAGTGGGAGAACTTGCACAATTGGTGGCTGACTAAATACTTTTTTTCCCCACTGTAACTGCATAACTAGATAAAGCTGCTCAATGCTCCCATGACTGCTTAAGGTAAATTTGCATATACCAATCTCTGGTTTTAAAAGCTTATAACTTGACTTTTCAGCAACAGAAAGCTTAGTGAGGGGCACCATAGACAGGTTATTGCTTGACGTTGCACAATTTTTGATTTTCTGGCAGTTTTTGTGTCATTAATAAATTTTGTATTATACTTTTTGATCCTTTTTTTGGATCTTTTGGAACAAATTTTGGATCCTTTTTGTGAAATCCTGCATTTTTTTCTCTCTTTCACTTGCTTCTCTCTTGTTATGCTACTCTGATCCAATAACCAGTTTTTATGTTAAGCAGACATTGTTAGTGTTCCCCATTTCCACACATTCCCCTGGACTCATTCTTTATTTAATCCCTTCTGTTGCCTATTCATTTCCTACAGTGTTCTTTGAGGGTTTGCCGTGATGGCGGTTCCCATGTCCCGCCTGCGCCCTAGGCACTATAGGGTTAGCTCCACTCCACCTAAACCTGGAGTGTGCGCCCTGGTTTTGAGTTTACTGCTAATGTTGTTCTCTGTTTATGTTTCTTTTTCCCTACAGCGCCACTGCTACCATGCTTATATCTATGCTAGATTCCTGACCCTGCCTGACTATATCTCAGTTTGCCTGACCTGTACAGTCCTTTTTACATATGCTATATTTACCTTCTGTTTCCAACGCCCCTATTTGTAAGATTATCTCCCATAATGTACGGGGATTTAACTCCCCCCAGAAACTTCGTAAAGCGTTTATTCAGTACGAGAAGTTAAAGCCTGATGTCCTCTGTATCGAAGAATCCCACTTCACTCCCACATCATTTCCTAAATACTTTCATTCTTGCTATTCTCTTATAGGCCACGCTCTAAACCAGTCTAAAAGTAGGGTAGTGGCAGTCTTTCTTAGGACCTCTGTCCCCCTAGAGGTTGTTAATACAATCATTGATCCCCTAGGCCGATATATCATTCTTCAAGGCCTCCTCTATGGCAAGCGTTTGTGCCTTATTAATTCTTATGCCCCTCTGAGTTCCCAGTGACATTTTTACATGAGCTGTGTTCCCTGGTAGAACAATTAGACTTCACTAATATAATTTGGTGCGGGGATTTAAATTTCACGGTTAATGCCACCCTGGACCGCTCCTCTCCTTCCGCTGACAAACTTTCCTCCAAGGCCAAGGGAGAGAGATCAGTGCCGCTTTGTGATCTCTTAATGTAGCAGATGCCTGGCGAGATTTTAACAGGAATCGGAGGGGCTATACATATTTCTCACCAGTACACCATCATTACACTAGAATTGATAGGATCCTCCTCTCTACCTCACTGCTCCCAGACCTCACCTATACCTGTCATGTGCCTGATCGGATAACGACCTGGTCATGATTGACATTACTCTCCTACCTTCTTCTGCCCCACAGCCATGTTGGCGCCTAAACATTTCTGGCAGAAGCATCTTGCTTGAAAAAAGAAAGGACCAAAGTTCAAATGGACTTAGAACATACAGTTGTTCTAAAAAGTTTACATACCCTGGCAGATGTTTTGGTTTTTTGACCTTTTTTCAGAGAATATGAATGATAACACACAAACCTTTTCTCCACTCATGGTTAGTGGTTGGTTGAAGCCATTTATTGTCAAACTTCTGTGTTTTTTCTTTTTAAATCATAATGACAACCAAAAACTACAAAATGACCCTGTTCAAAAGTTCACATACCCCAGTTCTTAATACTGTGTATTGCCCCCTCTAACATCAATGACAGCTTGAAGCCTTTTGTGGTAGTTGTGGATGAGGCTCTTTATTTTCTCAGATGGTAAAACTGCCCATTCTTCTTGGCAAAAAGTCTCCAGTTCCTATAAATTCCTGGGCTGTCTTACATGTACTGCGTGCTTGAGATCTCCCCAGAGTGGCTCAATGATATTGAGGTCAGGAGACTGAGATGGCCACTCCAGAACCTTCACTTTCTTCTACTGTAGCCAATGACAGGACAACTTGGCCTTGTGTTTTGGATCGTTGTCATGTTGGAACGTCCAAGTACATCCCATGCGCAGCTTCTTGGCTGATGAGTGCACATTTGCCTCCAGTATTTGCTGATAACGTGCTGCATTCATCTTTGCTTCAACTGTGACCAAGTTTCCATTGCCTTTGAAGCTCACACATCCCCACATCATCAGTGATCCACTTCCATGCATTACAGTAGGAATGGTGTTCCTTTCATCATAGGCCTTGTTGGCACCTCTCCAAATGTAACATTTATGGCTGTGGCCAAAAAGTTCGACTTTTGTCTCATCACTCCAAATTACCTTGTTCCAGAAGTTTTGAGGCTTGCCTCTGTGCTGTTTGGCGAATTGAAGGCGAGATTCTTAGTGGCATTTGCGCAGTAATGGCTTTCTTCTGGCAACTCGACCATGCAGACCATTTTTCTTCAAGTGCCTCCTTATAGTGCATCTTGAAACAGCCACAACGATAGTTTTCAGAGAGTCCTGTATTTCAGCTGATGTTATGTATGGGTTTTTCTTTGCATCCCGAACAATTTTCCGGGCAGTTGTGGCCAAAATTTTGTTTGGTCTACCTAACCGTGGTTTGGTTTCTGGGCATGTTATCAGGCAAAATCACCAGGGTATGTGAACTTTTGAACAGGGTCATTTTGATGTTTTTGGTTGTCATTATGATTTAAAAAGAGAAAACACAGAAGTTTGACAATAAATGGGTTCAGCCAACCACTAACCATGAGTGGAGAAAAAGGTTTTGTGTTATCATTCATATTCTCTGAAAAAAGGCCAAAAAAACCAAAAAATCTGCAGGGGTATGTAAACTTTTTAGCACAACTGTAAACTCCTAAAACTTGAAACTGCTAATCAGTTTCAGCCCTTCTGATGTCTAGCGAAATGTTTCAGAGATCTTAAACTACAATGTGACTCTGTCCTAACGCATCGGACTGAAAAGGCTGTGCGCTTGACTCAAGCGAAATTTTATAAATACTTCAATAAACCGGATAAATTATTAGCATCTAAATTATGAGCACGCCAGCAGATGAATGCGGTCTATCGAATACGGTAACCCGGCGTCACTCTGACCTCTAATGCCAACTCGATGCACAATTTCACCAGTTTTACCAAAAACTCTATTCCGCCCCCTCCTGCGGCCCGTCCCCCAGATATTGACGCTTTCCTCAGCTCCCTTCACATCCCTTCTATTTCTTCCTCCCAGGCAACTGCCCTAAGTCGCCCCATTACCAAGGAAGAAGAAGATATTGTTATAGCCACCCCCAAAAACGGGAAGCAGGATGGCTTCTCTTCCCTATATTATAAAAAATGTAAAGACATCCTTTCTCCTCACCTCCTGTTGTTTAAATACATTCTGCAAGGAGGTAAATTCCCCCAAGACATTTATTACAGTTATCCTCAAACCTGGAAAAGACTCCACTACCGCCACCAACTACAGACCCATATCTCTCCTAAATTTGGGCCAGATGTAATTTTTATTTATACCATTTTCGGGAATGTCTGATATATGACTCTTTTTATTCACATTTTTTGGAGAAGTGAAATGGTGAAAAACGGTGATTTGGCTCTTGATTTCTTTGCTCGCTACTGCATTCACCATTTGAGAAAGTATTTTTATTAAATTTGTAATTCAGATATTTTCAATTTGTAATTCAGATATTTTCAGACTTGGGGGATACCTAATTATTTATGTTTTACTTTATTTTTATATATGTTCTAGGGACAGGGTTGTAATTTGTAATTTTCCTTTTTATTTATTTATTTTTTATTTTTTTTTACATTATTTTTTTCAGTGTTATTTTAGAACCCTGATAAATCATGTAGATATTTTATAAGA
This sequence comes from Leptodactylus fallax, assembly GCA_947044405.1. NCBI lineage: Eukaryota > Metazoa > Chordata > Amphibia > Anura > Leptodactylidae > Leptodactylus > Leptodactylus fallax. Next base: position 889,767 of record CAMRHE010000191.1, read on the forward strand.
TTCACACAAAGCGTTGTATTGCTGTATGGTACACTGGAGGTGTTTTATAAGGCACAAGAGGAGTTAATTAACACAGGCAACAAGGAGTTAATTATCTTCAGAAGACTGACAAGTAACAAGTCTGTCACATAACCATTAGCCTCAACCTTCATCTTCTAAGGATATAAGATGAGTGATATGAGCCAATGATTAATCATCCTTCAATTTATTTTGGACGTTAGAATACTTACAAATGTAACAGCAATTTTCCAAATTTACAACAAAATTTTAACTTATTTAGCACAGGGAACACGTCAGTTCTGAAGCGGATTTTAAAGGCCTGTATATTAGAAACTGCCATGAATCACCATATTTTCCAAAATGCACCCCTCAAATAATTCAAAACAGCATTTGAGAAGTTTGTTAAAATGAAGGTGAAATTTAGACATTCCATCATTTAATTTTATTTTTTTTTTTTTTAAAATGGTTCATCCATTTAGCCCTAAAATTTAAGCATTACACAATTTGTTGTGCAATACCCTAAATGTGGTCTTAAAATGCTGTATGGGTAAGTGTTCGGAATTTTGAATGGAAAGAGCGTTATTTGGTTTATGGGGGTGTACCTTTTCAGGTACCATGTCGCATTTGCAGAGCTTCTAAAGTACTAGTACAATGGAAATCCACCATAAGTAACCGTATTTAGGAAACTATACCCCCTTCTGAAATTTATCAAGTGGTATAGTTAGTGTTTTGACCCCACAGCTATTTCATAGATTTTATTAACAGTGGTATGTTAAAATTAAAAATTACTTTTTACTTTTCCTGTACAATTTCACTGTAGCTGCAAATTTTTCATTTTTACAAGGGGTTAAAGGAAAAAATGTGCCCCACAATTCAATACACAATGTCCCCTGAGTATGGCAATACTGCACATGTGAATGAAAACTGCCGTTTGGGTACACAGAGGGGCACAAAAGGCAAGGAGCGCTGTTAGGCTGTTGGAGGGTAGAATAATTTTCAGGTGCCATAACCTAATGTGCCAGTGCAGATGAGTGTACCAAGAATTTACCTCATTTTGGAAACTACACTCCTCAAAAAACTTTGCAATTATTATTTTGACCCAGAAATGCTTTTCAAAATCAAATGCCAAATGTGATTTCCCAGATACATGCTATTTCAGTGCCCGATATGTCATGCACAGTTTATGGCACTCCCAGCACAGAGTCATTATAAAGCCCCATGTAGCATCCCGCAGCAAAATAGCACTGTGAGAAAAACCACGGTGGCTACACATCACAGTTTTTTCCGCATCGCTTTTCACAGAAACTTTCTGCTTCCATTTTACCTATCGGGAAATCTCCAGCGTTTCCGTAGGTATAATTGACATGCTGTGATTTCCAAAACCGTGTCCACAGTGCGTATTTTCCCGCACGTGAGGATGGGATTCCATCCACTATACAGTGACTGTAAAACACTGCGGTTTTCTCCACGGCGTTTCCGTTGCGGGCAAACCATGGCGTTTACGCAACGTGGGGTCCTGGCCATAGATAGATAATAGAATATCACTCTTAGGCCTTATTCTTATGGAAAATAATATTGTAAGTAAACGGACCAAAATAGAATATGTCTCTCATTTTATTTTTTACAGACCCACAATGGGGTAAATGGAATATTAAATTGTCTTAGGCCAGGACCCCACGTAGCGTAAATAGTACTTGCAAAGTGGATGGGATTCTGGCTAATCCCATCCACACATTGCAGAAAAAAATTGCTGCATGTCAATTATACCTACGGAAACGCTGTTGTTTTCCGTATAGATATAATAGAAGCAAAAAGTCAGCAGAGGAAAACTGAGGAAAACTGTGAAAAGCGATGCAGGAAAAACCGCAATGCGTTTCCACCGCGTTCTTTTTCACTGTGGCTTGCTACTTGGGGCCTTAGCCTTAAAGAAAAAACGTATGGGGAGATAAGGAAGGGGCAGTTGAATTTCATATTTTTTTTATAGGATAGATGAGCCCCTGCCAGCAGTGTTTTTTTTTTTACACATGCACTACTTGGCTGAGCGTGCATGCATATGGGGACTTCAGGTAAAATAGCTGTCAACCAAAAGCTACTACTGTCTAAAGTGTATGATCATCTGTAGTCAGTATCAATCAGCATGGTATCTTGTGTATCTTGGTAGCTTGGGATGTTTGGTTTCTTAGCCCCTTTGATTGACATAGCTGTAGAATGATCCCTGTACATCTTTCTTTCCTCTGATTTAACAGCACGTCTATATGATTGTTGTATTTTTTCATTTGAATGTGAGTATCTGTACAACATAGGTTTTCATTCATTGTGCCTTTGACTTGCTACATGGTAATTTTAATGTTATGTGAATTTAGCTCTTCTTTTGCATTTCCTTTGTACATATATTGTACTTACTGTTGTTTAGATTTTGTTTTTTGTTTTTTTAATACAAATGCGCCATGCAAAAAATAATATTAATCCCTAACTTTCCTTTTTCTTGTAGACAGGACCTGAAGTTAATATGGTACACTTACAAATTGGTTCTATAACTTTTACCAAATGTGCAAAACACTTCCACACCTTGATCTTTGTCAGACATACACTGGTTGCTAAGCTGTGGTTCATGTTATGAAAGCTATTTTAGACTAAGGACACATGGTTCAGGTCCCGCAGTAAAATCCATCTGGATATTGGCTGTTTTTTTTTACTAGGCAGCTAGTCTGGCTTTCAACCTTCGCATTGCAGAGGTTGAAAACTGCTGCTGAAAATGGAGTATTAATTGACATGCACCTTGTCCAAAACCCGCAGCGCATAGCACTTTGCGCTATGGGTTTTTTCTACCGTGTATGAATGAGATTTGTTTAAGAGATTTGTCTGCAACAGGTCAGCTACTGTTGATTCCACTGCAGCTACCTTTCTGCAAATTCTCCCAGTGTGTGGCCTTATCCTTAGGTTTCGTTCACACAGAGTTTTTTGCAGGCTGATTTTGAGGCAGAATCCGCTTCAAAAAAACGCCTTACATTCATTTCAATGGGAGTCGGTAGCAGTTTTTTTTTTCTCTAGCTGATTTTTTCAGCTGGAGGAAAAAAAAAGCAACATGACATATCTTCAGGCTGATTCCGCCTTGAAAAACCCATTGAAATTAATGGGAGGCGGAAAAACCTCTAGTGTTTTTATGAAGCAATTTTTTACGCGTTTTTTGCAAAAACTGCTAGCATTTTTTTTAAAGAGAAGTTTCCAGGTCCATACAGTGTGCTGGACCAAGAAAACCACAGCAAAAACCGCAAGAAATGCATCATGTAAAAAAATGCATTAAAAAAACAGTTTCCTAATTCCTGAAGCAGATTTTTTCAGCTTGCAAAAAACTCCGTGTGAACATACCCTTAGGCCCCTAGCAGACGACTGTGGTGTGGGTCAGTGTGCTATCCGTGTATTTAATGGATCGCACACTGACCCATTCTTTTCTTTGGGCCTGTATACACGTGTCCCATGTGTGGGCAGCAGTCCGGGCCGCATCAGATAGGGACAAGTCCTATTCCTGTCCTATTTTGCGGTTCGTGCTTCCGTGGTTCCTATTCATTTAATGAAAGGAGCTGCGGAAGCACGACGCATGCATGGGCGGCACACAGGAACATCCCCGTGTCCCCCGTGTGCCACCCGTGCTTTTAATTCACGGTTGCAGCACACCTGCGCTTCAGTCCGTCTGTTGCCAATCCGAGTGAAAATCTCGGCGAACGGGATTGGCATCGGATACCGACAGGTTAGCGACGCATTGGTTAAAAACCCATTCATTTGAATGGGTTTTTAAAGCAATGTGCGGGTGTCCGATTGCACCCTCTGCGCTGCGAAGCCTTTTTTTTTTTCGTCGGACACGAAGTCCTGCATGTCCGACTTTGTTTCCGACGAAAAAAAGGATTCGCAGCGCAGAGGGTGCAATTGGACACCCGCGCATTGCTTTAAAAACCCATTCAAATTAATGGGTTTTTAACCAATGCGTCGCTAACCTGTCGCTATCCGATGCCGATCCCGTTCCCCGAGATTTGCACTCGGATTGGCAACGGATGGACTGAAGCGCAGGTGTGAACCCACCCTTAGAGTGGAAAAGGAACAATAGCAATTTTGACTCCTTAAAATCTGGAAGCTCTGTAGTCCTAAAACCAAATCTGAAAATAATGACCTTTTCTTGTGCCAAGACCAGCCATGTTTAAATGTTGCTTTTATTGATGCCAATAAAAAGGCACTTATTTGACCAAATTTTCCTGACCATACCTGCCCAGCTTGATCTTCATATGTGCAGAAAGTAGTGATTAGAGAAGCTTATATTGGACAGTTTATGCATTGTATTTTGCATGACAAAGTTCAAGCATTTCTTCTGCAGGTATACTGTAGTCTTGTAGGCACTTCATGATATGCTATTGAACAGCAAATGGGAAATATAGAGATTCTAGGGACAGCAGATCATAAAAGAACTTGTTTTGTAAACTGACTGTTATATATGAATTGCTTAATGTTAGCAATTTTGTGACATGGTGAGTCATTATCAAGTTATAAAGTCAATAATTAGTGGAGTATATTATAACATTTCCTGTTGAGTCATCCCTATCTGCAGCATGTAGAATTGTATTAACCGGGGTTTTTTTTGCTAATGTTTCTATATACATACTAATAAGGTCTTGATGAGTTTCACCAATAAGTTATCAGCGTCAACATACTGTACTATTAAAGCTTTTCTCTAAGCATTTTAGTGGTGACAGTCTTTTGACTTGATAGGTTGTCAGATGATACTACCATGAGGCTAAGGACCCGCATAGCGAGCCACAACGAAAAAACACTGAAAAGACCGAAGCAGAAACACATCGCGTTTTTTTTTTCACAGCGCTATTCACAGAAAGCGTTTCCGTAGGTATAATTGACATGCTGCGATTTGCAAAAACACAATGGTTTTTGAAATCGCAGCATTTCCGCTGTTAATATTTTTTTGCAATGTGAGGATGGGATTAGCCAGAATCCCATCCACTATTCAGGCACTATAAAACACTGCAGTTTTTACAAAATCATGGCATTTAAGTTACTTGGATCCTCGGCCTGAATGCAGGAAATTTTATGGGCTTGCACATGTTAGAAACCCAGTCATGATTTCCTTATTGTAGCCAGTTTGTATTCTTATGCATGTGCTGTCCCTGCCTGTTTTTATGTTCCTGCATGAGAAGATCACACAGCCAAAATAAGTAAATCATGGCTGGATTTTTGAGAAACTGTCACCACTGAGATAGTTAGAGAATTTTTTTTAAATTCTGAAAGTTTTTAATTGTTTATATTTGCAAAAATGTTTAACATTTAATTGTCCCTAGTCCTTATCATTAAAAATTCTCTTGATGTTTGACTTTTGAGCCAGCACAAGTAAACTTGTAAATGTAGTTAAGAGGTCTCAGAAGTGCATATGGGCAGTAAACAAATCCAGCAGAGCAGTGGGAGAATTGTAGGAACTGCAAAAATGAGAAAAAGGTTATGGGAGCCCTTGAGGATGACATTACCAAATAGGACCAAAGAGAGCATGTTATCAGATTTTAGGCACTAAAACTAAGCATAGTACCTGGCAGGACATCCCATGGGCACATGCACACTGCATCCGGGAGTATGATCTTGGCTTCAGGGCATCATAGTGCATGCGCTAGTGTCAATGATGTCACTCTGGTACATGCACAGTAATGCCCAGAAGCTGGAGACCTACATACTATGCTCTGTTTTAGTACCTAAAATCTGCTGACAGGTTCTCTTTAAAACATGAATTATGAGCCTGGAAATCCCCTTTAATTAAATGTTCTAAATATGTTTTTGTACATGCAATTATTGATATTGGCTACAACACATTTATGAAACAGAAAAGCACAAATATGGGCCAAATGTTCTTGAGTAAAATATACCAAGTTTAAAATGGTGTATTAATCCCTGTCGTACACCATATATTTCTCTCCTCAATAAGTGAGAGATGATTTGTGTCTGCTTATTTTGCGCTAAAAATTGTAGAGCTTTTGATGCGTGTGCAAAATATGTGTTCCCTATAGCATGCAAGTTGTTTTTTTTTTTGTCCACATCTAAAATTTATATATATATATATATATATATATATATATATATATATATATATGTATGTATGTATATGTAAAATTTGTTGCTGCTCCAAAAGTTTGTCTCATGGTGAATCTTGAAACTTTTGGTTGGATGGTATTTGAGTCAGAATTTTGGTGCTTCTAGAAATAATTCATATTCATGAAGGTCCAAAACGACAGATTCATAAATATGTCTAAAACTATAAACTTGATTTGTTCAACAGTATTGATAAATATGCCCCTTTGAATTTCTAAAAACTGGGCAATTTCTGTTGCATGGTTAGTGGCAGCTGCACATTTCCAGTAATGTTATGTTGTGCATTACAGTGGGGGAAAAAAGTATTTAGTCAGCCACCAATTGTGCAAGTTCTCCCACTTAAAAAGATGAGAGAGGCCTGTAATTAACATCATAGGTAGACCTCAACTATGAGAGACAAAATGAGAAAACAAATCCAGAAAATCACATTGTCTGATTTTTAAAGAATTTATTAGCAAATTATGGTGGAAAATAAGTATTTGGTCACCTACAAACAATCAAGATTTCTGGCTCTCACAGACCTGTAACTTCTTCTTTAAGAGGCTCTTCTGTCCTCCACTCATTACCTGTAGTAATGGCACCTGTTTGACATTGTTATCAGTATAAAAGACACCTGTCCACAACCTCAAACAGTCACACTCCAAACTCCACTATGGTGAAGACCAAAGCGCTGTGGAAGGACACCAGAAACATAATTGTAGACCTGCATCAGGCTGGGAAGACTGAATCTGCAATAGGCAAGCAGCTTGGCGTGAAGAAATCAACTGTGGGAGCAATAATAAGAAAATGGAAGACATACAAGACCACTGATAATCTCCCTCGATCAGGGGCTCCACACAAGATCTCACCCCGTGGGGTCAAAATGATCACAAGAACGGTGAGCAAAAATCCCAGAACCACCTAGTGAATGACCTGCAGAAAGCTGGGACTAACGTAACAAAGGCTACCGTCAGTAACACACTACGCCGCCAGGGACTCAGATCCTGCAGTGCCAGACGTGTCCCCCTGCTTAAGCCAGTACATATCCGGGCCCGTTTGCTAGAGAGCATTTGGATGTTCCAGAAGAGTATTGGGAGAATGTCATATGGTCAGATGAAACCAAAGTAGAACTGTTTGGTAGAAACACAACTCGTCGTGTTTGGAGGAGAGTGAATGCTGAGTTGCATCCAAAGAACACCATACCTACTGTGAAGCATGGGGTTGGCAACATCATACTTTGGGGCTGTTTCTCTGCAAAGGGACCAGGAAGACTGATCCATGTACATGAAAGAATGAATGGGGCCATCTATCGTGAGATTTTGAGTGCAAACCTCCTTCCATCAGCAAGGGCATTGAAGATGAAACGTGGCTGGGTCTGTCAGCATGACAATGATCCCAAGCACAACGCCAGGGCAACAAAGGAGTGGCTTCGTAAGGAGCATCTCAAGGTCCTGGAGTGGCCTAGCCAGTCTCCAGATCTCAACCCCATAGAAAACCTTTGGAGGGAGTTGAAAGTCCTTGCTGCCCAGCAACAGCCCCAAAACATCACTGCTCTAGAGGAGATCTGCATGGAGGAATGGGCCAACATACCAGCAACAGTGTGTGCCAACCTTGTGAAGACTTATAGAAAACGTTTGACCTCTGTCATTGCCAACAAAGGAAATATAACAAAGTATTGAGATGAACTTTTGTTATTGACCCCAAACACTTATTTTCCACCATAATTTGCAAATAAATTCTTTAAAAATCAGACGATGTGATTTTCTGGATTTGTTTTCTCATTTTGTCTCTCATAGTTGAGGTCTACTTATGATGTCAATTACAGGACTCTCTCATCTTTTTAAGTGGTAGAACTTGCACAATTGGTGGCTGACTAAATACTTTTTTTCCCCACTGTACATGATGTTCATGTTAAGAAAATCACATATGAAACACATTGTCAGTCCTTAAAGCTCATTAATCAAATATAAAAGCAAAAATTAAATATCATATTTATACTTTGCTATTACTACAGGCAAGTAGGTATATGTCCACCAAGACTATTCCAAAAAAACACAGCCATTTCATTTTTGGGACGTTGTTAATTTGTAAGACTTGACTATTTTTATTTTTTTTTGTTTTGGTCTTTAATAGGGTTAAAAATCAATTTGTGAACAGATGAAAGTAGGGTAAATGTGCATATTGCACCATTGCAAGCCCCTAATTTAATTATATTTCATGTTTATTAAATTAACTTATTAAATATGTTATAAACAGAATATAACTTCCGCCCAATTTGGGTTTAAGGTAATAAAGGGCTAAAACAAAATGTAATTAAATCTTATGTTTTGCAGAAACCAGCAAACATCCTGGTAATGGGGGAAGGTCCTGAGAGAGGAAGAGTCAAAATAGGTAACTAAAAAGAACATAAATGCATATGATTTCTGCTTTAAACATGGCTGTTGTTATGGGAACTTTTTCATTAAACCAAGAGATAAACCATCTCTCAGGTGAATAAAAGCAGATGAAAGTTTATTTAGAAGTGAGGTTACAGAAAAAAAAAAAATTATACACACGTGGACAAAATTGTTGGTACCCCTTGTTTAATGAAAGAAAAATCCAGAATGGTCATAGAAATAACTTGAATCTGACAAAAGTAATATATAAAAATTCTATGAAAATGAAACAATTAAAGTCAGACATTGCTTTTCAACCATGCTTCAACAGACTTTTTAAAAAAGAAAACTCATGAAACAAGGCCTGGACAGAAATGATGGTTCCCGTAACTTAATATTTTGTTGCACAACCTTTTGAGGCAATCAATGCAATCAAACAATTCATGTAACTGTCAATGAGACTTCTGCACCTCTCAACAGGTATTTTGGCCCTCTCCTCATGAGCAAACTGCTCCAGTTGTCTCGGGTTTGAAGGGTGCCTTTTCCAGACGGCATGTTTCATCTCCTTCCAAAGATGCTCAATAGGATTTAGGACAGGGCTCATAGAAGGCCACTTTAGAATAATCCAATGTTTTCCTCTTAGCCATTCTTGGGTGTTTTTAGCTGTGTGTTTTGGGTCATTATCCTGTTGCAAGACCCATGACCTGCGACTGAGGCCAAGCTTTCTGACACTGGGTAGCACATTTCTCTCTAAAATCCCTTGATAGTCTTGAGATTTCATTGTACCCTGCACAGATTCAAGACACCCTATACCAGATGCAGCAAAGCAGCCCCAGAACATAACAGAGCCTCCTCCATGGTTCACAGTAGGGACAGTGTTCTTTTCAAGATATGCTTCATTTTTCCGTCTGTGAACATAGAGCTGATGTGCCTTGCCAAAAATTTCGATTTTTGTCTCCTCTGTTCATAGGACATTCTCCCAGAAGCTTTGTGGCTTGTCAATGTGTAGTTTGGCAAATTACTTTTGTCAGATTCAAGTTATTTCTGTGACCATTGTGGGTTTCTCTTTCATTAAACAAGGGGTACCGACAATTTTGTCCACGTTTGTAGATAGAGATGATAAGCGAAACAAAGAGATGCAGCTATGGAGTCCTATGATAGGGTAGAGAAGTCTTGCAAATGTGCCAAAATAGGGGTCCTTAACCAAATTTCTGGCAACCAGGCATCAATACGTCCTCTTACAATCAACATTGCTCTCATAGGAGAATTAGCATAATTATATATTTGAAGTATAGTTAACGCTAAAGAACATTATGTGGCCTAAACATCAGGCAGTGCTTATCAAACTATTTTGACTCATTTATCTAAAACAATGTTTCTGGACACACTAGCTTCCAAGTAAATAGATCATAGCTGAACATTCTTGTTCACATAATAAGGCCACATGGGAAAATAATTAAATAAAGGAGTTAGCAGTATGCATATATACTATGGGATTACAATATATTGTGCAATTATTAGCAAAGTGCCAATCATAGCTACCGGGTCTCTGCTGTATTGCACAGTGGAGACCTGGAGCTAATGCCCAGGATCAGAGTGATCTCTGATTGTGGGCATTCCTGTTTGTGATGCCCCCCCCAAAGGTAAATGTAGCCCTGCTTTTCTGTTGTATGCAGTGAGATCACGAGAGGCGTCCTATTCCTATGGCAGCCGGGAGCCTCATGAAGTCTCCCTGTTCTGTCATATTAATATAAAATAGTTAATAAAAAAAAAGTTTTAAAAATATAAAAAAACCTTCAAATTCAAATCACCCCCCTTTCCCTAGATTTGAAATAAACAATAAATAAAGAAAAACAAATTACACATCCCCACGTCCAAAAATGCCCCTTCTACAAATATATAAAAATAATTTTCCCATACTACTAACGCCATTGCAGGAAAAAAAGTCAAAAGATCCAAACCACAGTTTTTTTTTACCTGTCATAAAAATTTGAATAAAAAGCGATCAAAACACCAACATTCTCTAAAATGGTATATCTAAAAAATACATCTGGCCCCACAAAAACAAGACGCCTTATGCATCCCTGTACTCGGAAATATAAAAATGTTACAGGTGTCAGAATATGGTGACTCCAAGAAATTTTATTTTGCAAAGTTTTGGATTTTTTTAAAGGGGTTAAAACATAAAAAACTACTGTATATAAATTTGGTATCACCCGAATAGTACTTACACTTGAATCAATATTATTTAAATAATAAGATATAGATTCTATATCAATTTTTCTCTATATTTACTGTACCTCTGAAGCTAACATAGCAAAACATGCTATGGCAATGAAACTGTCTCCAGGACAACTTTATTTATTCCATTTTTTAAGTCTTAGAAATGCCCTAATGGCGCTGGACTTGTGGGCCCATTATATCTACTAAATGGAATAACTTGTGGCATAAAGGCTATTAAAGAATTATATGTGAGAACAGGGGTACCTCAAATCCTTGTGTTTAGCAGGACATCAGAAAGGACATACACCATCATCCTCCGTAAAGGGCAATTACCTGTTACATGGCACAATATCTTACTATGTTCCATATCTCTGTCAAACATTCAGAAGAGCCAGGGGAAATATTACCAAAGTTGCCTTATTTTAAAGAAATATAGTATGAGGGTGGTAACTTAACCACTTCTGTACCGCCCATAGACTATATACGTCCAGGAAAAATTCAGCAACTGCACAAAATCGTGCAGCTGCTGAAACGAGGAGCCGGCTGTAACTTCAGCTGGAGCTCCCATAGAGAAGGCAGGGAAGGTTTATTACCTCCCATGCCATTGCCGTGTATACAGCGCTCAATGTGCGCTGTATACAGCACTATGGGCACCGCCATCTTGTGGCTCCCCTCCGACCCGGCGGTCATGTGATCTGCCGGGATCAGCGTCTGTTAGAGCTGCTGGGTCCTACAGGACCCAGATCAGCTCTATAGTAATGTGAAAGCAACAAGCAGGAGGCTGTATTCCTCCTGCAACTGGGGCTATATGTACCAGCCCCAGTTACAGGGGAAATCAGCCTCCCGAAAAAAAAAAAAAAGTCATCAGATGTCCCCAAAGGTCTATTATGACCTTATGGGGACACAATGTAAAAAAAAAAAATGTGTAGAAAAGTAAAAAAAAAAAAAAAAAAAAGTAAATAAAATAATAAAAAAAAAGAAATAAAATAATACCCAATAAAATGCCCTTATTACAGGTTATAGCCCCACCCCTGACGACACCATAAAAAATAAAAATTACCGTAACGGAGAGGAAATCTATTTTATAAAGTTTTTTAGTAGCACTTTGTGTTATTAAATAAAAAATAAATGAAAAGTGAAAAACAGACATGTTTTCCCTCATCTTTTGTTTATATTTTCCCAGGATATAAAAAAAATTAACACACATGCAAATATTAAAACAATTGTGACAATTTGGGGAATTAAACTCAAAATAGCGGCTGACTTCTGGTCCGGACAGCGGTGGTTCTTGGTACTGGGCGCCGGAAAGATAGCTTTCAGATGGTCCAAGCGTAAAATAAAAGTGGCTTTATTCAGCTTAACTGCAACACAACAAAACAACAAAAAAACCTATGCCACAGGTAGGGCTTAACTCACTCCTTGAGCCCCTAACTGTCCTGACTATTGCTCAGCTCCCGCAACAGTCCTCTGTAGACGCCAGCCCTCTGGGACAGAGCCTATCTCTCTGTCCTAGCTGGTCCACTCCTGTGGATGCCAGCCCTCTGGGACAGAGCCTCTCTCTCTCTGTCCTAGCTGGTCCACCACTTCCTGCTTCCTGCAGGACACTCCAGCCCTCCTGGAGTTACGTGCCACCTCCCAAAGGTGTGGCTGAAGGCCTTTTCTGGCCTGGCCTGGGTCGCTCAACAGCGCCCTCTGGCTCACATACTTACACAACATAAAAATAAAGCCCTATGTGTCACGGAAAAAAGACGCAAATGATAAAAATGTTATAGCCCTCCAAATCCGCACATACAAAAAACTTGAAAATGTGCTTGGTATGGAAGTGGTTAAATGGCAAACAGAAATATGTACCTCATAAATATGCGCTTTCAGCTTGGCCTAGAATGAATTTTGTTAAAACAGAGAAGGTAGGATACAGTGGGGGAAAAAAGTATTTAGTCAGCCACCAATTGTGCAAGTTCTCCCACTTAAAAAGATGAGGCCGGCCTGTAATTGACATCATAGGTAGACCTCAACTATGAGAGACAAAATGAGAAAACAAATCCAGAAAATCACTTTGTCTGATTTTTAAAAAATGTATTTGCAAATTATGGTGGAAAAAAAGTATTTGGTCAATAACAAAAGTTCATCTCAGTACTTTGTTATATATCCTTTGTTGGCAATGACAGAGGTCAAACGTTTTCTGTAAGTCTTCACAAGGTTGGCACACACTGTTGCTGGTATGTTGGCCCAATCCTCCATGCAGATCTCCTCTAGATCAGTGATGTTTTGGGGCTGTCGCTGGGCAACACGGACTTTCAACTCCCTCCAAAGGTTTTCTATGGGGTGGAGATCTGGAGACTAGCCAGGCCACTCCAGGACCTTGAAATGATTCTTACGATGCCACTCTTTCTTTGCCCTGGCGGTGTGCTTGGGATCATTGTCATGCTGAAAGACCCAGCCACGTTTCATGTTCAATGCCCTTGCTGATGGAAGGAGGTTTGCACTCAAAATCTCACGATACATGGCCCCATTCATTCTTTCATGTACATGGATCAGTCGTCCTGGTCCCTTTGCAGAGAAACAGCCCCAAAGCATGATGTTGCCACCCCCATGCTTCACAGTAGGTATGGTGTTCTTTGGATGCAACTCAGCATTCACTCTCCTCCAAACACGACGAGTTGTGTTTCTACCAAACAGTTCTACTTTGGTTTCATCTGACCATATGACATTCTCCCAATACTCTTCTGGAACATCCAAATGCTCTCTAGCAAACGTCAGACGGGCCCAGATATGTACTGGCTTAAGCAGGGGGACACGTCTGGTACTGCAGGATCTGAGTCCCTGGCGGCGTAGGGTGTTACTGACGGTAGTCTTTGTTACGTTAGTCCCAGCTTTCTGCAGGTCATTCACTAGGTCCCCCCGTGTGGTTCTGGGATTATTGCTCACCGTTCTTATGATTATTTTGACCCCATGGAGTGAAATCTTGGTTGGTACCCCTGATCGAGGGAGATTATCAGTGGTCTTGTGTGTCTTCCATTTTCTAATTATTGCTCCCACAGTTGATTTCTTCACACCAAGCTGCTTGTGTATTACAGATTCAATCTTCCCAGCCTGATGCAGGTCTACAATTTTGTTTCTGGTGTCGTTCCACAGCTCTTTGGTCTTCACCATAGTGGAGTTTGGAGTGTGACTGTTTGAGGTTGTGGACAGGTGTCTTTTATACTGATAACAATATCAAACAGGAGCCATTACTAGAGGTAATGAGTGGAGGACAGAGGAGCCTCTTAAAGAAGTTGTTACAGGTCTGTGCGAGCCAGAAATCTTGCTTGTTTGTAGGTGACCAAATACTTATTTTCCACCATAATTTGCAAATAAATTCTTAAAAAATCAGACAATGTGATTTTCTATATATGTTTTTTCATTTTGTCTCTCTTAGTTGAGGTCTACCTATAATGTCCATTACAGGCCTCTCTCATCTTTTTAAGTGGGAGAACTTGCACAATTGGTGGCTGACTAAATACTTTTTTTCCCCACTGTAAGTGGCTACTACACACCACTGTATAAACAATAGTTACGCAGGTTCAAGGGCTTTTCTGGTTTTATCCAAATAAAAATGTATACTTTGTTTCAAATCATAACCTTTTCCAATATATTAGATTCATGTCAATAAATGAGATCAGGGACAGGCATGCAGTGGGGAAAAAAAGTATTTAGTCAGCCACCAATTGTGCAAGTTCTACCACTTAAAAAGATTAGAGAGGCCTGTAATTGACATCATAGGTAGACCTCAACTATGAGAGACAAAATGAGAAAACAAATCCAGAAAATCACATTGTCTGATTTTTTTAAGAATTTATTTGCAAATTATGGTGGAAAATAAGTATTTGGTCAATAACAAAAGTTCATCTCAATACTTTGTTATATATCCTTTGTTGGCAATGACAGAGGTCAAACGTTTTCTGTAAGTCTTCACAAGGTTGGCACACACTGTTGCTGGTATGTTGGCCTATTCCTCCATGCAGATCTCCTCTAGAGCAGTGATGTTTTGGGGCTGTCGCTGGGCAACACGGACTTTCAACTCCCTCCAAAGGTTTTCTATGGGGTTGAGATCTGGAGACTGGTTAGGCCACACCAGGACCATGAAATGCTTCTTATGAAGCCACTTCTTCATTGCCCTGGCGTTGTGCTTGGGATCATTGTCATGCTGAAAGACCCAGCCACGTTTCATGTTCAATGCCCTTGCTGATGGAAGGAGGTTTGCACTCAAAATCTCACGATATATGGCCCCATTCATTCTTTCATGTACACTGATCAGTCTTCCTGGTCCCTTTGCATAGAAACAGCCCCAAAGTATGATGTTGCCAACCCCATGCTTCACAGTAGGTATGGTGTTCTTTGGATGCAACTCAGCATTCACTCTCCTCCAAACACAACGAGTTGTGTTTCTACCAAACAGTTCTACTTTGGTTTCATCTGACCATATGACATTCTCCCAATACTCTTCTGGAATATCTCAAAGTCGTTGCCATATAAAGTGACACAGGTCAGTTTTGAAAAATGGGATTGAAAGATGGAAATATGGAAAACATTTTTTGAAGACTTTTAGATCATAACTGCTTAACGATTCAAATTGTAGACAATTTTACGATAGTTAAGGAATTGATATTTTGCAATGGTAAACTGACTGTCATTTTTCACTTTCTAATAATAATGGAGTATCCTACAAACAATGCATCTTACTAATGACTATCCATTAAAATTCCACATTTAATTAACCAAATTTAATTTCTCCTAAATTTTCTAATTATTAAAAAGATTTGAATTTGTTTAAACCAGAAAATTATCTGTGCCTGATGCACCAGTGAACTGGCATATAGAATATGTATTTTAGATAGTATGGCATTTTATTGATCTGTATTATAACTAGGGCTGAGTGAGTCTACCTAAAAATAAAATCTTGATATATTATTTTTAAGCCTATGAGCAATTCTTGCTTTTAATCACGATTTTTTTTTATCTTGCTTAATCCCTCCCTTCACTGCACCATACTATTACACCATGGAGAGCGCATAATTAACACTCAACGCCATTAAAGTACAGCAAAGATTTGTAGCGGGCACAGGAGCTGTCCACCGCGGGGAGCTGGAAGGCCAGAAAATGAAGAGGAATCTGAGGAAGAAGTCCTCAATTCCTCTTCATTTTTCGCAGTCTGGACCGGCCCTTACTCTTCCCTGACCGTCTGAGAACTACAACTCCCAGCAGCCTCAGAACCAAAGAACAATGTTTTCTACCTGCGAGAGTTTGCGCATAATTTATAATTAGGCTTATGCCCTGGGGTCCGTGCGCTTAAACAGAACTCCAAACATTTATGCCAAAAACTGCATCATTTATGCCAGAAACTACAACTGGCCTTGCAAAATAAGAACACTCACAAAGTTCAGTCAATAAAAAAATAGAATAGTTAGCTATCAGAATACCATGTCCGCAGGCAAATTGTTTATATTCACAAAATGGTGCTTTATTTAGTAAAAATGTCAACACATTATAAAACAGCTATAAATATGATATCTTAATTGTAATGACCCACAGGCCAAAGTTAACATTGTTAATGCAGAGTGAAGACCATAAAAACAAAGCACAAAAAATAACAGATTTATACTTTTCTTTTTTTATGTGGATCTTCCAAAAGCATTAATAAAAGCTAATTATACTGTATGTACCCCAAAATGGTGCCAACTAAAAGTAGAACTTGTTGCACAAAGAATAAGCCCTTATATGGCTATGTTACGTGAAAAATAAAAAGTTTGTGTATTTTGAAAGGCAGAGATGGAAAATATGAAAACATTTGCAGGGCCTTAAAGAGGATCTTTCATCACCTCCACCAACTCCAGTTCTTAGCATCTGTTAATAGGTGCCGTTTCACTGATTCCAGTACGGTTGGTGTTTTTTTTTTCTACCCTCACCGTTATCAAGGAATCAGTGCAGTTAGTTTTGGTGCCAGTAATAATATTTAGGCTCTGTACTGTCAGGTGGGCAGTGTCAGGCAAGAACAAGAAAATGGGCGTGATTCAGACCTCCACTCAGAGGCAGACAGTAAAGAGCTCAGAATCTTGCTCCCCTTCTCGCTCCTGTCTGACACCGCCCACCTGACAGAAAATAGCTTAAATAGTATATCATGCACCAGAACTAAATGCATTGATTGGTTGGGAGAGCTAGAGAAGAAATTCTAATTGTGCTGAAATTAGTGGAGCAGCACCTATTAAATGATGCAAAGAGCTGGACTTGATGGAGGTGGTGAAAGGGTTAAAGAACGTAAAAATGTTCAAGAACTGGCACAGCATTGGATATATCTGATGCAGACCTCCTCGTCTTACCAACCATTGACTATAGTAAAGAAATCTGATCACAGTTTGTGGCAGAAGGAGAAAGCCTGTGAAAAATATAACAGAGGGGCTAATATCGATTTTATGATTTTGAAGAAAATCAGAATTGTGCTTCATTGAAATAGCAAATTACCCAACCCCAATTCTAACTTTTTTTATGTCCTTATAACTATTGTAACATACAAGTTTCTGTACCACATATTGCCCATGGAAGAGACCTATGTTGTTTCTAAAGTTCACTCAGTTAGGCAATACATAAAGATTTTACAAAACTTACTATTTCTATGTTAGAGGCCACTTAAAAATCCAAACAACAATTATGCCTTCTTGTTCTACAGATCCGTAGTGCAATACCCATTGACTGCCATTGGTACTATATTCTAAACTAGAAGCACTGCTTTTACAGGGAAATATGGTGTCTTACAAAGGTGCCATAAAATAGCCCACAGAGGGATAGATTTATTTTTGGAAATCAGCCAAAAAACTTTCTTACATGCTTCACACCACATTTATTGACTATTTAGACAGTTTCTTTGGTTTGTAAGACAGGTGGGTGGGGCTTAAGGACTTGTCAATAAATGGAGTAGCTTAAGATGCAATAAATATGTACCAAAACTGTGGCACTTTTTTTTTTTTTTAACTAAGTTAAAGGGAGTCTATCATTAGAAAAACACATTTTTAACTAATGGCATGTTGGAATATCCTTTAAAAAGGCCATTCTACTCCTACCTTCTATTCTAAGCTTCTCCCAACCATTTCTGATAAAATCGTTTTCTTCTGTTATGCAAATTAGGATCACGGAGCATCGGGGGAGTTCCCCCTACGCTCCGAGCACCCTCCGCATCATAACTCTCCACCGCCTATTAGCTGTTTATGTTCACGCCCCTCCTCCTCTTTGCCGGAATTTCTGCCTTTCATGGTGGGGAGAAGCTTAGAGTGAAAGGTAGGAGTAGAAAGGACTTTTTAAAGGATATTCCAACATGCCATTAGTTAAAAATGTGTTTTTCTAATGATAGACTCCCTTTAACTTACAGGTGGTGTAAACTTACACTTGACAGCCACTTGCCACACATATATATACTTCCATATATACCCATTAGGCTATGTTCACACAGAGGAAAATGACGAGTAATTCCTTTTAGGTTTCCACCGTTGTATTCGGCCGTGGTCTAGCAGATGAATGGGCCTAATCAGCAGGGAGTGTTGAGCCATGGAATCCGCAGTTGAATCAGCTGTGGAATCTGCAGCAAGTTGGAGCAGGATGCTTTTTTCAGTGTCCTCCTCTGATCTCTGCCTCATTGAAAACAATGGGAGGCAGCTTTGCGGCAAATTCCTACATGTGAACATACCCTCACAGATATATATACATCTATAATAATAAGCTTATAATAAGCTTTTTTCCGTCATGTTTTTTACTTTTCTGATAGCAGAAAAAGCAGGAAAACAACATCCATCATGTTGTTTACATTAGAGTCAATGAGAACCGGCACAGACTTAGGGGGCTCCATCTGTGTCTGTTACTTTGTTACCGTTAATGTCTGTTGCTGTCCTATGACAAGTGACAGCAATGCACATTAATATCTGTATTGTAAACAAAACCTAACAATGCACCAGATTTGTCATCCAGTATCATTTTAAAACTGACAGACTGTATTAGGAAATCAGCCCCAGAATGTCTATAGGTCTGTAATATAAACCTGTAGGGACCTTGTTTACAGCTGTACTTACAGCTTTGGTGTAAGAAACCTAAAGGTGGGAAATATCTCACTACTGACAAATCAATCCAACATGGAAGATCTCTTAGTGGTCCTGTTCACGGGTAGATGCTCTTGTATCAAGTATTTACTTTGATTTGATAAGAGAGTGATAGTTACCATTTTTCTATTCTTGAGCATTATGATATAGGTTCATCCAAAGAATCTATGGTTTACTATAGATTTGGCAAAGCTGTTAACAAGGTTGGACAGATCCCAGGAACTGTATCGTTGATATGCTTATAATTTTGCTACTGGTTGTGGTCTCCTCCCCTGTGTGTGAGACTAGTCTTGGTCTTTACTTTGCCACATTTGGTGCTTGTTTGCTTTTTTCTTGTCACAGTGGCCAATGCAAACTACATGGAGAGGAATAATCCATATTCTTTCCCCATATATTTTCACTATTTGTTGGTAGCACATTCCTGTTTGCACAGTAGGGGGCATTTATCATTCATTATACACCAGTTTCTAACACAAAATGTATGATCAAAATCACAAATTTCAAGGGTTAGCTATTTTTGAACAAAATTTGTAACTTTTGGTGCATTTACATCCCTTATACCACAGTTACAAAAAGTGAATGTGTCAAGATGGGGCCTAGTATTATGGTGTGTGGCATCATGCATCCCAGCAGATTTTCCATAATTTTTTCCGGTTTTGATAGTCTTCATAAAGCCCGTTCACCTGTTGTTTTTTTTTTTGTATGTATGTTTTGATCATTTTGCCCCTGTGGAGTGAGATCTTGCGTCGAGCAACTGATCGAGGGAAATTATCAGTGGTCTTGTATGTCTTCCATTTTCTAATTATTGCTCCCACAGTTGATTTCTTCACACCAAGCTGCTTGCCTATTGCAGATTCAGTCTTCCCAGCCTGGTGCAGGTCTACAATTTTGTTTCTGGTGTCCTTCCACAGCTCTTTGGTCTTCACCATAGTGGAGTTTGGAGTGTGACTGTTTAAGGTTGTGGACAGGTGTCTTTTATACTGATAACAATGTCAAACAGGTGCCATTATACAGATAATGAGTGGAGGACAGAGGAGCCTCTTAAAGAAGAAGTTACAGGTCTGTGAGAGCCAGAAATCTTGCTTGTTTGTAGGTGACCAAATACTTATTTTCCACCATAATTTGCAAATAAATTCTTTAAAAATCAGACAAATGTGATTTTCTAGATATGTTTTCTCATTTTGTCTCTCATAGTTGAGGTCTACCTATGATGTCAATTACAGGCCGGCCTCATCTTTTTAAGTGAGAGAACTTGCACAATTGGTGGCTGACTAAATACTTTTTTTCCCCACTGTACCTATAGGAAAACTGCCAGCATTTCCATAGTTATAATTGACATGCTGCGATTTCCAAAGCTGCAACGGTTTGGGAAATCGCAGCATTTCCACTGTGCGTATTTTTCTGCAATGTGTGGATGGGTTTTGCTAAAAACTTAGCAATGACTGTAAAACGCCATGGTTTTTGCCGTGCCGTTGCCACTGCGACCAAGCCAAGACGTTTACGACACTTGGGGCCCTGGCCTAATAAGGCAAAATCCAATGCCTTTTTTTTCCAATGTGTTTTTTATGCATTTCAAAATGTAACAAAACCACAACATGTGAACCCAGCCATATACTGCGTGAAGATGCAATCAGTCTGGAGTCTACAGTGATTTATCATGTACATTAGCTACACAGATTATTACTATTTATTTATTATGCTTTCTTGTATAGCGCCATCATATTCCGCAGGGCTTTACAGACATACAGTCACTGTCCCATATAGGGCGATTATAGGTTCTTTGTCATTGAGAACTTTCTTTAAAGTTAAAGTGGAACTTTCACTACATCCACCAGCGCCCGTTCTTAGAATCTATAAATAGCTGCTGCCCCACTGATTCTGGCACAGTAGGAATTTTCTCTCTAGCCCCCAATGTTCCCAAGAAATCACTGCAGTTAGTTCTGGTGCCTGATATGCTACTTAGTTTCAGCACTGTCAAGTGGGAGATGTCAGACTGGAGCAGGAAAGATCATGTGATTCAGAGCTCCAATCAGAGGTGGACAGATCTCAAAATCACACCCTTTGTTGGCTTTTGCCTGACACCGCCCTCCTGACAGTACAGAGTCTAAATAGCATATCAGGCACCAAAACTAACAATACTAATTACTTAGGAACGGTAGGGGATAAAGAAAAAAATTCCAACTGTGCCGGAATGAGTGAAGCAGCACCTATTAAATTATGCAAATAGCTGGACTTGGTGGTCCAAAAGTGGTGAAAGGTTCTTTTTAAGCTCTACCTTTGATTTGAATTGGTTATATAGTAACATTGGATTTGTTTGTTTGTTTTTTGTTCTTCTTTTGTAGCTGACATGGGCTTTGCTCGATTATTCAATTCTCCTTTGAAACCACTAGCAGACCTGGATCCAGTTGTGGTTACGTTTTGGTACAGAGCCCCAGAGTTGCTGCTTGGTGCAAGACATTATACTAAAGCTATTGGTAAGTATTTTAGAAGAGGCAATAGAAAAGAAACATACTTTGTAATAGGATTATTCTATAAGTATTTGGTATGAGACTGTTGTGGTCTGTGTATTATATCGTATTCATTTTGGTTCCTGTTTGGATATATGAATCATAATACAGTTCATTAACCCCTTAAGGACTCAGCCCAAAAGTGCGTTAAGGACCAGGCCTCATTTTTCAAAACTGACATGTGTCACTTTATATGGCAATAACTTTGAGATGCCTTAACTTACATAAGTGATTTTGAGATTGTTTTTTTTGTGACACATTGTACTTCACGTTAGTGGTAAACACTAATGAATGTTTTTGTATTTATTTATTAAAAAATGGGAAATTTGATGGAAATTTGGAAAAAAAAATCGCAATTTTCCAAATGTGAAATGCTCTGCTTTTCAGACAGATAGTCATATCATCTAAATACATTAATACCTATTATCTACCATATCTCTGCTATATATTGGCATCATCTTTTAATCGTACTGTAATATATTTTGGATGTTAGAAGGCATACAAGTGTAACAGCGATTTTCCAGATTTACAAGAAAATTTCCCAAACTAATTTTTTAGGGACCACTTCAGTTCTGAAGAGGATTATAAAGGCCTATATATTAGAAACCCCCATAAATCACCCCATTTTCAAAACTGCACCACTCACATAATTCAAAATAGTATTTGGGAAGTTTGTTAACCCTTTAAGCTGGAATTAAAACAATATGGAGGTGAAATTTAGACATTTTATTTTTTTCCACTAATTCCTTAATTTAGCCCTAAAATGAACACATTCACAAAGGGTTAAAGGAGAAAATGCATCTCACAGTTTGTTATGCAATTTCTCCCGAGCACAGAAATACCCCACATGTGGGTGTAAACTGATGTTTGGGCGAATGGCAGTGCACGGAATGGAAGGAGCGACACTGGGCATCTGAAAAGCAGATTTTGCTGGAATAGTTTTCAGGTGCCATGTCTCATTTGCAAAGCCCCTAGAGTGCCAATACAAAGGAAACCCCCAAAAAGTTACCCCATTTTGGAAACTACACCCCTCACAGAATTCATCAAGGGGTATAGTGAGCATTTTGACCCCACAGCCGTTTCACAGATTTTACTAACACTGGGATGTATAAATGAAAAATTACTAAAACGTCACAGTTTGTAAAACAATTGCTCCTCAACACGGCAATACCCCATATGTGGTTGTAATCTGCTGTATGGATACATGGCAGGGCTCAGAATGGAAAGAGCACTATTTGGCTTTTGGAGGGCAGATTTTGCTGGAATAGTTTCAGGTACCATGTCACATTTGCAGAGCCCCTAAAGTACCAATACAGTGGAAACCCAATAAAAGTGACCCTATTTTGGAAACTACGCCCCTCACAGAACATATCAAGGGGTATAGTGGGCATTTTGACGCTAGATTTTATTAACATTGGGACATTAAAATGAAAAATTACTTTTTTTCCAATAAACCGTCAATTTAGCCCCAAATTTTTCATTTTCACAAGAGGTCAAAGGAGAAAAAGCTCCCAAAAGCTCGTTACACGATTTCTCCTGAACACAGAAATGCCCCATATCTGGTTGTAATCTGCTGTTTGGGTACATGGCAGGGCTCAAAATGGAAAGAGCGCTATCTTGCTTTTGGAGGGCAGATTTTGCTGGAATAGTTTTCAGGTGCCATGTCGCATTTGCAGAGCCCCT
Source organism: Leptodactylus fallax (assembly GCA_947044405.1). Classification (NCBI taxonomy): domain Eukaryota; kingdom Metazoa; phylum Chordata; class Amphibia; order Anura; family Leptodactylidae; genus Leptodactylus; species Leptodactylus fallax. Next base: position 912,789 of record CAMRHE010000191.1, read on the forward strand.
AAAGTACCAATACAATGGTACACCCCTCATGGAATTTATCTAGGTGTATAGTGAGCATTTTGACCTCACAGCTGTTTCACAGATTTTATTGATTTAGGGACGTAAAAATGAAAAATTACTTTTTTTTTTTCCAATAAACCGTCCATTTAGCGACATATTTTTAATTTTTGCAAGTGGTTAAAGTAGAAAAAACACCCCAAAGTTTGTTACACAATTTCTTCTGAACACAGAAATGCCCCATATGTGGTTGCAATCTGCTGTATGGGAACATGGTGGGGCTTAGAATGGAAAGAGCACTATTTGGCTTTTGGAGGGCAGATATGGCTGGAATAGTTTTAAGGTGCCATGCCGCATTTGCAGAGTCCCTAAAGTACCAATACAATGGAAACCCCTCAAAAGTGACCCAATTTTAGAAACTACACCCCTCAAGGAATATATCAAGGGGTCTTATCATTTTGAGCCTAAAAATGCTTCCCAAAAATTAATGCACAAAGTGAAAATTTAAGTTTTTGAAGAAATATCCAATTTCAGTGCCTAATACGTTGCGGCCACTTTGTGGCATCAGAGACATGCACTCCTAAAACTATTAAGTGGGCTATCCCGAGGACAAATACATTATATATGTGGGTTTAAACTGCTGCTTGGGCACACAGCAGGGCTCAGAAGGGAAGGAGCATTGTGTTTTTTTAGCTTTTGGAGTATAGATTTAGAGGGACTTTCTGAACACCATGTTGTTTTTTCAGAGCCTTGGAGGTGCCAGTAAACTGGAACTCCCCAAGAGGTGTCCCTATTTTGTAGGGGCAATTTTAGGGTCTCTGAAAATGTGACATGGCGTCCAAAAACCAACAATCTAAATATGTGCTCCAAAAGCACATAGCGCTCCTTCACATCTGCGCCCTGCTGTGTGCCCAAATGGCAATTTATGCCCACATGCATGACACTGGTGTACCCAGGGTAACATGCTTAATGCCATATGTGGGTAGAAACTACTGTTTGGGCACAGCCTGTCACAGAAGGGAAGGAGTGCTATTTTGGTTTTTGGAGCACAGTTTGCTTTTTGGACGACATGCCACTTTTGCAGAGCCCATGAATTGCCAGTAAAGTGGAATCCGCAGACATGTCGCCCCATTTTGGAAACTACACCCTTTAAGGGATTTATCAAGTGGGGTAGCGAGTATTTTTAACCCTTAAGTGTTGCATTCTTTTAATTTCCAGAAATGAATGCGCAGCTGATAATGAAAAGTTAAAAATGAAATTACGACATTTCAGTGCCCAATATGTTGTGCCCAGCTTATGTCTGCACAGACACACACTCCAAAAACTGTTAAGCGGGTATCCCGGGCACAACAGCTTTTGGAGCATTCGTCTGTGATACAAGCCGGGCACAACATATTACGCACTGAAATTACGTATTCCTGGAAAAATTGTCATTTTCACCTTTCACCATCAGCTGCGTATTCATTTATGGATAATAAATTATAGCAACACTTGGGGGTTAAAAATGCTCACTGTACCCTTGGATAAATTCCTTCAGGGGTATAGTTTCTAAAATGGGGTGACATGTCAGGGGATTCCACATTACTGGCGTTTTACCTCTGCAAAAGTGCAATGGCGTCCAAAAACCAAACCGTCCAAGTCTGTGCTCCAAAAACTAAATAGCGCTACTTCCTTTCTGTGCTCGGCTGTGCCCAAACAGCCATTTATACCCACAAATGACATTAAGTACATTATCCTGGGTACACCATTGTCATACATGTGGGTATAAACTGCAGTTTGGGCACACATCAGGGCACAGAAGGGAAGGAGCTCTGTGTGGCTTTTGGAGTGCAGATTCAGATGTTTGGTATCTGGACGCCATGTCATGTTTGCAGAGCCTCTAAAGTACCAGTAAAGTGGAATCCCCTAGGGAATGACCCTATTTTGAAAACTGCACCCCTCAAAGAATTTATCAGGGAGTGTAGTGAGCATTAGTATCCCAGATGTGACTGCATAATGGATGGTGAACAGTGAATATGTAAGCTGTGCAGAGTGCATTGGGTACACCAAACTCCCTATTATATCCCCAGTAGCTCCTATTATTGGAAGGGTCACTCTGGGGGGTCACTTCTGGTTTATTATCCCTTGTAAGGTCTAAATCTGGTTTGTCCCGTGATATACGCTCGCACAGCTTATACATTCCCTTCCTGACAGAGCCATTTGTGTTCTAATGATTTTGCGATTTTTGGGGTTTTTGTCTTCACATTGTACAAGCTATATTTTCTTTATTTTTCTGGTGATGTAGCCATATGAGGGATTGTTGTTTGTGGTATGAGATGTATTTTGCAATGACATCATTTTTGGGTGCCTACAACTTATTAAATACATTTTATTAACTCTTTCTTGGTGGATTAAAAAAAAAAACCCATCAATTCTGGCATTGCGTTTTACCTTTTAAGTTTCTCGCCATGTAGCGTACAGTGTAAGAAACATGTTACCTCTATTCTGCGGGTCGGTACGATTACAGTGATACCTCATTTATATTGTTTTCTTATGTGATACTAATTTTGCAGAACAAAAACCCATTTGGGGACATCAATTTTTTTTTGCATCGCCATCTTCTGAGATGCGTAACATTTTTATTTTGCAGTTTACAGAGTTGGTTTAGGGCTTATTTTTTGTGGAACAATCTATGCTTTTTATTGGTACTGTTTTGGGGTAGATATGACTTTTTAATCACTTTTTATGGCATATTTTGTAAGGTGAGATGGTGAAAAATCATTACTTCCGGCGATTTTTTTTCCGTTTTTTTTTTCCCCGACGTTCACCGTGTACGTTAAATATTGTTTCAGTTTTATTGTACAGGTTGTTACGAACGCAGCAATGCCAAATATGTATTGTTTTTATAAATTTTTAGGTTTATTTTTTATATAATTCATTTTATATAGGAAAAGGGAATTTTTGGGGCTTTATTTTTTTATTAATTTTTTTAACATACTTTATTTAATTTTTTTTTTCACTTTTTTTTTACTTTTTCATGTGTCCCATTAGGACACCTGAGCCAGAGATGCTTTGATCCCTGGCTCAGTACTATCGACTGCAAGACACGAGAATACAAGTGTCTTGCAGTCTATATAGGAAGTCAGCACTATGGAGACGGATAGCCTAACTTCCGGAGGTCCCGGCAGGATCAACCAGGTAGTGGGGTCTTCAGGCAGCCTGGGGTCACTGAGCAGAACCCGGGCTGCAGATTATAGATATCGGTACCCCCGATCTCGCCGTGGGGGGGTGCCGAGGGGGGTGGCAACATGGCGGAACCCCTCGGATGCCGTGGTCATGTTTGTAGTATTACGCCCTGGTGTGCGAAGTACCTAGAGCCCAGGACGTAATACTTCGTCCAAGGTCGTTAAGGGGTTAAAGAAAGCGCAAGAGAGGTATTTATGTTTTTTATGTTTTTCACCTCCCCTGGGCCTCCAATCATTACAGAGTATCATAATAGTTCGTGGGTGGTGTACCACAAAAATTTCAGATTCTGCCGAACCCGAAATTTTTCCGGTATTTGCAACGAACACCTTAGGGGCCACAATGAGACATAATACTATGTGGAGAGGCCGCTATGAAACTTTAAACTGTGTGGAGGGGCCACTATGGGACATTATACTGTGTGGAGGGTCCACTACGTGACATTATACTGTGAGGAGGGGCTGCTATGGGATATGATAATGTGTGTAAATGGGACATTATACTGTGCGGAGGCCAGGAAAGGGGACAATGTGCCGTGGGGATGGGAAGGGGGCTAAGTCAAAAGTTTGCTATTGGGCCCAATTTTGCTAGTTACACCCCTGAGTGAAACTGTGCAGCTACATCCACTTACTTCACATTTTTGATTTATTTGATTTTTCTAGGGGAGTAGGGAGGTTATGTGCAGTATTTCAAAAACATTGGGTAGGTGAGGTGAGAATGGTACCATCATCCCATAATAATCTGTATTTCAAAGTTATATATACTCATCTGCACTACTGCAAGACTGCAATAGTCTTGCAGCACTGGGCTTCTGAAGTAGAATTGACAAAGTAAAGAAAAGGTGGGAGTTTTCTCCATGTTTGCAATTTTTTTTTCTGTGTACTTTTACTTCTGCGTAGTTTCCTTCCACTTTTCAAAAACATACCAATAGGTTAACTGGCTTTCTATGAAATTGCCCCTATGTCTCTTTTCATAAATCCCATTATTTTATTTGCTGTGGCAGCAGCTGCCTGGCACTGGTCATTAAAGGTAAGCATCAGTGATCACCAAAAAACCCAGGTCTTTTTTTTTTAATAGCAGTCTTACCCAGTAATTTACTATAAAGTACATAATCATACATTTTATTTGTTCGACCACAATGCATAGCCTTAGATTTGTCTAAATTAAACTTGCCAAGTCATTTGCCAAGTCTCCGTTCATGCTTCCAGCTTCTCTAGATCCCCTGTAATATTCTACTATCCTCCTCATTTTTGATTACTTTACAGAGTTCAGTGTCATCTGCAAATACAGAAACCCTGTCTGTAAACCCTCTACCAGGTAATTAATAAACATATTGAAAAGGAGAGGACCCAATAATGACCCCTGTGGTACCCCACTGGTGACTGTGACCCAGTCTAAGTATTTCCCATTAACACTGAGACAGTTGTAAACCCAAATGCATATGTTTTCCCCGAGTCCCAACATTCTCATTTTATATACCAACCTTTTATGTGGTACAATACTAAAAGGCCTTGAACAGTCCAGCTATACCAAGTCCACCTCATTACCCACATACAGCCTAAAATTGAATTCTTCATAGAAGCTGATTAATCTGACAGGACTGATTTGTCATACACTGATGCTGATTGGGTGTTATAAGCTTATATAAATTGAGATACTGCAAGATAACATCTCTTAGAAAACCTACAAATATTTTACCCACCACTGAGGTTAAATCTACCAGTGTATAGTTTCTGGGATCATTTTTTGAACCTTTTTCGTATATTGTGTATATCTGAAATATTAGATATAATGATCTGTATATTACCGTATTTAATTTCTTCAGAACCCAGGGGTGTATATCATCAGGACCTGATGATTTGTCTATTTTTGTGTATTTAAGATGCCTCTGCACTTCTTCCTAGGTTAAGCCGGTGACATTTACCTTATCTCTAGTCATGTCCCCAGTTATTGCATTTTCCTGTGTAAAAACAGTAGAGAAGAAGGCATTTAATAGATTAGCCTTTTTCTTGTCCTCCTCCACCATTACTCCCAAATTATTTTTGAGAGGGCCCACAGTCTGTTTTAAGTTTCTTGTTATTTATGAAATTGAAGAATATTTTGGGGTTATCTTTACTTTCCCTGGCTATGAACATCTCCATCTGAATCTTTGCAGCCTTTATTTGTTTTTTTACACATCTTATTTTTCTCCTTATAATTATTTAACAGTTGTTCACGTCCCTCCTGCTTTAATAATTTAAATGCATTCTTTTAATCATTTATTGCTCCCCTCACATTTTTATTTAACCACAGTGGTTTTCTTTTGTTCTTGACACTTTTGCTACCATAGGGAAGCTAGTTTATGGCCCTAAGGTCATCCCTTAGCTTATGAAAAATTGGCCTTTCTGAAGTTTAGTGTTTTTGTATCTCCTCTATTAAACATTTTATTTAAGGATACTTGAAAATGTATTATATTGTGGTCGCTACAGCCCACATGCCCCCCAACCTCTTCTTTTGATATTCTGTCAGGTCTGTTATATTTAATTATTGCCAAAAACCTGTTACCTTTGGTGGACCTGCAAGTTTCTGTTTCCCAATTTATATTGGGATAGTTGAAGTCCCTCATAATAATTACGCCATTATTTTTAGCTGACTCCTTTATTTGTTTCATTAGTACCTGTTTCTCTCTCTCCATTATACAACCCCCATTTCAATGAAGTTGGGACGTTGTGTAAAACATAAATAAAAACAGAATACGATGATTTGCAAATCCTTTTCAACCTATATTCAATTGAATACACTACAAAGACAAGATATTTAATGTTCAAACAGATAAACTTTTATTTGTTTTTTGAAAATATTCACTCATTCTGAATTTGATGCCTGCAACACGTTCAAAAAAAGCTGGGACAGGGGCAACAAAAGACTGGGACAGGGGCATGTTTACCACTGTGTTACATCACCTTTCCTTTTAGCAGCACTCAATAAGCGTTTGGGAACTGAGGACATTCATTGTTGAAACTTTGTAGGTGGAATTCTTTCCCATTCTTGCTTGATGTACAACTTCAGTTGCTCAACAGTCTGGGGTCTCCGTATTTTGCGTTTCATAATGCACCACACATTTTTAATGGAAGACAGGTCTGGACTGCAGGCAGGCCAGTCTACTACCCGCACTCTTTTACTGCGAAGCCACGTTGTTGTAACACTTGCAGAATGTGGCTTGGCATTGTCTTGCTGAAATAAGCAGGGACGTCCCTGAAAAAGATGTTGTTTGGATGGCAACATATGCTGCTCCAAAACCTGTATGTACAGTGCCTTGCGAAAGTATTCGGCCCCCTTGAACTTTTCAACCTTTTGCCACTTTCCAGGCTTCAAACATAAGGATATAAAATTTTAATTTTTTGGTGAAAATCAACAACAAGTGGGACACAATTGTGAAGTGGAACGAAATTTATTGGATATTTTAAACTTTTGTAAAAAATAAAAAACTCAAAAGTGGGGCGTGCCAAATTATTCGGCCCCCTTAAGTTAATACTTTGTAGCACCACCTTTTGCTGCGATTACAGCTGCAAGTCGCTTGGGGTATGTCTGTATCAGTTTTGCACATAGAGAGACTGAAATTCTTGGCCATTCTTCCTTGGAAAACAGCTCGAGCTCAGTGAGGTTGGATGGAGAGCGTTTGTGAACAGCAGTTTTCAGCTCTTTCCACAGATTCTCGATTGGATTCAGGTCTGGACTTTGACTTGGCCATTCTAACACCTGGATACGTTTATTTGTGAACCATTCCATTGTAGATTTTGCTTTATGTTTGGGATCATTGTCTTGTTGGAAGATAAATCTCCGTCCCAGTCTCAGGTCTTTTGCAGACTCCAACAGGTTTTCTTCCAGAATGGTCCTGTATTTGGCTCCAACCATCTTCCCATCAATTTTAACCATCTTCCCTGTCCCTGCTGAAGAAAAGCAGGCCCAAACCATGATGCTGCCACCACCATGTTTGACAGTGGGGATGGTGTGTTCAGGGTGATGAGCTGTGTTGCTTTTACGCCAAACATATATATTTTGCATTGTGGCCAAAAAGTTGGATTTTGGTTTCATCTGACCAGAGCACCTTCTTCCACATGTTTGGTGTGTCTCCCAGGTGGCTTGTGGCAAACTTTAAACGAGACTTTTTATGGATATCTTTGAGAAATGGTTTTCTTCTTTCCACTCTTCCATAAAGGCCAGATTTGTGCAGTGTACGACTGATTGTTGTCCTATGGACAGACTCTCCCACCTCAGCTGTAGATCTCTGCAGTTCATCCAGAGTGATCATGGGCCTCTTGGCTGCATCTCTGATCAGTCTTCTCCTTGTTTGAGATGAAAGTTTAGAGGGACGGCCGGGTCTTGGTAGATTTGCAGTGGTCTGATACTCCTTCCATTTCAATATGATCGCTTGCACAGTGCTCCTTGGGATGATTAAAGTTTGGGAAATCTTTTTGTATCCAAATCCGGCTTTAAACTTCTCCACAACAGTATCACGGACCTGCCTGGTGTGTTCCTTGGTCTTCATTATGCTCTGTGCGCTTTAAACAGAACCCTGAGACTATCACAGAGCAGGTGCATTTATACGGAGACTTGATTACACACAGGTGGATTATATTTATCATCATCAGTCATTTAGGACAACATTGGATCATTCAGAGATCCTCACTGAACTTCTGGAGTGAGTTTGCTGCACTGAAAGTAAAGGGGCCGAATAATATTGCACGCCCCACTTTTCAGTTTTTTATTTTTTACAAAAGTTTAAAATAACCAATAAATTTCGTTCCACTTCACGATTGTGTCCCACTTGTTGTTGATTCTTCACCAAAAAAATAAAATTTTATATCTTTATGTTTGAAGCCTGAAATGTGGCAAAAGGTTGAAAAGTTCAAGGGGGCCGAATACTTTCGCAAGGCACTGTACCTTTCAGCATTAATGGTGCCTTCACAGATGTGCAAGTTACCCATGCCATGGGCACTAACACACCCCCATATTATCAGAGATGTTGGCTTTTGAACTTTGTGCTGATAACAATCTAGACAGTCCTTTTCCTCTTTGGCCTGTAGGACATGACGTCCTTGATTTTCAAAAATAATTTGAAATGTGGACTGGTCAGACCACAGGACATTTTTCCACATTGCGTCAGTCCATCTCAGATGAGCTCGGGCTCAGAGAAGCCGGTGGCGTTTCTGGGTATTATTGATATATAGTTTTCGCTTTGCATGGTAGAGTTTTAACTTGCACATGTAGATGTAGTGATGAACTGTGTTCACTGACAATGGTTTTCTGAAGAGTTCCTGAGCCCATATGGTAATGGCCGTTACACACCCCTTACCCAAAAAGAACACTCCCAGATATTTACATACACTCAGCCAGTAAACTGAGGCCCTGGTATTGTACAGCGCGGTGCCCTCTAATGTGCGCCTCCTTCAAGCTTTTACCTATCTGCAGGCTGCAACTAACCAGCCGCTTGTTACCTTTTTATCCTAGTCACAGGAACAATTCAGTGAGTGTGATAGGGGCACCGGCGGTATAAGACAAGAGCTTACAAACTTATCAGAATACCTCTATTCCCCTCAAAGTACAACCAAGTAAATATAATAGTAGGTCAGCCTGCAAGCCATAGAAATGACACAATGCATAAAATGTCGCTTCCAGACTTCCTTAGAAGCTCCTCTCTGAGAGTTCAACTCTATAGAATTCTGAGTCCTAGTCCTTACTACCGAATAGGTAGATAATTCACCAGTAGTGTGGCCTATGAAGATGAGTATGCCTAACTAGTCTAACTACAGGCCCTTACTCAGTCCCAAGCAATTTGGCGCCAAAAATATAATGTGGTGCATGCACGATTACTCCTTTTACTGACCCAGGTCTGTTGGGTACCTTTATCCTTTGTTTGGAACAACTGGAAGAGGAGCTCATCCAGAAAACATGCAGTCTCACTGACAGGGCACTTCTCAGCTGGGTCCTTGATGGCAATCTTCTCCTTCAGGATGCTGTCTGGAACAACTCTGGAACAGTGTTTGATTCAGCTCCATTTTGCTGTGTCCTCTGGTCCCTTAGGGATCCTACTACATGTATATCACACTCCAGTCCTCCTCCTCATAGCTCAAAGCACACTCCCAAGATGGCTGCCACACACAATCTGCTCCTCCTTGTAGTTCCACCTCTGCAGAACAGGGTCTCCACGTCACTACTCCAGGGAATTACAGAATTACAGTCTTTTCCCATTTCTGAGGTAACAGTGGCCTCTTGTGGTCAAACAACCAAATGTCAGTTTAGAAAAAAAACAAAACAAAATTAACTACAGAAACAGGTACATTCCCAACATGAGGGCTGTTTCCCCATCTTACAGATACATGGGCAGATATAGCAAATCTACAGTTACCAAGAAGTACCCAGATGGCCCAGAGTCAACAGTAGGGCTTGGAGTAGGTTCTGCTCATTTTCTAGGATACTACAGTGTCAAAGGGGCATAATATTAGGGCATCAGGGCCTGTCACTCAGGTCAGAAATGAGCAAAGAAATTTGGTAAGCATGATTCATGTGTAGCCCCAGAAATTATAAAGTATTTTATGTGTGAGAAGTGCTTGGTAGTTGTGTGCAAAGAAGGTAAGCCCACACACTTCTTGCACATTGGACCCTCTTCTGTCAGTGCCCATCATCACATACAATACTGAGCTAGCAGTACATGTTCTCTAGGTGATGCATTTAATATCAGGCACAGTCTTGCAGCACAGTGAATGAAAAAGCCTTGAGGGTACCCTCATTCAGTTTATTTTAGCAGAGGGTATGTGGCTTAGGAAGAATGAGAAACCCTTAAAACATCCTTAGATAAATATAAAACATTACTTAAAACTGATGAACTTTTTGAAAGGGACAACAGATTCAAATTGATTCTGACACATTTTAGTCTTGTATTTTTATTGTGTTATCTAAGGCTCAGATGTCAAAAACAACAGGAAATAAAAAGAGGAGATGAAGCATGAATGTGCTTAGCATCCAGAGCTCTGCATCTTTCTGCCAGGAATGATATAATATGCTTTTTGTTTGAGCAGGTGGGAAATATTTTGTGAGATTAGTGTTTAGTTTAAGGCTTTCAGAACAGAACGTTCCAGAAAAGAAGCCATGGACTTGCTGGACTCATTGCACAGGTGTTTCCTTTCTGAGAGTCCTCTAATCTGTTTTTAATTTCATCGTTTTTTTTTTCTTTTACAGTTATTTTTTTGACAAAGGAAACAACTAAAATATGACATTCTTTAGTGACATATTTGTGATATTAGCTGCCATAAACATTGCCATTTATTAAGCAGTAACTGTAATGTTAAAAGGGTTTTCAGATATGATCTAAGATATCTTTCATGGCTGTTTACATCAGTGGACAATAAATTTCAGGTAGGGAGCCTCCGTCAGTTTCCATTGTTTTGGATGGTCAGAATATCATATCTACAGATGATAAAAAGATAAAAGTATGTTAAAAGTGGAAAGATACTGTAAGTTGGAGAAGCTAAGTGTAGCCCTTGGGATCATACTTTGAGGCAAACCTCTTTGGTAGAGAGGCAATGAGTACAATAGGAGAAATTTATGTTTAATCAAACTTTATTAAACAAAATTTTTCAGGTTAACAACCAACAACAAACAAGGTAGAATAACTGATAAAAATTGAATGGAAACGAAGCAGGGACTCATATGAGACAGTGAGTACCATAAAAGCATTCCATACGGGACTGTTAAGAGGACAGTCCAAAGGGTCCCGGAAGTGGTACAGCATGAGTGCAGCTTCGTGGCAGTGCGGTGTTGGGCACAAACTAGGCCAACCCAAGGCAAAGGACCAACGATAATTGAATCAGTGGAAGGAGAGGTGAACTATACAGTCATATGAAAAAGTTTGGGCACCCCTATTAATCTTAATCATTTTTAGTTCTAAATATTTGGGTGTTTGCAACAGCCATTTCAATTTGATATATCTAATAACTGGTGGACACAGTAATATTTCAGGATTGAAATGAGGTTTATTGTACTAACAGAACATGTGCAATATGCATTAAACCAAAATTTGACCGGTGCAAAAATTTGGGTACCCTTATCATTTTATTGATTTGAATACTCCTAACTACTTTTTACTGACTTACTGAAGCACAAAATTGGTTTTGTAACCTCACTGAGCTTTGAACTTCATAGCCAGGTGTATCCAATCATGAGAAAAGGTATTTAAGGTGGCCAATTGCAAGTTGTTCTCCTATTTGAATCTCCTCTGAAGAGTGGCATCATGGGCTCCTCAAAACAACTCTCAAATGATCTGAAAACTAAGATTGTTCAACATAGTTGTTCAAGGGAAGGATACAAAAAAGTTGTCTCAGAGATTTAACCTGTCAGTTTCCACTGTGAGGAACATAGTAAGGAAATGGGAGACCACAGGGACAGTTCTTGTTAAGCCCAGAAGTGGCAGACCAAGAAAAATATCAGAAAGGCAGAGAAGAAGAATGGTGAGAACAGTCAAGGACAATCCACATACCACCTCCAAAGAGCTGCAGCATCATCTTGCTGCAGATGGTGTCACTGTGCATTGGTCAACAATACAGCACACTTTGCACAAGGAGAAGCTGTATGGGAGAGTGATGCGAAAGAAGCCGTTTCTGAAAGCACGCCACAAACAGAGTCGCCTGAAGTATGCAAAAGCACATTTGGACAAGCCAGCTTCATTTTGGAAGAAGGTCCTGTGGACTGATGAAACAAAGATTGAGTTGTTTGGTCATTCAAAAAGGCGTTATGCATGGCGTCCAAAAAACACAGCATTCCAAGAAAAACACTTGCTACCCACTGTAAAATTTGGTGGAGGTTCCATCATGCTTTGGGGCTGTGTGGCTAATGCCGGCACCGGGAATCTTGTTAAAGTTGAGGGTCGCATGGATTCAACTCAGTATCAGCAGATTCTTGAGAATAATGTACAAGAATCAGTGACGAATTTGAAGTTACGCCGGGGATGGATATTTCAGCAAGACAATGATCCAAAAGACAGCTCCAAATCTACTCAGGCATTCATGCAGAGGAACAATTACAATGTTCTGGAATGGCCATCCCAGTCCCCAGACCTGAATATCATTGAACATCTGTGGGATAATTTGAAGCGGGCTGTCCATGCTCGGCGACCATCAAACTTAACTGAACTGGAATTGTTTTGTAAAGAGGAATGGTCAAAAATACCTTCATCCAGGATCCAGGAACTGATTAAAAGCTACAGGAAGCGACTAGAGGCTGTTATTTTTGCAAAAGGAGGATCTACTAAATATTAATGTCACTTTTCTGTTGAGGTGCCCATACTTTTGCACCGGTCAAATTTTGGTTTAATGCATATTGCACATTTTCTGTTAATACAATAAACCTCATTTCAATCCTGAAATATTACTGTGTCCATCAGTTATTAGATATATCAAATTGAAATGGCTGTTGCAAACACCCAAATATTTGGAACTAAAAATGATTAAGATTAATAGGGGTGCCCAAACTTTTTCATATGACTGTATGTACGACTGATTGTAGTTGATAAGAGTTTTTTATTGGTTCCACTTGGACACACAAGAATTGGGTTACAGGCAACATGTTTCGATGCCGAACTGGCGTCTTCCTCCGGCCAACTAAACAATTGCATGTGTTAAGGTGAGGAGGTAACCCTCTTGGTAAACCTACAGGCATAAAGGGATCCCCAAGTGTAAGGGACTCTGTTCTGGATCAACAAGTCCAGGAGAGGCTTTAGTGCTCACTGTTTTGCTAGGGTAAGCCAGGACAGGTCTGGCAACAGGAGAATAAAGTGTCCTTGATATGTTATTGGGTAGGACTCACAGGCCTTGCACATGATGGTTTCCTTCTGTTGGTATCTATGGATCCGACATATAACATCCCTGGGATTGTTTGGCAAGGGCCTAAGGATCTGTGTGCCTGGTTCAGTTCAAGGGATGTGCTGGGGAGGCTCCCAGTAGGCAATTGAAGAAGTACTCAACGTAACATCCAACTGTTGAGGCTCAACTATTTCCAGAAGTTCCCAGATACGAATATTATTTCGCCTCTTTCTATTCTCCAGGTCATCCAGGAGGTCAGCCAATTAAAAAGCATGGGTAAACGCTAGAGCTGAGAGTCTGTCAGATAACGTATTAGAGGAAATCTCTAGAGTGTTGACTCTGTTCTCCAACTGTTGAACATTAGCATGCATAGCTGATAGCTGACACAAGTTTTTATATCAGCCCTTGCGGGCATGGCACTGAGGTGAGCGCTTAGCGGGTGTTACCATAGGCTGCGACAACTCCTGTGGAGTAGACCCCTTCCAGCGGGATAATCTGGTTGATAGACATTGCAGTTGACCCTTTAGCAGACTGAGGGCCACAGAGGGGGCTGTCCACCTGAGGATGTTACGGTGTCGAGGCGATGGACCCATGAGCCCTGAGGTCAGTTCCAAGAAGGTGAGGCTGTAAATTGAAGAGCAGAAGCATGCTGTCTGTATTTCGCAAATCCTCCCCACCCTTTTCCAACCAGGAGAGTTGCGGCCGAAGATCAGGCAGTGCAGGGGAGAAGACATTTTGCAGGACTTTCCCCCCCCACGAATTAGGGCGGAAATAAAAGGGGGGCCCCCCCCCCAGATGTGAATCCAGCCAGTAGTTAGGCTGATGGATTGTTGAGAGTGAAGTTTAGGAAAATATGCTTGCTAAATGAAGTTGTATGTGTGTATAAGAGCTACTAAAGGAGCAAAATATGGTGAATTATTTTTCCACGATTACTTTATTTCATTAATTTAAAGATAATTTGTGTACCTCATCCTAATCCATCTGAGGATGTTACGGGTCGAGGCGATGGACCCATGAGCCCTGAGGTCAGTTCCAGAAGGTGAGGCTGTAAATTGAAGAGCAGAAGCATGCTGTCTGTATTTCGCAAATCCTCCCCACCCTTTTCCAACCAGGAGAGTTGCGGCCGAAGATCAGGCAGTGCAGGGGAGAAGACATTTTGCAGGACTTTTCTCTCCGACGATTTTAGGCGGAATTTACAGTGGAGTCTCCTACGCAGATGTGAATCCAGCCTTAGTAGTTAGGCTGATGGATTGTTGAGAGTGAAGTTTAGGAAAATATGCTTGCTAAATGAAGTTGTATGTGTGTATAAGAGCTACTAAAGGAGCAAAATATGGTGAATTATTTTTCCACGATTACTTTATTTCATTAATTTAAAGATAATTTGTGTACCTCATCCTAATCCATGTCATGGCCACATAATAGCTGACACTTCATTCCATGCTCAGAAAAAAAAACATGTTGGTTAAGCAGTGGATGCCAGCTGTGTCCTTTAGCAGTGTGAATTCTTAGATGTGACAGCTCCAGGTGTTGAATACTTTATAAGAGGGAGGCATAGACCAGTTCTCTCTTGTTCTTTGATGATGTCCATGTGGTTTTAGAAATTAGAGGAATGTGGAGTTTGGTCAGGTGCAGCCATTTATATTCTTTTTAATTATATTTTTGTCATCACCACTTCTTACGATGAATTGTTCTGAAGATCCCATCATCCAACAAAAACAATGTAGTCAATGCTGTGTTAGCATCTCAGCAGTTATATGCAGGACAAGCATTTGCTCTGTATAATGGATATACTAAAGTAGAGAGAATTTGTGGTCTTGACACTTTTATAAAAATTATTAAAATTACGCATTTTATAACACCAAATATTTTGTTTAAACTGAGAATAAAGTTTGACAGCATTCCTGTGGCACATGTTCCACTAAATCCCTATACATGTAATACCATATTTCAAATTAATAAATCAATCTAAAATTAAACTACCAAGCAGGAGAGCTGCCAAACGGAAATATTGAATCTGCTTCTAAGAGGAAAAAAAAGGAATGGCAGAGTGCCTCATAGGATGGTATAAATTTAAAACAGAGGAGTGAAAGACACAACCATTTATGTTTTGTTTCTGAGGTTCTGAGTTTGAACCCAACCAAGGACAACATCTGCTTGGAATTTGTATGTTCTCCCCATATTTGCATGGGTTTCATCTGGGTACTTCAGTTTCCTCCCACACTTCAAAAATGTAATGTGGGAATTTCCTCATCCATCCAAAACAGTATGTAGCATAGACGGGTGTAGATTCATGGCCCTTTTTGCACCAAATTGTAGGTCCGCTGGCGAAGTTACTATTGCAGCAATACGTGTGTGTTTTTTCATACCTGGTAATTTGTTTATGAACTCTTGTGCAGTCCTCTATGAACTATAAGTTGCTTGAGGTGTATATATATATATATATATATATATATATATATATATATATATAGTAAAAAACAGGCAGCACTCAGTATAATGAAGTAAAAAGTGGGTTTATTGCCCCATGCGACTTTTCGGCTCTATAATGAGCCCGTATCAAGCAACACAAATAGGGTGTGCAATATCAATCAATTATAAGTGACAATCAAGCAATTAGATTAAAAAAAAATATATAAAAATTGATACATAATATATCATACATAGTGCATTATACGTGAAAATACAAGTGCTATCATAAAAAACAAGTGTAGAAGATCAGGTGTGACCCTGAATAACAGAAACATCTATGATAATGAATAATAAACACCAGGTGTATAGGTATATAATATGCAAATACCTGATACAATCCAGAAGCATGTCTAACATAGTCCCCATGCCCTGTCAGCGTGTACTAACGTTTACTGCGCATATGCGGAAGTATAATGAAGTTGTATATGTATTGAATAGTGCTTAATGTCTCATGCATGTGCAATAGCTGCTAAAAATAGCGGGCGCCATCTTGGAAAAGCTAAAATACCTCAAACCAGCGCTACATGCTATAAAGAATTGCTAAACATGAATAGACTCTCATAGCGCTCTAAATTAGATGGATTACTCCAAATTATAAGAATATACGGGGCGGTGAGGGGCGGTCCTCATGTGAGCCAGTTTCTTTGTAGCGCTAGAACCTAGAATATAAGACATATTTTCAGTTGTTTCACACTTTTTTGTTAAGTATATAATTCCACATGTGTTAATTTATAGTTTTGATGCCTTCAGTGTGAATCTACAATATTTATAGTCATGAAAATACAGAAAACTCTTGGAATGAGAAGGTGTGTCCAAACTTTTGGTCTGTACTGTATGTCACACCCTAAAGTTAGAAAATGGCCATATTACTATTCATTATTCATAGAATATAATCTCATATTTATAGACCCTAAGGTTCAATAGAGGGTGAAAAGGCAGCCTAGAGTAACTAGTGTTGGAACAACAACCCTGATCATGGGCTAGTGTCCATACTAGAGGGAGGACATTAGCACTCCAAATCCACGTTGTAGACTTGGGTGCTCTATATATGTTAACCCCACTTTTTAAAGTTATAATCACCCCAGAGAAACCTCTAATGGGTCAAGATAAAACAAAAGCAGTATGTGGAAATCAAAAAAAAAAAAAAAAACTTTAATGGGGTCTCCATCTATTAAAATAAGAGAAAAGCATGCGAAAGAGACATAGCAAAATACGTGATTAAAAAAAATTTACATATACTCTGTGGGCATTGATAAAGGAATATACAGAATCACAAAAATATGTAAAATGACATAAATATGGATGTATTCAAGTAACAAGTATTCTTCCTTAGGGGTCATTCAATCCTACATATAGTGCGAGTGGTGAAGTTGTGATCAGTGAATAAGACGTCTCTAAAAAGACAAAAAACATAGTTGAAGAGACAATGATATAAAACCATCAATTCTATAAATAGTATACGGAGTTGGATACAAAGAGGAAGACCAAGGTAATTTATATGGGCAAGCCATCTAATCCAAAGTCATCTAAGTCAGACCTGAGGTGGAAAAATCCACATTGAGGCCTTTAGGTCGCAGCGTGTCTAATCTATAAATCCATTCAAATTCCCTCTATTTAAGTTTTTTTGTGCAATCACCTCCCATTCTCATTGGTGCCACATGATCAATAATAGCAAATTTGAGTTGTTTCTGTGTATGGTGTGCATCTGTAAAATGCTTAGATATCGGTAAATCTAATTTCTTTTTTCTAATAGTATATCGGTGCTGATTAATTGTTGTTTTGAAATCTAATGTGGTTTCACCGACATAGAGTAATTTACATGGGCATTGTAATACGTAGATGACATGATCGGAATTACAGGTCAAATGGTGACGGATTTGATAGACTCTATTTGTAATCGGGTGTGTGACGTGTGGACCTTTCAACATTAGGCCACAGTTCACACAACCAAGGCTCGGGTAACAACCCAGTCTCTGTTTAGTAATATAATTCCCTCCTCTAATTAGTGGTGTTACTACTTCAAGTACCTGAAATTTAATCACAGATACATTGCCCCTATGTATTTAATTCACATGGTTGGCTACAGGTTTATCTTCCCCTCTGTTCACATCTGCAATATGTTCGAGCATACGTTTACGAAACTCACGGATCGTTTTCCCGATGTATTGAGTTCCACATACACAGGATAACAAGTAAACTACACCTTTAGTGCAGTAATTTGCTTTCACCTTCAGTGGCTATCAGTTACCATTATGCATATTAGTGTAAAATTTAGAAGTGTCAACCAGATTACATGCACGGCAACTACCACATCAGTAAGTGCCGTGTTAATTGGTAACACCAAGCCAAGTTGTATTTGATGTTAATGGTGATATGTGGCTGTGTACCAAATGGTCTTTTACACAGGTGGACAAAATTGTTGGTACCCCTCGTTTAATGAAATAAAAACCCACAATGGTCACAGAAATAACTTGAACCTGACAAAAGTAATAATATATAAATATTCTATGAAAATGAACAAATGAAAGTCAGACATTGCTTTTCCACCATGCTTCAACAACATTTTTTTAAAAAAGACTCATGAAACTCATGAAACAGGCCTGGACAGAAATGATGTTACCCTTAACTTAATATTTTGTTGCACAGCCTTTTGAGGCAATCACTGCAGTCAAATGATTCCTGTAACCGCCAGTGAGACTTCTGCACCTCTCAACAGGTATTTTGGCCCACTCCTCATGAGAAAACTGTTCCAGTTGTCTGGGTTTGAAGGGTGCCTTTTCCAGATGGCATGTTTCAGCTACTTCCAAAGATGCTCAATAGGATTTAGGTCAGGGCTCATAGAAGGCCACTTCAGAATAGTCCAATGTTTTCCTCTTAGCCATTCTTGGGTGTTTTTAGCTGCGTGTTTTGGGTCATTATCCTGTTGCAAGACCCATGACCTGTGACCAAGACCAAGCTTTCTGTCACTGGGCAGCACATTTCTCTCTAGAATCCCTTGATAGTCTTGAGATTTCATTGTATCCTGCACAGATTCAAGACACCCTGTGCC
The DNA here is from genome assembly GCA_947044405.1 of Leptodactylus fallax. Classification (NCBI taxonomy): domain Eukaryota; kingdom Metazoa; phylum Chordata; class Amphibia; order Anura; family Leptodactylidae; genus Leptodactylus; species Leptodactylus fallax. The sequence continues at coordinate 931,362 of CAMRHE010000191.1, forward strand.
AGATGCAGCAAAGCTGCCCCAGAACATAACAGAGCCTCTTCCATGTTTCACGGTAGGGACAGTGTTCTTTTCAAGATATGCTTTATTTTTCCGCCTGTGAACATAGAGCTGATGTGCCTTGCCAAAAATTTCGATTTTTGTCTCATCTGTCCATAGGACGTTCTCCTAGAAGCTTTGTGGCTTGTCAGCATGTAGTTTGGCAAATTCCAGTCTGGCTTTTTTTATGATTTGTTTTCAACAATGGTATCCTCCTTGGTTGTCTCCCATGAGGTCCACTTTGGCTCAAACAACGATGGATGGTGCGATCTGACACTGATGTTCCTTGAGCTTGAAGTTCACCTTTAATATCTTTAGAAGTTTTTCTGGGATCTTTTGTTACCATTCGTATTATCCTTCTCTTTAATTTGTCATCAATTTTCCTCCTGCGGACACGTCCAGGGAGGTTGGCTACAGTCCCATGGAACTTAAATTTCTAAATAATATGTGCAACTGTAGTCACAGGAACATCAAGCTGCTTGGAGATGGTCTTATAACCTTTACCTTTAACATGCTTGTCTATAATTTTCTTTCTAAGCTCCTGAGACAACTGTTTCCTTCGCTTCCTCTGGTCCATGTTGAGTGTGGTACTCACCATGTCACCAAACAGCACAGTGAGTATCTGTATCCCTATATACAGGCCCACTGACTGACTGATTACAAGATTGTAGACACCTGTGATGCTAATTAGTGGACACACCTTGATTTAACATGTCCCTTTGGTCACATTATTTTCAGGGGTACCATCATTTCTGTCCAGGCCTGTTTCATGAGTTTTCTTTTTTTAAAAATTCTGTTGAAACATGGTTGAAAAGCAATGCCTGACTTTCATTTGTTCATTTTCATAGAATTTTTATATATTATTACTTTTGTCAGATTCAAGTTATTTCTGTGACCATTGTGGGTTTTTCTTTCATTAAACGAGGGGAATCAACAATTTTGTCCACGTGTGTGTGTGTGTGTGTGTATGTATATATATATATACAGTACAGACCAAAAGTTTGGACTCACCTTCTCATTCCAAGAGTTTTCTGTATTTTCATGACTATAAAAATTGTAGATTCACACTGAAGGCATCAAAACTATGAATTAACACATGTGGAATTATATACTTAACAAAAAAGTGTGAAACAACTGAAAATATGTCTTATATTCTAGGTTCTTCAAAGTAGCCACCTTTTGCTTTGATTACTGCTTTGCACACTCTTGGCAATCTCTTGATGAGCTTCAAGAGGTAGTCACCTGAAATGGTTTTCACTTCACAGGTGTGCCCTGTCAGGTTTAATAAGTGGGATTTCTTGCCTTATAAATGGGGTTGGGACAATCAGTTGTGTTGTTCAGAAGTCAGGTGGATACACAGCTGATAGTCCTACTGAATGGAGTGTTAGAATTTGTATTATGGCAAGAAAAAAGCAGCTAAGTAAAGAAAAATGAGTGGCCATCATTACTTTAAGAAATGAAGGTCAGTCAGTCTGAAAAATTGGGAAAACTTTGAAAGTGTCCCCAAGTGCAGTGGCCAAAGCCATCAAGCGCTACAAAGAAACTGGCTCACATGAGGACCGCCCCAGGAAAGGAAGACCAAGAGTCACCTGTGCTGCGGAGGATAAGTTCATCCGAGTCACCAGCCTCAGAAATCGCTCAGATTAGAGACCAGGTCAATGCCACACAAAGTTCTAGCAGCAGACACATCTCTACAACAACTGTTAAGAGGAGACTGTGTGCAGCAGGCCTTCATGGTAAAATAGCTGCTAGGAAACCACTGCTAAGGACAGGCAACAAGCAGAAGAGACTTGTTTAGGCTAAAGAACACAAGGAATGGACATTAGACCTGTGAAAATCTGTGCTTTGGTCTGACGAGTCCAAATTTGAGATCTTTGGTTCCAACCACCGTGTCTTTGTGCGAAACAGAAAAGGTGAACGAATGGACTCTACATGCCTGGTTCCCACCGTGAAGCATGGAGGAGGAGGTGTGATGGTGTGGGGGTGCTTTGCTGGTGACACTGTTGGGGATTTATTCAAAATTGAAGGAATACTGAACCAGCATGGTTACCACAGCATCTTGCAGCGGCATGCTATTCCATCCGGTTTGCGTTTAGTTGGACCATCATTTATTTTTCAACAGGACAGTGACCCCAAACACACCTCTAGACTGTGTAAGGGCTATTTGACCAAGAAGGAGAGTGATGGGGTGCTATGCCAGATGACCTGGCCTCCACAGTCACCTGACCTGAACCCAATAGAGATGGTTTGGGATGAGTTGGACCGCAGAGTGAAGGCAAAAGGGCCAACAAGTGCTAAGCATCTCTGGGAACTCCTTCAAGACTGTTGGAAGACCATTTCAGGTGACTAGCTCTTGAAGCTCATCAAGAGAATGCCAAGAGTGTGCAAAGCAGTAATCAAAGCAAAAGGTGGCTACTTTGAAGAACCTAGAATATAAGACATATTTTCAGTTGTTTCACACTTTTTTTGTTAAGTATATAATTCCACATGTGTTCATTCATAGTTTTGATGCCTTCGGTGTGAATCTACAATTTTTATAGTCATGAAAATACAGAAAACTCTTGGAATGAGAAGGTGTGTCCAAACTTTTGGTCTGTACTGTATACACAAAGAGAATGTACCCATTGAGAAAGTGCCAGGGGGACCCTGGATTCCAGTAGCCCTGACCGCAGGGTTTAATGTTTTAATGGTGTATGTCCCTTGTACTTGTGTAATAAAATATACATATTGGGTATGCTCCTGGATGTATGTGTCTTTGTTTGTTACATAAATGTTGGTCTGCGCCCCACACCGCTTACAAATGTGGGCCGAGCGAGGTGAAGACATGGTGGGCTGGGCTAGTGTGAATTATACCTGCAATCTACGGCTGTTTCTGACTACTGTAGATTCATTATTGGGGGGCTGGAGCCTCTTAATAATTAGCACTCCGCACCAGCAGGAGAATAAGGCAGGCCTAGGAGATGCCAGTCTAATAAATCCCCCACATTGATATTTTATTTGAGTTTGTTAAACACCAATAGTGCTTGTGTGTGCATGCTTACTATAAGGATATAATATCATGTACAGCTGTGGAATATGTTGGTTCTATTGAAGGAAAAGGAAATGAGTAATACAAATATCTGGTCACCAGTACCAAGACTGAAGCCGGACTTGTACACAGCACCTGTAATATGCAGCATACGACCACCAGTAAGTCACTCAGGTAACAAATATCTGAAATAGCAAGAGTGTCCAGAAATTCTGTATCTAAAATGTGCTTGGTATCTGCCAGCACACCAAATGAGTCAGTAGCTTTGGCTGCATGGCCTGATCTCCATGTGACTGCATCTTAGCTGATTGATAGATATAATGCAGAGTGAAATAATATTAATATTTAATGCAAGTGGTAGCAAACCCTCTTGTGTGGCTTATTCATAAAACTGAGACTCAAGCAAGGGTCAACAACCCAGCATGCAGCTGTGTGAAACTGCAACCCCAGCACGTATAGTTGTTCTGTTGTTCTTGGAACACAGAAGAAGTGAATGTTGCTGAACCCACTATAGCCTTCTGTTTCTTTTGACAAAAATATGATATACACACAGTACTGGAATAACTCACGACCTAAAAGACTAAAGGAGAATCTCCTAAAACTGAACTGTACCATTTATAGTATCATCCCACATTTGGTGTGAAGAAATATGTATATATTGTGGTATGAGTTATGTTTCTATTTAGAAATATCCATATAGATATGGCCACATGGGAAGTAGAAGATTGGGCCTTGTGTACTGGAAACAACCACAAGCCAGAAGACAGGAGAAGTCCTAGGCAGGCACAAGCAGGTGGCGACGCAACAGACAGACACGGATGACGAAAGAGACAGCCCAGACAGGTGGAAGGGTTAAGGAAGAGCGGGGACAAGGAGTCAAAAAACCAGAAGGCAGGACCCACAGATCGAAGCCACACAGGGGGACAGCCACACCACGGACAGCCCGAACAGAGAAGCGAGGACAGCCCCACCCACCCCACCTGTGGCCAAAAAGCTTGGGCCTGGTTTCCCCCCCCCCCCTCCCCCACCCCCCCCTACCTTGCCTTTATCCTTGATGAGTGTTTAACAGTGGGGAAAAAAGATTTAGCAGCCACCAAGGACGTCCCCACTAAAAGATGGGCCGGCCGTATAGCATCATAGGTAGACCTCAACGAGAGACAAAATGGAAATAACCAGAAAATCACCTGTCTGATTTTTAAAGAATTTATTGCAAATTATGGTGGAAATAAGTTTTGGTAACACAGTACAGCTCAATACTTTGTTATATATCCTTTGTTGGCAATGACAGAGGTCAAACGTTTTCTGTAAGTCTTCACAAGGTTGGCACACACTGTTGCTGGTATGTTGGCCTATTCCTCCATGCAGATCTCCTCTAGAGCAGTGATGTTTTGGGGCTGTCGCTGGGCAACACGGACTTTCAATACCCTCCAAAGGTTTTCTATGGGTTGAGATCTGGAGACCGGCTAGGCCACTCCAGGACCTTGAAATGCTTCTTACGAAGCCACTCCTTCATTGCCCAGGCGGTGTGCTTGGGATCATTGTCATGCTGAAAGACCCAGCCACGTTTCATCTTCAATGCCCTTGCTGATGGAAGGAGGTTTGCACTCAAAATCTCACTATACATGGCCCCATTCATTCTTTCATGTACACGGATCAGTCGTCCTGGTCCCTTTGCAGAGAAACAGCCCCAAAGCATGATGTTGTCACCCCCATGCTTCACAGTAGGTATGGTGTTCTTTGGATGCAACTCAGCATTCACTCTCCTCCAAACACGACGAGTTGTGTTTCTACCAAACAGTTCTACTTTGGTTTCATCTGATCATATGACATTCTCCCAATACTCTTCAGGAACATCCAAATGCTCTCTAGAAAACTTCAGATGGGCCTGGATATGTACTGGCTTAAGCAGGGGGACACGTCTGGCACTGCAGGATCTGAATCCCTGGCGGCGTAGTGTGTTACTGACGGTAGCCTTTGTTACGTTAGTCCCAGCTTTCTGCAGGTCATTCACTAGGTCCCCAAATGTGGTTCTGGGATTTTTTGCTCACCGTTCTTGTGATCATTTTGACCCCATGGGGTGAGATCTTGCGTGGAGCCCCTGATAGAGGGAGATTATCAGGGGTCTTGTATGTCTTCCTTTTTCTAATTATTGCTCCCACAATTGATTTCTTCATACCAAGCTGCTTGCCTATTGCAGATTCAGTCTTCCCAGCCTGGTGCAGGTCTACAATTTTGTTTCTGGTGTCCTTCCACAGCTCTTTGGTCTTCACCATAGTGGAGTTTGGAGTGTGACTGTTTGAGGTTGTGGACAGGTGTCTTTTATACTGATAACAATATCAAACAGGTGCCATTACTACAGGTAATGAGTGGAGGACAGAGGAGCCTGTTAAAGAAGAAGTTACAGGTCTGTGAGAACCAGAAATCTTGCTTGTTTGTAGGTGACCAAATACTTATTTTCCACCATAATTTGCAAATAAATTCTTAAAAAATCAGACAGACAATGTGATTTTCTAGATATGTTTTCTCATTTTGTCTCTCATAGTTGAGGTCTACCTATGATGACAATTACAGGCCTCTCTCATACTTTTAAGTGGGAGAACTTGCACAATTGGTGGCTGACTAAATACTTTTTTCCCCAGTGTAATGTCTGAACGGTGAGAGATGTTAGGGTAACATGCAGTATGAGGTATAGTGTAGGGTAACTTGTACTGTATGTCATGCTGTCATATTATGTGTGATGAAGTTAATTATTTATTGTGTACTGTGTCTCAGTCTGCGCTGCATTGCAGCACATTGTATGCTTGTAGACGACTGATTGCATTTTCAGTCACAAATCGGTGTCCTTTGGCCCTAACGTCCCCACAATTCCAAAGAGCTTAACTATCGTGTTACCCATTTGTGTGCTAGTGGTATGTGGCATTGGTGTATTGTTGTCTCGTCTACCCTTCAGTGGCAAGTGGTGGCAGCTCTGTGTGTAGATGTGTGATTGCAAGGGGTCGCTTCATCCCTGGGTAGGCTAGTGTAGGGTGAACTGGAAGGGAGTGTGGCAGCGTAGTACCACTTTTTATGATTGCATTTGTGTTTGTGGTGAGTATGGTGTACTGATACCCCACAGAATTGTTATACAGTGAGTGGATATATCTGGGTGTGAGCCCCGATTGCTGACACTTGCCAACATAGCTTATAAAGAGAGTCTGTCACCAGGGCGAAGCATAATAAATCATCAATACAGTTATATAGGTCAGGCTCACCTGAATGTAATTCCTTTTTTTCCATGAAAATGTATGCCTCTATTGCCAAGATATTCATTTATTTCACAAAACTCAAGAGAGCATTCTGAAGCCCCGAGAACAGCTCTGTTGTGCCATACTGCTCTAATATGCCAGCGCAAATGCGAGAACAAAGGGCCAGGTGAGATTTCAGCATAGCTCCTTTGCCTTGTCACTTGAAGAAGGGAGGGGAAGGCGGGTGTATTACAGCAGTGTGGAGAACAGAGCCACCCTCGGATTTCTCATTTGCATATTGTGAAATTAATGAATATCTCGGCAATAGAAACATGAATTTTCATGGGGAAAAACGTAATACATTCAGGTGATTTTGACCTATCTGTGTTACAGGTGACAGACTCCCTTTAAGAATATGCCAGCATTATGTATACTGTTGTTAGCTTTACAAGTGCCATAAACATGTTGACAAATGGAACCTTTTGTTGGGTCACTTCATTGTTGTCTTGAGTGTTGTGTCTTCCAGTCATTTACTTGATGCTGAGTCTGACTCCTGCTGTTATGTTAGGAATAAGTAGAGGAAATTGTTGCTTGACCAGTGAATTGTTCTATACAGGAACTTTCCTGAAGTAGATATGCTTTTCATGTTATTCTTGTTATTATGACTAGATGTGTTTCATTGAATTAGAAATGTGATATTAATAAAAAGCATGTTCATATAGTCCAGGTGCCTGGGCTTCTTTGTGATGTATATTCAGGAGTGTGCTACATACAACATATAAGCAGACATATTTTTGTCTAGTGAAAAGCTATTTACTAGCAAAGTATCTCTCATATAGCTTGTATGTTTATATACATACCTTTTATGTTACTCCTTTTGTGTTGTAGACAAAAAAATAAAAGAAGGCTCTACTGTATGTTTAACACAATCATTGTGCTGTGTATCAGAGTCAAGAGCACTGATAGACAAAACACAGCACCATATGATAGAAAAAATAATCATTGTATTAAAAAAGTTAATAAAAACATCGGTCACATTAATATCACAGAAACAGACCACATGGTCAAAAGTTCATAATGCATAGAAACCTATTATCTGTGGTGGCATAAAGGCTACAAGTTAATGTACAGTACAGACCAAAAGTTTGGACACACCTTCTCATTCCAAGAGTTTTCTGTATTTTCATAACTATAAAAATTGTAGATTCACACTGAAGGCATCAAAACTATGAATTAACACATGTGGAATTATATACTTAACAAAAAAGTGTGAAACAACTGAAAATATGTCTTATATTCTAGGTTCTTCAAAGTAGCCACCTTTTGCTTTGATTACTGCTTTGCACACTCTTGGCATTCTCTTGATGAGCTTCAAGAGGTAGTCACCTGAAATAGTTTTCACTTCACAGGTGTACCCTGTCAGGTTTAATAAGTGGGATTTCTTGCCTTATAAATGGGGTTGGGACCATTAGTTGTGTTGTTCAGAAGTCAGGTGGATGCACAGCTGATAGTCCTACTGAATGGAGTGTTAGAATTTGTATTATGCCAAGAAACAAGCAGCTAAGTAAAGAAAAACGAGTGGCCATCATTACTTTAAGAAATGAAGGTCAGTCAGTCCGAAAAATTGGGAAAACTTTGAAAGTGTCCCCAAGTGCAGTGGCCAAAACCATCAAGCGCTACAAAGAAACTGGCTCACATGAGGACCGCCCCAGGAAAGGAAGACCAAGAGTCACCTCTGCTGCAGAGGATAAGTTCATCCGAGTCACCAGCCTCAGAAATCGCAGGTTAACAGCAGCTCAGATTAGAGACCAGGTCAATGCCACACAGAGTTCTAGCAGCAGACACATCTCTACAACAACTGTTAAGAGGAGACTGTGTGCAGCAGGCCTTCATGGTAAAATAGCTGCTAGGAAACCACTGCTAAGGACAGGCAACAAGCAGAAGAGACTTGTTTGGGCTAAAGAACACAAGGAATGGACATTAGACCTGTGGAAATCTGTGCTTTGGTCTGATGAGTCCAAATTTGAGATCTTTGGTTCCAACCACCGTGTCTTTGTGCAACGCAGAAAAGGTGAACGAATGGACCCTACATGCCTGGTTCCCACCGTGAAGCATGGAGGAGGAGGTGTGATGGTGTGGGGGTGCTTTGCTGGTGACACTGTTGGGGATTTATTCAAAATTGAAGGAATACTGAACCAGCATGGTTACCACAGCATCTTGCAGTGGCATGCTATTCCATCCGGTTTGCGTTTAGTTGGACCATCATTTATTTTTCAACAGGACAATGACCCCAAACACACCTCCAGACTGTGTAAGGGCTATTTGACCAAGAAGGAGAGTGATGGGGTGCTACGCCAGATGACCTGTCCTCCACAGTCACCAGACCTGAACCCAATCGAGATGGTTTGGGGTGAGCTGGACCGCAGAGTGAAGGCAAAAGGGCCAACAAGTGCTAAGCATCTCTGGGAACTCTTTCAAGACTGTTGGAAGACCATTTCAGGTGACTAGCTCTTGAAGCTCATCAAGAGAATGCCAAGAGTGTGCAAAGCAGTAATCAAAGCAAAAGGTGGCTACTTTGAAGAACCTAGAATATAAGACATATTTTCAGTTGTTTCACACTTTTTTGTTAAGTATATAATTCCACATGTGTTAATTCATAGTTTTGATGCCTTCAGTGTGAATCTACAATTTTTATAGTCATGAAAATACAGAAAACTCTTGGAATGAGAAGGTGTGTCCAAACTTTTGGTCTGTACTGTATAACTTGTAGCCTTTATGCCATCATGGATACTATGGGGCAGATTTATTAGGTCTTGCATGCTAGTTTTCTGGTGTTTGTTGAGGTTATTATATAAACAGGAGATGGCAGGCTTTCTGGGGGGGGGGGGGGGTGGAGTCAATCGAGACAAATGGCTTCCAGATGCAAAAGAAGCATTTTCAGAGGCAGAGTTGTCAACTCATAGCTATCAGACAAGCATTAATCCATGCTGTAAGCATTTAACAAAAGTGTATAAGGATCACCTCAAGTCCTGGTGGGAAGTGCAAACCCTGGAAACATGTATAATCAACAAAATTGTTCCAAGGGGTCTACTGATATCACTTGTTCCAGCTGGTCTGCAATTCAGTGAACTGAATCAAAAATGGGAATGGGAGTTGGTGGACTCGTCCTTTAAGACTTATGTTACTGTTATTGGAAGGGGAGAAAACGTTTCTACATGACAGCACTCGATCCCTACAAGAAGCGATAGATGATACAAAGAAATTTGTGGGACATATGGAATATGAACGTAAGGAAAATACATTACAACAAACGATTGAAAGAATTTCTTTTCAATTAAAGGAACATAAACATCTCCAATACATTCAAGATACACAAGATTTTACAGAAGGACGTATTTTTTCATTCACTCAGACCACACGTAATGTAGCCCAAGACATAGAGGCAGATATATCCTCCGCTGATCAAGAGTTATCTGATCATGAGGGACCAGCAGGGAGGATGAGGAATCCTAATAGACCACTTCTCACCAGGACTAATGTCATCCAATCCAGTCCTAGAAATAGAGGCCGTGAAGTGAGGGTTTTTTTTTTTGGATTATATGCTCAGAGAGAATGGATAGTCAGTTAGATGTTCATCAGGTTGTGAATTTATCAAATTATACTCTTACACCAAGTGAAATATCTTTATTAAGTCGGGGGTTTATCTTTTGTTCCAACCCCTGAATATGACTCTTTCAATTAGGTAAAGCACATCAATTTATTTATTCACAAGCTTAAATGAAAATTTTTTTTTATCCTACAGCAGCATAGACAGGCACAAGAACTTGGCATTGCTGATGAGGATCTACAGCTCCATCAGGACTTGATGTCCTTACTCCAGGAAAGAACAAGACAGGAAGGGGATGGTCCTTTTTCTAATTTAAAGGGAATCTGTCAGGTCAATCTGGGACACTAAACTACCCACAGGTCCATATAGACCTGGGGTTTAGTGTCCCAAATCGCCCTGTTGTAATGCAATCCGCAGGCACATTAAAAATAAAAAACCTTTATACTTACCTAGAGAAGGGTCTGATGTACGCTGTTCTGCCGAGAACAGTCCGGTTTATTCATGAGCTTCTTTGTTGGCATGCATCCCGGTGTCTGCGCTGTTCTTTAGTGAAGCCGAAGATGGACACCCCGGCTGCACTGCGCAATTGCTGGAGGTACGGGACATGCGCACTGAAACCGAGGTGTACTCCTCTGGCTTCATTGAAGAACTGCGCAGGCGCGGGAAGTACAGCGGCAGGATAAGTATAAAGCTTTTTTGTTTGTAATGTGGCCATGGAATGCTTTATAACAGGGTGATTTTGGACAATAAACCCCAGGTCCATATGGACGTGTGGGTGGTTTAGTGTCCCAAATTGCCCTGACAGATTCCCTTTAAGACCGACCTCCACCAAGATGGAACAGCGTTGGATGTTTTTTTGACAGTAGTCACTGACAAATTGAGACATCTTCAACATAGCTCCATTAGCAATTTGTCAAATGAGGAATGGGCAGGACTTACAGCTCTTAGGAAAAATGAGCATCTTATAGTAAAACCCTCTGACAAAGGGGGGAACATGGTGGTCCTGAATAGGGACCACTATGTCAAAATGTGCCGAGATATCCTCAAAGACACCACAGGCTATCAGCAACTTACTCATAACCCTACGGCTGAATTCACGTGTACCTTAAGAGAAATCTTACAAACAGTGAACATCTGATAACTGATGAAGTATATCAATTCCTCCTATCACAATTCCCTCAGATTGCGACTTTTCACAGTGTACCCAAATTACATAAAGGTATTGACCCCTCTGAAAGCCCGACCCATTGTATCAGGCATAGGGAGCTTGACACAGAATGCCAGTCAATATTGCGACCAGATCCTGCGGCTATTCGTGGCTGAATTACCATCTTACGTCAGAGACACCATGGATGTATTACTCAAGTTGGATGGAATAATGTGTGAGCCTGGTACATACCTGGCGAGCCTCCATGTTGAGGCCCTCTACAGCTCCATACCACATAACAGGGGATGTGAGGCTGTAGAGGAATTTCTTGGCACGAGGGGTATGCAATTCGCCAGGCATAGCAGGTTCACCATCTCCCTCCTCAAGTACATTCTTGAGCATAACTATTTTACCTTTGATCAGAAATTCTTCCACCAGCTCAGGGGAGTGGCTATGGGGAGCCCTTGTGCGCCTACCTATGCTAATCTCTACCTGGGTTGGTGGGAGAAGTCCGTGGTGTTCTCTGAGTGTCTTGAGCCACTGATGGCGTCGGCAGTGATCTGGTTACGATACATTGATGACATATAGATACTTTGGCAAGACACCCCAGAAAGGTTTAAACAACTGGTTGATGAATTTAACCATAATGACCTCGGACTGTATTTTACATATGAAATACATGAGTCAGCTATCTAATTTCTGGATCTCATGATTACTAAACAGCCCGAAGGTAGGTTACAAACAACAATATTCTGCAAAAAGACGTCAACCAATAACCTTTTATGATGGTCAAGTTGGCATCCTAGAGCATTATGTAAGGGCATTCCTCCGGGTCAATACCTCAGGATCAGACGTAACTGCTCCTAGGCGGAAGATTTCAAAAGGTCTGCAGATGATCTAAGGAATCGCTTTAGGGCACGTGGATATCCGGATTCCGTTTTAAGAGAGGCATATCATGTGTCAGATCACAAAATAGACAATCCCTTTTGGTACCAAAGACCCGTGAGTTATCATCTGAAACGTGTATCTTAGGTACCTATGACAGTGCTTTGCATGAAGTCCAACGGATTCCCCAAACATATTGGGGCATCTTACAAATGGACCTAGATGTTGGGAGACTATCCGAACATCACATATAGAAGAGGCCCCAATTTATAGTAAAAGACCAATTGGTACACAGCCACATGTCACCATTAACATCAAATACAACTTGGCTTGGTGTTACCAATTTACACGGCATTTACTGATGTGGTAGTTGCCGTGCATGTAATCTGGTTGACACTTCTAAATTTTACACTAATATGCATAATGGTAACCGATAGCCACTGAAGATGAAAGCAAATTACTGCACTAAAGGCGTAGTTTACTTGTTATCCTGTGTATGTGGGACTCAATACATCGGCAAAACGATCTGTGAGTTTCGTAAACGTATGCTCGAACATATTGCAGTTGTGAACAGAGGGGAAGATAAACCTGTAGCCAACCTTGTGAATGAAATACATAGGGGCAATATATCTGTGATTAAATTTCAGGTACTTGAAGTAGTAACACCACTAATTAGAGGAGGGAATTATGTAAGAAAATTATTGCAGAGGAGTCTAGGTGAATTTACCTCTTGCAAATGATGAAACCATTCGGTCTTAATGACCAGCTGTCATTTAATTCCTTCCTGTAATATAATATGTTTCTATAATGGGAATAATACATGGGTCAGCCTGTATACCAGGACCTTTGTACATTTTTTTCCCTGGTAATATCTCCCTTCAAAAATGATTAAATATGAATGTCATATGATAATTTTGAAGACAATGGATGTGTGCGGAGATGTAATGGGGATAGATTAGAGGGTAGGGGAGGTTTATTAATAAATAAAATTTTCTCTTTCCCTCCCCACTATTGTAGATCCGACTATCTTTTATAGCTGTCCCCAATTTTTTTCCTTCCTCTGCTCTCTCTGCTTTATAATGAATGATAACTTTATATGGTGGATGATATTGGAATTTGCCCTAATAAATAAACACGGTGGCTCATTCTCATCTATATGTTATGCTTGATGTAAATAAAGAGTTCCTGTGGTTATGGAATTAGGGTACTAATATCACCTAGTAGCTTATTTAGAGAGATTTCCTAATAATTAAAACACCCTATATTGTATATCTATATGGCCCTTTGGGAGACAATCAATGAGTACATGTGGGTGGATAGCTACAGGGTATATATCATCCGAAGTGTATAAAAATATTGAGTATTGTTGCTGTGTCTGTGGTGATTCAGCAAGGATCGATATATATTCAGGATCAACGTATTATTTTCAGTTATACCTATATGTCAGATGTCCACCTTGCCCCATAATGTCATATTATCTGAGTTATCAGATGATTAGGTGACACGAGTGGATGATCCATGTTGATATTATGATGGTATAGTACGTATATCAGCGATATACACATTCACCTTATGAAGCTCAGCATCTGTCGTGTATATATCAGCGATACATGCATTTACCTTACGAAGCTCAGCATCTATCGTCAAGTCTCTTTATTGATACTTACCTCTAGTATGCAAGCCGGCGTAATCTCCAAGTAACTAGGGATGCTTGCAAGTTCCACAAGTCCGGCCCACCACTGATGCAGAACCATATTCATTGGACAGTATGACCCAGGGGAGAGGCTTGTCAGCTGTCCTGGAATGTGGGCGGATCTGTCCAATAGCAGTTTAGTGACAGGGAGGGCGTGACCGTTCTTTGGTTTATTTAAACAACATTTAGAAAGGCCGCGTTCGTGGTCATATCAGTACCAATGTACGAGTGAGTAGGATGGTGACACTAGACGGTGGCCACCAACCACCCGAAACTTAGCTCATATGCCAACAAAATCAAGTTAGATAGCATTATACCCCTGATGAGCAGTGAAATGTCTACCTGCGAAACGTGTAGGAAATTACATACTTAGCTATCAGGAGGCAGTCAGGCTAGGTGTTTAGCTGGTGGGGAGATCAACATCATGTGGGTAGTACCCCAATAGCTATCCTGATGACAGATTGTCATTCAGATTAGCGCATGTATGTACTTATTCGAGACTGCTGAAGGTGGTATGTGTTGCAAAACTCTGGTAGCCTAAATTATGGTCTATGCTAAGGTAGACCTGGGCATTGTGGCAGCACAAATATATATGCACCACCCAAGTCTTAAATTGCAGTGTATGGTCTAGGGATAATAACACATGTGATAGTTTTATGAGGTTCACTACAATTAACCATATGGGATAATCTCCTGGTTAGTCCAATATTTGTGATTATCAAGTTGAGGTGAACACAATAAATTTTACATGTTAATTTTTTCGTCAGAAATCAATTGAGTGGACACACGATCAAGGTGCGTATTGTCAGATCTATCACATATTTTTTTATTGCTGCTTAGAAATAAAAGTTACTTTTTAAGTTGTTGACCAATTAGAATTATTTTTGATGATAGTTTTCTGGTGTGCAAGGCATAAAAATGTTCTTTAGCTCTGCTCCACCTTTTCCACTTTCCCAAAAGCCTGTGTGGCGAGGGGTGGGGTCATTGGCTCTGCTAATTTTGGCATAATTTACGCCAGAAATCTAGCGTACATAATCGGGGAAATGTTTGCCAGCAACAAGTTATTACATTTGCCCCTATGTTTCAATGCATTATAAACTTTTGAGCATGTGATTTGCTTCTGTGGTATTACTGTAACCTAGTTATGTTTTTTTTAACTATTTGAATACAATAAAGATGATTTATATTTTATATGATATGGTGCTGTGTGTTTCTATTAGTGCTATATGCTGGTGTGTACTGCAGTGATGACTTTTGTGCCTGAGTACTATTTTTTAGAAAGCTCCAGTTACTTGCAGTAGAATGGAAAGATTATTTTTCACTTCTCCACTATACTTATGCTACAAATCCTCAAACAATGATATAGGTGTGTAAACATTATGTATACCAGAGGCATTATTTTTGTTCTACTAAAGCCCATACCTGTCTCCTGTCCATTTCAATTGAAAAATATAAAAAAACAACAACAGAGAAATGAACGGGAGAATAACAGTTTGATGATAAGGGCAGATTAATATAGGCAAAAACAATAGAGAAATGGTTCTTAATATACAGTGTCTTGCAAAAGTATTCATACCCCTTGAACTTTCTCACATTTTATCACCTTACAACCACAAACTTAAATGTATTTTCTTGAGATTTTGGAGTTACAAAAAGGAACTAGAGTCCTAAATCAGGCTAAAACATAACTTTTAATGTTGATAGAATAAAAAGACCACATAATCACAAATCCTTATAGGTATATAATTACCAGAAATAAATAAAAGGATCAGTATCAAAAATATAATGGAAAAGCACTGTACAGGACTGCCTTGGTGGATTGACCACACACACACATATATATATATATATATATATATACAGTGGGGAAAAAAAGTATTTAGTCAGCCACCAATTGTGCAAGTTCTCCCACTTAAAAAGATGAGAGAGGCCTGTAATTGACATCATAGGTAGACCTCAACTATGAGAGACAAAATGAGAAAACAAATCCAGAAAATCACATTGTCTGATTTTTTAAGAATTTATTTGCAAATTATGGTGGAAAATAAGTATTTGGTCAATAACA
The DNA here is from genome assembly GCA_947044405.1 of Leptodactylus fallax. Classification (NCBI taxonomy): domain Eukaryota; kingdom Metazoa; phylum Chordata; class Amphibia; order Anura; family Leptodactylidae; genus Leptodactylus; species Leptodactylus fallax. The sequence goes on from CAMRHE010000191.1 coordinate 947,047, forward strand.
AAAGTTCATCTCAATACTTTTTATATATCCTTTGTTGGCAATGACAGAGGTCAAATGTTTTCTGTAAGTCTTCACAAGGTTGGCACACACTGTGGCTGGTATGTTGGCCCATTCCTTCATGCAGATCTCCTCTAGAGCAGTGATGTTTTGGGGCTGTCACTGGCCAGCATGGACTTTCAACTCCCTCCAAAGGTTTTCTATGGGGTTGAGATCTGGAGACTGGCTAGGCCACTCCAGGACCTTGAAATGCTTCTTACGAAGCCACTCCTTTGTTGCCCTGGCGGTGTGCATGGGATCATTGTCATGCTGAAAGACCCAGCCACGTTTCATGTTCAATGCCCTTGCTGATGGAAGGAGGTTTGCACTCAAAATCTCACGATACATGGCCCCATTCATTCTTTCATGTACACGGATCAGTCGTCCTGGTCCCTTTGCAGAGAAACAGCCCCAAAGCATGATGTTGCCACCCCTATGCTTCACAGTAGGTATGGTGTTCTTTGGATGCAACTCAGCATTCACTCTCCTCCAAACATGACGAGTTGTGTTTCTACCAAACAGTTCTACTTTGGTTTCATCTGATCATATGACATTCTCCCAATACTCTTCTGGAACATCCAAATTCTCTCTAGCAAACTTCAGACGGGCCCGGATATGTACTGACTTAAGCAGGGGGACACATCTGGTACTGCAGGAGCTGAGTCCCTGGTGGCGTAGTGTGTTACTGACGGTAGCCTTTTTACGTTAGTCCCAGCTTTCTGCAGGTCATTCACTAGGTCCCCCGCGTGGTTCTGGGATTTTTGCTCACCATTCTTGTGATCATTTTGACCCCACGGGGGTGAGATGTTGCGTGGAGCCCCTGATCGAGGGAGATTATCAGTGGTCTTGTATGTCTTCCATTTTCTAATTATTGCTCCCACAGTTGATTTCTTCACACCAAGCTGCTTGCCTATTGCAGATTCAGTCTTCCCAGCCTGGTGCAGGTCTACAATTTTGTTTCTGGTGTCCTTCCACAGCTCTTTGGTCTTCACCATAGTGGAGTTTGGAGTGTGACTGTTTGAGGTTGTGGACAGATGTCTTTTATACTGATAACAATGTCAAACAGGTGCCATTACTACAGGTAATGAGTGGAGGACAGAGGAGCCTCTTAAAGAAGAAGTTACAGGTCTGTGAGCCAGAAATCTTGCTTGTTTGTAGGTGACCAAATACTTATTTTCCACCATAATATGCAAATAAATTCTTAAAAAATCAGACAATGTGATTTTCTGGATTTGTTTTCTCATTTTGTCTCTCAAAGTTGAGGTCTACCTATGATGACAATTACAGGCCTCTCTCATCTTTTAAAGTGGGAGAACTTGCACAATTGGTGGCTAACTAAATACTTTTTTTCCCCACTGTTATATATATATATATATATATATATATATATATATATATAAACAAAGTATAGCGCTATTATGAATCACACCCTCAAACAGTAATATATGGTATGTGTGATATAAGATAAATACGCACTCTATACATGGGGTGAAACAGACACTATTAATGACACAATTAGCTTCTACATAAACCCCCTAAGACCCTGAGAAAGCCCAAGTCCTGTATTCAATATATGCAATACATGATCCCAGACATTAAAGAGTTAAAAACAACTCCACAGTAAATACCCAACACAGTTAAAAAGTTGGATATACACAGAGGCAAATCTGACACAGGACATCAACATTCTGACCTGATACAATAAGTGTTTGAAACCCCTCCAATACATGCAGGGGTATCTCACATGTTGGTAGAATACATAGGAATATATAGCGGTCAGAGCCTGACACACAGGAGTCAGACTGGTAAATAACAAGCCCAAACAGCTGAGACTTAATAGATCCACGTCTCACGTCGTGTAGGTCTATGTAACAAAATAGACCAGCATATAGCCAGGTCTTCGGTCTATATAGCAATATAGACCGGCGTATTGTCAGGTCTCAATGCGTTTCTCCCTAGGATATCGGTCCCAGGGTTCATCAGGAGACCCCCATGAAAAATAAAAAATGCCCCATTACAGATAAATCAAATGCCTCGCAGTAAAAACTGTGTTTCTCAGGTCCTGGTGGTGGATGCTGGTACTCAGATACTACTATTTTCTTGAGATTTTAAGTGATAGACCAACACAAAGTAGCAAAGGAAAATGATACATGGTTTACAAAATTTTAATCAAATAAAAATCTGAAAAATGTGATGTACAAAAGTATTGCCATTTAACCCATTATAAGTTGTTTTACGGCAAAAAAGTAAAAATAGACGTTTTTTTCCCCGTTAATGAAAAAAGATAAAAAACACGCAATTGATATCACCACATCTGTAACAACCCCTAAAAGTAAATCAGTATGTTATTTATTCTGCATGATAAACATCATAAACCTTAAAATTTATGTTTTCTGATCATCACACCTCTCAAAAACAAAAAAAAATAATAAATACTGATCAAAAAGTCTTATGTACTCACAAAATATAAGTTGTAAAGCTTCATTGAAATAAAATGTAAAAAGTTATGAAAGTAGGAATGCAGAGAGGAATAAAATGTTACTGGTGTAAGGCTAAAATGTGATCGCTAAACGATTAATATGTACATAGGGCACTATAGACATGTGCCTGCTACATTTCTAAAGTCATAAATTCAAAATCTACAATACAAAAGTAACATTTCTGGGAGGATTTTTCCAATTTTAATGTGACTATTAGGGGGTTAAACCTGCTTTTCCTGTACTTTAGTGATATGTCAGTTTGCAGAAGTAAAGCTCCTGGTGCACATCACTCAATCAGATATGATGTATGCTTAAAGGTAATATGTCAAGAGGCTCATGAAGTATAAACTAAACACATAGTAGTACAGTAAGCCATTTCACTCTAATTCCAACTATACCTTTTTTTTGGTTATCTGCTAATCCCACACTGAGAAATCAAGCCTTTTATAAATATAAACACCCAAGTGTTTGTTGGGACATTCCTTCAGAACCAAGCGTCTTGGCTCCATGCCCCTCTGTCTTGTGCTCCATGCCTGTCCACCATCTATAACCACATTTGTTATTCTGACATACAGTACAGTTGCACTTGGGGATTCATTTCCATATTGAGAAAAAGCTTGATTTGAGCTCAAGAGCATCGGATAACCAAAAAAGGTACAATTGGAATCAGAGTGAAATATCAGTAATGGGTCTACAGCCCAAATGCAGGTGCAGTTTGTTAAATAGTTTTACTTCTAAAGACTACCTCAAGATCAACCATTATCATTGTCATGTACAGACTGTCCTAGAACCCTGCGGCTGTCAGGAGTTAATTCACACCACTCACTCAATTTTGTACACTCCCTTCACTCAGACTGCAAATTGAGCATAAATCACACCCCAATAAAGTCCAAGCACCCCTACTACTGCCACCACTACTGACTTACTAGGCTCAGTAGCAATCTCACTCACATATACACACGTCTCTCTGTCAGACACAAACACACTTTAAATGGGTGTATAGAGTATACATAAATCACCTTTAAGTTGAATGATTAAATACCCAAGAGTTCACTGCCATATGTATATATATATATGAACAAAGAAGACAAAACGAGAAAAAACGTTTGTAAAATAAAAGGGAGAAAAGACAGAATAATCTTGTGAAATATAAATCCTTTTGTTTTCATGAAGCTTGGTTCTCACATGGGCTGAGCACACTCAGTGTGTTGCTGGCCTTCAAAGTGTGACAAAGTTCTCATAAAGTCCACAGTTTTTATGAAGGTGATCCCCCTTCATACTCAGCCACGCCCCCTGCCAGGTGTGCCCCCCTTCTCCTACTTCCCTGAGATGGGGGATAAACTCCTTCGTCCTCATTTCCAACTTGGAAAGATGAGTACTTGGAGGCTTCTGAGGTCAATTCTGGTTGTTAAGCAATAAAATTGGCCTATCCTGTTGGGGTGTGATTTATGCTCAATTTGCTGTTAGACCTGGTCATAAAATGACAAAGGATCTGATCCTGTGATCGCAGGAAGGAAATGCCCCACTACTTACCAGTCCCAGACATTACATATATACACACATATCAATATAATACACTGATGATACATACATACTCAATATAATTCACTAGGAATATGAACAAGTGGAGTTCTTTCATAACAGTCATCACAGGAAGTATCTGACTCACCTATGCTTTTAACTTTACCTGCTTTTCCTCTGTCTCCAGTGATGTTTTTGTTGGAAGACCAATAGTGTAGTACTCTAATTTAGTAACTCATTTTTTTAAACAGATATCTGGGCTATTGGCTGCATTTTTGCAGAATTATTGACATCAGAACCCATTTTTCATTGTCGTCAAGAAGATATCAAGACAAGTAACCCATTCCATCATGACCAGCTGGATCGTATATTTAGTGTGATGGGATTTCCTGCAGGTAAATCATGACTAACAGATGAGTAGCTTTATTTGCTATGTTTGCCATTAGTTCTGTATACTACCGAAATGGTAGCAACATGTGTACACAGACATAATCTTTCCTGAAATGTATTAAATTTTAATATGTTAGCTTTTGTATCATATGTTAATAAACTACAACATGAACATCCTATATCACAAGACTGTTTCTTGCTTGTCTAGAGCAAGCACAGATCCTACTGTTAGAAACCTATTAGCTATTTGTCAATAAAGGGGTATTCCTTTTCTCAGTACTTATGACATATACACAGTTCACATACTGATCTCAATGAACAATGTGATACCAGGGAAACAGCAGACAGGGGCCATGAGAGCCTTGTTCTTATAATAGATGAGGGTAGCAGAGATTGGACCTGCACCTAAAACGCATTTATGGCATAGCAATATACCATAAAAGCTGAACATGGGAAAACCCCTTTAGGCTAAGGTAGCATCCCGCAACAAAAAAGTGCTGTGGAAAAAACTGCGGCGGCAATTGCGATTCTTTCCGCAGCGCTTTTCACAGAATTATACCTATAGGGAAACCACCGGCATTTCTGTAGGTATAATTGACATACTGCGATTTCCAAATCTGTGATAGTTTGCATATTTTCCTGCAATGTGGGGCCCCGGTGTTAAGACTAAAGCCCCATGTTGCATAAAAGCTGCTTTTCTTGTTGCAGATTTTGGTGTGGTTTTTTTTTTTTTTTTTTTTGGGGGGGGGGGGGTTAAGCCCAAGCAAGCAATGGCTACAAAAGGAATGGGAAATGTAAAGAAAGCACTTATATATCTACCTACTACTCAATCTATTCCTGGCTTTGGATCAAAAACCGCAGCAAAAAAGCAGCTTTTCTGCAACGTGGGGTCTTAAGCCTTATTTTTAAAATAGGCCAGTGGAGGTGAAAAAAAAAAAAAATCATACTCATGTCTGTCCCCGATGCTCCTGTGTCCTCCCAGCGCAATCCGGTCCTGCTGCTCCAGTGTCTTCTAAAAGTGAAATTGCTCGCCGTCTGTGACGTCCCAGATCCCTTCCGCTGAAGCCGCTGATTGGACTCAGCGGTCACATGGCCACTGAAGCCAATCAGTGGCATCAGGGAGAAAAGCCGATACTTCACAGGTAGCGACGTCACGTGCCCTTTACTGAGGCCACTGATTGGCAACAACGTACAACAAAGGACTCCATTGGAAGGCACCAGGGAAAGGTGAGTATGATTTTTTTTTTTTTCACCGCCCCTGGCCAATATAAAAAATATATTTTTGTTGTCTGGACAACCCCTTTAAGTCTGATGTTTAAAAGTAAATATAGATGCTTTCTATGTCCCCACTAAGAACAGTTTGTTCACTGAAAAAATTGCTGTTTGGATGTATTGGACGTAGGTAATTGTCCCACAAGCATTCATATTTTCCATTCTCAAAGGTGTGTGGACAGCTGGCAGATCATCATAAACACCATTATCGCCCTTTGTATGGGTCATATGATGAAATTTGTATTGAAACTACTTGAAGGAGCAGCTACTTTGTTTCTTTCTAAATTTAACGTGTCTTTATAAATGATCTCATACTTATTTTTGTTATGAATTGTTTAAATTGGTCTGAGTAAAATAGTAAAAAATTGCTGTCTCTTCAGATAAAGACTGGGAAGATATTAGAAAGATGCCAGAATATCCTACTCTTCAGAAAGACTTCAGAAGAACCACGTAAGTTTATAGTACTTTTTCTTTTAGACATATTTGTGTTTTTTTTCTCTGTGTAAAACGATGGAACAAAAATATCCCATGTGTTATTATGCAATAAATTACAGATTGCAAATGAGCTTATCAAAGGGGCAAAGTGTAACTTGACACTTGAAGTGTTAAACACACTGTTGCAGCAAACCTCAACCTGTCCTGCCACAACCAGTTTTCGTTCAGGTGCAATTGAAAAACAAAAACTGTTGTTCCATTTTCTCACACGTTTTGTGTTTACAGATTTAAAAATCCCACAAACATGTAAAAATATAACATATTTATTAATGCATATAAAATACATAGAAAGACACAATGGAAAAATACATATACAGAGGGGAAATGGGAGTTATATAACACTCATAAAAATAGCAATGCCTACAAAAAGGTTGCAGCAACAACCCAAATATGAACACCAAAAACATGGGATGTAAGAGTCTATAATTACAGATATAAATAAAACTTTAAAAAAATAAATTCTATGCCCACATATACCAAATGGATGGAAATTAAAAAGCTATGGATTGCACCTATACATCCCAACGTCTTTCTATGGGTTGGCTCTCACCGCCCCCCCTCTCTCCCCCTCTTGGGCCCCATTTGCTTTACTAAGACTATCTGGATCAAGTGTTCCAGAAAGTTTCCCCTAGTTTCAAAGAAATCCTCGATGATATCCTTTCTCTTTAATCCTCTACTCCTTGAGGGCCTGTCCCCCGGCATGAGTCGTGCGTGGTCAGGTGCGAGCCTCTTCCGAATTGCCGATATGGTTGACCCCGTGACATTGGAGCTCAGGTGCTTTGACTTCCTTACTTCTAACTGGAATGATGCACTGGTACCACACTCCTGTCCTCCTCCATTCCTTAAATCCGACGATCCCCTCCGACTGCCGATGCTGTCATGGTGCCATAGGTACCTTATAACACATCTTTTGGGAATGTCCACTGATCCTGGGTTTATGGAGGGAAGTCAAAGCCCTAACAGATGCCCTTTTTCTCCAGGGGGTTCCTTTAGATCCTCTTATTTACCTCCTGAACCTCCCTCCTAGACACCTGCACAAGAAAACATCTAGACTTTTCCTCTACCTGTGTACTGCAGCAAAAACCCTCACAGCTAAGAATTGGAAGAGAATTCCCCCCCCCCCTTCTTTGGCCCCAACCTCCTGGCCCGAATGAAGGATATTCGTAGCAGTATTTGACAGCCAGCCTCAATAACACTGTGGAGGCGTTCCAGGCCATCTGGTCTCCTTGGGCCACCTATTGCACTCTGCAAGGTTTATGATCAAGGATCCCCTCTTCATGCAGCTGCTGAAACGTGGAGCCGGCTGTAACTTCACCCAGAGCTCCCAGAGAGAAGGCAGGGAAGGTTTAGTACAGCCTTCCCGATCGCTGTGTATATAGCGCTATGGGTGCCGCCAAATTGTGGCTCCCCTCTGACCCGGCAGTCACATGATCAGCCTGGATCAGCATGTGTTAGAGCTGCTGGGTCCTACAGGACCCAGATCAGCTCTATAGTAACGTGCGGGAGGCTGTATTCCTCCTGCAACTGGGGCTAAATGTAACAGCCCCGATTACAGTGGAAATCAGCCTCCCTAACCAAAAAAAGAAGTGATCACATGTCTCCAAAGGTCTATTATGACCTTATGGGGACACAATGTAAAAAAAAAAAAAAAAAAAAAAAAAAATAGAAAAGTAAAAAAAGAAAATGTAAATAAAATAATTAAAAAAATAAATAAAATAATACGCCAATAAAACACCGTTATTAAAGGTTATAGCCCCACCCCCGACAATACCATACAAAATAAAAATTACCTTAACGGAGAGGAAAAACTATTTTGTAATGTTTTTTAGTAGCACTTTGTGTTATTAAATAAAAAAAAAGAAGAAAAGTGAAAAGCAGACAAGTTTTCCCTCCTCTTTTGTTTATATTTAATAAACACATGAAAAAAAAATGCAAAAATAAAAACAACATAAGAATACAGCCCTATGTGTTACCGAAAAAAGATGCAGAAATTAGTTGAATAACTCATATGATAAAAATGTTACAGCCCTCAAAACCACACATACAAAAAAAAACCCCGAAAATGTGTCTGGTCCCGGACCAGAAATTGGCCCAGTACTGAAGTGGTTAAAAAAAAGCAAAAAAAATTGACTTTATGAAGAATATTGTGGAGCTGCAATGCATTAGATAGTGTGCAAAACAACACAATATTTTTAGGACATTTCTTTTGGCATTTAACTTTTTTCCTATCAGCATATTATACGGACAGCTGTTCTTTAACCCCTTCACGCATTCTCACGTACATGTACGTGGGAGAATGTGGTTAGTTACCGCATCCCCACATACAGGTACGTGACGGTGATCAAGCGGGCTCAGAAGCAGAGCCCGTGCGATCACCGCGGGAGCCTGGCTGTATTTGACAGCCAGGCTCCCGCTGAAACAGCGGGGACCAGTGATAACACCAATCCCCGCTGTTTAACCCTTAAGATGCCGCAGTCAATAGCGACCGCGGCATTTTAAGTGTTTGCTAGCGGCACTGACTGCCGCGAACGGCATCGGGAGAGGGTGTCAGCTGTAACTGACAGCTAACACCCTGCTCCTTAACCTCCGATCAGCGCTGAGCGCCGATCGGGGTTTTTAACCCCTTGGATGCTGCGGTCAAACATGACCGCAGCATCCAAGGGGTTCCGCCATGTTGCCGCCCCCGGCACCCCCCCGCGGCGAGATCGGGGGGGTGCTGATATCTATAATATGCAGCCCGGGGTCTGGCCAGTGACCCCAGGCTGCCTGAAGCCCCCACTATCTGGTTGATCCTGCCGGGACCTCTGGAAATCAGCCTATCTCTACATAGGCTGAATTCCTGTATAGACTGCAATACACGTGTATTTCAGTCTATAGTGCTGAATCAGCGATTATACTATCGTTGGTTAAGGTGTCCTAGTGGGACATATAAAAAAAAGATAATATTTATTAATTTATTTGGGTAGTATGACTATCTGTTTGAAAAGTATTTCACATTTTGAAAATTACGATTTTTTTTCCAAATTTCCATTAAATTTCCTATTTTTTTATAAATAAATACAAAAATATTGATCAATGTTTACCACTAACATGAAGTACAATGTCTCACGAAAAAACAGTCTCAAAATCACTTGTGCAAGTTAAAGCGTCTTAAAGTTATTGCCATATAAAGTGACATATGTCAGTTTTGAAAAATGAGGCCTGGACTTTAATGCACTTTTGGGCTTAGACCTGAAGGGGTTAAAGGGGTTACCCCACCTTGACAGCTTCTTTTACAAATGAAGCAAGCGTGAAGCTCAACTGATCACCATGGGTGCATCTTTTCTGTTGTCGACAGAAGTTGTTGCTAGGCATACATTTTCAGCTACAAAATCAGAAATGTAGTAGTATTTGGTGGCCAAACAAGTGAATGCCTATACATGTAATACAAGTACAGGCCAGGACTGGTAAGAGTGCCATTTGAGACTCAGTGCATATGAAAAGGGCTTGTCTAGGAAGGCCGGAGCTAGGGGGGGCCCTGTAGGTGAGGCCATTGGTTGCTAGGGGTGGGCCTGGGGAATGGCGGGAACGGGAAGGGGATTTAACCCCCTGGCTCGTCTTCTGATGGTCAGTCGCCGCCAGGAAGGAGCCACGATCTAGAACAGCTGCTGTATCCCTACCTGTCATGGCGGACCTGGACCTCCTCCTGGAGCAGCTTCGCGCTGCTGCCAGTAACAGCGCAGCAGCTTCGGGGCTTAGTGGCTTCTGTGTCGGCGGCGCAGGGCAGCGGTCCCACTGCCGTTGCTCCATCTACTTCTCTGGCAGTGCTGGCTCCTGGGTCGGCTCCGGTGGGCGTGGCCTTTCGCTGAGACAGTGGCGGGTCAGGCCGCCGGAGTGGGTGAGCCCTGATCACGCCCCCATGTCCTGGCGCTGGCTGAGGAGCCCCTCTGGGGACCCTCCAGGCAGGATGACGCGCCCAGCAGCCCAGAGCAGCGGTCCCCGGTCCAGGAGGCATCCAACACAGCCGTCGGGACCAACAGAGGCAGGGGGTTGGGGCGAAGCGGGCCCCCTCCCCTTGCCTCTTGCAGCGTCTACACCTTCGTCTCCCTTGGCAACGGTGGCCCCCACTGGCGATGCTCCGGTCTGGGGGGTAACCAGTTCTCCAGCGAGGGCCTGCTAGGAGGGACGGACGAAGTTCTGTAGCTGGCAGCAGGCGGGCTGCCTCCCGCACATGGTTTGGCAGCTGGTCCTCTCCTCTTCTATTGGCGGCTTCCGGGCAGGGTTGCCATGTGTGCTCTGGCTGTTCTGGGACAGCTTTGGCTGGTGACAACTTCCGTGACTCAGACAGTGACGACTTTCAGGATTTTCCATGGCGGGTGAATTCAGGAACCGTGGCTGGTGGGATCACAGCTTCTGCGCAGCCTGGTGAGTGTCTGTCTGTCTTGTTCTGTGCTGGCGGTTTTTAGATCACAGGCATCAGGTGTGGCCGTAGGCGGTGAGGTTGGGCTAGTTTGGGGGCGGGGGGACTCGGCGGGGGAGATGGGGGAGGAGTTGCGTTAGCTTTTAGGGGTCCTTCGGAACATCTTGTCACATTTGGGCAGAGGGGGCGTCAGCGGCAAGTTCCCCTGTGTCGGCCTGGGCGAGGAGTTGCCCCCCCCCTGGTCCCCCGGTTATACTGTTGCTTTCGGATAGCTTGGTACGTAAGGAGGCGGGCGTCGTGATTTCGGTGCAGACTGAGAAGGAGGGGGATGGGATTAGGTTGGAAGATAGAGCCCATGGGGAGGTTTATGTGTGTTTTGAGGGGCCTCTCGGGATGCACCTCAAAAAAGAAGTGAAGGAAAAGATTTGGCATGATGAATACGTCAACATTTTTTCGTCGCTTCCTTTGGAAAAGTTCAACCTTGATAAGGGGAAGAGGGATGAGACGAAAAAGGAGGAGGAGAAGCGACACTGGAGGTTAATTCCACAAATGTTTACCAACTGGCTCCAGGCATTCACCATCTTGGCAAGCGTGATGGGTAAGAAGACCCCTGAGCACTGCTCAGGGCTTTTCTGTTATCGGGATTCAATTGGGGAGCCGTACCGGCTATATGGGGGCAAACGTCGCTATGGTATGACGAACAAATTCGGCAGCGTAGAGTGGTCCACCTGTCTATCCGGTGGGACCAGAAGCTAGCGGCACCTTTCCCTTCGCGGCTGATAACTGATTTGTTAGTCTCCCCGTTGGGTGTGGTCCCCAAGAAAGAACCACACAAGTTCCGGTTGATCCATCATTTATCGCACCCCAAAGGGGGTTCGGTCAATGATGACATCGATCCTCAGTTGAGTTCAGTGGTGTACACCTCCTTCAATACGGCGGCTTCCTGGGTTCAGAAGTATGGGCCAGGCGAGCTGTTGGCTAAGACAGATGTTGAGGCAGCTTTTCTACTCTTCCCAATGCATCCTGAGAGCCTTCAGCTCCTGGGCTGTTATTGGGACTGGGCTTATTATGTTGATCGTTGCCTCCCTATAGGTTGCTCAATCTCTTGCGCACATTTTGAGGCCTTCAGTTCATTCTTGGAGTGGGTCGTTAGGGACTTGACAGTCTCTGGTCCACTACTTGGATGATTTTTTGTGCCTTGGCCCTGCCGATTCGCCCGTCTGCTTGTCCTTGCTGTGGTCGCTGGAGTGGGTGGCGGTTCATTTTGGGGTTCCTTTGGCGCCGGGGAAGACTGAGGGCCCATCGTCATTTTTGAGTTTCCTTGGTACCACCATTGATACCGTTGCCATGGAGTGCAGGTCGGTCGATGACAAGTTAGGTGCGCTGCGGGAGGAGGTGGGTAGGGCTCACAGGTTGCGCAAAATTGTTCTTTGGGACTTGCAATTGTTGATAGGGAAACTTTTGCTTGCAGAATCATGCCAATGGGGCAAGTTTTTTGTAGGCGTCTAGTGGGCGTGATGACCGGGGTGTCATCACCTCGTCATTTTGTCTAGTTGAATAGGGATCACAGGGATGACTTGGAGGTGTGAGACAGATTTTTGGATCAGTATAGCGGCCGCTCCTTGGTTTTGTCCCCTGTGGCCGACATTTTTGATTGGAAACTTTACATGGATGCGTCGGTAGCAGTGGGGTTCGGTGCGTTTTGTGGAGGACAATGGTGTGCATGGCGGTGTCCGGCGGACTGGTGGAATTGGGGTTGGTGCGGAACTTGTGTCTTTTGGAGCTTTTCCCCATAGTGGTGGTGCTTGAAATATGGGGTGAACGGTTTAGGAACAAAAAAGTGCACTTCCACTGTGATAATCAGTCTGTAGTGTCGGCCATTAATTTGCTGACCGTATCCTCCCCGCCGGTGGTTTGTTTGTTGCAGCATTTAGTGTTACGATACTTGTCTCTTAATGCGTGGGTGGTGGCGGTTCATGTTTCGGGGGTCACTAACGTAATTGCCGACTCTCTGTCTCGTTTCCAGTGGGAGCGGTTTCAGCAGTTGGCACTGCATGCAGACGTCACCGGGATCCCTTGCCCAGAACATCTGTGGGGCGTGGTCTTGCGGCAGCCGTTGAGCTGATTCGGTCTTCCATGGCGGCTGGCACTAGGTCGGCTTGTGAGGCGGGTGGCAGGACGTCACAAAGGATTTTTTGGTGGTGCAGGCCCGCCAAGGTTTCAGGAGGGGGAGGTCTTGTCTGGATGGACGCAGGCCAGTGTCTTTTCACCTGCTGGAACGACTGGACGATGTGCTAGGCGATGTGTGTTCCTCCCAGTTGAGGTTGTGATATTTTGCTTGGCTTTTTTGTAGGCATTTTTTGGGGCACTTTGGGTGGGGGTTCGGGTTTGGAGTTTGTCATCTGCAGGTCCAAGATGGATCAGTTGGGCAGAGACAGGAGGATTCAGCTTGGGAGCATGTTGGGCTCAGCCATGTGTCCGGTTCGGTGTTTTGAAGATTTTCAGGTGATCCGAGGGAGTCGGCATGGTCCGGTATGTGTCATCAGGATGGTTTCTTTTTGTCTCGGTACCTGTTTACATGGGTTTTCTGGTGCTGTCTCCAGTCGTTGGGTCTAGACTCGTTGGTTTTTACCCCTCATTCATTTAGGATTGGGATGGCTATTGAGGTGTTGGTTTTGGGCTTGGGGCCTGAGGTGCTGCGGCGCACTGGACGTTGGGGGTCTCATTATTTTCTTTCTTATGTCCGCCCTCATTTTTTGTGACTTCGTGGTAGGTGGCTCCTGGTTAGTGCACAAGTGGCATGGTGTCTGTGTGCAGGCTGTGGTGGATGGCAGAGGTGCCTTGGGGGGGGAAGGATAGTTGTTTTGGGGGGCCATTTGGCGTCGTGAGTGGCAGTTCTTCTCTGTTCTTTTCTTTTGTTTCATAGGTTCATCGCCTCAGCTGGTTTGGATTCTGGGGCACTCCTACTTCCACTGGGGGGTGATTTGTGCAGATATGCGCCCAGATGAGAGACAGCTGGGCTTCTCCAGAATGGCAGCTGTGGTGAGGTGGCTGGGTCTCCGGGGCATGGTGTGGGGATGCATGCTTCGGGAATTCAGCAGGTATGTTCGTTTGGATCGCCCACCTGACATTCTTGTGCTTCATCTGCGGGGCAACGATTTGGGGTCTCGTCCTTAGAGAGATAGTGCGGGACATTGAACATGACCTGCTTCGTTTGTGGGTGGAAGTCCCATCTTTGGTAGTTGTGTGGTCAGATATTGTCCCTCGGCTGGCATGGATGGGGACCTAGTCTATTCCTAAGATCAACAAGGCTCGTTTGGAAGTTAACAGGATGGTGGGTGTGTTCGTGGTGCGTCATGGTGGGATTTGTGTTAGGCTTCATGAGTTGGAAGACCTCCAAGGGGGTTTTTGGTTGGCTGATGGGGTGCACCTGACGGACGTGGGGATTGATCTCTGGGCCTTAGGTCTTCAGAGTGGCATTGAGTGTGCCTTATTGTTGGTGGGGGGTGGGCATCCTTGAGGTGGTCAAGGTATGCTCACTGTGGCAGGGTGGGGGTTCTTGGAGTTGGTGGAAATTCCAGGGGTGGGGAAATAGTGTGGTCAGTTACCCCATTGGTTAAATACCGTTTTAGATATAGCTGGTTTTGGACTCTTGCTGGGTGGTGTCCCGGGAAGTGGTTATATGTGTTAAACTGCCATCTGTATTGGTGTGGTGCCCCCGAGCCTGTGGTTTGCGGCTGGAGGTAATCAGGGTGGTGAACAGATTGGCGGCCAGATTTTTGTATCTCCAAGGACCTCCCCCCTGGAATTTTAGCTCAGGAAAGTTGTTATGTTTAGAGGTTACTTATTTAATTATATATTTTGGACAGAGATGTTTATTTTGTTATTTATAATACGGTTATTTATATGTTTGTGTTTTATTTAATAAAATGGCTGCTGTGGCCAATTAATCCAACCCAATGTTGTGTTGTCTTTATTATCAGGTTAAGAGAGGGTTGGGGAGGGAATGAAGGCTGCAGCAGCGGTAAGTATGGGGTTTGGTTGTCTACCATCATCCTCAGTGCCAATGTCATGAAGAAGCAATCACTCTAAGGAAAAGACAAAGAGGTGTGCATTATTGTGAGGCACATAATCTCTACAAATTTGCAACTCTGTGAGCTTTTAAGGTATAATGGGTAACTGCATATAAGCCACCCCGATGTGACTGCCAGACATGGGAGAAGAGTAAAATTACCTCAATTCTTGACAACTGTACCATAAAAATTACTTCCTCAGCAACAAGCAATAAAATCCAAATACTTTGTCTGGACTAGTTGTAATTTTAAGATAGCAACAGGAGATTTTTTTTTTTCTACTGCTATGTGATAAATTCTAAATAAGTGGCAAAACTGTGTCAAAATTCTACATGTGAATACAGCATTATGTTCATAATGTTTGCTAATAAGACATCTAAAAAGGCTGATCAATCAAACTGTTATGGACTGTCTTGGATATCCAGGACACTTTATGCAGGCTGCAAAAACATTCACTCAGTGTGTGTGTGGCATAAGGAGCTATAATGGAGTCATACAGTATACTGTTGCTGCCAAAGCTCACAGAGTATCGATTGAAGTAAAAAGAATAGATGCCAAGAGCTCATTTCAAAGACATTGTCGGAATATGCCTATTTTGATTGTTGCATTTAGCTTGGTACAAGCATCTTTGCTGCCAGCAGGCACTTTAAATATTGTACTTGGCTGTCTCCAGTATTTGGTAATGTTTGTTGAATTGTTTCCTAAGTGCTCTGGACATTTTATGGCCAGTAAACTGTCTCTTTATGTGTCTGCCCAAATTTATTTTGCAGGTATTCTAACAGTAGCTTAATCAAATACATGGAAAAGCACAAGGTGAAGCCTGATAGTAAAGTTTTTCTTCTGGTAAGTGACTAAATTAATAAGTTACAGTAAGCAGATTTTTAAAGTGTAACTAAACTTCTGGACAACTTTGGATTTTCTGGCAGCATTTGTGACATTATTAAACTTTGTAATATACTTTATTAACACATTTTGGCTCCTTTATGTCAAATCGTGCATTTCTTTAGTCTTTTGCTTGCTTCTCTGTTGAGAACTGTACCTGTGTACAGTGTATGGGCTTGTGTGTAACACAGGGAAAATAAAGACAGGGAAGGATCACTTCAAATTGTTATATCTCAGGCATTATAAAACGCACAAACTTGCTTCCAGTATCATATGAAAGGAGAGATTCTCATCTTTTACATACTGCATCTTTCATATAGCACTACAGTTTTACCTGTACTATTTCTAGAGATATCACTGGTTGAAAATACAGTCGGCATTGGGATATTTATATGCAGCTGAAAACACATTTGGTATATTTGGCATTGGGAGCATCTCCCAATCTCAACTATGTCTTCAACCAGTGATATCTATGAAAATAATATAGATATTATTGCAGTCTCCTCTCCTGAATTTCTTCTTTCATACAACACCAGAAACAAGTTTCTACTCTTTATACACCTGTATTTTCTCTACATTACCCACATAAGTCCGTACACTGTACACAGTGAGAAGCAGGGTACAGTTCTCAATAGAGAAGCAGATAAAATAATGACGAAATGGAGGATTTCACAGAAAGGAGCCAAAATATGTTAATAAAGTATGTTACAAAATGTATTAATGCACATGCTGCCAAAAAAATAGAGTTATTTGAAAGTTTAGCTACCAGTACAGTGCTGAGCTACATTAACTATTACAGAAGGCAATGTCATTCTGAACAATATTATTAATAACAAGAGTGTGTCTAGTAATAGACCTGCTGATGAGGGATAAAACCTCCTTCAAGGTGCTGTTGGCAGCATGCTAGCAATACTTATGGCAGCCTGTTTTCTCTAATATTTTATAGGGCGTGGTGTGATTTTCTGAGAGGCATTGCATCAGTCTTTATGAGGGCACACTTTAATATGCTGCTGATGACAAGTAGTGAAAATGTAAGGGATATTAAATTCCCTGCAGCTTTTGTACTGGATTACCACTGCCACTCACAATTTTAATGGATGATATAATGATATGTGTTATTACAGAGAATTGAACAGAATACAATTCCCTAATACAATTACGTTATCTTTAAATGGTAAAGTAAAATCTTTATCGCAACAGTTTTGGAAGCTAGCAAAACTATAAATCAAGCTTATTATTACCAGGTGTATTCACCTTTAGGCTAAAGCCCCATGTTGGGGAAACACAGTTTTTTTTGTTGCAGATTTTGTTGCGGTTTTTTGAGCCATAGCCAGGAGTGGATTGAGCAAAAGGTGGAAATATAAGTACACCCTATATGTTTCCCATTCCTTTTGTAGTGATTCTTGGCTTTGGCTCAAAAACCGCAGCAAAATCTGCAACAAGTGGGTTCTTAGCCTTAAAGGGATTATCTATCCAACTTCCAAAAATGATCTGCAAATACATTCACAGCTGTGCTAAATACTCACTGTTCCCTTGTGCATCCTTTGCTTGGCTGTATTTTACTTGCTGCTCCTTGTATCACTGTTATTTACATGTACTGAATCTGTGGAAAAACTACATTTCCCATGATTTATCTTCCTGCTCTTACTCTCTGTGTACCCCTCCTTTCTCCACTCTCCCCTGGGATGAAATCACCGAACGCATGCACTGCCTGTGTGCAAACTCCCTCCATGGGGTTGGTGTTGTGTCTGATTTCTTCTTCATTCTGTGCAGCACCGCTTATCTGACCAGATAATAAATCACTCCTACATCTGAGGTCAGTATGAGTGGCTTCAAGTGGCAAGGAGGTCATATACTGCTGTGACGTTTCATTTGCTGGCTGAGCTGAGGGATAGTGAGCTTGCAAACAAAATGTCACAGCTGTGGTCAATGACCTGAAGATAAATCAGATAAATGGCACCAAATTCAACCCCTTCTCAACATCCGCTGATAGTATGGCGGATGATGGTTCTTTAAACATGGGGGCTGCTCTGAAGCAGACAGCTGCCATAACAACTGGGTCTCTGCTGTATTCTACTCTGATTGTAGGCATTGCATTTACTGACACCACTCCAAAGTAAAACAAAAGCCCCCCTGGGGCCGGTTCTCCACTACCCCATACCTTTGCTGTTGTAGGACGGCTCCCATGCGGCACGTGGTAGCCATCCTGTTCCTATGACAGATAAGGGATTAATGAAGGCTCCCAGGCCTGTAATATAGCTATTGAATAGCTATGTAGCGAAAGTCCCATAGACAGCTGTATTACAGTCTATGGGACATGCAATCAGAAGATTTCAGGTTCAATGAAATAGTTTTAAAATAAAAATGTATCTGAAAAAAATTTAAATCACTCCCCTTTCCCTACATTTGAAATAAAAATAAGTAAACAAAAAACAATCTGAAACATATTACACATCCCCGCGTCTGAAAACGCTCAGTCTACAAACATAAAATAATTTCTCCCATATGGCAAATGCCGTAGCGAGAAAAAAAAATTAAAAGAGCTAAACCGCTTGTTTTTTGCCTTTTTTGCCTCCCATAAAAATTTTAATAAAAAGCAATCAAAACAGACATTCCCCAGAATGTTATAACTAAAATGTACATCTGGCCCCGCAAAAAAGATACAGCACCTTATGCATTATTACATGGAAATATAAAAAAGCTACAGGTATCAGAATATGGCGACTCCAAGAAAAAAAAATGTTTCCAAAGTTTTGGATTTTATTAAAGGGGTAAAATCATAAATAAAACTATATAAATTTGGTGTCCCTGGAATTGTACTGACCCATAGAATACAGGTGACATGTCATTTTTGCTTCACAGTGAACTCTGTAAAAACAAAGCACATAAGAAGAATTTTTTTTACAGCTTCCCAGTACATTTTATGGAATATTAAATGGTACAGTTATGAAGTACAATTTGTCCCGCAACCATTAAGCCCTCTTATGGCTCTGTGAACGGAAAAAAAAAAACGTTACTAGGTTTTGAAAGGCAGGGAGTCAAAAATGAAAATTTAAAGATGCCTGCGGCTGGAATGGGTTAAACAGGGATATATATTAGGAAGTGTTTTGTATTGATGCATCCTTTTATTTGGCCCATAACCTTTTTAAGTACTTCACTGTTGACACTGTTTGTGTGGAATTAAACACTGTATGATCTGTAGGCCGATAATTTGATGTTATCCTTTACAGGATATCAGATAAGCTATTTAGGGGTTTGTCTGTCAACAGACTTTTTGACATTTTACAATAGCAACCTTCAGAAGCTCTGGACTATAAAAAAAGAAAAAAAAAAAAAAAAAGTAATTCTGTCATTAAAAAAAATCACAAAGTAGAGGTTTGCAACTTGTATTGCACAAAAATGTTATGATAATTTGAATTTTTACACCACTCACTCCACTTTTGAAATGTGCATGGGAAAGTGAATGTGGTTAACCCGTCTATCAGTCTGAACAAGTAGTTTATCAAATATGACATTTTAAAAAGTCGGAAAAATTGACAGTTTCACTCAAGTAAGGGGATGGAGTAGAATGTAGAGTGAACATCTAATGACAGGAGACTTTTAGATTAGCTAAATTTTAAAAATATTGTATGTGCAGATGACATAAATCAGATACCAGCAAAACTAACTTTAAAAATTCTCTTCATAAGAATCTTCAAATCTCGCCCCGTTACAACTCTTCTACTGTAGAGTTTCACTTTCCTATGTGTTTTGGTCAGAATGTAAGCCAATGGAAAGATTTTGGAATACAATTGTCACAATACTAGAATTTGGATTTCATTACAAATATTTATAGTAGTATCATGATTCTCAATACCAAAATGACACTTAAAAAAAAAAAAGTCCTGTCCAGAGATACCATTAAACAAGCAAGACAGATTCACAGTGAGTGGAAGGAAGAGGGACTTTTTCCTCACAGCAAGTCACAGCACAGCACAGCACACCTGTTGCTTTCAGAGCAGTGCTTTTGAAGCAGCTTTTTCCCATTGAAAACAGTTTTGTGGTTTATGTTAAAGGAGTTTTGCAGTCAAACTGGAAACCCCTGGTTGTGTGATAAAATGATAAAAGAACGGATACTAAACTACTCTTGGTCCTCCATTGTCTTGTTGGGTCCCCCCATTCCAGTCTGTGCCACTTATCCTGTTGGGTACCAGTAGTGTCACTGCTAATACGTCACCAACATGACATGGACACGCTGAGTGTCATGACACTCAGTGTGCTGATGTGACCATTGGTGGCCCAATCACAGGCCTCAGCGATGACCCCAGGTGCATCATATTACCACAAGGAGGCCAAAAAAGAGTTAACAGAAGGTGAGTATGAATGTTGTTTTTTTTTATTTTTGTCTGAAGAGACCCCAAAGTATAATGTGGCGGCTATTTTAGTTTGCCCAAGACAAATCTCCATTTCTTCAATTTCGCAAAAAAACAGAACAATTTGGAATACGAGTTGGTTTGCCCATCTCTAGTCAGAATAAAGGTATTCTGCTCTTTCCTTAGAAGCTACAATGGGCTTATCCCTGTGCAAAATTTTCCCGGAATATTCTCTTTGGGACAGTTTTTTAGCAATAGTCTGGCATTCCTGTAGATTTTATAGCACAAGCTCTGCATGGCCTGACATATTCACCTGTGGGCAGATTTTTAACTGTATATGGAGGTTGACAGCTGACATCATGGAGGGTGGTGTTGCCACTCATAGCTTTCCTATATTTGACTGGTACGAACTCTTCCCTCCATACATACATAACCTCTAAGGTATACATCTAAGAAGGTACCTCCCACATGGTATTTGGCAGTAAACCTAAGGTTTTTATATATTGGAATTAAAGAACTCTCCAAAATTTGGTATAAGTGTGATATCTTGATGCCATATGAGGAGTTCATGTATTTAACAAGCATAATCACTTGATGTTACCTTGGTAAGGGTTTATGGTCGTATATAGATGAACCTCCTCCCATCAGGTCATATAAAGGTTTTCCAATGAGGGTGAAAATTTCTCCCCAATTGGACATTCCTGAACCTGTAAATACTTGGTTAAATACAAAAACAAATTGTTGGCCAATAAAAAAAATGAGTGGCAGAAGCAATGTATTCCCTTATCTCCAGAGAACAGTTACTGTACCTGGACAAGTGGTAACAAGTGGCTATTAGTGACTTATAGGTGGGGTATAGGTATGTATAGAGAGACCAGATCACATTACACCCATATGTCTCCCTCCTCCCACTTCATGGAATTCATGGTCTTTAATTGCTTGGTGTCCTTAATTTACCCTCCTGTTCTCTGCACTAATGGCAATAGGCAGTGGCGGATCTACTGCCATAGCAGCCATAGCCGTACTGGGCCCTCGACCCGTTGGGCTCCTTCCTGCTAGATATATATATATATATATATATATATATATATATATATATATATTTTTTTTTTTTTTTTGGATTATATCAGCAGGTAATAACCCCCATTTACTTACCGATCCCCACTCCTGCCCACAGGCTGCCTCCACTTCCTCTTCAGCCCTCCAGTGGTACCTCCTAGAGGCTGGTAGGGGAAGAGAAGGTGGCTGTGGGCAGGAGCAAGGATCAGTATGTAAGGCTGTGGCCCTTTGAGTATTTGTTGGGCGAACCTCGCGAGATTCATCTCGTGAAGTTCGCTTGGACCAAACATGAAACAGAACTGCTATTATTGTACTCTGGGATCTCTTCAGACCCTAGAGTATAATGAGCAGTGGCCCAGAAGAGGTGTGGAAACATAAAAAATAGTGTTACTCACCTTATCTGGACTCCGGGGCAGGCCTTTATAATGATGTTACAGACCACTGAGGCCTGTAATTGGGCCTCAACGGTCACGTGGGTTACGTTGTTGTCTTTATGCCCCCATAAGGTAATATGCGCTCTTTACTGTCCCCCACACGGTATAATGCCCCATTTATACACAGTATGATGTCCCATAGTGGCCCTTCACATAGTATAATGTCCCATAGTGGCCCCAATGGTGTTCGTTATGGATTTTGCAAAAATTTGGGGTTTAGCCAACCCTGAAAATTTTAGGGTTCATCACCCAAAAACTATTATATTCTGGGGTTTTCAGGCCTCTTCAATGATGTCACAAACAGTTGTAATTGGCCTTGGGCCTTTTGCTAGCACTTTGTAGTGTGGGTTCACTCTCTATTTGCGATTCCGTGTCAGATAAATCCTTCTTCATATACAGTCATATGAAAAAGTTTGGGCACCCCTATTAATCTTAATCATTTTTAGTTCTAAATATTTGGGTGTTTGCAACAGCCATTTCAATCTAATAACTGATGGACACAGTAATATTTCAGGATTGAAATGAGGTTTATTGTACTAACAGAAAATGTGCAATATGCATTAAACCAAAATTTGACCGCTGCAAAAATTTGGGTACCCTTATCATTTTATTGATTTGAATACTCCTAACTACTTTTTACTGACTTACTGAAGCACAAAATTGGTTTTGTAACCTCACTGAGCTTTGAACTTCATAGCCAGGTGTATCCAATCATGAGAAAAGGTATTTAAGGTGGCCAATTGCAAGTTGTTCTCCTATTTGAATCTCCTCTGAAGAGTGGCATCATGGGCTCCTCAAAACCACTCTCAAATGATCTGAAAACAAAGATTGTTCAACATAGTTGTTCAGGGGAAGGATACAAAAAGTTGTCTCAGAGATTTAACCTGTCAGTTTCCACTGTGAGGAACATAGTAAGGAAATGGAAGACCACAGGGACAGTTCTTGTTAAGCCCAGAAGTGGCAGGCCAAGAAAAATATCAGAAAGGCAGAGAAGAAGAATGGTGAGAACAGTCAAGGACAATCCACATACCACCTCCAAAGAGCTGCAGCATCATCTTGCTGCAGATGGTGTCACTGTGCATCGGTCAACAATACAGCACACTTTGCACCAGGAGAAGCTGTATGGGAGAGTGATGCGAAAGAAGCCGTTTCTGAAAGCACGCCACAAACAGAGTCGCCTGAGGTATGCAAAAGCACATTTGGACAAGCCAGCTTCATTTTGGAAGAAGGTCCTGTGGACTGATGAAACAAAGATTGAGTTGTTTGGTCATACAAAAAGGCGTTATGCATGGCGTCAAAAAAACACAGCATTCCAAGAAAAACACTTGCTACCCACTGTAAAATTTGGTGGAGGTTCCATCATGCTTTGGGGCTGTGTGGCCAATGCCGGCACCGGGAATCTTGTTAAAGTTGAGGGTCGCATGGATTCAACTCAGTATCAGCAGATTCTTGAGAATAATGTACAAGAATCAGTGACGAATTTGAAGTTACGCCGGGTATGGATATTTCAGCAAGACAATGATCCAAAACACAGCTCCAAATCTACTCAGGCATTCATGGAGAGGAACAATTACAATGTTCTGGAATGACCATCCCAGTCCCCAGACCTGAATATCATTGAACATCTGTGGGAGAATTTGAAGCGGGCTGTCCATGCTCGGCAACCATCAAACTTAACTGAACTGGAATTGTTTTGTAAAGAGGAATGGTCAAAAATACCTTCATCCAGGATCCAGGAACTGATTAAAAGCTACAGGAAGCGACTAGAGGCTGTTATTTTTGCAAAAGGAGGATCTACTAAATATTAATGTCACTTTTCTGTTGAGGTGCCCATACTTTTGCACCGGTCAAATTTTGGTTTAATGCATATTGCACATTTTCTGTTAGTACAATAAACCTCATTTCAATCCTGAAATATTACTGTGTCCATCAGTTATTAGATATATCAAATTGAAATGGCTGTTGCAAACACCAAAATATTTATAACTAAAAATGATTAAGATTAATAGGGGTGCCCAAACTTTTTCATATGACTGTATGTTTTCTGCCCATCCAATGCTGGCATTTTTGGCTGATGCCTCTTAATACCATCTTTACTCTTCCTTCTTCAATGAGGGCAGTAGTTCACAGGAAAGGATCTATCGGTATCTTAAGGCTAAGGCCCCACGTTGCGGAAAGCAGGGTATTTTGTTGCATGTTTTGCTGTGATTTTTTGAGCCAAGAGTGGTTTGAAAAGGAATGGAAAATTTAAAGGAAGTTCTTAGATGTTTACCTTCTGTTAAATCTACTCCTGACTTTGGCTCAAAAAAAGGCAGCAAAATCTGCAACAAGAAAATGCTGCGTTTCTGCAACGTGGGGCCTTAGAATCAGAATATTTAGGATTAAAAGGATTACTAGGCCTCTGAGATTTGGAAATTGGTCCAGACCATTTTTATGAGGGAAGCATTCTGAATCTTGAACCTAAGGGTGTGAATTTTTGGGGTGGATCTAATGTATCTCTATTGACAGTTTGATGTATAGAATTTATGATGTTGTTTATTAATTTGGTGTATTTGTTCTGTCTGTTTGGTGTATAACACGCTGATAGCATTTTCCCTTGCTCAGGTATAACTGTGTGCACTTGCTATGCCTATACTAGATATGATAAAGAACCTTTGAATGGTTTGAAACATGTCAGCAATTTTATGGATGTGCATCCCACTTTGTTTTTAATGTGATTCTTCAATAAAGCTTGAATAATTTACAAGATGACTGTTCTGAAGTTCTTCCTATAGTTACTGCTTACCTAGGAACTGGCCGGGTGATTCCTTCTTCCCCATGCATTGAGAGACAAATCCCTGGGATGACTGCACCTATTTTCTACAAGGTGGTGTAGCTGATGCACACATTTATTCTTTTGTCTATGTTACAAAATTAATAACCTCATGTGCCTCACATTAATAATAAGTGAAAGTAGCATTAGCTTTTCCCTCACATAATGGCAACATTAGAGAGTTAATGTAAGTCACATTATGAATCACATAAAATTCTTAAATGTGTTTAACATAAAAACTTCACTCAACACTTTAAGGACGTTGGGTAGTTCGGTTGTTAAAGGCTTAGCAACTTTTTTCATATTTTCCATCTCTGCCTTCCAAAATTCAGAACTTTTTTTATTTTTCTGTTGACTTAGTGATGTGAAGTCTTGTTATTTGTGTGAAGAATTCTAATTCTAGTTGGCACCATTTTGTGGTGCAAATAATGTTTTGTTTGGCTTTTATAAACGTTTTTGGGGGGGTTTTGTGAAAAAAAATGTGCAGTCCTGTGTTGTACGGGCAGTCCTTGCATGTGACGTGGGTGCGGCTGTCACGGGTCAACTCACTCCACTCATTCAATCTTGTACTCACGCTTCACTCAGGCTGCAAATTGAGCGTAAGTCTCACTCCAACACAGTCCACACACCCCAAATGCATGCTGCCACCACTGCTGATTCAGGTCGAGCAGCAACCTCACGTACATATGCAGATGTCTCAAACACACCTCAAAAAGGTAATGTGTTCATAGAGCAACACAAAATAACTTTAAAGTTAACACTTTAATACTGAAAGGGTTCAGTACTATATACATGCAAAAAATTATAACAAGGACACACAAAGCAGACAGCTTTGAAAATAAAAGGGAATAAAAACGAATAATACCCAGGTTTCTTTGTTCTTGGAGACTGGATGAGAGTCTTGGTTGCAGAATGGATATACCCCAGCTCTCCTTAGCTGCTCTCTCAGATGTGACAAAAATTCTAGGTCTCAGTTAAGGCCAGTGTCCAGCCACACCTCTCTGCCAGGTGCTCCCCCCTCTTTCTCCCCAGTGCAGGATCCAGAGAAAGAAGGATGTTTTCCTGGCTGCGGGAAAGCTGTGTCTGGGGTTGAGCTGAGGATCATTAGCCCTCTCTCCCTCCTTTGACATCTGTTTGTCCAGGGGTAATAAAACTGCTTGGCTGGTGCCAGAAAGGGCAATCTCCCCTTGTATACACCTAAAACCACTGAAGTGAACTGACGAGCAACATAAACAGCATAGGACTAACAGGATTAGGTAATTCGTATATAAAACAACACATATCCAAGAAAATTACATAAACTGGGGTTCTCTCATCATCACAAGTCCTTTCATTATTTTTGTATTTATGGCGTTCACTATACGTTAAGAATGACATGGCAACTTATACCAGTGTTTCATTATGATTTTATTACTTTTACTAAATAAAACACCATTTTACAAAAATTAGCAATTCACCTGGGGACACTGTATTGTTACAGCCATAACTTTTTTAGCTCTTTGTTGATGGAACTACGTGAGGGCTCCTTTTTCTGGTGGGAAAATTGTAGTTTTTATTGGTACCATTTTCTGGTATGTACAAATTTTTTGTTATCACCTTCTATTGTATTTTTTTTTTTTTTTGGGGGGGGGGGGTGAGGTTACCAAAACAAATTACTTTCTTAATTGCAATATTTAAATAAAGATCTGTCACTATGTACAAAATATCATTTGATTCTCGCTTGGTGGTGTTCTTTTTAAAATCCGTCCACCCATTCAAAAAATATGGCTCTGGAAGGTTATAGCTCTGATTCTCTAAGTGGGCAGTAACCTTTTTTTTTTTCTTTTTTAAAATGCTCCTGCCCAAATGGAGAATCAGAGCTAGTTTCCATATATTCTTGCAGTGGCCATATCTTTTGAATAAGTGGACAGATTTAAAAAAGAAGAACACCAGATTGAACAGCAAGAATCAAGTGATGTATGTTATTTAGCATTTTCTACTTGGTGACAGGTCCTCTTTAATTTGTTTATGACATTCACTGTATGGGATAAATAAGATTGTTTTTAGATAGTTTGGAGTTACACTGATGAACAAAAGGGTAACAATGTTTTGTACTTACAGGCTCCCTATCTAACCTCCACTACAGCTTCGAACATGAGACTACCATCATTTTAAAGACAATCATCTTGGCTATCTCATACATAAATTTGACTTTGGCAACTATTTGGCATATGATTAGTTATGCAGATTCTTGTCAGGTAACTGCATTGTTACTGTTTTGCTTCTAAAAATCTAAATTTTAATTTTTATTATTTTGTAAATCCACCTTTTGCTTTCAATACTGCCTGAATCCTTCTGGGCATGCGCTCGATCAGATTCAAGCATGTCTCAACTGAAGTCTAATCCCAAGTTTCTTGTACACAATCCCAGTGTTGGTGCATACTGGTCGACTCACTAGGGTACAGCTTATTCTTAAACTCTACCCAAAGTTTTCGATTGGGTTGAGCTCTGGAGACCAATCCAGCACATCTACTTCATTGTCATTGAACCATTTCTTCACTAATCTCGGGTCGTTGTCCTGCTGGAACACTATGTCATCCTTTTCATACCTATAGTACTCAAGTCTATGAAGTAACTCATTTTGTAGAATACTCACATATAGCTCAGCATTGAGAGCACCATTGATTTTGGTCAAGTATCCAACGTCTTTAGCTGTGAAATAACCCCATATCATCAGGTTTCCTCCACCAAACTTGACAGTTCCCTCAATTTCTTGATCCGTTAGGCCCCTTTTCCCTTGTTTCGTCCAGACCCATTTGCACCCATCAGAGCCCAGTCTATTGTCTTTCATCTCATCGCTCCAAATGACCTGTTTCTTATCTTCTATTGTCCACTTTTCATACTCTCTTGCAAACTGCTTCTTATGATGATATTGAAGTCGAGACTTCTTCACCTTTTTTCAGGCCACCATTCCAGACTTGAGTAACACGTGTCGCATGGTGCCTGCATGGACATCTGTGATCTCACTATTACGAAGCATACGAGCCGCCTCCACTGCCATGTTTGTCGCAGCAGAACTAATAGACCTTGTGATGAGCCGACTTGTTGACTCCAATATTTTGCCTGTGCGTCCACCTCTTGGCTTTTGAACGGATGGCACTCACATGATGCAGTATGACAATTTTCTTGGCTGAGAGACCATTATTGATGAACTGGATGATGCTGTTTCTTTTTTCTTTGGGAAATCTTCTTCAAGGCTGGTCCTCAATTCGAACCAGTGACCTTTCGCCTAGGAATCAATCTAATAACACACTGAACTATTAGCGAATGTGAGAAGAGTATACAAGAAGAAAAAGATTTTTCCATCACCAGGAGCAAAACAGTAACAATGCATGACAAGACTCTGCATAACTAATCATATGCTAAATAGTTGCAAGTCAAATTTATGTATGAGATAGCCAAGATCATTGTCTATAATATAATGGTAGTCTCATCTTCAAAGCTGTAGTGTATAGTGAGGTATGGAGCCTGAAAGTCAAAAGTTCAAAACATTGTTACCCTTTTGCTTATCAGTGAATATGTAAACATCAATACCTAAGGATGGGTTCACATCTGCGTTTGGCTCTCTGTGCGAAATCAGTTTTTGAAACCGTCTCAAAATCCTCAAAAGCTGATTTCTAATGGTTCGTTTTAACCCCTTCCCGCCGGTGACATTTTTCGATTTTCGTTTTTCACTCCACCCCCCTTCCAAACCCAATAACTTCTTACTTTTCCGTTCTCAGAGCCATATGAGGTCTTAATGTTTGCGGGACAAATTTTTTTTCGTGATGCTACCATTTATTATTCTGTACAATGTACTGGGAAGCTGAAAAAAAATTCAGAATGGGGTGGATTTGAAGAAAAAGTGCATTTGAGCGACTTTCTTACGGGCTTTGTTTTTACAGCGTTCGCTCTACAGCCAAAATGATATGTCATCTGTATTCTATGTTTCGGTACAATTCCGGGGATACCAAATTTATATGGTTTTATTTAGATTTTAACCCCTTAACAAAAATCCAAAACTGTGCAAAAATATATATTTTTTAAAAGTCACCATATTCTGACAGCCGTAACTTTTTTACACTTCTTTGTATGGGGATGCATAGGGCATCTTTTTTGTGGGACCAGGTGTACTTTTTAGTTATACCATTTTAGGGAATTGCTATTGCTTTGATCACTTTTTATTCTAATTTTTATCAGAAAAAACGGCAGTTTGGCACTTTTGATTTTTTTTTTTCCCGCTACGGCGTTTACCGTACGGGAAAAATATTTTTATAGATATGTAGACCGGGTGTTTTCGGACACGGGGATACCTAATGTGTATGTGTTTCACAGTATTTAACTACTTTTATATGTGTTCTAGGGAAAGGGGGGGTGATTTGAACTTTTAATATTTTTTATTTTTTTACATTTTTTTTACTTTTTTTTATTTTTATTTTTTTTGCATTTATTAGACCCCCTAGGGGTCTTGAACCCCAGGTGGTCTGATCACTAATGCAATACATTAATGCATTGCAAAAAAACGGCGCTTCTTTTGCAGGCTACATAGAGTAGCCTGCAATAGAAACTAATGAAAGACAGGCCTGGGAGTCTTCACAAGGTTCCCGGCTGTCATAGTAATGGGACGCCGGCCCTGGAGCTTGCTCGAGCGGCCGCCATATTTAAGCACCTGGCATCCACTGTACCATTACGGCGGATGTCGGGAAAGGGTTAAAACCCATTGATTTCAATGGTTTGTGAAAACAATCTGCAGGTGTGCGTTTGGAGCATTTCCATCTAGTATCCGCTCTTTTCAGCGGAGAAGAAAGTCGGACTTGCAGGACTTTTTTTTCCGTTCAAATAATAAGCTACAATTAGTAGTAAAAAGATTCCAGATGGACAGCAATCAATCCGTTTTTTTTTTAACATTGAGGTGTATGGAAATTGGATTACAAATGGATAGTAATCAGTTTGTGTCCATTTTGCAATCCGTTTTTCCCTCTGCGCATTCTCAGAATGAAGAAGGGGAAAAAAAAACCAAAAAACGGATTGGTCAAAAACGGACACAAACGGTTCACAAATGGATACAAACTGACACAAACAGTCAGTTTTTTTGAACGGACACCCATTGACTGATCCTTCTAAAAAGACAGATTTGGGTATCCGTTGTGTAACCTTTTAATATCCTTTTTGTACCAAACCACGATGCAGTTATTTAAAAAAAGTGCCATGTAAACCCAGCCTTAGGCTAAGCAGATTTTGCTGCTAAGAATGTCTTCAAAAGGAATGTGAAATATATAGGAAGTACTTCTACCTTCTGCTCAATCTACTTTTGGCTTTGGCTCAAAAAACTGCTGCAAAATCTGCAGCCAAAAAAAGCTGTGTTTCCACAACGTGGGGACTCAGCCTTAGGCCAGGACCCCACATGGCGTAAATGCTTGCAGCAAAAACAGCAGCGTTTTACAGTCCCAGCAAAGTGGATGGAATTCTAGAAAATCCCATCCACATATTGCAGAAAAATACCTGCAGCGGAAATTCTGAAATTTCCAAATCCATTTTTGAAAATTGTAGCATGTCAATTATACCTACGGAAACGCTGGCAGTCTCCATATAAGTATAATTGAAGCAGAAAGCCACGTGTTTTCCCGCATCGCCTTTTGGCTGCAGCCTGCTACGTGGGGGCTTAGCCTTAATGTCAGTTCTTTTCTTCACATATCCAGAGCCATATGTTTTTTTTATCGACATAACCATTTCAGGGTTTGTTCTATGCAGGGTGAGTTGTATTTTTGAATGGCTCTATTTTGGAGTACATAAAACTTATTGATTAAGGCCAGATTCACACTATTCAATATTCCTAATGGACGTCTGCTACAGGCAGGCCCCACAGATTGTCCAATCAATATAATTCTAATGTGTACAGGCATTTATAGGGGGAAAACACATGTAAAGAGATGCAGACATTAGGCAGATTATCTAATAATGTCACATTGCTGACTTTTCCAGGTATTGTTTGTGTAGAATCTGCTCCTTTATTGCTCATGTTATACCTTGAATTATCCAGGGGATGTTTTGCTAAGACTAAAACATGCTTCTGACTTCATTATATATGACTTGTATTAGAAAGGTAACTGTATATTTGCTGAGAACAGCTTTGATATTGAACTATTGCTGTGTCAGTGCCATTAAGGCTTTTCGTGATTTACCTTGTCTTATATAATATGTGCTTACATACACATGTTCTGAATCTAAGTGTGCATGTATTTGCAAACCACTATTCCACTTCCAAGCATTTCCCACAAACCTAGTAGTTCTTCCAGTCAACATATACATATTGTAACCTCTATAAAGATAAATTAGCAGTGTATATTATGCATCAATTATTCAGTCCTTCACTTAGAAATCTGAAAAGTGAGTATGAATTAATATTGATCCAGCTAGAAATTGCAGTATTACTAAGCTTACTAGTGACATATTGAAATAGCAACCCTAATTATGTTACAGTGATCTAGTGGTGACACACCATATATTGGTTCATCTCAATAAATTATAATATTTTTTAAACATTCATTCATTTCAGTAATTCAGTAATACAATTCACAATCAGCAGTCTTTCATGATTGTGTGTCCTACTGAACCAGACTGAGGGACCATTTAAAGGCTTAGGAAACCTTGGCAGGTGACACACTAAATTTACAATACTGAACTTTTTAATATTCTAATTTTCTTAGATTTTGGTTTTCATTAGCTGTAATCCATAATCAACATTTCCAGAAATAAAACACTTGAAATAGAATACTCTGTGTGTAAAGTATCTAGAAAATATAGGAGGTCACTTTTTAATTTAATTACTGAAATAAATAAACATTTCAAAGATATTCTAATTTATTGAGATGCACCTGTATTTACCACAACATTAACATTCAGGGTTATGTAATCTGCTTTGTATTAACTATTTAACCATTATGAAGTATTATGAGTGCAGATGCTCTGCCACCAAGTACAAAATACTAAATGCATACATCATTTGATTCTCACTGTGTTCCTAACCAATTTGTCATTTTTATTATTAAAATCCATCCACCCTTTCAAAACATATGGTCCCTGGAAGAGTATATGTAAATTATCTCTTATTCAACAATTGGGTGGGAACCTTTTGTTAAAGGGTTACTGCCCACTTGATGAATGAGAGATACAAGTACATCTCAATAAATTAGAATATCATCAAAAAGTTATTTTTTTTTAGTAATTCAATTGAAAAAGTGAAACACATATATTATATTGAGTCATTACAATCAGAGTGAACTTTTTCAAGTGTTTATTTATATTAATGTTGATGATTATGGCTTACTGCCAGGGAAAACTGAAAAGTCATTATATCAGAAAATTAGAATATTATATAAGACCAACTGTAAAAAAATTATTTAACACAGAAATGTTGGCCAAATGAAAAGTATGTACAGTAAATGCACTTAATACTTGGTTGGGGCTCCTTTTGCACAAATGACTACATCAATGCAGCGTGGCACGGAGGCGATCAGCCTGTGGCACTGCAGAGGTGTTATGGAAGCCCAGGTTGCTTTGATAGCAGCCTTCAGCTCGTCTGCAATGTTGCGTCTGGTGACTCTCATCTTCCTCTTAGTCAAATTTCTTTTTATTGAGAGATAACAGCAGTACAAAAAACCATAACAGCATTGAAAAATAAAAATAAATAAGTATAGGCAATACAGTGCTGTTTAGCGAGACATTTGAAAATCAAGGAATGGGGGTACATTCCAATAAGGTACAGTACAATACAGCTCAGCGTAATACAACACAAAACAATATATCCCAATGTAGCAGGACTGTGTAGCACGTGATGACCTTTCGTGGTATAGTCTTGTCAAGGTCCGCCACATCTAGGTGAGGGTAAGCAAAAGGGGGGGGGAGGGATGGGGCCACGGGTGCTGCGACAAACATATTAAACAATGATATCGTTAATGGGCATCAGGTCCCTGCTTACAAAGGGTAGTGTGCAAGGTGGTGTCGTGCAATCCTCAAACTAAACCAAATGAGGAGGAATAGTGCGTGGGTGTGAGTTCCCCAAGCGTATGTGAAAGTGGTCCTCCATGTTGGAAGCGAAACGGGTCATGCCAGCTTGAACTTCCTCCTATAGTCCCTCCAAGGGCGGCACAAGACCTCAAAAGACTGATGTTTGCGTAGTTCCCAGCTATACAATTCCTCTAGTCGGGCTATCTCATCCACCCTATTCACCCAGTTGGCCACAGAGAGTGGCTCCTTCTTAAGCCAAATGAGAGGTATTAATAATTTGGCGGCTTGAACCAATAGAGTGGCAAGGTCGCCTTTTGTTGGGGACCACTTCCCCGAGGGTAGCCACAACAACACGGAGGTAGGGGTTAGGGTAATGTCTGGCATGCCCACTTCGAAATAATCTTCTCTACCTATGACCAAAAGGGGGAAATGACCCTGCAGGACCAGAAGATATGCCCCATAGATCCATCAGGCTCCCCACATCTCCAACAGCGGTCATCTGATCGCAATCCCATAACTGCCGGGGTCTTGTACCATCTAGTGAGAATTTTAAAAGAATTCTCCTGAATTCTTACACAGGGTGAAAACCCATGAGATCTAATGTGCATACGCGCTATCTCCGGTTCCATGAAGGAGCAGTTCAGGTCTCTCTCCCATCTACCTGTGCATGAGGCTTTAACATTGGGAGTTAAAGACAGGATGTATTGGTAGAGTAGGGAAATGAGGCCCCTTGGAGGTCTAGTGTGCAACAAAAGAGACTCGAACCAGACAGGGGCAGAGGGCTGAGGGTGAGCTCGCCTAAGCTGGGCTTGCGACCTCGTGAGGTCAGCTACTTGGAGGAAGTTCAGAAGGCCACAACCAGCCTGCTCCATAATAACATCTGATTGCAAAAGATCCCGAAGTCTATGACCGCCCAATGGCATCTAAAACCTGCTGGCCTAGTTTGTGTAAACGTAGCCAGCACTTGAGTAAAACTGCTCTATAATATGTAGCTATGTCCGGCATGCCAAATCCTCCAAACCGCTTGGGTCGAATAAGCCTGTCATAGGATAGTTTTGCTCTTCTACCCCCCCACCCCCATAGGAAGGAAATTAATAAAGATTTTACACTTTTAAAGTACGATTGAGGGATAAATATAGGAATCATCTGCATCACATATAGGAATTTAGGCAAAACATAGGTTCGGAGCAGATTCTTCCTCCCCATCCAAGAAACATAAGGGATGGACAGAGCGGATAAATGGCTCCTCACCTCCCGCAGGAGAGGGGGGTAATTAGAATGAAAAAGGGAGTTGGGGTCCTTGGTTATCTTAACTCCTAAGTACTGTTGGAGGGTTGCCAATTAAACGGGGATTGTGCTTGTAGGATAGAGTGTTCCGAGTCAGGGAGGGAAATGTTCATTGTTTCCGACTTAGTGTAGTTGATTTTAAAATTAGACACTTGGCCAAACCGGTCTAGTAGCTGTAGTACTTGGGGAAATGTGCGGATAGGGTCAGATACCAAGAGGAGCAAGTCATCAGCAAAGGCAGCGCTATAATGGGTTGTGTCTCCTACTGTAATACCTCTGATGTCGGGGTGATCTCTAATGGCCTGCAAAAGAGTTTCCATCACTAAAATAAACAATGTGGGTGAGAGGGGGGAAACCCTGCCTCATGCCATTCCGTATAGAAAACGGCTCCGACAGAGTCCCATTAACTCTAATTCTGGCTCGGGGACTTGAGTACAGAGAAAGAATAGCTTGTATAAAGGAAGGCGGGATGCCAAATCTAGTTAGAGTGTGCTCCATAAACAGTCAGTTGATTCTGTCAAAGGCCTTCTCGGCATCAGTACCGAGAAGGACCAGCAGCAGATGGGTCCTAAAGGCATATTGTACCAGCTGAATTACCCTGCAGGAGTTATGGTTGCCTTCCCTTTCAGGGACAAAACCACACTGTTCCGGTTATATAAGGGAAGGGAGAAGGAGCTGGAGACGCGATGCCAGCACCTTCGCACACAGCTTCACATCAACATTCAGCAATGATATAGGTCTATAACTGCCACATTTAGTTAAGTCTTTGCCTTCCTTTGGTAGGATCGTAATGGTCTCTTCCAGAGCTTGGGGGGGAGCATACCTCCTAATCGGGTAGCCTCACACCAGGCAGCTAAATGTGGGAGAAGAGTGGCACTAAACACTTTGTAATACCCTACTGGGAGTCCATCTGGGCCTGGGCATTTCCCCAACGGCATGAAGGCGAGGGTAGACTTTACATCCTGTTCAGAAACTGACTGAAGGAGGGAGAATTTATTTTCCTCAGTTAGTGTGGGCAGGCGAAGATGTTGGAGGAAATTATCTACTGTATATGTTGTACGGTGGTTGGGTCAAGGGGGTCTAGGGCCGGTTTCAGATAATATAAGTTCTGAAAATATTCCTGAAATTGAGCTGCTATGTCCTCCGTATTAGTGACTGTGGCACCTTGATCCGACACAATCTTTTTAATGAAGGCGGAGTCTTTCCTCTTTTTAATTAAGTGGGTCAACATCCTGTTCCCCTTATTCCCATGGGCATAAAATTTGAATTTAGCATACTGGTAGTTTTTGTCATACCGAACATTTAGGTGGTCACGTAACTGTGTACGAAGTTCAGAAAGAGCTGATTGAGCTGCAAAGGCCCTTGAACGCTTCTGAATATACTCTAGCGCATAGATTTTAGACACCAGGTCATTTGAGATGTGCCATGCGTTCTCCCTTGACCCTCGACCCCAGGGCTATCAATTCACCTCGAATGAAAGCTTTATGTGCTTCCCATGTTATAGCATGTGAGGTATCTGAAGCAGGGTTTTCTGAAAAGAAGCGTTGGAGTTTAGTGGTTAAAGTAGCTACATGGCCTGGGCTATCCAGGAGGGTCTCGTTTAGTCTCTATGACCAAGTCCTTGCCAGTAAGGCGTGGAGGGTCAGCGACATGGACACCAGTGTATGGTCTGAAATAGTAAAAGATCCATTGTTCACAGCTGTCAAAGCGCTCACATGCGATCTTGACAAAAACTTGTAGTCTAGTCTATGTGAGGAGCGGTGAACAGTGGATGCGTATGTGTAGTGCCTCGAGGACGGGTTGAATATCCTCCAAGAATCTAAAACATCCGTTTCATGAAGGGCTTTCTGTAAGCTAGCGAGTGCCCTCTGAGAGTGGACAGAGGTGGCGGTAGAGGAATCCAAAGCCGGGTTAAGAGCGACATTGAAATACCCCAACCACCCTGATCCCCTCAGCAAAGTCTCTAAACCTAGACAATGTACTGGACAACCATTTCGTTTGCTTCACATTAGGGGCATAAAAGTTTCCCAGTGACATCAGCAGGTTCCCCACTTTACCCTTCACAAAGATGAACCGACCCTCAGGGTCAGTACAAACCACCAGTGGTTCAAAAGGGAAATATTTAGCTATCGCAATAGAGACGCCCCTGGAGGCCCTGGCATTACAGCTGTGGAACCAGTGCTTAAAATATTTGGTAGGGAGTTTAGGGACTGACATTGATTTAAAATGCGTCTCCTGTAAAAAGCAAAATTCTGAGCCGAACCTCTTAAGGAGTGTCAGCAGTTGAGATCTCTTTTGGGGGGTGTTCAGACCATGCACATTCCAGGAGGTATGTGAGAGAGGGAGCACGGTATTTATGAGGGGGACCCGCTGATGCCAGGAGGGGCAGCACAGCACCCGTGGACCAGATATAAAACACAAGACAGGGAATGACAGAGTAACAAATGTGGTAACTATTTGCCTATAAACAGGGAGCAACATTCTAAGGACTGGGAATGGATCAGCGCAAGGAGAATTGAGCTGAGGGGGGTACATGAGGGAGTCGGAGGGTACGCAGGACCATAACCTGTACATGATCCGCCTGATCGTCAGAACCATGGGGAGTACCGCATGTAAAATAGGGTAAGCATATAACTGAACTTGTGTCAACCAGCTGCCCAACATTGTGAGTGTCGAGTAGTTAACCGAGTGTCCCACTAGTCCAGAGAACCTGGTGAGGCAGGGACTGAGACTGCAAAAACATACTCATAGCCTCAGACTATATATAATCACGGTGAATTCGGGGTTAAAGATCTGTGAGTAGGCATCTTCTTGGGCCTCATCGGCTTCCCCTTCCACACTTGCATCCACTGGTCTGTAGCCGGTAGTTTCGGGAAATCCAGATGCTGCTCTGTAACTGCCAGCCAGGACGGGATGGGTATAGGATCAATACCTAGTAGCTCCCACGCCGCGGATAAGTCATCTGGGACTCTAATGGTACACCGCTTGCCATCATACTGCAATGAGAGACCGAAAGGAAAAAGCCAGCGGAAAAGCACCTTCTTGTCACGTAGGTAGGAGGTCAAGGGTCTAAGGAGGCACCTCTTGTACATTGTGGAAGGAGCCAGATCTTGGTACAGCAAGACAGGGTCCCCATCAAAGGACAAGTCTTTGCAGGTCCTCACAGCGTGAAAGACTGCGGCAGTATCAGAGTAGCACAGAAGGGCACATACCACATCTCGAGGAGGCTCGCCAGCCGGCGGGACAGGACGCAGGGCCCTATGAATGCGCTCTATGGAAATATTAGCCGCTTGTTCTGCACCCAGTAATTGGCCAAAAAGTTTCTTCACTGCCTCCGATAGCTCCTGATGGGGCACCGTTTCAGGAATACCTTTAAAGCGGATATTTTTCCGCCTCCCGCGGTTCTCCTGATCCTCTATCTTCCCCAGCACTATGTTCAGAGCATTCAGTTGTTGTTTGCAGCAAGTCTCCGTTGCCTTGCAGAAAGTGATAATGGCGGTTTGAGCGGTTTCCACTGTGTCTAGGCACTGTCCCATGTGGCTCACCTCAGCCTCAGTGTCACCCAATTCCCGCAGGAAGGAGCGAGAAATAGGAATGGAGTCGCAAGTTTCAGATGCGTCCGTGCCGCCAGTAACGCTGTCCTGGTCAGAGTCGTCTGGCTCCTCAAAGTCTGCGGGGGCTGGAGGCGCGTAGGAGACAAGGCCTGTTTTTTGCGGAGGAATCTCTCCATTTCCCCGGCATTTTTCCTAGTCTTGGGGGTCTCTGGTCTGTCCCCGACCTATCCTTCAGTGTTTTTACCATTTTGGAGGCTGGAAGACGCAAAATAGACAGGTACTCCGAGCGGTAAGACGGGAGCTCTGAGTTAAGCGGCCGTCTTGTATAACGGTCAGGCTCCGCACCCCTCATCTTCCTCTTGACAATACCCCATAGATTCTCTATGGGGTTAAGGTCAAGCGAATTTGCTGGCCAATCAAGCACAGTGATACTGTGGTTATTATACCAGGTATTAGTACTTTTGACAATGTGGGCAGGTGCCAAGTCTTGTTGGAAAATGAAAATTCCATCTCCAAAAAGCTTGTCGGCAGAGGAAAGCATGAAGTGCTCTTGAATTTCCTGGTAGACGGCTGCGTTGACTTTGGTCTTGATAAAACACAGTGCACCTACACCAGCAGATGACATGGCTCCCCAAACCATCACTGATTGTGGAAACTTCACACTAGACCTCAAGCATTGTGTGCCTCTCCACTCTTCCAACAGACTCTGGGACCTTGATTTCCAAATGAAATGCAAAATTTACTTTAATCTGAAAACAACACCTTTGACCACTGAGCAACAGTCCAGTTCTTTCTCTTCTTGTGTGCTGGCTCTTGAAGCATTGATTCCAGCAGCAGTCCACTCCTTATGAATCTCCCCCAAATGTTTGAATGGCCTTTTCTCAACAATCCTATCAAGGCTGCGGTTATCCCGGTTGCTTTTGCACCTTTTTCTACCACACTTTTTCCTTCCACTCAACTTTCAATTAATATGCTTTGATACAGCACACTGTGAACAGCCAGATTATTTAGCAATGACCTTTTGTGGCTTACCCTCCTTGTGGAGTGTGTCAATGACTGCCTTCTGGACATCTGTCAAGTCAGCAGACTTCCCCATGATTGTGTCGCCTACTGAACCAGACTAAGGGACCTTTTTAAACACTTAGGAAGCCTTTGCAGCTGTTTTGGGTTAATTATTCTAATTTTCTGAGATAATGACTTTTGGGTTTTCCTTGGCTGTAAGCCATAATCATCAACATTAATATAAATAAACACTTGAAAAGTTCACTCTGTTTGTAATGACTCAATATAATATATGTGTTTCACTTTTTCAATTGAATTACTAAAAAAAATAACTTTTTGATGATATTCTAATTTATTAAGATGCACTTGTAATTTACTTAGAACATTCTATGGGCCATCTCTTTTGAAAGGGTGGACGTATTTTAAAAGTAAAATGCCAAATCGATTAGATGTGCAGCAAGAATCAAATAGTGTATGGTATTTAGTATTTTGTACGTGGTGACAGATCCTCTTTAAGGGTTCTAAGAAAATAGGCACACAGATAACACAAAGGGCTATAGTCTAAAGAAGCAAGCCGCCATGTTTCCAGAAGTTACAAAATACAGTATTAACAGCTTTTAGATTAACACTTTACCATTTGCGATATAAATATCTCTGTGAAAGTCGCCAACGCATAGTCTCTGTCTATATTTTGTTTTTCAGATGTATTGGTTGTTTAGCTCTGTCTATCGTCCATGCTTTGCATGACTGTATTCAGTTATGCCTGTTCAGGCCAAACACAGAAGATTATGCTTAGAGAGCTGATTTCCATAATGACACCAATAGGAGGCAACTAAAAAGCCACTTTTAAGAAAAAGCAAACAACACTTCCTAGAGATCTTCATTTGAATTCATCAGTGTCTTTTATTTAACTCAACTTGTGCTTTATGAAATTTTAGTGTTGTATGGTTGTGGTTTTGTATGCATTATGATGACTTTACACAATATTTAATTTTAGCTTCAAAAGCTTCTAACCATGGACCCCACAAAAAGGATCACATCAGAGCAAGCTTTGCAGGATCTCTATTTCCAAGAGGATCCTCTGCCTACATCTGAGTATGTATTCTTTACTTCCATCAGATCATACTTACTAAATCTTGTGTAATGTTTCACAATAGTGCTTCATATAACGTTCTGCCTACGCATTCTGTCATGTGCCAGTCTTTTATGTCCTGTGGAGCCAACAGTCTCTTACTCCTACCTCATTTGGCCGCAGAATATAGAACAGTGTCATTGACTTTCAGGATGACATTGAAACAATCTGCTCTTGCATAGGAAATGCTATCAGGGAACTGATTCAGAAAAAGATAGGACAAGAACATTCATGATCGTATTGAGAATAATGTGAGTGCACATTGGAAGAGGACCTTTATATGCAAACCCTTAGGTTTTGTATCTGAAAACCTTATATTACAGTTATTTATATAGTTAGAATATTATGTACTCACGTGGACAAAATTGTTGGTATCCCTCATTTAATGAAAGAAAAACCCACAATGGTCACAGAAATAACTTGAATCTGACAAAAGTAATAATATTTAAAAATTCTATGAAAATAAACAAATGAAAGTCAGACATTGCTTTTCAACCATGCTTCAACAGAATTTAAAAAAAAAGAAAACTCATGAAACAGGCCTGGACAGAAATGATGGTTCCCTTAACTTAATATTTTGTTGCACAACATTTTCAGGCAATCACTGCAATCAAACGATTCCTGTAACTGTCAATGAGTCTTCTGCACCTCTCAACAGGTATTTTGGCCCACTCCTCATGAGCAAACTGCTCCAGTTGTCTCGGGTTTGAAGGGTGGCTTTTCCAGACGGCATGTTTCAGCTCCTTCTAAAGATGCTCAATAGGATTTAGGTCAGGGCTCATAGAAGGCCACTTCAGAATAGTCCAATGTTTTCCTCTTAGCCATTCTTGGGTGTTTTTAGCTATGTGTTTTGGGTCATTATCCTGTTTCAAGACCGGTGACTTGCGACTGAGACCAAGCTTTCTGACACTGGGCAGCACATTTCTCTCTAGAATCCCTTGATAGTCTTGAAATTTCATTGTACCTGGCACAGATTCAAGACACCCTGTGCCACATGCAGCAAAGCAGCCCCAGAACAGCCTCCATGTTTCATAGTAGGGACCGTGTTCTGTTCAAGATATGCTTCATTTTTACATCTGTGAACAATAGAGCTGATGTTACTTGCCAAAAATTTAAATTTTTGTCTCATCTGTCCATAGGACATTCTCCCAGAAGCTTTGTGGCTTGTCAACATGTAGTTTGGCAAATTCCAGTCTGGCTTTTTTAAGTTATTTCTGTGACCATTGTGGGTTTTTCTTTCATTAAACGAGGGGTACCATCAATTTTGTCCATGTTTCTATGTTGTGCTCCCTAAGGTTGACAGGCTAGAAGCCATGTGCCATAAGTATAATGGACAAAAAAAAAAAGCTCCATTTGGTCATTGCTCAAAATTCCAGTAGCTAGGTATCCAGTGTTCCTATTGTTCTGCTGGCATCTACAGTTGTCTAATTATTACATATGAACCGTATACTAAAGTTTTTGTTTTACAAAAATAACACAAAAACAAGCAGCTGCAAAGATGATAATTTACTCGAGTTGTCCTCTAGTATTCTGTGCCACAGAACCTATAAAATGTTCAACACATTGGTAAAATTGGTATGCTTTTTTCCTTAAATAAAAAAATAGTTGAACTGAACGCCAAGTCTTATAAATGACATACAATCATGAGAAAAACAAAGTACACCTTCTTTGAATTCTATGGTTTTATGTTTTAGGACATAATAAAAAAAATCTTGTCCTTATGTGGCATCCCCGAGCTGGCTATGGCTGGGCTGAGGGTGATCTCTGTGCATTGTATTATTTCCTGTTGCTTCATAGCCTGTGTGACATAGCAGGGGGTCCTGAGTCTCACACAACACAGCGCCACCTAGTGAGCCTCACACATGCATTACACCTCCCATAGGATTGAATAGTAACCAAATGTCCAATGGGAGGACATCGCCTGGGAAAAGGGGAGGAGTCAGCTGATCACCCCTGCAGGAAGGTCCTGCGTGTGAGGAGTTAGAAGTGTGGAGTGTTAGGAGGAGGAGGAGGTGAGGAGATAAGTGTGATGTCCTGTGAAGAAAGCAGTGAGTTTAGTGCAGGAATCTCAAGTCCTAGACAGGCCCAGGAAGGTTGGAGAGCTGACATACTCCAGCTATTCAGAAGATCCTGTCCCCTGTCTGCCTAGCCATCGCTCTGAAGGAAGTCAAGCATCATTATCTTGTCAGCATGAGACTGTGGAGAGAACATTCTGGAACACGTGCTCCATAGCAAGTATCACAGGATCCAGGGGCCAAGGCCAGACCTGTGGAATATCCTGCCACCCTGACTATTGCACCCCGAAACTCTGAGCTATCAGGACCACATAACGTGAGTGGGGAATATTATGTGCTAGTATCATGGTGGGCATCCTCCTATGAGCCAAATAGGAGCCCAGACGCACCTTAGGGCTGTAACACTGAAGTATAAGGGGCTAGGAACACCTTTCATCAAGTCTACCCTGCACCCCAGGACTTTGCTGTGTCACCAGGCGTACCCCGTTGTTTTGTATTGAAGAAACTGTTTAAGCATTTGTGCCTCCACACCCATGGAAGTAAAAGTTCAACTTTACAACCGTTTCTGTGTCTGACTCTGCACCGACAACATCAGGGCGCCCCAAACACCACCAGTCGGCACAGTATAGGGGAAGCGCCCCGGGGGAACAATCACCACCAACATTTGTGCAGCCCCCTCATCACCGGTACCAGTGGTGGTAACGTGGGACAGCACCAGCGCTGCGCCCTCGTGCCCAGAGACCGTGACAAGTCTGCGCTGTTTGCACCCCGCAATCCCAACTGCAGCGTTACCTTCCATCTGGTCACCGCAAGAAAAACTGGCGTCACGAACAGGATACGGGTGTGTGCCATTTTGAGAAAGTCGCCACGAAAAGTGCGCCAAATTGTCTCCAGAGCATCGGTCTTTATTGTGGACTTTGCTAAGATCAAGTTTATTCCCTGAGAGTGCTTGCCACAAAGAGGGGGAGCCCTATACCCCTGAAGTAAGCCCTAAAGACTGTCCTCTCAGTGTGTTACAGCCCTGGAAGAGTTAAAACGCCCAGGACTTGTTTGCTGCGCCACATCGCTGTGTAAGAACGCCCACAAAGGGTTAACTGTACCTTGCAAAAGTGCGGGAGATTTTTAGCACTGCCCATGAGGCCAGGAGACCCATCTGCCGCCATCTTAGGAGAGCCCAGAATGCTGAGCGCAATGCTCCAGCGCACCCATACAAGAAAGTGAAAGGCGAACGTGCCGGCGCCATTTCTGACTCTCCGGTGCCGCATCACCGTCCCTGCTGTGCACCGCTGATCTCTGGTCCACGCTGCAGTTGCTGTCAGTGAGTACTGTGCCTCCCTGTCCTTGTCTTCAGTCCTCCCAGCGAGTGTTTTCCGTGTACCGTGTCCGTGGGGAGTGCCACCATTAAAGAGGGGGAGTACACTGTCAGCCTGCATCACAGTGACTCTGTTAATAGCTACAGCATTCTTAAAGGGACAGCATTCCAAGTTGTAGTCTCCATTCCCTGCCAGCAAGCAGTTGAGTTTCTTAAAGAGACGGCGACCTAATTTCAGTCATACCTGCAAACAACATGACTGAGCAAAGTGACATTGTGCCATCTGTTTCTAGTGATCCAGCAGTGCCCATGGCGAGCAGCCTACCATTCTCCATGCCATTTTACCCTGGCGCACCATGGCTGCCGCGCTACAAAGGGGAGGCGCATACCCTCAGGGACTTTCGTGAGAAGATGCTGTCTCTCTTCCAGTTCTATCCTCTGAATACAGAACAGCAGATACAGATCCTGCTGGGCCAGCTTGAGGGTGCTGCAGCTAGGGAGGTCAAATCCTGGCCTGCCTCTGACAAAAGAACCCCTGGGCAAATTCTGGACAAACTCCAGGTGAACTTTGACGTGCGATCTGTCTCCGAGGTAAAGATGCGCTTCTTTTCCAGACGACAACTACCTGGTGAGACCCTGCGGGACTATGCTTTATCCCTCCAAGGGGCGTTCAGAGCTGTGGTGCAAGTGGATCCACGTGAAAATGTGGACTCTGATAAAATCTTGCTTGACCGCTTCATAGAAGGGGCGGGTACCACATGGCTCCAGAGTCAGTTGTGAATGCTTGCTGCACAACATCCCAGCATCAGGTTTGCTGACTTCAAGGCCCTTGCCATCCAGGTCTTGGGACAGGAGCAGCCCCAGCCGAGCCCAGTCATCTGTGCTCCCTCACCCGGACCCTCAACAAGCATTGCTCCAGTTGTCCTGCCACTACCTCTGGGTACCTCACCTGCTGCCCAAACTGCGCAGACTACACCAGCAGACTCCAGAGATGACCTTCTGGCCCGAGTGGATCATCTGACCCGTGCCATGGAACAGATCACCGTCCGTCTAGATCGTCTGACCCAGCCGTCTTCATCGTCCAGTGATCCTTTGCGAAGTCTCAACATCTCACCTGAGTCGCCACCCAGACGTCCGTCTTCAGTGAAACCTCCGCAGAGTGAGAGGCCATACTGTACCTATTGCCATAGATATGGAAACACCAGGCCTCAGTGTTTTCAGTTAAATGGGCCACCCCCGAGGCAGCGGGCCGCCCCTCGGGAGGAAAGAAGAAGGGCCCAGGTGAATCTTCAGTGCCATTGTCACGCTTCGTCTCAGCCTGCCCACACATCACAATCCGGGTGAACGGCGTCCCTCTGACAGCGTTGGTGGACACTGGATCTCAGGTAACAACCCTGCGCAAGCAGGTGTTCCTTGAACATTGGGACTTAGGTGTGTTGAATAGAACACCTGACACATGGATAAATCTGTGTGCCAGCAATGGACAGCCCATACCACAGCAGGGTTATTGGGAACCCACTATCCAGATTGGGGACTTGAAACTGCCTAGACAGGGTGTAATTGTCACTGATGTAGAGGATGATAGGTTTGCAGTTGTAATATTAGGCATGAATGTTTTACGCCATTGCTTTGCAGAAGTGTTGGATGCCTTGCATGCCTCTCTCCTTACAGCTTCTCCCATTGACCAGCAGACCATTCAGCGGGCCATTCGTGTACTCAATGCCCAGCAAGTTCGCCAACAAACAAGGTGAAATTGGTCGAATCTGGATCCAAGATACCCGTCCAGTAACCCTACAGCCTGGAACAGAAACTATGGTGTTGTGCCATGCCCGTCCGGGAATAGAAAATCAGGACTACGAGGCCTTGC
Organism: Leptodactylus fallax; assembly: GCA_947044405.1. NCBI lineage: Eukaryota > Metazoa > Chordata > Amphibia > Anura > Leptodactylidae > Leptodactylus > Leptodactylus fallax. The sequence continues at coordinate 991,446 of CAMRHE010000191.1, forward strand.
TACAACCCATACAGGTAGATGGCCAACCACTTGTCATGGCTGCCCGCAGCCTTGTCACAGTTTCCAATGGACGTGTTCCTGTCCGCTTAGTCAACTTGGGCGATGCTCCCGTGAACCTCCACAAGTTCCACTCTGTGGCCCTGCTACACCGGTTAGCACCAGAAGACATTCTCTCTGGTGATTCTACCGCCACACAGCGTTCCACCCAAGCTGCTGAGAACATTCAGAACGGAGCCACGAAGTCCTGGTGGGATGAATTGAACGTGGGAGACGCCAATACCCCTATAGAGCACATCAATGGGGTTCGCAATGTGGCCAAGCGTTACCAACAGGCATTCAGCAAACACCCATTGGACTTTGGTAAGACCACGACCATACAACATCGCATTCTGACTGGCGACCACCATCCAATCAAGGAGCGTCACCGTCCAATACCACCAGCGATGTACCAACCGGTGAAAAAGTGGACCCAAGGGGGGGCGGGGGGGGGGGGGGGGGGGGGGGGGGGGCGCAACCAGAAAAGGGGGCGGGGGGGGGGGTGGAAAAAAAAAAAAAATATATATAAAAAAAAGAAAAGGGGGGGTGGGGGGAAGGAAGGGGGGGGGGAAGAAAAGAAAAAAAAATATTTTAGGTTGAATTTTTTTTTTGGTTTTTGTTTGTTTTTTTTTTTTTTTTTTTTTTTTTTTTTGGTGTGTGGTGTGGGTTTATTATATAAATTATATTTTTTTCTTTTGGCGGTGGGGGGTTTTTTTGGTGGGGGGGGGTTCTCGGGGGGGGGGGGGGGGGGGGGGGGGGGGGGGGGGGGGGGGGGGGGGGGGGGGGGGGGGGGGGGGGTTTTTTTTTTTTTGGGGGGGGGGTCTGTGGGTTGGGTGGTGGTTGGGGGGGGGGGGGGGGGGTCTTTAACAGACAGGAAAACCAACTGAATGCAATGTAATCCAACAGCAGATTCCACTCAGCACACTGACAGTCCTGCCGAATCCATACACTGAGCTGGGTTGTAAGCCGGGGTTTAGCAGGTGCTGTCCAGTACATCAACAGCACTGCGAGTCTCTATCTGTGGTATCCATATACACAGTCACAATGTCAGTCTCACTGATCAGCCACTGAGCACAGTTCCTTTCACGTGGACTCACTAGTCCTGTTGTCTCTTTACACTCTGTTTGTCTCTGGACCAAGATACAGCTTAGCTGTACAGAAAAATCTCCACACCAGTTCAATACAACACTTGCCAAGATGGCTGCTGCTCTCTGTCTCGCCACTTCCTGCTGCTCTGCTCACACTCTGTCTGCAGAACAGGCAGGCTGACATAAAAGGGGGGGGGGGTCTCACTCCAGCATCATGTCACAATTACAATGGCTGCTGTCTTAAAGGAACAGAATCACAGAAATACATTCAACATTAACCGTTTATACAGACAAATGAAGCTTAGGACAACATTGGCTGTCTCTTACATATTCCCCCCCCCACTTTAAGATTGGCAGTCCCTGCCTATGACTATATATCCAGAGGGTTGTACTTTTATGCACAGGGTGGTAGTATACCGATGTATGACAGGCCAAACAAACTCATCCTGCGCATACCGAACAGGGGGAATACCAGCATTTGGCCTAGTGGTCCGTCTGAGGACCGGTGGTATATTATGGGGTGCTGCAGCTATGGACTGAGAAGGACCAGCGGATTCCGCACCTGAGGGGGCACAGGCCGGAGATACAGTAGTCACAGGTGGAACATCCCCAGGAGCAGGGATCGGCCAACAATCATCCTCCTCGTCTGAGGCCCATTCCGCACCTCCATTCTCTGACTGTGGGAGCTCATTCACATTGGCAGGCCCATCATGATTTGTCCCTTCAGAATGACACAGGCGCAACATATTTCGGTGAAGTACTCGAACACAATCAGTTCCTTCTTTCTGGACCTGGTACACTGGCCCATTCGCATACTTGCGGCCAACAACACGATACGGCAAAGCCTCCCATCGGCTTTCCAATTTCCCTTGGGGTTTCTTGACACGAACTAGCACCAGGTCGCCTGGTTGCAATGGTGCTTCTTGCACTGGGGTCTTATCAGGATGGGGATGTTCTTGCAGGCGCTGCCGCACCAATCGATGGATCGTCTCAAGTCTCTGCCGGTGCGCCCGCACCCAAGAGGTTGGATCCCTCGGAGGGAACCCATCCACATCATCCAACTGTAATTCTCCTATACTTCGCCCAGACCGCCCAAAGAGAAGTGTATAAGGAGAGTACCCCGTTGTAAAATGGACCTGATTGTTATAGGCCCACACCATTTCAGACAAGAACTGAGGCCACTGTAACTTCTTGTCTTCCTCCAGAGTCCGCAGCATCTGTAGCAGAGTTCTGTTGAATCTTTCACAGGCCCCATTTCCCTGAGGGTGGTATGGAGTCGTGTGCGACTTCTTTATCCCGTAGATACGTTGAACTTCTTTCATTACGTGTCCCTCAAAGCAGGCACCCTGGTCGGAGTGGATGCGTTTAGGGCACCCATATACTCGAATGAAATCTTGGCACAGAGCACGAGCTGCTGACTCAGCTGTCTGGTCCTTGGTGGCGGTTACCACCGCAAATTTGGTGAAGTGATCCACCATTACGAGGCAATACTGGTGTCCGCTATTGGATGGACCCACCATTAGATAGTCTATCATGATGATTTCTAAAGGTTCCTGGGTCACGATGGTTTGCAGGGGAGCTCTCTGTTCTATTGCCTTATGGATCTCACAAGTTCGACAGCTGCGGCATACTTCTTCGACCATTTGACGAAGACCAGGGCAGTAAATCAGTCGCTGTAACCAACGAAAGGTCTTCTCATGACCAAAATGTCCATTCTTATTATGAGCCTCAACTGCCAACGAGCGAGCCAGTTCACTAGGCACCACAATTTGGTATCGAATGTCGATCTCAGAAGGTAAATAGACCTTTCGGCATAGCACTCCATTTTTCATCTCCAACTTTTCCCACTGACCCAGAACAGATAATATCTCACGTGTCAGTCGTTCTCTTTCCTCTCTACAGGGCTTCTGGCCTTTCTCAACACACTTGATCATCTGTGCCAGCCCCTCATGGGTCTGTTGTATCTGTGCCCATTCCTGTCGTGAGGGACCAAAGAAAGGAGCCGTTTCAGTCCCCTCCATCTCAAACTGATTAGCGGCGGCCAAGGCCTGTGAAAATCTGCTGAAGTCGGGCACCTCCACATGCTCCAACTCATGATCCACGTCTACTGTGGGGGTCTGGGCGGTTACCCTAGAAAGTCCGTCAGCATTCTGGTTCTCTGTCTTGGACCGATACTTAATGCGGTAATTGAACTTAGTCATTCGGGCTATCCACCTCTGCTCTAACGCCCCGAGCTTGGCATTTTCCAGGTGAGCTAGTGGGTTGTTGTCAGTCAGTACTAAAACTTCAGCACCGGTCAAATATTCAGAGAATTCCTCGGTCATGGCCCATACCAGTGCCAACAGCTCCAATTTAAATGAACTATAATTCTCGGGGTTTCTTTCAGAATCTCTCAAAGACCGGCTGCCGTACGCTATGACCCTCTCCTGGCCATCCTGAAGCTGGGAAAGCACTGCTCCAAGACCATACAGGCTTGCATCTGTATACAGCTGGAACGGCAAGTGGTAATCAGCATATGCCAAGATTGGGGCTGTTGTCAGTGCATCCTTTAATGCCTGGAAGGCTTGTTCCTGTTCAGGTCCCCACTTCACGGACCGGTTCTTTGGACCACCGGATGTGCCTCGTAGGAGAGCATTAAGTGGTGCTGCTACCTTGGCGAAATCCTTAATAAACCGTCGATAGTAACCGGCTACTCCAAGGAACGCCCTCACTTCTCGCAGGGTAGTCGGTATTGGCCAATCTTGAACAGCCGCTATCTTGTCTCTTGATGGTCTCACCCCTTCTCCTGATACGCGGTGACCCAAGTAATCAATTTCAGATTGGAACAACCGACATTTACTGGGTTTCAATTTGAGCCCATGTTCCCGCAATCTTCGAAATACTTGCCCCAACTGGTGGAGATGGTCTTCAAAGGTCGCAGAATACACTATAATGTCATCCAAGTAGATGAGAGTGAACTCAAAGTTGAAGTCACCGAGACATTTCTCAATCAACCGCTGAAACGTTCCGGGTGCATTTGTCAACCCGAAGGGCATCCGGTTAAATTCGTATAGTCCCATGGGCAAGATGAATGCCGTCTTCTCCTTGTCTTTTGTGGCCATCGCACCTGCCAATACCCACTAGCCAGATCTAGTGAGGAGAAGTACCGGGCTCTCCCCAGCGCTGAGAGGGACTCCTCAATCCGTGGCAAGGGGTAGGAATCTCGTACGGTGCAAGCGTTTAACTTCCGATAGTCTACGCAAAATCGGATGGACCCATCTTTTTTTCTTACTAACACCACAGGAGCCGCCCAGGGACTCTGGCTTTCTTGGATGATCCCACCCTGTAGCATCTTAGCTAACAGTTCTTTCACTTCCTGATACAACTGTGGAGGAATTTGTCGGTAGCGCTCTCTAATTGGAGGGGTGTCTCCTGTGGGAATCTCATGGTAGATCCCTGTGGTACATCCAAAATCTTCAGCATACCGTGCAAAGGTGGCTTGGTTCTCCCACAACAGCTCATCTACCTTCTGCACCCATTCCAGAGAACATGAACTTACATCCATCTTCATCTGTTCTCGAATTGCACAGCCATTCCATTCAGAGGTGGGTTCCTCATCTTCTCCCATGGACACAGTTACGGTCCACTCATCCCTTTCAGTCGGCTTCAGCTGCATTGGAGTTACTTTCCTTACTTCCTCCGGAGTCACATAGATGTTAGCCAGCAGCCTCCCTGGGGTCAGGTCCTGAGTGTTTACACATCGAAGTGGTACTCTTCCATTGCGAACTATTGCCAAGGAACGGGCCACTAGCGGATCAACACCTCCTTCGGCTGCCTGCAGTGGTTCTACCAACACAGCTATGCCCTCTAGTTTCCGACAGGTGCCTACGGGCATAGACACTATTGTCTCCCGACTGGGTGGCAGTGTAACTTTTGTATGCAAAGGAACTGAAATTCGAGCCAGAGGACGCTGCGCATCCGAACTTTTCTGTAAGCCACATGTCCGGATCAGCCGCTGGAAAGCTGTTTGAGTAGGCCGATGGGTGGTGGTTTCTTTCCAATAACCGTGACCTTTCTTTTCAAAGAGGATCTGATCTAATTCTTTTAACACATTCATCCCCAAAATGACAGGGACCTTTACTTCATGTGACTCCTGTACCACCACAATGCCTTTCCTACCTAGATCTTGGCCACATACCCGGACATTCATCCAGGCCACTCCCACGACCGGAACTGGTAACTGGTTAGCTGCGACCACTCGTACGAATGTATGGGGATCATATTTCACATGTTGCCGGAAGTACCGTTCATAACAGTCTCTACTCAAGGTCGTTACTTGGGAACCCGTGTCAATCATCCCGGTAACCGGAATACCCTCCATTTCCACCTGTATGACAGGACTTGCAGCGATCAGGTCATCATTAGGGCATTCTCCCCACATAGTCTCCTTGTCAGTCTCCCCTACTACACGCCCTACAGCAGCAGGGGACTTCAGTTTAACGGCGGTCTCTCATAAGTTTGTCGCTGCTCTGGACATCTAGCAGCAACGTGGCCCATCCGTCCACACTCCCAGCAGCGTATCTCCCGTCGTTCTGGCCATCTGTTTGGGCCCCTTCGGTAAGCCCCTTCGATTTCTCCTGAGCACTGCATTAACTGATTTGGACCCCTTCGGTAGGTCCTATCCTCATCCCTCCAGCGGGGTGGTGGGTGATTCTGATTTTCTGGGTATGGACGGCTCACCCTTTCACCTCCAGTTTTCTGGAAGTCTGCAATTTTCATAGAATGTTCATCACAACGGGTGTGCAAGTGTTCCATTTGCTCTTGCAGTTTCTGCATTACTGTGAGAATTTCTTTAACCGTCCCCTTTTCTACTGTCTCTGAGCCAGAACTAGCCCCCTGTGACAAAGTAACTCCAACTGCGGTCTGGGGCTTCGGGAACATACTATTGGCACGGGAGATGGCCTCTACCTGTACATCATGGAATTTAGCATCAGTCTCTCGTCGTATAAAATCCTGCATAGTCACAGTTAAACTGCCGTCACGTATCCCCAGGACAAACTGGTCACGGAGAGTCCGATCAGGGTTACAGAAGGCTGGCGAGCCCCCTCTTTCCTTCACTTGAATATCTCGGAGCAGTTCTTGTAGGGCATTTGCATATTGGGGAAGGCTTTCATTCTCCTGTTGTACCCTCTGGAAGAACCGAGCCTGCAGAGACCCCAGCAATGCAGTTTCTCCATAAATGGTTTCTAGAATCTGGACTACTTGCTCAAATGTCTGCCTTTGTTCAAATGGCCTCAATATCACCGTGGTCTTAGCATCCCCTTGTAATGTCAATATTGCTAGCTCTACTAGTACTTCTGGTGCGGTCTGGTACATTCGCTGTATCATTCGTATCTGTTCCACCCACATACTCACTGACATATTATTGCCATCAAATTTAGCTAACTGACTCATTATAGCCCCTGCTGGCATTCTTCCTCCAGCACCATTCTCCCGAACGGGTGCGTCACCGTCCATTCTGGTAAGCGGATCCTGCCGACTACGCCAATTTGTGAACCGAGAGCAAGGCAGGTGGTTTGGACTCCGCAACCAGAAATGAACGCACACGCGGTAGTTCAAGAAAAGAATATATATTTACTATAAGTTAATAAAGGCTATTTGAAGGTAAAATGACAGGGATAAAGACAAGCAAAATATACAATATAGCATGAACAATTTCAAGGCAAATTCTGCAATGGTTTCTACTTTTACTCTGTCCACTTCTGCAGTATGGACACTGAATGAACAATATACTCAAAACTATCCCTAACTGACCCTGACATCACATTTGGGTGCACCCCCTTTTCCCCAGTGGTCCAGGTGGACCGCTTACAGTCCGTAGAAGCGCGCGGTGGGGCCCAAAGTCGGTCCTTTCTTTTATAGTGAAGTGTCCTCTCCTCACGGTTATCAGGATCTTGGGAGAAATGAAGTCCTCTTTAACAGACAGGAAAACCAACTGAATGCAATGTAATCCAACAGCAGATTCCACTCAGCACACTGACAGTCCTGCCGAATCCATACACTGAGCTGGGTTGTAAGCCGGGGTTTAGCAGGTGCTGTCCAGTACATCAACAGCACTGCGAGTCTCTATCTGTGGTATCCATATACACAGTCACAATGTCAGTCTCACTGATCAGCCACTGAGCACAGTTCCTTTCACGTGGACTCACTAGTCCTGTTGTCTCTTTACACTCTGTTTGTCTCTGGACCAAGATACAGCTTAGCTGTACAGAAAAATCTCCACACCAGTTCAATACAACACTTGCCAAGATGGCTGCTGCTCTCTGTCTCGTCACTTCCTGCTGCTCTGCTCACACTCTGTCTGCAGAACAGGCAGGCTGACATAAAAAGGGGGGGGGTCTCACTCCAGATGACAATTAAATGGCTGCTGTCTTAAAGGAACGGAATCACGGAAAAAAATTCAATATTAATTGTTTATACAGAAAAAAGGGGGGGGGGGCAACTGGGGGGGGTTCTTACAGAGGGGGGGGGGGGGGGGGGGGGGCGGGGGGGGGGGGCCGCGGGGGGGGGGGGGGGGGGGGGGGGGGGGGGGGGGGGGGGGGCCGCGTGGTTTTTTTGTGGGTGGGCGAAACAACAACCGCGCGGGGGCGGAAGGGGGCCGGCCGGGGGGGGGGGGGGGGGGAGGCGGGGGGGGGGGGGGGGGGGGCGGGTGGGGGGGGGGGGGGGGGGGGGGGGGGGGGGGGGGGGGGGGGGGGGGGGGGGGGGGGGGGGGGGGGGGGGGGGGGGGGGGGGGGGGGGGGGGGGGGAGAGTAGGGGGGGGGGGGGGGGGGGGGGGGGGGCGGCAGCCACATTCCAACGGCTTATGGAGAGGTGCCTCGGCCATGAGAATTTCCAGAGTGTGCTACTGTACCTGGACGATGTTATTGTATTCTCCCGGACATACCAAGAACACCTTCGTCACCTGTCCGAGGTATTCAAGGTACTTATACAGCACGGCCTAAAGGTGAAGCCCTCCAAGTGCTACCTGTTGAAACCCCAAGTTCACTACCTTGGGCATGTCGTGAGCGCACAAGGCGTCCAACCTGATCCTGAAAAGATCACTGCAGTCCAGAACTGGCGAAGACCGACTACCGTCAAAGAAGTCCGAAGCTTCCTTGGATTCGCAGGTTACTACCGGCGTTTCATACCACACTTCGCCCAAGTAGCCGAGCCTCTGAACGAGTTGTTGCGCGGTTGTCCCAGAGAAAACTACAACCGAAAGCTTCCGGTAGACTGGACAGCGCGTCAAGAGGAAGCTTTTCAAGCGCTTAAAGCACTTCTGACGCAACCACCAATTCTAGCCTATCCCGACTACAGTCAGCCATTCCGCTTGTACACAGATGCAAGTCACCAAGGTTTGGGTGCAGTGTTGTCCCAGGTTCAGGACAACAAAGAGCGAGTCATCGCCTACGCCAGCAGGAGTCTGAGAGGCGCGGAGAAGAACGACCAGAACTATAGTTCTTTCAAACTCGAACTTCTGGCGCTTGTCTGGGCCGTGACAGAGAAGTTTAAAGACTACCTGGCTGCCACACCCTTTACCGTGTACACAGATAACAATCCGTTGGCGCATCTGGACACTGCTCGACTGGGAGCCCTTGAACAACGGTGGGCCTCAAGACTCGCGAATTACAAGTTCTCTGTCAAGTATCGCAGTGGCAAGTCCAACGGTAACGCTGATGCACTCTCAAGGTTGCCTGTGGGAGAAGAACCACCCCGAGAAGACATCTGGGAAGAGGTGGAGATGCCACCATTCTACAACAAGTTTGCCCAACAGGTTGCTATTGGTGTCCCTGTAGAAGGAGAATCTCTGGCGAAAACAGCTGCCGAATCCCTCCAGGAGCCATCTCTGTGGAAAACGTTCCAAGAAGAGAGCAGAGTTTTAGGAGAATTGTCAGATTTCCTGCTTACAGGAAGAATACCAACCCGTGTAAAGAGAGGTCTTCATGACGTGGAATTAAAACGCCTTTGGCGACAGAGGAAGCACCTGTTTGTCCAACGAGGCCTTCTATATAGAAACACTCTTGATCCTGTCACAGGTGAAAGGCTTCATCAGATCCTCGTACCAAGAAGAGACGCACAGATGATACTTGAGGCGTATCATGACAGATCCGGTCACTTCGGGGTACAAAAGACCGAAGCTACCATCCGTCGTCGCTTCTATTGGGTTGGGATGAGGAGTGACATTGAGAGTTGGTGCCGAGAGTGTCCCGCCTGTAGTATCACCAAGGAAGGTCGAAGAGATCAGAAGGCCCCTCTACATCCAATTAAGACTCAAAAGCCGTGTGAAATTGTTGCTCTGGACCATGTGAAGTTGGGTCCCACACGTTCCGGCTACAGCTACGCTCTGACAATGGTGGATCATTACTCCAAGTTCCTTGTCATCGTGCCTGTCAGAGATCTTACAGCAAGAACTACGGCTGAGACCTTCTACGCAGAGTTTGTCCGCCATTACGGTTGTCCTGAGCATATCCTCACCGACCGTGGATCGGCGTTTGAATCACAATTGTTCCGTGAGCTGTGTCAGTTCCAAGACTGCAAGAAGTTGCGAACCACAGCGTATCACCCTCAAGGGAATGGTATGTGCGAGAAGGCAAATCAAGTGATCATCGGCATGCTAAGAACAGCCGCAGTTACACCTGGTGTTGAGTGGCCTGAGCGTATCAAGGACTTGGCCTGTATTTACAACAACACACCCCAAACATCTACGGGATACGCACCATTTTATCTAATGTTTGGAAGACAAGGTCAACTTCCTTCAGACTTAACCCTTGGTGTGAAGGTCCCTGACACCATCAATCCATTACCCATAACAGACTGGGTTGTTGAACACCGCCGACGTATGGAGGAAGCTAAAGAGATAGTTGAAACGCGCGTGGATGAGGTTCGTAGGAGACAACAGGAGGATTACAACCATCATGCCCATGCAGCGCCCCTGAAAGTTGGCGACCGTGTATGGTTAAGGAATAACCATCGGAATGGGAAATTGGATCCATTCTGGGAGAAAGAACCATACAGTGTCATCTCCATACCATATCCTGAATCCGACGTGTATGAGATCTCTAAACCTGGGAGACAGCCCCAAGTAGTACACCGAAACCGTCTGAAGCTGTGCCTTAAAGAAGGACTACCCACAGAGGTGCCCCCAGCTGAGACAACGAGTACAGAGATCTTGTCACCTTCTGAAGCGAAAGAGAGACCCCCAACGTTAACTGAGCTTATGTGGGCGCCTAAACTACTACCATTTAGCTGTTATCCACCAATTGCTCTAGTGCAAGAGAACCCTTCGACAGATGATTTAATTGATTTCAGTGACTCTGTTCCTGATTCAAATCTCGTTCCACTTAGGCGTTCTGAGCGTACCACAAAAGGCATACCTCCAACACGCTATAGTGATGCCATGGCTGTCCTTGGGTAAAAGAGGTTAACTGTCTCTGCTTCTGTATATATGTTATTCCTGCTCTGATTACATTAATGTTTTTCCTGTGTGTATATACAGTATATATATAATATCTTGCCATGTAATATAGTATTTACACTTATATGCAACAATCCAAGCCATAGTGCCTGGCTCACCGAGACAAGGAAGTTCTGTTACCCCATTGCGGTATGGACATTCGTGCTAGAGTGCCTACTCTTCCTTACAGAAAGGACTGTTTATTGTTTCTCAGAGAGACTCTCATGATAATGGACACTCACGAAATTTGTGCCAGAGAGCCTCTGGACCCATTTGCACTACTGTTGTTTCTATATGGACTGTCTGATGGTACCGCCAAAAGGTTCCATAAGTCTGAGTTTAATTATCTCTCCGTTACCCTTCAGACTTCTCATGGACATTCCAGGACTATGCCGAGAGGTCTTACCTCAAGTTTCTAAGTATTATATTTTTCTAAATTGTTAGTGACAATTGCACTTTATTCGTATTTATTAACGATATGTTACATTTCTCACCTTCACCCCAGCCCGTCGCCGAGGTAGGCTCAGTGAAAGAGGGGGAGTATGTGGCATCCCCGAGCTGGCTATGGCTGGGCTGAGGGTGATCTCTGTGCATTGTATTATTTCCTGTTGCTTCATAGCCTGTGTGACATAGCAGGGGGTCCTGAGTCTCACACAACACAGCGCCACCTAGTGAGCCTCACACATGCATTACACCTCCCATAGGATTGAATAGTAACCAAATGTCCAATGGGAGGACATCACCTGGGAAAAGGGGAGGAGTCAGCTGATCACTGGGTCCCCATGGTAACACCCCTGCAGGAAGGTCCTGCGTGTGAGGAGTTAGAAGTGTGGAGTGTTAGGAGGAGGGAGGAGGTGAGGGGATAAGTGTGATGTCCTGTGAAGAAAGCAGTGAGTTTAGTGCAGGAATCTCAAGTCCTAGACAGGCCCAGGAAGGTTGGAGAGCTGACATACTCCAGCTATTCAGAAGATCCTGTCCGCTGTCTGCCTAGCCATCGCCCTGAAGGAAGTCAAGCATCATTATCTTGTCAGCATGAGACTGTGGAGAGAACATTCTGGAACACGTGCTCCATAGCAAGTATCACAGGATCCAGGGGCCAAGGCCAGACCTGTGGAATATCCTGCCACCCTGACTATTGCACCCCGAAACTCTGAGCTATCAGGACCACATAACGTGAGTGGGGAATATTATGTGCTAGTATCATGGTGGGCATCCTCCTATGAGCCAAATAGGAGCCCAGACGCACCTTAGGGCTGTAACACTGAAGTATAAGGGGCTAGGAACACCTTTCATCAAGTCTACCCTGCACCCCAGGACTTTGCTGTGTCACCAGGCGTACCCCGTTGTTTTGTATTGAAGAAACTGTTTAAGCATTTGTGCCTCCACACCCATGGAAGTAAAAGTTCAACTTTACAACCGTTTCTGTGTCTGACTCTGCACCGACAACATCAGGGCGCCCCAAACACCACCAGTCGGCACAGTATAGGGGAAGCGCCCCGGGGGAACAATCACCACCAACATTTGTGCAGCCCCCTCATCACCGATACCAGTGGTGGTAACGTGGGACAGCACCAGCGCTGCGCCCTCGTGCCCAGAGACCGTGACAAGTCTGCGCTATTTGCACCCCCGCAATCCCAACTGCAGCGTTACCTTCCATCTGGTCACCGCACTTAGAAGGTCTTAAAATGTAGGTATCTACAACCTCAAATGAACAACAGTGTCATTATTTAGTCAACAAAAATGAAAACAATATGGAAAAGCTATGTTCTGTAAGGGTGGGTTCACACCTGCGCTTGCTGTCCGTCCGTTGCCAATCCAGTGAAAATCTCGGCGAACTGGATTGGCATCGGATACAGACCGGTCAGCGGCGCATTGGTTAAAAACCCATTCATTTGAATGGGTTTTTAAAGCAATGCGCGGGTGTGCGCTTACACCCTCTGTGCTGCGAATCCTTTTTTTTCGTCGGAAACAAAGTCGGACACGCAGGACTTCGTGTCCGACGAAAAAAAAAAAGGATTCGCAGCGCAGAGGGTGTAAGCGCACACCCGCGCATTGCTTTAAAAACCCATTCAAATGAATGGGTTTTTAACCAATGCGCCGCTGACCGGTCTGTATCCGATGCCAATCCAGTTCGCCGAGAATTTCACTGGCTTGGCAAAGGACGGACAGCAAGCGCAGGTGTGAACGAAGCATAAAATGTACAGCGCTGTGGTTGGTCTTGTGTGAAAAGGCTGCAGTGCCCTTTCGAATGCTGCAGTCTCTTTAAAAAGCTGTTTTTACTATTATAGATTAAAAGTTATATTTTATTTAATTCAATTTTGGACGCTGGAATTTTACCAACTGATGACCTGTCCTTAGGATAGGTTATTAATTAAAAACTGGTGGGGTCCATCACCCAGGCCACCCACCAGTCTTCAATTAATAACCTATCCTAAGGATAGGTCATCAGTTGGTAAAATTCCAGCGTCCAAAATTGAATTAAATAAAATATAACTTTTAATCCATAATAGTAAAAAACACGAAATAACAGCTTCAAGGATCCATGACAAACAAATAAGACTAGCTTACGCGTTTCAGGGCGCTAAGACCCTTACTCATAGCTTAGTAAGGGGCTTAGCGCCCTGAAACGCGTAAGCTAGTCTTGTTTGTCATTTATCCTTGAAGCTGTTATTTCGTGTTTTTACTATTATGGATTAAAAGTTATATTTTATTTAATTCAATTTTGGATGCTGGAATTTTATACTGAATCTCTACAGTTATACCATATTCCCTTGGAGTCCAGGGAATTGCCTTTCCATGGATCAGTGTTGATACATTTGGAGTTGGAAGCCAAACACAAATATATTTTCCTGGGTGAGCTTTGTGTGTTTTTTTGTTTTTTTTATTTCAGCAGTTGGTAAGCCTGAAATACCCCTTTAAAGGAATCTGTGAGGTGTTTTTTCCACTCTAAACTGGTATACTGTGTAGCATCAAGTAATGACCTTTCCTATGGTGCCCCTCGCTAAGCTTTCTGTTTCTGAAAAGTCAAGTTAGAATCTTTTAAAACCTTAGATTTTTCATATGCAAATTTAACTGAGCCTAACTTAGTCTTAGTCTTTAACTAGTCACAAGGAGTACGGAACAGCTGCATCTAGTTATGCAGTCATTTTGAAGTGTCCCTCATTGTCAGACCCTTAGCCTGATACCCTACCTACTGTAACTGCTGGCCTCACAGGGTGTGATCTAGTGCAATGACTGCATGACTAGATGAAGCTTCCTCCATGCCCTGTGACTAGTTGAGATGCATTTGCTTAGGCCAATCTAAGGTTTTAAAAGCTTATAATTTAACCTTGAACAGGAAACCTGAGAAGATAAAAGTGGGGCAAACCTCTCCAACCCCAGTTCTGGTCTGTTGTTCTGCTGGATGGGTTAGCCTGGAGAGGCTCTCACCTCCAGAAGATATTTGGGATGAACTGTTAGGTCTGAGGGCTCCCTGTAAGAGAAATTTATTTTGGGTTTATGCCCTTACGTAAGGCTTCTCATAAAGCAGTCTAAAGCCTGTCTCTGGGTCTACCTCCTAGCGCGTATCTCAATTCCCTCTCCTTAAATTGGTCTCCAACCAAGCTAGGGTATCATTGGGGGATGATATAGGACGCCCACCTACTTCTTAGGAGGCTGGCCTTTCTGCAAGTTCCCCCAGATTCAGTCTTTGCTCCAGGACTTATAGCTTCCGTGGAACCCCCCCCCCCCCCCCAGAAGTTTGAGACCCCAGAACTCCTTTGGGGGAGGAGGAGATCATCTTCTGCATTACCTTGAGTACGGATCCACAACGGCCATCCTCAAGCCTCAGGATTGTTTGTATCTACCTTCAAGTATGTCCTAGTCTGCAAGTGAAGGAGCAGGGCGCACTGACAAGAGTGATGCCAGCCCCGCCAGCCCAGTATGGGGGAGATGGGGGAAGTGATGTTACTTTTGGTAAGACTATGCTTCTAAAATTTAACTGCATGTGTTTGTTAACTAAGACTACTAAGACTAGTAACAAAGAATGCTTCATGTGTAGTTATCCTCCGGATATTAAAACAATTTATGTTTGATGAAATTGTGGCAGAGGAATCAACTTCTGTTACTAATAGTATCAAACAGATAGATAGCAAGAGATGAGGTTAAAAATTTTCTTAAGAGTCTTAGAAGGAATAAGGGATCCAGTACTACTTCTGGACATACTGGTTTTTCTGATGTTCCCTGCTTCCCTGCTAACCAAAAATATTCCCCCCGTGAAGAAGGTACAAGGTTTTACTCCCCAGTATTTCCAGTAAAAAAAAGCCTATGGCTCCTTTCTTCGTGTTATTATAAACCTGAAGGTCCTAAGCATATTCCTGTCCTACAGAAAGTTTTGAATGGAGTCTGTAGCTTCGACAATAAATATGCTCTTCTCCAACTATCTGATGGCCTCTATAGATTTATAAGATGCATACTATCATGTGCCCATTCTTCCAGCCCACCAGAGGTTCCAGAGGGTATACATGTAAGGGACTCTCAGACACTTCTGTTTGCTATCTCTCAGGCCCTGAGAGTATTTACAAAGATCATGGCGGAGATGACTTCATTCATAAGGACAAGGGATATACTCTTAGTACCTTACCTACACTTATTTCTTAGTGATTTCCAAGTGCATCAGGCACTCAGGCATCAGTTTCAGGTGGTCATGTCCATTCTTACCTTGCTGGGGTGGAATGTAAACCTAAAGAAATCAAACTAGACCCCTTCCAGACATTGTTTATTTCTAGAGATAATGCTGGACTCTCTAAGAACTTTTTTTTCACAGGTTTGGATTTTTGTTAATGTGCTAAAACATACCCAAAATACATACAAATTTGGTATTGCTGTAATCATAACAACCCGTAGAATATAGCAAACGTATTATTTTGGCTGCACAGTGAGCACCATTATAAAAAACTGCATTCTGAATTTTTTTTGCAGCTTCCCAGTACATCGTACAGAATATTATATGGTACAACTATGTAGTACAATTTGTTCTGCAAAAAATAAGCCCTTATACAGCTTTGTGACCGGAAAAATAAAAAAAAAATATGACTCTAAGAAGAAGGGGAGAAATGATGAAAATTGGCTGCGACCTGAAGTACTAAATTACACAGGTTCTGAAGTGTTTTGTGAGCAGTGTTCTAAAAGAGCGTTGCTAAGGAAAATCTATCTTCAGAGTGTGCTATACACACTGAATACTGCTGACTGTTACATGCAAAGGCAGGCTTCTCACCCTTCCTCTTCTCTCTCTGCACTTGCTACATGTATGTAAACGCACTTTTTACTGCAAATCTACAGCAGACAGCTGGTACCCACACAGATCAGCTGTTTGGGGTTATGTCTGGTCCCCGTACTATAAAGTGCCTGGAGATGGAAGTAGATAGCTCAGTGAAATGTATAGTGGTTGGGCGCCAATACTGCATCTCTGCTTCTATTGACGTGACCCAGCTTTGGCCACGCTTTAGCTTTTGGATAAATGGTCTCACATTTGACTTACTGTATATAATACTATAATGCCTTGGTATGCAGAGGCGTTCAGGGTCGACCCAATTGGGAAATTTATTAAGACTGGCGTTTCCTACACCAGTCTTGATGAAGTTCCAGACTTGCACGAGAAGTGCCTGAACTATTAAGAGGACTCCAGCCTCATAATAAATCAGACACACTCCTGTGCACCAGAAAGGAAATCTATACCAGTCAGCACGAGTGCGACACAGGACAAGGGATGTGGTAAACCAGAGGTTTTCAATGTAATAGCCATTATCATACAGGTAAAATGCATTGTAATATGCTGCTCATTATTGCAATTAAAAGCTGCATGCAGTTCTTCAGTAAAAAAGCTTTATGTATACCCACCCTTACTACACCCAGGGTGTAAGAAGTATAGATGATGTCACAGGAACCACTACTGGTGATCAAATTGTCTGATTTTTTCTTATTCATTTTCTTTCATCAGTGTATTTGCAGGGTGTCAAATACCATATCCAAAACGGGAATTTTTAAATGAAGATGAACCAGAAGAAAAAGCTGACAAGGTGTGTATTTGTCTCTAGTACATGCATATTCAGCAGTACGCCATTGAGTAGTGGTATGATTCTTCAGACATATACAGAGCTAGTCTTTTTTATTAATGCCTTTCTGATATACAGAACTTAATTGCAGAAACGTCATAAAACCCCTAGTGCAATGGAATAGCTTCATGCTAGGTACAGTGCACATGGGTATAAAAAACTGTTTTATATGGCGGTTGGTTCACTCACCTTATGTTTATAACTATTGGGCAACTATGCCAGTCTGTGCTTGCACTCTTTATACATGTATATTTATATGACTTATTTATATTCAGAATCAACAGGCACAAAATCAGCACCAGCAACAAGCAGCAAACCAACAGCAGACAGCAGCTCAGCAACAACAGGTTCAGCAACAGAATAGTGGGCAAACCAATGGTACAGGGGGGGCAGGAGGAGGAGCAGTAGCAGCAGCAGCATTACAACACAGTCAAGACTCCAGTCTTAACCCAGGACCTCCAAGCAAGAAACCACGCATGGGGCCTTCAGCGGCTAATTCTGGTGGTCCCTCTCTAATGCCTTCCGATTATCAGGTACAGATTTATTAATATGACCAGTGTTACAATCCCTTTAAATAATTTACTTTGGTTTATTGTGTCTAGCACATAAAACTATATTTCTATATAGGCAATTTTTTGCAACTGACAAGACTCTTTTTTTTTTTTTTACTCTTCTCTTGTCTCTAACTGTAGATATTTATGAAAGCTGGCTCAAAAGTATAGTCCTGGACCACCAGAAACTGGTAGATTACAAACTATTGTTCATATTTTAAAGGGAGTCTGTCAACAGCAAACTGGTTATAAAAATAATCCTAGTACCTTGTAGAGGTGATTATACAGTTTTCAAATATGTCTCTGTTTGTTGCTTTGGAGCCTCATTTCCATGTAAATTTCCATTTTATTCATATGCAAATGAGGGGAATCTCCTTTGAGTGTATACCTTAGCTTGCCTCAGGTTTAGATTTCTGGGCAAAGCACTTTTCCCCCCATTTGTATATGAATAAAATGGTGATTTACATGCAAATGGAGATCCAAAGCCTAGTAACAAAGGCATACTTGGAAATATTAAAAACACCACTTTAAGAATTAGGTATATAAATTTATTGCTGATAGACTCCCTTTAAGATATAGTTTCTAGGCCATTTCTCCTGTCTGTGCTCGATCGTAAACAATGATGTATGTATCCAATAAATTACATATACATGTACTTTGGTGCTAAGAAGTTAAAGAAAGAGAGTACTAACTAAAGAAAGTACTAACTGAGTCAGCTCAGTTTTTAGAAATACTAGATTGGTGTCTTATACCACTTCGATTCATGCAATATATGGTGATTCATAGATTATACTCCGAAAAGGTTAAACAGATTCTTTCAAAATGTTTATTGCGTAAGATGTAAATTAGGAGACACTGATTTGGTTCATCTATTGTAGAGATGCCCCAAGTTATATCGTTATTGGGAGGATGTACGATGAGAGATCTTCTTGTGTCTCTAAATTCGTATTGACAATGATCCAAGAATATTGATCTTGAGAGGATTTGATGAAGAGGATAAATTGAATCCTTCCTAAAACATAAGGGATTAATAGCCCAACGTTTGTTTTTGGCTAGAATTATGATATTGCGAATTTGGATGTTGGAACGTTTGCCTTGCCGCATAAAGTGAATAGGATTAAGGATTTGGGAAAAAATATTACTGGTCACTTAAAATATAAAGATAAGTGGTCAGTCTGGTAACCGTATTATTCTTCATAGCTGCCCATAGTGGGATGTTGTTGATTTTTTTTTTTCTTGCTCTCCAGTGTCGGTGGTGGTAAGTTAGGTTATAATTAAGTATGTATTTTTGGAGATTTCAGTTTTCCGATTAGAGATTTCTGAAGTGGAAAATCCACAGTGGCAAATAACACTCCAAATGGTTCTGTGGTTATGTGGAATTATAATATAATTGCTGATGTTTTAACACTATGCATTCATGGGGTGCAAATCCTCAGCATAAATTGACAGACTGCAGGTCTGTTTACATATTAGTACAGTGTGTGGATGAGATTTGTTTAACCCCTAAGTGATCGGCCTGTTTTGGGCCTTGAAAACTTTGACATCCGTCCGCCAGACGTCACCAGGAGACCCAAACGAGGTAAGGGAAGGTGAGTGTGTATGTTTTCTCTAGAGTATTATACAGCAACCATTTTAGCTCTCCCAAAACAAATCTCCATTTGTTCAGTTTTCTAAAAGACAAATTTGGAATATTCAAGTTGAATCCAGTTTGTTACGAACCGATTCACCGATCTCTACACGCTGTTTTATAATGACCGTGCAATGTAATTACAGCCTTGTGGCATAGAAGTGTATCAGACAAGGCTGTAGGTACATCACATGGCCACTATGAAATAAATATTACAATGTAAATGGCCTGCAGAGTCCTGTGTACAGCCGGTATTTATCTCTATATGGTTTACGTATAGAGATAGATACATATATATATTAGTATTCCTGAATTGGGGGCCCACTTGGATGTGTTTTCTTTCTTGTGCTGAACCCTTAGCTAAGCCTTTGCATCTGCCGTACATATACGGTCATGGTACAAAAAAGGTACACTGTCTTTAAATTCTATGGTTTTATGTAGCAGTAAATAATAAATCATCTGGTACTTGGAAGGTAGGTCTGTGTCATTTATTTAACAAAAATGAAGCTAAATGGAAAAGCCATGTGTGAAAACACCTCATGAATCAAAACCTAGTAGAACTACCTTTGGCAGCAGTAACTTGGAGTAATCCTTTTCTTTATCACTTTATCAGTCTCATACATCGATCTGGAGGAATTTTGGCCTGCTCTTTACAGTGTTGCTTCATCTCATTGAGGTTTGTGGGCATTTGTTTATGCACAACTCTCTCAGAGATTGGCCACAGCATTTCAACTGGATTGAGGTCTTGACTTAACCTGAGCCCTTGCAACACCTTATTTTTCTTTTCTTGTTAATATTATTGGAGGACACACTACCATGGGCAGAGACATAATTTGACGTTCCTGGGCTTCTATACAAATATGTAATGGGGCCCCAATTTATCATGTGCTATCTATAGTACTGGTGTCTTCTTATGTTCTAGATAGACCTTTGGACTCCCTGAGGTTTAAGGGCCCATTAGAGACTGTTACCTCTACACCCCCCTGTATCTTCCTCCACAATCATGAGTTTAGGTCTCACTACTCAAAACCCAACACCAGAAAAGAACAAATGTCAACTCCGCCCATAGGTATACAATTTTCTAGGAGCTATGCTTTCCAGTTTTAGGCTAGTGTCAATAGGTGGCAGGTATGACCCGCCTGAATGTCGGTGACCTCACTTCCATGTGCAAGGTCACCGAAGGGGTGATCCTGAATGTGGCCAAAGACTGCAGTTGGGTAAGTATTTTCATTGACCCCCTTTCCACGATCCTTCCTGTCCCAGCCTCTTTACCCCCCACACTTACTCCAGGTCCCCTGCCCACTCTGGCCGCCTACCCCCATTCTTTTAAGGGACCTCCCTCTTCCCTGCCCTTCGGCTCCTATTGAGCACCTTGTCAACCCTTTGACTTCTTTCCTTCCAGGTCTCCCCTAGGTCCAACGCCTCCCTCTGCATTTCTGGCCCTTGGATTGGCCATCTTTTCCCCTATCCAATCCCCTCTGGCAGGGAATACTTGGTGGAAGGGTCTTCACACCTCTTCTTTCCATGTAGAAACCTCTAAAGCAGCCTTCTGGTGATACACAGCACAAGGGGAACTCTCTCTGCACAGTCCTCCTCTGCAGCATTTCTCAGTGAGACACTCCCCTGGTGGACCAGTAGTCTAGCCACCTGGGCTAGTATTCTTCTTTGCCTCCATGTGCTTTTCCTGGCAAGAGTCCAACCTCTAATGCACCTAAGAGTCACCATGATTTACATGAGCGTCCACTGTAATGAAAATATAGTATGCAGCAAGTCCAACTGCTCCCAGTGCCCATTCATGACCCATCCCATGCATCCTCTCTGGGACCGAGTGACCTCTCTCACCTGAGCCATAGATGACCTTGCCAGACTTAACAAGTGTGTGGTAAAGACCTTGGAGTGCTTGACCTCCCAATTCGCCACTTCCATGGCCCCTCTATAGGAGAGATCCTGGTCCTGTTAAAAAAGCAGTCCTTTATTTGGGTTAGGAAGTCCTCGTATAGGTCATTCTCCTCCTCCTTTTCTTCTGGTTTCTCTCCAGATAGTTCTACAGGTTCTACTCCAACAGGTTGAACCACATCTCCTTCTGCCTGGTCCGACTCAGAGCCTCAAAAGGACACTTGTCCATCTGCTGCCACGCATTATCCCTGAAGTCAGAGATACCTTGCACATTATTGAAGACCTTGACCTGCTTTCCAGGAAGATGTCTTCTTTCACCACAGTTGCCATCCCCCTCTGGTCTTTCCAAACCGTGGGGCCTTTGATCAGATGCTGAAGAAGGAATGTCTCCACCTAGACTGCACCTTGTCTCGCACTAAGAAGGATGGCCTTTTCCGGACCATTGCGTCTCCAGGTGGTCTGAACCTCCGGCGGTGGACCCTACCATAGCTTGGCTGTCCAAGTTCATGACCTTGCTTGTGGCAGACACTGCATCCCTCAGTGGTCCTTTTGACAAGAAAGTCGAATCATTTTCCAAGACTTCCTTTGTTGCAGCCTGTTCCTATCTTTGGCCTTCTTTTGCTGCCTCCTGGGTTAAGAAGCCCTGCATTGCCCTGGCCAAACAGCTTCAGAAAGGCCTCTCCCACTTGGCGCCTCCCCCAGGTCACTCAGCTTTTTATCTCTCAGATTATTCACACCTTGAGATACCTCTAGGATGTCTCCCTGGAAGCAGCTCACCAGTCAGCCTAAACTGCAACTAACACAGTAGCCATCTGCTGTACCATATGAATTCAGAAGTCCTTTCTCCCCCTTCATTGGCATGTAATATATTATTTTACCGACACTCGCCTCTCTAGCTGGGGAGCAGTCCATTCCTACATCTGCCCTTGCTGCCAACATCTTTGTCCTTTCCTGGTCGGACATTCCCTCCTCTGCCCCTTCTCCCTCAAGAAACTTAGTCGAGGGAGTTTCATCCTGCTGGTTGACTCCCCTTGGCCTCTTCCCCAGGAGCCCGACCTCTTCTCCCAGGGTCCACTATTCCACCTTAATTTACCTCAGTTGCATTTAATTGCATGGCTGTTGAAGCTGAGGTACTCAGGATCTGACCATCATTGCACATGGAAAACCTACTTCAGATGACGTTTGCATTCATTTTTTTTTTAAAGGAGTATGACAGTACTGCATGTTGGATACATTTTTAACATGTGCAGGGAAATGCTTAAGTATTTTGTCTGTAGTTGTAGCCTTATATATTTTATAAATGCTGTCACTCACAGGAATAATTTGTACATGGATACTTTCAGCTTTGGTTCTTAGATGTGTCCCTTCCGTTGTCATGGTAGACTTGTTCATATTCAGTTTCCCTGAGCATAGCACGCATTTACTGCATTCACTGTAGTAATTACTGCAATCTAAGACTGAACAGATACATAAATGCAAGATTGCTTTTATAGTATTGTACAAGAACAAATTTCCTGCTGTCCTGATAAACAATGGACATTTTCAGTAGCTCATCTAACTCAAACTCATAATCCTTTATGGAGTTAATGGCAACAAAAAAAATAGAACTTCTTTTTATATGAGTTTGTAGGGTGATGGCACAATTCAGTGAAGCTACACATAAAGAGGTAGATTGCCTGTTATAGGTTTTATAATGACTGAGATATAAAACATGGAACCCCTCAAGCCTCAGCTTCTCTGTGTTATACAGTAGACTACCCATCCATTTTCACAGGGGGAAGCGGTGATAGGAGTTTTGCAGGCAATAGGGAAACAAGGAAAAAATAAATACAGGACAATAAGAGGATTTGGTGCAGGATTTCACAGATAAGGCAAATTTATTTAATAAGGTATAGTAAAAAATATTAATCTCACAAAGGCTGTCAGAAGTTTTCTGAAAGTTTAGATACACTTTAAGAGCTTGTGTGCAGCAGGACTGTGGAGTCAGTAAACTTCTGTTTTCAGCTTCTGTTTTCATAAGTGACTCATCTATGATAATTAGTAATGTCAAATTCACTGTAGAAAAATGGTATTGGGCTTAGATTGATAGCATTTGACATGTATATGATTGTAGTTTAGAAACTGTCCAAAATTTCTATTAAAGTAGTTTTGAATAGTAATACGTTTTTACATTTCTACTAACTCCACTGTTGTATCGACAGCCCTGGTGTATACTGGTTGTATTCAGGTTAACTATTTATTATGTTTACGGCAAATGTTACAGTCATAGTTAAAGTCAGAGGTCAGTGATACATGATAATAGAGAGTCAAGTGAGAATTCTGTAGTGAAAATCCACTACAATTTATATATATGGATGAGTTTTTTTAAAACGCCATCCACATGTATTTGGTAAAATCTGCATGGAATGCAACGCTTGCTACAGAATTTCAAGTATATACTATACTTGTTTTCTGTGGATTGTAGGACACAATATCATAGAATACTACATTATTATGCATAACAGTATAAAAGAGATCAAAGTATACTCTTTTGGACTATGTTAATCCATTAAAATCTAAGGAAAAACTAAGCAATTTGTTGAATACATTTTCTTTGTTACACTCAGCATAGAGCAGAAAATGTGATGTGAACAATGCAGACAAATATCTGCTTTGTACATGAATTTCAGCCATTTTGAAAAAAAAAGCTCAATTCTGTTTGATTGTTCAGGGATTCTTAGATGAGATATAGTTTTTGTAGAGATATGACAGCATTGTATGGTGATCCTTCGTCTGTAGCAATGGATCATGTGGTTATAAATCTAATCAGAATATAAATCTATTTATAAGCTGGCATATGAGAATATATTATTTGATATTAATTGCAAGAATACAATAGCATATACAGTTAGGTCCATATATATTTGGACACTGACACAAATTTAGTTTTTTTTTACCTGATTAGTGAAACATATTCAAGTTATAGTTATATAATGGACATGGACATAAGGTCCAGACTTTTAGCTTTCATTTGATGGTATCCACATTAAAATTGGATGAAGGGTTTAGGAGTTTCAGCTCCTTAACATGTGCCACCCTGTTTTTAAAGGGACCGAAAGTAATTGGACAATTGACTCAAAGGCTGTTTCATGGAAAGGAGTGGGTAATTCCTTTGTTATGTCATTCTCAATTAAGTAGATAAAAGGCCTGGAGTTGATTTGAGGTATTTTGTTTGCATTTGGAAGATTTCGCTGTGAAGAAAACATGCGGTCAAAGAAGCTCTCCATGCCGATGAAACAAGCCATCCTTAACCTGCGAAAACAGAAAAAACCCATCTGAGAAATTGCTACAATATTAGGAGTGGCAAAATCTACAGTTTGGTACATCCTGAGAAAGAAAGAAAGCACTGGTGAACTCATCAATGCAAAAAGACCTGGACGCCCACGGAAGACAACAGTGGTGGATGATCACAGAATAATTTCCATGGTGAAGAGAAACCCCTTCACAACAGACAACCAAGTGAACAACACTCTCCAGGATGTAGGTGTATCAATATCCAAATCTAGCATAAAGAGAAGACTGCATGAAAGTATGTACAGAGGGTTCATGGCACAGTGCAAACCACTCATAAGCCTCAAGAATAAGAAGGATAGATTGGACTTTGCTAAAAAAAATCTAAAAAAGCCAGCACAATTCTGGAAGAACATTCAGATGAAACCAAGATCCACGTCTACCCGAATGATGGAAAGAAAAAAGTATGTCGAAGGCATGGTACAGCTCATGATCCTAAGCATACCACATCACTGCGGAGGCATTGTGATGGCTTGGGCATGGATGGCTGCCAGTGGCTCTGGGTGTTTATTGATGATATGACACAGGACAGAAGCAGCCGGATAAATTCTGAGTTATTCAGAGACATACTGTGTGCTCAATTCCAGCCAAACTGATTGGTCAGCGATTCATAATACAGATGGACAATGACCCAAAACATAAAGCCAAAGCAACAAAGGAGTTTATTAAAGCAAAGAAGTGGAATATTCTTGAATGGCCAAGTCAGTCACCTGATCTCAACCCAATTGAGCATGTAAGCATGCATTTCACTTGTTAAAGATTAAACTTCAGACAGAAACGCCCACAAACAAACAGCAACTGAAAAAAGGAGGAAACACAGCATCTGATGATTTCCATGAGTTCAAGACTTCAGGCAGTCATTGCCAACAAAGGGTTTTCAACAAAGTATTAGAAATTAACATTTCATTTACAATGATTTAATTTGTCCAATTACTTTTGAGCCCCTGAAATGAAGGGATTGTGTGTAATAAATACTTTATAGTTCCTCACATTTTTATGCAATCATTTTGTTCAACCCACTGAATTAAAGCTGAAATTCTGAACTTCAACTGCATCTGAATTGTTTTGTTCAAAATTCAATGTGGTAATGTAGAAAAC
The DNA here is from genome assembly GCA_947044405.1 of Leptodactylus fallax. Taxonomy (NCBI): domain Eukaryota; kingdom Metazoa; phylum Chordata; class Amphibia; order Anura; family Leptodactylidae; genus Leptodactylus; species Leptodactylus fallax. Next base: position 1,016,636 of record CAMRHE010000191.1, read on the forward strand.
CAAAATTAGAAAAACGTTGTCTCTGTCCAAACATTTATGGACCTAAATGTAACTGCATGTTCGCATGCCATGCACAAAGTTCACTTTGCATAGCTGTGAATAGAAAGGGAACAAAAGCGGCAGCACATACTAGTCAGTGCACTTTTCAAAACTGACTCTTTGTTACCAGTCCTCATAGGTTGTTCTATGATAGATTCTTTCCATTCTTCATTGTCAGATAAGGAGTCTTGGCAGAGCACTGCAACATATTTTCCATGTAACACTAAACCACTTTTACCTGGAGCAATAAATAGCCATTGCTGAAACTTTATCAAGCCCCATGTCATAGTGGGGATGTCACTTGAGATATTGAGTTGCTGTGCGTGAAGGCTGTCATATGTTGAAGACATTGAGTGCTCAGTGGCTTACATAGAATTATTGCTCTGTAAAATGGACATATGATGCTTAAAGGGGTATTCCCATGAACATAATCATATCTATATTTGTAGATAATTAAAAGTTAAATATTTTTGCAAATATATGGGCGGCACGGTGGCTCAGTGGTTAGCACTGCAGCCTTTCAGCGCTGGAGTCCTAAGTTCAAATCCTGCCGAGGACAACATCTACAAGGAGTTTGTATGTTCTCCCTGTGTTTGTGTGGGTTTCCTCCAGGTACTCCAATTTCCTCTCATACTCCAAAAGACATACTGATAGGGAATGTAGATTGTGAACCCTATATGGGACAGTGACCACAATGTCTGTAAAGCGCTGCAGAATATGATGGCGCTATATAAGTAAGCATAAAAAAAAAAAAAAGTAGTTAAAAATTCTGCAGAGTTTTAAAGATTTTCTCTATTCATTTTCGTGGTGACAGTCTGTTGTCTTGATCGATTGCCAAGCATACGACCACGAGTGCAGAAACTTTCTATGGTCTGGGAGTTGTCAAGAACCCAGCCATGATTTCCTTATTGTAGCTGGGTTATCAGGCAGGGACACTACATGTATCAGAAGATATCCTGGCCACAATAAGCAAATCATAGCTGATTTTCTTACCTTAGAAATGTCCTGCATTAATGGTCGTATCCACTGGCAACTGATCAAGACAACTTTTGACCACAAGATATTTAGAGAAAAACTTTAAAACTCTGCAAAATGTTAAATTACTTATATTTGCAAAAATGTTTAACTTTTAATTATCTACAAATTTAAAAATGTTATGGTCATGGGGATACCCCTTTAATTTTATTTACCTTTATAGAAAACATACATCAAAGGAATGCATTGTTACAATTTGAGACTATGTTCTGTTCACTCCGACTGGAAAGATTACACTATTATACCCAGTTTAAAAAGGGCAAAAAAAATCCCATTTAAAGCTTTTTAAGGATAAATGTCCATATGTGTGTACATGAGAAGAAAAATGATTTATGGCATTATATGACTTGAATTCTGTATTTTCTAACAGTTTTCTCCTCTGTATGCTCCATTTCCTATTTTCTGATATATTTTGTGGAGACTAGACGCTATGATGTGTCCCATAGACAGCACATGGAGAAAACAGGAAATTCTCCTCCATAACTTTCTTATTCATTAAAACGAAGCAGTACCATAAGGACATTATAGAGAAGTACCGACCTTATGCAAATAAAGCATCTGTGATTAGATACAAAACTCCTCTCTGCTTGTCTGTCACTGGTCAACTCCTCCATCCTCCCTCCTCCCTAGAATTCTACAGGAATCAGTAATTTGATACTTGAATGAGCTAACAGTCCATTATGGGAGACCAAGAATAATTTGCAGAGATTTCAGAGTGAGTTAAGAGTTTAAGAAGGAGGTAGGGGGAGTTAAAAAAGCATTTTTCTGTGTTAAGAAATGAGATAGTGTTTCTTATATTCACTTGCACCATTGATTTATGAAAACCTTGTTTAAAGGTTAGCCCCCCCTTTCCCCGTTGGGTGTTTGTCTGCATTCACCCCAATGTAAAAAAAAACATGACATAAGCTTTCTTCCATCATGTTTTTACTTTTCTGACAGAAGAAAAAGTTGTGAATGCAAGACTTTTTTTCCTTTACAAAAGTAAACCAACAAGACAGTGTCCATCCTGTTGTTTACAATAGGGTTGAAATCAATGGGATTAATGGGAATGGACACAGATGGAGGGGGCTTCGTCTGTGTCTCCGTTACACTGCTACAGTTAATGTCTGTTACTTTCATCCTATTAAAGATGACAACAACGTACATTAATAACGGTATTGTGAATGTAGCCTTAGTGATTTCTTAAGTCAGTGGGAACTGTTAAGATCTGTTTTATTTTCATATATTAAAAATTAATATGTTATGAGTTTATCAAGGACTGACATATTAACCAGTGTGAACTTTTTTCCAAGTAAAACTGGACCCTTAAGATTCAGTGAGTTGTAGGGATTAATTGGTACAATATAATTGTGGTGTTAATGCTGTTTATCCCTAGATAAGGATAATATCATTGGTTACTATTATTGTTAATTATTTGCGTTACAGACGCACATAAATTTACTGTATCAATATTGGCAGTATTGTTTAGTAATATTTTTCTTTTTCTTAATTTAATTCCTAAAGCACTCATCTTCACGTCTGGGTTACCAAAGCAACGTTCAGGGAACTTCTCAGCCCCAGAACACATTGGGTTATTCTACAACATCTCAGCAGAGTTCACAATACCACCAGCCTCACAGGTACTAGGGAAGTGAGCTGTAAGAAGACAACCCACAGCAGATGCATCAATTGTACGAAAAGGAATACTTTAATCTTGGGATGCTTTTGTATGCTGTTAAGATGTACAAAAGTGCCCCTTGTCTTGAACCTTCAGGAAGAGTTTGGAGAATGTCCATCATTCATGATCTTCTTACTCCTTCTTATGTTAGTTGTTGCAGTCACTGGTGAGAAAATGTGACCTCACACCAGCACTTATCTTGATGGGATGTCTTTTTGTTTTTTTTTCTTATTAAGGATATATTTGTTGTGCAGCTTTTCCATACCGTACCTGTGTGAAAGTGTTTTATCAGGCTGCCAATGGAACATTTATGTTGTGTTAAAAAACAAAAACGCAAGCTTTCTAGCTGTGTATAGTTTTGTATATGTAAAATCTAGACAAAACAAAACACAAATGCACCTTTTAAGTACTATGTTCTGTTCACAGAACATTGCAGTTTTGCATATGGATGTCAAGAACAGGAACTTTTGCTGTTCCAAATTTCCTATCTTGCTTTTATTTTTTTTTAATTAACAGAATTATAAAAAAAAAAAAAAATATCAATGAGCCTGCATCAGGAAAGATGATATAAATGCAAGATCCAACTCAGGAGTGGCTGGAGTACATTAAACTGTAGTACAATTTATCTGTACAAGTCAAGTCAACCTTTAACATAGTCATACATAATGTAGACCTGAACCTCAGCTTTGCCAGCTCTTCATTCACTCTTGTGATATTTCAACATTTGATTGCCAGAAGTCTTTCCAGTGCATCATCCAAAGAGTTAAACTGCTTTGCAGGATGTAGCGAATTTCTGCAGTTCAGTTTTTTTCAACATATTATAGTTTGTTTTTTATTCTGCTTTTTTTTTCATATACATAGAAGACTGGATACACCAACAGATGCATGAGTATGCTGATACCTGCCAAGTGTACAAACAACCTACATATTAGGATGACCAATGCAATGGTAACAATTTTATCAATTCACCTGGAATTAAGGTATCTTTTAGGCACAGGAAAAGTGGCAACACAGCAAGGCTGAGGCCCCATCCAATTAATGGGTCAGTTAAAAAAACAGACACATTAGCATCAGTTAGCATCAGTTAGTGTCCGTTTTTTAACACTGTCTGTTTTTTTTTTTTTTGTTTCTGCTATCATAAGTCCGTTACCCATAGACTTCAATGTTAAAAAAAATAACGGACACTTGTTGTCCTTCAAGAATCTGTTTTTCCAAACGGAAAAAAAGTCCTGCATGTAGGATTTTTTGTCCGTGGGAAAAAAATGGACTTCTGACGGATTGGGTGTAGATGCACACTAACGGACACAATATAAAAACCCATTGAAATGAATGGAAATTTTAATGGATTTCTGACGGTTCAGCTAGTGTCCGATGCTAAAATCTTGTAACAGACAATAGCTACGGACACTATTGACGGTCACTAATGGTAGTGTGAACGCCCCCTAAGTCTAAAGAAGAAATTCTCTTCATTTGTTAACATTTACTTAAATTTTGCTGCCTTGCAAAGCAGCAGAGGGCCATATAACTGGCCTTTTCAGTTACATTTATTGATTATTGCTTGTTAATCTGTTAATCTGCTTGCTTGGTTTTGCGGATATTTCGGCAAAACTGTGCATCCAATAACAGTAATCAATAAATGGAATTGAAGACAATGCAGCACAATCTCGTGCTTCATCGTGAGCATTACCCTAATGGTTATAAAAGATATTACTTATTGATTGCAGATTTCACTGCAAATCAAAGCCAGGTGTGGAATTAGCAGAAGTAAAATGTATAAGAAGCTTCCTTTATATTTCCCTTTGCTTTTGAATCCACTCCTGGTTTTGGCTCAAAAAAAGCAGAAAAAATCGACAACAAAAACACAGCTTTTTCCACAATGTGTGGCTTTCCACTCAAAAGGAGTTTTCAGTTTTATAAACTCATTGACAAAAAAAAAAACGCAGAAAAAAGGAGTTGTTATAATTGAATAAAACTTTATATGACAGTTGTAAGTGATTACAATATTAAAGTGAAAGGATAAGTTTATTGGGGTAAACTGTACAATTGAAAGGAGACCCTATTGCCCTGTTGCGTCATCTGTAGCATGATTACAAGATAAAATACATTTGGTCATGGAGGCATAAAGGTACCATAAATGTTTGATTGGCGACAAATCTGGCAGCCGTACAAGGCCAAAGAAATGTTGCATTGTGGCAGAGACTTTCCTTGGAAATCCTTACTGTGTGTGGACAAGCGTTATCCTGCTGAAAATGTTAGTTGGAGGCCCTGCCATGTGAGACAACACTTGTGGCCACAGGATGTCCTGCACATATCACTGAGCTGTTATTGCCCCTCGTATCACTGCTAGGATTGGCTGACTGTTGTGTGCGATGGATCATCACACCAGCAGTGGAGCACTCCACAGCAAAGGCAGGAGTGAAGCACTCACTACAAGGCCTCCATAATCGAACATGACCATTGTCATATTCCAAACAGAACCTGGGTTAGTTGCTAAGGACGATATGGTTCCAGTCTCTATCAGTCCAGGTTTCTTGTTCACAACAACACCACTTCAAACATAGGCAATGGTGGCTGGTTGTTAATGGTAGGACACATAATGGTTGCCTTGAAAAAAAAAATTTCTTCTGCTAAGTGTCTGGAAGTGGTCCAAGCATTGACATGGGAGTCTAATAAAGGTGCCACCTGATGGTAGACAAGAAAAGTTTGGGAGCTGTTGTGCTTGTCAGTGGATCAAATGATCTTCTCTACTGGTAGCCTGTCTGGAGCCTGGTTGTCATGTGTACTTGCCCTCATGTAAGCACTGCTCCCAGCACTTCTTCATAGCTGGGTCAGAACAGTCTAGATGGCATAGAATTCATTGAAATGTCCATCCTGCTTCTCTCAGTCCAGTGATCTGCCCCCTATGAAAGTCTGTCAACTGGATAGAATGTCTTTGAGTGCATTGTAGAGGCATGTCTAATGGTCTTCTCACAAGAAGTACACTCCCAAAAAATAGCCTCTGAGAGCCTTTTAATGAAGGAGAAGCACTTTCACATCCTCTTGTGAGAAGACTGTGTCTAATCAGACCACATTTGTTTACATATTTGCCTAAGATATAACTGCATGCCCATGTTGTGTAGCAATCTGACATTTCTATCTGGATGCATTATTTTTTGTCAATGAGTGTATAAATAAATATTTTCTTTAATTTTGTAATGAAGTTATGCGACTTTCCTGTACTTTGGGTTTCAGTCATTGTTGTCGAGATCCTCACGCACTCAAAACCTATTGAGATCTTATCCTAATGTCTCAGAGATGCAGCATGATACAATCTATCAGTTTAGCTATAACTCAGTTCAGACTAGCCTAATGAAAAGAATATCACAAGTAGGGCAGCATGCTGCACTATTATGGCCACTAAAGGGTAATGGGAACCTGGAAAAACTATGAAGTGTTATGTCTATGAACATTTCGCCTAGACTCCAAGACAGAAGAGTGGAACTGCTATTATGTTTAGATCTTAGAGTATTGTCTTGACTGATACGTTGTAACAAAAACAAGAAACCTTAGAATGTTGTATAACATTTCACTTGACAGTGGTCAAAGTTTACTTTCATAATGCTAGAAAAGTAGTGGTAACATTTCTTCTGGTCTTGTCCTGCTCCCTAAAATTCAATGGACCTGCCATGAAAGAGGCTTCAGTGAAAAAATCAAAGGAGTGGGAGTTCTTTAATCTGTCATGTTAGTTATATCTCATGTATGAGGCACATTTCAGAAGAGCACTTGACAGGAACCATCCAAGTTTTACAGATGTTCCCATGCATAAAGTGACAATTCAACCTTCACAGGGTATGTGTGTGTGTTTTCACAACAGCAATTATATACCTAAGGCAATTGTCCCAGTTAATTCACCGAAAAAAAAAGGACTACCTATTCTTCCCAAATCGAACATAGTAATCCATAGAGAAACCATTAATAAGCTGAGTTGCCTTCAGCAGAATAACAGGGGTTCAGTTTTGTGTGACACCAGTCATAATTTCACTCACCCCCTGAAGTTATGAACATATAGAGAATTACAACTTCCGTATATATTAGGAACAAAATTTGTGCATATTCAATAGTGGCACCAATATAGTACTGTGGGGGCAAAGCAGTGGAAGGACATTCACATTTTGCTGTGCCAACAAACATAAGAATAGTTTTGAGCTCTTTATTATTGATTTAAAGGGGTTGTCCAGCACCAAATCGATTTTTCTTACTGATGACCTATCTACGAGATAGGTCATCAGTATGTGATCTGTGGGGCTCCGACAACTGTACCCCACACACAGATCAACTGTTTCTGCATCATCTGGGCATGAGTGGAACTGCACTTCCCCAGAACCACTGCTATACAGTGGACGGGGCTGCTCTGCCACTCCTATTACTTGAGTAGGCAAGCCTTCATGCGCTCCCTGTCTACTTCTATAGTTTCCAGTGCTGGAACTGCTTATCTGTGTGGGGTACTGTTGTCGGACCTCCACAGATCACATACTGATGACCTATGCCGAAGGTAGGTAATCAGTAGGAAAAATCGATTTGTGGTCAGAAAACCCCATTAAAGCTTTTACCATTGCTTTTTATCATTTCAGTCAATGTGTGAATCAGTCTGATAATTTGCACACGTACATGGGCCTTTCAGTGTTGCTTTAAATGTGCATTGATACCTGAGGAGATGATGGATATTCTTTAATGCATTAGTTTGCCTTGATGAAAATACATCATGGCTACTGTACATCTTGATTAGACACCGAAGATCGATGATACAGCTGAAGATAATCATTACATTGTATTAAGGATCAGTAGCTCAAATGCACCATTCGTTCAAATACACCAGTCATTCAGTCAGTCCTGCCAAGGTACAACACTGAGATTTTGGATCTTTTGATTCCACTCGTCTGTGGTTGGAAGCTTCTACACATATTTATGTTTCATATTTATTTAGCTCTGTGCGTTGTTTTGAGATACCTATATTTCTTGGGCAAACTATAGGATACATGTCACATAATTGTGATCAGTATGTGTACACTACATATATTTCGAAACCTGTTTCTTAACGACAGAATGGGCAAATGCACTGATATTACACGGCTGTAAAGGTGTAGTTTATTAATTCACCTTCATGCCAGGTGAACCTTTGGGTATGTTCACATGGAGGAATTTGGCGTTGAATTTAAGGCAGATTTCACCTCAAAATCAGCTCCAAATTCCACCCAAAACCAGCCTCCATTCATTTCAGTGGCAGTCAGATGCTTATTTTTCAACTAGCGGATTTCTCCTCTAGCAGATTTTTTTAAGTTAGCGGATAAATAAGCGTCTTGTTCGATATTCAGGCAGATTCCGCCTGATAACTCCCATTGAAGTGAATGGGTAGCAGAAAATACCGCCTGGAGGTGCAGAATTTGATGTGGATTTTGAAGTGGAATTTGGACATGGAAAAATCAGCTTTAAATTCTTGAAGCTAAATTTTTAAGCTAGGAAATATTCTTGAAACTGAATCTTCAACTAGGAAAATTTCCTCCATGTGATTTGCCCCTTTGTCTCAGTAGGATTATATGGACATTTGGTTTGTATTATGTATAGAAAAACTATAAATACAGTTTCATTGTAAAAAGGACATTATCAGAAAGGTATTTTTTTATTTTGTGTGCCAAACTTTAATTGTATTTTTAACTTCAGTTTTAAGACACATCAATATAGGTTGTGGACTGTTTCTTTACAATCTTATACTTTTGGAAATTAATGTTTGTACTATTCGTTTTAGCTATTTTTAATCTGCTTGCAATCTTATATAACTCAATGAGCAAGACCTGCACAAAACAAGTTTCTTCTCCAAGTCTTAAACCCTTAAAGGGGTTATTCGAGTTCTAGTATTGATGGCCTATCCTTAGGAAACACTATCAATATTAGATCTGTGGGGGTCCTGAGACAGTACGGTTTCCAGTATTGTTTACATTCTGAGAGCCACGCTGCTCACTTGCCATACAAACTTTAGAGGCAGGTGTAGGTACTGTAGCATTGTCCCATAGACTTCAATGGGATAGCATTACAGTTTTGCAGCAAGTGAGCAGCGTGGCTCCTGGAATGGAAATAATACTGAGGCGCGCTGTCTCGGTTCAGGTGATTGCTGGGGATCCCAGATGTTGGAATGTCGCTGAACTAATATTATGATGTTCTTTCCTAAGGATAGGCTGTCAGTACTAGAGACCAGATAACACCTTAATGCTGCATAAAAGAGACGGTTAGCCAATAAACAACAACATTTGCTCAAGTGTCAGCTGATCGACACATTTACACCAGTCCAGTTATTGGGAATCAGCATTCTTAGGAAGACATCTTCCTGATATTTGGAATGAAAATCACCATGTGTATAATAGAGCCTTTATTACTCTGAGCCTCAAAGCATCTTCAGATTGCACTGCTAAGTGTTTAGAGGTCATTATCTGGTGGGCTGGATATGTCTCTAGGGCAGTACCCCAGCTTGGTGTTTTAATAGGCACTATCTCTGCGCCCATGGCCACACATGCACTTCCTTAGTAGCAAGGTGACTCTAAAATTGATTTGTATTGGTCTGTGGTATATTATTATTCTTGTATTTGTATGTTAGGCCCGGTTCACATCTGCATTCGGCCATTACGTTTGCAAGCTCTAAAAAGTACTGCAAGCTCTACTTTTCGCTCTGCACGATAAAGCGGAAACCAGACAGAAAGGGCCCATGTGGATACATGCGGATTGCTTTGAAAACCCATTGAAATCAATAGGTTGTCATCTGAACCACACAAAATCAGTTTTTGAAGATTTCAAATACTGACTACGAACGGAATGGCTGAACGCAGATGTGAACCGGGCCTTACGTGTTTTGTTTTTCTCCTAACATTTATGTGATGCTGCTCTACAAAATGCTTGATGAAATTTGTTTTCCCTCTGGTTACTTTTGCTATTTATCTTGTATTCTTATACAACCCCAATTCCAATGAAGTTTGGACATTGTGTAAAACATAAATAAAAACAGAATACAATGATTTGTAAATCCTTTTCAACCTATGTTCAATTGAATACACTACAAAGACAAGATATTTAATGTTCAAACGGATAAACTATTGTTTTTTTTTGCAAATATTCACTCACTTTGAATTGGATGTCTGCAACACGTTCCAAAAAAGCTGGGACAGGGGCAACAAAAGACTGGGACAGGGGCATGTTTACCACTGTGTTACCTCACCTTTCCTTTTAAGAACACTCAATAAGCTTTTGAGAACTGAGAACACGAATTGTTGCAGCTTTGTAGGTGGAATTCTTTCCCATTCTTGCTTGATGTACAACTTCAGTTGCTGAACAGTCTGGGGTCTCCCATGTCGTATTTTGCACTTCATAATGCGCCACACATTTTCAATGGGAGATAGGTCTGGACTGCAGGCAGACCAGTCTAGTACTCGCACTCTTTCACTACGAAGCCATGCTGTTGTAACATGTGCAGAATGTGGCTTGGCATTGTCTTGCTGAAATAAGCAGGGACGTCCCTGAAAAAGATGTCGCTTGGATGGCAGCATATGTTGCTCCAAAACCTGTATGTACCGTTCAGCATTAATAGTGCCTTCACAGATGTGCAAGTTACCCATGCCATGGGCACTAACATGCCCCCATACCATGAGAGATGTTGGCTTTTGAACTTTGCGCTGATAACAATCCGGACAGTCCTTTTCCTCTTTGGCCCGGAGGACACGACGTCCATGATTTCCAAAAACAATGTGAAATGTGGACTGGTCAGACCACAGGACACTTTTCCACTTTGCGTCAGTCCATCTCATATGAGCTCGGGCCCAGAGAAGCCGGCGGCGTTTCTGGGTATTGTTGATATATGGATTTCACTTTGCATGGTAAAGTTTTAACTTGCACTTGTAGATGTAGTAAATTGTAAATTGTACGTTGAGAAATGTTGTTCTTAAACTGTTGGACTATTTGCTCACCCACTTGTTCACAAAGTGGTGAACCTTGCCCCATCCTTGCTTGTGAATGACTGAGCCCTTTATACCCAATCATGACACTCACCTGTTTCCAATTAACCTGTTCACCTCTGGAATGCTCCAAACAGCTGTTTTTTGAGCATTCCTCAACTTTACCAATCTTTTGTTGCCCCTGTCCCAGCTTTTTTGGAACGTGTTGCAGGCATCAAATTCAAAATGAGTGAATATTTGCAAAAAAACAATAAAGTTTATCCGTTTGAACATTAAATATCTTGTCTTTCTAGTGTATTCAATTGAATATAGGTTGAAAAGGATTTGCAAATCATCATATTCTGTTTTGTATTTATGTTTTACACAATGTCCCAACTTCATTGGAATTGAGGTTTTATGTTATTGAAGATCTATTCATCTATGTTACATGGAAAAAGCTCTAGATATTGATATACAGTGCCTTGCAAAAGTATTCATACCCCTTGAACTTTTTCACATTTTGTCACCTTACAACCACAAACTTAAATGTATTTTCTTGAGATTTAAAGTGGTAGACCAACACAAAGTAGCAGATAATTGTGAAGTGGAAGGAAAATGATACATGGTTTTCAAAATTTTAATCAAATAAAAACCTGAAAAGTGTAACATGCAAAAGTATTCAGCCCCCCTTTATCAATACTTTGTACAGCCACCTTTTGCTGCAATTACAGCTGCAAGTCTGTTGAGGTATGTCTCTACCAGATTTGCACATCTAAAGACTGAGATTTTTGCGCATTCTTCATTGCAAAATAGCTCAAGCTCAGCCAGATTGGATGGAGAGCGTCTGTGAACAGCAATTTTCATGTCTTGCCACAGATGCTCAATGGGATTTAGGTCTGGACTTTGACTGGGCCATTCTAACACATGAATATTCTTTGATCTAAACCATTCCACTGTAGCTCTGGCTGTATGTTTAGGATCATTGTCTTGCTGGAAGGTGAATCTCCTTCCCAGTCTCAAGTCTTTTGCAGCCTCCAACAGGTTTTCTTCCAGGATTGCCCTGTATTTAGCTCCATCCATCTTCCCATCAACTCTGAGCAGCTTCCCTGTCCCTACTGAAGAAAAGCCTCCCCACAGCATGATGCTGCCACCACCATGTTTCACAGTGGGGATGGTGTTTTCAGAGTGATGAGCAGTGTTACTTTTCTGCCACACATAGCCCTTTGCATTTAGGCCAAAAAGTTCAACTTTGGACTCATCTGACCAGAGCACCTTCTTCCACATGTTTGCTGTGTCTCCTCTATGGCTTGTGGCAAACTGCAAACAGCACTTCTTATGTCTTTCTTTCAACAAGGGTTTTCTTCTTGCCACTCTTCCATAAAGGACAGATTTGTAGAGTGCACGACTTATAGTTGTCCTGTGGACAGATTCTCCCACTTGAGCTGTGGATTTCTGCAGCTCCTCCAGAGTGACCATGGGCCTCTTGGATGCTTCTCTGACCAGTGTTCTCCTTGCTTGATCTGTCAGTTTAGATGAACGGTCATGTCTTGGTAGGTTTGCAGTTGTATAATACTTTTTCCATTTTTGGATGATGGATTGAACAGTACTTCTTGGGATGCTCAAAGCTTGGGATATGTTTTTATAATCTAACCCTGCTTTAAACTTCTCCACAACTTTATCTCTGACCTTTCTGGTGGGTTCCTTGGTCTTCATGATGCTGTTTGTTCACTAGTGTTCTCTAACAAACCACTAAGTCCTTCACAGAACAGGTGTATTTATACTGGGACTAAATTACACACAGCTGGACTCTGTTGATTAATTAAGTGACTTCTGAAGGCAATTGATTGCGCTAGATTTTATTTAGGGATATCAGAGTACAGGGGGCTGAATACTTTTGCACGTTACACTTTTCAGATTTTTGTTTGATTAAAATTTTGAAAATCATGTATCAATTTTGTTCCACTTCACAATTATCTGCTACTTTGTGTTGGTCTATCACTTAAAATCTCAAGAAAATACATTTAAGTTTGTGGTTGTAAGGTGACAAAATGTGAAAAAGTTCAAGGGGTATGAATACTTTTGCAAGGCACTGTAGCTCTGTAACTGGATGGTGATTGTTAAATTCCTGCAGAGGATATCCTATAAGCCACATACTCTTATTACCATAGTCTAGAGTGGTAGCATGGCCTGAGAACTTACTATGAATGCCATTTCTCTTCAATGAAGTGCTAGCTCACTGCTTTAGGCTGCACTTTACATATTAAGGATTGGGAGTATCCATCAGTATTGGCAATCACTAGTGACGAGTTGCTTTGCTCCTGAAGAATGGGGGTATATTACTGTAAATAATTGCCTAACATTTACAGTAATGCAGTGGGTCCATTTGCAAAGATTAAACTAATGTCAGTAGATGTAACTGACTACATGCTTTGTAGATTTTCATTGTGAAATTTTTGTACCTACTGACACACTTATTTCTCCCTATGTCCATTTCTGTGTGTATTATCATCTTCCGAAGAGAGGAGATAACGCAAAGGTGGGTGTCACATATTGACTGCACACAATCATCTTTCTACCAAATCATCTTTCCACCAAAAAAAATAAATACAAAACTTTTCATTTTAAAAGGTCCTCTAAGGATGTCTGTCCTTTTATCTCAGCCATTCCAAAAATCAAATGTTCTGTCAGCATATTAGCTGTTTGCTGTCCAGTCAATAGGCTGTATTCAAAGAGAATGAGAGAAGTGGTCTCACCACAATAAAGTTATTATAAGTGTTTTTGTAAGCTGGCACAGACCTACTGGGTAGCCAGAAGGCAGGAACCAATAGAACTTGAAGTTATTCTTTGAATTATGAAGGGTCATGGAGACAGTGTTCTGAAAAGTTTCTTTGTGTTCCATATTGTAATGGCCAATTCACATTACTTTTAGAATGTATGATATCCTCTTGTGACCTGCATCTGCTGAAGACTCCCATAACTCCAGGCACTGTTATCCAAATCCTTTCTGCCATCCCAATTATATAAACCCTATTAGGCTGAAGCCCCACATTGTGAAAACGCAGCATTTTACATTACCTGCAAAGTGGATGGTATTCTGACTAATCCCATTCACACATTGCAGAAAAAAATCTACAGTGGAAAAGCTGAGATTTCCAAAACGCCCATGTTTTTGAAAATCGGAACATGTCAATTATACCAGCAGAAACGCTGGCGTTTTCAGTATAGGTATAATAGGGGCAGAAAGTCCACAGAAGAAAACTATGCGAAAAAGCAATGACAAACGCTGTGGAAAAAATCCTGATGCGTTTTTGTTGTGTTTTTTCTTTTTTTTTTGCTGTGTTTCGCTACATGGGGCCTTAGCCTTAGTATGCATATTTGGGTCTAATAACAAAGTGACATATCCCCCTATGTCCATTTCTATCTGAATTATAATCTGACAGTGGCAGTTTTGTATCAGCTGAAGAGAACAGATAACTCAAATATGGGTGTCAGATGTTGGCAGTTGACTGCACGCAATCATCTTTCCACCAAAAAAAAAAAGTCTTAACTTTTCACTTTTAAAAGGTCCTCGAAGGACCTGCATGCCACTGCATGATATACAGCACACAGAGATCAAGTCCCTAGTGTCCCTTAAGCTTTTTAGTCTGTTGCTCTGATCTTATGAAGGATCAGAACAATTATATTTGATCTATTGTTTATTGTATTTCAATGACAGAAGTGTGAACCAGTGTGAACATAGCTTTATCTGCAGAACTAAAATTAGCAGAAAGGTAGACAAGTGTATAGTTAAAGTATTTTTCATTAAAATTGTTAAGCAAAATATATTGTTTCTATTATTTTGCACAAAATATCAATAGTTTTGTCTGTTTTGATTTGGGGTTGTTCTAAATGCTTCAAACCTTATGAATGCCACTGCTCAGTTATTGTCACTATGTTTTTGTTTTGATCATTTTAGTTAATAGAATGTCTTATATTGTTCTTCCATTTGCCAGATCAGCTATATTTCTTTCAATTTACATTATTAAAAGTTGCTCTTCAAGCATTGGTCTTGTGGATTCTATTGCAAGATTTGGTTTTGATGGGGATAGTTACATTGTCATGACCACAGCCTTTGAGACCAACACTCGGATTCAGCCCCTATTAGGAAGCTTCTGCATGGAAAAGTGTTTTTCATTATATTTTCCATATTGGAAATGTAAAAACTCATGCATTACTGATGACTAGGATTTCATTTCATTTATGTTAAACATCAAAATTTCCCTATTATGTACAATATTGAAATGCTTCTCAGGTGTCTTATGTTTCTATATATTTCCAGCAAATGTGCATCAGCTTGGATCTGCATGCATTGCGCTAACTGTATGATATATCATCAGAACATTACTTTCACATTACATGTGGCTATGGTACTATTAATTTATGCAAAACATAGTATCGATGTCATAAGAACTGGACCCCATTGTTATCTTTTTTCTTTGTAGAGCTGGCAAGTACATAGAATTATGTAAATATTTTTTGTCTTGGTTAAAACTTTCCTGCCAAAAAAGAAGTATATGTTACTGACCAAATCTTGACAGAATAAGTTTTGTAGTGAAGCTCTGTATTATAGTGTACATATTTTTTTCACACAGTTGTAATTACTGTCTCTCATAGAATAATGGTAAAAGAGAAGTGTAGGGCAAGATCAACCTGTCTAATGTCAAGTATTTAAAAGAGGACTCTGAAATGGAAACACGTCGGACCCGATTTATTAAGACTAGCACTTTGTTTCAGAATTATGAGGACCTTTCACCACCTCCAACAAGTCCAGTTCTTTACATCAATTAACAGGTGCTGCTCCACTGATTCTAGCACAGGTAGAATTCTCTCTGTAGCCCCCACCATTCCCGAGCATTCAATGCTGTTAGTTTTGGTACCTGATATGCTATTTAGGCTGTGTACTGTCAGGAGAGTGGTGTCAGGCAGAAGCAGACAAGGGGTGTGATTCTGAGCCCTGACACTGCCTGCCTCTTATTGGTGTTCTGAATCACACCCCCTGCCTGACATCGACCTTCTGATATCACAGAGTTTAAATAACACCTCAGGCTGTGGTTGTTGCTCTGCAATGGTGGGGGCTAGAGAAAAAAAAATTCCAACTGCGCTGGAATCAGTGGAGCAGCGCCTATTAATAGATGCTAAGGACTAGGTGGTAAAAGGTCCTCTTTAGTAATTCAGGTGCGAAGCGTGATGTCTCATGCACAGAATTAAATCCTACATTAGTGTGACCCTGGCATAGCTTTCAGCTATAACATGCATAAGTTATAATAAATGCAACAAGCCAAGATGTCCCTGCTCTAGCCCACTTTCATCCCTGCCTCATTCCACCTAGTTTTTTGAAAAGCACCAAGTGGGGTGCAGAATGGAAAAAGTTGCACATGCACATCAAAAATTGCAACTTTTTCATAACTTGTTCGCCAGAAAACTGGCGTATAAGGCATGATAAATCGGCCGCATTCTGTTCCACTGTTTCTGGAAATATTACTAATTACTACCTTTGTATTACAAAATAACTGCTATGTGAAGTTACTGCTGCTTCATTCTTCTTATGTTTTTCTGCATCAATGTTATTCAATAGCCAGAGAATATCCCATCAGTTATGTCTTTCCTGGCCTTACCTGCTAATACATCCACAATTGCAATCATGTAGCTATGGCAGACATTCAGACTCTGATCTGTTGATGTATGTTTCCTTGCTCTATTATATTGTACATCATCAATGTCAGCCTGCTTGGAAGTAGAATCTATGACACCCCAGGGGTTGCTTTACAATTCCAGCAAACATAATGAACATTGTCTTTTAATACTTGTAAGTATTGGTATCTTCTGCATTACACTTTTCTGTCTGTCAGCAAAAAGATATGAAATTTTTTATATAATTTGCCAGGGTATTAGGGTATTTATTTGCATTACTGACTAGGCCAAAATAACTATCCTATAAAGGTTTTCAGAACATTATGCAAAGAAACAAACTAAAAATAAAAGTATCTGTTCCTAGAACCAATATAAACAGTTTCTAGGTAAATATTTATTCGTACATTTCCATCTATATTATTAAAGGTCATCTCTAGCTAAGTCCTTAGGATAGGTCATTAATTTAAGATCCATAGGGGTCCGGCCTAGGGGTTGCCTCCACATCAGTCAGCTATTCTCAGCACAGCATATCAAACCGTAAGCACGTGGCTCCACACAGTGTGTAGTGGCCCTGCTAAGCTATTGCAGGACAGCTTTCATTCAAATTCAGGTTTTAATATTCTTGCCTAATGTGGGTTTCAGAACATTCCTGGTGATGTGACAAATGTTTGTATCAATTTGTTATGCACAAGGAAATTCATTTTTATGACAGCTGACACTGTGTTGTTTACAGTAAAGTATGGTAATAAACTCTTGCCACCTCTGTGCTGATGGCCGACTCATATTTCATGCTGAATGTATGATTAATGAAGTATTACAGTCATGGCCAAAAGTTTTGAGAATGATACAAATATTAATTTTTACAAAGTCTACTGCTTCAGTTTTTCTAATGGCAATTTGCATATACTCCAGAATGTTATAAAGAGTGATCAGCTTAACAGCAATTACTTGCAAAGTCAATATTTGCCTAGAAAATGAACTTTATCCCCCAAAACACATTTCAACATCATTGCAGCCCTGCCTTAAAAGGACCACCTAACATCGTTTCAGTGATTGCTCCATTAACACAGGTGTGGGTGTTGATGAGGACAGGGCTGGAGATCAATCTGTCATGATTAAGTAAGAATGAAACCACTTTGATGGCAAGCACCAGCCTCCTTTTATTGTTTCTCTTCTGTTAACCATGGTTATATCTAAAGAAACACGTGCAGTCATCATTGCACTGCACAAAAATGGCCTAACTGGGAAGAGTATTGCAGCTAGAAAGATTGTTCCTCAGTCAACAATCTATCGCATCATCAAGAACTTCAAGGAGAGAGGTTCCATTGGTGCCAAAAAGGCTCCAGGGCGCCCAAGAAAGACCAGCAAGCGGCAGGACCGTCTCTTAAAAGTGTTTCAGCTGCGGGATCGGGCTACCAGCAGTGCAGAGCTTGCTGAGGAATGGCAGCAGGCAGGTGTGAGTGCTTCTGCACGCACTGTGAGGCGGAGACTCTTGGAGCAAAGCCTGGTCTCAAGGAGGGCAGCAAAGAAGCCACTTCTCTCCAGAAAAAACATCAGGGACAGACTGATATTCTGCAAAAGGTACAGGGAGTGGACTGCTGAGGACTGGGGTAAAGTCATTTTCTCTGATGAATCCCCTTTTCGATTGTTTGGAACATCTGGAAAACAGCTTATTCGGAGAAGAAGAGGTGAGCGCTACCACCAGTCTTGTCTCATGCCAACTGCAAAGCATCCTGAAACCATTCATGTGTGGGGTTGCTTCTCAGCCAAGGGAATCGGCTCTCTCACAGTCTTGCCTAAAAACACAGCCATGAATAAAGAATGGTACCAGAATGTCCTCCAAGAGCAACTTCTCCCAACCGTCCAAGAGCAGTTTGGCGCTCAACAATGCCTTTTCCAGCATGATGGAGCACCTTGCCATAAAGCAAAGGTGATAACTAAATGGCTCAGGGAACAAAACATAGAGATTTTGGGTCCATGGCCTGGAAACTCCCCAGATCTTAATCCCATTGAGAACTTGTGGTCAATCATCAAGAGACGGGTGGACAAACAAAAACCAACAAATTCAGACAAAATTAAAGCATTGATTCTGCAAGAATGGACTGCTATCAGTCAGGATTTGGTCCAGAAGTTGATTGAGAGCATGCCAGGGAGAATTGCAGAGGTCCTGAATAAGAAGGGTCAACACTGCAAATATTGACTTGCTGCATTAACTCATTCTAACTGTCAATATAAGCTTCTGTTACTCATAATATGAATGCAATTCTATTTCTGTATGTGATAAAAACATCTGATAAACACACATAAAAACCAGAGGGCAGCAGATCATGTGAAAATATAATATTTGTGTCATTCTCAAAACTTTTGGCCATGACTGTACAATAGAACGGGCAACTTCCCATATGATTCAGTACTTTGATGATTATTTGCAGGTTTTATATTCCATAAACATATTTACTGGGCATTATGTGATAGCACATTGTTTGTTTGAGCAGGATTGTGCTGCAAGTCATTATTTTTCACCTTGTAGTCTATTGGTTGACAAGGGTTACAACTAATTTTTTTTGTACACATTGTTGTACTAAATGTGTCTATCCTCCATAAATAATAAGGGTCATAATGCATTTTTTATCTACCTTCCAAGATGCTTGATGTCTATAATAGTCACAACATAAACTTGTACAGCTAGTTCTGTAGTTCATAGTAGGGACACATAAGAAGCAATTGTCTCAGCTGTCATTGTATATATGGTCATATATAATTTAATACAAATTATATGTATTACAATGTAAAGAAGTTAAAGTTAATGCACTGTTATCTCCTGAATATTTAGTAATAAATTAATACTATTTAATTTTTTACAATAAATTGTCTTGTTTAGACACTAAAATGTATTAAACATGTCATTTTTAAAGTCTGTTGAAAATAATTTTTCTAAGTCATACAGTAGATACTTTACTGTAGTCTGTACTTTCCAGTGTATTCATTATTGGATGTAGTTTGTCTTTGAACTATTTCTTTAGTAGTTTCTTTTTAAGTTCCAAATGATCCAGATTTATAGTATGCAGTAGGTTGTAAGGTCGTAGGTCGTAAGGCACAGTCATTGTTACCACTATCGATGTTCCTAGTGCAAATTTGAAGTGAATATGAGTTAGCTATAACAATTTTCCTACAGACAACCATAGTTTCTTTTTAGCAAAGTACCAAAGTGGGTCCAGACGCTTCCAGGTATATTTGTTGGATGACTTGTGGTTGGTTCGGGATGTCCTATTCTCAGTGCTAGATATGATATTAGAAATCAGCATGTGCAAAAAACAAACAGTGGAGATCAGCTCACTGCTCCCTGGTGGTTCACATGTAGGGTAACATCAGAAGGACAGAGTCCAAAAACTGGTTCGGTGACCAGGCATGTAAGAATCCAAGGTGAAAAGTTGCTCTAGCCTCTCCATCAAGAAAAACATAATCTTCAATAAGTCATAGTTAAAAACATGTGCACTCTAAACAAAACATCTTGCACATTTCGGATCAGGTGAGATCTTTACTCATAGATGGGATTAGAAATTTGGCCTATTGTTAACCCTGGTAGATTAACAGTCTGTAGGAACACAGGAATGTGCCTTGCATTCTCTTTAAATCTGGACATGGTCCACTCAAGACGATGCTTTTTTCCTGGTTGAGTTGAAAACTCTTTAGTAATCTATAAGCCATGTTGGAAATTTTACATTGCAGGCGTTTTTATTTAAGCTGTATCATATACTGCATCGGTTGGCTATGTAGAGCACGATGTCTCTAATTTAATTGTAAATTCCCATGTAGTTCTGGTATTAGTTCATTACAGATAGGGGAGGGGAGTTTTGTAATATATTTGTCTGGCATCTCCACAAGGTATCTGAGGATAGACATGCTTTATGTATGTTCCTTCATTTAATAAAAGTAAATATACCTCTAGATACTTTAGATTTCTCCATACTAGTTTTACAAAATATTGGATTCACTGATTGTTTTCTACCTTTACATAAATCTAAGATACGCCTTTGTTTTTATAATTTACAAATGTAAACATCTTTATCTATCCTCCGCTGTCTAGATGACTTTTATTGATATAAATATCTTGCGTTTATTTTGTATTTTCGTTTGAAATAAAATGTATTTGATTTATTTGAGTCTTGTTCTTTTGTATAAGAGAACCCAACAAAAAACAGTGGCATGCCAACATATACAGTCATATGAAAAAGTTTGGGCACCCCTATTAATCTTAATCATTTTTAGTTCTAAATATTTGGGTGTTTGCAACAGCCATTTCAATTTGATATATCTAATAACTGATGGACACAGTAATATTTCAGGATTGAAATGAGGTTTATTGTACTAACAGAAAATGTGCAATATGCATTAAACCAAAATTTGACCGGTGCAAAAGTATGGGCACCTCAACAGAAAAGTGACATTAATATTTAGTAGATCCTCCTTTTGCAAAAATAATAGCCTCTAGTCGCTTCCTGTAGCTTTTAATCAGTTCCTGGATCCTGGATGAAGCTATTTTTGACCATTCCTCTTTACAAAACAATTCCAGTTCAGTTAAGTTTGATGGTCGCCGAGCATGGACAGCCCGCTTCAAATTATCCCACAGATGTTCAATGATATTCAGGTCTGGGGACTGGGATGGCCATTCCAGAACATTGTAATTGTTCCTCTGCATGAATGCCTGAGTAGATTTGGAGCTGTGTTTTGGATCATTGTCTTGCTGAAATATCCATCCCCGGCGTAACTTCAAATTCGTCACTGATTCTTGTACATTATTCTCAAGAATCTGCTGATACTGAGTTGAATCCATGCGACCCTCAACTTTAACAAGATTCCCGATGCCGGCATTGGCCACACAGCCCCAAAGCATGATGGAACCTCCACCAAATTTTACAGTGGGTAGCAAGTGTTTTTCTTGGAATGCTGTGTTTTTTTGATGCCATGCATAATGCCTTTTTGTATGACCAAACAACTCAATCTTTGTTTCATCAGTCCACAGGACCTTCTTCCAAAATGAAGCTGGCTTGTCCAAATGTGCTTTTGCATACCTCAGGCGACTCTGTTTGTGGCGTGCTTTCAGAAACGGCTTCTTTCGCATCACTCTCCCATACAGCTTCTCCTTGTGCAAAGTGTGCTGTATTGTTGACCGATGCACAGTGACACCATCTGCAGCAAGATGATGCTGCAGCTCTTTGGAGGTGGTCTGTGGATTGTCCTTGACTGTTCTCACCATTCTTCTTCTCTGCCTTTCTGATATTTTTCTTGGCCTGCCACTTCTGGGCTTAACAAGAACTGTCCCTGTGGTCTTCCATTTCCTTACTATGTTCCTCACAGTGGAAACTGACAGGTTAAATCTCTGAGACAACTTTTTGTATCCTTCCCCTGAACAACTATGTTGAACAATCTTTGTTTTCAGATCATTTGAGAGTTGTTTTGAGGAGCCCATGATGCCACTCTTCAGAGGAGATTCAAATAGGAGAACAACTTGCAATTGGCCACCTTAAATACCTTTTCTCATGATTGGATACACCTGGCTATGAAGTTCAAAGCTCAGTGAGGTTACAAAACCAATTTTGTGCTTCAGTAAGTCAGTAAAAAGTAGTTAGGAGTATTCAAATCAATAAAATGATAAGGGTACCCAAATTTTTGCACGGGTCAAATTTTGGTTTAATGCATATTGCACATTTTCTGTTAGTACAATAAACCTCATTTCAATCCTGAAATATTACTGTGTTCATCAGTTATTAGATATATCAAATTGAAATGGCTGTTGCAAACACCCAAATATTTAGAACTAAAAATGATTAAGATTAATAGGGGTGCCCAAACTTTTTCATATGACTGTATATGTGTGTGTGTTTGTGTGCGTGTGTGTATGTGCTTGCGTGTGTTTGTGTGTGTGTGTGTGTGTGTGTGTGTGTGTAAAAAGAACCTCAAAGTCAACACCAAATAGCCACATAAAACTCACAAGTAAAATTTTTAATGCAACTTTATTATATCAATATACTGTTGTTAAAATACAATGAGATAAGACTGAGTGAGGGGGTCACAGAAATAAAAAAAAAGTGCTAAAATGGGCCAGTATTCTCAATGTGGTAGAACACAGTAAGGTAAGTAAGGTAATGTATCTACCCACTGGGTTAAGACAAATGAAAATATATTACTAACCATACATATACAGTCATGGCCATTAGTGCTGGCACCCTTGAAATTTTTCCAGAAAATGAAATATTTTGCCCAAAAAATTATTGCAATTACACTTATTTTGTTATACACATGTTTAGTTCCTGTCAGGATTCTCTATCCGGCTGCTGCACCTTTAACATTACCATGCCAACTTGGGAAGCTTTTGCAGCTTCAGAGGCTTCCTGGCTTGGTCCAGTTAGCAGCTGAGGAGGCCTGTATAAGACCCCGGCCCTCCTGACACTAGTGCCGAGTAATTAGTTTTCTTCCTAGTTTGGCTCTCCATTTTTTCTGTGAATATCTGTCTGATTACTGAACTCTGGCTCTCTGGTGACAATTCAGATTCCCAGATTCAGCGCAATTCCATCTTGCCTTGCGATGAACTCTGGTGAAGGTGTCTAGGGATTGGTCTTGGCTCGCAGATGTATGCTAGTTTTAAATAGCTGTCTCTACTGCTCACAGTTATCAATCAATCTCCTGCTATTGATTTTATGGTGGCCTTGCATCTGCATCTAACCATAACAGTTCTTTTGTGTGTATTGGAACAACACAAAAAAACTGACAAAGAAAGGCAAATTGGACATAATTTCATACAAAAATCCAAAAATGGACCAGACAAAATTGTTGACACCTTTTCAAAATTGTAGGTAAATAACTTTGTTTCAAGCATGCGATGCTGGTTCAAACTCACATGTGGCAAGTAACAGGTTTGGGCAATATAAAAAATCTCACCTGATAAGCAGGGTTCACACTACCGTTGGAGTCCACTATGAAGGTGTCCGTTAAAAAAAAATAAATGGACACCTATCATAACGGACCCTAACTGATGAGCATCAGGTAGTGTCCGTTTTTTAATGTCACATACCGCTAGAAAGCCGACAGCGCGCTGAATTCAGCGCACTGCCGGCTTTCCCTGTATGTGCCCTGGGGCTGGAGATATCGGCGGTGTGGAGTTACATGTTTTACTTTACTTACTGTTTGAAGGGCGCTGTGAGGAACTCCCTCCCTGCCACTTCTCGTTGGTCCATAGCGCTGTACTGAGGAGGCGTTCCTCACAGCTCAGCGTCATCGCCGGGCAGTAAGGAACGCCCCCTCTGACAGTACAGGGATATAGACCGGTACAGAGAGAGGGGGCGGTCCTTACAGCCCAGTGATGACGCTCAGCTGTGAGGAACGCCCCCTCATACAGCGCTATGAATGAACAGAACTATCAGGGAGGGCGTTCCTCTGACAGTACCCGGCTATAGACGAGAACAGAGAGAGGGGGCGTTCCTCACAGCCCAGCGATGACGCTCAAGCTGTGAGGAACGCCCCCTCAGTACAAGTCTCTGAACAAAGAGAAGTGTCAGGGAGGGAATTCCTCACAGCGCCCTTCTAACAGTAAAACATTACACCGCCGATATCTCCAGCCCCGGGGCACATACTGGGAAAGCCGGCAGTGCGCTGAATTCAGCGCGCTGTCGGCTTTCTAGCGGTATGTAAAACCGCATGTGCCTGAGGACACGAAATGTCCTCTAACACTGCTAGTTTTTTTTTTTTTTTTGTTTCTCCTTTCTGAGCATGCGCAGGGAAAGTAAACGGACATAAAATAACGGACAGTAACTGATGGCTTTCAGTTACTGTCCGTTATATGTCCGTTACCCATAGACTTCAATGTTAAAAAAGTAACGGACACTTGCTGTCCGTCAAGAATCCGTTTTTTTCAAACGGACAAAAAGTCCTGCATGTAGGATTTTTTGTCCGTGAAAAAATAACGGACTTCTGACGGATTTGGTGTAAACGGACACTAACGGACACAATATAAAAACCCATTGAAATGAATGGAAATTTTAACGGATTTCTGACGGTTCAACTAGTGTCCGTAGCTAAAATCTTGTAACGGACAATAGCCACGGACACTACTGACGGACACCAACGGTAGTGTGAACGCTCCCATAACTTGACTCAAGTTAACTCAATCTTTGCATTGTGTGCCTGTGTGCGCCACACTAAGCATGGAGAGCAGAAAGAGGAGAAGAAATCTGTCTGAGGACTTGAGAACCAAAATTGTGGAAAAATATCAACAATCTCAAGGTTACAAGTCCATCTCCAGAGATCTTGATGTTGCTTTGTCTACGGTGCGCAACATAATCAAGAAGTTTGCAACCCATTGCACTGTATCTAATCTCCCTGGATGTGGACAGAAGAGAAAAATTGATGAAAGGTTGCAACACAGGATAGTCAGGATGGTGGATAAGCAGCCCCTGTCAAGTTCCAAAGAAATTCTAGCTGTCCTGCAGGCTCAGGGTGCATCAGTGTCAGCGCAAACTATCCGTCTACATTTGAATGACCGTTTGCAAAAATGTGCATGAGTAAGACAAAATCCTTCTGGGAAAACACGTGGACTTGTGGACAGATGAGACCAAGATAGAGCTTTTTGGTAAAGCACATCATTCTACTGATTACTGAAAACAGAATGAGGCCTACAAAGAAAAGAACCCAGTACTAACAGTCAAATATGGTGGAGGTTCAAAGATGTTTTGGGGATGTTTTGCTGCCTTTGTGCACTGGGTGCCTTGACTGTGTGCAAGGCATCATGAAATCTGAAGATTAACAAAAGATTTTGGGTCTCAATGTAGGGCCCAGCGTCAGAAAGCTGGGTTTACATCATAGGTCATGGGTCTTCCAGTGGGACAATGACCCCAAAAATACTTCAAAAAGCACCCAGAAATGGATGGAGACAAAGTGCTACAGAGTTCTGAAGAGGCCAGCAATGAGTCCAGATCTAAATCCCATTGAACACCTGTGGAGAGATCTTAAAATTGCTGTTGGTAGAAAGCTCCCTTCAAATATGAAAGACCTGGAGCAGTTTGCAAAAGAAGAGTGTATAACAAAATGTGTAATTGCAATAATGTTCTGGGAGAAATACTTCATATGCTGGAAAATTTTCAGGGGTGCCAACACAGCCATGACTGTATGTCATATTAATCCTTTCCCAACATCCGCCATACCATTATGGCAAATGTCAGGTCTTTAAACATGGCGGGTGCTCATATGCTGGGTCTCTGCTGTATTATACAGCAGAGACTGTTGGCAGTGCCCGCAATCTGTGCCCATGAAATGCACTTTCTCTCTAATTTCACCCCATCCTGAATTTTGTTCCAACTTCCCAGTAAATTGTACGGAATAGTAAATGGTAGCATTATGAAGTACAATTTGTCGTGCAGAAATTAAGCTCTTGTACAGCTCTTACATATGAATATGAATGAAGGCAGGGAGTCAAAAATGAAAATGGAAAAATGGGGATTGATGTTTAGTGGTCTGTAAATGACACTGTGTTATTTTTGGGCTCAAATTTGTTGCTGAATGTTAATATGCTATACAGTGGGGAAAAAAAAGTATTTAGTCAGCCACCAATTGTGCAAGTTCTCCCACTTAAAAAGAGCGGCCTGTAATTGACATCATAGGTAGACCTCAATTATGAGAGACAAAATGAGAAAACAAATCCAGAAAATCACATTGTCTGATTTTTAAAGAATTTATTTGCAAATTATGGTGGAAAATAAGTATTTGGTCAATAACAAAAGTTCATCTCAATACTTTGTTATATATCCTTTGTTGGCAATGACAGAGGTCAAACGTTTTCTGTAAGTCTTCACAAGGTTGGCACACACTGTTGCTGGTATGTTGGCCCATTCCTCCATGCAGATCTCCTCTACAGTCATGGCCAAAAGTTTTGAGAATGATACAAATATTAATTTTTACAAAGTCTACTGCTTCAGTTTTTCTAATGGCAATTTGCATATACTCCAGAATGTTATAAAGAGTGATCAGCTTAACAGCAATTACTTGCAAAGTCAATATTTGCCTAGAAAATGAACTTTATCCCCCAAAACACATTTCAACATCATTGCAGCCCTGCCTTAAAAGGACCACCTAACATCGTTTCAGTGATTGCTCCATTAACACAGGTGTGGGTGTTGATGAGGACAGGGCTGGAGATCAATCTGTCATGATTAAGTAAGAATGACACCACTGGACACTTTAAAAGGAGGCTGGTGCTTGCCATCATTCTGTTAACCATGGTTATCTCTAAAGAAACACGTGCAGTCATCACTGCACTGCACAAAAATGGCCTAACTGGGAAGAGTATTGCAGCTAGAAAGACTGCACCTCAGTCAACAATCTATCGCATCATCAAGAACTTCAAGGAGAGAGGTTCCATTGGTGCCAAAAAGGCTCCAGGGCGCCCAAGAAAGACCAGCAAGCGGCAGGACCGTCTCTTAAAAGTGTTTCAGCTGCGGGATCGGGCTACCAGCAGTGCAGAGCTTGCTGAGGAATGGCAGCAGGCAGGTGTGAGTGCATCTGCACGCACTGTGAGGCGGAGACTCTTGGAGCAAGGCCTGGTCTCAAGGAGGGCAGCAAAGAAGCCACTTCTCTCCAGAAAAAACATCAGGGACAGACTGATATTCTGCAAAAGGTACAGGGAGTGGACTGCTGAGGACTGGGGTAAAATCATTTTCTCTGATGAATCCCCTTTTCGATTGTTTGGAACATCTGGAAAACAGCTTATTCGGAGAAGAAGAGGTGAGCGCTACCACCAGTCTTGTCTCATGCCAACTGTAAAGCATCCTGAAACCATTCATGTGTGGGGTTGCTTCTCAGCCAAGGGAATCGGCTCTCTCACAGTCTTGCCTAAAAACACAGCCATGAATAAAGAATGGTACCAGAATGTCCTCCAAGAGCAACTTCTCCCAACCGTCCAAGAGCAGTTTGGCGCTCAATAATGCCTTTTCCAGCATGATGGAGCACCTTGCCATAAAGCAAAGGTGATAACTAAATGGCTCAGGGAACAAAACATAGAGATTTTGGGTCCATGGCCTGGAAACTCCCCAGATCTTAATCCCATTGAGAACTTGTGGTCAATCATCAAGAGACGGGTGGACAAACAAAAACCAACAAATTCAGACAAAATTAAAGCATTGATTCTGCAAGAATGGACTGCTATCAGTCAGGATTTGGTCCAGAAGTTGATTGAGAGCATGCCAGGGAGAATTGCAGAGGTCCTGAAGAAGAAGGGTCAACACTGCAAATATTGACTTGCTGCATTAACTCATTCTAACTGTCAATATAAGCTTCTGTTACTCATAATATGAATGCAATTATATTTCTGTATGTGATAAAAACATCTGACAAACACACATAAAAACCAGAGGGCAGCAGATCATGTGAAAATAGAATATTTGTGTCATTCTCAAAACTTTTGGCCATGACTGTAGAGCAGTGATGTTTTGGGGCTGTCGCTGGGCAACACAGACTTTCAACTCCCTCCAAAGGTTTTCTATCGGGTTGAGCTCTGGAGATGGGCTAGGACACTCCAGGACCTTGAAATGCTTCTTAGGAAGCCACTTCTTCATTGCCCTGGCAGTGTGCTTGGGATCTTTGTCATGCTGAAAGACCCAGCCATGTTTCATCTTCAATGCCCTTGCTGATGGAAGGAGGTTTGCACTCAAAATCTCATGATACATGGCCCCATTCATTCTTTCATATACATGGATCAGTCGTCCTGGTCCCTTTGCAGAGAAACAGCCCCAAAGCATGATGTTGCCATCCCCATGCTTCACAGTAGGTATGGTGTTCTTTGGATGCAACTCAGCATTCACTCTCCTCCAAGCACGACGAGTTGTGTTTCTACTAAACAGTTCTACTTTGGTTTCATCTGACCATATGACATTCTCCCAATAAACTTCTAGAACATCCAGATGCTCTCTAGAAAACCTCAGATGGGCCCGGATATGTACTGGCTTAAGCAGGGGGACATATCTGGCACTGCAGGATCTGTGTCCCTGGCAGCGTAGTGTGTTACTGATGGTAGCCTTTGTTACGTTAGTCCCAACTTTCTGCAGGTCATTCACTAGGTCCCCCCGTATGGTTCTGGGATTTTTGCTCACCGTTCTTGTGATCATTTTGACCCCACGGGGAGAGATCTTGCGTGGAGCCCCTGATCGAGGGAGATAATCAGTGGTCTTGTATGTCTTCCACAGTTGATTTCTTCACACCAAGCTGCTTGCCTATTGCAGATTCAGTCTTCCCAGCCTGGTGCAGGTCTACAAGTTTGTTTCTGGTGTCCTTCCACAGCTCTTTGGTCTTCACCACAGTGGAGTTTGGAGTGTGACTGTTTGAGGTTGTGGACAGGTGTCTTTTATACTGATAACAATGTCAAACAGGAGCCATTACTACAGGTAATGAGTGGAGGACAGAGGAGCCTCTTAAAGAAGAAGTTACAGGTCTGTGAGAGCCAGAAATCTTGCTTGTTTGTAGGTGACCAAATACTTATTTTCCACCATAATTTGCAAATAAATTCTTAAAAAATCAGACAATGTGATTTTCTGGATTTGTTTTCTCATTTTGTCTCTCATAGTTGAGGTCTACCTATGATGACAATTACAGGCCTCTCTCATCTTTTTAAGTGGGAGAACTTGCACAATTGGTGGCTGACTAAATACTTTTTTTCCCCACTGTATGTCACGCTTAATAAATTTGCCCCATTGGGGTCAGCATGTTTTGACTAACACATCAACCAAAACATTTCTTTTATTTTGTGTTTTTGTCACACAGTTGTCTTGCTGTGTAGTCCGGACTGCTTTATAACTGCTTTCAAATTGCTTAGGTTCAAGCTACACAGCAAGGCAGAAATGCAGCAACCAATACATTTATTTTTAAGAAATCGGATCCTGTCAGGTGGTTTTCCCACCATAAACTGGCCCCATCATGTCTAGTATGAAGTAATTTCCCTTTCCTTTTCTGCCCCTGGATAATCCTTCAGTCACAGGAAAGTGATGTTATAAATGTATGAAAGAATAAAAAGTGATATGTAAATTACCCTAAGCAGTCATGGTGGGTGGGGGGAAACTTCAGTCTAGTCTTGCTGTTCGCTTGCTTAACCCTTGCCGGGTGCTTAAATATGGCAGTCGCTCTGGACCCGCAAAAAAGACGCCCTATGAATCCCTGTACACGAAAGCATAAAAAAGTTACGGGTGTCAGAATATGGCGACTTTTAAAAAAATATATATTTTTGCACAGTTTTGGATTTTTGATAAGGGGTTAAAATGTAAATAAAACCATATAAATTTGGTATCCCCAGAATCGTACCGAAACATAGAATACAGATGACATGTCATTTTGGCTGTAGAGTGAAAGCCGTAAAAATGAAGCCCGTAAGAAAGTCGCACAAATCCACTTTTTCTTCAAATCCACCCCATTCTGAATTTTTTTCCAGCTTCCCAGTACGTTGTACAGAATTATAAATGGTAGCATCATGAAAAAAAAAATTTGTTCCGCAAACATTAAGACCTCATATGGCTCTGAGAACAGGAAAAATAAAAAAGTTATTGGGTTTGGAAGGGGGGGAGTCAAAAACGAAAATCGAAAAATGTCACCGGCAGGAAGGGGTTAACACTTCTCCTGGGTATGACTGACATTTCCCTCATAGTCCCCTCATTCCCTGATGTCATGAGGTAGATGTCTGTCATGCCCAGGAGGTGTGTTTAGCCAGCAGACAGCTTGACTAGACTGAAGTTGCCTCCCACCCAACATGACTACTTAAGTGCAGATGACTTTTTATGCTTTCAGACACTTATAACTTCACTTTGCTGCAACAGAAAGGCTACAGAGGGGCAACAATAGAAAGCTAACAGCTTTCCTGATAATCTCCCTTTAAGTGTAAGCAGAAATTAAAATCAAAGCCTACTACTAAAGATAAATCTATTTCCCGGTACAATACCTGTGTCTTATGATGACTATGATCTGTGCAGATAAATTATTTTTCTGCAGCAGTATAAAGCTTGGTCATCTCCTTCCCAGTTATATTACAGTACATATGAAGTGATTGACTTAGAAATGGAATAGCAGGTGTTTTAATGCTTTCTCTATGATATCACTTTGAGGATATAAAAAGCTATGACTATCATACTCATGGTTAGATATGGATTACATATCCATTGCAGCAGCAATTCTGTATAATTAGCACTGGTTGTAGCTAGCAATGCTTTCAGGCACGACCAGATCTGGCAGGAAGTACTGTATAAAGTCAATTTCAGTTCAATCACTGCAAGTAATAGGCAATAGAGTATATGTTATGAGGATCAAGTAGGCACAAAAGGAAAATATTTGGCCGGTAGTAATATTAAGGATAGAGGGAACCAGAGAATGGGAGTAGTAGTGGCTGTAGTGATGTCACTCGGTAGGCCGAGTGCCCTCAACCAAACTGCCCTAGCACGCCTCCTAAGCCAGACACTGATGAGGGGGGCCTGCATGCTACCGGATGGTGGTGGTAGTAGTAGTTTACCCTGGGGAGCTTCCAGTTGGAAGGGGGTCCTCTCTTACTCTGAGCCGTGTGAGGGTGTTCGGAAGGGCCCAGTTGGGGAATGCAGGAACGAATCAGGAGACAGTGGTGTAATTGAAACAGATCAAACTTTACTGTGGCAAACTGTATAACTGTGAACAGGTGCAGCTTTCCGATGGGGGTAGTAGTCTCCCAATTGTTGGGTTCACCCAAGCTTGGGGATGAAGGATGCTCAGACCGAATGGTAGAATAGTGCCTTGTACTCAACTCCAACAACTCTGTAACAAGCCTAACCCCAGCCAGTAGATGGTTCTGAAGGCTGACGATAAGAAAGTCCCTTGGGCCCAGATACCTTATGACACCTTATGGTCATAAGGTCCCAGAATACAGATCCTGGAAAATGGGACTCCTTTCCTCCTCCTGGCACACGATCTGTAAAGCAGACAGGCTGATGATCCCTATCTCAGGGCTGAGCTTTGGCCTGAAATCTTCTCCCTCAGGGGCTGGCTAGAACACAGTAGAGCTGGATGGTGACAGTGCCAACACTCACTGCACACTAACCACTAATTGAGGCTCTGTAGAGACTTTCATCTCCAAAATCCCTCCCAGTGGCCTGTCATTGGCCAGGGCTGAACCAAGAGAAGGGGTGACCAACAGAAGGGTAAACCATTGAGAAAACATACTAGGGAAGCTGCAAATAAATATAAAACAAAATAATATACACACAACCAGAGGCACCATAAAATAACACAACATAAAGCACAAAACATTAAAGCAGTGTCACTTTGGGATGTTACAAATTTACTGTGGCTTAACTGCATATATGATGTTAAACTAGATGGTCTAATGCAATGTATATAATATGTGTGTGTGTTATATATATATATATATACAGTACAGACCAAAAGTTTGGACACACCTTCTCATTCCAAGAGTTTTCTGTATTTTCATGACTATAAAAATTGTAGATTCACACTGAAGGCATCAAAACTATGAATTAACACATGTGGAATTATGTACTTAACAAAAAAGTGTGAAACAACTGAAAATATGTCTTATATTCTAGGTTCTTCAAAGTAGCCACCTTTTGCTTTGATTACTGCTTTGCACACTCTTGGCATTCTCTTGATGAGCTTCAAGAGGTAGTCACCTGAAATGGTCTTCCAACAGTCTTGAAGGAGTTCCCAGAGATGCTTAGCACTTGTTGGCCCTTTTGCCTTCACTCTGCGGTTCAGCTCACCCCAAACAATCTCGATTGGGTTCAGGTCTGGTGACTGTGGAGGCCAGGTCATCTGGCGTAGCACCCCATCACTCTCCTTCTTGGTCAAATAGCCCTTACACAGTCTGGAGGTGTGTTTGGAGTCATTGTCCTGTTGAAAAATAAATGATGGTCCAACTAAACGCAAACCGGATGGAATAGCATGCCGCTGCAAGATGCTGTGGTAACCATGCTGGTTCAGTATTCCTTCAATTTTGAATAAATCCATAACAGTGTCACCAGCAAAGCACCCCCACACCATCACACCTCCTCCTCTATGCTTCACGGTGGGAACCAGGCATGTAGAGTCCATTCGTTCACCTTTTCTGCGTCGCACAAAGACACGGTGGTTGGAACCAAAGATCTCAAATTTGGACTCATCAGACCAAAGCACAGATTTCCACAGGTCTAATGTCCATTCCTTGTGTTCTTTAGCCCAAACAAGTCTCTTCTGCTTGTTGCCTGTCCTTAGCAGTGGTTTCCTAGCAGCTATTTTACCATGAAGGCCTGCTGCACACAGTCTCCTCTTAACAGTTGTTGTAGAGATGTGTCTGCTGCTAGAACTCTGTGTGGCATTGACCTGGTCTCTAATCTGAGCTGCTGTTAACCTGCGATTTCTGAGGCTGGTGACTCGGATGAACTTATCCTCCGCAGCAGAGGTGACTCTTGGTCTTCCTTTCCTGGGGCGGTCCTCATGTGAGCCAGTTTCTTTGTAGCGCTTGATGGTTTTGGCCACTGCACTTGGGGACACTTTCAAAGTTTTCCCAATTTTTCGGACTGACTGACCTTCATTTCTTAAAGTAATGATGGCCACTCGTTTTTCTTTACTTAGCTGCTTTTTTTCTTGCCATAATACAAATTCTAACACTCCATTCAGTAGGACTATCATCTGTGTATCCACCTGACTTCTGAACAACACAACTGATGGTCCCAACCCCATTTATAAGGCAAGAAATCCCACTTATTAAACCTGACAGGGCACACCTGTGAAGTGAAAACCATTTCAGGTGACTACCTCTTGAAGCTCCTCAAGAGAATGCCAAGAGTGTGCAAAGCAGTAATCCAAGCAAAAGGTGGCTACTTTGAAGAACCTAGAATATAAGACATGTTTTCAGTTGTTTCACACTTTTTTGTTAAGTATATAATTCCACATGTGTTAATTCATAGTTTTGATGCCTTCAGTGTGAATCTACAATTGTTATAGTCATGAAAATACAGAAAACTCTTGGAATGAGAAGGTGTGTCCAAACTTTTGGTCTGTACTGTATATACTGTATGTTATATATATATATATATATATATATATTTCCAAACAAAGACAGCAACAGCAAGAGAAGGGTGCCAGCCTAGAGGTACAGGCAAGTCCCAATATACAAACATTCAAAAATAGGTGGAATAATAGTGAAAAATGTGGGTTTATTGCCCCATACACAAATGCAATGTTTCTGCTAAAGACACCTGAGCTGTTTTCAAGCCTATATTTACTATATATATATATATATATATATACACAGTGGCATAAATACCGGGGTAGTAGCGACAGGGACTGCCACAGGGCCCGGGACATTAGGGGGCCAACGGGCCCTTTTTTTTTTTTTATTAGGCCGTTACCTGCTGGAGTAACCCTAGCAGGTAACGGGCCCTATTTACTTACCGATCCCCGCTCCTGCTTATGGCCGCCTGCACTTCCCCTTCTGCGGATGCGGATGTAAGCAGGAGCGGGTAACAGTAAGTGAGACCGCGGGCCCGTGAACCCCACAAACACTGCTATCATTATACTCTGGGGACTTTTTAGACCCCAGAGTATAATGATCGGCAGCCCAGGGGAGGTGACGGAATATAAAAAACAATGCTACTTACCTCTCCTGCACTCCAGCAGTCTTCAGGCCTGTTTGGTGACGTCCCAGACGTCTCGTGGGCCAGGCCGGCGTCATTATGCATCGCAACGCTGGCCTGACTCACCTGACATCTGGTCCAACATTGAAGAGGTCGAAAGTAGCGAGGAGTGCGTCGGAGCCAGGGAGAGGTAAGTAACTTTGTTTTTTAAGCTTGTAATCTCCCCTGGGTCTCCGATCATTATACTCTGGGGTCTGAAAAGACCCCAGAGTATAACAATTGTTCATGGGTGGTCCACAATGGGGCATAATGCAATGTGCAGGGGCCACTATGGGACATAATAGTGTGTGCAGGGGTCACTATGGCACATAATACTGTGCATAGGGGCCACTATGGGGCATAATAGTGTGTGAAGGGGCCACTATGGCGCATAATAGTGTGTGCAGGGGTCACTATGGGGCATAATAGTGTGTGCAGGGGCCACTATGGCGCATAATAGTGTGTGCAGGGGTCACTATGGGGCATAATAGTGTGTGCAGGGACCACTATGGGGCATAATAGCGTGTGCAGGGGTCACTATGGGGCATAATAGTGTGTGCAGGGGCCACTATGCTGCATAATAGTGTGTGCAGGGGTCACTATGGGGCATAATAGTGTGTGCAGGGGCCACTATGGGGCATAATAGCATGTGCAGGGGCAACTATGGGGCATAATAGTGTGCGTAGGGGCCACTATGGGACATAATAGTGTGTGCAGGAATGCAGTTTGTGCGGGGGTGGGGGCCATGTCAAATGTTCGCCTTGAGTCCCAGCCATTCCTAGTTACGCCACTATCTGTACACACTGTGTGGAAGCATATAAGGTAGTTACATGACTTTATAATCTGATCTAATCTAATCAGTGGTGGTCAGTCTTCCAAATGATGGGCGATACAGCGATTTCTCAGTCATGAGCATTGGCTGCTTTTTAGCATACCATCATTAAGGCATAGCTGTGATCTTTATGAACTTTATACTGCTGCACTGACAAGGATACTATTACCACTGATTGTGAAACACAATAAATTATTATTTTTCACCTTTGCAAAAACACGAAGTGCCTGGATTTATCTTCGTAGCTGTGATCTGTGACTACAACTTATCTAGTGTACTTACAGGTGGTGTCAAACACACCTCCAACCCCACCTTTGGC
This sequence comes from Leptodactylus fallax, assembly GCA_947044405.1. Taxonomy (NCBI): domain Eukaryota; kingdom Metazoa; phylum Chordata; class Amphibia; order Anura; family Leptodactylidae; genus Leptodactylus; species Leptodactylus fallax. The sequence continues at coordinate 1,051,803 of CAMRHE010000191.1, forward strand.
TCAGAGTAGAGTGCAATCATGTTTGGGTGCATGGACCCTAATGGAGGGTGAGCTCAATTCTCTGCTGCAAAAGGAGACTGAGACCAGGTTCTCTGTATCAATGAGGATCCCATCATTTGGACTTCCACCAATAAAACAGATCCTATTGATATATTATAAAATATTTACTTTTATTATACTATTTTTTTTCTCCAAGGGATAATATATATTATAGCACAACCACTTTGGAAACTCCCCTATAATCCTTTAGGGGTAGATTTCAAATGCACAGACCAGGTTTATATGTAAACAATGCAACACAGAGCCTGACTACATTCTACAAAAATGCATTTATAACTATGAAGTATTAGTAGATCTTTTGGGCAAAAGAAGCAGGCTCACAACCCACATCAAAGGTCCTCATGTCTTGCAAGCCCCTATGCTAAAATCGAACACAATTCACTGAAAAGGATAAAATTATAAATTATATAAGAGGCCGCATTTACCTGATGTTGGATCAAGCAATGATTCTGAGCAGGATGCAGACAGGCCCAAATGGAATATGGACAGCTGCAGAGGTGCAAAATACTGATAAAAGATCCACTCTTACCCTTATGGATTTTAGATGTGTATGAATGGATGTTGTATCAACATCTTGCATCTCTACCATATATCATTTAGACCTGTCTTCATCCTGCTGTGAATCAATACTTCACCTAACATAAGATAAACGTGTCCTCTTTTCATTGATAGATAATATAATTTATTATTGTATAGTGGTAAAATATATACATTGGGCCTCAGAAGATTATCTTTTCAATTCCCAAATGATAACATTTGTACTTTTCTAGGAAATGTGACTATGCAGACCTGCATTGTATTGCACAATACAAAATGTATACATTTTAAAAAACCTATTGGAGGAGAGTTATTATAACTTTAAAAGTCAGTTTTGCTGTAGTCCGTGTTGATGTATTTTGCACCAAATTCATCAAATGTTGCACATAGTTTCATAAATTAGGCGCATCTGTAAGTCAAATTCTGCTATCCTGAGATGTTACTCCACTTTCTATGCTTTCCCTCCACTGGATGGAGATTGAATCAAGTTTTCCTACTTTTTAAAAAGTCTCATTTGATAAATGTGGAGTACAGACAGCTAAACAGACTGAGGCTAGACTGAACAACGGAGAGCCCGTCCACAAAACAGCGGTTACCTGCGGACACCCGTGGACCCCATAGACTATAATGGGGTCCCCCAGGTGTCCGTCCACCATTTTTATACTGAAACCGGCAAAGAGAAAAGTCCTCTGTGCAGGACTTTTCTCTCCGCCGATTTTCAGCGGAATCTGCGGCGGAGTCTCCTATGGAGAACCTAGCTTTCCCACCTACGCCTCAAAAATGTGGTGAATGGTGGAAAAATGAACAGTGTTTCAAAACATTTGTGAAAATAAGCTCAAAAGTTGCAAAACCTCTACTCTGCAGAATTCTGGAGTCAAGAGCTTGAAAAATGCCCTCCTTTGCTTTCACTGTATGATTCACATACACATACCTCCCAACCGTCCTGGATTTAGCGGGACAGTCCCAGATTCCGGATCCCGTCCCGCTGTCCCGCTCGGCAGGAGGTATGTCCCGGTATCAACTCATCTACGTCCGGAGGACACAGATGAGTTAAATACAATGATGAAGCAAGAGCCGTCCTCGGACAACTCCTGCCTCACCACTCTGTGTGAAGCACAGCCCTGCATGCTCTGGCCCCGGGAGTTGCAGGCTCGATGTGATGACATCACTCACATTGTGCCTGCAACTCCCTGAACACTCCAGAGAGGGAGACCACAGACCAAGCAGCAGGGGAGCGAGGAGAGGTGAGTATCAGTGTATTTATTATGTTAAACTTTGGGGGCAAATGGAGGGGGGACATTAAACTGGTGGCAATTGAATGGGGGACATTAAACTGTGGGAAGATGAAGGGGAACATTAAACTGGGAGCAGATGAAAAGGGGACATTAAACTGGGGCAGATGAAGGGGGGTATTAAAGTGGGAGCAGATGAAGTGGGGGACATGAAACTGGGGGCAGATGAAGGGGAGACATTATCCTGGGGGCAGATAAAGGGGGGGCATTAAATTGGGGGCAGATGGAGGCAGAACATTAAACTGGGTGCAGGTGGAGGGGGCATTAAACTGGGGCAGATGAAAAGGGGATATTAAACTGGGGCAGATGAAAAGGGGATATTAAACTGGGGACAGATAAAGGGGAGACATTAAACTGGGGGCCGATGGAGGGGCATTAAACTGGGGACAGATGGACGGGGCATTAAACTGGGGGCAGATGAAGGGGGGACATTAAACTGGGAGCAAATGAAGGGGGGCATTAAACTGGGTACAGATGGAGGGGGGGCATTAAACTGGGGGCAGATGAAGGGGAGACATTATCCTGGGGCGGATGAAGGGGGGCCATTAAACTGGGGGCAGATGGAGGTAGAACATTAAACTGGGGGCAGGTGGAGGGGGGCATTAAACTGGGGCAGATGAAAAGGGGATATTAAACTGGGGCAGATGAAAAGGGGACATTAAACTGGGGGCAGATGGAGGGGGGCATTAAACTGGGGGCAGATGAAGGGGGACATTAAACTGGGAGCCGATGGAGGGGGCATTAAACTGGGGACAGATGGAAGGGGCAGTAAACTGGGGGAAGATGAAGGGGGGGACATTAAACTGGGGGAAGATGAAGGGTGGCATTAAACTGGGGGCAGATGAAGGGGGAACATTAAACTGGGGGCAGATGGAGGCGGAACATTAAACTAGTGGCAGATGAAGGGGGGATATTAAACTGGGGCAGATGGAGGGGGCATTAAACTGGGGACAGATGGAGAGGGGGACATTAAACAGGGGACAGATGAAGAGGAACATTAAACTGGGGGCAGCTGGAGGGGAACATTAAACAGTTGGGGTTGCTGGACAGGGACATTAAACTGGGGGCAAGTTGGAAGGGTACATTAAACTGGAGGCAATTGAAGGAGGACATTAAACCGTGGGAGTAGCTAGAGGGGGACATGTCTGCCTCTAGTTGTCCCCAGTTTAATGTCACCCTCCAGTTAGCTATAGCTAATCAATATACAGTAGATGCTATGGAGAGCTGTCTCTGGACAACCAGTTACAGACTATTCTCTGTTGAAGTCAGAGCACCTAGTACAGGAGCTGCCACTAAACTTTAGAATCAATTGAACAACATCCAGAACACAAGTAGGCTTGTAAGCAACTATAACATAAGAATTATCTTTCAGCAGGTAGTATTATGGACAATAGTAAAGACATACTGTATTTGATCTGAATGATAGCTGCTTGTCTAGTGAGGAATGAGCTATCGTTATTGAGTGAGGGTTTCACTCAGTAGCTCGATAAACATAACGTTGTCTTCTGTATAGAAATGTACAATATTCAAATGATGTATGAAAGCATTCTGCCATCTAGTGGATGTACAGATGTAGCACTGCTTAACTTGACTTTCAGCATTGTGATAACTTTCTGAGCCATTATAGCCATACCTCCCAACTTTCAAAGAACAGAAAGAGGGACAGATTGTCCAGCATGCGTGTAACACTCCAGCGCTAATTTAGCTGCACCTACTTCTACGTTGACTGTACCCTTCCTCATCCATTTCTCTTTGTGCCTCCACACAGTATAATGCTCCTACAGTCACCCTAACATTATATGTCCCCACATTATAATGTCACCCTCCAATTGTCCCAACAATAGAAAGTCCCTCTCCAGTTTAAACTGGGGGCAACAAGCAACCCTGCCTTCAGTTTAATGTCCTCCTCCAGCTGCCACCAGTTTAATGTTATCCTTCCTGGGAGATGCACAACAATTCCTTCCATAGTTAATAAGTCTCATAAGGGAATATGGTACGTACTCAGGATTGTCCATTAATTGGGACAAATAATTTCTGTTGCCGCTACCAAGTAAAGCTTTTGAGAATAGGCCTCATAGCAAACTTTTGACTTGAGCCCCCACACAGCATAGCGGCCCCTTTCCTGGCCTCCACATGGTATAACCAGGGGCACACCTCTAATGAGGCGAGGTGAGGCGGCCGCCTCAGGCGGCACTGTCCTCACTGCTTGGAGGGGCGGCATTTTTCCCCTTTTTTTTTTTTTTAAACCTAAACCAGCCCAAGACAGGCCGCTCTGAAAACAAAGCTGAGCAGGACCTGTCCTGGGCTGGCTTAGGAGACGTCTGCATCTCAGCGCAGGTGACGATGCTATGACGTCATCGCGCCTCCTTCGCTGAGACACAGACATCCTATGTGCGGCTGAAGAAGAGAAGGTCTATCAAGAGATCAGGTAGGTGATAACTTTTTTTTTTTTTTTAATACGATGTTACCTGCTGGAGTAATCGGGACCTATTTACTTGCCTATCCCCAATCCTGTGGCCGCCCCCTGTTATAGGACGTAGAAGGGGGAAGCAGAAGTGGCTGTGAGCAGGGGCAGGGATAGGACCCCAGAGTATAATAATAGTTCATAGGTGAGCCACTGTGGAGCATAATAAAGTGTGCAGGGGCTGCTGTGGAGCATAATAGAGTGTGCAGGGGCCAATGTGAAGCATAATAGAGTGTGCAGGGGCCGCTATGGGTCATAATAGAGTGTGCAAGGGCTGTTGTGGGGCATAATAGAGTGTGCAGGGGCCGCTGTGGGGCATAATAGAGTGTGCAGGGTCTGCTGTGGGGCATAATAGAGTGTGCAGGGGCCACTGTGGGGCATAATACTGCATGCAGGGGCCACTGTGGGGCATAATACTGTGTGCAGGGGCCGCTGTGGTGCATAATACCATGTGCAGGGGCCGCTGTGGAGCATAATACCGCGTGCAGGGGCCGCTGTGGGGCATAATACCGCGTGCAGGGGCCGCTGTGGGCCATAATACCATGTGCAGGGGCTGCTGTGGGCCATAATACCGCGTGCAGGGGCCGCTGTCGAACATTTTTGGGTTTGGTCCCATGTCAAATGTTCACCTTGGGGCCCTGCCATTGCTAGTTACGCCACTGAGTCCAGTATAGGTACAGTCTATTAATGGCTGTGTTGTTATGGAAACCTGGTAAATTAAATGTGAACTTATATTGGCTGATACACGTGATATGACTGAATATTTAAGGTCCTGTGAACTGCTATTCACTAATACAGGTCATACATAGCTTGGTTGCTATGGAAACCTGTGTGCCTGAGGAGAGTAAGCGCCTGCGAGCTGTTATTGGCTGATAAGGGACATGTGACCGTGTGTATGGCAGTTGGAATATGAGTGAAAGACTTGCAGGCTTGTATAGACTAATGCTGGTCATTTTTTGGGAATACTGTACCTCAGGAACGGTACGTCCAAGAGAGCTGAGACCCAGTCTATAATATTTCCGGACACCTGATGTACATGTGTGCCAAATTTGGTGAGGATCGGTCCAGTCGTTTGGTCGCGCATAAAGAACAGACAGACAGACAGACAGACAGGAACTCATTTTTATATATATAAGAGATATATCTATATACAGTGCCTTGCGAAAGTATTCGGCCCCCTTGAACTTTTCAACCTTTTGCCACATTTCAGGCTTCAAACATAAGGATATAAAATTAAAATTTTTTGGTGAAGAATCAACAATAAGTGGGACACAATCGTGAAGTGGAACGAAATTTATTGGATGTTTTATACTCTTGTAAAAAATAAAAAAACTGAAAAGTGGGGCGTGCCAAATTATTCGGCCCCCTTAAGTTAATACTTTGTAGCGCCACCTTTTGCTGCGATTACAGCTGCAAGTTACTTGGGGTATGTCCAGAGGCGTAGCTAGCGGGGGGGGCAGAGAGGGGCGGCTGCCCCGGGCCCACTGAGTCTTTTGGGGCCCACCCCGGGGCTGCCATTAATACATCTTTTATTTCTAACTAGATCGGTGTCTGCAGACACCGATCTAGTTAAAATGTAACCTTCAACTTACCAGTATTGTAAACCGCAAGCCAATACAGGCCTGCGGTTTACAAGACGCCGAGACCACAGACGGATGTCTGCTTCTCAGCACAGGCGGCGCGATGACGTCATAACATCGCGCCACCCGCGCTCAGACACAGACGTCCTGTGCGTGGTCAGGGAGGAAGCAATGGCGGCTCCATTCATCAGCATCGCAGGTGAGTATGACTTTTTTTTTGTGGGTATATTAATAGTATAAGGGGTGGATGGGAGGGGGAAATATAACTATAAGGGAGGATTCATTAGGGGGCATTATGACGATGGGGGGGTCATTTATATAAGGGTTATTACGGGGTATTATGAATACAAGGGGGAGGTTATTTATATAAGGGGCCATTGGGGGGCATCATTTATATTAGGAGGCATTATGAACATAAGGGGGTGGTCATTGATATAAGGGGTCATTAGAGGTGCAGTATTTATGTCAGGGTGAATCAGGGGCATAATATGAGGGGGCAATTAATTTAATGAAAGTGGCACTTGGGCTTTATTAAGACTAAGGCCCCACGTAGCGCGCTGCAGGAAAAACCGCGGCGGTAACATTGTGGTTTTTCCTGCAGGACTTTTCACAGAAGGTCCGTAGAGGTTTCCCCTGTGGACTTTCTATTTTCAATACACCTATATGGAAACCACCGGTGTTTCCATAGGTATAATTGACATGCTGCAATTTCCAAAACTGCAACGGTTCTGGAAATCACAGTGCGTCTGCTGCACGTATTTTTCCGCAATGTGTGGATGAGATTTGCTAGAATGCCACGTTTTTTTCTGTGGGTTTTCGCCACATGGGGCCCCATCCCAACCCCACTTTGTAGTAAAATATGCGCAGTGGAAACGCTGCAATTTCCAAAACAGTCGCAGTTTTGGAAATCACAGCATGTCAATTATACCTATGGAAACGCCAGCATTTTCCCTATAGATATAATTGAAGCAGAAAGTCTGCAGAGGAAACCTCTGCAAACATTCTGTGCAAAGTGCTGCAGGAAAAACCACGATGCGTCGCCGCCGCAGTTTTTCCCGCAGCTGTTTTTTGCTGCGGGATACCACATGGGTCCTTAGCCTTAAGGAGTTTTCCAGCTCATTTTTATTGATGATCTATCCTCAGAATAAATCATCAATAAGAGATAAGTGATTCCCCACTGATCAGCTATATGAAGGGGCTATGGCACCTGTTTATATCATACGCTGTCTGTTTATAGTGACCGTGTGATGTCATTCCAGCCTTGTCACATAGACGTGTATAGGATGAGGCTGTAGTTACATTACATGGCCGCTATGAAAAGAATGACACTATGTAAACAGAGAAGGTGTCGCGGCGCTTACACAGGTACCACGGTTCATTCAAACAGCTGATCCTGGGGGTTCCGGGTATTGGAACCCCAATAATTTTTTTTTCCCTTTTCAATTAGGAAACATCTGGGGCATTATTAATAAGGGACGCTATTTACAGGGGGTACACAGGGAAGTTATTAATTTAAAGATGCACTTGGGGGTATTTAACATTATGGGGGGGTATATTATATATTTTATAATTGGGGGTAGCAGCAGGATGGGGGCTTTGCGTAGGTGAGGACAATATGGGTCAGGTGCCTGGAAAAGTGAGGAGCCAAAGATGTCTGTGTTGCAAACTTTACAGAGACTGGAAGAAGTGGTTATGGTCGTCCAGATGAAAGAGATGGGAAATGTGAACGATTAGTCAAAGACGTCACCTGTAAGTCACTAAATGTTACTGCCCTGTATTCACCTAAATCGTCTGCAGAGCCCTGTGTAGAGCTGCTATATACCACTATACGCTCACCGTATACTGATAGTATCGGTATACGAACATGTCCAAGTTGGGGGCCCACTTGGACATGTTCGCCCCCCCCCCCGTGCTGAACCCCTAGCTACGCCTCTGGGTATGTCTCTATCAGTTTTGCACATCAAGGATGGAGAGCGTTTCTGAACAGCAGTTTTCAGCTCTTTCCACAGATTCTCGATTGGATTCAGGTCTGGACTTTGACTTGGCCGTTCTAACACCTGGATATGTTTATTTGTGAACCATTCCATTGTAGATTTTGCTTTATGTTTCGGATCATTGTCTTGTTGGAAGATAAATCTCCATCCCAGTCTGAGGTCTTTTGCAGACTACAACAGGTTTTCTTCCAGAATGGTCCTGTATTTGGCTCCATCCATCTTCCCATCAATTTTAACCATCTTCCCTATCCCTGCTGAAGAAAAGCAGGCCCAAATCATGATGGTGCCACCACCATGTTTGACAGTGGGGATGGTGTGTTCAGGGTGATGAGCTGTTTTGCTTTTACGCCAAACATATCATTTTGCATTGTGGCCAAAATGTTGGATTTTGGTTTCATCTGACCAGAGCACCTTCTTCCACATGTTTGGTGTGTCTCCCAGGTGGCTTGTGGCAAACTTTAAACGAGACTTTTTATGGATATCTTTGAGAAATGGCTTTCTTCTTGCCACTCTTCCATAAAGGCCAGATTTGTGCAGTGTACGATTGTTGTCCTATAGACAGACTCTCCCACCTCAGCTGTAGATCTCTGCAGTTCATCCAGAGTGATCATGGGCCTCTTGGCTGCATCTCTGATCAGTCTTCTTCTTGTTTGAGATGAAAGTTTAGAGGGACAGCCAGGTCTTGGTAGATTTGCAGTGGTCTGATACTCCTTCCATTTCAATATGATCGCTTGCACAGTGCTCCTTGGGATGTTTAAAGTTTGGGAAATCTTTTTGTATCCAAATCCGGCTTTAAACTTCTCCACAACAGTATCACGGACCTGCCTGGTGTGTTCCTTGGTCTTCATGATGCTCTCTGCTCTTTAAACAGAACCCTGAGACTATCACAGAGCAGGTTCATTTATACGGAGACTTGATTACACACAGGTGGATTATATTTATCATCATCAGTCATTTAGGACAACATTGGATCATTCAGAGATCCTCACTGAACTTCTGGAGTGAGTTTGCTGCACTGAAAGTAAAGGGGCCGAATAATATTGCATGCCCCACTTTTCAGTTTTTTTATTTTTTACAAAAGTTTAAAATAACCAATAAATTTCGTTCCACTTCACAATTGTGTCCCACTTGTTGTTGATTCTTGACCAAAAAATTTTAATTTTATATCCTTATGTTTGAAGCCTGAAATGTGGCAAAAGGTTGAAAAGTTCAAGGGGGCCGAATACTTTTGCAAGGCACTGTAGATATAGATATATATTTATATAAAGGGTCATTAGGGGAGCAGTATTTATGTCACAGAATCAGGGGCATAATAAAAGGGGGTAATTAATTAAAGGGCTTGTCCAGGATAACCATTTTATTAATATGACTGGGGAAAGTGATAAAAAAAACAAAAAAAACCCTACTCACCTGTCCCTTGTGTTCTGATGTCTCCCACCATGGTCTGGTTCTGCTGCTCCAGTGTTTTCTTCTGGTGCAAGTCCTCACTGCACATGACTACTGAGGTTGCTGACATGGGACGTCACAGTGCTGTGGGGAGAAAAACACCGGAGCAGCAGGACTGGAACGCGCTGGAAGACACCGGAGAACCTTCTCTGGCCTCATATTAAAAAAGTGGTTTGCTTATCGGCCGGGCATTGGGGTAGATGATGCCATCATCCATCTTCTGCACAGGGCTCTGTCTCACCTGGAGAAACCAGGGAACACAGTGAGAATAATGTTCTTTGACTTCTCCAGTGCTTTTAACACCATACAGCCCAGGTTATTGAGGGACAAGCTGGGCCTTGCTGGAGTGGACCACCACCTCTCCAACTGGATCCTAGACTACCTCACAAATCGACCTCAATACGTGAGAGCCCAAGACTGAGTGTCAGGTACCGTGATCTGTAATACGGGGGCACCTCAGGGTACGGTTCTCGCCCCTTTCCTCTTCACACTGTACACTGCAGATTTTAGGTGCAACTCATCCAGCTGCTACCTACAGAAGTATTCTGACGACTCTGCAATAGTAGGCCTCATCACAGATGATGATGACAGGGAGTACAGAGAACTCAACCAGGATTTTGTGGACTGGTGCCACCGGAACCACCTGAAGATTAACGTGGGGAAGACCAAGGAGATGGTGGTGGACTTCCGTAAAGGCAGAAGCCCTCCTAAACCAGTAGACATCCTGGGGACGGGCATCGAGATTGTGAACACCTATAAGTACCTGGGTTTGCGCCTTAATAATAAGCTGGACTGGACAGATCATATGGAGGCCCTGTACAGGAAGGGCCACAGCAGGCTCTACCTGCTTAGGAAGCTGAGAGCCTTTGGAATCCGGGGGGCACTTCTTAGAACTTTCTTCAACTCGGTAGTGGCATCAGCCATCTTCTTTGGAGTGGCCTGCTGGGGGAGCAGTATATCAACCAGGGACAGAAATAAACTTGACAAGCTGATTAGAAAGGCCAGCTCTGTCCTGTGGAGCCCACTGGACCCAGTGCAGGTGGTGGGTGACAAAAGGATACTGTCCGTGGTGAGCTCCATGCAGAAGAAGAAGTCCCATCCCATGCATGAGACTGTGATCGCGCTGAGCAGTACTGTCAGTGACCGATTGCTCCACCCTAGGTGTGAGAAGGAGCGCTATCGGAAGTCTTTCCTCCCCACCGCGGTTAGGCTGTACAACCAACACCGACCTAAGCGGAGATCAATACACACAGAGAACTGAAATATCTCTCTGCCTGTTAAATCCCCCCCCCCCCGCTACTTCCTATCTGTCTGTTGGCTATCAAAGTAATGCCTCTTACCTTGGAACATTCCTGTACATGTTGTATTTGTATTTGTATCTGCTTATCTTTGCTGCTGTAACACACTGAATTTCCCCATTGTGGGACTATTAAAGGACTATTATTATTATTATTATTATTATTATTATTATTGAAAACCTTTTAATTAGGAAACCTATGGGGCATTGAAAGGGGCACTATTTATATAGGGTACACACGGACATTATTAATATAAAGATGTTCTTGGGAGTATTCATTAAGGGGTGTTCTATCATATATTTTACACACGTGGACAAAATTGTTGGTACCCCTCGTTTAATGAAAGAAAAACCCACAATGGTCACAGAAATAACTTAAATCTGACAAAAGTAATAATATATAAAAATTCTATGAAAATGTACAAATGAAAGTCAGACATTGCTTTTCAACCATGCTTCAACAGATTTTTTTAAAAAAAAGAAAACTCATGAAACAGACCTGGACAGAAATGATGGTACCCTTAACTTAATATTTTGTTACACAACCTTTTGAGACCATCACTGCAATCAAACGATTCCTGTAACTGTCAATGAGACTTCTGCACCTCTAAATAGGTATTTTGGCCCACTCCTCATGAGCAAACTGCTCTAGTTGTCTCGGGTTTGAAGGGTGCCTTTTCCAGACGGCATGTTTCAGCTCCTTCCAAAGATGCTCAATAGGAGTTAGGTCAGAGCTCATAGAAGGCCACTTCAGAATAGTCCAATGTTTTCCTCTTAGCTATTCTAGGGTGTTTTTAGCTGTGTGTTTTGGGTCATTATCCTGTTGCAAGACCCAAGACCTACGACTGAGACCAAGCTTTCTGACACTGGGCAGCACATTTCTCTCTAGAATCCCATGATAGTCTTGAGATTTCATTGTACCCTGCACAGATTCAAGATACCCTGTGCCAGATGCAGCAAAGCAGCCCCAGAACATAACAGAGCCTCCTCCATGTTTCACAGTAGGGACAGTGTTCTTTTCAAGATATGCTTCATTTTTCTGTCTGTGAACATAGAGCTGATGTGCCTTGCCAAAAATTTCAATTTTTGTCTCATCTGTCCATAGGACATTCTCCCAGAAGCTTTGTGGCTTGTCAACATGTAGTTTGGCAAATTCCAGTCTGGCTTTTTAAAGTTATTTCTGTGACCATTGTGGGTTTTTCTTTCATTAAACGAGGGGTACCAACAATTTTGTCCACGTGTGTATAATTGGGGGTTGCAGAAGGATGGGGGCTTTTTGTAGGTGAGGACAATGTGGGTCGGATGCCTGGAAAAGTAAAGATCCAAAGATGTCTGTGTTGTAAACTTTACAGAGACAAGTCACAGCTGGAAGAAGTGGTCATGGCGGTCCAGAGGGAAGAGAAGGGAAATGTGAACGATTAGTCAAAGACGTCACCTGTAAGTCACAAAATGTTACTGCACTGTATACACCTAAATGATAGAGGATAAATGCCTGATTGATGGGGGTCTGTCTGCTGAGACCCCCACTGGGCCTGAAATTGGTCCCCCCCCCTTCCACTGGGTGGGAATTCAGCCTGACCACAGCCAGGCTGAATATAGGCGTGTTGCTTGGTGGATGGACGAACCTGCGTGACTCTCATTCACTTCAATGGGAGTGCCAAAGAAATAGTATTCAGCTATCTGTGGAGCTCCTATTATAGAGAATGGGGGCCACGTGAGCTCATCCATCCACCAAGTAGAAGATGTGTGAAGTTATTTTCATTAATGCCATGTTGTTGATCTGATACTGACATAATACAGGAAGAAGAATTCTTAAAAACTGTTTTATAACTTTGTGTATTGTGTATGATAGCAGCATGTGAAGTTAATAGCATGGAAACACAATTTTTTTTTTTTTTTTTTTTTTTGGGGGGGGTGTCATTCTATAGTCTGCCTCAGGCAACAAAGAGGCTAGGTTCACCACTGGGTATAATGCCCCATTTACATGCACTATAAGTGGCCCTTCTACACAGTATATTGTCCCATAGTGGCCCCTCCACACAGTATATTGTCCTATAGTGGCCCCTCCACACAGTATAATGTCCCATAGCAGCCCCTTCACACAGTATAATGTCTCACAGTAGAATGTACAGTAAAATGTTCCATAGCGGCCCCTTCACACAGTATAATGTCACATAGCAGCCCCTCCACACAGTATATTGTCCTATAGTGGCCCCTCCACACAGTATATTGTCCTATAGTGGCCCCTCCACACAGTATAATGTCCCACAGCAGTCCCTCCACACAGTATAATGTCTCACAGTAGCCCCTCACACAGTATATTGTCCTAAATAATAATAATAATAATAATAATAACAATAATAATAATAGTCCTTTAATAGTCCCACAATGGGGAAATTCAGTGTGTTACAGCAGCAAAGATAAGATAAGATAAGCAGATACAAATACAAATACAACATGTACAGGAATGTTCCAAGGTGAGAGGCATTACATTAATAGCAGACAGACAGATAGGACGTAGCAGGGGGGGGGGGGATTTAACAGGCAGAGAGATATTTCAGTTCTCTGTATGTAATGATCTCCGCTTAGGTCGGTGTTGGTTGTACAGCCTAACCGCGATGGGGAGGAAAGACTTCCGATAGCGCTCCTTCTCACACCTAGGGTGGAGCAGTCGGTCACTGACAGTACTGCCCAGTGCAATCACAGTCTCATGCATGGGATGGGAGTTATTCTCCCGCATGGAGCTCACCACGGACAGTATCCTTCTGTCACCCACCACCTGCACTGGGTCCAGTGGGCTCCCCAGAACAGAGCTGGCCCTTCTAATCAGCTTGTCAAGTTTATTTCTGTCCCTGGTTGATATACTGCTCCCCCAGCAGGCCACTCCAAAGAAGATGGCTGATGCCACTACCGAGTTGAAGAAAGTCCTAAGAAGTGCCCCCCGGATTCCAAAGGCTCTCAGCTTCCTAAGCAGGTAGAGCCTGCTGTGGCCCTTCCTGTACAGGGCCTCCATATGATCTGCCCAGTCCAGCTTATTATTAAGGAGCAAACCCAGGTACTTATAGGTGTTCACAATCTCGATGCTTGTCCCCAGGATGTCCACTGGTTTAGGAGGGCATCTGCCTTTACGGAAGTCCACCACCATCTCCTTGGTCTTCCCCGCGTTAATCTTCAGGTGGTTCCGGTGGCACCAGTCCACAAAAAAACGGTTCAGTTCTCTGTACTCCCTGTCATCATCGTCTGTGATGAGGCCTACTATTGCAGAGTCGTCAGAATACTTCTGTAGGTAGCAGCTAGATGAGTTGCACCTAAAATCAGCAGTGTACAGTGTGAAGAGGAAAGGGGCGAGAACCATACCCTGAGGTGCCCCCCGTATTAAAGATCACAGTACCTGACACACAGTCTTGGGCTCTCACGTATTGAGGTCGATTTGTGAGGTAGTCTAGGATCCAGTTAGAGAGGTGGTGGTCCACTTCAGCAAGGCCCAGCTTGTCTCTCAGTAACCTGGGCTGTATGTTGTTAAAAGCACTGGAGAAATCAAAGAACATTATTCTCACCGTGTTCCCTGGTTTTTCCAGGTGAGACAGAGCCCTGTGCAGAAGGTGGATGATGGCATCATCTACCCCAATGCCCGGTCGATAAGCAAACTGGAGAGGGTCCATAGCGGGGCTCACTAGAGGGCGAAGATGTGTGAGAACCAATCTCTCTAAGATCTTCATCAAGTGGGATGTCAGTGCTACAGGTCTGTAATCGTTGAGGTCCATAGGGTGAGGTTTCTTTGGAACTGGTACCACACAAGAAGATTTCCATAATTCAGGGACTATTTCCTGCCTCAGGCTCATATTATACATATATGTAATTATACCACACAGCTGGTCCCCACAAGTCTTAATTAGCCTTGCACTGATGTCATCTGGCCCTGCGGCTATCCTCGCCTTGATCTTTTTCATCTCCTTCCTCACCTGGGCCCGTGTGAAGGTCAGACTGTGGTCAGATAAAGACAGATTTCTGGATTTACTGGTCTGTTGGGAAGTAGCCACATGGGGTGAAGTCATTGTGGTGAGGGGAGCTGAAGGACATGCTGGGGTGGGAGGAGCTGGTGTGTGATCAAATCTGTTGAAGAATAGATTTAGTTCATTAAGCAAGTTAACATCTGCCTCAATCTGGCAGACAGACTGTTTATGACCCGAAATTGACTTAAGCCCCTCCCAGACCCCCCTTATGTCTTTTCTTTCCATTTGCTTTTCCATTTTTTCCTTATAACTGGCTTTTCCTTGCCTGATTAGATGCCTCAGCTCCTTTTTTACTTCCCTCAACCCCTCCTTATCTCTTGTCCTGAATGCCATCTTTTTCTCCTTAAGTAGTGTTTTTATATCAGAGTTAATCCATGGTTTGTTGTTGGAGAAGCACCTCACCACTTTTGTGGGTACTGTGTTGTCCACACAAAAATTAATGTAGTCCGTTATGGCGTGTGTGAGTCCTTCTATATCTTCTCCATACGAATCCTGCAAAACTTCCCATGCGGTTGTGTCAAAACAATCCCTCAGAGCCTCATCACTCTCCTCGGACCATATCCTCACTGTGCGGGTGACAGCTGGTTCTCTACGTACAAGTGGCTTGTACACAGGTCGGAGATGTACTAGGTTGTGATCCGATCTTCCCAGGGGCGGTAAGGCTGATGAGTTATATGCCTCCCTCACGTTGGCAAAGAACAAGTCCAGTGTTTTGTTGTCTCTTGTGTGGCAGGTTACATACTGTGTGAAACTGGGAAGTGTGGATGATGGAGAGGCGTGGTTGAAATCGCCAGACACAAGAAGGAGGGCCTGGGGGGTGCTGAGACTGTAACTGGCTCAGCGTGGCTTGTAGGACCTCGCAGGCAGCGTCAGCTTTCGCAGAGGGGGGGACATATGCAGCTATCAAGATGACATGTGATAGTTCCCTTGGTAGATAGAAAGGTCTCATGCTCAATGTCCTTACAGCAAGTTTGCTCCTTAATCACAATGTGCCTAGGATTGCACCATCTATTATTCACAAACATTGCCAGCCCCCCTCCTTTCCTCTTACCACTCTCCCTTGTCCTGTCTGCCCGAAGGAGTTTAAAACCATCCAAGGAGACCAGAGAGTCAGGAGTAACTTCAGTGAGCCAAGTCTCTGTAAGTAGCATCATGCTGCACACCCGAAACTCCTGATGATGCCTGGTGAGCGCTGTTAGTTCATCCATCTTGTTTGCAAGAGATCTCACATTGCCCATAATGATGGAGGGAACAGTTGGTCGGTAACGCCTCTTTTTAATCCTCTGAAGAGTTCCTGCTCTGCAGCCCCTCTCCCCCTATATTGGCCCCTCCACACAGTATAATGTCCCACAGTGGCCCCTACGGCAGAACCCGAAATTTTTGGGATTCACCACCCACAAATTATTATTACTGTATACTGTCAGTGCCGTGATATGGGACGCAAGGGACCCCCTGGAGGACAGAAGGGGAAGCAGAGGTGGCCGTGAGCAGGAACGGGGATTGGTAAGTAAATAGGGCCTGATACCAGCTGGGGTTACTCCAGCAGGTATGAGTCTATTTAAAAAAAAAGCAGCAGAAGGCCCTTAGGCAAACAGGTTTTGTTCAATGAAAGATGGTCAAAGAATGACTATAATCACACCAGATAATAATAAGTTAATAAGTGTTTAGTAAATGAAAAGAGATAATATTTAGCTGTAGTTACAAAAGATGCAACAGTTCACTGGATGGGAAGCCCCTTTATATATGATTATATATATATCCATTGCGCGATGCCTTCCAGAGGTGCTGGGCACACCTTTCTTGCTCACATAGTCCCATCTGAAGCTAATCTAACACAATAGCCGTGGAGTTTTTATAGTACCTTTGGGAAAGGGGCTTCCTGGATATATATGAAGGGTCACCTTATAACATGGAACTTGAAGGAATCAAACTCAGTGATAGAATAGTATACAGAAATACAGGGTGGTCAGAAACAGAAATTATCCTATAGAGGTACAGCAAGAAATAAATACAGATTAATCAGTAAGACATTAACCCATCAATAAGACACTATGATTATGTGGGAAAAAACATGTCCTATTACAGACCCACCGGGGCCCCTAAGGTCGCTTGGCCCTGCAGCAGTCGCTATGGCTGCTTTGGCGGTAGTTATGCCCAGGGCTGGCATTAGGGCGGGGCAAACTGAGCAATTGCCCAGGGCCCCGACCCCAAAGGGGCCCCCAGGATCCAGAGGCAGATGACTCCGGATCCCGGAGTCAGGACCGCTATATCGATAACAGAAAGGGACCCAGCGTCATGTGCCACAGGGCCCCTTTCCGAGGTGAGTAAAAATAACAAACATTTTTACTCACCTGTCCTTGCGTCCGATGTCATCTTCTGGCGTTCCGGACATCACCGCTGAGGCCAGGCCTCAGCCTTAGAGATCACGTGGGGTGTGCTCACGTAACCGCTGAGGCCCAATCACAGGCGTCCAAAACGCGTGACGTCAGTCGCATAGAAGAGGAAGCCGGCGGGGATAGCGGAGCAGCGCGAGGAGGCCCAGCAGAGGTAAGGCAAGGTAAGTATAACTGTTTGTTATTTTCTCTTACTCCCCAGAGTATAATATAATACTAGCACTAAGGGAGCCTGTAGGGCCACTGTGGAGCATTATACTGGGGGGCCCCCCTCTGGATAGCATATTATACTGTGTGGGGGCCCCTGTGGAGCATTATACCGGGGAGGGGGCCCGCTGGAGAGCATATTATATTGTGTAGGGCCACTGTGGAGCATTATAATGGGGGGCCCCCTCTGGATAGCATATTATACTGTGTGGGGCCCCTGTGGAGAATTATACTTGGGAGGGTGCCCGCTGGAGAGCATATTATACTGTGTGGGGCCCCTGTGGAGCATTATACTGGGGGGCCCCTTCTGGATAGCATATTGTACTGTGTGGCTCCACTCTGGAGCATTATACTGGGGGGGTCCCTCTGGATAGCATATTATACTGTGTGGGGCCACTTTGGAGCATTTAACTGGGGGGCCCTCTGGATAACATATTATACTGTATGGGGCCTCTGTGGAGCATTATAATGTGTGGGGGAGGGCTCTGGAGAGCATGTTATATTCTCTGGGGCCACTTTGGAGCATTATACTGGGAGGCCCCTCTGGAGAGCATATTATACTGTGTGGGGCCCCTGTGGAGCATTATAATGGGGAGGAGGCCCTCTGGAGAGCATATTATACTATGTGGGGCCCCTGTGGAGCATTATTGTGAAAGATCCTCAGTGCGCCAACACCGCTTTGGCCCACACCTGAGACTTCTTTCATAAAAAACCACTCACCGCCAGTGAGTGCTGGGTTCACAAGATAAATACAAGACAAGCTTTCTAAATTTTATATATTTATTAACCCCTAAATGGATCGGTATTAACATCTAACACATGCAGTTCAGAACATATATGTAGATATATACAAGCATTAACAATTACTAGTTACAAGATACAGTACAATAAATAAAAAGGGAATAAAATTGAAATAATTACTTTACCACACATATCCTGGATGTGGCTCTATAATCCAACCCTCACACATGGCATGTGGGGATAACCAATGGAGGCAGCAACATCAACACAACATTCCAGCCTGCATGCTCATCACAGTCTCCCAGTAGTAGTCTCTCACAGTGGTCTCATCATAGTCTCTCCTGTAGTCTCTCTCACTGACCTCTTACCTCATCTTTTATACCCTTGATTACACCACCCAGAATGAGGTCACCGGTGACAGCAAGTCTGATTGACTAACGCACTCAAGTCAAGATTCTTTGTAAGGAGATGTGACCAAGTGGAATGACACAATGCCTTCTATATGTTATCAACCAGGTCTGATCAACAGCCCATGCTGAACAATGCATGATTAATTGATCACCCAGAGCTAGGTAGGAATTCAATGGAGCCATTCTGGGGTGGATACAAAGCCCTATTATTAAATTGTTGCCAATACTGACAACACACACCCAGGATTAGGGCTGCGCACATTATGAGTAAATGGAACTAAGAGGGAGATACGCTACCCAGAGATCAAAATACATCTTTGAGTTATAGCCATATTTAAGTGGAATCATCACAATTATACTGGGGGGCCCTCTGGATAGCATATTATACTGTGTGGGGCCTCTCTGGAGCATTATACTGGGGGGGGGTCCCTCTGGATAGCATATTATACATATACTGTGTGGGGCCACTGTGGTGCATTTAACTGGGGGGGCCCTCTGAATAGCATATTATACTGTATGGGACCTCTGTGGAGCATTATAATGTGGGGGGGCTCTGTAGAGCATGTTATATTCTCTGGGGCCACTTTGGAGCATTATACTGGGGGGCCCCTCTGGAGAGCATATTATACTGTGTGGGGCCACCGTGGAGCATTATACTGTGGGGGGGCCCTCTGGAGAGCATATTATACTGTTTTGGGCCACTGTGGAGCATTATACTCCACTGATAGCATTATCAAAAGTGCCGAACTGTCGTTTTTTCGCTGTTTCACCTCTGATAAAAATTGATGTAAAAATCTGATGAAATTGTTGTTCATGGAAAAAATTAAGACCTACCCTGAAAATAAGCCTTAGCCCTTTTTTTCGGAGAAAAAAATAATAAGACCCTGTCTTATTTTCAGAGAAACACGTTACTATGGCAGAGTGGTTTGCTAGAGTAAACAAGATCATGAAAATGGAATATATAACCTTTGTGGGTAGGAGTGATCCTTTCAAACTTAATCTGTATTGGTTCTACTAGATCCATTTGCCCAGATCTAGTTCACATCTTCCATCTCTGGAACCATTGTCCATCCATGAAGGACATTTATAGCCCCCCCCCCCCATGCTTACTTTTTTTTCTACTTAAGTCTCTTTTCTACCCCCCCACCCCCACCCAATTGCTTCCCTCCCATTCTGCTATTGGTTATAATGTCTTTTGCTGCGAGGTTATAACTCACATTTTTGTGTTATATTCAGGTTACTGTACCAGTTATGGTGTTGTCAATGACAATGTTGACTTTATATTTCCTAACGATTGTTTGTTTACCTGTATTTTGCCTTGTATTCTTGATTCTTGAAAAAGAATGTGTGTGGCAACAGCACCACTACTTCTGCTCTTGACAGCCCTGTCAGTATGTGGAACGTTGTTGTACTGTCTGAGAATAAAGACCTGGCACCCGGGTCAGAGTGACATCAGATGAAGAGGGTAGTGGCAGCTGTAATAGCAAGAATTCCATCTGATGTGCAACCTCAACATCCAAAAAACCTGCCTGGGGTAGGTCTAAAGCAAACTCGGGTGGTGGTGGCACTGGTAGACACATTTCCACTGCTACTGGTATTGGCTGCAGCTGCTACATTCGGTTTTCTCCCATATGGAATTTTTTTTGTACATTACCAAATGACACATCCATGACATGGTGCAAGATCTGCAAGCAGAAAATTAGTCATGTGTGTAAGCACACATGTAGGAACTAGGTTTTTCTGTACTCATATGAAATGGCATCACCAGCTCATTTGACAAAATAGAATTGGCAGTGGCACAAACTGACCAAGACTGTTCTATTCCTTCTCCCCATTGTCTTCTTTGTAGGCAGGTCACATCCACACCTAACACATGTTATCATTGTTAACATTATCATCTCAGTCTGCTTGTCCTTCTCCTCCACAACAACATCAGTCATTATCCATAAAGAAATGTGTGTCCAGTAAACAGTAATCTGAAGCCAGTCATCCGGCTGGTCTGCAACTTTAACTCACAAACGGCCAAGATACTGGCGTGCAGTCTCTGGAGGTGTGCCAAAAAATTTTCTTTAAATTCTGTAGTTGCCAGTGCCAAGGAAATAACAAGAAAATAAAACAACACAACCATCACTTCTCCCAATACCAATGCAATGTTGATGCAGCATTTTGTTCCCATAATTTTGTGTTGCTTTTGTCTTTGAAAAGTCAGTTCTTCATCACTTTTCAACTAGCCTGTAGCACTTACAAGACATCAATACAGGCTAAACTTTATATATAACCATTGCTTTTTGCAATATAACCACCAAGAGTGTATAAAAAAATAGCACTTAAGCACCTTTTCCCCAAAAAACTGGTAATTTTAGGAGGGTTTTAAGTATTAAGAATGCATAAAGGCAAGTGGCAGCACAGTGAATGGTTAAACTAGGAGTTTCTATCCACTGCTTACCATCCACTTTTCCATAGACATACATGCCACTTTCACTTTGACTTAACTTGAACTGTGTTTCTCTTAGAGAGTTAGACATTGGATAGATGGGTTCCTAGGAGCCCTGACAGTGTCATACACTATGTTTTAAGCCAATTTAAACAGTGGTTTGTACTGAACTTGTTCAACCCGAAATAAATCTGTGGACCAAACCACCTGAGCCGGAACAAAACAAATCTTAAGAGGTTTGCCCATTTTTAGTAAAAACGTATAGTCTTCTGAAAATAATATCAGTTGTGATGTTCCAGATTACTTCTAAATATTTATGAATAAACCCTTGTTTGATCAGAATGTGTAGCCCCAGCTGGTAACACCCATCTGTCAGTTTATTCATATACTTCTAGATAATAGCAGAGGAACAAGACAATGTAGCCTTCTAGGAAAAGATGTTCCAGAACTATTCATTAAGAACACAATTATTTAGTAAAATACAAAAGGTCGGGGTACTTATAGGTATAGGTATAGGTATATCTTTAGCAATCAGCCATTGTCAGACCTACAATGGGCAAGGAGGTAAAATTATTTTGGCTAAAAACTTTCTGAAGATAGTATTACTGTTATTTTTTTTTTCAAAATAATGTATGGATCTCCACATTTCTTACTTTGACTTGTAAATAAGAGCATACAGATAAATTTGCACAAGTATCCCTCTCCACTGGAGTGAATGTTTGTTCGTGTCATAGAATGCGATAGCAGCAAGCACTGGTGTCACAGCATGTGTTGGCTCATGTTTTGCTGACAGAGTGAACGTAAGTACCTCTTCTAAATTCTAGTGTAACTTTCCAGTGAATAATCCAGACAGGCTATTCATTACAGAGAGTGAAATGGCCAGATGGCTGTGAGATTCATATGAACTAAAATACTAAAGTTGTGACTTTGCTTGCACAGTATTTTTACCCTAAAGAAAAATTACATAGCTTTGTCTAATTTAATAAATATCACTAAAAAATAGGCTCAGTTCCCAGGATTTTTAAATGACTCAGATTTGAAGTGTCATTTGTCTTTGCTAAACGTATCAAGCAAGATAAAAAAAATTGCACAAAAGAAAATGCTAAAACATGACTTAATAATTGCATATAAATGAGTAAAAAGTATGTACACACTGCTCCACAAACACACAATTAAGTCAACAAATAGTGAGCAAGTGTGATACTACTCATGTTCTTGAAGCTCAATAATAAGTAGAAAAACAAGCGCCACTAACATCAAAATACTGTATATGTTGGCAGGAGGACCAGGACCATATAAGTCACATGACCAGTATATTAAATCAACAAGAATATGAGAAAGTAGCTCCCAAAAATAGGCTTTATGCCAAAAACTTTAAAGGGTTAAATGCCCACAAGTAAAAAGGACTAACATGTACAAATGCAATATGGGTATAGGTACACCAAATGCACATGGATGTATGAGATAAATGTATCATATCTACCCAATAGTACAAAATAGAAGGATATGCAATAAATTGTATGAGATGAAATACCTTAATACTATAATAATGTGCAAAAATCCTTGATGATCACAATAAAGCCATAAACACATGAATCAGATGTACTGTAACCACATACCAGTCGCCATGTTGAATAATAGCAATTGCACCCAGGAGTTGAACAAAAGAGGAGGGAAGGAACGCTATGCCCTATTTTTGGGAGCTACTTTCTCATATTCTTGTTGATTTAATATACTGGTCATGTGACTTTTTCTGCTGTTCAATCATTTGTACTGCAGGAGTGTGTACTTTGGGGGGGATTGACACTGTATAACTGTTTACAATATTTTTCATCTGCGTGCTTGTTGGCATAATCCTGTGATTAAATTATATATGTGTATTTATATTTATGGTATTTTAATAATAAATTGATTATTATTTTTCTATATATGTAGTCTCTATGAACTTCTTTGTAGATTTGCTATTATGCCCTAGTGACCTTACCTTAGCCGCACAGCCCTAAACTACTGTGCCCCCAACCAGAACCTGCTCCTATTGACAATTGCCCTGTTAGGCCCTGCCTTTTGATTTGACCCAAATAAATCAATAACTAAAAACATGAAAGATGTGAAATATTGGAATTTTAAATGACCAGAATATATAAAAAAAAAAATTAATGCTCAACTTTACCAAATGTATCAAATAGAGTGATGTAGTGAGCCGGTATAAAACTCAGGACAGATCCTATACCTGTCTGTTTTGCTGCCTGGGTCCACTGAGATCATTGAATGGGACGCTGGAGGCACAGGTGGCACATGGATGTCATCCATGTGCCATCTGTGCTGTTCATTCATGGCCCGGCTACATGCACACAGATCCTGTTAATGATATATATAATACATTTTGTTATATATCCTAACAACATCCAAATACATGTCCTTGGCTTATGATATATAGGGATAAATAGTGTAATACCATGTTAGCCAGAAAAAAATCATGCATTATTTGATACTTTTGTGTCAATAAGACTAAAATGTTTAGGTATGATATTCAAATGAATGACTGAGAACACAGCACAAGACTGGCAAGATGGTACACAAAGGCTATTAATTCATGAGGTGATGTTAGTGAGATAAAGTAGGGTAATAAAACTGAGGTTTTAAGAGTAAGTCCTTTGGGGATGGTGGTTTGGAGTTATCTGGAGTCACTCTTATGGAGGGGGTTGAATTTTGTCCATGTAAGGGCTCATAAATCCAGGTGTTAGATTGAGCCCTTTTGTCAATGATCTGAATTTTATCATGAGCTTGAATTCCCAAGATTTTCTTTCTCTGTCATTCTTGAAGAGACCTTTTAGAATCAGGACTTTTAAGTCTGACAAGCTCTGGTCTGGCTCAGAGATACCCCTTTTTTTCCCGCAGGGGGTATCCAGCTGAAACTTTGTGTGCCTATGTGATGAACAGACCCTCAGTTATATATCTTTCTTGGAAATGTATTTTTACTTGCTCATATCAGTCCTCCACATACCTTTAGAAATGTTGTGCTTAAGTTGTGTTTACATTGGTGGACAATTTGCTTCAGTGGTTTTATGTGTATACTATGGGAGATGGCCCTTTCTAGCCAGCAGTTTATTGCCCCAGGATGGCAGATGTCCAGGGAGGGAGAGGAGGCTAGTGACCCTAAGTTCACCCCCCAGACACACATCTCTCCCAGAACCTAGGAAGGCATTCATCTCTCCCAGGGTTCTGCAAGGGGAGGAAGGAGGGAGGAGGTGTGGGTGGGGCACTAGCCATATGCTGAAAGGAGACCTAGATTCTTTGTCTCTCAGTCTGAACAGCATGTAGAAGACACATGCTCTGTAACTGGCTTAAGGAAGAACCCTGAGGCCCACCACATAGGGGCCCAGAGAGCCTACCACCTTGTGCTGGTATTTTCCTATCTTTTATCTCCCTTTTTATTTGTTGTATTGTATTTTTCTTTTACCCATATTTGCTTGATAATCCATTGATATGTATTTCTGTATATGTTAGTGCTTAGTACCGACCCACTTGGGTTAATAAATATATAAAATTTATAAAGCTCGTTTTGTATTATCCTATGAACACGGTCCGCTCACGGTGTGTGAGTGGGAGGTAAAGAAGGTTGATGACAGGTGTGTCAAGAGATTTGGCAAGGCGAGATCCTTCACAGTGGTGGCAGCGTTGTGGGATATAGGATAACAGCGTGTGTGTGTGTGTGTGTGTGTGTGTGTGGTATCACTCAGATGCTGAGGATTGCGGCAATCCTATGAATCGAGCTCGGTACTAGATCAATCTTAAAAGATACAGTGAAAGTTTGGTACGGTGCTATTCCCTTCCCCTTTTCTTTGTTTTTCTATCCTATCTTTTATTTGGCAACAGAACAGAACCAAGGAACTCCAGCAATTGGCTTATAGAGACTCTGAGCAGATGGCTGATATGGAGGGTGCCACAGCCATGGAGGATATGGAGCAAAGTCCTGAGGTGCTGGGACAAGAAATCATTGCCATGCCAGAAGGTTCAGCAGTTAACCCCGTCCCAGAGATAACTTCGCCTAGAGGGATCGGTAGCCCTAGCCCTCTGAGGAGTATGGACTTTTCTTTGCAACTGGCCTTACAACAGCTAGGCCCCAGTGACTCTAATGTTCGCCTGCAGTTGATCCTCCAATATAAACAGGCAGAGAGAAAAGCTGCAAAGCATTGGGCTGAGCGTCAGGCTGCTGCTGCTGCTGCAGAGCATTGGGCGGAGAGAGAAGCTGCCGAGCGGCAAGCCGAGCGGGAACATCAATTAACGATGGCCCGGCTGGAGAGGACTGTTAACGTTCTGTTTAAATCGTCATTATGCCGCCATAATATCTTGTATTTTGTCAGGTGGTAATTTCTCATGTCAGCCTTTTTTTGTGTGCTGTATATTGTATTCTACTGCATTACTTAGCATACACTGAGGATTGTCTGCAACAATGTAAGGGTTAACTAGCTTTTCACCTTGTCTTAGCTCTGCAAACTCACATGTCTAGTCTCGTGCTGCTTCAGTCACATGTTTTGCTCTCGGCCTATAGAAGCACACACTGCTTCTGGGGTAAGCCGAGACAAGTCCCTAGTCCAGCCCCTGCCTGCACAGGGGAAGGTTGTTGCAAAGAGAGTCTCAGCCTGGCCTCCAGCCAGTGCACATGTCTGCCAGCATTGCCCCAAGCTGGTAAGACCCTCACATGGGCTATATACAGCTACCAGTCCATCCCAACTACTGAACTCCTGCCGGTACACACCTGGGAGATCATCTAAAAACCTAACCCTGTTCTATCGGCCTAAGCCAGAGGAATAACCTGTTGGATAAAGAAGTTCTCTGCCTGGATCCACGCTTTTTATGGGTTCCCCAGCTGGATCTAACCTAAGCAGCTTCCACGTTGTTGAATCAGTGCTTTAGCACCCTGCGATAGGGCATTGCTCTATCTACCCTGTAAGTACTCTCTTGCACCACATTGCACAGTATAGCCGAGTTGTGTTATATCTCCCAAGGTAGAGCTAAAGCTGCACAGGACCGTGTACACAGTAACTATTACTCAGAATCTGCATACCTGCTATTACAGAGGGTATATGGGACTGTGACTGAAGTACTACACTACTTGTAAGAAGTGTAAAAGCTGTACTGCCATTTACTACCAAAGAGACTGTGATATATGTACTTTGCCTTACAAGAGGTTCCTAGTAAAGTTCTTTAAAACCGTTGTTACTGGAATCTTTGTCACAGAAGTCATTTCAGCCTGTGCTCTGCAGAAAGGTAACAGCTGAATTGAAAGAGGTCCATGTGTGTGACAGGGGAACAGGGTTGTAGATCACTCAGGCCAGTGACACAACTGTGATTACTACCCCCATCAGCCCTGCACTACCACTACCATCATGCATCCCCTTGCTCACCGCATGCCCCTTTATACAGCAGCTCTTCCCAGAACCCAGTCCAGGATTTGCGTCCATGGAAGCCTTGCCAGGAAAGCTTCCCAGTCCTGGAGAAGGATGGCGACTTGGACGTTTTTCTGCGGGTTTTGAAACAACCTGCCGGAAACACCATGTGTCTTGTGCGCAGTGGATCCAGTGTTTGACTCCAGGGTTAAAGGGCAAAACCCTGGAAGTCTTTGTGGACTTGTCACCTGAATTGGATGGGGACTATGACGCTATTAAGGAAGCCCTCATTAAAAAGTACAACCTCACTCCTGAGGTGTACCACAAAAAGTTACGGAATATAAAGCGAGACCCCACTGGCAGCTATGCGGATGTTGTGGGCAACTTACAGAGTACATTCCGGCAATGGATCAGAGGACTTACTGTTACCAAGTTTGAGGACCTGGAGGATCTTATGATAAAAGACCAGTCCCTCAAGGTGTGTCGTCTGAATGTCCGCCAGTTTGTGTGTGATCGGGAGCCCAAAACAGCAGGCCGAACAGCGCAGATCGCAGACTCCTATGCGGCAAACAGGAAGTCCGACTCCAAGGGAGGAGCAATGCTCTAGAGGTCCCCAAGCTGGAAGGAGAGACACGGCCAGAGTTCACCACAGCCTTCTGTCTTCAAGTAGGTTGAGACAAACTCTGTCCTGGGTGGTCCTTCTACTTCCCCTGTCCCAAGAACTCTGGGCACCCCGGTGACCACCTCCAAGCCCCAAGTAGAGGTCCGATGATGTCACGCCTGTAACCAGCCAGGACATTTCAAGGAGGAGTGCCCCAACCCCCCTGTTTCCCAGGTCACAGCAGCTGTCTCATCTGTGTATTTGGTTGGGAAGGGGGGTCGCAACCTAATGCCAACCGTCAACCGGTCATTATGGGGAATAAAGTGGTCATGGGATTTCGGGACACTGGGGTGGATGTTACTCTGGTGCAACCTGATTTGGTCCCTCTGGACAGTATTATTCCTGGGAAAACTCTGACCCTGAGGGGAATTGGAAAAGAACGTTTAACTGTACCTATGGCTTGTGTCCATCTGGACTGGGGTGCGGGAAAAGGAATGCGGGATGTGGGTCACTTTTTATTTGATGTATTGTATTTTGTTTTTACCCATATTTGCTTGATAATCCATTGATATGTATTTCTGTATATGTTAGTGCTTAGTACCGACCCACTTGTGTTAATAAATATATAAAATTTATAAAGCTTGTTTCGTATTATCCTATGAACCCGGTCTTCTCACCGTGTGTGAGTGGGTGGTAAAGAAGGTTGATCGCAGGTATGTCAAGAGGCTTGGCAAGGCGAGATCCTTCACAGCCTATATACAGTGGGTACAGAAAGTATTCAGACCCCTTTAAATTTTTCACTCTTTATTTCATTATAGCCATTTGCTAAAAGTTAATTTTATTTCTCATTAATGTACATTCAGCACCCCATCTTGACAGAAAAAACAGAAATGTAGATATTTTTGCAAATTTATTAAAAAAGAAAAACTGAAATATCACATGGTCATAAGTATTCAGACCCTTTGCTCAGTATTGAGTAGAAGCACCCTTTTGAGGTAGTACAGCAATGAGTCTTCTTGGGAATGATGTAACAAGTTTTTCACATCTGGATTTGGGGATCCTCTGCCATTCTTCCTTGCAGATCCTCTCCAGTTCCGTCAGGTTGGATGGTGAACGTTGGTGGACAGCCATTTTCAGGTCTATCCAGAGATGCTCAATTGGGTTGCGGTCAGGGCTCTGGCTGGGCCAGTCAAGAATGGTCACAGAGCTGTTCCAAAGCCACTCCTTTGTTATTTTAGCTGTGTGCTTAGGGTCATTGTCTTGTTGGAAGGTGAACCTTCAGCCCAGTCTGAGGTCCAGAGCACTCTGGAAGAGGTTTTCTTCCAGGATATCTCTGTACTTGGCCGCATTCATCTTTCCTTCAATTTCAACCAGTCGTTCTGTCCCTGCAGCTGAACCCCCCCACATAGCATGATGCTGCCACCACCATGTTTCACTGTTGGGATTGTATTGGGCAGATGTCTTGTACTGAGGAGAGGATTCCTTTGGGCCACTCTGCCATAAAGCCCCGACTGGTGGAGGGCTTCAGTGATAGTTGACTTTGTGGAACTTTCTCCCATCTCCCTACTCCATCTCTGGATCTCAGCCACAGTGATCTTTGGATTCTTCTTTACCTCTCTCACAAAGGCTTTTATCCTCAGTTTGGCTGGACGGCCAGGTCTAGGAAGAGTTCTGGTCATCCCAAACTTCTTCCATTTAAGGATTATGGAGGCCACTGTGTTCTTAGGAACCTTGAGTGCTGCAGAAATTCTTTTGTAACCTTGGCCAGATCTGTGCCTTGCCGCAATTCTGTCTCTGAGCTCCTTGGGCAGTTCCTTTGACCTCATGATTCTCATTTGCCCTAAAAACCAAACCACGGTCAGGTAGACCAACCAAAATTTTGGCCACAACTGCCCGGAAAATTGTTCGGGATGCAAAGAAAAACCCACACATAACATCAGCTAAAATACAGGACTCTCTGAAAACTATCGTTGTGGCTGTTTCAAGATGCACTATAAGGAGGCACTTGAAGAAAAATGGTCTGCATGGTCGAGTTGCCAGAAGAAAGCCATTACTGCGCAAATGCCACTAAGAATCTCGCCTTCAATTCGCCAAACAGTACAGAGGCAAGCCTCAAAACTTCTGGAACAAGGTAATTTGGAGTGATGAGACAAAAATTGAACTTTTTGGCCACAACCATAAACGTTACATTTGGAGAGGTGTCAACAAGGCTTATGATGAAAGGAACACCATTCCTATTGAAAAGCACGTAGGTGGATCACTGATGATGTGGGGATGTGTGAGCTTCAAAGGCACAGGAAATGTGGTCAAAGTTGAAGGAAATATGAATGCAGCACGTTATCAGCAAATACTGGAGGTAAATTTGCACTCATCAACCAGGAAGCTGCGCATGGGACGTACTTGGACGTTCCAACATGACAACGATCCGAAACACAAGGCCAAGTCGACTTGTCATTGGCTACAGCAGAAGAAAGTGAAGGCTCTGGAGTGGCCATCTCAATCTCCTGACCTCAATATCATTGAGCCACTCTGGGGAGATCTCAAGCACACATTACATGCAAGACAGCCCAGGAATTTACAGGAATTGGAGACTTTTTGCCAAGAAGAATGGGCAGTTTTACCATCTGAGAAAATAAAGAGCCTTATCCACAACTACCACAAAAGACTTCAAGCTGTCATTGATGTTAGAGGGGGCAATACACGGTATTAAGAATTGGGGTATGTGAACTTTTGATGTTTTTGGTTGTCATTATGATTTATAAAGAGAAAACACAGAAGTTTAACAATAAATGGCTTAAACCAACCACTAACCATGAGTGGAGAAAAAGTTTTTGTGTCATCATTCATATTCTCTGAAAAAAGGCCAAAAAAAACAAAAAATCTGCCGGATATGTAAACTTTTTAGC
The DNA here is from genome assembly GCA_947044405.1 of Leptodactylus fallax. Classification (NCBI taxonomy): domain Eukaryota; kingdom Metazoa; phylum Chordata; class Amphibia; order Anura; family Leptodactylidae; genus Leptodactylus; species Leptodactylus fallax. The sequence continues at coordinate 1,081,568 of CAMRHE010000191.1, forward strand.
ATAACTGTACATTACAAAGAAATAGTCAATTCACACAATGGGACTGAGGGCCCTGCTTGCAAGAGCTTACAATCTATGAGGTAGAGGATGTGACACAAGAGGTAGCAGGGGCGGCATAAACAATAAGTCTTAATTCTATAAGTTCTCTTCAAGAATGACAGAGAGAGAAAAAATTGGGAATTCAGTCTGATGATAAAATTCAGATAATTGACTCAATCTGACACCTGGATTTATGAGCCCTTACATGGACACAACTCAACCACCTCCATCAGACTCCAGATGACTCCAAACCACCTCCCAAATCTTTACCTCTATAACCTCAGTTTTATTGCCCTACCTTATCTCACTAAGGTATTACCTCATGAACTAATTGCTTTTATGTAGCATCTTGTTAATGTTGTGCTGTGTTCTCAGTCATTCATTTAGAAATGCCTGAAGAATGAGCCTTTATGCTTTGAAAGCTTGCAAATGTAATTTTTCTGGTTAGCCAATAAAGGTATCATACCTACAAACTTTTTTCTTTTTGCCACAAAAAATATCAAATATTGCATGATTTTATGATATATGTAACTCCCATCTGGAATGTTTCTTATACTAACCTCATTTGTTTATGCTAAAACATTTCTTACAATTCTAAATCTAAAGTTTCCATGACACAGTGTGCATTCCTCAGTGCTTATCCAGATTTCAGAACAGGTTCTTATACACAATGACCTTTACATTCCATTTTCCATTCTGTCTCTGCTCTGCTTTTCTACTATAGATTATATACTCCTCATCATTGAAATTGCAACACAAAGAACGAGCTGTAAGTTTATGCAAATCTAGGAAGTAGCAGGAATTGCTAAATTCTGCAAATGAACAAATTTTCAAGCTTCAATTTGTTGGATGTGGGAGCCACAAAAAACTTCAAAAATCAGAACAAGTGGTATAGGATAATTGTGTGATTCCTCGTGTTCATCGACGTGTCAGTTCTTGCTTCTTGTAGCAAACTGAGAAGGACAGAAGCCTTGAACTGAGAGACACTGGTTTATCACTCCAGTAGATTAGTATGTGCCTAGGCAGAGATGTCGGCACTGTTCAACATTGCATGTTCTGGTGGTTGGGAGAACAGTGATGAAAAAGGTTCGAACTTCTGCATGGATGGATCATCTGATTGGAAGAATGGTACATAGTGATCCATTCTGTATTGCAAGTGAAATTGGATGGGTAGCATTATTGTCTATACAAACCATTAGAAGGTGTTTGCACCACAATGGGCTATGAGCCAGATGTCCAGCTACAGGTGTTCCATTGACCTCATGCTATCACTCTCAAAGCATATCATGGTACACAACATGACTGCAATTCCGGTTTTTCCTCTTCAACAAAAAGTCTTGCATTAGTCTCAGATGTCATGATAGCCAGAATCCCCCGGGACCCCCGCAGATCACCGGTACCTAGACTAAGCGGCTTGTGGTATGTAAACAATACTGGGAGCTGCGCTCTCTCCCTATAGGATAGGTTAGGTCATCAATGTTAGAAACCAGATAACCCCTTTAAGAGGTCTTTAGAAGAGAATATCATGTTGGTACTTCTGGGATTATGATGTGGGATCTCATAATGTTTGGTAGTCAGATCCCAGTAGAGACTCAGCTCTCCAAGGCAAAGAAAGAAATCAATCTTTCCCAGATGAAGATAAGTCCTGGATTTCCCACCTCAGGGAGTAAGAGGAGGGGAGCTCCCTGGCAGGGAGGTGTGGCTAAACACAAGCCTTAAGAGACTATGATCCTTTGCAGCTGAGGTCACATTTGTGGAGTCAGCTAAGAGAGGTCAGTGTGTCCAATTCCATCTGAAGATTCTCCAAGATCCTGAACCAAAGACTCTTCTGTTTTCCTCCCATTTATTTTAAGGCTGTTTGCAATATAGTGTTAATTTGTTATCTTTTTCTGTATACAGTCATGGCCAAAAGTTTTGAGAATGATACAAATATTAATTTTTACAAAGTCTACTGCTTCAGTTTTTCTAATGGCAATTTGCATATACTCCAGAATGTTATAAAGAGTGATCAGCTTAACAGCAATTACTTGCAAAGTCAATATTTGCCTAGAAAATGAACTTTATCCCCCAAAACACATTTCAACATCATTGCAGCCCTGCCTTAAAAGGACCACCTAACATCGTTTCAGTGATTGCTCCATTAACACAGGTGTGGGTGTTGATGAGGACAGGGCTGGAGATCAATCTGTCATGATTAAGTAAGAATGACACCACTGGACACTTTAAAAGGAGGCTGGTGCTTGCCATCATTGTTTCTCTTCTGTTAACCATGGTTATCTCTAAAGAAACACGTGCAGTCATCATTGCACTGCACAAAAATGGCCTAACTGGGAAGAGTATTGCAGCTAGAAAGATTGCACCTCAGTCAACAATCTATCGCATCATCAAAAACTTCAAGGAGAGAGGTTCCATTGGTGCCAAAAAGGCTCCAGGGCACCCAAGAAAGACCAGCAAGCGGCAGGACCGTCCCTTAAAAGTGTTTCAGCTGCAGGATCGGGCTACCAGCAGTGCAGAGCTTGCTGAGGAATGGCAGCAGGCAGGTGTGAGTGCATCTGCACGCACTGTGAGGCGGAGACTCTTGGAGCAAGGCCTGGTCTCAAGGAGGGCAGCAAAGAAGCCACTTCTCTCCAGAAAAAACATCAGGGACAGACTGATATTCTGCAAAAGGTACAGGGAGTGGACTGCTGAGGACTGGGGTAAAGTCATTTTCTCTGATGAATCCCCTTTTCGATTATTTGGAACATCTGGAAAACAGCTTATTCGGAGAAGAAGAGGTGAGCGCTACCACCAGTCTTGTCTCATGCCAACTGTAAAGCATCCTGAAACCATTCATGTGTGGGGTTGCTTCTCAGCCAAGGGAATCGGCTCTCTCACAGTCTTGCCTAAAAACACAGCCATGAATAAAGAATGGTACCAGAATGTCCTCCGAGAGCAACTTCTCCCAACCGTCCAAGAGCAGTTTGGCGCTCAACAATGCCTTTTCCAGCATGATGGAGCACCTTGCCATAAAGCAAAGGTGATAACTAAATGGCTCATGGCCTGGAAACTCCCCAGATCTTAATCCCATTGAGAACTTGTGGTCAATCATCAAGAGATGGGTGGACAAACAAAAACCAACAAATTCAGACAAAATTAAAGTATTGATTCTGCAAGAATGGACTGCTATCAGTCAGGATTTGGTCCAGAAGTTGATTGAGAGCATGCCAGGGAGAATTGCAGAGGTCCTGAAGAAGAAGGGTCAACACTGCAAATATTGACTTGCTGCATTAACTCATTCTAACTGTCAATATAAGCTTCTGTTACTCATAATATGAATGCAATTATATTTCTGTATGTGATAAAAACATCTGACAAACACACATAAAAACCAGAGGGCAGCAGATCATGTGAAAATATAATATTTGTGTCATTCTCAAAACTTTTGGCCATGACTGTATATAGCACTGAACCCTTTGGGTATTAAATTGTTATATTTAAGATTTCTTTGTGTTGCTCTATCAACCCATTACCTTTTCGAGGTGTATTTGTGTCTGACTGTTGGAGAGACGCATGTATATTTGAGCGAGAATTCCACTGAGCCAAATCAGTGGTGGTGGCATTGTGTATTTTGGTTGCATGGATTGTGTTAGGGTGCGATTTACTCTCAATTTGCAGCCTGAGAGAAGGGTGAGCGCAAGATTGAGTGAGTGGAGTGAGTTTACCCCTGGCACCCACACACGTGCTAGGACGGCCCATACGTGACAGGTACATTAACAGCTTGGTGCTACATTGATTTGGTCGTGAAACCAGTGGTACGGTCACTTCTCCAACTTGTTGCAAGAGCCATTTTTAAACAGGACAACACCATTTTGCTTCTGCTACTGTGAGCAGCCTGTATGGCATAAATATGCTACCATGGCCTGTAGCATCTCTGGACTTGTCTCTCATCAGGCACATCTGGGATGTCATTGGCATCAATTGCAAAGGAGGTTCAAGTAGCCAATATTGATTCCCCTTACGTCCGACAGCAGCACAATATGGGGGGGTATCTCTGCCCCTGTGTGTTGTTTAGGACAGGTGGAACCTTTAATTAGCACCAAAAAGGTGCCTCCTACTAGCCCTATAAGAGGGCACAAGAGACCTCCCTCCACTGTGTTTTTTTCTGTCCTGTGTGGAACAGGTGGACGGAGGTCTCTTGTGACCTCCCGTTGCTAGGGGTTTTAGTTACTCCTGGCTTACCTTTTTGGGGTACCTCGGTCCCAAAGAAAAAACCTCCGGTCCTTCGGGCCTTCGCACCGCAGCGCAGCGTTATCCGGCATCCATCTGCAGGCAGCGCGATCCTGGAAGTAAGCGGGGAACCTCCTCGGCCGGAACTTTTCTCCGGTTCCGTGATCCCAGGGGAAGGAAGCCTTTGCACACCACCGCGCCCTACTTCCGGTTTTCTCGGAAAAAGTGCGGTAAGTTTGGAAATTTAAAATTTAAAGGCAAAATATAGAATTGATTTTTGCTGCTTGTATTTTGAGCCTCTGGCTTAGGCTTATGCTCCTCTATGTTCCAGTATGGCGTTTGACTTGTTTTGGTGCTGTATAAATGTTTCTTTGTTGGCTTCCTCCCCTCGCTGCTGGATTACATTTAAAAGGTCTGAATGCAGTCCTTTATTTGTTGAGTGAGTGGTTTCTAGCTCCTCTGCTGCGGGTTGCGGTGGCTGGTTTTTTTTCTCTTCAAGTGACCGATTCAAAAAAAAAAAAAAAAAAAAAAAGATGTACCCCTTGGGATTTTATGCGATGCTTGGCGATCTTCCCCGTTTCAGTGTCACGTGGCTGTTTGATGTTTCAGATGTCATCTTCTGCAGCACGTAATGGCGATGCGCTTAGGAGGAAAAATTCCTCTAAACTTGAAACACCTAATGTGTTTGGATTGCAATACCCCTTTACCTGACGGCTATGATTTTACCCGCTGTCACCAGTGTCGCGGACCCTGCCGGAAGTACCTTCTATAAGAGGTTGTTACTTGGGTAAAGGACTTTATGAGGAGTCTCTTAAAGGAGATTCGTTCTTCCATCGCCCAGATTGCCAAGAGACCGCAGATTGAGACACAATCTTCCTTACGGATCTCTGATGAAGATTATCAGATAGTGGACGAGACACTCTCATCTGACGATTCCACTGAAGATCCCAGCAGGCCGTGCTTCCACTCGGAAAATTAAGCCGGCTGCTGAAGTCCATCCGGTCTAAGGATCGTGATGTTGACGGGGGAAGCCTCCGCGTCCACCTATAGAGGGCCTAGGGTCTTCCAAGTGGACCAGACATTACAAAAATTAATGTCCTCAGAGTGGAGAAGTCCTGAAAAACCTCTTGTGGTTCCTAGGAGGTTCAGCGCTTTATTCCCAGTTGCTCAATGGGATCAATGGGGTCCTCCTCCCAAGGTGGATATGGCAGTGGCTAAACTGTCCTGCCGCACTAAGGTACCATCAGATGATGGAGCAAATCTGCACGACGCCATGGCAGGCGCTTCGACAATACCTTCAAGAAGGCTTATTCAGCTGCCTCGCCCAAGACCGCTGTGGCGGTTGCGTCCTGTGAAGTGTCAGCCAAATTATGTACTGACCTGGTCCACCTCGAAAGTGACCGACTCTGGAGTCTCCAGAGACGAGCTGCTAGGGTTTCTAGGCTCAGTTTCCCTGGCAGCTGAATATTTAACGGAAGCCTCCCACCATCAATTAAGGCTGGCGGCCAAATCCCTGGCACTTACCAAGAACACTGCAGCAGGAAGACCTCTATGGTTAAAACCTTGGAGAGCTGTGTTCCCCTCAAAGTATAATTTGTGCGCATTACCCTTTGAGCCGGGTAGAGTCTTTGGCTGTGCCCTAGACGAGATCCTAGAGGGCTTGGCCGACAAGAAGGGTAAACCTTTACCCCAGGCCTTCAGAGGTAGGTCTGGCTCTGGCCGTGGTAGAGGCTATCCGCCTCGTCGTGGAAGGCAGTCCAGAGAGGCTCTAGTTATTCCTCTAGAGGCGCCGGCAGGAGATTCCGAAGTCTGATGATAAAAAAGTCAAGCCTAGCTTTTGACATCAGAAGCAGTTTTCCTGTGGCCGAGATTCCTGTCGGAGGTCTTGTCTCCCACTTTCTCAACTGCGGGCAGGAAAAAATTCGAGACCCATGGGTCCGGTAGGTAATCCAAAGAGGTTATGCAATGAAGTTCCTCCGTCCTCCTCAGGATCGGTTTGTGTTAACTCGCAGCCTCCCTGGAATGCTGCATCCGAGAGTACATTCGCAAGGGAGCCCTGGTGGAAGTCCCTTCTCTAGAAGAAGGATCCAGTGTCTATTTTCCCCGTCTTCCTGATGCCAAAACCGGCAGACAAGTGGAGAATGATCATAGACTTAAGGTACCTCAACCGCTTCATCAAAAAGAAGCGCTTCCATAGGAAAACCATAAAGTCTGTCACCACCTTTCTCCTCTAAGGCGATGTTTTTTGTGACTTTGGATATAAAAGACGCCCATTTGCATATTTCTATTTACCTCCACACAGAAGGTTTTTTTCTAAGGATTGCCGTAGTAGTTTCCGGCCACAGGAAGCACTTTCAATTCACAGCACTACCCTTCGGGATCTCCTCTGCTTCCCACACCTTTACAAAGGTAGTGGCCCCCATAACGGCCGCCCTCAGGCTTCAGGGGATATTCTTGGTGCCTTATCTAGACGACTGGTTGATAAAGGCCCAGTCAGAGTCTGTTCTGCTCCAGTACCTACAGACAGCCTTCAGAGTATGTGATGGCTTATAAATTGGGAGAAGTCAAAAACGATCCCTTCAACTCGAAGGAAGTTCCTCTGAGAAAACTACTTCCTAGATTGAGTCCGCCTGCAAATCTCCTTGACACCAGCAAGGAAGGAGAAGCTGGTTGCGGCAGTCCGGCACCTCTTCAAAAAGCCGATAGCCTCCATCAGAACATTGATGAAGATCCTGGGCTTGATGTCTTCCGCAGTGGAGGCAGTCCCATGGGCCTTGTGGCACTTACGTCCCCTCCAGAAGGAGTTACTAGAGGCTTGGGATCGCTCCCTTCTTACATTCAGCAAGAAGATTCGACTCTCCCCCAGGACCCGTCTTTTTCCCTCAAGTGGTGGTTGCACCTGAAAGACGGAAGGTCCACGGTCCAACCTTCTTGGACCCTGTTGACTACAGATGCATCCCTCTCGGGATGGGGAGCCCATTGGACGAAAACTCCATAAAGGGAGTCTGGAGCGCTCCTGAAAAAAGGACCTCGTCCAACTGGAAGGAGCTCAGAGCCGTATATCGTGCTTTACTCTATTGCTTGCCTCTTCCCAAGGAAGAGCAGTCAAAATCCGGCCAGACAACATGACCACAGTGCTGTACGTGAACAGACAGGGAGGCACCAGATCACCAACCCTCCTTAGGGAGGCAGATCTGATATTTACATGGGCAGAGAAAAATCTAACCCATTTATCCGCAGTTCACATCAAGGGCTCCCTGAACATAGTAGCGGATCGGTTGAGTCGGGGTTATGCCGTATCAGGAGAATGGTCACTCAATCCAGAAGTCTTTCATCAGATTACCCTGAACAGGGGTCTTCCAGAAATAGACCTCATGGCAACCCGACTCAACGCCAAGGTGGAGAAGTTCTGTTCCCTTTACCAGGAGGACAATCCCTTGGCAGTGGATGCCCTGTCCATCCCTTGGAGGTCCAGGCTGGCATACATCTTCCCTCCAATTCCAATAATACCAAAGGTATTAATGAAAATCAGACAGGACCAAGTCTCTGTGATAGCCATCATTCCATTCTGGCCAAAAAGAGCTTGGTTTTTCCCAACTCATGGAGATGAGTCGAGGGATATATTGGAGGCTTCCCCCCATCCAGAACCTGGTTTCCCAAGGATCTCTGAAGTGCCAGGATCTCTGGAGATTCAACCTGACAGCCTGGAGGTTGAGCAGTCCCTACAGCAGGATAGAGGACTGTCAGAGGCCGTCCTGAAGACCCTTTCTTCTGCAAGAGCAGAATCTACCAATAAGAACTACCAGAGGACAGCCAAGATTTTCATGGAGTGGTGCTCCAAGAAGGGTATTAATAATCTAGAACCTTCAACGGCTGATATTTTCTTCAGGACGGTTTGGATAAGGGCCTTGCCCCTGCCACTTTGAAAGTGCAGATTGCGGCCCTCTCCGCTCATTTGAACAGACATCTGTCTCAGGATCCTCTGGTTGCAAGGTTCCTTAAAGGGGCAATGAGGCTAAAGCCCTCAGTATCATCCGCAGTGGGACCTTGCGGTAGTCATTACAGGCCTGTGCGGTCCTCCATTTGGACCCTTGGAGACTACGGGGATAAAATATTTAGCCTACAAACCACTTTTTTGTTGGCTATTATATCTGCCAAAGAGTAGGGGTACTCCAGGCCCTCTCTTCTAGAGAACCGTACATTTTGTTTTTGCAGATAGGGTGCACCTTAGGTTTGCCTGGGTTTATCCCTAAGGTCCCCTCATACTATAATAGCAATCAGCTAATTTCGTTACCTGTGTTTTTCCCCTTTCCAACCTCTGAGGAGGAAGAAAAGCTCAACACCTTAGATGTGGTAAGGTGTCTGTGCATTTACCTATTCCACACTCAACCGCTTAAGAAGGCCGAAAGCCTACTAATTGATATGCAGTGTAAAAACAGAGGCCTCAAGGCTTCCAAGCCTACTCTATCCACATGGATCAAGGAGACAATTAAGTCTTCCTTTCTTAGTCAGGAGTTATTCCCTCCAGTCTTTCTACGGCCACTCGACCTGGGTTGTCGACTTCTTTGGCTGAGTAGCGGTCCTTACCATTGGACCAGATTTGTGCGGCTGCATCATAGTCATCTCAGCTGACCTTTTGTTAAACATTATCATTGGACATCCGCAGTTTCCAGACAACTGCCTTTGGTCAGTCAGTCCTTGACGTTGTAAGGTGAGGAAACCCTCCCTAGGGGAATTACTTGCTATCTCCCCATATTGTGCTGCTGTCGGACGTAAGGGGAATCATTGATTGTAATGTCAATCTGTATTCCCTTAGTCCAGACAGCAGCACAAGGCTTCCCTCCCTAGAAGCTTGTTTCCTGTTACTTTATAATTTACACAGTGGAGGGAGGTCTCTTGTGCCCTCTTATAGGGCTAGTAGGAGGCACCTTTTTGGTGCTAATTAAAGGTTCCACCTGTCCTAAACAACACACAGGGGCAGAGATACCCCCCCATATTGTGCTGCTGTCTGGACTAAGGGAATACAGATTGACATTACAATCAACGATGATTTGCATGCCCAAGTGCATTCAGCATGACATAACATTCCTTAGACAACCACCAGTAACCTCATTGATAGCATGCCAAGGTATGTAAGGACATGTATTTCTGTGTGTGGGGCTCATACTCGATACTGAATAAATGAAGGCTTTTTGAATATTTTGCTTTCATTTTTTATTATTTGTATATCATTAAGGCCCGGTTCACATCTGCGTTTGGCCATTCCGTTCGAAATCGGTATGTGAAATTTCAAAAAACTGATTTCGTACGGTCCAGATTACAACCTATTGATTTCAATGGCATTTAAAAGTAATCCACAGGTATCAGTTTGTGCCATTTCCGTCTGGTTTCCACTTTTTTGTGCGGAGAGAAAAGTAGAACCTGCAGGACTTTGTCTCCGTACTAAATATAAGGATACCAGACGGACAGCAACCAATCTGTTCTTTTTTAACATTGAGGTCTATGGAAAACGGATTACAAACGGATTACAAACTGATAGCAATCAGTTTGTGTCCATTTTGCAATCCGTTTTTCCCTCTGCGCGTGCTCAGAATGAAGAAGGGGGGAAGAAAAAAAATGGATTACAAACTAATAGCAATCAGTATGTGCCCGTTTTTGACCAATCCATTTTTTTTTCCCTTCCCCCTTCTTCATTCTGAGCATGCGCAGAGGGAAAAACTGATTGCTATCAGTTTGTAATCTGTTTTCCATAGACCTCAATGTTAAAAAAAAAATGATTGGTTGCTGTCCATCTGGAATCCTTATTTTTAGTATGGAGACAAAGTCCTGCAAGTTCTACTTTTCTCTCCGCACAAAAAAACGGAAACCAGACGGAAATGGCACAAACTGATATATGCGGATTACTTTTAAAACCCATTGAAATCAATGGGTTGTAATCCGGACCATACAAAATCAGTTTTTGAAATTTCACATACTGATTTCGAACGGAATGGCCGAACGCAGATGTGAACCAGGCCTAACATGTCTATCAATCCTGTGATTTCCATAATTCCAAGACTTTTCCTTCTTGTTTTTGCAGTTTCAGTGTTGAGGAGTGTATATTTTACATACTCTTACAAACTAGGGAAACATCTCTTGTTTCAACACAATTTAACCCACTCCTGTCATCCACCGTACTATTACAGCAGATGTCAAGTATTTAAATATGGTGACCGCCATAGCCGCCAGGTCTCTGCCGTATAATACAGAACCAATGCCCATGATCAGTGCCTGACCCAGGTGCTATTTTCGCGGTGGTGTATGGGCGCCACAATTTCTGAAAGGATAGCCCGTAACCGGAATGAGCTCCAGCGGCCATAACGGCCGGGAGCCTATTGAAACCACATTCTATTTTTTTTTTTCCAGCTTCCCAATACATCATACGGAATATTATATGGTACCATTAAGAAATAAAATTCATGCAGATGCACTTGATGATAAATGAATGGGTCTGTACCAGCACTGTAAGCTTATAGAGTGCTCTGGTCCTGGCAGTAATAGGCCATTTTTTGAATAATGCTAAGCAAGCACTTTTTTTTTTCAACTGTAGTTTTTATTAAGGTTTTTTAAGAAAGGAAATACAGCTTGGGTAAACCAGCAACAAAACACACTTAAATAATAAAGTACAAAAAATATAATTCTAATAACAATCATCATCTGATATTTACAAGTCAGGTGGTTACTGATTTATTTTCTCAAAGTTATTCAGTGACAACAGATGTTAAATGTAACTGAATTGAATCAAATTTGTTTAAAGGCACAAAGTTCAGTTTGGATTTTAGTATGTTTGTGGCCTTGTGCTCTGCAAACATAGATAGGAATTTATAAATCTAAAAACTGAGTAACTGATGAGTTAATATGTACTATTTTTATATTTGTAGATTATTTATTTCCTTTTTTTTAAAAATAACTCATGCTTACTCTCCCTTTTATTTTTATTCTGTTATCCCTTTACTATCCCTTTTATTTTATTCTCTATATTATTTGTATAGAGAATTAGTATTATATATACAATCTATATGAACAAAATAATTGGGACACCCACAAATTACACCTACAGGAGTTTTTATGACATCCCATTCACAATCCATAGGCATTAATATGTAGTTGGCTCCACATTTGCAGCTGAAACAGCTTCCACTCTTCTGGGAAGACTTTCTGCAAAATTTTAGAGTGTGTCTATGGGAATGTTTACCCATTTATCCAGAAGAGCATTTGTGAGGTCAGATACTGATGAGGACCCATCTCACAATCTTCGTTCTAGTACACCGAAAGTTGTTCTAGGTGGTTGAGGTTAGGGTTTTGTGCGGGCCAGACAAGTTTTTCCACACCAAACTCACCCAACTATGCCTTTATGGACCTTACTTTATGCACTGGGGCAGTCATGCTGGAACAGAAAAGGACCTTCCTCAAACTATACCCACAAAGTTGGAAGCATGAAATTGTCAAAAATGTTTCAGTATACTGAAGCATTAAGATTTGCCTTTACTGGACCTAAGAGGCCTAGGCAGGGCCAGTTTTAGACAAAATGTGACCATGGGCAAAATGTAAGGCATGGTCCATAGCATACCAACAAAGCAGTCACATTAAGGCTACAGCCCCACATTGCGGAAACGCAGAGTTTTTTTGTTGCAGATTTTGCTGTGTTTTTTTTCAGTGAAAGTCAGGAATGTATTTAACAGAAGGGAAACGTCTAAGTGTTTCCTTTATATTTTTCATTCCTGTTCAAGCCACTCCTGACTTTGGCTCAAAACACCGCAGCAAAATCTGCAACAAAAACACTGCGTTACCGCAACGTGGGCCATAGCCTTAGCAAGTTTACAAGGTGGTATGCATAATGCTACAGTGTAAAACTGGCAAGTGCAACAGTGCAATAAACATACTCATTTGTGGCCTCTTTTGATCTTGCCCATTACTAAAATCCCCTCTTTTCTGAGCAGTTGTAATGATAATTGGTCAGTGTTAGGGTGCCTGTATACGGTGCTCCTGAGCTGCGGTTAACACATGCACAACTTGTACTAGCTATTTGAAACAATGGTAAGTACATGTTTGGAAATCAGCAGTGCGCCATGTACAGGAACCCTTATGGTTGAGTAATATCAATAAGACTCCCACCAGTCAGCTGTTTTCACAGGACTGTGGCTCCCAGCATGGCTCTCACTTTTTTATTGTAGCTGTCATGAGTATTTCAGTGGTATTCCATTCAAACTATAAAAAAGACAGTGTATAAGCACTGCAGCTCCCAGCATATAAATAATGTTTGGCGATGGTGTCTCATGAAAACAGATGATCAGTAGGTGTTCCCAACAGTTTGACTTTAACAGTTGGATCTTAAAGAAAGGCCATTCGTTTAAAAAAAAAAAAAAAAAAGTGTCCAAATCCTTTATCTGTTTTTCGTAGCTCAAGACAATAGAAAGAATGACTAGGATTGTGCACTGCTCTCTCCATCACTTCTAGGGTGGGTTCTCTTAACCTATACTCAAACATCCAATTCACAAGGACAAAATATTTATCAACTTGCTCTTGGGGATAGTTCACACAGAGGAAATTTTCCTAGCTGAAAAATTTAGCTTCAGGAATTTTACCGCTTGTCCAAATTCCACTTCAAATTCTGCCTCAAAATCTGCATCAAATTCCACACCTGCCAGAGAGTATTTTCTGCCTCCCATTCACTTCAATGAGAATTATTGGCGGAATCAAGGATGACGCTTATTTTTCTGCTAGCTGAAAAAATCTGCTAGAGGAAAAATCCGCTAGAAGAAAAATCTGCTAGAGGAAAAGTCAGCAGATTGAAATGAATGCAGGCTGGTTAGGTGGAATTTGGAGCTGATTTTGAAGTGGAACCCGCCTCAAATTCAGTGCCAAATTCCTCGATGTGAACATACCCTAACAGATATGTATAACTTGCATTACAAAACATTCTTGTGTAGCCAAAATAACTACCGTATGTAGTTATGTAGTAGACGTCATGTATAATCCATTGAAATAATTCACATAGCAGTGCAGCAGGAATGCTGAACAGATGTTATGTGTGGCAAAATGTCTTTGTGAATGAACACACCCAGAAATGTTTTGGAGCACAGCCACTTTCTCAAGCACATGCTCAGGGTTGTGGATTGGAATGAAATCAGTAGTATAGTTATAGGGGATGCAGCTGTGGTAGTCACTACCAGGCCTTGAACCCTAAGGGGGCCCAAAAGGTACTTCTGCCACATAAATATACCATTAATCTATATGGCACAAGCAGTGGTGAACTTAGCCTCTTTGCTGCCTGAGGCAGACTATCGAAAGACACACCCCTCCCCCAAAAAAAAAAAATATATATAAAATTGCGTTTATGAAGCAGTTTTTAAGAATTCTTCTTCCTGTATTACTTCAGTATAAGAAATCAACAACACGGCATTAACAATGAAAGCAACTTCACACATATTCTGCTTAGTGGATGGACGAGCCCACGTGGCCCCCATTCTCTATAATAGGAGCACAGCAGATAGCTGAGTACTGGATAATAAACTAATCAGTGGGGCTCAAAAACCCAGGACCCCCACTGATCAGCTGTTTGAATGTACCGTGGTACCTGTGTAAGCACCGTGACCGCTTCTCTGTTTACATAGTGTCATTCATCTCATAGCGGCCATGTAATGTAACTACAGCCTCGTCCTATACATGTCTATGTGACAAGACTGTAATTACATCACATGGTCACTATAAACAGACAGCGTGTGATATAAACAGGCACCATAGCCCCCCATACAACTGATCAGAGGCGGGGTCCACTGATCTCTTATTGAAATCTGTCCTAAGGATAGAACATCAATTATGGCCCACAGCGGCCCCTGCACACAGTATTACATGGTATTATGCCCCGCAGCGGCCCTTGTACATGGTATTATGCTCTGCAGCGGCCCCTGCACACGGTATTATACCCCGCAGCGGCCCCTGCACACGGTATTATGCCCCACAGTGGCCCCTACACAGGGTATTATGCCCCGCAGCGGCCCCTGCACACGGTATTATGCCCTGCAGAGGCCCCTGCACACAGTATTATGCCTCATAGTGGCCCCTGCACACGGTATTATGCTCCATAGTGGTCCCTGCACACAATATTATGCCCCGCAGTGGCCCCTGCACACAGTATTATGCTCCATAGTGGCCCGTGCACACGGTATTATGCCTTATAGTGGTCCCTGCACTCGGTATTATGCTCCATAGTGGCGCCTGCACACAGTATTATGCTCCATAGTGGCCCCTGCACTCAGTATTATGCTCCATAGTGGCCCCCTGCACTCGGTATTATGCTCCATAGTGGCCCCTGCACACAGTATTCTGCTCCATAGTAACCCACCCATGCACTATTATTATACTCTGGGGTGTTTTCAGACACCAGAGTATAATGATCGGAGACCCAGGAGGTGACAAACATAAAAACCAGTGTTACTTACCTGGGCTCCGCTTCGCTCCCTGCTTTCGGCCCTCTTCAATGTCGCAACATAATGACGTCAGCCTGGCTCACGTGACGCCTTGGACGTCACCAAAGAAGGCAAAGCCTGCTGGGAGTAACATCGGATTGCCAGAGAGGTGAGTAACAATGGTTTTTATGTTTATCACCTCCCCTGGGTCTCCGATCATTATACTCCGGGGTCTGAAAAGACCCTGAAGTATAATAATAGTAGTATTTGGCCTCACTTACCGATCCCCGCTGCTGCTCACAGCCGCTTCTGATTCCCCCCTTCTGCGTCCAATAGCAGAAGGGGAAGCGGGAGCGGCCACAGCAGGAGCGGGGAACGATAAGTAAATAGGCCGTGACCTGCTGGGGATACTCCAGCAGGTCACGGCCTATTTATATATAAAAAAAAAAAGTTATTGTCACCTACCTACGATGCCTTGATGCAGCCGCCACCGCATCTTTTTGTCCGCAACGTCTGCGTGTCAGCGTAGGAGGCGCGATGACGTCATTGTATCGCCGCCTGCGCTGACATGCAGAGGTCTCGTAAACCAGCCCAGGACAGGTATCGTGCAGCTTTGTTTTTTTTAAAGCAGCCTGTCCTGGGCTGGTTTACATTAAATAAATTGTAAAAATGCCGTCCCCCAGACAGTGACGGACAGTGCCGCCTGAGGCGGCCGCCTCACTTCACCTTAGCGGTGTGCCCCTGGGCACAAGGTAGGAAGGGGCCCCCTCACAGATTTTACACTGGGGCCCTGAAGCCTCAAGTTATGCCTCTAAGTAAAATACAACATTACACATGACATTCAACCAATCACCATAAACATAAATGTAATAATTTGGCAAATACATACAGTACAGACCAAAGATTTGGACACACCTTCTCATTCCAAGAGTTTTCTGTATTTTCATGACTATAAAAATTGTAGATTCACACTGAAGGCATCAAAACTATGAATTAACACATGTGGAATTATATACTTAACAAAAAAGTGTGAAACAACTGAAAATATGTCTTATATTCTAGGTTCTTCAAAGTAGCCACCTTTTGCTTTGATTACTGCTTTGCACACTCTTGGCATTCTCTTGATGAGCTTCAAGAGGTAGTCACCTGAAATGGTTTTCACTTCACAGGTGTGCCCTGTCAGGTTTAATAAGTGGGATTTCTTGCCTTATAAATGGGGTTGGGACCATCAGTTGTGTTGTTCAGAAGTCAGGTGGATACACAGCTGATAGTCCTACTGAATGGAGTGTTAGAATTTGTATTATGGCAAGAAAAAAGCAGCTAAGTAAAGAAAAACGAGTGGCCATCATTACTTTAAGAAATGAAGGTCAGTCAGTCCGAAAAATTGGGAAAACTTTGAAAGTGTCCCCAAGTGCAGTGGCCAAAACCATCAAGCGCTACAAAGAAACTGGCTCATATGAGGACCGCCCCAGGAAAGGAAGACCAAGAGTCACCTCTGCTGCGGAGGATAAGTTCATCCGAGTCACCAGCCTCAGAAATCGCAGGTTAACAGCAGCTCAGATTAGAGACCATGTCAATGCCACACAGAGTTCTAGCAGCAGACACATCTCTACAACAACTGTTAAGAGGAGACTGTGTGCAGCAGGCCTTCATGGTAAAATAGCTGCTAGGAAACCACTGCTAAGGACAGGCAACAAGCAGAAGAGACTTGTTTGGGCTAAAGAACACAAGGAATGGACATTAGACCTGTGGAAATCTGTGCTTTGGTCTGATGAGTCCAAATTTGAGATCTTTGGTTCAAACCACCGTGTCTTTGTGCAACGTAGAAAAGGTGAACGAATGGACTCTACATGCCTGGTTCCCACCGCGAAGCATGGAGGAGGAGGTGTGATGGTGTGGGGGTGCTTTGCTGGTGACACTGTTGGGGATTTATTCAAAATTGAAGGAATACTGAACCAGCATGGTTACCACGGCATCTTGCAGCGGCATGCTATTCCATCCGGTTTGTGTTTAGTTGGACCATCATTTATTTTTCAACAGGACAATGACCTTAAACACATCTCCAGACTGTGTAAGGGCTATTTGACCAAGAAGGAGAGTGATGGGGTGCTACGCCAGATGACCTGGCCTCCACAGTCACCAGATCTGAACCCAATCAAGATGGTTTGGGGTGAGCTGGACCACAGAGTGAAGGCAAAAGGTTCAACAAGTGCTAAGCATCTCTGGGAACTCCTTCAAGACTGTTGGAAGACCATTTCAGGTGACTACCTCTTGAAGCTCATCAAGAGAATGCCAAGAGTGTGCAAAGCAGTAATCAAAGCAAAAGGTGGCTACTTTGAAGAACCTAGAATATAAGACATATTTTCAGTTGTTTCACACTTTTTTGTTAAGTACATAATTCCACATGTGTTAATTCATAGTTTTGATGCCTTCAGTGTGAATCTACAATTTTTATAGTGATGAAAATACAGAAAACTCTTGGAATGAGAAGGTGTGTCCAAACTTTTGGTCTGTACTGTATGTCCAGCTAGTATATATTGTTTTAACTGTAGTTGTCAATGAACATTTATGTGAAGCTCTGTAACTTCTGTTATTCACAGTAACAATGCACTTCCTTATTAGATATAGTATTCTGTTAGTATCCCAATATGAAATTGCCATTTTGCAAATCCTAGCGGACTACAAGCGACAGCGAAACATTACTAGAAAATCTATAAAGAATAAATAATAGCAGTTCTGAACATAGGTGGATTCACCTATTTCACCTATGTCCAGAACTCACCATTTGACATGTGAGTCAAAATCTGGCTACTGTATATGGATAATATTTTCATCCTATCGACAGGGCATGAAGTTGAATGAGGAGAATTGCATCTTTCAATATCTTCATTCCAAAGGTTCAATGGAGCAAGTAAAATCTGCAGCAATAATTGACGCGCTGCCAGTTTAAAACCCATAGTGCAGGTTATTATGTGGGTTACTTTGTGGGTGCAACATGTAGATGATATAGACTAACTCTCATCCACATGCTTCTTCTGTAGATTGTAGGGAGTTAGCACCCAGTAAGTTAAAGGAGTTTTCCAGGCAAAAATATTTTATTTTAAAAAAGGTCTACTAGTGCTAATAATGGGTTAATAAGTGCACCCAAACACCTTTAGCAGTGTTTTGAGTGATTGTTGTTTTTTTTTCTGGTAGCTCCTGGTATCCTCTGCATTTGTTTACATGTGTAGTTTCCTGCTGTCTTAGCCTACAACTACCATGATGCATTGCTGTTCACTCAGATCCTCCTCTCACTCCCTCTCCCTCCCACTCTCACACCCCCTCCCTTTTCCCTAGCTAGACTACTAGCCCTACCTACCTAACTAACTAACTCAGTCCCCCAACCCTCTTCCCACCCCATCATAATTACATAGTAGATGAGGTTGGATGAAGACACCAGTCCATCAAGTCCAACCTATAACCCTACAGTACTCTACTTACCTGTCTTCTGCCCGCGCTTGCGCAATAGAGCCATTCTATTGCGCATGCATGGGAGGCCCGCTGCTTCTATTCACTTCTGCCAGTGTTTGCGTAATAGACCCGGAGTGCTCTATTGTGCAAGCGCTGGCTCCCCTGAAGGAAGTGACACTGGGCAGAAGAAGAGGACAAGAAAACAGGTAAGTATGATTGGGTCAGGGGGAAGGGAGTATTGGTAATGTTCCGTTTCTGAAAACAAGGAAACAGAACATCACTGGGAAATTAGAAAATGTGCCAGGGATATGGGTAAATATACATTCTTTTTAAAGGAAGTAAATTAGAAGTTAGGTGGGGGGAGGGGGTTTAGCTTAGTGTTAAATTTTTAGTTTATCCCGGACATCCCCTTTAACATCTGCTAACCCATTATGATCATTCACCATGTGGCCCCAGCCTTAGAATTTAGCTGAATTTCTTCTGTTTCAGCAACTACTATAACAGAATATCCTTCTAGTCTTTTAGCATATTTTCTGTGAAAGGAATTACCAGTTGAGCAATATTTTTACTGTATTATCTATATAAGTAGTTACTAGACATAAGTACACCAAAACAGGGATGATACTAAATAATACAACGTGATAAAGTGCAATGTTCCAGGGCTAGTAGTATAGAGAAGGCTAGTGTCGAACTGAAGGGCCTAGGGCCCACCAGTGGGACTTGTTATGAGGGCCCACCCAGCAGTTTTCTGCAAATAGCCTACACGGCTCCTTCACTGAAAAATTACATATGTGCTGACTACAGTGTCAGACTGGGATGTCTAGGGCCCACCAGTGGAATTGTTTCTCAGAGCCCACCGCCAGGACCCCAGCAGATCAGCGCTACTGAGACATGGTGGCTAAAGGTAATAACATGTCGGGAGCTATGCTGCTCACCCGCCATATGATGTGCACCACTGCACTACCTAAATCCACTGCTACATCCTGTATGGCAAGTGAACAGCGTGGCTCCTAGAATTGTTACTATTACCTGTAGCCGCACTGTCCTGGAAAAACTGATCTGCAGAGATCCTGGCTGTTGTATCCCCGCATTTGTAATATTGATGGCCTATCCTAAGAACAGGCCATCAATATTAGATAGATGTAGAAATCCTTTGACGACGTCCAGGAATTGGAGCAACCCATGTGCCGGGCAGGAGGTGTAAAATAAAAAATAAATAAATCAAAAAGTATACTCACCTGTCCCCGGCGCTCTGTTGTCCGCTGCCAGTGTCCATTCATTCTTGTGCCAGCACCTCCTTGCTGGGAGTCCTACACCTCATGTGACCACTTAGGTATAAGACCAATTAGGTACAGGATTTACAGGCGCCAACCTTGAGATCGAACAGACACAGGCAGGGGACAACGGGGTGCTGGGGACAGGTGAGTATGCTTTTTTTAAAAAAAAAAAATTATTTTTACACCTCCATAGTGCAGCATCCCAGAGTGCTACTGCTTTAATTGTTTGTCTTTTGTGCCTCTGGGTTGTGTTGGTATTTCCCTGTTTTGCAGCTTTCCCCCCAATGTTTGCAACCTTTACCTTGGTTCAGCCCAGGCCAATCACTGGCCACTGGGTGGGATTGTAGGAGACCTAGGTCTTCTGGGTGTCCGTTGAAGCCTTAGTTCAGTGTGTAGTGTGGAGCTGAGATGGTGTGCAGAGTATCCCTGCAGACAGCACCTGGACTGGAGCTCAACAACTACCTATACAGCCTCTAGGAGGATTATTATCTGCTCCAGGCTCATCTAGAGACAGCTCTGTGAAGGGAGTTCTGCTGTTTGGACATTTGCATTCTGTGCCAGTATGAGCAGTGGAGGACACTGAGAGGAGTAACTCACTCGGGCCTAACCAAAAGGTAACCAGATCCCTGTCAGGACTCCCTGCACCACTTATCCCAGCATCCTCATCTGGGAGAGGCACAGGAGGAGTAGTTGGAGAAGTCTGCCATAGAGCCTGCATTATCCCTGGACATCCTCCTAGAACCAAGGCTGGGGGATTGGACTTTGTACTACTACCCCCATTTGGAAGCAGCCGTTGTACCTGTTTGCAGTTACTGCAATAAAGCTGTTCCCTGTTCAACTGTTACCACTGGCTGCCTGAGTCGTGTCTGCTTACCATCAGGTCCCTTCCATCCACCACCACACCGGCTCAGAGAGGAGAGGTCCCCTCTCCAACTGGGAGTGCCCGGGGGGCAACTACTACCACCACCATTCAGGTAGTGCTGCAGGACCCCCCTCAATGGTGTCCGGCCCAGGAGTGGGACTGGAGTGTTTGGTTGAGTGTGCTTGGCCTAGAAGGTGGCACATCATCCGGCACTACTACTCCCATCCTTCGGTCTCCGCCATCTGGGCTGCGGCACTGGTAGCCGCCACAGTGGTCGCTCCAGTTTATGGAAACCTCTTTTAAGGGGTTGTCTGGGCCAATTTTTTTTATGGCCACTTCACTGGTCCCCCATATAGTGGTCTATTCACTGGTCCCCCATACCGTATAGTGAACAGTGATGGGGCCATTATATTGTGTGGGAGCAGTGATGGGGGCTAACATCTTGTGGGGTGGACATTAAACTGTGTGATGCATATTAAAGGGGTTGTCCAGGGTTAATTTTTTTTATGGCCTATGCTCAGGATAGGACATAAATACCTGATTGGTAGGGGGCTGACACACGGCCCCATCAGCTGTACGAAGCCACTTCTGGCGCCTGTTCTGTACACAATACAGGGCCGGAAGCAGAAAGCTTCATCCGCTGTATAGCAGCTCGGCGCCTTCACTGCAGCTCAGCTCCTACTGACTTCAATAAGTGCTAAGATGCAGTGAAGGTGCCTGGCTAATACACAGTAGACAGAGCTTTCTGCTACTGGTCCCGTATTGTGTACAGGACGGGCGCCAGAAGTGGTTCCGTACAGCTGATCGGTCTGGGGTTGGCCCAATACAGGTCAGGTATTTATGGCTTATCCTGAGGATAAACCGTAACAAATTATGCCTGGACAACCCTTTTAATATTCCCCCCTAATGCACCAACTTTAAAGAGGTTGTCCAATATAACTTTTTTTTCTTTTTTATAATTAGTCCGGGGGAGGTGATTTCCCCCCCCCCCAAAAAAAAAAAACATACTCAACTGTCCCCGATGCTCTGATGTCCTCCCAGCACAGTCCGGTTCTGCAGCTCTGCTGTTTTCTTTTGCCAGAAGTCCTCACTGGCTGTGACGTCCCAGGGCCCATCCCTTAGGCTACTAATTGGCCTCAGGAGTCACATGATGTCACAGGTAGTCACGTGCAGAGGGAACTTCCGCTGGAAGAAAAAAACAGAGCTGCAGGACCAAACCGCACTGGGGACAGAGAGAAAGTTTGGGGTTTTTTTGTTTTTCACCTGCCGCCGTGTAAAAAAAAAAAAAAAAAAAATGTTATCCTGCACAACCCCTTTAATGTCCCCCAGGCTATTGGCCTCCATCACTGCCTCCCCCACAATATAATGGCCCCATCAATGATCCCCATACAGTATAGGGACCAGTGAAGGGGACACTGTAATGGGGGGAATAGTGAAGGGGACACTGTTTGGAGCGGGGGGGACCAGTGAAGGGGCCACTGTATGTGGGGGATAGTGAAAGGGCCACTGTACAGTGGCCCCTTCACTGGTCCTCCTTATAGTAGATTGGGTGATTACTTACCTGTCTGCTCCCCAGTCCTGCTCCTTCTTGCCAGGGCACATTGATGTGACATCATGTGCGCCCGGAGTAGGAAATAGCAGGAGACGCCATAGAGCAGGTAAGTATCAGAGCTTACATTGTAGTCCACAGGCTCAATGGGCCACAACCATAAACATTACATTTGGAGAGGTGTCAACAAGGCCTATGATGAAAGGAACATCATTCTTACTGTAAAGCACGGAGGTGGATCACTGATGATGTGTGAGCTTCAAAGGCACAGGAAACTTGGTCAAAGTTGAAGGAAAGATGAATGCAGCACGTTAATAATTTATCCTGAACACGGCAATATGTTGACATAATCTGCTGTATGGGTACATGGTGGGGCTTAGAATGGAAAGATTGCTTTTGGAAGGCAGATTTTGCTGGAATAGTTTTCGGGTGCTATGTCACATTTGCAGAGCCCGTAAAGTACCAATACAATGGAAACCCCAAAAAGTTACCCCGTTTTGAAAACTACACCCCTCACAGAACATATCAAGGGATATAATGAGCAGTTTGACCCTACAGCTGTTTCGCAGATTTTATTAACAGTGGGACGTGAAAATGAAAAATTACTTTATTTCTAATAAACGGTCAATTTAGTCCCAAATTTTTTATTTTCACAAGAGGATAAAGGAGAAAAAGCTCCCCAAAGTTTGTTACACAATTTCTCCTGAACAGGGAAATACCCCATATGTGGTTGTAAACTGATGTATGGGTACATGGTGGGGCTTGGAAAGGAAAGAGCGCTATTTGGCTTTTGGAGGGCAGATTTTGCTGGAATAGTTTTCAGGTGCCATGTCGCATTTGCAGAGCCCCTAAAGTACCAGTACAATGGAAGCTCCCAAAAAGTGACCCCATTTTAGAAACTACACCCCTCAAGGAATTTCTCAAGGGGTATTATCATTTTGAGCCCAAGAGTGCTACTCGAAAATTAATGTACAAAGTGAAAATTGAAATTTTTAAATAAATATGCCATTTCGGTGCCCAATATGTTTCGGCAAGTTTGTGTCATCAGAGACACACACTCCTAAAACTATTAAGTAAGCTATCCCAGGTAGAGAGAAGTTGCATATGTGGGTGTAAACTGCTGCTTGGACACACAGCAGGGCTCAGAAGGGAAGGAGCACTGCGCTTTTTAGCTTTTGGAGTACAGATTTAGAGAGATTTTCTGGACGCCATGTAGTTTTTGTAGAGCCCTGAAGGTGCCAGTAAATTGGAATTCACCAAGAAATGACCCCATTTTGTAGAGGTATTTTTAGAGTCTCTACAAATGTGACACAGCATCTAAAAACCAACATCTAAATCAGCAGTCCAAAACACATAGCGCTCCTTGACATCTGCGCCCTCCTGTGTGCCCAAACGGCAATTTATGCCCACATGTATGGCACTGTTGTACCCAGGATAACATACTTAATGTCATATGTGGGTATAAACTGCTGTTTGGGCACAGAAGGTAAGGAGCGCTATTTAGGTTTTTAGAGCACAGTTTGGTTTCTGGATGTCATGCCACTTTGGCAGAGCCCCTGAATTGGCAGTAAAGCAGAACCCGCAGACACATAACCCCACTTTGAAAACTACACCACCCAAGGGATTTATCAAGTGGGATAGCGAGCGTTTTTAACCCTTGAATGTTGCATTAATTTAATTTCCAGAAATGAATGCGCAGCTGATAATTGCGATTTTTCCATAGATACGCCATTTCAGTGCCCGATATGTTGTACCCAGCTTATGTCAGTAGAGACACACACTCCAAAAACTGTTAAGCGGGTATCCCTGGCACAACATCTTTTGGAGCATTCGTCTCTGATACAAGCCGGGCACAACATATTACACACTAAAATGACGTATTCCTGGAAAAATAGTAAATTTCTCCTATCACCCTCAGCTGCATAATAATTTCTGGAAAGTTAATTAATGCAACACTTGGTTGTTAAAAATGTTCATTGTACCCTTGGATAAATACCTTCAGGGGTGTAGTTTCCAAAATGGAGTCACATGTCAGGGGATTCCACTTTACTGGTGTTTCAGCAACTCTGCAAAAGTGTCATGGCGTCCAAAAACCAAACAATCTACTGTAAATCTGTGCTCCAAAAAAACAAAATAGCGCTCCTTCCCTTCTGTGCCCAAATAGCAGTTTATACCACATATGACATTAAGTACGTTATTCTGGGTACACCAGTGTCATTCATGTGGGCATAAACTGCAGTTTTAGCACACAGCAGGGCACAGAAGGGAAGGAGCACTATGTGGCTTTTGAATTATATATTTAGATGTTTAGTACCTGGACGCCATGTCATGTTTGCAGAGCCTCTAAAGTACCAGTAAAGTGGAATCCCCTAGGGAGTGACCCCATTTTGAAAAGTGCAACTCTTTCTTGGTGGATTAAAAAAAAAAACCCCATCAATTCTGGTAATGCTTTTTACCTTTTAATTTTTTTTTCCATGTAGCGTACAACATAAGTAACATGTTGACTTTATTCTGCGGGTCGGTACAATTACGACGATACCTCATTTATATTGTTTTTTATGTGTAACTAGTTTTGCAGAACAAAAACCCATTTGGGGAAAAAAAATCAATTATTCTTGCATCGCCATCGCAATTTTTTTTTTTCGGTTGACAGAGTTGATTGAGGGCTTATTTTTTTGCGGGACGATCTGTGCTTTTTATTGGTATTGTTTTGGGGTACATATGACTTTTTGATCACTTTTTATAGCATTTTTTTTAAGGCGAGATGGTGAAAAATCATTATTTCCTTGCTTTATTAATTAATTTTTTTCATACACTTTACTTTTTTTTTTTCCACTAGGACACCTCAACCAGCGATGCTCTGATTGCTGATTCAGTACTATAGACTGCAATACACGTGTATTGCAGTCTATAGAGGAAGTCAGTCTATGCAGACTCATAGACTGACTTCTAGAGGTCCCGGTATGATCAACCAGGTACTGGTGGCTCCAGGCAGCCTGGAGTCACTTGCCAGAATCCAGGCTGCAGAAGTTACATATGGGCACCCCCCCGATCTCGCCGCAGGGGGTGCCGGGGGGAGACATCTGTCATGGCGGAACCCCTTGGATGTCGCTGCATCCAAGGGATTAAAAACCATGATCGCTAACACCCTCTCCCAATGCCGCCCGTGGCATTCAGTGCCGCTAACAAACACCTAAGAGGTCGCTATTGACCGTGGCACCTTAAGGTTAAACAGCGGGGATTAGTGTTATCACCAATCAGATACAGCTGTTCTCCCACGGTGATAGCATGGGCTCTGCTTCTGAGCCCGCTTGATCACCGTCACGTATGTGTACGTGGGGATGCTGTAACTAACCACATTCTCCCACGTACATGTACATGAGAATGTGTGAAGGGGTTAAACAGGTTGTCCTGGCTAAAACAAAATTTTTTATTTAGGACGTGGAGGTGAAAAAAAAAGCATACTTGTGAACCGAGAGCAAGGCAGGTGGTTTGGACTCCGCAACCAGAAATGAACGCACACGCGGTAGTTCAAGAAAAGAATATATATTTACTATAAGTTAATAAAGGCTATTTGAAGGTAAAATGACAGGGATAAAGACAAGCAAAATATACAATATAGCATGAACAATTTCAAGGCAAATTCTGCAATGGTTTCTACTTTTACTCTGTCCACTTCTGCAGTATGGACACTGAATGAACAATATACTCAAAACTATCCCTAACTGACCCTGACATCACATTTGGGTGCACCCCCCTTTTCTACAGTGGTCCAGGTGGACCGCTTACAGTCCGTAGAAGCGCGCGGTGGGGCCCAAAGTCGTTCCTTTCTTTTATAGCGAAACGTCCTCTCCTCACGGTTATCAGGATCTTGGGAGAAATGAAGTCCTCTTTAACAGGGAAACCCAATGAATGCAATGTAATCCAACAGCAGATTCCACTCAGCACACTGACAGTCCTGCCGAATCCATACACTGAGCTGGGTTGTAAGCCGGGGTTTAGCAGGTGCTGTCCAGTACATCAACAGCACTGCGAGTCTCTATCTGTGGTATCCATATACACAGTCACAATGTCAGTCTCACTGATCAGCCACTGAGCACAGTTCCTTTCACGTGGACTCACTAGTCCTGTTGTCTCTTTACACTCTGTTTGTCTCTGGACCAAGATACAGCTTAGCTGTACAGAAAAATCTCCACACCAGTTCAATACAACACTTGCTAAGATGGCTGCTGCTCTCTGTCTCGTGACTTCCTGCTTCTCTGCTCACATTCTGTCTGCAGAACAGGCAAGCTGACATAAAAGGGGGGGGAGTCACTCCAGCATCATGTCACAATTACAATGGCTGCTGTCTTAAAGGAACAGAATCACAGAAATACATTCAACATTAACAGTTTATACAGACAAATGAAGCTTAGGACAACATTGGCTGTCTCTTACATATTCCCCCCCCACTTTAAGATTGGCAGTCCCTGCCTATGACTGTATATCCAGAGGGTTGTACTTTTATGCACAGGGTGGTAGTATACCGATGTATGGCAGGCCAAACAAACTCATCCTGCGCATACCGAACAGGGGGAATACCAGCATTTGGCCTAGTGGTCCGTCTGAGGACCGGTGGTATATTATGGGGTGCTGCAGCTATGGGCTGAGAAGGACCAGCGGATTCCGCACCAGAGGGGGCACAGGCCGGAGATACAGTAGTCACAGGTGGAACATCCCCAGGAGCAGGGATCGGCCAACAATCATCCTCCTCGTCGGAGGCCCATTCCGCACCTCCATTCTCTGACTGTGGGAGCTCATTCACATTGGCAAGCCCATCATGATTTGTCCCTTCAGAATGACACAGGCGCAACATATTTCGGTGAAGTACTCGAACACAATCAGTTCCTTCTTTCTGGACCTGGTACACTGGCCCATTCGCATACTTGCGGCCAACAACACGATACGGCAAAGCCTCCCATCGGCTTTCCAATTTCCCTTGGGGTTTCTTGACACGAACTAGCACCAGGTCGCCTGGTTGCAATGGTGCTTCTTGCACTGGGGTCTTATCAGGATGGGGATGTTCTTGCAGGCGCTGCCGCACCAATCGATGGATCGTCTCAAGTCTCTGCCGGTGCGCCCGCACCCAAGAGGTTGGATCCCTCGGAGGGAACCCATCCACATCATTCAACTGTAATTCTCCTATACTTCGCCCAGACCGCCCAAAGAGAAGTGTATAAGGAGAGTACCCCGTTGTAGAATGGACCTGATTGTTATAGGCCCACACCATTTCAGACAAGAACTGAGGCCACTGTAACTTCTTGTCTTCCTCCAGAGTCCGCAGCATCTGTAGCAGAGTTCTGTTGAATCTTTCACAGGCCCCATTTCCCTGAGGGTGGTATGGAGTCGTGTGCGACTTCTTTATCCCATAGATACGTTGAACTTCTTTCATTACGTGTCCCTCAAAGCAGGCACCCTGGTCGGAGTGGATGCGTTTAGGGCACCCATATACTCGAATGAAATCTTGGCACAGAGCACGAGCTGCTGACTCAGCTGTCTGGTCCTTGGTGGCGGTTACCACCGCAAATTTGGTGAAGTGATCCACCATTACGAGGCAATACTGGTGTCCGCTATTGGATGGGCCCACCATTAGATAGTCTATCATGACGATTTCTAAAGGTTCCTGGGTCACGATGGTTTGCAGGGGAGCTCTCTGTTCTATTGCCTTATGGATCTCACAAGTTCGACAGCTGCGGCATACTTCTTCGACCATTTGACGAAGACCAGGGCAGTAAATCAGTCGCTGTAACCAACGAAAGGTCTTCTCATGACCAAAATGTCCATTCTTATTATGAGCCTCAACTGCCAAGGAGCGAGCCAGTTCACTAGGCACCACAATTTGGTATCGAATGTCGATCTCAGAAGGTAAATAGACCTTTCGGCATAGCACTCCATTTTTCATCTCCAACTTTTCCCACTGACTCAAAACAGATAATATCTCACGTGTCAGTCGTTCTCTTTCCTCTCTACAGGGCTTCTGGCCTTTCTCAACACACTTGATCATCTGTGCCAGCCCCTCATGGGTCTGTTGTATCTGTGCCCATTCCTGTCGTGAGGGACCAAAGAAAGGAGCCATTTCAGTCCCCTCCATCTCAAACTGATTAGTGGCGGTCAAGGCCTGTGAAAATCTGCTGAAATCGGGCACCTCCACATGCTCCAACTCATGATCCACGTCTTCTGTGGGGGTCTGGGCGGTTACCCTAGAAAGCCCGTCAGCATTCTGGTTCTCTGTCTTGGACCGATACTTAATGCGGTAATTGAACTTAGTCATTCGGGCTATCCACCTCTGCTCTAACGCCCCGAGCTTGGCATTTTCCAGGTGAGCTAGTGGGTTGTTGTCAGTCAGTACTAAAACTTCAGCACCGGTCAAATATTCAGAGAATTTCTCGGTCATGGCCCATACCAGTGCCAACAGCTCCAACTTAAATGAACTATAATTCTCGGGGTTTCTTTCAGAATCTCTCAAAGACCGGCTGCCGTACGCTATGACCCTCTCCTGGCCATCCTGAAGCTGGGAAAGCACTGCTCCAAGACCATACAGGCTTGCATCCGTATACAGCTGGAACGGCAAGTGGTAATCAGCATATGCCAAGATTGGGGCTGTTGTCAGTGCATCCTTTAATGCCTGGAAGGCTTGTTCCTGTTCAGGTCCCCACTTCACGGACCGGTTCTTTGGACCACCGGATGTGCCTCGTAGGAGAGCATTAAGTGGTGCTGCTACCTTGGCGAAATCCTTAATAAACCGTCGATAGTAACCGGCTACTCCAAGGAACGCCCTCACTTCTCGCAGGGTAGTCGGTATTGGCCAATCTTGAACAGCCGCTATCTTGTCTCTTGATGGTCTCACCCCTTCTCCTGATACGCGGTGACCCAAGTAATCAATTTCAGATTGGAACAACCGACATTTACTGGGTTTCAATTTGAGCCCATGTTCCCGCAATCTTCGAAATACTTGCCCCAACTGGTGGAGATGGTCTTCAAAGGTCGCAGAATACACTATAATGTCATCCAAGTAGATGAGAGTGAACTCAAAGTTGAAGTCACCGAGACATTTCTCCATCAACCGCTGAAACGTTCCGGGTGCATTTGTCAACCCGAAGGGCATCCGGTTAAATTCGTATAGTCCCATGGGCAAGATGAATGCCGTCTTTTCCTTGTCTTTTGTGGCCATCGGCACCTGCCAATACCCACTAGCCAGATCTAGTGAGGAGAAGTACCGGGCTCTCCCTAGCGCTGAGAGGGACTCCTCAATCCGTGGCAAGGGGTAGGAATCTCGTACGGTGCAAGCGTTTAACTTCCGATAGTCTACGCAAAATCGGATGGACCCATCTTTTTTTCTTACTAACACCACAGGAGCCGCCCAGGGACTCTGGCTTTCTTGGATGATCCCACCCTGTAGCATCTTAGCTAACAGTTCTTTCACTTCCTGATACAACTGTGGAGGAATTTGTCGGTAGCGCTCTCTAATTGGAGGGGTGTCTCCTGTGGGAATCTCATGGTAGATCCCTGTGGTACATCCAAAATCTTCAGCATACCGTGCAAAGGTGGCTTGGTTCTCCCACAACAGCTCATCTACCTTCTGCACACATTCCAGAGAACATGAACTTGCATCCATCTTCATCTGTTCTCGAATTGCACGGCCATTCCATTCAGAGGTGGGTTCCTCATCTTCTCCCATGGACACAGTTACGGTCCACTCATCCCTTTCAGTCGGCTTCAGCTGCATTGGAGTTACTTTCCTTACTTCCTCCGGAGTCACATAGATGTTAGCCAGCAGCCTCCCTGGGGTCAGGTCCACACTCTGGTCCTGAGTGTTTACACATCGAAGTGGTACTCTTCCATTGCGAACTATTGCCAAGGAACGGGCCACTAGCGGATCAACACCTCCTTCGGCTGCCTGCAGTGGTTCTACCAACACAGCTATGCCCTCTAGTTTCCGACAGGTGCCTACGGGCATAGACACTATTGTCTCCCGACTGGGTGGCAGTGTAACTTTTGTATGCAAAGGAACTGAAATTCGAGCCAGAGGACGCTGCGCATCCGAACTTTTCTGTAAGCCACATGTCCGGATCAGCCGCTGGAAAGCTGTTTGAGTAGGCCGATGGGTGGTGGTTTCTTTCCAATAACCGTGACCTTTCTTTTCAAAGAGGATCTGATCTAATTCTTTTAACACATTCATCCCCAAAATGACAGGGACCTTTACTTCATGTGACTCCTGTACCACCACAATGCCTTTCCTACCTAGATCTTGGCCACATACCCGGACATTCATCCAGGCCACTCCCACGACCGGAACTGGTAACTGGTTAGCTGCGACCACTCGTACGAATGTATGGGGATCATATTTCACATGTTGCCGGAAGTACCGTTCATAACAGTCTCTACTCAAGGTCGTTACTTGGGAACCCGTGTCAATCATCCCGGTAACCGGAATACCCTCCATTTCCACCTGTATGACAGGACTTGCAGCGATCAGGTCATCATCAGGGCATTCTCCCCACATAGTCTCCTTGTCAGTCTCCCCTACTACACGCCCTACAGCAGCAGGGGACTTCAGTTTAACGGCGGTCTCTCATAAGTTTGTCGCTGCTCTGGACATCTAGCAGCAACGTGGCCCATCCGTCCACACTCCCAGCAGCGTATCTCCCGTCGTTCTGGCCATCTGTTTGGGCCCCTTCGGTAAGCCCCTTCGATTTCTCCTGAGCACTGCACTAAATGATTTGGACCCCTTCGGTAGGTCCTATCCTCACCTCTCCAGCGGGGTGGTGGGTGATTCTGATTTTCTGGGTATGGACGGCTCACCCTTTCACCTCCAGTTTTCTGGAAGTCTGCAATTTTCATAGAATGTTCATCCCAACGGGTGTGCAAGTGTTCCATTTGCTCTTGCAGTTTCTGCATTACTGTGAGAATTTCTTTAACCGTCCCCTTTTCTACTGTCTCTGAGCCAGAACTAGCCCCCTGTGACAAAGTAACTCCAACTGCGGTCTGCGGCCTCGGGACCATACTATTGGCACGGGAGATGGCCTCTACCTGTACATCATGGAATTTAGCATCAGTCTCTCGTCGTATAAAATCCTGCATAGTCACAGTTAAACTGCCGTCACGTATCCCCAGGACAAACTGGTCACGGAGAGTCCGATCAGGGTTACAGAAGGCTGGCGAGCCCCCTCTTTCCTTCACTTGAATATCTCGGAGCAGTTCTTGTAGGGCATTTGCATATTGGGGAAGGCTTTCATTCTCCTGTTGTACCCTCTGGAAGAACCGAGCCTGCAGAGACCCCAGCAATGCAGTTTCTCTATAAATGGTTTCTAGAATCTGGACTACTTGCTCAAATGTCTGCCTTTGTTCAAATGGCCTCAGTATCACCGTGGTCTTAGCATCCCCTTGTAATGTCAATATTGCTAGCTCTACTAGTACTTCTGGTGCGGTCTGGTACATTCGCTGTATCATTCGTATCTGTTCCACCCACATACTCACTGACATATTATTGCCATCAAATTTAGCTAACTGACTTATTATAGCCCCTGCTGGCATTCTTCCTCCAGCACCATTCTCCCGAACGGGTGCGTCACCGTCCATTCTGGTAAGCGGATCCTGCCGACTACGCCAATTTGTGAACCGAGAGCAAGGCAGGTGGTTTGGACTCCGCAACCAGAAATGAACGCACACGCGGTAGTTCAAGAAAAGAATATATATTTACTATAAGTTAATAAAGGCTATTTGAAGGTAAAATGACAGGGATAAAGACAAGCAAAATATACAATATAGCATGAACAATTTCAAGGCAAATTCTGCAATGGTTTCTACTTTTACTCTGTCCACTTCTGCAGTATGGACACTGAATGAACAATATACTCAAAACTATCCCTAACTGACCCTGACATCACATTTGGGTGCACCCCCTTTTCTACAGTGGTCCAGGTGGACCGCTTACAGTCCGTAGAAGCGCGCGGTGGGGCCCAAAGTCGTTCCTTTCTTTTATAGCGAAACGTCCTCTCCTCACGGTTATCAGGATCTTGGGAGAAATGAAGTCCTCTTTAACAGGGAAACCCAATGAATGCAATGTAATCCAACAGCAGATTCCACTCAGCACACTGACAGTCCTGCCGAATCCATACACTGAGCTGGGTTGTAAGCCGGGGTTTAGCAGGTGCTGTCCAGTACATCAACAGCACTGCGAGTCTCTATCTGTGGTATCCATATACACAGTCACAATGTCAGTCTCACTGATCAGCCACTGAGCACAGTTCCTTTCACGTGGACTCACTAGTCCTGTTGTCTCTTTACACTCTGTTTGTCTCTGGACCAAGATACAGCTTAGCTGTACAGAAAAATCTCCACACCAGTTCAATACAACACTTGCTAAGATGGCTGCTGCTCTCTGTCTCGTCACTTCCTGCTTCTCTGCTCACATTCTGTCTGCAGAACAGGCAAGCTGACATAAAAGGGGGGGGGGAGTCACTCCAGCATCATGTCACAATTACAATGGCTGCTGTCTTAAAGGAACAGAATCACAGAAATACATTCAACATTAACAGTTTATACAGACAAATGAAGCTTAGGACAACATTGGCTGTCTCTTACATATTCCCCAGCACCCCATTGTCCCATGCTAGTGTCTGTTCGTTCTCATGGCGGCATCTCATTTCTGGAAATCCTGTACCTCCTGTACCTGTTTGCTGTCAGCGGTCACATGACGCGCTAGCACAAGATAGAATGGACATTGGCAGCAGACAACAGAGACCCGGGGACAGGAGAGTACTACTTTTTTTTTTTTTCTTTTTTTTACACCTCCTGCCCGCCACATGGGTTGCTTCAATTCCTGGACAACCTCTTTAAAGGGTTTATCCATCTTTCTAATATTGATGTCCTGTCCTTAGGATAGGCCATCAATATTACATCTGCAGGGGTACAACAGCCAGGAACCCTGCAGATCAGCTTTTCCACGACAGTGAAGCTACAGGGCATGTTAACAATTCCAGAAGCCACTCTGCTTGCTTGCCATACAGGTTGTAGCAGTAGGTTTAGGTAGTGCAGTGGTGTGTATGGGGGGTGAGCAGCATGGCATTGTTATTATCAGTAGCCGCCCTGTCTCGGTACAACTGATCTGCAGGGGTCCTGGCGGTGGGCCCCTAGAAACAATTCCACTGGTGGGCTCTAGACATCCCAGTCCGACACTGATCATAGGATCAGAAAATTGGATTAAAAAACAAATGTAATGACGGATACATACAGTATGAAGCACATTCTGTCTGCATCTGCCTCCATTTGCTGTAATGTAAAAGAATAAGACAATCTTTCTTGCATCTTGCTTTTTACATTACAGTGTATGTAGATGGATGCAGACACAGAGAGCTCCATCTGCATCAATCATTTATTGGCTTTTCAGTTAATTTTTCTGATCAGTTGTAGGACTTGAATGATGGTACTGTGAACTTAACCTTAAAGGTAGTCTATCACCGCCTCCAGCTACTTTAAACTGCTCCCATAGTGATGTAGATGCTGTTAGCAGAATAAAAACCATACCTTTCTTATGTTTCAGAGCCCCAGGGATGCATAGAAAAAGCACTTTTATTTTTTATTCGAATAAGGATCTTGGAGCACAGGGGGAGTTTTCTTCAGGCGCTGAGCACTGCTGCATTATCACTAAACACGCCCATCCTGCATTCAGCTCCTTCCCCTTGGCAGAGGATCAACTAACACTAGGGGTATCACACTGCCCAGGGGGACGAGCTGAATGCAGGATGGGCATGTTTAGTGATGATGCAGCAGTGCTCAGTAATAGAAGAAAACGCCCCCTGTGGTCCAAGATCCTCATTTGAATAAAGAATAAAAGTGCTTTTTCTACGTATCCCTTTGGCTCTGAAACTTAAGAAAGGTATGCCTTTTTATTCTGCTAACAGCATCTACAGCACTATGGGAGTGGTTTAAAGTAGCTGGGGGCAGTGATAGACTCCCTTTAAGCACTGTTGCATCAGTGTGTGAAATACTATTCTTGATAAATTTGGCGGAGAGAAAAGTCCAGCACGGCAGACTTTTCTCTCCGCCACTTTCTGCTTAAAAATGGCGGAAACCCGACGGACACCCAGCGGACCCCATTATAGTCTATTGGGTCTGCAGGGGTCCGCAGGTAACTGCTGTTTTAACAGATGGACTCTCCGTCGTTTGGGTCCCCCAGCGCAAGTGTGAACCTAGCCTTACAAGGAAGATTGGTTTGCATGAGGCATCCTGATAAAGGCTGAATACTAGGTCTGGTGAGACTAGGTTTTGTATCAATGTGTCAGTAGGTATGTGTGAAGGCTGAGGGTTTCCTATGTACTATAACTGTAATATAACAGGTTCTCAGCTACCATCAGGCAGAGTGGCTTCAAAAATCCCCTTCTTTGCTAAACTGACATACCAATAAATAGAGAGTGAATTACTCCTGCACTACTACAGAACACTAGTGACTGTTTCTTTGCTGTCTCTAACATCATGTCTTCTCTTTATCTGAAATTGAATCTTTCAAAAACTGAACTTCTTGTGTTCCCTCCATCTACTAACCGACCTAACCCTGATATCTCCATTTCTGTCTGTGGTCTTACTATTACCCCGAGGCGGCATGCCCGCTGTCTGGGGGTTGTATTTGATTCAGATCTCACCTTTACCCCACATATTCAGACATTTGCACGCTCTTGCCACCTGCACCTTAAAAACATCTCTAGAATTCGCCCTTTTCACACTGTGGAAACATCAAAAACCCTCATTGTGGCTCTGATTCTTTCTCGTCTTCACCACTGCAATTCTCTTCTAATTGGGCTTCCTCTTTTCATTTATTACAACCTACAAATTCCCCTGACAAAGCATATGTAAAATTCTCCCTGCGGTATATCAAGTAATAAGATTGAAATTCAATATTTATTGAACTTCATATGTAAAACAAGGTATACACAAAACAACACAATAGGGAAGGGTATAGTAAGAAATAGACCTAACTACAACCCCTATTCCAATGAAGTTGGGACGTTGTGTAAGACATAAATAAAAACAGAATACGATGATTTGCAAATCCTTTTCAACCTATATTCAATTGAATACACTACAAAGACAAGATATTTAATGTTCAAACGGATAAACTTTATTGTTTTTTTGCAAATATTCACTCATTTTGAATTTGATGCCTGCAACACTCTCCGAAAAAGCTGGGACAGGGGCAACAAAAGACTGTGACAGGGGCATGTTTACCACTGTGTTACATCTCCTTTCCTTTTAAGAACACTCAATAAGCTTTTGGGAACTGAGGACACAAATTGTTGCAGCTTTGTAGGTGGAATTCTTTCCCATTCTTGCTTGATGTACAACTTCAGTTGCTGAACAGTCCGGGGTCTCCGTTGTGGTATTTTGTGTTTCATAATGCACCACACAGTTTCAATGGGAGATAGGTCTGGACTGCAGGCAGGCCAGTCTAGTACCTGCACTCTTTTACTATGAAGCCATGCTGTTATAACACGTGCAGGATGTGGCTTGGAATTGTCTTGCTGAAATAACCAGGGATGTCCCTGAAAAAGATGTCACTTGGATGGCAGCATATGTTGCTCCAAAACCTGTATGTACCTTTCAGCATTAATGGTACCTTCACAGATGTGCAAGTTACCCATGCCATAGGCACTAACACACCCCCATACCATGAGAGATGTTGGCTTTTGAACTTTGTACTGATAACAACCCGGACAGTCCTTTTCCTCTTTGGCCCGGAGGATACGACGTCCATGATTTCCAAAAACAATGTGAAATGTGGACTGGTCAGACCACAGGACACTTTTCCACTTTGCGTCAGTCCATCTCATATGAGCTCGGGCCCAGAGAAGCCGGCTGCGTTTCTGGGTGTTGTTGACATATAGCTTTCGCTTTGCATGGTAGAGTTTTAACTTGCACTTGTAGATATAGCGACGAACTGTGTTCACTGACATTGGTTTTCTGAAGTGTTCCTGAGCCAATGTGGTAATATCCGTTATATAATGAGGTTGGTTTTTAATGCAGTGTCACCTGAGGGATCGAAAGTCACGGGCATTCAATGGTTTTCGGCTTTGCCGCTTACTTGCAGAGATTTGTCCAGATTATCTGAATCTTTTGATGATATTGTGGACTATAGATGATGGAATCCCTAAATTCCTTGCAATTGTACGTTGATAAATGTTGTTCTTAAACTGTTGGACTATTTGCTCATGCAGTTGTTCATAAAGTGGCGAACCTTGCCCCATCCTTGCTTGTGAATGGCTGAGCCTTTCGGGGATGCTCCCTTTATACCCAATCATGACACTCACCTGTTTCCAATTAACCCATTCACCTCTGGAATGCTCCAAACAGCTGTTTTTTGAGCATTCCTCAACTTTACCAATCTTTTGTTGCCCCTGTCCCAGCTTTTTTGGAACATGTTGCAGGCATCAAATTCAAAATGAGTGAATATTTGCAAAAAAACAATAAAGTTTATCCATTTGAACATTAAATATCTTATCTTTGTAGTTTATTCAATTGAATATAGGTTGAAAAGGATTTGCAAATCATCGTATTCTGTTTTTATTTATGTTTTACACAATGTCCCAACTTCATTGGAATTGGGGTTGTAAATCCAATGGTGCAAAATATAAAAAAATAAATAACTGTACACCTCAAACAATAAATATGCATATATAGACCTTATTATAAATTTATAGATGATATATAGATAGATAGATAGATAGATAGATAGATAGATACAGTGCTGGCCAAAAGTATTGGCACCCCTGCAATTCTGTCAGATAATACTCAATTTCTTCCAGAAAATGATTACAATCACAAATGCTTTGGTAATAATATCTTCATTTATTTTGCTTGCAATGAAAAAACACAAAAGAGAATGAAAAAAAGTCAAATCATTGATCATTTTACACAAAACTCCAAAAATGGGCCGGACAAAAGTATTGGCACCCTCAGCCTAATACTTGGTAGCACAACCTTTAGACAAAATAACTGCGAACAACCGCTTTCGGTAACCATCAATGAGTTTCTTACAATGCTCTGCTGGAATTTTAGACCATTCTTCTTTGGCAAATTTCTCCAGGTCCCTGAGATTTGAAGGGTGCCTTCTCCAAACTGCCATTTTGAGATCTCTCCATAGGTGTTCTATGGGATTCAGGTCTGGACTCATTGCTGGCCACTTTAGAAGTCTCCAGTGCTTTCTCTCAAACCATTTTCTAGTGCTTTTTGAAGTGTGTTTTGAGTCATTGTCCTGCTGGAAGACCCATGACCTCTGAGGGAGACCCAGCTTTCTCACAATGGGCCCTACATTATGCTGCAAAATTTGTTGATAGTCTTCAGACTTCATAATGCCATGCACACGGTCAAGCAGTCCAGTGCCAGAGGCAGCAAAGCAACCCCAAAACATCAGGGAACCTCCGCCATGTTTGACTGTAGGGACCGTGTTCTTTTCTTTGAAGGCCTCTTTTTTTTTCCTGTAAACTCTATGTTGATGCCTTTTCCCAAAAAGCTCTACTTTTGTCTCATCTGACCAGAGAACATTCTTCCAAAAAGTTTTTGGCTTTCTCAGGTAAGTTTTGGCAAACTCCAGCCTGGCTTTTTTATGTCTCTGGGTCAGAAGTGGGGTCTTCCTGGGTATCCTACCATAGAGTCCCTTTTCATTCAGACGCCGACGGATAGTACGGGTTGACACTGTTGTACCCTCGGACTGCAGGGCAGCTAGAACTTGTTTGGATGTTAGTCGAGGTTCTTTAGCCAACATCCGCACAATCTTTCGTTGAAATCTCTCGTCAATTTTTCTTATACGTCCACATCTAGGGAGGTTAGCCACAGTGCCATGGGCTTTAAACTTCTTGATGACACTGCGCACGCTAGACACAGGAACATTCAGGTCTTTGGAGATGGACTTGTAGCCTTGAGATTGCTCATGCTTCCTCACAATTTTGCTTCTCAAGTCCTCAGACAGTTCTTTGGTCATCTTTCTTTTCTCCATGCTCAATGTGGTACACACAAGGACACAGGACAGAGGTTGAGTCAACTTTAATCCATTTCAACTGGCTGCAAGTATGATTTAGTTATTGCCACCACCTGTTATGTGCCACAGGTAAGTAACAGGTGCTGTTAATTACACAAATTAATTAGAGAAGCATCACATGATTTTTCAAAGGGTGCCAATACTTTTGTCCACCCCCTTTTTTATGTTTGGTGTGGAATTATATCCAATTTGGCTTTTTGACAATTCTTTTTGTGGTTTTCCATTGAAGACAAATTAAATGAAGATATTATTACCAAAGCATTTGTGATTGCAATCATTTTCTGGAAGAAATTGAGTATTATCTGACAGAATTGCAGGGGTGCCAATACTTTTGGCCAGCACTGTAGATAGATAGATATGTGCATGAAAATCTCACAGCGCTGACCCCAACATGCATTTTGTCTGCCCTAGGCTTCGTCAAGAGGTGATTACAGTAAGGAAGCTGGAGCTATCAATACACCTGAGGGTTGGAACCTTAGGCAATACCGGCTCTCCGGCAGTCCCATAGTAAATGCATGCGTGGCATATCAATGATGTCAGACATGTGGCGCCGTAGTACCCATACTGTCCAACTCATTGAACACAGCATGCCCACACGTGATGTCACATGCCCAACTCCATTTCAAATTAAAAATAAATATAAACATAACAAAAGTGATATGGTGAAAGTGCTCCGGCACGAAAAAGTGTAAATGTGAATCATAAATAAATGTAAATGTCCCTACAAGGTCAAAGAGAGTAAATATCGCTTAGGCTTGTTAACTTTTAGGTTGCTATATGTGTGTGATTTGAGTATATTGGTGTCTTGTCTACCACAAAGTGAGTGGTCGCAGCTATTTGTGTGGATGCATGATTGTAGGGTTGCTTCACTCTTGTGTAGCCTCGTGTGATAGGTGAGTGTTGAAGCAGAATTCCCCTTTAAGATCGCATCCAGAGTCATGTGTGTGTGTGTCATAAGTAAGGTGTACAGATACCCAACAGAACTGGTACAGTATATAGCGAGTCAGACATATCTTGTATGAGAGTCAATACACCATGTATGAAGGTAACAAATTTGGTTGCAGCTAATTTTAAACCTAATCCAATGTGTTGGAATGAGAATCTCTTTGTGCTCAACCAAGATATACTGTATGTTATAAAATAATATGGAGTCTAAATAACACTATGTTCACATGTTGTGTATAGTTATGGATTTTTTAAACAAAAAATCCACTAGAAAGACTGTTGCATATTTTATTTTCTAAATTCCTCTGACCCTCAAAAAAACACCCCAAAGTAAAATGTATTGTACGTATTACACTATAGACTTAAAATTCTGATTTATTCAAATTTATGGGAGATTCTCAATTGTTTTTCAAGAGTAAAGTTTATTAAAATTTATAAAGAGTAAGATAACATGAGAAGCACATGTCAAGAGCAAACAAAATAGTACACATAACTGTAAGCACTATAAATATACAGTTACAGAAACTTGAGCTGGACGTTTGTGATAAAAAGAAAAGAAACCTTAGTGAAAACCTTACTCCAGCAGATAACAGCCGCTGTTTACTTACTGATCCCTGCTCCTACCCACAGCCACCTCTGCTCACCCATCAGCCCTCCAGGGGGCCATGTGCATCCCACATCATGTTGCTGAAGCTATTCTGTGTGGCACATGGAACCTCCTGAAGGCTGAAGGAAGAAGCAGAGGCGGGTGTAGGTAAGTAGGGCTGCAGCACTAAGTGAATTTGTTGGGTGAGCCTTGAGAGTTTCGTCTGGTGATGTTCGCCTGGCGGTTTTGATCAGACCGAACATGTGCAAAATGAAACTGCTATTATTATACTCTGGGGTCTCATCAGATCCCAGAGTATAATGAGCAGAGGCCCAGAGGAGGTGAGTAAACATAAAAAATAATGTTGCTCACCACTTGAATGACATCACAGATCTCTGAAACCTGTAATTGGGTGTGTAAATGCTGATAGGAGCTAATTATTGGGCCGATAGCTGTTCAGGATCTCAGAGCTCTCACACAGTACTGCCGCTTGGCATTATATCCTGGCCACTCTCCTGAGAGATTCTCAATTTTTATTTCAATTTTTATGTCTTTGATTAAAGAAATAAAAAAAATTAGTGACCTGGAACATTGGGAACAATTTAGAATATCTAATTCAGGCTTTGTTGTCCTACAGTGAAGAAACTGTTGATCATAATTTGCGGCAGAAGGAGAGTCTGCATAAAATATTAGACTTGATTTCATAATTGTGATGAAAATCTGAAGCCTGGTTCCCCAAGCGCTATGCATATTGTTGATGGAAAGGGACCAGGCATTGTGATGTCTGTACCTGCTGGGTCCCTTTCCAATAGTAGCCAGCCTAGGTAATTAAATATAACAAATACTTATACTTACCTCTCCTGGGACTCTGAATGTTCAGAGCATCTTCATCGGGGCTCTTCCAGCCAGTGACTGAGGTCATGCGCTGTGACATCAGCGCGCCACACATGACCACTGAGGCCCAATCACAGGCCCCAGCAGTGACGTGTGGGGTATGTGACCTCAGTCACAGGCTGGAAGAGCTAAGAGAATATTGAAGACAGCCAGATGGAGCTATGATTCCCAGTAGGGTGTGTATAAATGTTTGTTATTTTCCATCACCTCCCCAAGGCCTCCGATAATTATACTCTGGAGTCTGAGGCGACCCCAGTGTATAATGATAACACTAAAACTAATTGGGGTGCCGAACCTCATGAATATTCAATGAATTTTGTGGGGGTCGCCTGAAGCAATTTAAGGGAAACTCTTGGGAGCATTTTATACTGTTAAAGGCCACTGTGGGGAGCATATTATACTGTGTGGGGCCACTGTGTAGAATATTGTACTGTGTGTGGCCGCTGTGGAGCATATACTGTGTGTGCCACTGTTCAGCCTTTTATAATTTGTTTGAGGGCCATTATGCAGCATATTATACTATGTGGGGGCCACTGTAGAGCATATTGTACTGCGTGGGGGCCACTGTGGAGCATATTATATTGTGTGGAGGCCACTGTGCAACATATTATACTGTGTGGGGGCCACTGTGGAGCATATTATACTGTGTGGGGGCCACTGTGGAGCACAATATACTGTGTGGGGGCCACTTTGAAGTACATTATACTGTGTGGGGGCCACATTGTAGCACATTATACTGTGTGTGGGCCATTGTGGAGCATATTGTACTGTGTGGGGCCACTGTGGAGCACATTATACTGTGTGGGGGCCACTGTGAAATATATTATACTGTGTGGGGGCCATTGTGGAGCATATTGTACTGTGTGTGGGCCACTGTAGAGCATTTTATACTGTATGTTTCACTGTGTAGCATATACTGTGGGGGCCACTGTGGAGCATTTTATACTGTTTGGGGGCCATTGTGCAGCATATTACACTGTGTGAGAGCCACTGTAGATCATATTGTATTGTGTGGGGGCCACTGTGGAGCATATTATACAGTGTATGGGACTACTGTGGAGCATATTGTACTGTGTGGGGGCCACTGTGGAACATATTATACTGTGTGGGGGCCACTGTGAAGCATATTCTACTGTGTGGGGTCACTGTGGAGAATATACTGTGTGGGGGCCACTGTTCAGCATTTTATACTGTTTGGGGGCCATTTTGCAGCATATTATACTGTATGGGGACCACTGTAAAGCATATTGTACTGTGTGGGGGCCACTGTGGAGCATATTATAGAGATTATGGGTCCACTGTGGAGCATATTATAACGTGTGGGGCCACTGTGCAGCATATTGTACTGTGTGGAGGCCACTGTGCAGCATATTCTACTGTGTGGGGGCCACTGTAGAGCATATTATACTGTGTGGGGTCACTGTGGAGCATTTACTGTGTGGGGGCCACTGTGCAGCATTTTATACTGTTTGTGGGCCATTCTGGAGCATATTATACTATATGGGTGCCATTTTGCAGCATATTATACTGTGTGGGGGCCATTGTGGAGCATATTATACAGTGTATGGGGCCACTGTGCAGCATATTATGCTGTGTGGGGGCCACTGTGCAGCAAATTATACTGTGTGGAGGCCACTGTGGAGCATATTATACTGTGTGGGGGCCACTGTGGAGAATATTATACTGTGTGTGGTCACTGTGGAGCATATACTGTGTGAGTGCCACTGTGAAGCATTTTATACTGTTTGGGGGCCATTGTGAAGCATATTATACTGTATGGGGACCACTATACAGCATATTGTACTGTGTGGGAGCCACTGTGGAGCATATTATACAGAGTATGGGAACCACTGTGGAGCATATTATAACGTGTGAGGCCACTGTGGAGCATATTGTACTGTGTGGGGGCCACTGTGCAGCATATTATACTATGTGGGGGTCACTGTGGGGCATTATACTGTGTGGGTGCCACCGTGGAGCATATTATACTGTGTGGGGGAGTGAAGCATATTACACTATGTGGAGACCCTTCATTATTTACATTACACCTCATCTATTTTCTAGCAACCATGTACTATTATTACAGGCTGTAATAACATTGCATGGTCACTATAAAACAGAATTGTGAGATGTAAATAACGAAGGTCAGGGTGTTCGCAAAAACAGTTGATCATCAGGGGCCCTGGGTGTTAG
Organism: Leptodactylus fallax; assembly: GCA_947044405.1. Taxonomy (NCBI): domain Eukaryota; kingdom Metazoa; phylum Chordata; class Amphibia; order Anura; family Leptodactylidae; genus Leptodactylus; species Leptodactylus fallax. The sequence goes on from CAMRHE010000191.1 coordinate 1,124,086, forward strand.
ATCCCCACTAATTTATTATAACTCTTAAACTATTAGAACCCCACAGATCATATGTTTACCAGAACACATAGCTCCAAGTATTGTTTACATGCCGGGTGCTGCGCTGCTTACTCACCATATTCTTGATAATCACAGTTGTGGGTACTATAGTTGTATAGGCCATGATAATGTTAACAATTCCAGGAGCCACGCTGCTGGCTTGCCATACATAGTGTACAGGTGGGTTTAGGTAGTGCAGTGGAGCATATCGTATGGCATTATTATTACCTGCCACACTGTGTACAGCTGATCTGGCGGTGGGCCCCTAGAAACAATTCCACTGGTGGGCCTTAGACATCCCAGTCCGACACTGAACAGAGGCACTAATACACAAGGGGAAAACACCATTTGATTCAGGTGACCCTAACCTACCTATTTGCAGGCTGGGATGATATGCTGGATTCTGGCGACAGACTCCCTTTAAGAGTGAATACTGGGGATTCTCCTTAGACAATTCCCTTAGAGGTAGCCCAAGTGTCCAACCTGTTTGGCAGCACAGTGTGTCCACAATCTACTGCCAGTTACAATATGCTTATATAGAGGCTTATATCTGAGCCTTAAATCTGAAGCACACTTAGGGAAATCTTCCTGATGTATACCTCCCACAGAAAGCTGATATGCATTGTGCACAAAATATTAGCTCTGAAATTAATTCACAGGTGTTTCTACTCATGATGTGAGACTAAGCTTTCAAGGTAATGAGAAGGAAAACATGTACCTGTCCAGATAACAAAAAAGAACATTTGCACTGGATATCTGTGATGTGATTAGACCTTTTTAAGTAACACAAAGGCAGTATATACATACTGAAATAAAGGAAAACTCTATGTACAAAAATCTGTAAAATCTGGTGGAGGATCTGTTTAAGATTCATGATGTATAGCAACATGTAAAAACAAGTTTAAAGGGGTTAGCTTTTTAAAAGGATAATTATGGAAACCAGGAATGAGAAAAGTCATGCTGAGAACCAGGAATGAACGAGGAGCCATGTTAGGAATCAGTAACATGAGAGGGAGCCCTGATGGAAACAAGAATGAGAGAGGGAGCCATGCTTGGTACCATAAATGAGTTGGTAATCATGCTAGGAACACTAATATGGGAGGGAGCCATGATGGGGTCCATGATTGAGATGGGGAGCCATGCTAGGGTGCAGGATGGAGAGAGGAGCCATGCTGAAAACCAGAAATGAGAAGAGGATTCATATTTGGGATAAAAATGAGAGGAGAGCTATGCTAGGGACCACAAATGAAAGGAGAAGCCATGCTGGGGGCTGGGAATGAGAAGTGGAGTCTTGCTAGGGATGGGAAATGAGAGAGGATCCATGCTGGGACCAAGAATGAGAGGAAGAAACACGCTGTGGACCAACATTTAGAAGGGTGCCATGGGAACCAGGAATGACAAGCCCATCTTTAACTGGGAAATTGAGAGATTGCAAGCTAATAAGTTTGCTCAGGTTGTTTAATAACATTATTTTATCATAATAAAGAGTTATTGTTTTGATGCATTATGAGGCTAACATGAGGGCGATGAAGGTGAAGCAGAATACAAGGGGTAAAGAATTTAGAGACATTGCCAGTCACTGTCCCATATAGGGCTCACAATCTACATTTCCCTGTCAGTTTGTCTTTGGCGTGTGTGAGGAAACCGGAGTGCCCAGAGGTAATCCATTGCAAACACGGGGGCATTGACCTTAACTGTGATCTTCCAGGTCCGGAAATGGACTCTCATAGTGCGGGAATGCAGGGACACAGGGACATTTGATTATCTCAAAGTATGATTTTTCCCACAGAATGTGTCAGTTCATCACAAAGCTCACAGTGACAAAGTGTATGGCCCTATTTGTGCTGCAATCTTCATATAAACTCAGCCCTTAAATATGTAGAGACGTAGTGGTTTCATGAATTTTATTAGCAGAGAAATAGCAATCCAGATATAGTAGTCATGAAACATGTGAGTCCAATGTAACAGACTTTCATCAGAAACAGATTGCACCAGAAATGTGTAGAGGTAAAGCAGGGGACGCCATGGAATGGCTAACCTTTAGCTAAGTGAAGGGGACGCTATTGGAAAGGGTTAAGTTTGCTTCTTGATGCCTGTTCCACTGTAATTCTAGCTGTGTTTTAGCTGTGTACTGAGTGGTACAGGGGTGTAAGGTCAAATTCCAAACCAGTGACCATAAAAAACGTGTACAACACACTTCACTTTTCTTAACTTCTGCAACTTCTATACATTAAGGCCAAGGCCCCATGTGGTGTAAGCTCCACTGCAAAAACTGCAGAGTTTTACAGTCACTACAAACTGGATGAGATTCTATCGAATTCCATGCACAAATTGCAGACAAATACGCGAGAGGAAATGCTGCGATTTCCAAAACCGTCGCAGCATGTCAATTATACCTAAGGAAACGCTGGCGGTTTCCCTATAGGTATAATTGAAGCAGAAAAGCGCTGTGGGAAAATCCGTGATGCCTTTCTGCCGTGGTTTTTCCCGCTACGTGGGGCCTTAGCCTAAAGGAGTTTTCTGGGCTAATGATATTGATAACTTATCCTCATTACAGGTCATCAATATCAGATTGGCAGGTGACCCAGGTGTTGAATCAGCTGTTCTCACCAGTTTTATTTTCTGTGTAGAGGCGGTGGTGAGTTAGTGCAGCTCAACTCCCATTTACTTGCATAGGAGCTGGTCTGGCGTAACTCAGTACAACCAGTACACAAAGAACATAGCTATCTGCTTTCTGCTCTGTATTCTGTACAACAGCTGGTGAGAACAGCTAATTGGTGGGGATCCTGGGTGACAGACCCCTACTAATCTGATATTTATGACCTATCCAAAGATGCAAAGTCTATGGTATGAAGCTGATTCTCCACAGTTGTGAAAGTTACATTGATGGGCCTAATCAATACACCGCATTCCAAATTTTTATGCAAATCGGATTTGCAGGTGAGCCCAATTAAAGGAAACCTACTTAAGAAGGACATGGCATTCCACATTATTAAGAAAACCACTGGTTTCAAGCACTATGGGAAAGAAAAAGGATCTCTGTAAGGGAATTGCCAGTTGAGCAATTCCCCAGTGCTGCTGCAGAAACCTGGGAGGAAGAGAATGACAGAGAGAGACAGTGTGCCCTAAACTCGACCCAGCCCCTGTCCCTGCCTACTTGCCACATTGTGTCCTAATGACAGGAGCAACTGAGCAGCAAAACCCTTTCTAGAAATAAATGTAACACAGAGAAAGACAAGACTAACAACACAGAAGAGAAGTCAGCAAGCCAAGGATCAAAACCAGAGAGACAAAGCAGTTCCAAATTGAAATCCAAGGAGTAGTCACAAGGGAAGCCAAAGGTCAGAGGAGAGTAATACAATACAATAGCAAAGGAACAGCTTAGCAAGGACAAGGTCACAGGACAGAGTCACATTAGCCAGCGACCATGTTTATAGGAAGTTCAGAAGCTACCCCAGACTTGATTGGTAGACAGGCTGTCAATCACACAGGCAAGGCTAAGGTTAACTATTTGAGGAGCAGAAAGAAACAAGGTGCAGGAGACGGGTGTGGCTGAAATACAATTAAATAGTAGTAGTACTAGGAGAGTGTTCAGACTGAGCAACAAAAACCTTAAGCAAAGAATCAAACTGAACACGCCTCCTGCACCGCAGCGTGCGAGCGGAGGGTGGCACAGAGACCCAAACAGGCAGAGATGTTACAATCTCTCTGCTGCCAAAAAAGCATCAACTAGTGCAATGCCTAGGACAAGGTATGAAAACATTAGATATTTCACGAAAACTTAAATGGGTTGTCCAGGATAAAAAGATAATTTAATACTAAACTAAACTCCCTCCCCCTGCCTAACTTCTAACTAACTTACTTTATTAAAAATGTATATTTACCCATATCGCTGGGGCGCTCATGTGACCGCCCCAGGCACATTTTCTGATTTCCCTGGGACGTTCCAATTCCCCGTTTCTGGAAACAGAACGTCACCAGTACTCCCCCACCCCATCATACTTACTTGTCTTCATATCCTGATCTTCTGGGCATGAATCTTCACTTCCTTCACTTCTGCTAGCGTCTGCAGATGGCTCTATTATGCAGGCGCTGGCAGATGAGAAGAGGAGAAAAACAGAAGGATCTCCCGTGCCCAGAAGATCTGGGCAGGAAGGCAGGTAAGTATGAAGGTGTGGGGGGTGGGCTGAGTTAGGTAGAACTAGTAGTCCGCGGGCTTAGGTAGGACTAGTAGTCCGTGGGTTAGCTAGGGAAACAGGGAGGGGGGTGTGAGAGAGGGAGGGGGAGGGAGAGAGAGGGGGATCTGAGTGAAGAGCAATGCATCATGGTAGTTGTTGGAAAAGAGAGCAGGAAGCTACCCATGTAAACAAATGCAGAGGACACCAGAAGCACCCAGAGAAACCCAGAAATCAGTCAAAACATTGCTAAAGTTATTTGGGTGCACTTATTAACCCATTAATAACACTAACAGACCCCTTTTAAAAAAAAAAAAAAAAGTTTTTTTTCCCGGAAAACCCCTTTAAGCATGATCATCATACTGTGAAGATAATTGTGGCTGATTCAGAGCACAGATGGATATGTGCAGATAAAGGCATAATGAGAAAGGTTTCTGCCAGATAAATTTATCGGATTAAAGGGGTTGTCCAGGATAAAATGGAATTCCTATACTAATCTAAACACCCTCCCCCTGCCTACTTTCTAAATGACATACTTTAGCAAAAATGTATAGTTACCCATATCCCTGGGGCGGTCATGTGACCGCCCCAGGCACATTTTCTGATTATCCGCTGATATTCTGTTTCCCCGTTTCCAGGACAGTGCTATGGAGGAATACTGTCAGGGAGGACATTCCTCACAGCGCAGCTAGACTGTCAGGAACGCCCTTCTGACAGTGAATCCTGAAACTAAGATCCCGGATATCTCCAGCCCTGGGGCACATAACGGGAAAGCCGGCAGTGCACTGAATTAAGCGCGCTGTCGGCTTTCTAGCGGTATGTAAAACTGCATATACATGAGGACGTGAAAGGTCCTCTTTAAAGTTCTTTATTTCCAGGAAGCTTGGAAGTGTTTTGTTTAGCTTTAATAAAGGAAGATTTTATTCAACTGAACCTTTTCTGGCAAGCGCTGATCTTTTCATTGGTCCTGCGATTGGATTCTGCCTATTGACGTCCGGGTGTTGATCCAGCTGCTGACCCTCAGCCTCAACACATTCTTTAAAGCTTCTGTGGTGGGTGTGAATGGTTCACAACCCCATAAGATGAGCAGCCATTCGTATGGTATTCTGTTTTAATACAACAGTATTATAGCGGTATCACACGTGAGTTAAAGAGATATACTGAGCAGTGCACCATAGTGGTAATACAGTAATATTTATATATATATATATATATATATATATATATATATATATATTAGGATGTGAAGTGCAAAAGTAGTCACAACGCTAGTTAAATAGTCAAATTTGTAATTCTGCCAGCTGCTGTGTTCTCAGCGTTCTAACAAGATTCCAGTATACAGGAATTGAGGAAGTCTCAAATGGTAAAATGAAGATGTAATTAGCCTTTTAGAAATGGCATTTCAGGAGCAAACAGGGACAGAGGAATTTTTATTAAAAGTTAGGACTTTTCCCTCTCAAGAAAGGACACCTTGGAAGTATACTTTTTTGAATGGCACACAATTTAAAACCTGGGAGTCACATCGAATTGGCGAGACAAACTACTGTATGTACCCCTTTTGGTCTAGAGGATGAGGGGTGTAGCGCAGCTGCTATTCATTTTATAGTGTACTATATTTTATGCCCTGGAGAAAAATCATAATTCAGTTAGATGTGTATAAGTACATAAAAAAAAAAAATAGGGAACTGCTGTTTAATATGACCCACTGGAAATGTCCATGAAGTAAGGAAGTGGAGGAGGAGCTGCTGTCTCTACAAAACCTTTGATAACAAACACACATGTCTGTGCTCATCTGAAGCAGCTCATAAACACACTGCAGGAATACTCTACAATACATGAACTCCAAATCTTGCACAGTTTACGCGAATGACATTCTGATAAAGGTATATCTTATGAGGATGCACTTAATGTCTGCAAAAGCAGAGCAAATTGACATCATCATAGTCAACTAAAACACAAGTTACAAAACAACTTGGCTCTAGAAACATGCCCAGCTGAATAAGCACAAGAATCCAGGGTCAAATCTCAAGCTGTACAGCACACCAGATCTGCTTCTGCTGCCAGGGCATGGAGGGTCTGTTTGACTATGTGGGGCATTTTGGAAGGTAAGTTATTTTTACATTTTGCTTAGTATTTTAGGGGTACACTGAAAGTAGGGGAAGGACAGAATTAAAGCAAAAGTAGGAACATGTTTGAAGCAGGAGAGTGTAATGCTTGACAGAAAGAGAGGATTATAGCTCAAGAAGGCTGTACTGTATTTTATATGAGAAAAGATGGCTATTGTTAGATCAGAGACTGAGGCTGTAAGGAGCTGGTCAGCAGAATAAATAGCCTGAGAACACAACCTAAAAACAAGTTGCAGTCAAGCTGGACGACTGTTAATGCGATCACCATGAGTATAGGATATGCAGCACTTAGGACGATTTCAAAGCAAAAGAGGAACTCAACTAAAATAGTGTGGACGTTCTTTCCAATTGATTTGCATAAAACAACTTTACTTTTGAATTTATGTTATTATATCTATCTCTACCCATATATACTATAAAATAATACTTATTCAACAACTTCACATGTATAAAATATGTTCTGTAACAGTACATGCTGTTCTAAATGCTGGACCCTCAGAATACATGCAGGTCATGCAGATCTTTCCTTCCACTAATGTTGCTTCCCTGTCAGTTTCTTATAAAAATGTCATTCATAATGGTGAGTCTTAAAGTCAGATGTGGCTAAGAATCACATTACTGAATTGCAAAGACTTTGATATCTGCAGGCAACATATAAAATTAGCTCACGCTTACAGACTGCTTTAGTTTGACGGCTGGATGGATGCACCCAGATGCAGTCAACTATGGGCCAAGAGTGGAGCAATTCAATACAACAGGGATTACCCTGTTGGTGCAAATGACACATCGGTATGTGTTAAAACCAGGCCCAGATTTACGCTTAGGCACGGCGCTGCATACTGAAGAACTCACAACCAAATATTGCTACATGCCACTGCTTATCTTTGCCTAATTGGTTGCAATATGTCTTTTGGCATCAGGTTAACCTGCTTTGAGGCTAAATCCAGAGGTTTTTAAGAAGTATGCTATGTCACATGCACTAAACAGTGAATGATGCATTGCAGTTTTTTCTATCGAGATGTACTTTATCTTTTACTATACCATAATACTAATTGTTAGTCTGACAATTCTGTACTGAAACATGAGTGTTCTTCACATTGTTAAAGGGGTTTTCTGCAACTAAAATATTATTATCTATCCTTTAGCCGGCTTCACATGGACAAATACAGTCCGAGAGATATAGACTGAATAGACTGCATTTTCCTGACCGAAGCCTGAGCCAGTACCCAGGAGTGAGATGGGAGTCTGGGCCCTGGCTCAGGGTTCACTCTGAGAATTACTGCTGACATCCAGTCCTTATCTCACAGCTCAAATCCATCCGTGTGAAGCTGCCCTTAGGTTAGGTCATCAATATCAGATCTGTGGGGGTCCAACTTCCGGCACCCCCACAATTAGCTGTTTATAGAGACTGCAGTGTTCAGGCAAGCGATAAAACCTCTACCAACACAGTGCCATGTATTGTATATTGGTTGTGCTTGATATTGAATCTGCCCTATTCGGTTGAATGGGATTGAGCTGTACACAGGACATGTGACCAATGAATGTGACATGACTTGGTCTGTGAAGTGAAACCCATAGAGGCTCACCAGAGTGTTTCTGCCACTTCAGTCAGTTGATCTGTGGGGTTGGACCTCCTTCAATCTAAGTTGATGACCTGACCTAAGGATTTATTAATACATGAGTCCCAGAAATAGAATGAATAGACTGGAGAAAAAGGCTTTTATCCGGGTGATTTGTAGGAGAAATATGGTAGAAGTATGTAGAACTAGTGGACAAACAAGTTAAAAAAAAAGAATTTTGTAAAATTTAGAGACATAGAATGTCATGTTTTGAGATTTGTGTGATATTTTCTGCACACTCCTTTTAGAATTGTTCTTCCATGAGTATAATTTTCAGGTTTACAGCATGTTTACATTAACTGGATATAATAGAAATTATTATTTATATATTTTAAAAGTCAAAATAATAAAACAATAGTCCTTTCCATGGCAAGGATGAGCAAACAGTATCATATGTAGATTAGATATCCCATAGCTTCCATGGATTTATGCCATGATGAGGCAAAAGAGAACCATGTGAAATATTTTCTGGGCAGATGTCTGAAAATTTTTGGCTGTCATCAACAGCTTGATACCTTGTATGGAGGTAATTATGTTCTTAATTTACAAGGCTAAGGAGACACTCTACTCCTCTATGTAACATTTATGACAAAATGAGATTCTACATGTTAGCCTGTAGCTACTGCAAACTATTACTCTAAAAATGTCTAAGGGTAGGTTCACACCTGCGCCTCATCTACGTTCGCATTTTTTAAGCTGATTTGGGGATGGAAATAGCCGGAGAGAAAAGTCCTGCAAGCAGGACTTTTCTCTCCGCCTTTCTCCGCCCTTTTCAGGCAGAAACCTGGCAGACCACATTATAATCTATGGGGTCTACAGGTTTCCGCGGGTAACTGCTTTTTTAAGCAGATTAGGTTTCCCCAAGCGGACCCCCCGAACGGAAACCCGAATGCAGATGTGAATCTAGCATCAGTCTTGAAGACATGATATTTGGTTTGCAATACAAAGTAATGATACATGTATGTTTTTACAGACACATGCAAGAAATCTAATAGTGGGCATTTACATTTATAGAACTTCTATAATGCCTCTTCTCAAGACAAATTGGCACCCATCTTTAAGTATTTCCCTAGTAATGGAATCTTATGATCAGATAGGGAGATATTTGTTCATTATTTTCACTATTTCAGAATATCTAATGAAAAATGGGGTGAAAAATGCTAATTTAGATTATGGATAATGATAAGACTATCAATTTTAGAAATTGGATAACTTCTTTGTTATGTTCCTTGCTACCACATAATACCCGATGCCTGCTTTTGTACCTCAAAATAGTTTAATAATTCATTGTGTACATAACTTCAGTTATTAACCACACCCACCATAAATGTGATGTCATTACTGATGAAAGCAGTATTTGTCTAAACTTTATTGACTGAGCATCCGAGAGGAGTTGGGGGCTGGTCCTGATTCCCAGACAAGCCAGAACCTGCTTCACATATGTAGATAATTACAGCAGTGATAAGAGGCAGCAGCAGCAAGGACAGGTTGACAAACATTTATTTATTTATTTTAACTCTTTTAACTCAAGCCTCTCCCCTGCTTCCATTGGACAGGCATTCTTCCGTGAGCAGGGGGAAGGTTTTATGGATACTAACAGACAGTGGCGTAACTAAAGTCTTGTGGGCCCCGGTGCAAACTTTTGTCCGGGGCCCTCTACCCCCTCCCTACAGCAAATTCTTGATAGTGACGGTTACGGGGCCCCAAACAGTATAATATGCTCGATAGTGGCCCCAGATAGTATTATATGCTCGACAGTGGCCCTCACACAGCATTATTATTCTCCACATTGCTCCCCCCACACACAGTATAGTATGTTCCTTAGAGTGGCCCCACCCAGTATAATATGCTCCCCACAGTGTTTCCACACAGTATAATATGCTCCACACAGTGGCCCCACCCTGTATTATATGCTCCCCACAGTGGACCCCATGCAGTATTATATGCCCCCCACAGTGGCCCCCACACAGGAGTATATTCTCCCCACAGTGGGCCCCCACCCAGTAGTATATGCTCCACAGTGGCCCCCACCCAGTAGTATATGCTCTGAAGTGGCCCCCACCCAGTATAATATGCTCCACAGTGGACCCACACAGTATTATATGCCCCCCACAGTGGCCCCCACACAATAGTATATGCTCCCCACAGTGGGCCCCCACCCAGTAGTATATGCTCCACAGTGGCCCCCACCCAGTAGTATATGCTCTGAAGTGGTCCCCACCCAGTATAATATGCTCCACAGTGGCCCCACACAGTATTATATGCCCCCCCCCACAGTGACCCCCACACAGTAGTATATGCTCCCCACAGTGGGCCCCCGCCCAGTAGTATATGCTCTACAGTGGCCCCCACCCAGTAGTATATGCTCTGCAGTGGCCCCCACCCAGTATTATATGCTCCCAACAGCCCCCATCCGCTCCGGTGCTATTATTATACTCTGGGGTCGCCCCGTACCCTGCCGGACCTGGTCGCGGTCGCACCCCCTGTGACCTCAATCATTACGCCACTGCTAACAGGCTGGCAGCATGGTAGATACATAGGGAGAGTGAAGGAGATAAGCAAATTGTGCAATAGATGTGAATACTTAAGGATCAGCATCATGAAGTTTCCTGCTCAGGTGGTGTTCACTTGGTGTGCTTTCGCCCAAAACAGACAAGTGCATGAGTTTTAAACAATGTATGCTGTTTTTTAAAAACACAGGTACAGGTCTCAAAAACCACATGCATTTTATAAATACACATGTGGTTTTACAATAAAAACACATGCGTTTTTTGAGCAAAAATGCACCGTGACCAGAGACTTACTGGGAAGTGTTGTATACTGGGAAGTGTTGTATTATGGGACCAGATTGTGTGATTGTGCTTTACAGACATGGGTGTAAATGAAAAACTGCTAGGAGGTGCAGTGGGCAGATGCTAGGAAGGGTTCCCTGGAAAAGCACTGACACTCCCACAACCAGGTATTGTATGAGCCTGAAAATATGACAAATAGCAAAAATTATCCAAACACAAATAAAGATACTCAGTTATGTTTTTTCATTTATTTAACAAGCATTTCCTGCCTTTAGTCACTTTTTTTTTAGTCCCAGAAAACTACTTTAGGCTGGGGCCCCAAGTGGCGTAAAGTGTCAGCAAAGTCAAAGCAAAGTGGATGGGATTCTAGTGAATCCCATGCCCACTTTGCGGTAAAATACACAGTGCGGACACGCGGTGATTTCCAAAACCGTTACGGTTTTGGAAATTGCAGCATGTCAATTATATCTACGGAAACGCCAGCGGTTTCCACTATAGATATAATTGAAGCAGAAAGTCCGCAGAGGAAGTGCTGCAGGAAGAACCCGGGTTGCTCTACAGCTGCTTTTCCCTCAGCTCTTTTTTTCTGCGGGATGCCACGTGGGGCCTTAGCTTTAAAGAGGTTGTCCAGGCAAAACAAATATTTTTAAAATAGGTCCGAGGAGGTGAAAAATTTCAAAAAAAATCATACTCACCTGTCCCCGGTGCTCTGGTGCCTTCCCAACGTGGTCAAGTCTTGCTTCTCTGGTCTCTTCTCAAAGTGAAACTGCTCGCCGGCTGTGATGTGATTGGCCTCAGCAGTCATGTTGACAGGGACTTCTGCTGAAAGACAACGGACTGGGAGGACTGGACCGCCCTGGGAGGCACCAGAGCAGAGCAGGTGAGTATCATTTTTTTTTTTTGTCAACACCTCCGGGCGATTTAAAAAGTAATTTTTTTGCCTGGACAACTCCTTTAAGTCTTTCAGTGGAAGAGTGAAGAAATCAGGCAATACCTTTTAGAGGCTAACTGAGTATATTTTATAGTAAGCTTTCAAGAGTGCTAGCTCTCTTCTTCAGACATGGTGTAATACAAGAAACTGAAAATTCACAGACTTTTTATACACACACAAGACATGGATCTTCAAAGGATCTTGGAATAACAAAATGCAATATAAGTAGAGAAGTTATTTACAACAGGTCAGGAAATAAACAGTCTGGAAAACTTGTAAGGCGTGACGGAGGGATCTGTTATCTGTTTGCAATCAGGTGGTGATTTGTGACCCTCACAGTTCATACATAGTGTGACATGAAACTGGCATGAATATTAAGTCCAAATTGCAGAGTTTGAAATTTTTGCATTAACTTATATTCCCATTCCTTACTCTCCCTCTGCCTCTTAAAATGTCCCATTAAAACCACAACCCGCAAATCTTCAATAGAGTGGTCTTCAGATAAGACTTCCATCTGGGCTTCAGTGTTTGTGTCTGGCTCTTTGTCCTTATTTTTTGCAGTAGTTATATTTTCACCTTCTCAACTTCTATGAAGATTCAATTTTTTACATTTTTATTACTATTATTTGGTTCTTTATACAAGAGATCAGTATTGCTATCAGCGGTTTCTGCTTCTGACGAAATAAAGCTCACATGCTGCGCATTTTTACTTTTGCTTTGTCCATTCTTTAGGATTGGTTTTGGACTTATATTTCTATTGCACTTTTTCCAGTAATATACTGTATCACTCTCATGGTACTTCAGAGCTCTCTGAAACTTAGATTTTTTTTTTTTCTCAGTAATAGTTAACATCATTTTTTATGTTTTCTTTTAATCTACAGTCATGGCCAAAAGTTTTGAGAATGATACAAATATTAATTTTTACAAAGTCTACTGCTTCAGTTTTTCTAATGGCAATTTGCATATACTCCAGAATGTTATAAAGAGTGATCAGCTTAACAGCAATTACTTGCAAAGTCAATATTTGCCTAGAAATGAACTTTATCCCCCAAAACACATTTCAACATCATTGCAGCCCTGCCTTAAAAGGACCACCTAACATCGTTTCAGTGATTGCTCCATTAACACAGGTGTGGGTGTTGATGAGGACAGGGCTGGAGATCAATCTGTCATGATTAAGTAAGAATGACACCACTGGACACTTTAAAAGGAGGCTGGTGCTTGCCATCATTGTTTCTCTTCTGTTAACCATGGTTATCTCTAAAGAAACACGTGCAGTCATCATTGCACTGCACAAAAATGGCCTAACTGGGAAGAGTATTGCAGCTAGAAAGATTGCACCTCAGTCAACAATCTATCGCATCATCAAAAACTTCAAGGAGAGAGGTTCCAAAAAGGCTCCAGGGCGCCCAAGAAAGACCAGCAAGCGGCAGGACCGTCTCTTAAAAGTGTTTCAGCTGCGGGATTGGGCTACCAGCAGTGCAGAGCTTGCTGAGGAATGGCAGCAGGCAGGTGTGAGTGCATCTGCACGCACTGTGAGGCGGAGACTCTTGGAGCAAGGCCTGGTCTCAAGGAGGGCAGCAAAGAAGCCACTTCTCTCCAGAAAAAACATCAGGGACAGACTGATATTCTGCAAAAGGTACCGGGAGTGGACTGCTGAGGACTGGGGTAAAGTCATTTTCTCTGATGAATCCCCTTTTCGATTGTTTGGAACATCTGGAAAACAGCTTATTCGGAGAAGAAGAGGTGAGCGCTACCACCAGTCTTGTCTCATGCCAACTGTAAAGCATCCTGAAACCATTCATGTGTGGGGTTGCTTCTCAGCCAAGGGAATCGGCTCTCTCACAGTCTTGCCTAAAAACACAGCCATGAATAAAGAATGGTACCAGAATGTCCTCCAAGAGCAACTTCTCCCAACCGTCCAAAAGCAGTTTGGCGCTCAACAATGCCTTTTCCAGCATGATGGAGCACCTTGCCATAAAGCAAAGGTGATAACTAAATGGCTCAGGGAACAAAACATAGAGATTTTGGGTCCATGGCCTGGAAACTCCCCAGATCTTAATCCCATTGAGAACTTGTGGTCAATCATCAAGAGATGGGTGGACAAACAAAAACCAACAAATTCAGACAAAATTAAAGCATTGATTCTGCAAGAATGGACTGCTATCAGTCAGGATTTGGTCCAGAAGTTGATTGAGAGCATGCCAGGGAGAATTGCAGAGGTCCTGAAGAAGAAGGGTCAACACTGCAAATATTGACTTGCTGCATTAACTCATTCTAACTGTCAATATAAGCTTCTGTTACTCATAATATGAATGCAATTATATTTCTGTATGTGATAAAAACATCTGACAAACACACATAAAAACCAGAGGGCAGCAGATCATGTGAAAATATAATATTTGTGTCATTCTCAAAACTTTTGGCCATGACTGTACTATTGCACCATTCAAAATCCTACCGGTGTGCATGAGCACCAATTTGTTCCTAAATAGATATAATCAATGAGTGTATTTCCTCAAGTATTTTCATATGAAACAATCTACTTCATAAGCTTTATTGCTCCTTCAGTTAGTATGTTGTTCCATTCTTTAATAAATCATAATAAAAAATAGTAGTATGGTAATTGGTATTATTTTTGAGTCATAGGCTCCTTGGAATTATATTTTTATCTGTATAAGTTTGCAGAGTTCTGTTATCCCACCAGGTGCGTATTTAATACATTATCAGATACTCTAAGGTCTTATTCACACATTTGCGTCCACCTCCATGTGAGGTATGTGTGAAAAGAAGATCAACTTTTCTTTGTTTAATGTTCTATATTTTTGTCTGGGTCCGTGAAAAACGAATGATGCACAGATTTACAGACCCATAGACTTTCATTGGTTTGATGCATCTGTGATGTACTAGTGAAATAAGGACATGATTCCTACATTCTGCAAAACAAACCCTGACATCTGAATAAACACATTAACATGAATGGGTCATATGGCATCTACAAGAAATGCAAACACCACACATATGTAATATACAGACGTGTGAATAAGGCCTAAGACTATACCGCACAGTTCTTTAGCAAAAAAAAAAAAAAAGCACAGTGTAAATCCAGCCTTATATGGCAATTGACTATAGCTATTCTATGCTATTTATGGAATGCATTGGTGTCAGGCTACTTATTCATCCTCCTTATCAAGTCTGTCTTGCTCAGGAAAGTAATACTATAATACTTTAGTAATACTATAATAATATACAGTGAGTACGGAAAGTTTTCAGACCCCTTTAAATTTTTCACTCTTTGTTTCATTGCAGCCATTTGCTAAAAGAAAAAAAGTTCATTTTATTTCTCATTAATGTACACTCCCATCTTGACAGAAAAAACCCCAGAAATGTAGATATTTTTGCAAATTTATTAAAAAAGAAAAACTGAAATATCACATGGTCATAAGTATTCAGACCCTTTGCTCAGTATTGAGTAGAAGCACACTTTTGAGCTAGTACAGCCATAAGTCTTCTTGGGAATGATGCAACAAGTTTTTCACATCTGGATTTGGGGATCCTCTGCCATTCTTCCTTGCAGATCCTCTCCAGTTCCGTCAGGTTGGATGGTGAACGTTCGTGGACAGCCATTTTCAGGTCTCTCCAGAGATGCTCAATTGGGCTGAGGTCAGGGCTCTGGCTGGGCCTGTCAAGAATGGTCATAGAGTTGTTCTGAAGCCACTCCTTTGTTATTTTAGCTGTGTGCTTAGGGTCATTGTCTTGTTGGAAGGTGAACCTTCGGCCCAGTCTGAGGTCCAGATCACTCTGGAAGAGGTTTTCTTCCAGGATATCTCTGTACTTGGCCGCATTCATCTTTCCTTCAATTGCAACCAGTTGTCCTATCCCTGCAGCTGAAAAACACCTCCATAGCATGATGCTGCCACCACCATGTTTCACTGTTGGGATTGTATTGGGTAGGTGATGAGCAGGGCCTGGTTTTCTCCACACATACCGCTTAGAATTAACGCCAAAAAGTTCAATCTTCGTCTCATCAGACCAGAGAATCTTATTTCTAACAGTCTGGGAGTACTTCATGTCTTTTTTGGCAAACTCTATGCAGCCTTTCATATGTCTTGCACTGAGGAGAGGCTTCCTTTGGGCCACACTGCCATAAAGCCCCGACTAGTGGAGGGCAGCAGTGATATTTGATTTTGTGGAACTTTCTCCCAT
Source organism: Leptodactylus fallax (assembly GCA_947044405.1). NCBI lineage: Eukaryota > Metazoa > Chordata > Amphibia > Anura > Leptodactylidae > Leptodactylus > Leptodactylus fallax. The sequence continues at coordinate 1,139,974 of CAMRHE010000191.1, forward strand.
CTCCCTACTGCATCTCTGGAGCTCAGCCACAGTGATCTTTGGGTTGTTCTTTACCTCTCTGACCAAGGCTCTTCTCCCACGATTGCTCAGTTTGGCTGGATGGCCAGGTCTAGGAAGAGTTCTGGTCGTCCCAAGCTTCTTCCATTTAAGGACTATGGAGGCCACTGTGCTTTTAGGAACCTTAAGTGCTGCAGAAATTCTTTTGTAACCTTGGCCAGATCTGTTCCTTGCCACAATTCTGTTTCTGAGCTCCTTGGGCAGTTCCTTTGACCTCATGATTCTCATTTGCTCTGACATGCACTGTGAGGTCTTATATAGATAGGTGTGTGCCTTTCCTAATAAAGTCCAATCAGTTTAATTAAACACAGCTGGACTCCAATGAAGGAGTAGAACCATCTCAAGGAGGATCAGAAGGAAATGGACGGTATGTGAGTTAAATATGAGTGTCACAGCAAAGGGTCTGAATACTTATGACCATGTGATATTTCAGTTTTATTTAATAAATTAGCAAAAATATCTACATTTCTGTTTTTTTTTCTGTCAAGATCAGGTGCTGAGTGTACATTAATGAGAAATAAAATGAACTTTTTTGCTTTTAGCAAATGGCTGCAATGAAACAAAGAGTGATAAATTTAAAGGGGTCTGAATACTTTCCGTACCCACTATACATGATTTGATCCTGTTCTGTTGTTGTGAAAGTGTTCATATTGTAGTACATTATGTTTCTGTTCATCCAAGTAAAATTGCCAAATTGGGTGTTGATGTGAATATGTCAGAAATGACAGCCCTCGCGGATACTGCTCTCCATAACAGCCAGGAGGACAGTGCAGCTAATAGTTGGGAAGATGGTTGTGCAGGTAGGCCAAGGCAGTTAGTGGTTATAGGGGACTCTATCACCAGGAAGACTTATAGAATAATTTGTCACCAAGACCTCCTCAACAGAATTGTTTGCTGTCTCCCTGGTGGGAAGTGTTCGTCATGTGGTGGAACAGGTGAACAAATTGCTGGGAGGGGCTGGGGAAGACTCAGCTGTCATAGTCGATGTGGGTAGTGAGTACCAATGACAGGATAAATGGTAGGTGGAGGATAACATGACTGCCTGAACACGCAGATCTCTCCGGCTTCTGTACCCTGATCCTATTTCTACAAATATCACCCGCCAAATGGAACTCATTCAGTCTAGGACACCATCACCCCCATACAGGATGCAGAGTCACATCTTCCTTATCTCTGCAACCCCAGATTTCGAGATTCCGTTTCTCCTCTTCAACTGTTTCGCTACCAGATGTTAGCTTCAAGATGACTCTGGCGCCGCCCCCAACGTCTCTCACAGTGTCTGCCACCTGCCCAGAGCTATCTCCTGTCATCTCCTCTGCTACTTCTGTGGCTCTCGGGGAACCCATACCTGAGCATCAATGCCTTGTACCACCAGGAACCCTTCAGGAACAGCCTGGTCAAGACACTTTTGATGCCTTAACTTGGCAGAATCCTGCCTGTCATCCCTTGCATTCTGCTCTGGGTATCACCACGCTGACTACAACAGTGCTCTGCTTGCAAAGCCTAGGGCCACTATGCCCGCAGTTGACCCCAATGGAAGCAACCTCAGCTCCTAACAATGCACCAGGGTTTCCCCTGCTCAGGACTATCCCAATGCCCTTGTCCCCGATTATCTGTCATAATTTCCACTCCACTCCGGCTATCTTCCGGACACCTACTTTATCTGATTCATTTGATTCCTCACTGCAGAATTCTGATTCAACATGGTATGGGAGAAAGCGTCCCAAGATCACAGATATCTGGAATGTCTTCAGCTCTCCCCCACGAAAGTAGACTTGGAAACCATTGTGCACAGATTTAAGGTGAAGCAAGAGAGTATAATTTCAGAGTTCAAAACCACCCTCCCCCCTCACTGCCCCTACATCAGAGGAGGCAGAGGAGGTCGGCATCCCCCAGAGAAGCAAGGGCTCTCCAACTCGGCCTCGGCTCTTTGGAGACCCAAAGTGGCAGGAACTCCACCAGAGAGTAGAGAGCCCGCTACTATGTCCCGTCCATCTTGAGTTAAATGGGTAAAGCACCAACCCCCTACAGATCACTGAGGAATTTGCACAATTTTATCAGGATCTGTATAACCTTCATCCCTTCCTGACTCTTTGTCTTTGATGCCCATGAACCAATGGTATCTCATTGACTCTGGTCTCCCTATGCTATCTACAGAGGTGATCACGTCACTCGAACAAACCATCTCCAGAGAATAGGTAGCACTAGCTCTCCAAACAATGCAACCGAACAAGGTCCCAGGCCCCAACAGACTTCCATCTTTGTACTAATACACAAAGACTCTGCTGCGTGTGCGAGTTACTGGCCAATATCCCTACTTAATGTGGACCTCAAGTTTTTTGTGAAGGTTGGCTTTGTTCCAACTCGGGAAGCGCGTTACAACACAGTGAAAGTATTAAATGCCATCCACTATGCCCAGACGAAATGTCTCCCATTATTTCTCCTCTCCACAGATGCTGAAAAAGCCTTTGACTGGGTGGCCCCTCCTGGTTGCAGTTTGATCATATAGGCTTGGGCCCGGTGATGAGATCCTGGATCTCTTCCCTGTACAGCAACCCCACAGTGTCGATGGGAGTCAACGTAGTGCTCTCCTCCCCCATCAATATCAGAAATGGAATTTCTGCTTCAGAATATCAGAGCCAATCCTGTCATTAGCAGTCTAAAATTGGGTACCAGACATATACAAATTGCAGCTTATGCAGACGAGTTCTTGTTTTTCATTTCCAACCCGTTGTCCTCTCTGCCTCACTCAATGTCGGAGTTTCACAAATTCCAGTATATTGATAACTTTAAGATTAACTTTAAAAAATCTGAGGCCCTTAATATATCGCTCCCCCGTGTGTTAAGGCTACCCTGGAGACTGCTTTCACCTTTCAATGGTCTGGGGGATAATTAAGTATCTAGGGGTCTGGATCTCTCGAGATCTAGGGAAGCTCTTTACCTGAAACCACCTGGCACGCCTGATCACAAGTTAATATCAAGAAACTAGTTACAAACTGTTGACCAGATAGTACCATGTGCAATCTAAACTCCACAAGATCTTTCCTGCACCTTCCCACTTTGCTGGTGGTGTAGCATGGAGGAGTGGAAATTACTACACATTTTGGGATTGCACAGGAGTATGACGTTTCTGGGATGGGGTCTACCTGGTGATTTACAGGGTGTTCCAGATTGATGTCCCTCGAACGCCGGCCTTCTATCTCCTTCACCCCTCTGATTTCTCTATGCACGCCTACCATAAGTTATCAGAACCTGTATTCCAGCTCTCTGGAAGTCTGCCGCCCCAATCGCTCATCCACTGGATACACAAAATAGAAGACATTCAATTTATGGTGGACCTTACTGCTTCTCTTAGGAACACCCATTCCTCTTTCATTTCTGCCTGGACTCCCTGGATTCTTTTCCAAAGTTGACAGAAATACAAAGATCTCATGAGCAGGAGATCTCAATGCTATTAGGCTAGGTCCCACTTCTGTGTCTTCTTTCTCAACCCTGTTATCGTCCTTCCTTCCCATGTACTTTCTATTGTAACTGCCTTGGTTTTGTTCCATTGTTTTTATTGTTCTGCCTAATAAATAATGTATAAAACAAATGCACATTTCTGGAAATTAATGTGTGAAATTGTATGACAAGTTAAAGTGTATGTTCACAAATGCCCTAAGCTTAGCAGGCAAACTGGAGGAGCTTGAGGCCCTGGTCCGGAGGAACACATTGATATAGATGTTGTTGCTGACAAGTGGCTAGATTCCTCACGTGATTAGGATGTTAGTATTCAGAGTTTTACACTCTTTCACAAAGACAGGGCTAAAAGTAAAGGAGGAAGAGTGTTTATGTAGGTCAGAAGTGGCATTAAAGTGAGTGTGAAAGAGGCAAATGTGGGTGAAGATTGCGAGGAGAACTACTCAGATATTGACTGGGGTGATGGTTCTGCATTGCCTGCAAAGGGGAGGAAATTTATTAACCGCAGATTTATGGTTCAGTTTGTAGAAGATTCAACTAGAGGGGATGCTCTGCTGGATCTGATCATTTCTAACAAGGAGGGACTTGGAAATGTCACTGTTGGTGAAAACCTTGGTAATAGTGACAAAGAAAGGATATAGATTGGGAGCAGCTATTGTCAAATAGTGATACAGAGGTTAAGTGCTAGACATTTAAACCTATGTTGAGTAAGTATATAGCAAAATGTATACCCATAGAGAACAAGTATAAACGTCTTAAATTCATGGCTTACAGCTACGATTAAAAGGACAATAAACTGTAAAAAATGGGCATTTAAAAAATTTAAATTGGAAGAGTCACCTGTAGCCTTTGAGAATTAAAATCTTTAAAAGGGAAATTAAATCAGCTAAAATACATAATGAATGGGAGGTGGCAAAGGAAAACAAAACTAACCTGAAAAAATCCTTTAACTATTGTGGGAGGATTGGCTCAGTGGTAGCAGCAGCAGACCCAGACAGTCAGAGACAGACAAAAAAAAGTCAGGTATAAACAGGATTGACCCTGTCTGTTTATTTTTTCCTAAAACGGCAAAAGAAAATAAGCCTTAACTTCAGGCAAAACGATAACAGAAATCCTGCTCGTCTGAGCAACTAACTAAACAAAGAGGCCCTAACTATACATTTGGCTTGCTTCAGCCACACGGTCAACACACAGGGCAAAAACACAGTCAGTAGTTCACACTGGTCTCCCACCAGATGGCAGGATCTTAGGACAGAACCCAGCTCCTCCTCTCCCCCAGGAACTGCCCAGGACTGAGGTCTTGACAACCTTTTATAGGCCCTTTAATGAGGCCCAGCTCCCACCTGTGCTTGAAGGCTCCTTCCTGCTGTAGGACAGGACATGGTTAACAAAAAAAAGCCTTCTCACAGCTGAGATTTTGTTACAGACCTGTGTTGTAACCTCACTTACCATACGTAACTGAGGAATCTGGGGGAGATATAGCGACCTTCCAGAACTTTACCTGTCACCTTGTCACACTATATAAATGCAAAAATATTAAGGTCAGTACAAGTTGGTCCCCTAATTACATAATGGTAATGTAGTTGGTTACTGGGGACCAAGAGAAAGCAGAGCTACTAAATGGGTACTTTAGTTCTGTATATACAGATGAACAGCGAGTATTTGATGCAGGTGTCACCAATGCTGGTAATACATAAACCAATATACTAAACTGGATAAACATAAAAAAGGATCATATCGAGAGAGTTGTGGTCAATGACTGCTTCTTAGATTGGTCCTTTGTTATAAGTGGTGTACCCCAGGGTTCAGTGCTGGGTCTGCTGTTATTTAACTGATTTATTAATAATATAGAATATGGGATTAACTGTCTATATTTTTGCAGGTGACACTAAGCTATATATTACAGTGCAGTCTATGGAGGTTACAAGCAGACTTGGACAGACTTATTGTTTGGGCATCCACATGGCAAATGAGTTTCAATGTAGATAATAGTAAAGTTATGCATCTGGGTAAAAATAATTTGCAATTGACATATGTCCTAGGGGGAGTAAAGCTGGGAGAGTCACTGGTGGAGAAGGACCTGGATGTACTTGTAGATCATAGGTTAAATAACAACATGCAATGTCAATCAACTTCTTCTAAGGCCAGCAGGACACTGTCTTGTATTAAAAAGGGTATGGACTCATGGGACAGGGATGTAATGTTACCACTTTATAAATCATTGGTGTGGCCCCATCTGGAATATGCAGTTGAGTTCTGGACACTAGTTCATAGAAAGGATGTCCCATAGTTGGAAAAGGTTCAACAGGAGGGCCATAAAACTGATAGGGGGAATGGAGGACCTCAGTTATGAGTATAGCTTAAAGGAGTTAAATTTGTTTAGTCTTGAGAAAGGGTCTTCAAGTTAAGATATGATAAACCTGTATAAATATATAAATGGCTAATACAAAAAATATGGGGAAAAGCTGTTCCATGTAAAATCCCCTAAGGGGGAACTCTGCCTGGAGAAAAAAAAAAACTTTAATCTTCAGAGGCAACAATCTCCCCTGGTTGAAGTTGATGGACATATGTCTTTTTTCAACTGTACAGTTACCATACCATGGACTTAATAGTGGATTACATGTCGTCCTTGACTACTGTACTTATCTGGTTCAGCATGTTAAGGGGACCTATTTATTATATTATATATTGTATTAATACTTAGCGCACACTCACTCTATATTGTTAACTTATATAGGAGACTGGATGGGAGCACAATCCAAGTCAAAGTTAATAGCTACCTAGTTAAGAATCAGCTCACCTAGTCCTTCCTGGAGTGAGAAATTTCTCGGTACAACATTATACTACTAGAGGGAAGTGAAGTGAGGCATGATGGTACATGTAGGAAGATAGGGATGTAAACAAATGCAGAAGATGCCAGAAGCTCACAGAGAACCCCAGAAATAACTCAAAACACTGCTAAAGGTATTTGGTGGCATTTATTAACCTATTAATAACACTAACTGACCTTTTTTGAAAAATTATTTTTGTGCCCAGAAAACCCCTTTAAGGAAGTTATCAAAGGCTATAGTAAGCATTTGGAGCTGATAAATTTGGGCCATGAAAATGAAAAATTACATTTTTTTGCAATAAAACATTGCTTCATCTCCAAATTTTCCATTTTCACAAAAAGTTCAAGGAGAAATCCATAATCCATCAATTTGTTACACAGTTTCTCCCAAGTTTGTAAATATGTCACATGTGGATGTAGACTACTGTTTGGCCACATAGCTGGGCACAGAAGGGGAGAAGTGGTAGTAGTTTTTTGTGGGACTGATTTTGCTGGAATCCCTTTTCAGGCATATGACAGCAGAGCCTCCAAGGTGCAAGTGCAGTGAAAAGTATTAAGAACTGACCCTATATTGAAAACTACACCCCTAAAGGAATTTATCAAGAGTATAGTGATATTTTTGTCCCCAGAGATGCTTTCAAAAACATAATGCACAATAGATGGTGCAAAATGAAAACTGAGCTTTTTCCAGAAACATGCCATTTCCCTTCATGTGGCCCTAATCTTTTGCATAGAAATAGGACACACTCATCTGTCCCCAGCACTCCGATGCTTACAATCTGTCCTCTTTGTGTGGCCGTGCTCACGGTGCCAGAAGGCGGAAGGTTCACATGACCAATGAGACCAATCAGTGGCCTCAGCAGTCACTGTAAAGGGACCGCTGATATCACTGACATACGTCACTAGTTCCTTACCAGCGACCGCTGATGTCAGTGATTTGTCTCAGCAGTCATGTGTGCTTTGTGGCTTCTAGCCCTCTAAACCAAAGCAAATGACAGAAAACTTTTTGATAATGAAGCGCCAGGGACAAGTGTTGCATGCTTTTTTTTCTTTTACTTTCACCCTACCTGCCCCAGACGTTGCTCCAAATCCTGAAGACCCCATTAAGGATGCAGTCAGAGTGGTCTGGCTTTTCCAGATTTCTATATCTGCGGAATATAAGATGTAGGGACATTATTATTTCTTGCTAAAAAGTGAATCTTAGAGACCAAAAAATACAGTAGATGGTTTGCTATTTGGCTGCCATATAACATTTGCGGAGCCCTTGAGCTGCCAGCAAAATAAAATTCCCTGGGAAGTGAGCATTTTGATACCACAAGTACTTCATCAGATTGTTTTCCAGAAATGAATGTAAGCTGTGCGGATGACATTGGATGCACAAAATCCCACACTATTTTCCCACTAACTCCTATGTTGGGGGCATTCTGGGGGGATCAATTCTGATTTTACCTCATAGATTCTAAACCTGGGGTGTACTCTAGTGTACAGTCATGGCCAAAAGTTTTGAGAATTATACAAATATTAATTTTTACACAGTCTACTGCTTCAGTTTTTCTAATGGCAATTTGCATATACTCCAGAATGTTATAAAGAGTGATCAGCTTAATAGCAATTACTTGCAAAGTCAATATTTGCCTAGAAAATGAACTTTATCCCCCAAAACACATTTCAACATCATTGCAGCCCTGCCTTAAAAGGACCACCTAACATCGTTTCAGTGATTGCTCCATTAACACAGGTGTGGGTGTTGATGAGGACAGGGCTGGAGATCAATCTGTCATGATTAAGTAAGAATGACACCACTGGACACTTTAAAAGGAGGCTGGTGCTTGCCATCATTGTTTCTCTTCTGTTAACCATGGTTATCTCTAAAGAAACACGTGCAGTCATCATTGCACTGCACAAAAATGGCCTAACTGGGAAGAGTATTGCAGCTAGAAAGATTGGACCTCAGTCAACAATCTATCGCATCATCAAGAACTTCAAGGAGAGAGGTTCCATTGGTGCCAAAAAGGCTCCAGGGCGCCCAAGAAAGACCAGCAAGCGGCAGGACCGTCTCTTAAAAGTGTTTCAGCTGCGGGATCGGGCTACCAGCAGTGCAGAGCTTGCTGAGGAATGGCAGCAGGCAGGTGTGAGTGCATCTGCACGCACTGTGAGGCGGAGACTCTTGGAGCAAGGCCTGGTCTCAAGGAGGGCAGCAAAGAAGCCACTTCTCTCCAGAAAAAACATCAGGGACAGACTGATATTCTGCAAAAGGTACAGGGAGTGGACTGCTGAGGACTGGGGTACAGTCATTTTCTCTGATGAATCCCCTTTTCGATTGTTTGGAACATCTGGAAAACAGCTTATTCGGAGAAGAAGAGGTGAGCGCTACCACCAGTCTTGTCTCATGCCAACTGTAAAGCATCCTGAAACCATTCATGTGTGGGGTTGCTTCTCAGCCAAGGGAATCGGCTCTCTCACAGTCTTGCCTAAAAACACAGCCATGAATAAAGAATGGTACCAGAATGTCCTCCAAGAGCAACTTCTCCCAACCGTCCAAGAGCAGTTTGGCGCTCAACAATGCCTTTTCCAGCATGATGGAGCACCTTGCCATAAAGCAAAGGTGATAACTAAATGGCTCAGGGAACAAAACTTAGAGATTTTGGGTCCATGGCCTGGAAACTCCCCAGATCTTAATCCCATTGAGAACTTGTGGTCAATCATCAAGAGATGGGTGGACAAACAAAAACCAACAAATTCAGACAAAATTAAAGCATTGATTCTGCAAGAATGGACTGCTATCAGTCAGGATTTGGTCCAGAAGTTGATTGAGAGCATGCCAGGGAGAATTGCAGAGGTCCTGAAGAAGAAGGGTCAACACTGCAAATATTGACTTGCTGCATTAACTCATTCTAACTGTCAATATAAGCTTCTGTTACTCATAATATGAATGCAATTATATTTCTGTATGTGATAAAAACATCTGACAAACACACATAAAAACCAGAGGGCAGCAGATCATGTGAAAATATAATATTTGTGTCATTCTCAAAACTTTTGGCCATGACTGTACTCTGGTATTTCTCTCGCACAGCTTCTATATTATCTGCTTCTTGGTACAACCAGTTTAGTCCAGTTTAGATTTGTGGGCTTTTCATTGTCTTATTGTACAAGAAAAATTTGTTTTATTTTTCCATTGATGTAGCCATATGGGGGTTTGTTTGCAGGATGAGATGCCTTTTTCTATTACACCATTTTGGGGTGCTTAATAAATTTATTGACTTCATTTTTTTTAAAGGGATTTTCTGGGGAGTATTAATTTCATTTCCTGGTAAGTTTACTATAGTCAGCGAGATCCCATAGAACAGGTAATAAATTACCTGTGAGATCAGGGTAGGAGAGGGGGCTGGGTGACACCGATGGGGGGGGGAGTGACCCAGGGGACTGAACACTGCCTTGGATCACATGACGCAGGGGTTGTGACGTCATTGAAACAACAGTTATCGTACATGTTGTTACAGACATGGCACTACCAAATACGTATTGTTTCTTTTTCCAATTCAAAGTTTATTGATTTTCAAAAAAACAAAAAATACAGTGAAAACAGATAGCTGCAACGGCAGCAGCAACATTTTATACTGTAGAGAACGGGGAGATCCCCGAGTAGAGGCCAAAGGACAAGAAGATGAGGGGAAGGGGAGAAGAAAAGAGGAGGAAGGAAAGGAATGGCGAGACAACAAAAACAAAACAACACTGAATGAGAGGGAAGAACCAAATACGTAGTTTTTTTATTTTATTTTTTTATATTAGAAAGCATTTTTATCTGGTATTTCTATTTAGTTTATATTTTTTTAACGTTTCAATTTTTTTATTATATTTTTTAAATCCCAGTAGGGAACTACAGAAGAGTGACAGCTATATGTAACAGTTGACATCCGCTATAAATGGCACCTGCTCTGCTCCTGAGAGGGCAACATGTCAGTGCCGTATATGTATCTCCCTAATGTGCCATATGAGTGCCAATGGGCACATACTTTCAGTGATTAATCTAGTACTTCCTCTTCATTACTCAGAAGTTGTTCAATGAAATAGGGAAATAAATATATTAATGCTGTTGAAGTCAGGCAACAAAGTTCACTTAGGACTCTGGGATGGACACCATCTGTATCCATGCAGTTCAGTTTTAGCTTACTTACTTATCCTTGAAGCTCTTCCAATGAAAACACTGAAATCAATGACAAACTTAAATGAGTAAATGTGATATAACCTTGAGACCAATATTTGGTAAAAGGAAAGCTGTCAACATATATTTTGGATGTTAATCAATTACTTACAGAATGTTACACTGAATATGTTCACGCTGGGAAGGCTTTGCGGTACTAGCCCATGCAATCTGTGGTTGGACCACCCAGGAGAGCCTTGTTTTATTGTCACTTCCATGACACCTGGGGCAATTCTCCACATCCTTGTTTGTTGTAATGGCATGATTGCAAGTCCCACTGGCTTTCTTCCCCTCTCTGCATCTGGCTTCAACGTTCTGTGCGTGTTCTGTGAGGTCAAAAGACTGAGATGGCCACTCTAGAACCTTCACTTCGTCCTGCTGTAGCCAATGACAGGTCGACTTGGCCTTGTGTTTTGGATCGTTGTCATGTTCGAACGTCCAAGTACATCCCATGCGCAGATTCCTGGATGATGAGTGCAAATTTGCCTCCAGTATTTGCTGATAACATGCTGCATTCATCTTTCCTTCAACTTTGACCTGTGCCTTTGAAGCTCACACATCCCCACATCATCAGTGATTCACCTCTGAGTTTTACAGTAGGAATGATGTTCCTTTCATCATAGGCCTTGTTGACACCTCTCCAAATGTAACGTTTATGGTTGTGGCCAAAAAGTTAGATTTTTGTCTCATCACTCCAAATTACCTTGTTCCAGAAGTTTTGAGGCTTGTCTCTGTGCTGTTTGGCGTATTGAAGGCGAGATTCTTTGTTGCATTTGCGCAGTAATGGCTTTCTTCTGGCAACTTGACCATTGTGCATCTTGAAACAGACACACCGATAGTTTTCAGAGAGTCCTGTATTTCAGCTGATGTAAAGTGTGAGTTTTTCTTTGCATCCCGAACAATTTTCCGGGCAGTTTTTGCCGAAATTTTGGTTGGTCTACCTGACCGTGGTTTGGTTTTTACAGAGCCCCGGAGTTTCCATTTGTTAATCACAGTTTGAACACTGCTGACTGGCATTATCAATTCCTTGGATATCGTTTTGTATCCCTTTCCTGTTTTATACAGTTCAACTACCTTTTCCCGTAGATCCGTGGACAATTGACTCACAATCCAGAAACATCAGTGGCTGGAGGAAAGATGCAACAGTCTGTCTGGATCCCAGAAACTCACTCAGCTTTTATGCACACACACTGATTACAAGCAAACAGGTCACTGGTGAGGATTTTACCTTTAGTAGCCATTCAAACCCCTTTGTGTCAACTTCTGGGCATATTATCAGTCCAAAATCACCAGGGTATGTGAACTTTTGAACAGGGTCATTTTGATGTTTTTGGTTCTCATTATGATTTAAAAAGAGAAAACACAGAAGTTTGACAATAAATGGCTTCAACCAACCACTAACCATGACTGGATAAAAAGTCTTTGTGTTATTCATATTCTCTGAAAAAAGGCCAAAAAAAACTGCCGGGGTAAGTAAACTTTTTAGCACAACTGTATGTGACAAGGCTGGAATGACATCACATGGACACTATAAACAGACAGTGTGTGATATAAACAGATCCCGGGGCCCCTCCATACAGCCGGTCAGTGTGGAATCACTTATCTCTTATTGATGTGTTATTCTGAGGATAGATCATCAATAAAAATGAGCTAGAAAACTCCTTATGGCTAAGGCCCCATGTGGTGTCCCGCAGAAAAAAAAAAGAGCTGTGGGAAAAACCGTGGCGGCGACGCATCGCGGTTCTTCCTGCAGCACTTTGCACAGAAAGTTCGCAGAGATTTCCTCTGCAAACTTTCTGCTTCGATTATATCTATAGGGAAACTGCTGGGGTTTCCATAGGTATAATTGACATGCTGTGATTTCCAAAACTGCGATTGTTTTGGAAATCGCAGAATATCCGCTGCGCATATTCTACTGCAAAGTGGGGATGGGGGCCCCATGTGGCGAAAACCCACAAAAAAAAAAAAAAAAACGCGGCAAATCCCATCCACACATTGCGGAAATATACGCGCAGCAGACGCACTGCGATTTCCAAAACCGTTGCAGTTTTGGAAATTGCAGCATGTCAATTATACCTATGAAAACACTGCAGTTTCCATATAGGTGTATTGAAAACATAAAGTCCACAAGGGAAACCTCTGTGGACCTTCTGTGAAAAGCGCTGCAGGAAAAACCACAATGTTACCACCGCGATTTTTCCTGCAGCGCTTTTTTCGCTGCAGCCTGGTACGTGGGGCCTTAGATTTAATAAAGCCCAAGTGCCACTTTAATTTAATTAATTGACCCCTCATATTATGCCCCTGATTCCCCCTGACATAAATACTGCACCTCTAATGACCCCTTATATCAATGACCACCCCCTTATGGTCATAATGCCTCCTAATATAAATGATGCCCCCTAATGACCCCTTATATAAAAAACCTCCCCTCTTGTATTCATAATCCATAATAACCCTTATATAAATGACCCCCATCGTCATAATGCCCCCTACTGAGTCCTCCCTTTATAGTTATATTTCCCCCCTCCTAACCACTCCTTATACTATTAATATATACACAACTGCGCTAAAAAAAAAACAAACAAAAAAAAAAAGTCATATTCACCTACCTGCGATCCTGATGAATGGAGCCACCGCTTCCTCCCTGTCCACGCACAGGAAACGTCTGTGTATGAGTGCAGGCGGCGCAATGTTGTGACGTCATTGCGCCGCTTGTGCTGAGAAGCAGATGCCTGTCTGTAGTCTCGGGGTCTTGTAAACCACAGGCCTGTATTGGCTTGCGGTTTACAATACTGTTAAGTTTGCAGGAAGCGTTTTAACTAGATCGGTGTCTGCTGACCCGGATCTAGTTAGAAATAAAGTATGTATTAATGGCGGCCTTGGGGTGGGCCCCACAGAGTTAGTGGGCCTGGAGCAGCCGCCCCCTCTGCCCCCTCGCTAGCTACGCCTCTGGTGGGGATTTATGATCTGCAGACTCTGTGGCTGAATCAGCTGCAGACTCAGCAGCAACATTGAGCAGGACTCTTATTTTTTTAAAACAGTGGGAGGCAGAACAAGGCCTGAATCTGCCGCTGATTTGGGGGCAAAAACCACCACAAAATCAGTTCCAGATACTGCTGTGTGAATGGGGCCTTATACTGTTAACAGAGTTAACACTTTAATCTGTATTGATCATCTGTATTGATAGAAGTGCTCATTGCAGAAACTGAGTGGGCCCCCACAGATGCTGTGTATATATATATATATATATATATATATATATATATATATATATACACACACACACACACACACACACACACACACACACACACACACACACGCGTGGACAAAATTGTTGGTCCACAAAGCTTCTGGGAGAATGTCCTATGGACAGATGAGACGAAAATCGAAATTTTTGGCAAGGCACATAAGCTCTATGTTCACAGACGGAAAAATGAAGCATATCTTGAAAAGAACACTCTCCCTACTGTGAAACATGGAGGAGGCTCTGTTATGTTCTGGGGCTGCTTTGCTGCATCTGGCACAGGGTGTCTTGAATCTGTGCAGGGTACAATGAAATCTCAAGACTATCAAGGGATTCTAGAGAGAAATGTGCTGCCCAGTGTCAGAAAGCTTGGTTTCAGTCACAAGTCATGGGTCTTGTAACAGGATAATGACCCAAAACACACAGCTAAAAACACCCAAGAATGGCTAAGAGGAAAACATTGGACTATTCTAAAGTGGCCTTCTATGAGCCCTGACCTAAATCCTATTGAGCATCTTTGGAAGGAGCTGAGACATGCCGTCTGGAAAAGGCACCCTTCAATCCCGAGACAACTGGAGCAGTTTTCTCTTGAGGAGTGGGCCAAAACACCTGTTGAGAGGTGCAGAAGTCTCATTGACAGTTAAGGGTACCATCATTTCTGTCCAGGCCTGTTTCATGACTTTTCTTTTTAAAAAAAATTCTGTTGAAGCATGGTTGACAAGCAATGTCTGACTTTCATTTGTTCATTTTCATAAAATTTTTATATATTATTACTTTTGTCAGATTCAAATTATTTCTGTGACCATTGTGGGTTTTTCTTTCATTAAACGAGGGGTACCTACAATTTTGTCCACGTGTGTATATATATATATATATATATATATATATATATACATCTCAGTCATGGCCAAAAGTTTTGAGAATGACCCAAATATTATATTTTCACATGATCTGCTGCCCTCTGGTTTTTATGTGTGTTTGTCAGATGTTTTTATCACATACAGAAATATAATTGCATTCATATTATGAGTAACAGAAGCTTATATTGACAGTTAGAATGAGTTAATGCAGCAAGTCAATATTTGCAGTGTTGACCCTTCTTCTTCAGGACCTCTGCAATTCTCCCTGGCATGCTCTCAATCAACTTCTGGACCAAATCCTGACTGATAGCAGTCCATTCTTGCAGAATCAATGCTTTAATTTTGTCTGAATTTGTTGGTTTTTGTTTGTCCACCCGTCTCTTGATGATTGACCACAAGTTCTCAATGGGATTAAGATCTGGGGAGTTTCCAGGCCATGGACCCAAAATCTCTATGTTTTGTTCCCTGAGCCATTTAGTTATCACCTTTGCTTTATGGCAAGGTGCTCCATCATGCTGGAAAAGGCATTGTTGAGCGCCAAACTGCTCTTGGACGGTTGGGAGAAGTTGCTCTTGGAGGACATTCTGGTACCATTCTTTATTCATGGCTGTGTTTTTAGGCAAGACTGTGAGAGAGCCGATTCCCTTGGCTGAGAAGCAACCCCACACATGAATGGTTTCAGGATGCTTTACAGTTGGCATGAGACAAGACTGGTGGTAGCGCTCACCTCTTCTTCTCCGAATAAGCTGTTTTCCAGATGTTCCAAACAATGGAAAAGGGGATTCATCAGAGAAAATGACTTTACCCCAGTCCTCAGCAGTCCACTCCCTGTACCTTTTGCAGAATATCAGTCTGTCCCTGATGTTTTTTCTGGAGAGAAGTGGCTTCTTTGCTGCCCTCCTGGAGACCAGGCCTTGCTCCAAGAGTCTCCGCCTCACAGTGCGTGCAGATGCACTCACACCTGCCTGCTGCCATTCCTCAGCAAGCTCTGCACTGCTGGTAGCCTGATCCTGCAGCTGAAACACTTTTAAGGGACGGTCCTGCCGCTTGCTGGTCTTTCTTGGGTGCCCTGGAGCCTTTTTGGCACCAATGGAACCTCTCTCCTTGAAGTTTTTGATGATGCGATAGATTGTTGACTGAGGTGCAATCTTTCTAGCTGCAATACTCTTCCCAGTTAGGCCATTTTTGTGCAGTGCAATGATGACTGCACGTGTTTCTTTAGAGATAACCATGGTTAACAGAAGAGAAACAATGATGGCAAGCACCAGCCTCCTTTTAAAGTGTCCAGTGGTGTCATTCTTACTTAATCATGACAGATTGATCTCCAGCCCTGTCCTCATCAACACCCACACCTGTGTTAATGGAGCAATCACTGAAACAATGTTAGGTGGTCCTTTTAAGGCAGGGCTGCAATGATGTTGAAATGTGTTTTGGGGGATAAAGTTCATTTTCTAGGCAAATATTGACTTTGCAAGTAATTGCTGTTAAGCTGATCACTCTTTATAACATTCTGGAGTATATGCAAATTGCCATTAGAAAAACTGAAGCAGTAGACTTTGTAAAAATTAATATTTGTATCATTCTCAAAACTTTTGGCCATGACTGTATATATATATATATATAGTGCCTCTGAAGCCTGTATATACAGCCCTCTGTACAAATTATATATATATATATATATACAGTGTCTTGCGAAAGTATTCGGCCCCCTTGAACTTTTCAACCTTTTGCCACATTTCAGGCTTCAAACAAAGATATAAAATTTTAATTTTTTGGTGCTGAAACAACAAGTGGGACACAATTGTGAAGTAGAACGAAATTTATTGTTTTTTTTAAACTTTTGTAAAAAATTTAAAAACTGAAAAGTGGGGCGTGCAATATTATTCGGCCCCTTTACTTTCAGTGCAGCAAACTCACTCCAGAAGTTCAGTGAGGATCTCTGAATGATCCAATGTTGTCCTAAATGACTGATGATGATAAATATAATCCACCTGTGTGTAATCAAGTCTCCGTATAAATGCACCTGCTCTGTGATAGTCTCAGGGTTCTGTTTAAAGCACAGAGAGCATCATGAAGACCAAGGAACACACCAGGCAGGTCCGTAATACTGTTGTGGAGAAGTTTAAAGCCGGATTTGGATACAAAAAGATTTCCCAAACTTTAAACATCCCAAGGAGCACTGTGCAAGCGATCATATTGAAATGGAAGGAGTATCAGACCACTGCAAATCTATCAAGACCCGGCCGTCCCTCTAAACTTTCATCTCAAACAAGGAGAAGACTTATCAGAGATGCAGCCAAGAGGCCTCTGGATGAACTGCAGAGATCTATATCTGAGGTGGGAGAGTCTGTCCATAGGACAACAATCAGTCGTACACTGCACAAATCTGGCCTTTATGGAAGAGTGGCAAGAAGAAAGCCATTTCTCAAAGATATCCATAAAAAGTCTCGTTTAAAGTTTGCCACAAGCCACCTGGGAGACACACCAAACATGTGGAAGAAGGTGCTCTGGTCAGATGAAACCAAAATCGAACTTTTTGGCCACAATGCAAAACGATATGTTTGGCGTAAAAGCAACACAGCTCATCACCCTGAACACACCATCCCCACTGTC
This sequence comes from Leptodactylus fallax, assembly GCA_947044405.1. NCBI lineage: Eukaryota > Metazoa > Chordata > Amphibia > Anura > Leptodactylidae > Leptodactylus > Leptodactylus fallax. The sequence goes on from CAMRHE010000191.1 coordinate 1,157,244, forward strand.
AAACATGGTGGTGGCAGCATCATGGTTTGGGCCTGCTTTTCTTCAGCAGGGACAGGGAAGATGGTTAAAATTGATGGGAAGATGGTTGGAGCCAAATACAGGACCATTCTGGAAGAAAACCTGTTGGAGTCTGCAAAAGACCTGAGACTGGGACGGAGATTTATCTTCCAACAAGACAATGATCCCAAACATAAAGCAAAATCTACAATAGAATGGTTCACAAATAAGCGTATCCAGGTGTTAGAATGGCCAAGTCAAAGTCCAGACCTGAATCCAATCGAGAATCTGTGGAAAGAGCTGAAAACTGCTGTTCACAAACACTCTCCATCCAACCTCACTGAGCTCCAGCTGTTTTCCAAGGAAGAATGGGCAAGAATTTCAGTCTCTCGATGTGCAAAACTGATAGAGACATACCCCAAGCGACTTGCAGCTGTAATCGCAGCAAAAGGTGGCACTACAAAGTATTAACATAAGGGGGCCGAATAATATTGCATGCCCCACTTTTCAGTTTTTTATTTTTTACAAAAGTTTAAAATAACCAATAAATTTCGTTCCACTTCACAATTTTGTCCCACTTGTTTTTGATTCTTCACCAAAAATGTAAAATTTTATATCTTTATGTTTGAAGCCTGAAATGTGGCAAAAGGTTGAAAAGTTCAAGGGGGCCGAATACTTTCGCAAGGCACTGTATATATATATTGTTGGTACATGTCAACTGTGAGAGAGACATCCAGAACTTTTCAACCTTTTGCCACATTTCAGGCTTCAAACATAAGGATATAAAACTTTAATTTTTTGGTGAAGAATTAACAAGTGGGACACAATCGTGAAGTGGAACGAAATTTATTGGATATTTTAAACTTTTGTAAAAAATAAAAAACTGAAAAGTGGGGCGTGCCAAATTATTCTGCCCCCTTAAGTTAATATTTTGTAGCGCCACCTTTTTAGGTTTCCCAAAATTATTTATATTTGCCAAATGTCAGAATAATGAGAGAGAGAGCATTTTTAAGGCATTTTTATTACTTTCTGCAAAGTCAAAAGTTTACATACATTTCATTAGTATTTGGTACCATTGCCCTTAAACTGTATGACTTGGGTCAAACATTTTGGATATCCTTCCACAAGCTTCTCCCAATTGTTGGTAGGAATTTGGGCCCATTCCTCCTGACAGAACTGGTGTAACTGAGCCATGTTTGTAGGCCACCTTGCTCGCACCTGCCTTTTCAGCTTTGCCCATAAATTTTCAATACGATTGAGATCAGGGCTTTGTGATGGCCACTCCAAAACATTGACTTTGTTATCCTTAAGCCACTTTGTAACCAGTTTGGCAGTATGCTTCGGGTCGTTGTCCATTTTGAAGACCCATTTGCACCCAAGCTTTAACTTCCTGGCTGATGTCTTGAGATGTTGCTACAGTATTACCACACAGTGTTCTTTCCTCATGATGCCATCTATTTTGTGAAGTGCACTAGTCCCTCCTGTAGCAAAACAACCCCACAACATGATGCTGCCACCCCCGTGTTTCACAGTTGGGATGGTGTTCTTAGGCTTGCAAGTTTTTCCCTTTTTCCTACAAATGTAACGATGGTCATAATGGCCAAACAGTTCAATTTTAGTTTCGTCAGACCACAGGACATGTCTCCAAAAATGAAGGTCTTTGTTCCTTGGTGCTTTTGCAAACATTAATCTTTTTAATCTACATTAGCTTTTTTATGTTTCTTTTGGAGTAATGGCTTCTTTCAGGCAGAGTGGCCTTTCAGCCCATGTCGCTACAGTACTCGTTTCACCTTGGATATTGACACACTCTTACCAGCTTCAGCCAGCATCTTCACAAGGTCTTTTGCTTTTGTTCTTGGGTTGATATGCACATTTCGTACCAAAGCACGTTCATCTCTGGGACACAGAACCTGTCTTCTTCCTGAGAAGTATGATGGCTGGACGTGAACGAGGCATCTTCAGGTACCTGGAAATTGCATCCAAGGATGAACCAGACTTATGCAAGTCCACAATTCTCTTCCTGATATGTTGGCTGATTTCTTTAGACTTTGCCATGATGTTACACAGAGAATCAGTGTTTCAGGTGTGCCTTAAAATACATCCACAGGTGTGTCTCTAATTAACTCAGTTGTTGCCAATAAAGAAGCTTCCAAAGACATGACATCATCATTTGGGCTTCCCCAAATTGTTTAAAGGCATAGTAATCTTAGTGTATGTAAACTTTTGACTTTGCAGAAAGTTATAAAAATGCCTTAAAAAATTTGGCAAATATAAATAATTTTTGTAATCCTAATTGACCTAAAACTGGAAAGGTTTATTCTGATTTCATGTCAGATAGTGAGAAAACATGCATATGTGTCTATTTATATACAGTAGTGTGGGCGTCAGCAACTTATTTACGTGGCACAGTGCTCTCTGCTGTCTTAACACATGGCAGTGCTGCTCCAGGTGGCAATCTCTCTTAGTCGAAGGAGAGGATGCACTGGGGTGGAGAACATCAGGCATGATGTACTAGTGTCTGGGCCATGGGGTAGCCTAATCAGAGGACAGCAACTGCATGTGCAAAATATACCATATTTTTCGGGAAGGGGGGGTCGGAGGAGCAGGGGCGATGTGCTGGCCCTGGGATCGGAGGAGCAGGTGTCAGTGAACCATCTGCCGTGCTATTACGGGGGATGCCGGGTCTGTAAAGATAATGGCAGCCACTCTGCTGCAGAGCAGTCGCCATAGCTACTGGGTCTCACGCTATAATGTACAGCGCAGACTCGGAGCTAATGCCCGCGATCAGACTCCAGTCTGATCGCAGGCATTACTACTTTAAAGCCCCCCCTACAGTAAAAAAGTAGCCCCTGGAGCCAGTCCCTACCGGCCCCATACCTTTGAAGTTACAGGCCGGCTCCCGCGCGACGAGACCGTGGGAGCCGACTTGTTCCTGTGACAGCCAGGAGCCTTATGAAGACTCCCAGTGCTGTCATAGAAATATTACTATTGCGGCAGGTCTATGATCGGTCTATGACCAGCCGCAATAGTAATGTACAGACTCTCCCATAGGCTGCAATAAACTTGTATTGCAGTCTATGGAACTTGCAATCAAATGATTGCAGGTTCAAGCCCCCTAATGGGGGGGGGGGGGGCTAATAAAATAGTAAAAAAAAATAAAAAATGTTAACAAAATATAAAAAAATAAATGAATAAAAGTTCTAAATCACCCCCTTTCCCTAGAATACATATAAAAGTAGAAAATTACTGTGAAACACATACACATTAGGTATCCCTGTGTCTGAAAATGCCCGGTCTACAAACTTATAAAAATATTTTTCCTGTATGGTGAATGTCATAGCGGGAAAAAAAAAAATCAAAGTGCCGAACTGCTGTTTTTTCACAGTTTCACCTTTGATTTCAATAAAAAGTCATCTAAGCAATAGACTTTCCCCAAAATAGTATAACTAAAAAGAACATCTGGCTCCACAAAAAATAGATGCCCTATGCTTCCTCGTACAGCGGCAAGGCCACCTGTCAATGTGGCAAAACTACAATTCCCATATATTAAATATTTTACCATTTTTTGCTTCAAAATTTTTTTTTCCCTATTTTCTTCCTCTAAAACCTAGGTACGTCTTATGGTCCGGTGCGTCTTATAGTCCAAAAATTACTGTAATATGGCAGCTAAAATTGCCTTTGTTCATTTCACCAAGGCTGGAAAGATTGGTTTGGACTTCTTCAATAAAAAGACTGAGCTGTGTGAGGCGCATCCACTGCCCCCCACAAACCCGGCTTACTGCAGACTACTCTTAGCTCGATGTTTAGCCCAGTTTTATCTACCAGATAAGGATCCCACTGAAATGTAAGTTTAATCGACTACCAAATCAGTTGCTGTTATGGTTTGTGTTAAATGATTTTCATGTAGGGGTCGACATCCTTTCAATTATTACATGGCACACTGACTACGTCATCTTTGATTTTTTTTTTTTCAAAATCAGCACACCATCCAAAAAGGTTGCTGACCCCTGATATAGTGTATGTAAACTTCTGCTTTCAACTGTATATATTCACACACATGTTCTTTCTTCTGGGTGTCTATACAGTAGATGCAACACCCCCTCTGAGAGAGTCCTTTGGGGGGGTTTAAGGATTACAAAAATGATTATATAGGCCTCCATTCTGCTCCTCTGTCAGATCTACACCAGCGTCCTAGCCGACCCGGCGGTATTAGTCACTTTGGCTCACCAGCCCTATCGCCTGGGTATCTGCATATTCTGGACTCCACTACATCATGCTGACATTGTTAGATGCCCCTTTTATATACTTATAAGTGCCTGATGAAGGGTGAATGTACCCAAAACGTTGCACTAATAAAATAATTATTTTTTGAAACATAACTTCTACTGGAGTGTGGTTCTATTTTTTCTTTGTGTCTATAAGTATCCTGTAGGGAGGTGGCCAGTCCTACACAGAACAATCACCCGAAAACTTTTTATCCACCTATGTGCTGCCTTCACACTATTAACAATTGCAGAAATGGTTATAACTCTGACCTCTTCACCAGCTTGATCATGCAGTTCCTCCACACGAATCTTCACCAGGCTTGTGAACATGGTGTTGGCTAGACTCCTCCACCAGGGGTCGATTCAGGAGAAACCCTTCAGCCATACCTGTAGTTTCACTTTTATGAATAACCGTGGTAACTCAAAACAAACCACTCCTAGAAGATTTAACCTTTTCTTAAGATGTGTATTAATAAATGGAACCAAGGATGCAATGCATATAATACCGCAATGAACATTGTATAAAATCGTGCAGCATTTATGGCGTACACAGTATTAATTGCCTGACAATATTACCATGCTAAACAACAAGGCCCTATGATGAATGACTTTCAGCTTGGCACACAGTAAGCAATCAGTAAATGGCTTTGTTACAGGTTTCGCACTTGCATTGGTTTAGACTCTATTAGGGCAATGTTAAACTATAGGAGACTAGGCATGCAACAAACAATTTGTTAAATTCAGGGTTTAGATGCTTCAACTTACACACAGGCGCCCATTCACACTATGGCCTTTGCTGACTCTCAGAATGACAGTACAAGATAAACAAATTAACACTTTTCACAAGCACCCATCACTGGCCAGGAGGCATTTTTAGAAAACCTAAAGGAGTTCAGGACAGAGGATAAAAAATGTCCTCTTCAGAGCAAGTCTTCAGTCATAACCAGTTGCAATGTCCTCCTTAATGTGATATGTTAATAAAAACTTTGATAGCAAAGCTTTGCTCTGAAAGTTCTCCACACATATAGAACAATTCAGATGTCCAGCAAGTAACTTCTCCTCTTAGTGCTTAACTCACTGTTATATTAGCTCTGGTCAGAGCGGGTTAGTCTTTTTACCTCTGAGGGGAGATCTCTGTGGCTTAATAGCAAGTGTCTCAAAAAACAACATGGAGGATGCTCTACCTCCAAGTGTACCTTAGGTGACTGTGCTTTCTCACTGTACCTCAGATGAAACTGTTGGATCCTGACTTGCTCTTGTTTCTTCTCCCTCTCTGCTTCAAGTGAAATGGAGGGGTCTTTTTTTCCTCTCTCTTTCTCCTTCAGATATGAAGAAACAGTCTCTCCGAATCTGCTCCAAGATCAGATAAAGGATTCCCCCCTTCTTTATACCCCACTCTTCCTCACAGCTCTGTCATTGCAGTCTCCTCCTGCCAGAGTTGACATTTTAGGCCGGTTGCATATGACTGTGTGCTAGCCACCAGCCATGATTGAATGGCCCGGTGGCACACAGATGTCATCCAAGGTCCCATTCATTCAATAATTAGGAGCCATAGAAGCACGGCCATAAATCTGGACAGGAATAGGACCTGTCCTGAGTTTTGCAGCCCAGACTGTTGGCCCGCACACAGGACCGTATAATTAATGGTTGTGTGCGTGCCCCAACAGAAATGAATGGGTCAGTGTGCTATCCTATCCTACCTTCATTGCAGCCATTTGCTAAAAGCAAAAAAGTTCATTTTATTTCTCATTAATGTACACTCTGCAGAAAAAAAACAGAAATGTAGATATTTTTGCAAATTTATTAAAAAAGAAAAACTGAAATATCACATGGTCATAAGTATTCAGACCCTTTGCTCAGTATTGAGTAGAAGCACCCTTTTGAGCTAGTACAGCCATAAGTCTTCTTGGGAATGATGCAACAAGTTTTTCACATCTGGATTTGGGGATCCTCTGCCATTCTTCCTTGCAGATCCTCTCCAGTTCCGTCAGGTTGGATGGTGAACGTTGGTGGACAGCCATTTTCAGGTCTCTCCAGAGATGCTCAATTGGGTTGAGGTCAGGGCTCTGTCTGGGCCAGTCAAGAACGGTCACAGAGTTGTTCTGAAGCCACTCCTTTGTTATTTTAGCTGTGTGCTTAGGGTCATTGTCTTGTTGGAAGGTGAACCTTTGGCCCAGTCTGAGGTCCAGATCACTCTGGAAGAGGTTTTCTTCCAGGATATCTCTGTACTTGGCCGCATTCATCTTTCCTTCAATTGCAACCAATCGTCCTGTCCCTGCAGCTGAAAAACACCCCCATAGCATGATGCTGCCACCACCATGTTTCACTGTTGGGATTGTATTGGGCAAGTGATGAGCAGTGCCTGGTTTTCTCCACACATACCACTTAGAATTAACGCCAAAAAGTTCAATGTTCTATCTCATCAGACCAGAGAATCTTATTTCTCATAGTCTGGGAGTCCTTCATGTCTTTTTTGGCAAACTCTAAGCAGGCTTTCATATGTCTTGCACTGAGGAGAGGCTTCCTTCGGGCCACTCTGCCATAAAGCCCTGACTGGTGGAGGGCTGCAGTTGACTTTGTGAAACTTCTTCCTTCCCCCTACTGCATCTCTGGATCTTTGGGTTCTTCTTTACCTCTCTCACCAAGGCTCTTCTCCCGCGATTGCTCAGTTTGGCTGGACGGCCAGGTCTAGGAAGAGTTCTGGTCGTCCCAAACTTCTTCCATTTAAGGATTATGGAGGCCACTGTGCTCTTAGGTACCTTGAGTGCTGCAGAAATTCTTTTGTAACCTTGGCCAGATCTGTTCCTTGCCACAATTCTGTCTCTGAGCTCCTTGGGCAGTTCCTTTGACCTCATGATTCTCATTTGCTCTTACATGCATTTTGAGCTGTGAGGTCTTATATAGACAGGTGTGTGCCTTTCCTAATAAAGTCCAATCAGTTTAATTAAACACAGCTGGACTCCAATGAAGGAGTAGAACCATCTCAAGGAGGATCAGAAGGAAATGGACAGCATGTGAGTTAAATATGAGTGTCACAGCAAAGGGTCTGAATACTTATGACCATGTGATATTTCAGTTTTTCTTTTTTAATAAATTTGCAAAAATATCTACATTTGTTTTTTCTCTCAAGATGGGGTGCTGAGTATACATTAATGAGAAATAAAATGAACTTTTTTGCTTTTAGCAAATGGCTGCAATGAAACAAAGAGTGAAAAATTTAAGGTGGTCTGAATACTTTCCGTACCCACTGTATATATTCCCCATTCCTTTTGTAGCCATTCTTGGCTATGGCTTAAAAAAACGCAACAAAATTTGCAACAAAAAGCTGCGTTTCCGCAACATGGGGCCTCAGCCTTCCAGTAAATCTGGTCTGCAGGAAAAACTGCATTTCTGTCTATCTGGATTGTGGTTTTGCGGGCAATTTTATTCATCATTCACTCATCACTTGATTTTTCATTTTCTACTACTTGACCTACATCTGAAGAAACTTTTCCTTGTAGCCTTAGTTAACCCCTTCCCGCCGGTGACATTTTTGATTTTGACTCCTCACCTTCCAAACCCCATAACTTTTTTATTTTTCTGTTCACAGAGCCATATTAGGGCTTAATGTTTGTGGGACAACTTGTTCTTCATAATGGTACCATTTATTATTCTGTACAATGTACTGAGAAGCTGGAAAAAAATTCAGAATGCGGTGGAATTGGAGAAACAGTGCATTTGTGTGACTTTCTTGCGGGCTTTGTTTCTACGGCGTACACTCTGCTGCCAAAATGACATGTCACCTGTATTCTATGTTTTGGAACGATTCTGGGGATACCAAATTTATATAGTTTTATTTACATTTTAACCCCTTAACAAAAATCCACATCTTTGCAAAAAAAAATTATTTTCTTAAAAAGTCGCCATATTCTGACACTCATAACTTTTTTTTTATACTTCCATGTACTGGGATGCGTAGGGCATCTTTTTTGTGGGGCCAGGTGTACTTTTTAGTTATACCATTTTGGGGAATCTCTATTGCTTTGATCACTTTTTATTCAAATTTTTATCAGAGGCAAAACAGTGAAAAAAACCGCAGTTCGGCACTGATTTTTTTTTCCTGCTACGGCGTTCACCGTACAGGAAAAAATATTTTTATAAGTTTGTAGACTGGGTGTTTTTAGACAGGGATACCTAATGTGTATGTGTTTCACAGTATTTAAGTACTTTTATATGTGTTCTAAGGAAAGGGGGGGTGATTTGAATTTTTAATATTTTTTTTTTTACAATTTTGTTTTTATTCTTTTATTGCATTTATTAGACCCCTAGGAGTCTTGAACCCCAGGTGGTCTGATCACTAATGCAATGCTTGACAATTCTAATGCATTGCAATGCATTGCAAAATATCGGCATTTGTATGGCAGGATGCATTAAGCATGGGTGTATCCATTTTCCCTGCCTGAAATTGAAGCTGTGTCAAAGAACATGAAAATAGGCATTCAATTAATTATTTGGTTCAGGACAAAAAATGATCTAGCTCCTGGACAAAATTTAAAAAAACGTAGCTTTTAATCCATATCCAGTTCACCAAGTAGATCTGTTAGAAAAAAAATAAATAAATAAAACTTAACTTTTAATCAAAAGTAGAGATAAAAAGATATCTCCAATTTCCACAGCTTCAAGCGTAAACTAAAGACATATCTTTTCAGACAGACCTATCACAACTCGTAATGTAAACCCTTCTGTAGTTAGAATCCCTAAAACATACCCTCCTCTGTTCACGCTCCCGCATTACCTCACAGGATATGATGCCGTATCAAACTAACTTTATATGTCCAGACACCATCTGCACGTTAAAGGACACGACTGATGACAGCTCATACAGCTTTATATATGTGTAACAACAGTAATCTCTATTACAGAATTGTCTGACCATTGTACAAACAATGCTACATCTGTTGCCGCCCCTGCTACCTCCTGTGTCACCCCCTCTACCTCATAGATTGTAAGCTCTTGCGAGCAGGGCCCTCAGTCCCAGTGTGTAAATTGAATATTTCTTTGTAATGTATCTTTTTTGTCAGTACTTGAACCCTACAAATTGTACAATATGTTGGCGCGATATAAATAAAATTTATTATTATTATTATTATTATTATTATTATTTCTAATAACATATAAAATATTTAAGGTGCACAGAGACCACCATCACTCAATGCAGTTGATCACTATTTAACGGACATAAAAGATACGTCCAAATCAGCAGACAGTGTCAGGGTCTATATTGAGATGATGTATGTTCTTCCAAGAGGATAAATAAATGTATGAACCTCCACCTTTCATCCATCTAGTGGGCCCCGTGCATTCCCTACCATGTTCCTGTCAGTGATGTGATATGGGATGCAAGGGCCCCCCTGGAGGGCTGCAGGGGAAGTGGCCTTGTGCATGAGCAGGGACCGGTAAGTAAATAGGGTCCGTAACCTGCTGGAGTTACTGCCTATTTAAAAAGAAAAAAAAAAAAAAAGCAGCAGGGGCCAAAGGTCACGGGTCCCTTAGCAGTTACTATTGCAATAGTTACACCACTGGTGAATGTCCAGATTGTCCAGGGAAATCTTTTTGGACTGCAGCAGATCACTTTGTGGTGTTCTTCCATAATCACCATACATGTGTAAAGTTAGACTAGACAGTCTTATAATGCATCAGACACAATCTGGTGCATATTAAAGGTGTTATCCAGAATTAGAAAACATGTATGTTTCTTTTCACTTCCTTTTCTCAAGAAGCGACATCACATCCACAGTCCCATGGCCATATTACAACTCAATCCTATTCAAGTGACCAATTCATGACCATGTGTCCAACAGATGTGATGTCAGTGTCTGAGAAAAGGAAGTGGATCTCTTTCTGAAAGAAAGCAGATATGTTTAATCTGTTTAGTCAAACTTTGTACTGTCTATATTTTACATGGTAGATTTACATTAGTAAATCTGTCCCAGTGTGCTTAATAAAAGACATGAAAAGTACATTTGCCTGTGTGTTATTAGTTAAGATGTGTCTTATTTAGAGTGCATTTTCTTTATAATCAATGCAGAAATCCTGGTAATTTCATGGTGCTCACTTACTTTTTCTTGCAACTTTTTTTTGTTTTCCTTGGAAGTTTACTTTTTTTATACTGCTTTCAACTTAATATGTTTTTTTTTTTTTTTTTGTAAAGCTACTGAAATTATTCTTAACCCTTTCCCACCGGAGGAATTTTTAGATTTTTTTTTTTTTGACTCCCCCTCCCTTCCAAACCCCATAACTTTCTTATTTTTCCATTCTCAAAGCCATAAGAGGGCTTAATGTTTGCGGGACAAATTCTTCTTCATAATGCTATGACATATTATTCTGTACAATGTATTGGGAAGCTGGAAAAAAAATTCAGAATGGGGTGGATTTGGAGAAAAAGTGCATTTGTGCGACTTTCTTACGGGCTTCGTTTTTACAGCGTTCACTCTGCAGCCAAAATGATATGTCATCTGTATTCTATGTCAATTGCTTTGATCACTTTTTATTCAAATTTTTATCAAAGGAAAAACAGCGAAAAAAACGGTGTTTTGTCACTTTTGATTTTTTTTTCCCTCTACGGGGAAATATTTTTATAACTTTGTAGATCGGGCGTTTTTGGACACAAAGGTACCCCCAGGGGCTCTGATCACTAATGCAATGCATTACAATGCTAATGCATTGAAAAATACCATCATTTGTATGATGAGCTGCATAAAGCAGCCCGTCATACAAATGAATGCCAGACCCACCTGGGAGCCTTCAATAGTCTCCCTGCTGTCATGGCAGTGGAACCTACCAAAAATAGCCGGCACCAGGCATTAGTGCTGCATCTCTATTGTATAATACAGCAGAGACCCAGCGGCTATGGAGGCCGCTTAGCTCCTGAGTGGCCACCATATTTTAATAGCCAACATCCAGCGTAGTATTACGGCAGATGTCGGGAAGGGGTTAAAGATGGAGACTCTGAAGCAGTAATGTACAGTGGAGACTCAGAGCTAATGTCTGTGATCACAGTGTGTGTGTGTGTGTGTGTGTGTGTGTGTGTGTGGGGTGATATAATAGTTAAAAAAAAATAAACTTTTTTAATAATATAAAAAAAAACTAAAAATCAAAATCACCCTCCATTCCCTAGATTTGAAATAAAGATAAATAAACAAAAACAAACAAATTGTACATCCCCATTTCCGAAAATGCCCAGTCTACAAAAATATAAAATAATTTTCTCGTACCGTGAATGCCATGGTGGAAAAAAAAAACCCAAAAAAGAGCCAAACTGCCGTTTTTTTGACTCCCATAAATATTTGAATAAAGAGTGTATATTTGAATAGTTGAAAAGTATTTCTGGCCCCACAAAAAAAAAAGACGCATTATGCATCCCCATACATGGAAATGTAAAAAAGTTATGGGATGTCAGCTCTTACATAGTGGATGATTTCCATCATTGGCAGCATATGAATCTACAGATCTATGACCACTGATGAATGCATAGCGCAGCAAGGTTCAGTACACCAGTGGCGTAACTAGGCATGGCTGGGCCCCAAGGCGAACATTTGACATGGGGCCCCCCCAAGCTGCCGCCCCCAACCCCCCCACACACACAAACCGCATTCCTGCGCACACTATTATGCCCCATAGTGGCCCCTGCACACGGTATTATGTCCCATAGTGGCCCCTGCACACGGTATTATGCCCCATAGTGGCCCCTGCACACGGTATTATGCCCCATAGTGGCCCCTGGACACGGTATTATGCAGCATAGTGGCCCCTGCACACAATATTATGCCCCATAGTGGCCCCTGCACACAGTAGTTTGCCCCATAGTGGCCCCTGCACACAGTAGTTTGCCCCATAGTGGCCCCTGCACACAGTAGTTTGCCCCATAGTGGCCCCTGCACACAGTAGTTTGCCCCATAGTGGCCCCTGCACACAGTAGTTTGCCCCATAGTGGCCCCTGAACACAGTAGTTTGCCCCATAGTGGCCCCTGCACACAGTAGTTTGCCCCATAGTGGCCCCTGCCACAGTAGTTTGCCCCATAGTGGCCCCTGCACACAGTAGTTTGCCCCATAGTGGCCCCTGCACACAGTAGTTTGCCCCATAGTGGCCCCTGCACACAGTAGTTTGCCCCATAGTGGCCCCTGCACACAGTAGTTTGCCCCATAGTGGCCCCTGCACACAGTAGTTTGCCCCATAGTGGCCCCTGCACACAGTAGTTTGCCCCATAGTGGCCCCTGCACACAGTAGTTTGCCCCATAGTGGCCCCTGCACACAGTAGTTTGCCCCATAGTGGCCCCTGCACACAGTAGTTTGCCCCATAGTGGCCCCTGCACACAGTAGTTTGCCCCATAGTGGCCCCTGCACACAGTAGTTTGCCCCATAGTGGCCCCTGCACACAGTAGTTTGCCCCATAGTGGCCCCTGCACACAGTAGTTTGCCCCATAGTGGCCCCTGCACACAGTAGTTTGCCCCATAGTGGCCCCTGCACACAGTATTATGCCCCATTGTGGACCACCCATGAACGATTATTATACTCTGGGGTCTTTTCAGACCCCAGAGTATAATGATCGGAGACCCAGGGGAGGATAGAAACATAGAAAACACTGCAACTTACCTCTTCCTCGGTCCGGTGCACTCCCGTGCGCTACTTCGGCCATCTTCAATGTCGGACCGGATCTCGCACGATCCAGGCCGGCGTCGCGACGCATAATGATGTCGGCTGACGTCTGGGACGTCACCAAACAGGCCCGAAGCCTGCGGAGCGGCGGAGAGGTGAGTTACAGTGTTTTTTATGTTCGCTCACCTCCCCTGGGCCCCCGATCGTTATACTCCGGGGTCTCAAAAGACCCCGGAGTATAACGATAGCAGTGATTGTGGGGTTCGCGGTAGCGACTGCCACAGGGCTCCGGGCCCCGTAATGTTCCAGGCCCTGTGGCAGTCGCTACCACTGCTACCCCGGTAGTTACGCCCCTGCAGTACACCCCATTCATCAAGACACTACAAGTACGTGCATCAAGCTGGAATTTGGCTGTAACCACCCACATTGAATTTCTCCAGATTGATAAGTCTTTTATATTGGGACACTATATGAACAACATTGCAGAGATTGTTTTTCATGCATATGTAACTTTGCTACATATTAAATACCACAGAAGCACAAAACATCATAGGCTTCTATGCAAGTTTTATCAAAATATTGGTAGCGTGGAGTGTGTATCTCACTTGCTAGCATGGACTTTGAAATGTGTAACATTCATTGGGACACATTTGTCAACATGTTTGCACCTGATTTTGGCATGAGCTGCGCCTCTTTTGCATCTTTTCGTCGGATTTTTGAAGTGTTTGTGCCTTTTTTTCTATGTGAGATTTCCCTATCCGACACTTTCTGATTTTGGTGAAGCAAGTGGTTGTGTCTGCTAAGACAAACATGTGTTTGCTGGATATATTATTTGCGCCTAATAGGATCCAATGAATTTATTTTCTGGATCGAGTTATTTAACTATGTCCATATATAGTCATCATTCATACTATGGACTATCATTAATAACTGAAAAGTCTAGTAGTGGAGCATAAACATATTTATTTACATACGTATATTATTCCATTTAAGCTTTAAAAAATATATAGTAGTATAATGTTGTACCGTGTTAGCCATTGAAAGTAGTGGAAGAGTGAAGAAATCAGGCGATACCTTTTAGAGGCTATCAGTTAGCCTCTAAAAGGTATCGCCTGATTTCTTCACTCTTCCACTACTTAAAAAATATATAGCAGAGATACCTAATTACGAAGATTCATGTTTTTAATTCAGCAGTAGCTGATCATATTATTGAGTGGTTTTCACACAACACGTTTTCATTTATGTTTCATTTGGTTAATAAAAGTTAGGTCTTCTAGATATAAATAAAACTTATCAGTTCCTAAGATTTCTCTATCGACACGATAATGTTTTACCTACCGAATTTATTCTAAAATAGCTGTCTTTGGCCCAAGCTACTTCCTTAGCTCCAGATGGTCTCAGTATATGAACTTGAGACTTGCCATTCCGATAGTGCCAGGATCGGAACAGCTTGAGTTGAGCATCACTTTGGAAATGGTTCAGCTTGGACTGAAGACAGCTGAATATGATTCATCATTGGATTATGTGGTAGCCTGAAAGAGCCACAGCCACAGCATCAGATTACAGCTAATATAACCTTTGTGAGTGTTGTGCTTCCTATTCCACAATGAATGTAAGTGAGTGTACCTGCATATCATTACTATACTCACATTGGGGCACATTTATTAAGCTACTTACTCCTTTTTTTTGGCATAATTTGCGCCTTTTTTTCCTTTTTTAGGTCATTTCTGCCCTACACTTCATTTATGAAGCATTTGCGCCTTTTTTCTCAGATGTTATGCTGCCCTTGCCACTTGCTTTTTGGCAAGAAAAGGGGGCGTGGCCTAAATAGAGATCCTTTTCACACTGTATTTATGAAAAGAGGGCACAAGTGCTCTTCAGTCCATGGTCAGCGTAAAAGAGCCCATCAGGTCAGAAAGCATTAAAAAGGGGCAATTCTGCAATTCTTTAACAATTGCGCCTTTTTGACCAAAAAAGGGGCAAAGTGCACATGGCCTAAAAAGGTGCATCTAAGCTAACTAACATGCACACATTTAACAAGGAGGTGCGCCTACGTCATAAACAAGCACCACAGTAAAACTAGTCTAAAAAAAAGGTGCACCTGAGAAAAATATGGGCAAAAAAGGAGCAGATGATAAATGAACAAGTGATCCTACCAATGGTGCATTTTTTCTCTCCTTGTTTTATATGCATGTCAATAGTTTGGCACCTTTCTCAATAGAGTACTAGGTCAGCCATTTTTTAAACTAAATTTCTATGCCTTACAATATCTAGGATCCTCGAAAAAAAGGCAGAACATGGATGGTATGTTCATGAAATAACATCTACCTTTTTTACCTACTTCTTTTTGGTTTGGTTGCAGGAGTAAGCATCCTTCCAGCAGTGATGCTTAAAGCATGGTGCTCTCATGCTTCTAAAAGGTCCTATAAAAGTGGAAATAGATTGTATAAGACAAAATATGTAATAAGAGGCTGAAAAGCATGTAGGCCTTCCCTTAAAGTGAAAAATGGGAGTTGGTACCGTAGTACAGCCCAGATGGAGGAAACCGGAGGATGGGAGTAGTAGTGGCGGATAACGTGCTACCAGCTAATTCGAGCACACTCAACCACTCTCCCCAGCTCTGCTCCTAGGCTGGACACTGATGAGGAGGGTCCTGCAGCACTACCCATTGGTGGTGGTAGTAGTTTCCCCCGGGGTCACTTCCAGTTGGAGAGGGGACCTCTCTACTCTGAGCTGGTGTGTTGGATGTCGGAAGGGCCCTGATGGTAAAGCAGCAACGATTCAGGAAGGCAGTTGTGCAGTTGAAACAGGGTGGTACTTTACTCAGCAGCTGAACAGCAATACAAAATCAGCTTCCAAATGGGGGTTGTAGATCTCCATTGTTCAACTCCTCGAGCCTTGGTCTTAGGAGGGTGCCCAGGGATGTTAAGACTCTAGGGTTAAACTCCACTCCAACTATAACTCCTCTCCTCCACCTCTTCCAACAATAGATAATGGGGGCTGTAGTTCAGAATAGTCCTGACAACTCCTCCTTTCAATAGACTCCACTGGTCCTCCTAGCGCAAAGTGCAAACTGTAGACAGCTGAACTCCCTGGCTCAGGGCTGTCTTTAATAGAGCCTTGGTCTGTATCTTCCTCCTGTGTAGGAAACTGTTAGGCCTTAGTCCTCAGTGCTGAGATGCACTGTCTCTACTACCATCTGCTGGACTAAACTTAGACAAGACTGAGTTCCAACAGTTCCCCAGGAGACAAAAGTCTCCTCAGACCCCTCATCTGGCCTCTGATTGATAGGTCAGGGCTGTACCAAGGAACAAGGTTTGAAACAGAGGGGGGAATTACAGGGAAAACAAGGGAAAAGCTGCAAAACAATATATACATGAGGTATACAGAACATAGAACATAGAAGACAGGACACAACCCAGAAGCACAAAAGACAAACAATAAAAGTACGAGCACTCTGGGATGGTGCAGTAGCAACATGCAAGAAAAGTCATAACTACTGTTGGTACATTTTAAAGTAAATTGGAAAATACTGACCAATGTAATTGAAGGCTTATGTGATGGAGTAATGGCCAGATGTTGTTTTTTTCGGAAATAGACAGCAACTTGGCAGAAAAGTACAGGTTTTTTTTGTGGCAATCTAACAAAATAAGCAAAGTATTCAGTTGTGTATTCTTTTAAAGGGAACCTGTTTAAATTTACTTAACCCCCAAACCACCACCAGTACCTTACAGTGCATTTCATGTATTGTCCAACAGTGTCATTTTAATCTTTATGCAAATTAGACGATTCAAGTCAAAAGGGTGGAGAGCTAGTGGAAGAAGTCAATCTTTCTGTGCCCAACTTACCCCTCAGCTATGATTGGCATCCCTCAGACCTGTTGTCTTCACTGAGATGTGAATCACAGCCAAGAGGCCAAGTAGACAGTAGAGTGGCCA
This sequence comes from Leptodactylus fallax, assembly GCA_947044405.1. NCBI lineage: Eukaryota > Metazoa > Chordata > Amphibia > Anura > Leptodactylidae > Leptodactylus > Leptodactylus fallax. Next base: position 1,174,080 of record CAMRHE010000191.1, read on the forward strand.
TACAGAGTTTGATTTCTTCCCTTAGTTCTCTAACCCCTTGACTTGAAAAATCTAATATGCATAATTAATAAAAGTTATATATCAGAGGATGGAAGTGGCCATTAAGAGGACACAATTGGACAACACAGATGCATAATGAGGTACAGGTGGTCTTGCTGGCAAGGTTTAGGAGAAAATGATGACCATAGTTGCTTGGTGTACTATGATGCAAAACAAAGTTGCATCATTTTTATTTATTGTACTTTTACAATTCTAAAAGCCAAGCAATGTTCCTTCCCTTTTGCCCCTTCTACCCAAATGGCAGTTTATCCCCACATGTATTACTTTGTTGTACCTAGGATAACCCACTTAACAATGTCATGTGTGAGTAGTAACTTCTGTTTTGGAGCACAGGTTTAGGAGATTTGACTATTGGATGCCATGTCAGAGGAACTTAAATGCCAGTAAAGTGGAACCCCCGAGATGTGACCATTTTGGAAGCTGCACCCTTCAAGAAATTTATCCAGGGCTGTAGTGCGCATTTTTATGCCCTAAAGCGTTGTATAAATTTACATTTATTTTCATGAAACAAACTTCATAGTACATAATATGAAGATAAAAACTTGGAGAAAGTTTTATAAATAACAACAAGTGTTGTCTCCAAATCTATCATAATGAAACCCTCTACAAATCATGCTCTTACTACCAACAAATAGCAATAATCCAAAGGAAAAAAAAGTAAGAAAGCACTCAAAATAATAAAAAATACACAAGGAATTTTATTGAAATACAAAAACAGTATAAAAATACAAGACAGAAACAACAGTACAAATACCTATGTCAGCATATGTAAAACGAAAGAGGCAGAGGCTGAGTAGTATAAATAAATATGAGGGAGATAACATACAGCCATGCATAAAGTATATACCGTAGCAATATATAAATACAAGGGGTACTAATGGTTAATAAAGAGCAAGTGCATGTGTAAAACCCCTATATAAATGCCCAATTTATCACACTATACATGTATTTTGCAAAGTAAATTACATGGTATAAGATCTAAACATACCCATGACACAAATGCCGCTGCCTGCTGACAAAACCCATGAGAGAGGCAGAGGCTAAGTAATATGAATAAATATGAGGGAGATAACATACACCCATGCATAAAGTATATAGCAGTATATAAATACAGAGGGTACTAATGCTTAATAAAAAGCAAGTGCATATATAAAACCCCTATATAAATGCCCAATGTATCACACTATACATGTATTTTGCAAAGTAAGTTACATGGTATAAGATCCAAACATACCCATGACACAAATACCGTTGCCTGCTGACAAAACCCAATTTATTTTCATGAGATGAATGCACAGGTGATGGTGAAAAATTTAAATTTAATTCCTATTCCAGAAATATGTCACGATAACCTGCTTAACAGTTGTTGGAGTGTGTGTCTCTGTATGACACAAGGTGGGAACAACATATTGGACACTGAAATGGTATACCTCCAAAAAATTGCAATTTTATCTTTTCATTATCAGCTACACATTCATTTCTGATAAATTCCTTGAGGGGTGTAGTTTAGAATACCCTTTTAGGCCGGGGCCCCACGTGGCAGGAAAAAAAACGTGGCGTTTTACAGTCACTGCAAAGTGGATGGGATTCTAGTGAATCCCATCCCCACTTTGCAGAAAAATATGTGCAGTGGACATGCTGCAATTTCCAAAACCATTGCGGTTTTGGAAATCGCAGCATGTCATTTATTCCTACAGAAATGCCCGTGGTTTCCCTGTAGGTATAATTGAAGCAGAAAGTACGCAGAAGAAACCTCTGCGGACTTTCTGTGAGGCTGAGGCCCCACATTGTGGAAACGCTGCTTCTTTTGTTGCAAATTTTGTTGTGGTATTTTGAGCCAAAGCCAGTAGCGGATTGAACATAAGGCAGAAGCATAAGTACTTCCTATATATTTTCCAGGCTAACTGAGTATATTTGATAGTAAGCTTTTGAGAGTCTAGCTTACTATCAGATATACTCAGTTAACCTCTAAAAGGTATCGCCTGATTTCTTCACTCTTCCACTACTTTCTATGGCTAACATGGTACAACATTATACTACTATATATTTTCCATTCTTGGCTTTGGCTCAAAAAACCGCAACAAAATCTGCAACAAAAAAAGCTGCGTTTCCGCAACGTGGGGCCTTAGCCTTAAAAGCGCTGCTGGAAAAACTGCAATGCGTTGCCGCTGCAGTTTTTCTCGCAGCGCTTTTTTGCTGTGGGACGTTACGTGGGGCCTTAGCCTTACTCACACATCTGAGACTCTGATAGTGTCCAACCTGCACTCCAGAAGTATAAAAGTGCAGCCCTCGTCTATGCTCAAACAGCACTTTATGCCCACATATAAAACTTTTTTTCTACCTGAGATAAGCTGCTCAAAAGTTGTGACTGTCTCTGTTGGCACAAAGTGGGCACAGCACATTGGGCACTGAAATGGCATATTTCTTTAAAACTGTAAATTTTCAAGTTGCACATTAATTTTTCAAAAGCACTCTTGAGCTCAAAATGATTACTATACCAATTAAGAAATTCTGCGAAGGGTGTAGGTTCCAAATTAGAGACATATTTTTCTTATTTTACCTTAAACCCTCTGCAATTGCCACCAATATAGTATAAAGAACAAAATTATGACTCAAATGCGCATGATGCCCTTTCAGGCCAGGACCACATGTGGCATAAATGTGGCGTTTTACAGCCACAGCAAATCCCATCCCCATTTTGCAGAAAAATACGCACAGTGGACACGCTGCAATTTCCAAAACTGTCGCAGTTTTGGAAATCGCAGCATGTCAATTATACCTACGGAAACGCCAGAGGTTTCCCCATAGGTATAATTGAAGCAGAAAGTCCACAGAGGTTTCCTTTCTGTGAAAAGCGCTGTGGGAAAAACCACAATGTGTTGCCGCTGCGGTTTTTCCTACAGTGCTTTTTTTTTGCTGTGGACCACTACATGGGGCTTTAGCCTCAATTCTGAGCCCTGTTCAGGGGCGTAACTACCGGGGTAGCAGTGGCCACAGGGCCTGGGACGTTACGGGGCCCTCGATGCTTTTTTTTTTTTTTTTTTTTAATAGTCCGTTACCTGCTGGAGTAACCCCAGCAGGTAACGGGCCCTATATACTTACCGATCCCCAGGGTCCCGCTCACGGCCGCCTGCCCTTCCGATTCTGCGGAGGCGGCTGTGAGCAGGAGCGGGGATCGGTATGTGAGGCCGCAGGCCGAACCCCACAATCTCTGCTATCATTATAATAATCGAAGGCCCAGGGGAGGTGAGGGAACATAAAAAACAATGTACTTACCTCTCCTGCGCCTCTCCAGGCTTCGGGCCTGTTTGGTGACGTCATTTTGCGTCGCGACGCCGGCCCGCATCACGTGACGCCGGCCTGGTCCAACATTGAAGGTGGCCGAAGTAGCACACGTGCATGCACCGGAGCGAGGAACAGGTAAGCAACGTTGTTTTTTATGTTTCTATCCTCCCCTGGGTCTCCGATCATTATACTCTGGGGTCTGAAAAGTCTCCAGAGTATAATAATTGTTCATGGGTGGTCCACAATGGGACATATAATAGTGTGTGCAGGGGCCACTATGCGGCAAAATACTCAGTGCAGAGGCCACTATGGGGAATAATAGTGTGTGTAGGGGCCACTATGGGATATAATACTGTGTGTAGGGGCCACTATGGGATATAATACTGTGTGCAGGGGCCACTATGGGATATAATACTGTGTGCAGGGGCCACTATGGGGCATGATACTGTGTGCAGGGGCCACTATGGGACATGATACTGTGTGCAGGGGTCACTGTGGGACATGATACTGTGTGCAGGGGCCACTATGGCACATAATAGTGTGTGCAAGAATGCGTTTTTGGGGGGGGGGGGGGGGTTGGAGGGGGCGGTCCAGTGGGGGCGATTGGGGGCAGCGGTTCGGGTGGGGGGGGGGGGCCATGTCAAATGTTCGCCTTGGGGCCCAGCCATTCCTAGTTACGCCACTGGCCCTGTTGTATTTCCAAACAAAATATTAGGGCCATATGTAGGGTGTTTCTAAAATTAGGAAACAGAGCCTATTAACTGAACGTCTAACTTTTCATAGTGCCAAAAGCTAGGAATGACATATCAGGTACTTAAATAGCATATATCTGTGAAAATCTCAATTTACATTTTGCACCATTCACTGCACATTTCTCTTTGGAAAACATCTCTAGGATCAAAATGAACTCTTTATAAATTTTTTGAGTGATACAATTTTCAAAATGAGGTCACCTCTCGGTACTCTCTGCTGCACTGGTACCTTAAGTGCTCTGATAATACATTATGACACCTAAAAATGAATCTGCCTTCCAAAAGCCTAATGCACGCCTCACCTTCTGTGCCTAAATCACCGTTTTCATCCAATTGCGAAATATTTCTGTGCTCAGGAGAAATTGAGAAAATTATGTGGTACATTTGCTTCTTTAAATGCTTGTGAAAATGAAAAATTTGTGGGTAAAGTAACAGTTTATTTGAAAAAAAGCAATTTTTCAATTTCACATTCCAGTGTGTTAGGTCTGGTGCTCTTCCATTCTACGGGTATTTTAGGAGCTCTGCAAATGAGAAAACTATTCCAGCAAAATCTGCCCTCCAAAAGACAAACAGCGCTCTTTACATTCCGAGCCCTGCCATCTGCCTCTACAGCATGGGATATTTTTTTTGTGCTCAGGATTAATAGTAAGAGCATAATAACTTGTGGGACGCATTTTCACTTTTAACCCCATGTGAATGTGTACAATTTAGGTCTAAATGAACATATTAACAAACATGAAATAGCTAAATTTCACCTCTAATTTTTGTGTTAATCCTGTGAAGAAACTTTCCAAATGCTGTTTTGAATTTTTTCAGGGTACTGTAAAACGCCGCAGTTAAATCACGGTGTTTTTGCAATGTGGGGCCCCGGCCTCAAGGTATTTTTAAGTCATGTCCTTTAGTGGTTAATTTTATGTCTTTTGTTTTTTTACAGATTTCAAGCATATGTATACTTCACGTCTGCTTTTCAAGCTATTGCTTGTGGCATCCATTACTTGGCCTCTGTGTTCATTGCTGTTACACCAAAGTACATATGCAGACCTCCAGGAAATGTGAGCTTGATACTACTCCATAATGAAACACTGTCTCAGATCAATGAAGTTTGGGGTCTATGGACATCACCAAAAGATCACCTTGTTGTACAGCAGGAAAATGGAGATGTTTGGGAACTACATCGCTGCAATCGATTTAAACGTGAAGGTTCATCTACTCCAACATATACATATGATGGAAACCAGACATTATTTTCTTGCTCTGATGGATATCAATACGATCTCACTAATTTGCAAAGCAGCATAGTAACAGATTGGGATCTGGTGTGTGACCATGAATGGCTTGCTAAATTGGCTCAACCAACATTCATGCTTGGAGTACTTATTGGTGCAGTAACTTTTGGTGATATTGCAGACAGGTAATTTATTTAAGTAAGATTTTGCTTTAAAACGTAATTAAAAATGTCCGCACATGAGTTAATAGCACACAATGCACAATGTGGAAATGTAAAACTCAAAAAAGCAGCAGTTGGTCAACATTAGGTTATATTAGGATATAAAAATAGTATACATGCTGTATATTGAGTAAGTATAATGTTGTACCGTGTTAGCCATTGAAAGTAGTAGAAGAGTGAAGAAATCAGGCAATACCTTTTAGAGGCTAACTGAGTATATTTATAAGTAAGCTTTCAGGAGTACTCGCTCCCTTCATCAGACATGGTGTGATACAAGAACTGAAAATTAACAGATTTTTATACACATGGTTTTCAAAGCATTTTAGAGTCCTTAAAAAATTGCAATCTAAGTAGAGAAGTTATTTACAACAGGTCAAAAAAACAGTCTGGAAACTTGTGGTGCGTGACGGAGGGATCAGTAATTCTTGCTGTTATCTGTTTGCTATCAGGAGGTGATGTGTGTCCCTCACAGGTCATACATAGTGTGATTTGAAGCTGGCATGAATATTGAGTTCAGTTCATGGTTCAAACATAGTGTGACATGAAGCTGGCATGAATATTAAGTCCAAATTGCAGAGTTTGAAATTTTTGCATAAATTTGTACTCCATTTCTTTCCTTTTCTCCTGTGTCTTAAAATGTCCCGTTAAAACCACAACCCGCAAATCTTCAATAGAGTGGTTTTCTCCGGAGAAATGTGCGGCCACTGGGAGATCGGTTCTGCTGTTATTAATGGTGGATCTGTGTGAGTTCATTCGTTGACTGAGTCTCTGCCCTGTTTCCCCCACATAGAGGCCTGTGGTGGGACATTGCACACACATTATGAGGTACACCACATTGGAAGACCTGCAGGAAAATGTCCCCCTAATTCTGTGCACCTGTTGTGACTGTGGGATAAATACAGAATAAGAAAGGACAAAGATATTTACCATTCAGAAAGTTCCGGTTCATAAATTCTCAACCTCTAGGCAGCCTTTTGCACAGTCTGTCATTTCATGGAATCCTGGGATTATGTGTTCTTTTGCTTTGTTTGATTTGTAGTTCACTCTCAGACATTGCTCTGGAAAAATAACTAGAGAAAGCAGTGTTTTATTTCAGGGTTTGCTACAAAGTGACCCAAACACTGATTAATTATATTTACCTACACATCCATAATGCAACATCAGTATTCTCTATAATCTCTTTCAATCCCCACCCTTAACTATGACTGTGGACACAGAATAGGAATGAAAATACAGTCATTTTACAGCTAAGGATTGCTGCACACAACAATATTTTACCAAGAGAACATTACCTGCGCAGTTACTGTAAAGGGGAGTTCACACTACCATTGCTAATGTCCATTGCTGTCTTCCGTCATAGGATGACAACAACGGACATTAAACTGTCACAAAGAAAGGTCACAGACTGTCACTAATGTAAATAAGATGATGCTTTCCATCATGTTTGTTTACCTTTGTAACGTAAGATAAAATCCTGCATGCATGACTGAGAGAATCATACAACACAACATTGATTGCGGGCATTGTTTTATTTTATTGCACCCCTGCTTGAGTCCTCACTGCACCCATACCTTTGTCGGTGCAGGACGGCTCCTGCACGGCAAGATTGTGGGAGCTGTCCTGTTACTATAACAGCCGGGAGCATTATGAAGGCTCCCAGGTCTGTCATTGAATTATAGATATTGAGGCTTGTCTATAGCAGGCTATTTGTCTATATAAAAGAGCCCAATACCACTGATGGTAACCCTGGCTGTGGTATCTTTAAAAAGAAATTGACATATGATTTGTACAACTTCTGAGAAAGGGAAAATGAAATACCTAAACTGACCCCTACCCATTTATGTGTCCAATAATAATAATGTGAATATGGCCTTACACAAATATCTTTATTGTTTTTTTTTTTTATTATTTTGTAGTAAGGCAAATAAATATCAAACAAATAAAGGCGAACGTAGTGAGATTAGCTAGGTCTCTGGTACAATCATTCTGATTTAATTAATCAAAGAGATGGTGGTCACTGTAGCTGTTCATGTTCCCTTCTTGTCACTGAATCCACTGTAGCTGTATCTGATCTTCCCTACATACTATAGTCACTGAAGCTATACATGTCCACTGTACATACAAGTTCTCTCTAATGAAGATGATATGGTACTTACCATTATGTGCCATTTTCAATACTTCTGAAATCACCCTGGATTGATAGGACAGCCCACATGTTATATGGATGGCACTCCTGTCCATAAGATGATGACATCTGGAGTGGCATGTGACCAAACACATCACTCAGCCTCCTCCACTGTGCCAGTGCTAGAGTCCAGTTTTATAAGTGGAGTAGGAATATGAATATACATCAAGACTGCAGCTAGAACATCTGGAGGATCAGCCATATGTGTATACAGCACAAAACTAAGGTTAAAGGGGGCATTCCAACAAGTAACCCTAATCCACAGAATACCCATATCTATAATGAGAACTAGGGTGTTTTGCACCCCAGAGTAAATAGAGCACTAGGTCAGAAAAGCATGCTCCACTCCATTCATTTCAATGGAAACCACTGAAAATAGCGAAAGTACAGTGCTCGGCCAACTCGTGTTGAAATGAATGGAGTGGTGACGTACATTTCAGACCTACTGATCCATTCAAACTTGGGTGCAAAACACACCAATTCTTGTGATCAGCAAAGATCCAAGTGATTGAACCCCTGCTCATCAGTAAGCTATCCTTGGGAGTAACTTGTTACCAGAATACCATGTTAGGCTAAGGCCCCACATTGCGGAAACGCAGCTTTTTTTTTGCAGAATTTGTTGCGTTTTTTTTGAGCCAAAGCCAAGAATGGCTACAAAAGGAATCTGAAATATATAAAAAGTACTTATACTTCTACCTTTTGCTCAATCCACTCCTGGATTTGGCTCAAAAAACTGCAACAAAATCTGCAACAAAAAAAGCTGCGTTTCCGCAACATGGGGCCTTAGCCTTAAAGGGGTATTCCCACGTACATAACCATTTTTAAATTTGTAGATAATTAAAAGTTAAACATTTTTGTAAATATAAGTAATTAAACATTTTGCAGAGTTTTAAAGATTTTTTCTAAATATCTTGCGGTCACAGTCTTGTTGTCTTGATCGGTTGCCAATGGATACGACCATGAATGCCGGATCTTTCTAAGGTCAGAAAATCAGCAATGGTTTCCTTATCGTGGCCGGGATATCTTCTCATACATGTAGTGTTCCTGTCTGATAACCTGTCCACAATAAGGAAATCATAGCTGGGTTCCTGACAAATCCCAGACCATATAAAGTTTCTGCATTTGTGGTCGTATCCATTGGCAACCAATCAAGACAACAGACTGTCACGACTAAGATAGTTAGAGAAAATCTTTAAAACTCTGCAGAATTTTTAACTACTTATATTTGCAAAAATGTTTATCTTTTAATTATCTACAAATATAGATATGGTTATGTTCATGGGAATACCCCTTTAACATTAGTTGCTGTGCTGTATACACATATGAGTGATCCTCCAGGTTTCCTGCAGTCCTTACATATATTCATGTTCTTAAATGGCGGTCAGACGCCCACCTGTCAGCAAGTTACCTTCTATCCTTTGGATATGGGGTAACTTGATGTTACTGGAATACCCTTTTAAGAACGGAGTATACGGTAAACCAACATTTGTGACATGCTTGATTTTAAGGTTCTTTATTAAAACCACAGGATTTGTAATGCCACCAGGAAATCAGGATGCAATGAGTCATACACAAATCGATACTAATGGCATAAACATGTTTATATATAAATACAAATCACTCTTCATGTATTTGCCAGAACTTAATGAGACCACTTCATGTATCCTAGTAAAAAACATGAAGCCAACATCTAATGACCTTCATCAGACACAAGTACAAAAGTACAAAGATCAGCAGGTTATTTCCAATTTAAGACTGTTGGTGAAATTAATTTACTGTGACATTCTGGGTTATACAAGTTCTACTGGATCCTGATTTATTAATGGAAATTTCCACATTTTATTTATCAGCATTTACAATTTCCAGTTACTCCAATGCAGACTCACCCATAAAATTTCTGACCCCCGAAAAGAAAAAATGTTGGGCTCCTTAACCCCACATCCTCTAAGGCTGGGTTTACACTATACTTTTTTTTCTGAAGAACTGCATGCAGTTTTAATTACAGTAATTACTAGAACATGCTACTGTGCATTTCACCTGTATGCTAACAGTTATTACATTGAAAATCTCTGGCATAGACTGGAATTACTGCTTATTTTCAAGTTGTCTGCTGTGCAGGCATGATCCATTTTTCACATCTGTGAAAAGCAGATAATCTTTTTACTTATATTCATTTTCTATCATTTCCTATGTCTCTGGGTCCATGATAAAGAGGCAGCACACAAATAGCATCCGTGTGTTGTCAATTATTTTCGCTCATAGACTTTAAAGGGGCTCAGTGCTCTGAAAAATGAAATATAGAGCATGTCTCCAACAGTCTGTGGATTACAAACAGAAGACTGCACATGCCCATTAAAATCAATAGATGTGCATGCAGTTGGATTTACACAGACATAACACGTCTGCATTGTTCCATAAGTCATGTTCCACCCGGCCTATAAGTAACTAATGAGCCTATAAATAACTAATGAGCTCGCAGGGGCTTCATCAATGACATACTGAGGTCTCAGCCATCAACAGTGTGAGTATATTGTGGTACTGCTTGTAAAGTTGTAATACAAGTAATGCATTGAAATATCAGAAAGCTGCCCAGGAGCAATTGGAGAAACTGTATATGTTCATGGAGGTTAGTTACTGATAAAAACAATAAAGATTCTATCCAAGACGCATTTTAACATTTTCCAAAAATAAATCATCCATAGGTAAGCAAGTCCAAAATCACTTCTCTTTAAGGCATCTGACAAAATAGGGGCAATTTATTAAGACTGGCATTTCCCATGCCAATATTACTCAATTTCCCTGTTGGTGCAAGATGCACATGAATTATTGGCCTCTTAATAATTCAGGTGCAACATGGAGGTTACCATTCATCAGAAATGAACTCTATGCCAGTCCCTGTAATAAGGCAGTAAATATTTCAATCCCAAAAAGAGTCCCCGCCCTAGCCCACCTTGGACTCCACCACTTTTTTGTAAATAGCAGTGAGTGGGGAGCAGAATCAACAATGTGGCACATCTTTGATGCAAAAACGTCCGCAGGTGAAAAATAGATGTCAATCTATGCCAGAAATCCGGCATAGATGGTTTAGTAAATTTCCCCCACCTCAAAAAAAAAAAAAAAATATATCATGACAAAAATTAATTTAGAAAAAGCCACAAAATGGTTTCTGTTGTCTGTAAGACCAGGGCCCCACGTGGCAAAAACCACGGCATTTTATAAGGCTTTTCATAATTTACTACTGACTATCCTGTAACATCATAAGACAGCATATTTTGGAAAAAATTGCCACTAAAACACAAAAAAAAAATGTCAAAAACCAGTAACGGCAGTAAACTAGGCAAAAGTAAATGGCACTGTATTTATTTTTTATGCTGAAATACTTGTTTTTCTTGTTATCTTCAGAGTGGGAAGACGACCAATAATGTGGATCACAAGCTCATGTCAGTTTGTATTCGGTGTTGCAGTGGCATTTACCTTCAACTACTACAGCTTTGTCATTGTCCGTTTTTTCCTGGCTATGGTGTGTTTCCATTTTATTATATGTTACAATATACCAAGTTCTACAAATAAAATCCTAGGTAATTAGAATCCAAAACATTTCAGGCGTTGTATGTTTAGCTTGAAATAGTTTTAACCTATTCTGTAATTGCCACTGTCCATTTTTTTGCTTTAGGCTAAGGTCCCAAGTAGTGAAGCAAAAAAATGCTGCTGAAAAAAACTTGGTGGAAACGCATCGTGGGGCTTTAGCCTTAATTTCTCTTCTAAAAGCAAAAATTTTTTTAGTTCTTTGTTCATATAGCCACATAAAGACTTTTTTTTCTGATGGACATGCTGTATGATACCTAATATGTCTAATCTTTTGTTTATTTTTATATGTAAAATGATGAAAGGAGGGTGTTTAAAATTTTTAAGATGCAATTGTTTCATAACTTGTTTCATGACATACTTTAGTATTGCAATGTATTGTAACTGTGCTGTGTTGCTTTTAAAGTGTACCTTCGGTTATAAAACAACTTTTCATAAATGAACAATACAAATGAATATAAGAAACTCTGTAATATATCTTATATAAAAAATATGTTTCCTTCACCACTTATTAGGGTGGTTTCACACTTGCGCTTGAGTCCGTCCGCTGCCAATCCGAGTGAAAATCCTGGGAAACTGGATAGGCACCGGATAGCGACAGGTTAGCGACACATTACTTAAAAACCCATTCATTTGAATGAGTTTTTAAAGCAATGCTCGGGTGTCTGATTGCACCCTCTGCGCCGCAAAGCTGTTTTTTTTCGTCGGACACAAATTCCTGCATGTCCGACTTTGTTTCGGACGAAGAAAACTGGATTCGCGGCGTAGAGGGTGCAATCGGACACCCGGGCATTGCTTTAAAAACCCATTCAAATGAATGGGTTTTTAAGTAATGCGTCGCTAACCTGTCGCGATCCGGTGCCTATCCAGTTTCCCGAGATTTTCACTCGGATTGGCAGCGGACGGACTCAAGCGCAAGTGTGAACCCACACCTAAGGCTGCTCTTCCACTCTTCAATCAGACTGTTTGTTTACATAGAGATAGTCTTCTATTCACCTTACACACAGAACTCTATGGAGGGGGAGGGATTGAGAGGAGATTGCTGCCAGCTAGTTAATTGATTTATTGCCTCATTCTGTGCAATGATAGAGTCTTATCTTGAAGATTCAGAAAAGCTCCATGACAGAGTAGGAGAGAGTAGCATTAGCAATAATTTGTATGTTTTCCAACCTCTCACCAAGCACAGACTATAAAGTAACTCAATGTAATAAATGGAGAATGAAGCATCTTTCTTTTATATAATATATGTATTAAGTTTCTTTTGTTCACCTGTAGGCCGAGGCCCCATGTGGCGTAAACACCACGGTTTGGCTGTGGCGGAAACTCTGCTGCAAAAATCACTGCGTTTTACAGTCCCTGCAAAGTGACACATCCACACACTGCAGGAAAATACGCGCAGAGTAGACACTGCAATTTCCAAAAGCGTTGCAGTGGTAGGGCTGGAAATCTCTGACTGACTTATCTGATGCTGTGGTTGCAAGGGATTTATGTCCAATAACAGAAACTGCCATAAGGTGTAACATATATATACCGTGTATCTATATCTATATCTATATCTATCTATCTATAGATAGATAGATAGATAGATATAAATCCATCATCATGCATATGTGTGTGTATTTATATTTATTTGATAGTGAGTGCCATGGATTATGTAGTAAAGGTTGGCACAAATTGATCTAATTTATCATGAGTACACAACCTACAGGAAACAAGGATCTTGGGCTGGTTGATGGAACCCATTCATTTGAATAAAACATGATGAAGATGATGAAAACTGAAGCAAAGTGATGCATTTTGGCATCAGCTTGTGTTAGTCTTCACTGGTTTCTTCAAAATCACATATCTACAAGATGTTATTATTGAGGTCAATTGGTGACAAGTTGCAAAGCTTAGTTGCAGAGTAAAAAAAAGTTTCAAAAGAAAGAGAACTTAGCTTTTACGGACAAAAAAGAGGTCCCATAATTTTGTTTTTGTTGTATTCATACAGAAAATTACCAAAAAACACTGCATGGCTCTGTATGAAACTGAAGACATATGGAGGTACAAGGTGGCCCCATAAAAGTCATATCTCTTATATATATATATAAAAAAGAGTTTCTGTCTGTTTGTCTGTTCTTTATGTGCGACCAAACGACTGGGACGATCTTCGCCAAATTTGTCACACATGTACATCAGATGTCCGGGAAGGTTGTAGACCAGTTCTCAGCTCTCTAGCACCTACCGTTTCTGAGATACAGTATTCCCAAAAAATTACCTGCGTTAGCCAATAGAAGCCTGCAAGTCTTTCAGTCATATCCCAATTGCCATACACATGGTCACATGTCCCTTATCAGCCAACAGAAACTCGCAGGCACTTAGTCTCCACATGCACTTCAGGTTTCCAAAACAACCCAGCCATTTTTCTTCACTGCTGTAGGTCAGCTTTAAAGGGGCAGGGCGCTGTGGGTGACACTGTTACACAAGGTCACAGCTTTACTCCAGGTTTCCATAACAACCAATCACAGGTTTTTTACTGATATCCAAACTGAGATACATATGATCACATGACGCTTATGGACCAATGGAAACTCGCAGGTTCTTCAGTCTTGGCATACACACAGCTTTTACACCAGGTTTCCATAGCAACCAAGCTATTTATGACCTGTATTAGTCAATAGCAGTTTTCAGGTCCTTCAATATTCAGTCGTATGACGTGTATCAGCCAATATAACTTCACATTTAATTTACCATGTTTCCATAACAACATAGCCATAAATAGACTCTACCTATACTTGACTGCCATACTGGATGTCAGCATTCTTATAAATTGAAACGTATTTAAACTACACACAAACAACATACAAAATAGACCAGTGCCAATTCTTATGGGGCCACTACACAAACAAAAAATGAAATATACCAGTGTGAAGCCGGGTCCTTCTGCTAGTACCTTATACAACTCAGAAGTTGTATAAGGATAAGGCCACAGCGCTTTTCGGTGAAAGTCCACAGAGTTTTCCTCAGTGGACTTTCTGCTTCAATTATACCTAAAATGAAACCTCAGGTGTTTCCTTAGGTATAATTGAGAAAACGGTTTTTGAAATTGCAGCATTTCCGCTGTGAGTATTTTTCTGCAATGTGTGGATGGGATTCGCTTTGCAGAGACTGTAAAATGCCACTTTTTTTGTCGACGCGTTTAAGCCATGTGGGGCCTCGGGCTAAAATGGTAATATACTCATGAGTCCTTAATCTGATAAATAACGTAATTTGATATGTGTAGACACTAAGTAACATTTTTTTAATTTTTAAGAATTGTTTGTACATATTTCCTTTAAAAATAATTATCACATTCTCTGTCGTTTTAGGCATCCAGTGGATATCTAGTTGTGGTGTTTGTTTATGTGACAGAATATGTAGGAATTAAAGCTCGCACTTGGGCCTCAATGCACATTCATGCTTTCTTTGCTGTTGGAGTGATGGTTGTGGCTTGTGTTGGGTACTTGGTGCGTACCTGGTGGATATATCAAATAATTTTGTCTATCTTCACTCTACCATTCGTCATATGCTGTTGGATGCTACCTGAAACTCCATTCTGGCTGCACTCCCAGGGAAAATACAAAGAAGTAGAAAGAGTAATCGCAACAATGGAAAAGTGGAACAAAGTGAGAACTCCATGCAAACTGTCAGAATTATGCCCTGTGGAAGAGAACAGGGAGTTCAGTGGAAAAGATACCCAACCTGCCAAAAACCACAATGTATTGGACCTATTTCACAACTGCACTTTCGCAAGAAGGACCATTTCTGTGTGGCTCATCTGGTTTACAGGAAGTTTAGGATATTATGTCTTTGCTTTAAACTCTGTAAACTTGGGAGGAAATGAATATTTAAACCTCTTTCTTACAGGTATTAACATTATCAGTTTGTGATAGAGACAATGCATTATCAGACATATAAATGCACACAATGAAATTATACACACAACATTACTACACTCATTGTAATAAGGGTTTGGAATTTAGATTTATACAATAATGTGAAGAAGTTTCTTACATATTGCAATCAGAGCTGCAGTTTTCTACTCCAGGCAGCACAAAACTAAAATGAGCTTGTCACTATGAAATTGCATCCCACTTTTCAGGCAATGTATTATACAGTAGGAGGAACTGAGCAGGGGGTGAAGGTGATTTGCCCAATTTACCTACAGACAGGCAAGACATGTCATCGGCTGTATTTAAGCAAATCTGTCAAATCAGTCCCACCCCCAATGCACTTGCAGGCTAACTAGAATATACATAAAAGTAATAATCTCTGCCTTACTTCATCGGTTTGTGGGCTCTAAGATAAGTTTATGCTCCTATTAATGAGTCTATTGGCTTGGAAAGCATTTTTGACTTGACAGGTTCACTTTAACCATATCATCCAACTTTTGGACTGTCTAAGGGTGAATATATTATATTTTTCTGGATGAAAGTTTAACATTTGTTTGTAAGTCTATTTGGTTGAATAGTTTTTTATTAAAATATTAGCACATATAATATCTGATCATAGACATTTTAAAGCCTAATATGCACAAAATGATGGCACATTATTATGTTGATGTCTAATATACAGTTAGGGTATATTCACACGGAGCATTTTTATTCTGCCTCCCATTCATTTCAATGGGCTTTGTCATGTGGAATCTGTCTAAAGATAGATCATCATGCTTTTTCCCCCTCTAGCTGAAAAAAAGAAATCAGGTAGAAGAAAGAATTTGCGTGACTCCCGTTCAAATGAATGGGAGAACTTTAAGATATTTTTGAGGTGGATACTGCTTCAAAAACCTGCCTCCAAAAACTCTGTGTGAACTTACCCTTAGGAACTAAATAGTGGGACATTTGAGAATCAAAGAGAGACAGATGAATTTGGGTCAAAAGTTGGAACTGTTCCTCAAATCAAATTAGAAAAAAAGAACCATGTGTCCTTTTTACATGTCTAAATCCTAATGTGCAGCTTAATTTCTAATACTGTAGATTATAATTTAGATATATTCAATTAAGAAATTAATAATTGTAAAAAATTAATTTTGTAGGTGCTGTGGAGATTCCATCATATATTGTCTGCTGTCTTGGTATGGACAAACTTGGCAGAAGGAACACACTGGCTCCATTCCTTTTACTCAGTACTGTAATTTGTGGTATTATTATGGTCATTCCAGAGGTATATATTATCCCTATGATCCGTGCAAAAAATACTTTATTATCTAAAAAAGTATTACTCAAATGCTGGTTCTAGAGCAATTGCTCCTGTACCTCTAGTTGGACTTTGTTTACCCACTGTAATATATGGTATACTTGGGTTGAATATGTACAGTACAGACCAAAAGTTTGGACACACCTTCTCATTCCAAGAGTTTTCTGTATATTCATGACTATAAAAATTGTAGATTCACACTGAAGGCATCAAAACTATGAATTAACACATGTGGAATTATATACTTAACAAAAAAGTGTGAAAACTGAAAATATGTCTTATATTCTAGGTTCTTCAAAGTAGCCACCTTTTGCTTTGATTACTGCTTTGCACACTCTTGGCATTCTCTTGATGTGCTTCAAGAGGTAGTCACCTGAAATGGTCTTCCAACAGTCTTGAAGGAGTTCCCAGAGATGCTTAGCACTTGTTGGCCCTTTTGCCTTCACTCTGTGGTCCAGTTCACCCCAAACCATCTCGATTGGGTTCAGGTCTGGTGAATGTGGAGGCCAGGTCATCTGGCGTAGCACCCCATCACTCTCCTCCTTGGTCAGATAGCCCTTACACAGTCTGGAGGTGTGTTTGGGGTCATTGTCCTGTTGAAAAATAAATGATGGTCCAACTAAACGCAAACTGGATGGAATAGCATGCCGCTGCAAGATGCTGTGGCAACCATGCTGGTTCAGTATTCCTTCAGTTTTGAATAAATCCCCAACAGTGTCACCAGCAAAGCACCCCCACACCATCACACGTCCTCCTCCATGCTTCACGGTGGGAACTAGGCATGTAGAGTCCACTCGTTCACCTTTTCTGCGTCGCACAAAGACACGGTGGTTGGAACCAAAGATCTCAAATTTGGACTCATCAGACCAAAGCACAGATTTCCACAGGTCTAATGTCCATTCCTTGTGTTCTTTAGCCCAAACAAGTCTCTTCTGCTTGTTGCCTGTCCTTAGCAATGGTTTCCTAGCAGCTATTTTACCATGAAGGCCTGCTGCACACAGTCTCCTCTTAACAGTTGTTGTAGAGATGTGTCTGTTGCTAGAACTCTGTGGCATTGACCTGGTCTCTAATCTGAGCTGCTGTTAACCTGCGATTTCTGAGGCTGGTGACTCGGATGAACTTATCCTCCGCAGCAGAGGTGACTCTTGGTCTTCCTTTCCTGGGGCGGTCCTCATGTGAGCCAGTTTCTTTGTAGCGCTTGATGGTTTTGGCCACTGCACTTGGGGACACTTTCAAAGTTTACCCAATTTTTCGGACTGACTGACCTTCATTTCTTAAAGTAATGATGGCCACTCGTTTTTCTTTACTTAGCTGCTTTTTTCTTGCCATAATACAAATTCTAACACTCCATTTAGTAGGACTATCAGCTGTGTATCCACCTGACTTCTGAACAACACAACTGATGGTCCCAACCCCATTTATAAGGCAAGAAATCCCACTTATTAAACCTGACAGGGAACACCTGTGAAGTGAAAACCATTTCAGGTCACTACCTCTTGAAGCTCATCAAGAGAATGCCAAGAGTGTGCAAAGCAGTAATCAAAGCAAAAGGTGGCTACTTTGAAGAACCTAGAATATAAGACATATTTTCAGTTGTTTCACACTTTTTTGTTAAGTATATAATTCCACATGTGTTAATTCATAGTTTTGATGCCTTCAGTGTGAATCTACAATTTTTATAGTTATGAAAATACAGAAAACTCTTGAAATGAGAAGGTGCGTCCAAACTTTTGATCTGTACTGTAGTTCGTATAATTCTTACCCACACGTGAGCTATAAGGTAATATTGGAGGACCGAGCTTCTTATATATTCACTGCCTAGCCAGGTAAACAAAGCCTATCCAGGTGAGTAATACTACTTTTTATTTTTTTTTCTAAATGTTCTGGCCATTAAAAAAAAAAAAAAAAAAAAAAAAATAGAACCCAGACAGTCCCTTCAAATTTGCATTTGGAAGCATATAAAGTCCCGCCAGCGGAAAGAGAATGATAGCACTGAATACGACAGTATCCACTTGCCACTTGAAAAATAGTCTCGTCACTTGTTTCTGAGCAAATATAATGAAAATTGGTCATTGTTAAGAAATGAGATCAGTCATAAAACGTGACTATCTTTGATCATCAGTTTTGATACCGTAAAATAAATATCAGATTGATAACTGTAAGTGCTGCACATTTATTCAAGGCATTGCAGAGTCATGTGCTCTGTTGGGAAATATAGAGCACACTATGCTGTACCAAAATCTGAAATCTTTATACAGAGAATAGCACAACTCCCAAGTATTAATAAACACAGTGGATAAATATTACAAGCCCCCATATCATAAATGGATAACATAATGTTTGTGGGACAAATTGTTCTTCATAATGGTATAATTTATTATTCTATAAAATGTACTGGGAAGCTGGAAACAAATTCAGAATGGTGTGAAACTGTAGAAAAAGTGCATTTGTGCGACTTTCTTGCAGGCTTCGTTTTTATGGCGTTCACCAAAATGACATGCCACCTATATTCTGTGTTTTGGTATGATTCTGGGGATACCAAATTTATATAGTTTTATATACATTTTAACCCCTTAACAAAAATCCAAAACTTTGCAAAAAAAAAATTACACCTTAAAGTCACCATATAATGACACCCATAAGTTTTTTATATTTCTGTGTATGGGGATGAATAGGGTGTCTTTTTTGTGGGACCAGGTGTACTTTTCAATTATACAATTTTGGGGAATGTCTATTGCTTTGATCACTTTTTATTCAAATTTTTATCAGAGGCGAAACAGTGAAAAAAACAGCAATTTGGCATTTTGATTTTTTTTTCCCGCTATGGCGTTTACCGTGTGGGAAAAATATTTTTATAAGTTTGTAGACCAGGCGTTTTCAAAGACAGGGATACCTAATGTGTATGTGTATCACATTATTTTCTTTTGTTTTATATGTATTCTAGGGAAAGGGGGGCGATTTGAACTTTTATTTTTTTATATTTTTGAAAACTTTTAAAAAAATTTTTTTTTTACTATTTTATTAACCCCCCCCCCCCCACACTCCTGCTGCCACTGTTTTCCTGCACTAACGACCCCGCTCTGCTGCCACCCCAACCCAACATTCGGACTATAAGACGCACCTAACATTTTCCTCCCGAATTGGACCACAAAATCCAATCAGGCCCCAGACCAAATCTCTATATTAAGTAAGACCCAGAATCCAAAATTGTTTCAGACCCCAACCAATTCCCTAAATCAGTTCAGACAACAGACTGCTTCAGACCAGACCTTAAAGTTAATTCAGAATAACTATAATCTTTGAAAATGTATGACATCCCATCTGGCATCTTTAAGGCTAGGGCTACATGGCGACATTTGTCGCATGACTTAAAAATCGCACCAAAGTCACATGACAAAAAAAAAAAAATAAATTCATTTCTATGGAGTTGCTTTTCCTGCATATCTAATCCCATAATAGGTGTAATAGGCCCTTTACAATGTCTAGATTAAGCAATGGATGATAGACTGCATCAAACAAGGGTTTGGGACTGTCCTATTAAATCGGGGAAATATGGAAAGCTTATTAAAGGGAGTCTATCATTACCAAAAACACTTTTAAGCTAATGGCACGTTGGAATGGCCTTTAAAAAGGCCATTCTACTCCTACATTTCCTACATACTCCTACATAATTTGTTTCTTCATGTATGTAAATGAGCACCCGGGGCGTTCCTCCTCTTCTGCGAGCACCCACCTCGTCATCGCTTATCACCGTCCCTTCATCCATTGCGGCAAATCCCATCTTGGTCTTCTTCAGGTGGTCTGTCGCAACAACGTACTGTGGCAGAGCCGATTGCGCATGGCCACAGAGCTGCGTATGAGGACTTAGAAGAAAGAAGATACAGAGAAGACCAAGAGGGGAGTCACTGCAACGGACGAAGGGGCGGTGATAAGCGATGACAAGGTGGGTGCTCGCAGAAGAGGAGGAACGCCCCGGGTGCTCATTTACATACATGAAGAAACAAATTATCTTGGAATCGACTCGGAGAAGAAAACAAGGAAAGGTAGGAGAAGAATAGCCTTTTTAAAGGCCATTCCGACGTGCCATTAGCTTAAAAGTGGTTTTGCGAATGATAGACTCCCTTTAAGAAAGAACTATCTTGAGATGCACTGGCTGAGAGCACTGAACTGTTCTTATTACATTATACAGTACATTCTACACAACCCTACATTTTTACACATACCTATGAGGCTAACCTATTTGTTGTATTACAGGACTTCAATACAGTAACCATTGTTATGAGCATGGCAGGGAAGTTTTCCATAGGTATTGCGTTTGGATTAATATACCTATACACTGCTGAACTATACCCCACAGTCATACGGTAAGGGGATGTGATGATTTACCTTTTCAAGTATAGTCTAATCTGTGATGTTCTTTACAACCTTTACTTGAAAGCTGCCAATTTGAGTTGTACATTTTCATTGCAATTGTAGATCCCTGGCTGTGGGTAGCGGGAGCATGATGTGTCGGATTGGTAGTGTTGTTGCTCCATTCTGTGTATATCTTACAGAAGTGTGGATATTCATGCCACAGGTACTGGTTCTTAGCCTTCTAAAATATTCTTTACTCATGTATCATTTTAACATTAAAAATTGTATCTGTATGGTGTACCAATGTTATGTGACAATCTTATTTTTCTTGTTTCACATAGTCTAATATTTATGGTGGTTTTGCGTGCTATATTAAGAAAACGTGAATAACATATTTCATTTGTTTTTTTCTCAGCTACTTGTTGGGATCATGGCCTTAATCACTGGTATATTAACACTTATGCTCCCAGAAACACTTGGAAAACCACTTATGAACACTATGGAAGAGGCTGCAGAAATAATGGGAAAGGAAGAAAGTAAAAGGAAGTCATTATCAGAAGCCAATGGCGTTGTGATGGAAAAGCTAGAATCCTCTAGTGCAGATATGTCTGATGAATCTCTGATGCACAGATTCTAAAGCTTCTCACCATGTCATATGCATTCTACAACCCTAATAATCCTACCGCAAACCATTGATGTCTGTTGTCAATGAATGTGTGAAAAGTTTGTTATGTAACAACAGGATCAAAGGCACAAACATCAATTACCTGATTTACAGTATATGCTGACTATAGTTATCTTATTTAGAGATAAAGAACCTCTCACCCCTCCTCACATGTCAGTTTTAGTGTGTTCCCTATGAAATTAATTTTTCAAATTCCTCTTTGTGCAGTTCCATTGTTGTTCCTCTTACCCTATATTCACATGACTGAATAACAGCTGCATAACGACTGTTTTAATAGACATTACAAGGCCAATATAATTCAATTCATGTGAATAAGTGCTATTCATAACACCAATTTTTGACTGTTTCCACAGACCATCAAAAAATTGAGCATGTCCCATTTTTGTCCGTTTTCATGGAACTCTCACTACATTTAAATGTATGAGGGAACCGTTAAAAATGGTGCCTCTCGGGCGCAAAATGGTCGCGAAAAATGGAAGTTTTTCAGTATCAGTCATGTGAATATAGGCTTAAACTTTTTAAAACAAATCAATGACATTACCATTCCCTTTGTCACAAGCATGTGTCCCTACATGGTCTGATACACTCAGCTCTGATTTGACAGTGTCAGACTATTTATGGATATGTCCCCAACTGCTAATACTCATTTGTCAATTTATTGAGAATTTGGAATAACTCTGCACAATGCAGACCTGAATTTTTGTATTATGGGGAATACAGTTATATACTTATAAAAGGGGTTTTTCCATGAGCATAACAATATTTAAAGTTATAAACAATTAAAAGTTAAACATTTTTGCAAATATAAACAATTAAAACATTTTCAGTGTTTGAAAGATTTTCTGTAATCATCTTAGTGGTGACAGCCTATTGTCTTGATAGGTTGTCAATGGATATGACCAATGCAGAAACCCTCTATGGTCTTGCACTTGTCAGAAACCCAGCCATGATGTCCTTGTGGCCAGGTTATCAGGCAGTGCATGTGTAAAAAGATAGCCTGGCCACCTATAAGGAAATCATGGCTGGTTTCTGAAAAGTGCCAGACCATAGAAAGTTTCTGTATTCATGGTCATATCCATTGGTAACTGATCAAGACAACAGAAGATGATTACAGAAAATCTTTCAAACTCTGCAAAATTTTAAATATTTATATTTGCAAAAATGTTTAACTTTTAACAAATTTAAATATAGTTATGTTCCTGGGGAAAACCTTTTAAGGCTAAGGCCCCTCATAGCGCCGTGTAGCAAAAAAAGTGCTGCGGGAAAAACCACAGCGACAACACATTGCAGTTTTTCCTGCAGCACTTTTCACAAAGTTCACAGAGGTCTCCTCTGTGGACTTTCTACTTCAATTATACCTACAGTCATGGCCAAAAGTTTTGAGACTGACACAAATATTATATTTTCACATGATCTGCTGCCCTCTGGTTTTTATGTGTGTTTGTCAGATGTTTTTATCACATACAGAAATATAATTGCATTCATATTATGAGTAACAGAAGCTTATATTGACAGTTAGAATGAGTTAATGCAGCAAGTCAATATTTGCAGTGTTGACCCTTCTTCTTCAGGACCTCTGCAATTCTCCCTGGCATGCTCTCAATCAACTTCTGGACCAAATCCTGACTGATAGCAGTCCATTCTTGCAGAATCAAAGCTTTAATTTTGTCTGAATTTGTTGGTTTTTGTTTGTCCACCCGTCTCTTGATGATTGACCACAAGTTCTCAATGGGATTAAGATCTGGGGAGTTTCCAGGCCATGGACCCAAAATCTCTATGTTTTGTTCCGTGAGCCATTTAGTTATCACCTTTGCTTTATGGCAAGGTGCTCCATCATGCTGGAAAAGGCATTGTTGAGCGCCAAACTGCTCTTGGACGGTTGGGAGAAGTTGCTCTTGGAGGACATTCTGGTACCATTCTTTATTCATGGCTGTGTTTTTAGGCAAGACTGTGAGAGAGCCGATTCCCTTGGCTGAGAAGCAACCCCACACATGAATGGTTTCAGGATGCTTTACAGTTGGCATGAGACAAGACTGGTGGTAGCGCTCACCTCTTCTTCTCCGAATAAGCTGTTTTCCAGATGTTCCAAACAATGGAAAAGGGGATTCATCAGAGAAAATGACTTTACCCCAGTCCTCAGCAGTCCACTCCCTGTACCTTTTGCAGAATATCAGTCTGTCCCTGATGTTTTTTCTGGAGAGAAGTGGCTTCTTTGCTGCCCTCCTTGAGACCAGGCCTTGCTCCAAGAGTCTCCGCTTCACAGTGCGTGCAGATGCACTCACACCTGCCTGCTGCCATTCCTCAGCAAGCTCTGCACTGCTGGTAGCCCGATCCCGCAGCTGAAACACTTTTAAGAGACGGTCCTGCCGCTTGCTGGTCTTTCTTGGGCGCCCTGGAGCCTTTTTGGCACCAATGGAACCTCTCTCCTTGAAGTTCTTGATGATGCGATAGATTGTTGACTGAGGTGCAATCTTTCTAGCTGCAATACTCTTCCCAGTTAGGCCATTTTTGTGCAGTGCAATGATGACTGCACGTGTTTCTTTTGAGATAACCATGGTTAACAGAAGAGAAACAATGATGGCAAGCACCAGCCTCCTTTTAAAGTGTCCAGTGGTGTTATTCTTACTTAATCATGACAGATTGATCTCCAGCCCTGTCCTCATCAACACCCACACCTGTGTTAATGGAGCAATCACTGAAACGATGTTAGGTGGTCCTTTTAAGGCAGGGCTGCAATGATGTTGAAATGTGTTTTGGGGGATAAAGTTCATTTTCTAGGCAAATATTGACTTTGCAAGTAATTGCTGTTAAGCTGATCACTCTTTATAACATTCTGGAGTATATGCAAATTGCCATTAGAAAAACTAAAGCAGTAGACTTTGTAAAAATTAATATTTGTATCATTCTCAAAACTTTTGGCCATGACTGTATAGGGAAACCATCGGCGTTTCCATAGGTATAATTGACATGCTACGATTTCCAAAACTGTGCCGGTTTTGGAAATTGTGGCATGTTTGCTGCACGTATTTTTCCGCAAAGTGGTGGGATTCGCTAGAATCCCATCCACTGTGCTGTGACTGTAAAACACCGCGTTTTTTCTGAGGCGTTTCCACTGCGGGAAAATCACAGCATTTATGCCACGTGAGACCTCGGCCTTAAGCTTAGGCCCCACATTGCGGAAGTGCAGATTTTTTTGTTGCAGATTTTGATGCATTTTTTTTTTTAGCCAAAGTCAAAAATGGCCACAAAACGAATGGTGAAATATATATATATATATATATATATATATATATATATATATATATATATATATAGGAAGTACTTATACTTCTACCTTTTGCTCAATCCACTCCTGGCTTTGGCTCAAAAAACCACAATAAAATCTGCAGCAAAAAAAAAGCTGAGTTTCCACAACGTGGGGCCTTAGCTGTAGGAAACCTCTGCGAACTTGTTGTGAAAAGCTCTGTGGGAAAAACCGCCATGCGTTTCTGCTGAGGTTTTTCCTGCAGCGATTTTTCACTGCAACCCACTACATATGGCATTAGCCTTAAACAAGTCATGAGGGGTGACAGGTTTTCTTTAAGGCTAAGTTCCTATGTTGCGAAAATGCTGCATTTTTGACTGCTGCAGAAACGCCACGGAAAAAAAAACTCTGCATTATATAGCAAAGAAATGCAGAGAAAATCTAAAAACCTCAGTAAAAAAGTGCTGTGGAGAAAAAGCAGTGCCTTTTCGCAACGTTTTTTTAGCTGTGTTTTTCTATGTGGGGCCTTAGTCTCAATGGGTTTTCCTGGCTTTATTATTAAATGACTTATCCTTAGAATAGGTTATCAATTGAGGAACAGCAGGGGTCTGCAATTTGGGCATCAATTGATTAAGGCCAGAAAACCCTATTTAGGCTGAGGAAACAGGTTTTTTTTGTTGCAGATTTTTCTGTGGTTTTTTTGAGCCAAAGCCACGAGTGGATTGAGCAGAAGTTAGAAGTATAAGAACTTCCTATAAATTTCCCATTCCTTTTGTAACCACTCTTTGCTTTGGCTCAAAAAACTGGAGCAAAATCTGCAACAAAAAATGCTGCATTTCCACAACGTGGGGCATCAGCCTTTAGGCAGTGGCACTCCGTGGCGGAAAGCCGTGTTGTTTTACAGACCCTGCACATTGCGGGAAAATATGCGCAGCGGGCACGCTGCGATTTCCAAAACTGTTGCGGTTTTGGAAATCGCAGCATGTCAATTATATCTACGGAAACGCCGGCAGTTTCCCTATAGGTATAATTCTGTGAAAAGCACTGCGGGAATAAACGCAATGCATTGCCGCCGTGGTTTTTCCCGCAGCGCTTTTTTGCTGCAGCCCGCTATGTGCAGCCTAGCTAACTATTAGTGGGATCATTCTATTTTTGCATGCACTAACCAAATCTGTACCACAATGACATCTAAGGCTGGGTTCACACCTGTGCATGTACTCCATTCGGGGTTTCCGTCCCCGAACCCGTTTAAAAAATGCGTAGAGAAAAGCGCTGTGAGCCTAGTGCCAGCTGCTACTACAAAGAAAAACATTTTTAGTGTTAGGATTTTAATTTTCTTCAGATTACTTTTTTTGTTAACTATTTTGAATATATGATGGCAAGCAGCAAAATCAGTAGCATTGACATACATTTATATATACTGTTTACCAATTATGAATGTATAAAATGCTTGCAGGTTATTATAGATTAAAAGGGAATTTCCGGGCTTTTATGATTGATGACCTAGCATTACCCCACATTCACACTGTGAGATTCGATCCGTGTGTTGGCCTGATTTAGCGGCCTGAACAGTATGTCCGGTGAAGTACTCTTAGCAGTATAGTTCCAGTTCCTTTGCGAAAGTATTTAGCCCCCTTGAACTTTTCAACCTTTTGCCACATTTCAGGCTTCAAACATAAGGATATAAAATTTTAATTTTCTGGTGAAGAATCAACAACAAGTGGGACACAATCATGAAGTGGAACAAAATTTATTATTTTTTAAAAATAAAAAACTGAAAAGTGGGGCTTGCCAAATTATTCAGACCCCATAAGTTAATACTTTGTAGCGCCACCTTTTGCTGCGATTACCGCTGCAAGTCGCTTGGGGTATATCTCTATCAGTTTTGCACATCGAGAGACTGAAATTCTTGCCCATTCTTCCTTGGAAAAAAGCTCGAGCTCAGTGAGGTTGGATGGAGAGAGTTTGTGAACAGCAGTTTTCAGCTCTTTCCACAGATTCTCGATTGGATTCAGGTCTGGACTTTGACTTGGCCATTCTAGCACCTGGATACGTTTATTTGTGAACCATTCCATTGTAGATTTTGCTTTATGTTTGGGATCATTGTCTTGTTGGAAGATAAATCTCCGTCCCAGTCTCAGGTTTTTTGCAGACTCCAACAGATTTTTCTTCCAGAATGGTCCTGTATTTGGCTCCATCCATCTTCCCATCAATTTTAACCATCTTCCCTGTCCCTGCTGAAGAAAAGCAGGCCCAAACCATGATGCTGCCTCCACCATGTTTGACAGTGGGGATGGTGTGTTCAGGGTGATGAGTTGTGTTGCTTTTACGCCAAACATATCATTTTGCATTGTGGCCAAAAAGTTCGATTTTGGTTTCATCTGACCAGAGCACCTTCTTCCACATGTTTGGTGTGTCTCCCTGGTGGCTTGTGGCAAACTTTAAATGAGACTTTTTATGGATATCTTTGAGAAATGGCTTTCTTCTTGCAACTCTTCCATAAAGGCCAGATTTGTGCAGTGTACGACTGATTGTTTTCCTTTGGACAGACTCTCCCACCTCAGCTGTAGATTTCTGCAGTTCATCCATGTTTGAGATGAAAGTTTAGAGGGACGGCCGGGTCTTGGTAGATTTGCAGTGGTCTGATACTCCTTCCATTTCAATATGATCGCTTGCACATTGCTCCCTGGGATGTTTAAAGTTTGGGAAATCTTTTTGTATCCAAATCCGGCTTTAAACTTCTCCACAACAGTATCACGGACCTGCCTGGTGTGTTCCTTGGTCTTCATGATGCTCTCTGTGCTTTAAACAGAACCCTGAGACTATCACAGAGCAGGTGCATTTATACGGAGACTTGATTACACACAGGTGGATTATATTTATCATCATCAGTCATTTAGGACAACATTGGATCATTCAGAGATCCTCACTGAACTTCTGGAGTGAGTTTACTGCACTGAAAGTAAAGGGGCCGAATAATATTGCAAGCCCCACTTTTCAGTTTTTTATTTTTTACAAAAGTTTAAAATAACCAATACATTTTGTTCCACTTTACAATTGTGTCCCACTTATGTTTTATATCCTTATGTTTGAAGCCTGAAATGTGGCAAAAGGTTGAAAAGTTCAAGGGGGCCGAATACTTTCGCAAGGCACTGTATCTATGCAACTAGTAGTCCCTGCCTCTCAGCAACAACAGTATGTCACCAGGAGGCAGGGTTTCACTATTCAGGCCGCTAAATCTGGCCAACGCACAGATCAAGTTTCACAGCTGAAACTTGGTCGTGTGACTGTGGGGTAATGTTAGATCATCAATTGAAAATCATTGGGGGTCTGACACCTGGGGCACCTGCTTATCAGCTGCTTGAAGTGACGGCGCTGTTCCCTGAGCACCACTTTTGCTTCACAGACCATATACCATCACATTGATTTGTAACATGGCCTTTAAGCAAATTCAAGTGAATGAGGCTGAGCTGCTCTACCAAGCACAGCTGCTATACAATGTACAGTGCTGTGCTTGGTTTTCAATGAAGAGAACACTGCACTCACCGTATCACTGTGGTATCTTTATACAGCTGATCAGCGGAGGTCTCACCGATTGGTTCCTCATCATTCTTGGATTTATGTCCAATCCTAAGGATAGGTCAAGAGTCTGTAAGCCTGGATCTCTCTCTTTAAGCAATAGATGATTTCTTTAGCATGTGTTTTGCAGTGTGAAGTGCCCCATTAAAATGTCTATATGAAGAACCCTACAAATCTATTGAAATTAGCTCAAATTCCTTTTAAAACATCCTTCAGCTATGTATAGTAAGACGCACACAATTTTTTTACAGTTTTAGCAGTCTGACTAAATGACAGTTCATAAATTAACTTTTTGTGATTTTTTTTTTTGTTTTTTACAAATATAGTTTGCATAACACTACATTATTAAAACCCTTACAGGAAAATCTGACTGCCACATCTGTGCCTTTATATACTAATTGCTGTCTATAGTAATAAAATATTATATTATAACACTACTGTTACACTCTTTAGAAAGTCCCCTGCCTCTTCAAGCACATCTGACATTTGTTATACTCTGTTCACACATGTAACCATGTATTTGGAGTACATTTTGGCATAAACTTTTATAGCATCTATAAGATGTATACAGCTGCATATATCTGCCATTAGAAAAAAAAAGAATGATATAATGCAATATACTTTGTTGTGGATCAAATTGTATTTAGTTAAAAAAAATAGGTTTACAGATGTGTACTGGACCAATAGTGCCATTAGAACCTTTAATCAGCACCCAGACTCCCAGCATCAAAGTCATCTACGATTGTAGGAGTCCCTGCTTTCCCGTGGGATTACTGTCTTTAAATATCATCATACTGTAATCATGTTTTCAGTATGGAACAAGAAAACTGTGAGGAAGCAGAGACTCTTAGCATCATAGATTGCTCCAGGTCCGTGAAAATTAAGTCAAATATCCAGTCTGTAGCTCACAAATCCAAGCTGCCTGAGTGAAGCTGACTTAAAGTGTATGGATATGTTTGCTATATGCATTGTAAGCTGGATGTACTACCCAAGCATCATGTGACTAAGCAGAGGCGTAGCTAGGCACAGGAGGGCAAACACATCCAAGTGAGCCCCCAACCCAAATATACCGATATTACTACCATATAGTGATAGATACTGGCTCTACACAGGGCTTTGCAGACAGTGTACAGTGACCATATAGTGATAGATACTGGCTCTACTCAGGAGTCTTCAGACCATTTGAGTGAATACAGTGCAGGAAAAAATTTCACAATTTACTGTTGATGTCTCTGATTGTAATCTGCAACATTTCCCGTCTCTCCATCTGGACCGCCATGACCACTTCTTCCAGCTGTGACTAGTCTCTAAAGTGTGCAGCAAAGACATTTTGGCTCCTTACTTTTCTATTTACCTGACCCACATTTTCCTCACCTACATAAAGGTTCCACCTTGCTGCTACCCCCAATTATAAAATATATAATATAAAAACACTCTGGAAATGAATAATAACCCCTGTGTGCATCTTTAAATTGATAATACCTCCTGTGTGCCTGATTATATTAATAAAGCCCCTGTGTGCTCCCTCAATTAATAATACCTCCTGTTTGCCCCCTTATATTAATAGTGCTCTTAAATTAATAATGCGGCTTGTGCCCCCTAATAATGCCCATTTGCCACCTTAAATAAATTCTGCCCAATTTCCCAGAGGTTAATACCCCCTAATGCCCCTTATATTATGTCCTTTGCATAAGTGCTGCTCCCTAACACCCACCTTATATTAAAGGGTTTGTCTGGAATTTAAAAACACATATATGCAGGCAGCAGGGGAGGTGTAAACAATAAAAGTGCATTTATACCTGCATCCTTCCCCCCCATAACTGTTCCTGTGCTGAGTAGGCTGTCTCCTGATGTGACGTCACTGCTGCAGCCGCTAAAAGTTGCGAAGGAGATGACCAGGCCAGGGCAGGAATGTAGGTAAGGATGCAAGTAAGTATAAATGCATTTTAATTTTTTTACACTTTCTCTGCTGCCTTTAATAATGCCTCCTAATGCCCCTTTAAATGTCCCCCTAAATCAATTATTGACACTGTTAAATGTGTCCCGCTTATGTTATTATTGCCCTCATATTATATAAAGTGTGGGAAATTTTTTTTAAAAATTATACTCGTCTACCCTCGATCCCCTGCTGCAGGGCGCCTAAACTGTTACCATCACCTCTTATAACCAGTAGGTTGCCCATAAGCCATTTTAGGCCCACAGCCTACAAAGCGCTGTGATCACAACACCTTTGCATCACAGTGCAATAACCACCATCTGCGATGGGACATAGGTATGTCGTGGTGACGGCGTCTTTTAGGCTGGAGGCCTAAAGTGGCCTGCAGCCTACAAGTTAAGAAAGTTAGAGCAGGAAGCCAGCGGCTTTCTCCACTACCATGTATTCCAATTGTATCGGTGAATGCCGACACCGAAGAAATGGAAATAGATGGTTTCTAAATGCTGGTGTTTGCAGTGGCCCCTGCCTCCCTGCTAGCTACACCACTGGAACTAAGCCTTAGACATTTGTACTTTATAACTATTTGGAGTGCCAGCATTTTAAACCATTTTTCCAATGATTCTGGCAAGGGTATAACTAGTAGTAGTTCAAAAATACAATAATGAAATTCTTATTTTCACTCTGCCTTGTTTTTTCTCCTTTTCTACAGGTGCATCTCAATAAATTAGAATATCTTTGAAACGTTTATTTCTTTCAGTAATTAAATTTAAAAAGTGACCTCCTATATTTTCTAGATTCTTTACACACAGAGTGCTCTATTTCAAGTGTTTTATTTCTGTAAATGTTTTTATGGATTACAGGTAATGAAAACGCAAATCTAAGAAAATTAGAATATTGTAAAAAAGTTCAGTATTGTAAATTCAGTGTGTCACCTGCCAAGGTTTCCTAAGCCTTTAAATGGTCCCTCAGTCTGGTTCAGTAGGACACACAATCATGGAAGACGCTGATTATGAATTGAATTACTGAAATGAATGAACGTTTCAAAGACATTCTATTTTATTTAGATGCACCTGTACATTCCTCTTTACAGCACCTTGCATTGCCCCACACTTTAAGCATGTTTACAACAGTTACTTGTTACAGTTAAATGTTATACTGAATTAACATAATATATGTGCTCTTCAATCCTTACAGATAATATTTTAAACACATTAAAAGTAATGTTTAACCCTAACACAAACAATGTTTTGTCCAACATAAACTGTAAGAGCAATGTTTAACACTAAATAAACCACATACTCATCTGCAGGAGATTCCTTGGATGGCAACAGGATATAAAAATTAGTTGATCCAGCACTCTTCAATTACAACTTATGCCCATGAGAAGGTTAGTGAAAACTTATCTAAGTTCTGGATCAACTACTTTTGTTTTTATAGAATCTATGTTACTGAGGCACAATAGTGATCAGGTACTTGCACAACTGTTATTTTCTTTAAATGATGGCACAACTATGATGCATTGCCTATGGCTTAAACGGGTTATTCTCCATCTACAGAATGTGCCACAAATGTCTGTTAGATGGAAGTCCTAACTTTGGAAATTGTATATATGTCTCATGAATGTGGGTCCTTGACCCCCATCTTACAGCTGTGGTAAATGAAGTACACTGTGCATGCATGGCTATCTCCATTCACTTCCATGGAACTTCTGAGAATAGCTAAATCTTCTTGCTCTCTCTTACTTGAGACAGGTATGGTCCTATCTATGGGACATTTATGGCATATCCTGTGGTTATGACATAAACATCCCAGATACAAAAACCCCTTTTGGGTATTTTTTTTATTTAGATTTTTAGATATTATCCATTTATAATACAGATTTATGGCAAACAGTACACACTAGTGTATTTGTAATGAAGAGTGATAGTAATGCTCCACAATTAATCAGTTAGAGAATTCCTCTCAACCGTCCTGTATTTCCAGCACTGTCCTGGAGAGCATGCCCTATTTCAAGTGTATCTGCTTCCTTAGGAGGCAAGTACAGTCTAATACAATTGAGGAGTAGGGAGTTGTCAGAAACCTGCTCCACTATTTACGTTGTGATCCCTGCCATCAACCATTTAGTGCAAGCAGATACAATGCTGTTGTGCTTATTGCATCAAGCTGCAGACAGCAGAGACCACAGAAGACCTGCAAAGTAATCGGCTCCATTTGTTGTAGGAACAGACCTATGTGAGCATTTATTTTGTTATTTTAGGGGCACATTTTATGTACAAGAGTATTATACAGCCAGGGGTGAATCTAGCCTCTCTGCTGTCCGAGGCAACCTATAGAAAGGTGCCCCCCTTTACTTTAAGAAGGGGAGGCCCAGTGGAGGTGAGAAAAAACAACAAACACAGCCATTACCTATTAGATTATTGTAACAGGTAGAGACCAATGTTTTACTAACTGATAAGTAAAATCTCAGCAGCTACCTGTTGCAGTTATGCAATAGGTAGTGGTTGCTTAAAAAATTGCTGCTCAGTTCATGCCAGGGGGTGCCACATCAGGTCACTTCATGGCAGATTTGCCCTGTATACATAAGTGGTCACCATACTGTGAGGGGACACTCCGGAGATCCCTACTCTGTGAGGAGGCACTAAATGGACATTGTGCTACGTAAGACATGAAGGAGAAATTATACTGTGTGAAAGTACTAAAGTGACATCTTTACTATGTGAGGGACACTAACAGGGTATTACTGATGTGAGGGGGTACTGAAGGGGGCATCTTTTGTGGAGAAACACTAAAGAGACATCACTATTGTGAGAGGGCAGCTTTACTAGTTGACGAAACATAAAGGAGGCATCACTACTGTTTAAAAACGTATTTATAGGATATTCTTACTGTATGGGTAGGCACCCTACTGTTTGGGAGACATACTTTCTGTGTTTTGGACAGTAAGGGGACATCAATACTGTGAGGAAGCAATAAAGATCATTGTGTGGGGACACTATTACTGTGCCATACGAACAGGGCACTATGAGAGTATGTGGGCTACAAAAGGGCACTATTATTACTGTACAGAAGCACTAATGGGACACCAAAGGACAGCACTATTACAATAATAATATGGACTATATAAATAAGTTTTATTATATTTGGTAACGTCGCTTTTATGATTACTTAAAATTGAATGTTGTACTTCAAAAATGTGTTACTTTAGGGGTGCTCTACACACCATTCCATTCTTTTCATTATCTGCTTTGGACAGTGTATAATGCAAAATTTATATTTATACTTAAAATAATGTTCAATCTGTGATGCAGATATATTAGGGTGTTCTGTAACCATAGACAGATTGCACAGTCTTGTTAAATAAAAAAAAAAAGTGAAATTTTAGTATGCAGTCTATGCAGCATTCCAGTGTTTTTCTTCTGTGATATGGCTAATATAGACAGAGCATAGGGCACTGCCAAATAAATGATTATTTCCTTGCCCTGTACATATGTCTCATTTTTGCATTGTTTGAATGTTGTGTTTGTAGCATTCCTGGGTTTTTCTTTCAATCATGACGTGATCAGAGTGCACTGCCAACAAATAAGTGTGAATTCACAAACTATATATATATACACACACACACACACACACACACACACACGTGGACAAAATTGTAATGAAAGAAAAACCCACAATGGTCACAGAAATAACTTGAATCTGACAGACTGGAATTTGCCAAACTACATGTTGACAAGACACAAAGCTTCTGGGAGAATGTCCTATGGACAGATGAGACAAAAATCGAAATTTTTGGCAAGGCACATCAGCTCTATGTTCACAGACGGAAAAATGAAACATATCTTGAAAAGAACACTGTCCCTACTCTGAAACATGGAGGAGGCTCTGTTATGTTCTGGAGTTGCTTTGCTGCATCTGGCGCAGGGTGTCTTGAATCTGTGCAGGGTACAATGAAATCTCAAGACTATCAAGGGATTCTAGAGAGAAATGTGCTGCCCAGTGTCAGAAAGCTTGGTCTCAGTCGCAGGTCATGGGTCTTGCAACAGGATAATGACCCAAAACACACAGCTAAAAACAACCAAGAATGGCTAAGAGGAAAACATTGGACTATTCTGACATGGCCTTCTATGAGCCCTGACCTAAATTCTATTGAAAATCTTTGGAAGGAGCTGAAACATGCCGTCTGGAAAAGGCACCCTTCAAACCCGAGACAACTGGAACAGTTTGCTCATGAGGAATGGGCCAAAATACCTGTTGAGAGGTGCAGAAGTCTCATTGACAGTTACAGGAATCGTTTGATTGCAGTGACTGCCTCAAAACGTTGTGCAACAAAATATTAAGTTAAGGGTACCATCATTTCTGTCCAGGCCTTTTTCATGAGTTTTCTTTTTTTAAAAATTCTGTTGAAGCATGGTTGAAAAGCAATGTCTGACTTTCATTTGTTCATTTTCTTAGAATTTTTATATATTATTACTTTTGTCAGATTCAAGTTATTTCTGTGACCATTGTGGGTTTTTCTTTCATTAAACAAGGGGTACCAACAATTTTGTCCACGTGTGTATATATATATATATATATATATATATACACCTATATGTATATATATGTATACATACATATATATATATATATATATATATACACACACACACACATTATATATATATATATATATATATATATATATATATATATATATATATTATATACACACATACATATACATATATATATAGTGGTGAAAATAGCTCGGTAACAACCGGACCCAAATAGTCAGAGACAGGGATACAATGTCTGGTGAAGGCAGAGGCCTGACGTTGCGGAAACGCAGCTTTTTTTGTTGCAGATTTTGTTGTGTTTTTTT
The DNA here is from genome assembly GCA_947044405.1 of Leptodactylus fallax. NCBI lineage: Eukaryota > Metazoa > Chordata > Amphibia > Anura > Leptodactylidae > Leptodactylus > Leptodactylus fallax. The sequence goes on from CAMRHE010000191.1 coordinate 1,209,266, forward strand.
TTTTAGCCAAAGCAAAGAATGTCTACAAAAGGAATGGGAATTATATAGGAAGCTCTTATACTTCTACCTTCTGCTCAATCCACTCCTGGCTTTGGCTCAAAAAACTGCAACAAAATCTGCAACAACAAAAGCTGTGTTTCCGCAATGTGGGGCTTTAGCCGAAAACAGGTTTTACCCTCTTGGTTTATTTTGAAAAGCAGCGAAATAAAACTAAAACCTTACTTCAGGCGAAAAGTGTCAAACAAAACCCATGCTCGTCTGAGCACTAACTAAACAGAACACAACTAACTATACATGTGGTTTGCTTCAGCCACACGAACAAAGAAAAAAAAAAAAAAAAAACTAAAACCTAATAACAATAGTAATCACTATAAGGTCTCACCAAACTCCAGACAGATCCAGGCACCTCCACTCGCTTCCAGGATCTGCCCTGAAGTGCATGTTCTGCAACCTTTTAAAGGCAAGTAACAAGCCCAAGCGCTCACACCTGAGCTGAGGCATTCTCAACAGCAGCCGCAGACCATACGTATGTGAGGAATCTGGGAGAGATATACCAACCCTCCAGCACCCTGCCAGTCACCTTCTCACATTCCCTCCCCCTTTATTTGAACCCGTAGGGGCGGACACTTTTTGATGACAAATAATTTGTCCTGGATAGGGCATCTGCATTCCCCTTTAACCCCTTCAAGACACAGCCTAAAAGTGCCTTCGTGACCAGGCCTCATTTTTCAAAACTGACATGTGTCACTTTATGTGGCAATAACTTTAAGACGCTTTAACTTACACAAGTGATTTTGAGAAAGTTTTTTCGTGAGACATTGTACTTCATGATAGTGGTAAACATTGATCAATATTTTTGTATTTATGTATAAAAAAAATAGGAAATTTGATGGAAATTTGGAAAAAAAAAAAAAAAAAAAAAAAAAAAAATCACAATTTTCAAACTGTGAAATGCTCTGCTTTTCAAATAGATAGTCATACCACCCAAATACATTAATAATTATTATCTACCATATCTCTGCTATATATTGGCATCATCTTTTAATCGTCCTTTCATTTATTTTGGACATTAGAAGGCTTACAAGTGTAACAGCGATTTTCCACATTTACAAGAAAATTTCCCAAACTAATTTTTTAGGGATCTCTTCAGTTCTGAAGAGGATTATAAAGGCCTATATATTAGAAACTCCCCATAAATCACTCCATTTTCAAAACTGCACCCCTCAAATAATTCAAAACAGCATTTGGGATATTTTTTAACCCTTTAAGCATTTCACGGAAATTAAAACAATATGGAGGTGAAATTTAGACATTTCATTTTGTTTTTCAACAATACATTCATTTAGCCCTAAAATTAACACACTCACAAAGGGTTAAAGGAGAAAATACATCTCACAGTTTGTTATACAATTTCTCCTGAGCACAGAAATACCCCACATGTGGGTGTAAACTGATGTTTGGGCACACGGCAGCGCACAGAAGGGAATGAGCGACAATGGGCGTTTGAAAAGCAGATTTTGCTGGAATAGTTTTCAGGTACCATGCCTCATTTTCAGAGCCCCTAGAGTACCAATACAAAGGAAATCTCCAAAAAGTGACCCCATTTTGGAAACTACACCCCTCACAGAATTCATCAAGGGGTATAGTGAGCATTTTGACTCAACAGCCTTTTCACATATTTTATTAACATTGGGATGTGTAAATGAAAAATTATTAAAATATCACTTTATCCCCAAAGTTTTCATTTTCACAAGGGGTTAAAGGAAAAAAAGCACCCCACAGTTTGTTAAACAATTCCACATGAACATGGCAATACCCCATATGTGATTGTAATCTGCTGTATGGGTACATGGTGGGGCTTGGAATGGAAAGATCACTATTTGGCTTTTGCAGGGCAGATTTTGCTATAGTATTCAGGTGCCATGTCACATTTACAGAGCCCCTAAAGTACCAATACAATGGAGACCTCCAAAAGTGACCCCGTTTTGGAAACTACATCCCTCACAGAACATATCAATGGGTATAGTGAGCAGTTTGACCCTACAGCTGTTTCGCAGATTCAGAGGGGGGGTTACGGGCCCTCTCTGCAGATATGACAGACACATTATCAGCATTAATCATAGACAGTTTATCACAGTAAATTGGGGTGCTCCCCACCCCATATTGGGACATCATAGGTCCTAAATCAGTTCCCAACAGTACATTAGCAGGCAAATCAGTCAATAGTCCCACAGTCCGCATTCCTTTTTCTGCACCCCAGTCCAGATACACAGATGGGCCACCTGCTGTGGCTTGGGAAGCAGGGAAGTTCTCAGGGCGGTTGGGGCACTCCTCCTTGAAATTTCCTGTCTGGTGACAGGCATGGCCCCGCCGCACCTCCCCTTGGGGTTTGGGGAAGGTCACTAGGGTGCCCAGAGTTCTTGGGACAGGGAAGGGACCACCCGGGGCATAGTTTGTCCCACCCGACCTGACAGACGGCTGTGGTGACCTCCGGCCTGGCTTCTCCTTCCAACTTGAGGGTCTGTGCAGGGTTGTTGGAGTTTGCGCCTGCTGGGAGAGCTCCATCCTCTTCAGCTCAAGCTGATACTCCCTCTCGGCCTGTCGCTCAGCAGCCTTCCTCTCTCTCTCTGCCTGTCGCTCTTGTTCTACAGCTTCCAGAAAACGGTCCAATACCTGCAGGTATGTGTTAGGGTCACTGGTGCCTACTTGCTGCAGGGCCGTGTGCCAGTATGAAGCCATTCCACTGACAAGGCTGGGGCTACTGGTCCCTCCTGGTGAAGTAATCCTTGGGACCGGGCTGCTTGCCGCACTTCCTGGCCTAGCCCCAAAATTAGGACTCTGCTCGATTATCTGCATGGCTGTGGCTGCCTCCATTTCAGCCATACGCTCAGGATCTCCAAAAGCCTGGTTCAGCAATTCTGGAGATCTGCTTCTGAGCCCACTAGCCATCCACTGGTATTTGCCAAATAAAAGACAGGATATAATACAAAGAGTAAGGGAGGGGAACAGCACTGTATCAAACTTTCACTGTATCTTAATGCTTGCTTTAATACCGAGCTTGTCTCATAGGATTACCACAATCCCCAGCATGTGAGTGATAAAGGTCACCAACACACGCCATTTATCCTAAGATCCCACTATGCTGCCACCAATGTGAAAGATCCTCAGTGCGCCAAACCCGCGTTGGCCCACACCTGAGTCTTCTTTCATAAAAAAACCACACTCACCACCAGTGAGTGTTGGGTTCACAAGATAAATACAAGACAAGCTTTCTAAATTTTATATATTTATTAACCCCTAAATAGGTCGGTATTAACATCTAACACATGCAGTTCAGAACAGATATGTAGATATATACAAGCATTAACAGTTACTAGTTACAAGATACAGTGAAATGAAACAAAAGGGCATAAAAGTGAAATAATTACTTTACCACGCATCTCCTTGATGTGGCTCTATAGTCCAACACTCACACATGCTCATGTGTGAATAACCAGTGGAGGCTTCTTAGCATGTGGCATTAATACAACAATCCAGCCTGCATGCTCTTCACAGTGGTCTGTCTGTAATCTCCTGTAGTCTGTCTCAAACTCCTCATAGTGTTCTCTTGTAGTCCCAGCACAATCTCCTCCCACTGACCTCTTACCTCATCTTATATACCCTTTATGCCACCTCCCAGAATGAGGTCACCGGCGACAGCAAGTCTGATTGACTAACGCACTCAAGTCCAGATTCTTTGTATTGAGCTGAGACCAAGTGGAATGATACAATGTTATCAACCAGGTCTGATCTACCTGCACAATGCATGTTTGTTTGATCACTCAGAGCTGTGTATGAATTCAATGGAGCCCTGCTGGGATGGATACAAAGCCCTATTGTTCCAGTCCGGCCACTATTGGCAATATATCTATGATTATGGCTGCGCACCTTATGAGTAAAGAGTAACGTTACCCAGAGACCAAAATACAGCTTTGAGTTATAGCCATATTTAAGCAGAATCATCACACCCCCATTTTGTAGGGGCAATTTTTGAGTCTCTACAATCTAAATCAGTGATCCAAAAGCACATAGCGCCCTCCTGTGTTTCAAAGCGGCAGTTTATACCCACATGTATGACACTGTTGTACCCAGGATAACGCCATATGTGGGTATAAACTGCTGTTTGGGCACAGCCAGGTACAGAAGGGAAGGAGCGCTATTTTGATTTTTGGAGCGCAGTTTGGTTTATGGAAGTCATGCCACTTTTGCAGTGCCCCTGAATTGGCAGTAAAGTAGAACCTGCAGACACATAAATCCCTTGTGGGGTGTACCTGCCAAAGTGGGATTATCAAGTGGGGTAGTGAGCATTTTTAACCTTTGAGCATTGCATTAATTTAATTTCCAGAAAGGAATGTGCGGCTGATAACGAAAAGTGAAAATTGCAATTTTTCCAGAGATACACCATTTCAGTGCCCGATATGTTGTGCCCAACATGTCAGCAGACACACACACTCCAAAAACTGGTAAGTGGGTATTCCAGGCACAACAGCTTTTAGAGCATTCATCTCTGATACAAGCCGGTTCACAACATATTACGCACTGAATTGATGTATTCCTGGAAAAATTGTCATTTTCACCTTTCACCATCAGCTGCGTATTCATTTCTGGAAAATAAATTAATTTAACACTTGGGGGTTAAAAATGCTCAATGTACGCCTGTATAAATTCCTTCAGGGGTGTAGTTTAAAAAATGGGGTCACATGTCAGAGGATTCCACTTTACTGGCATTTCAGGGTTCTGCAAAAGTGACATGATGTCCCAAAACCAAACCATCTAAATCTGTGCTCCAAAAACCAATATAGCACTCCTTCCCTTATGTGCCCAACTGTGCCCAAACAGCAGTTTATACCCAGATATGACATTAAGTACATTATCCTGGATACACCAGTGTCATACTTGTGGGCATAAACTGCAGTTTGGGCACACATCAGGGCGCAGAAGGGAAGGAACGCTACGTGGCTTTTGGAGAGCAGATATAGATGTTTGGTATCTGGACGCAATGTCATGTTTGCAGAGCCTCTAAAGTACCAGTAAAGTGGAATCCCTTAGGGAATGACCCCATTTTGAAAACTGCACCCATCAAAGAATTTATCAAGGGGTGTAGTGAGCATTAGAATCCCAGATGTGACTGCACAGCAGATGGTGAACAGCGATTATGTAAGTTGTGCGGAGCACATTGGGAACACTAAATACCCTACTATTTCCCCAGTAGCTCCTGTGATGGGGGAGGGGGGGGGTCACTATGTGGGTCACTTCTGGTGTCTTTTCCCTTGTAAGCTCTAAATTTGGGGTGTCTCAGCTTATATGTTCCCTTCCTGCCACAACCAGTTGTGTTCTAATGATTTGGCGATTTTTGGGGGTTTTGTAACCATATGAGGGTTTGTTGTTTGCGGGGTGAGATGTATTTTGTAATTATATAATTTCTGGGTGCCTATAACTTATTGATTACATTTTAACAACTCTTTCTTGGTGGATTAAAAAAAAACCCCATCCATTGTGGTATTGCTTTTTACCTTTTAATGTTTTTTCCCGCACCGCGTACAACATAAGTAACATGTTACCTTTATTCTGCGGGTCGGTACGATTACGGCGATACTTCATTTATATTGTTTTTTTTATGCATTACTAGTTTTTCAGAACAGAAACCCATTTGGGGAAAGAAATCAATTATTTTTGCATCACCATCTTATAAGATGTGTAGCAATTTTTTTTTTTGGTTGACAGAGTTGGTTGAAAGTTTATTTTTTTGCGGGACGATCTGTGCTTTTTATTGGTACTGTTTTGGGGTACATATGACATTTTGTTCACTTTTTATATCATTTTTTTTTAAGGCGAGATGGCGAAAAATCATTATTTCATTGCTTTATTATTTATTTATTTTTTCATATACTTCACTTTTTTTTTTTTTTTAACTTTTTACTGATGTCCACCTAGGAGACCTGAGCCAGGGATGCTCTGATCACTGGTTCAGCACTATAGACTGCAATACACGTGTATTGCAGTCTATAGAGGAAGTCAGCGCTATGCAGACGCATAGCCTGACTTTCTCACATCCTGGCAGGATCAACCAGGTACTGGGGGCTCCAGGCAGCCTGGGTTCACTGGCCATACCGTGGGCTGCAAAAAATACATTTGGCATGGTGGAACCCCTTGGATGCCGTGGTAATATTTGACCATGGCATCCAAGGGGTTAAAACCCTCCAATCGGAGCTTATAAACGTCGGCGCTGCACAAAGCCCAGCAAGAGCCGCCGTTTATATACAGTGGGCGGTCGCGAAGCGGTTAACTTTCCAGAACTGTTCTTGGTTAATTTAAAATTTTGCAGAGTCAGAAACTACCTGGTTACTCAGGCATTTTTCTCCTTGGCCTGGCACATCCATGTGAGAGGGGAGTGATCAGTAACCAGCTTGAAGTGTCAGCCTAGCAAATAATATCTTAGGGAATCTAGGGTCCACGTAATGGCCAAGTATTCCTTCTCCACAATACTATTGTTTTTCTCGAGGGGGGAGGGGAGTAAGCTTCCTGCTCAAGTAGGTGACTGGATGTTCTTCATCCCCAACCACCTGTGACAGCACTGTGCGTAACCCCACATTACAGTCTGAACTATGAACTCCTTGGCAAAGTCAGGCGTAACCAAAACTGGTTGTTTACAGAGGACTGACTTTAACTCCTGGAATACCCCCTCAGCCTCTTTACTCCATTTGACCACGACAGATTTGTTTCCCTTGGTGAGGTCTGTCAAAGGAGCTGCAATGGATGCAAAATTTGGTATAAACCTGTGATAGCACCCAACAATCCCTAAAAAAGCTCTCACTTGCTTTTTATTTAAGAGACAGGGCCAATTTTGGTTGGCTTCTACCTTATTAACCTGGGGCTTTATTACTCCTCTTTCTATTATATACCCCAGATATTGGGCCTCTTCAAAACCCAAAGCACATGTTTTTGGGTTGGCCGTTTAACCTGCAGCCCGGATGAAATGTAATACGGTTGTACCTTTGGCAGGTGAATTTCCCTGTCTGTACTAAAGATGACATTGTTATCTAGATAAGCTGAAGTGGGGCTTAAGGACTCTATCCATTAATCTCTGGAAAGTTGCTGGAGCTCCATGTAAACCAAAAGGCATAGTCACATATTGAAAGACACTGTCTGGGGTGACAAATGCAGTTTTTTCTCTAGCCCTTTTAGTGAGAGTTACCTGACAGTACCCCTTGGTTAGGTCCAGGGTATACAGGTGCATCTCAATAAATTAGAATATCTTTGAAACGTTTATTTATTTCAGTAGTTAGATTAAAAAAGTGACCTCCTATATTTTCCTATATATTAAAGGTTCTGAATTTAGCTGTTCTGTTATAGACATGGCTTTGAACTATTTGGGCCTGCTCTGTGTGTTCTTTACAATTAGCATTATGGCCGCAATTCTATCTTGCATCAGGGTAATGTGTTCAATTATACTTCTGTAAGGAGTTTGCTCCTGTTTCCAAGTTTCCTTAGAAATGTCTAGGAGACCACGTGGGTGTCTGCCATATACCAACTCAAATGAAGAAAAGCCTGTGGAGGACTGAGGTACCTCTTGGATCGCAAACATTAAATGGGGCACAAGGCAATCCCAATATTTGCCATCCTTACCAACCACCCTCTTTAACATGCCCTCTCAACTAGGCGATCTGTCTGGGGGTGATACACAGAGGTTCGCAGGTGTTTAATTTTCAGGAGCTTACACATCTCTTTCATTACTTTGGACATAAAAGGAGTTCCTTGGTTGTCAGGATCTTCTTGGATATACTTATCCGGGAGAACATACATAAAAACATATAAAAAAAAAGCTCCTTGGCAATTAACTTAGCCGAAGTATGTCTCAAGAGCACAGCCTCAGGATACCGCGTAGCATAATCTAACACTGATATACTGATGGCCCCTAGCAGACTTTATGACAGGACCTACCAGATCCATGGCCACTCTTTAAAATTGTAGCTCTATAATAGGTAGAGGTACCAAATGACTTCTGAAGTGCGACACAGGAGCGGTTAGTTGACACTCTGGGCAGGAGTTACAATACTCCTGAACGCGCTTATCAATTCCAGGCTAATACAAATGATGTAGAATGCGCTCTTTGGTCTTTTCATACCCCAGGTGTCCTCCTAACACATGCTTATTTGCCAAATCTAAAACCACTCTTTCATACGACTGGGGCGCCACTAATTGTTCAACAATTTCACCCCGTATTTTGTTTACCCTATACAGTAGATCTTGGTTCATGGCCATATAGGGGAACTCCTTGTCAGCCCCTAAATACTGGGGTTCACCATTTATCACTTTTATATTTTCTCTGGCATGAGACAAATTAGGACCTCTAATTTGTGCGGTCCCAAAATTGTGACGTGACACCTCAAGCTCAGGCCTCTCGAGATCTCCCTCCTGACCTTCAGATTCTGCCTCAAAATCAGCCTACAAAAAGCTCTGTGTGAACATACACTAATACAGAAGAACCGCAGTCGGTTTTTAATTGCAGTAAAGCCTACTACATGTTACATTATATATCTCACTTTTATAGTGACAGTCATTAAGATGAAAACCACTGGTGGACTGGCTGTTACCATACATTACTGAAACTAAAACTGTACTTCAGTAAAAAGTGCTCTGTAAACTTAATCTAAGAGTGTATATAGTGTATATGTTTGCTGCCTGAGCCACAGTGACCACATATACAGTAGATTGTCTCTTGCTGCACTTATGCTTGCTGTCATTTCAAATTGCAAATACAGGTGCTTTATGTTACTGTAGCGCAGCTTCTCAGCAGGTGCAGATATACCAGTAGTGCAGCTGCACAGGTGCCCAGTAAGTCAGGGGCCCATTAGCTTATTCCTTTAAGCATCCTTCCCAACTTTCAAAGGACAGAAAGAGGAACAGAATATGTGGAGCGCAAAGCGCGCAGCGGCAAATTTAGCTCCACCCACCTCTACATTGAAACCGCCTATTCCCATCCATTTTTCTATGTGCCCCCACACAGTATAAAGCTTCTACAGTCACCCTAACATTATATGCCCCCACATTATCATGCTCCCCTCCAATTGCCCCCACAGTATAAAGTCCCTCTCATGGTGCACCCATAGTTTAATGTCCCCTTCCAGCTGCCCACAGTTTAATTTCCCCTTCCAGCTACCCCTAAAGTTTAATGCCCCCTCACTGTTGCCACCAGTTTATTGTCCCTGTCCAGTGACACCTACAGATTAACATAAAAAATAACACTGATACTCACTGCTCCTCGCTCCTCGCTCCCCTGCTGCTCTTTGTCAAGTTTCTTTCCCAGAGGATTCTAATGCGAGTCATGTAATCACATCCATCTATAGCTCCGGAGCACAGGACACAAGGGCTAAATGGTGAAGCAGGGAGTAGATGGCTCCTACTTCACTACTGAACTTAAGGCCCCTCATTGCAGAAAGGCTACTTTTTTTGTTGCAGCTTTTGCTGCAGTGTTTGGAGCCAAGAGTGGATTTAGCAAAAACAAAAAGTACGAATGCTACTTTTATATTTCCCTTTCCTTTATAAGCCACTCTTGACTTTGGCTCAAAAAAGGCAGCAAAATCTGCAACAAAAAAGCAGCTTTTCCACAATGTGGGTCCTCAGCCTAAGGATGTAGGGTAGTTTGGACATTAATGTTCGTCAACTTTTTTATTAATTTCCACCTCCGCCTTCCAAAATTCATAATTATTTTATTCTTCTGTCAAAATAGCTGAGTGAGGGCTTATTCTTTGCGTGACACGTTGTACTTTCATTTTGCACCATTTTAGGGTACATATAATATTTTTTGTTTTACCACTTTTATTAAATGAAACGGAATTTTTCAAAAGGAAACAGTTTTCCTGGGGTCACCATGTTCTGACATCTAAACTTTAATATTGTTTGTTTTTTTATATTTTTACTGTTCCATAAGAGGACTAGAACCTGGGATCTCCTGATCCCTAGTGCAATGTACTGCAATACTTATTGCAGCACACAGTGGTGAACTTAGCTTCTTTGCTGCCTGAGGCAGACTAAAGAAAGTCACCCCCCCCCAAAAAAAAAAAATGCATTTACATGCTACTAGCTTCACACGCTGCTATCGTCGCACAATATACACAATACACAAAGTTATAAAACAGTTATTAAGAATTCTTCTTCCTGTATTACTTCAGTATCAGATCAACAACATGGCATTAACAATGACAATAACTTCACAAATCTTCTGCTTGGTGGATGGATGAGCCTGCATGGCCCCCATTCTCTATAATAGGAGTGCCGCAGATAACTGAGTACTGTACTTCGGCTATCTTTGGCACTCCCATTGAAGTGAATAAGAACCACGCGGGTTCGTCCATTCAGCAAGTGACACACCTATATTCAGTCTGGCTGCGGTCAGGCTGAATTCCCACCCAATGGGGGAAAAAAAAACTCAATTTTCAGGCTCAGTGGGGGTCTCAGAAGATAGACCCCCATCAATCAGGAATTTATCCTGTCATTTAGGTGAATACAGGGCAGTAACGTTTTGTGACTTACAGGTGACGTCTCTGACTAATCCTTTACATTTCCCTTCTCTTCCCTTTGGACCACCATGACCACTTCTTCCAGCTGTGACTTGTCTCTGTAAAGTTTGCAACACAGACATCTTTGGCTCCTCACTTTTCCAGGCATCCAACCCACATTGTCCTCACCTGCACACCCATCCTGCTGCTACCCCAATTATAAAATATATGATATAACCCCCCCATAATGAATAATACTCCCAAGTGCATCTTTATATTAATAATGTATGTGTGTACCCTGTATAAATAGTGCCCCTTAATAATAATACACCAGGTGTTAACTAATTAAAAGGTTTTCCAGGTCATTAATAAAATAATCAGTGGGGCTCAAAAACCCGGGACCCCTACTGATCTCATAGCAACCATGTAATGTAACTACCTCATCCTATACACGTCTATGTGACAAGGTTGCAATTACATCACACGGTCAATATAAACAGACAGCGTATGATATAAACAGGCGCTATAGCCCGTTTACAACGCCCCATTTACACACACTATAATGTTCCACAGCAGTACCTGCATACAGTATTACACAGTATTATGGCCTGCAGCGCCCCCTGCACACGGTATTATGGCCTGCAGTGGCCCCTGCACACAGTATTATGGCCCGCAGCGGCCCCTAAACATTGTATTATGGCCCGAAGCGGCCCCTGCACACTGTATTATGCTCCATAGTGGCCCCTTCACACAGTATTATGCTCCATAATGGTCCCTGCACACAGTATTATGCTCCATAGTGGCCCCTGCTCATGGTACTATGCTCCACAGCGGCCCCTGCACTGGTATTATGCTCCATAGTGGCCCCTGCACATGGTATTATGCTCCACAGTGGCCTCTGCACACGGTATTATGCTCCACAGTGGCCCCTGCACACGGTATTATGCTCCATAGTGACCCCTGCAAACGGTATTATGCTCCATAGTGATCCCTGCACACGGTATTATGCTCCACAGTGGCCCCTGCATACAGTATTATGCCCCATAGTGGCCCACCCATGAACTATTGTTATACTCTGGGGTCTTTTCAGACCCCAGAGTATAATGATCGGAGACCCAGGTGGTGACAAACCAGTGCTACTTACCTATCCTGGCCACTGGTGCACTCCCTGCAGCATTCGGCCCTGTTTAATTGTGCACAGACGTCACGTGGACCAGGCCGGCGGCGCAACCTTATGACGTCAGTAGAGGGCCAAAGCCTGCTAGTAACACCGATCACAGGAGAGGTGAGTAACAATGGTTTTCATGTTCCCTCACCTCCCCTGGGCCTCCGATTATTATACTCTGGGGTCTGAAAAGACTCCGGAGTATAATAATAGAATTATTTGATGGGGTTCGCGGGCCCGCGGCCTCACATGCCGATCCCTCCTCCTGGTCACAGCTGCCTCCGCTTCCCCTTCTGCGTCCCATAGCAGAAAGGGAAGAGGAGACGGCCACGAGCAGGCGCGGGAGTAGGTAAGTAAATAGGCCGTTACCTGCTGGGGTTGCTCCTGCAGGTAACTGCCTATTTATATTAAAAAAAAAAATAATAAAAAATCCTCACCTACATGCGATCCCTTGATGGAGCCGCCGCCTTCTCTTCTTGACCCGCGTCCGCGTCTCAGCACAGGAGGCGCGATGACGTCATTGCGCTGAGATGCGGACATCTCGTAAGCCTGCCCAAGACAGGCCCTGCTCAGATTTGTTTTTTTTTGTTTTTTTATAAAGCGGCCTGTCCTGGGCTGGCTTACATTATATAAATAGTAAAAATGACAGTGAAGGAATGCCACCTCACTTTGCTTCATTAGAGGTGCACCCCTGGAAGCACATCACGCATACAATCCCTATGTGTAACAGGGAAAAATCAGCCAAGATGACGTTGATTTGCCTCCTGCCTGCCTTTGCAACCCCTCAGACCTTGCAATCTTATCGCAGTGAATCCAAGGGGCTGAAAGTGGGGGCAATCTCTCAGCTAGTGATAGCTATACGTTTAGCGTGTTGTAATAGTATGGTGCAGAACAGAAAGGGGTTATTAGCTGCTTTCGACTGTCTATTAGATTGCAGGTACATACCTAAGCTAAGGGTTAACAATTACTGGTGGATTATAAAAGAGATGTAAGGGGGTGCTCTATGCTGAGATAATGGAAAACAAGAGTAGTTGGAAAACAACTGCTCTTGCTCAGTGCTCCTTAGCCCCTGTGAATCGCCACACACAGCTTTAAAGTTTGAAAAACTAGACAGGTGCAGATGCTTTTCATTAACACTTTACGATTTATTTTATGAATGTATTACTTAAAAAAAGGACATAATATACAAAAAAGTTTACATACACTATATAAAAAGACACATATGCACATTTTTCTCACTATCTGACATGAAATCTGAATAAACCTTTATAGGTCAATTAGGATTACCAAAATTATTTATATTTGCCAAATGCCAGAATAATTTTTTTAATTCCAGAGATAAATTTTAAGGCATTTTTATGACTTTCTGCAAAGTCAAAAGTTTCCATACATTTCATTAGTATTTAGTACAATTGCCCTTAAACTGTATGACTTGGGTCAAACGTTTTGAATATCCTTTCACAAGCTTCTCACAATACAGGTGCATCTCAGTAAATTAGAATATCTTTGAAATGTTCATTCAGCTCAGTAATTCAGTAATACAATTCATAATCAGCGTCTTCCATGATTGTGTGTCCTACTGAACCAGACTGAGGGACCATTTAAGGGCTTAGGAAACCTTGGCAGGTAATACACTGAATTTACAATTGTCATGCCTTCACAGCAATATATCATGTATTGATTGTAATAGCTCCATCTAGTGGCTGTTTGTGCAAATAGCAAATCATCATACAATTCCCTGTATGTCCCACTAGAGCTACTGAAGTTCCCACCTATGACCTAATGACATCATCAAGTCAGTTCATCAGTGGCCATTTCACTTGGAACTTGCGGTTCAGCTAGCAGCATCCTATTCCATCCTCCTCATCTGGACCTACAGTAGCATCACTAGTATGTTCCAGTTGTAATCCAGAACTATAGTTTATGTGTTTATGCATATTATTATGTTTGCATGTCTCCTGGTGTAATTTCCCAGTCCATAGTTACTATAGCTGGAGACCATGCTTGTTGTAGTTAGGACAGCACCATTCAGGAGCACATGTACAGTATATGTCTATGGATGCTCCTCATCTCTGTACTACCATACTGTATACATCTTGTATTTCATGCATATGTCTGTGTATACATTGGTTTGTATTATAATGTGTGGCTACATGCTTGTATGCATTAGTAAATGTATTATCTTTCTGTTTCCCAGTTTCACCCTATCCTTGTAATAAAAGTTAAAGTTTGGACATTGCTCCAGAGTCAATGAATTACTAGGAGGGAGTTTAGCTGCATGTCGACTTATGCCTCACACATAAGGAGGACAGAACAACCATACTGAACTTTTTCACACTATTCTAATTTTCTTAGATTTGGGTTTTCATTAGCTGTAATCCATAATCAACATTTACAAAAATAAAACAATTGAAATAGAACACTCTGTATGTAAAGTATCTAGAAAATATAGGAGGTCACTTTTTTAATTTAATTACTGAAATAAATAAATGTTTCAAAGATATTCTATTTATTGAGATGCACCTGTTGTTGGTAGGAATTTGGGCCCATTCCTCCTGACAGAACTCCAAAACATTGACTTTGTTATCCTTGCTGCAGTAGGGACTGGTGCACTTCACAAAATAGATAGCATCATGAGGAAAGAACATTTGACAATACTGAAGCAACATCTCAAGACATCAGCCAGGAAGTTAAAGCTTGGGAGCAAATGGGTCTTCCAAATGGACAATGACCCAAAGCATACTGCCAAACTGGTTACAAAGTGGCTTAAGGATAACAAAGTCGATGTTTTGGAGTGGCCATCACAAAGCCCTGATCTCAATCCTATTGAAAATTTATGGACAGGTCCGAGCAAGACCGCCTACCAACATGGCTCAGTTACACCAGTTATGTCAGGAGGAATGGGCCCAAATTCCTACCAACTATTGTGAGAAACTTGTGGAAGGATATCCAAAATGTTTGACCCATGTCATACAGTTTAAGGGCAATGGTACTGTGACAATTTGGGGGTAGTTTAGCATCAAAGGTGGCAGCTTCCTGGACTTCACAGAGGTGTTGGAGGTACTGGGTTCCAAATAAACAGCATATCAGGTAGTGGCAATACAAAATATATTGGCTTTATTCAACTAGTAAGTGATAACAGGAACAAAAATAACAAAACAGCCTAGCCCACACACAGGGCAATAACTCGCTTCTTGATCCCTGACTAACTTTTGGGGGCAAGAAGCTTTACTGAGGTTTTACTTTTACTCCTCAGCAGTCTGACTCACACTAGAGCTTAACCAAGTCCGTTGTAGAATCCAGTCCTCTTGGGACAGACCACCTGCCTGTCTCTAACTGGTCTACCATCTACCAGCTCCCTGCAGAACACCAGCAGCACTCTCCTGCTGTGTGCACTCCCTCTGGAGTGAAGCCCCACCTATGGGTGTGGTTGAGGACCTTTTTAACCCTGGTTTTGGGTCGCTCACCAGTGCCCTCTAGGTTCACACTCTCACAGTACCAAATACTAATGAAATATATGTAAACTTTTGACTTTGCAGAAAGTCATAAAAATGCCTTAAAAATTCTCTCTGGAATTAAAAAATTATTCTGGCATTTGGCAAATATAAATAATTTTGGTAATCCTAATTGACCTAAAACGGGAAAGGTTTATTCTGATTTCATGTCAGATAGTGAGAAAACATGCATTTGTGTCTTTTTATATAGTGTATGTAAACTTCTGGTTTCAAATGTAGCTCTATGTAGGATGCAGACAGACGCTTGCAAAATATGATAGAAACAACTTAGGTGCACAATACCAACATCGTACCCAACCGCGCACCAACAATCCATTAGGGGGGGTGGATGCCAGTATTTCAAATGCACACAGATAAAAAGTATACAAGGTGTTGTCACATGATAATGTGAGGTGCACAGTGCCATACAGCCTATTGGTCACTATTAGATCTTTTGTTATCGTACATGTCAAACTGACTGGTGCTTTCCCCATGGTATGCAGAGTAGCCTCTATTTCTGCCCTTGAATGCGAATGGAAAAAGGACATCTTTGGGTACCACTGGCAGGAAGTGGCAGCTTGGTAACTTTTTCATAAGGGAGCCCTTTATGTCTGCATGAGAAAGCAGAGGCATGGGTACCCCATGCTTTGATGTTCTGGATGGTGGATTCACGGGGAAATAAAAAGGGAAGGGCAATTCTTACACCAGTGTTAATTCATTCATTGACGGGCACACAACTGGTCAGAATAACTAAGAGGCTCTGGCCTTTTAGTAATTCTAACATATTTAGGTGCACCTGATCTCAAATCTATGCCAGTCCAGAGAGGCGGTATAATTCACACTAGAACCACAGTCCATCACTGCCTCCCTATAAAAAACAATGGAGGCAGAATCCCCCCTCTCCCCCTCAAAATGAGCTCCATGTTTTTCTGTGTGAACATACCCTTAGTCATCTTTGGCCACATTCTACAGTACAGCCCCAAAAACTTCAAAATGGCCACAGACACAGAAAACCACAGCAAAATTGGAAAAAAGTTGTGGCTAAAAAAAACCATACAAATGCTCATAATATAATATAATATAAAAAATATTAATTTATTGATGGAAATAAATAATATCTACAATTAATAAAAAATTATTGTACAGCAAAGCAGATGGAATATGCCAAAACACCACAAAAAGTGCTCAGGGCAATATCTACCTGTTTTTCAAATTTCGAATCATTGGAGCAGATGCGCTTCACACATAAGAACTGACCAATTGGAATTGCTTCTTTCGCTTTATAATAATGCAAAGATGTGGCATGAAGGAGGGTATTTGTAGAGGTTTTTTTTTTTCTATAAACATCAGTAGATACAACACCTTCAGAGTCACATTCAATCAAAATGTTCAGAAATTCAACTTTGGACCTACTATATTGCCATGTAAGATGAATGTTAAGGTCGTTCACATTCAACGCACCGAAAAATTGTTCCAACTGCGACTCCGAACCCTGCCAGAAGAAAAAGATATCATCTATATACCTAGACTGGAGCTTGGCATCAAACCCCTGAATAAAAGGTACCACCTCCCGCTCCAACAGCCCCAGGAAAAGAATAGCATATGAGGGCGCACAAGTTGCCCCCATAGCTGTTCCCTGGAGCTGCAGGTAGGGGCGGTCCGTAAAAAGAAAATAATTGTTAGTGAACGCAAAGTTTAATAATTCCAAAATCAAATCAACCAATGAGTGATCCAAATTAGTCATGTGCAAGAAAAACTTAGATGCACGTACTCCGTGGTCATGGCATACAGGCATGTACAGGGACTCGACATCGCAGGTGACCAAGTAAGTGCCTTCATCCAGATGCATCCCATCAAGATGTCTCAACATATCTGATGTATATTTTATATAGGAAGGTAATGTCTCTACACACCTTTTAAGATAGTGGTCAATGAATCTGCAAATTCTTTCACAAAGACTCCCTATTCCCGATACTATGGGTCGTCTAGAGGGAGTATCACAGTCTTTATGAACCTTAGGGAGAAGGTACAAGGTTGGTGTTACAGGGAAACCAACAATGAGACCTTGCATAACTCAATTGCTAATTATTCCCATCACACATGCATCCCTAAGTATATGATCCAAATCAACTTTAAATTGAGAGGTCAGATCACAAGGGAGGTGATGGTAGCAAGTCTTATTATTAAGCTGTCTAAAGGCCTCACATTCATACATCTGTGTCAGCCAGATCACAACATTCCCTCCCTTGTCTGCTGGTTTTATTACAATATCATCTAAAGCACGAAGTTCACACAGTGCTTGACGTTGTCTATAGTTAAGATTGGGTTCACAGATATCTTCTGGTTTCTAAATTAGGTCTTGTTTAACCAATTTGACAAAAATGTCTACTGCTGGACTCAAAGGCAAAGGGAGGAAACGCTGTAAACGCCGACGCAAATGTAAAGGAACATTAATGTCATGTGTTATGCCCTGTTCTTCTAAAAGAAGCTCAAAATCCCTAACAGCTAACTGCTCAATTGAGGTATCCAAATTATCTCTAGGAGTATCTAGATGATCGCTATCACTATGGCCAAAGTGCTTTTTCAACAACATTTTGCGTGCAAACAGTTCAATTTCCTTGATCACACTAAAACGATGAAACTTGCCTGTAGGTGAAAAATTTCAATCTGGGTGTCAGTTAAATTATATGAAGATAAATTGTCTTCAATGTGTTCTGCGTTTGTCTCATGTTGGATCCTGTTACCTTGCGTTTTGATGATGGGGTTCTGAGCTCGTACGGCTGTCCGCCTGAGCTTTGGACATCTCCTGCCCCCCTCCCCAAGTGACTTAAAAAAGATCCACATCCAAAAGATACATTCTGTATCAGATTGTAGAGATGTTATTGAATTTGACCGAGATATAGTGCGAGAGATAGATCTTGATCTTCTTTGATTTTTATGCCACCAATACACCTTGAAAATTTCTTGGTTTCTTCGGCCACTTTCCCACATCATCTGCCAGGCTAGGCTGAGGGATTCCAACTACAAGCTTATTTATGCATTATTTCCATCATCCAATGTGATAAACGACAAATATACAGCTGCACAGTTTTGTTTTGTTTTTTGTACCCTTTACAAGTGCCTATTCCCTGCAACACACTTGGAAATTCATTTAATTTTGAGTTTTCAATAAGGAATCTAAAATGGTCACCAAATTATAATGAATATAAACCAGAATTCTGGAGTAATTTGCACCAAAATACTGGTGAAGTATTATAGAATTCTGCTTTACACCTAAACACGGCGAGTTGAGTTAATGCCAAAGAGCTCAATTTTTGTCGCATCTGACCACAGCACCTTCTCCCATTCATTCGCAGAATCATCCAGGTGTTCATTGGCGAACTTCAGACGGGCCTGCACATGGGCCTTCTTGAGCAGGGAGACCTTGCGGGCACTGCAGGATTTTAATCCATTATGGCGTAATGTGTTAAAAATGGTTTTCTTGGTGACTGTGGTCCCAGCTGCCTTGAAATCATTAACAAGTTCCCCTCGTGTAGTTTTAGGCTGAGGTGAGATTTTGCATGGAGCCCCAGATCGATGTCGATTGACAGTCATTTTGTATTTCTTCCATTTTCTTACTATTGCACCAACAGTGGTCTCCTTCTCACCAAGTGTCTTACTTATGGTTTTGTAGCCCATACCAGCTTGTGCAGGTCTATGATCTTGTCCCTGACATCTTTAGAAAACCCTTTGGTCTTGCCCAACGTTGAACACAGTAAAAGAAAAATACCACAATTCATAAATTAATGTGTCTTGGTCACTTTGTCTCCTCCAAAAATAGCAATAAAAAGTGATCAAAAAGTTGTACATATCACCTAATATTAATACTAGCATGTAATAGAACTATGGTAATGACAAGAACTGATCGCTGCCCTCCAATGACATTACGGAGGGTGGTGATCGGTAAAGATGGCGGCGCACATGGCGCCTGCATACTTTAGATGCTGCAGCTGTTAGCGGCGGGTGCTGACTGTATTATACAACCGGAATCTGCCGTGTTTGGAGAGGGCTCACCTCCTGAGCCCTCTCCATACACTCCCTAGCGATCAATGGCATACACTAAGTTAAGCAATGTACCTTTAGCTTGTTTATCTGTTATTTTATTTATAAATAATGTAATAATTTAATGGAATCATGATTTTCCCGTACAGTTGGCAGAAACATTCCGTTGTGGTCAGACCTGCTTCTAGGAAGTAGTTCACCAATTCTCAATGCACCGATAAACATTACAGTAAAGGCAGTTGAACAGAGAGGCCTCAAACTCAGAGAAACAACAAGAATGAGCAGCATTACATAACTGACAAAATATTAGGTGTACTTGGACACCTGCCATCTCTCAGGCAGCGAGCTTTCTTGTAACCTTTTAACAACTGTTTAATCATAAAAAAAAAACTATTTACAGAAGCCTTACCAAACAACTTTAGAAAAAAAGGAAACACCAGCTAACAATTTACAACCATTACTATAAGCAAGCCCTTTGTCAAACAAGAAGAAACTGAACCTTAAAGCAGTTTGATCTGAATTCTTAAATACATCCAGGTTATTAACTATAGCAAAATTATACCATTGATGCCATGCAGACAAATAGACAGACCATGTCACCGCCGCAGCAACCGACTGTTTAATCAGACTCCAAATTAAGATCAAATCATTCTCCATGAATATTCTGGACATTTCTTCCCCAACACCGCTGCCTTCGGTACCAGGCTGCAAAATGAGACCTGGAAAGAACATCAGAAATATTATTATTATTAATTCCAGCAATGTGTACAGCCTTCAGCCAGATATTCAGCTTTAAACATAGTAAAAGCATATGACGCAATAATTTTACTACTAATGGGCATTTTGAAGTCAAGCAGTTTACTACAAACAAAACTCTTTTATTGCCAGTATGTAACAGTATGCTTTTATTCACAAAAAGCAGACCCCATAAAACTAACTACAATGACGGAATAATTCCTGCAATACAATATTTTTTGTAACTCCATTTTTAATCCAAGAACAATGCCATTTATCTGCACACCAGCGGCCATTCCAATAAGCCCCCAAATCTTCTGAACCAGCCGCATCTGTAAATAATTGGATATCCTTTGCTGGAACAAAATCTGATTGCTATATACACTGGCCATTATATTGAGACAAAAATTTAAACCAAACATTCATACTTGTATCTTCCTTTGTCTATTTTATTATTCTCACATGAAAATGAGGGTTCTTCAACTTGACTATCAAAAATCTCCTAATAAATATTCTGCCCATTGGCATAACTTGAGATGCAAAAGCTAATAAGCCAGGGAATGCTTGCACCTCCTTTACTGGCGCTATTTTAACTCTTAGTAAACTATGCAATAAATGCCTTGAACGTTCAATTTTTTCTACAGGTAGACGAATCTCCCCTATCAATGACAATACCTACTCAATCACAGGGCTTGGATAAACAATCTTCTCTATTGCTAATGGATCACCTAACTCAGAACAAACATCAAAACACTTCTGTAACAACTGATAATAAAGTAAGGAATCCTTGGGGCCTACAAACAAAAAACTGTCTAAACAATGAGAAATTCCACCACGCATAAAACTAACTGAAACAATAAATGAAGAAAGTGCTTCAAAATAATAACAAGAAAGAGATTTATATAATGTTGACTTTGAGGCCAGGGCCCCATGTGGCCTAAATGCTGCTGGAAAATGCAGCAGTTTACAGTCTCTGCATAGTGGATGGTATTCTAGCAAATCACATCCACACACTGCGGAAAAATATGCGCAGCAGACATGCTGCGATTTCCAAAACTGTTGTTTTTTGGAAATTGTAGCATGTCAATTATACCTACAGAAACGCTAGTGGTTTCCCTATAGGTATAATGGAAGCTTAAAGTCCACAGAGGAAACCTCTGCGGACTTTCTATGAAAAGTGCTGCGGGAAAAACCATGATGCCACAAGGCTAGCCCGAACCAAAGTCACCAGGCTACCAGAGTCTAGAAGGGCCTTCACAGAGCGGTCATTTACCTTTACCACGCAAACATGTGACTCAGTCCCTGGTCCTGGAATGGCTGCACAAACAGATTAAACAGCAACTGTCCCCGACTAATGTCACACACCATGGGCTCTGAGATAAGAGGGCAATAGGCAGCCACATGTCCCAATTCATGGCACCTCCAGCACTGGGGGGACCCAGGCCTCCTTAGCAGGGAGTCCTTTCTAGGACCAGAGGGCCCCTGGAGTTCAGGTTCAGTCTTTTGCCCTCGCCCAAGCTCCAGAGCCCTGCTCCCTCTTGCTCTTTTCCACCCACCTCCAGCTGGAAGTCTCTTACCCACAGATGTCACGGGTCTGGCTGTCCTGGGAGGTGTTGGTTCTGCAGGGACATCATGGAGCTAATCCTCGGTTGCTAAGTACCTTTCTACCAGGTTGACGAGCTGTTCATCAGTCTTGGGGTCTCCATGTCCAACCCATCATTGCAGCTCTGCCGGAAGGGTCCTGAAGTAATGGTTGACCACCACCTTTTCCATGATCTGGGCTGGTGTAGAGGACTCTGGTTCCAGCCACTTTCGCACCAGATGAATTAGGTCATACATCTGGGAACGGGCAGGTTTGTCCATGGTGTAGCTCCAACTGTGGACTCTCCTGGCACGAACAGCTGGCATAACACCCAAGCGAGCAAAGATCTCCATTTTCAATTTAGTATAGTCCCAGACATCCTGCTCCCTAAGGTCATAGTAGGCCTTTTGCAGCTCACCTGACAGAAAGGGCCCAATCACCTCTGCCCAGTCTACAACTTGCAGTCTCTCTCTCTCCGCCACTCTCTCAAACACGGTAAGGTAGGCCCTGATGTCGTCATCAGGTGTCATCTTTTGCAAGGCCCGCTGAACAGCCCTTCTCACATTAACAGTCTCAGGTGGGCTTACCTCCACTCATTGGGGATGAGCAACAACAGTCTCTCTGAGCGCAGAAATCTGCTCCATTAACAGGCGATTAGTTTCCTGCTGCTGTGCCATGGCATGTTGTTGCTGCATATTGAACTGCTGCTGCGCTTGTTGCTGGGCTTGTATAGCCTCTGCATGAAACTTTTGTTGCTGTTCCATGGACTGCTCATGTCTCAGATTAGCTTGTATCAGCTGCTTTATTACTTCCTCCATTGTGCTGGATGAGCCTTGCAATGCAGTAGCAGCTTTCACCCAAGACATATGCTTCTGGCCCTTTTAATGTCCGCAATATTCAGTTTTCACTTCTTTTGTCATGCCGTTGCCCCTAGCAACAAAGTGCTGCATCCTCCACCAAATGTAGGGAACAGTTCACACGGTGGGGGTGGCAATGACCAAGTTCATGCAGGGAGCAGGTTTAAAAACTCCAAAGGTGCTTTATTTAGGCGCTTCAGCACAAAACAACATTACATAAACAACACAAAAGCCTAGGCCTGTCCAGCTCTAACTAAACAGCATCATGCCCCTCACTAGCCTAGTGCAGTCAAATACATAACAGCAATCACAGTATCAAAGTGTGCAAACCTCCACTCCAGGCGTATTCTCTCTCACAGCCTGCCACTTGTCAGCCCTCCTTTCACCAGGCTTCTTTCCTCAGTAATCACTCACAGGAAGCCTCAGCTGAGTGCACCAGGGAGTAGGGAAAACCCAGTAGTGGACCAGTGGTGTGGACTGGAAGACTCCCACTGCCAACCTGTCTCCAGTCCAGAAAATGCAGCCCATGTAAGTTAAAGAAAATTCCTAGCAGACTACGTTCTGCTAAGGCCATATGTATCTTCCTGGATTTCCGTTACCTTGCCTGGCTGAGGAAACCAGGTGAGATATACACACTTTACCACAATATATATAGATATTCTGGAAGTTTTGAGGATGACAGCCAGTAAGCCTCTCATGCAGCCAAGAGTGAACTACAATTCGGTGGGGAAATGGCTGCATGCCTCCTTTTAATTACATGGGCATCCTTAGGATGTAGTTGAATAGAACAATGCAGCAGGAAGGCTTTAGCTTCCAGCTCTATCATTCAGGCATCAGCTAGTGATGCCTGCTGAAGACCTGCATTAATCTGCTTGATAACTGTGGAGATTAATGGATAATCCTTTTTTTGGCCACTAATGCAGGGCAAAAAGGCCTGTAATTTTGCAGCGCATTAGTATAATGACCATGTGATATTTCAGTTTTTCTTTTTTAATAAATTTGCAAAAATATCTACATTTCTGTTTTTTTTTTTCTGTCAAGATGGGGTGCTGAGTGTACATTAATGAGAAATAAAATGAACTTTTTTGCTTTTAGCAAATGGCTGCAATGAAACAAAGAGTGAAAAATTTAAAGGGGTCTGAATACTTTCCATACCCACTGTATAAAACACCATTAATTCCATGGTGCTTTATATTTGAGGGTTTACATACAGTACGCAAAATATACAAGAGAAGTATAATACTAACAGTGCCCAACTGGCACAGTGGGATAGAGGGCCCTGCCCGAAGGGCTTACAATCTATGAGGGAAGAGGTATAGAGACAGAAGGTGGCGGTAGAGGCTGTTCAGGTGGTGGTATGGAGACAGTAGTGTTATCGGAGGCTGTAGGCCTTCCTGAATAGGTGAATCTTCAGGGCCTTCTTGAAGCTTGTGACTTTGGGGGACAATCTTCTGTGTCTTGGTAATGAGTTCCAGAGTATGGGGGATGCAAGGGAGAAGTCTTGGAGACGATTGTGTGAAGAGCGGATAAGAGCGGAGTAGGAGGTCTTTGGAGGATCGGAGGTTACGTGTGGGCAGGTAGCGGGAGATTAGGTCGGAGATATATGGAGGGGACAGGTTGTGGATGGCTTTGTATGTTAGTGTTAGTAGTTTGAACTCTATTTGCTGGGCAACGGGTAGCCAGTGAAGGGATTGGCAGAGGGGAGCAGCTGATGAAGAATGGGGGGGAGAGGTGTGTTAAAGGGAATCTATCATTAAAAAAAACACTTTTAAGCTAATGGCACGTTGAAATGGCCTTTAAAAAGGCCATTCTTCTTCTACCTTTCATTGTTGTCTTCTCCCAGCCGTTTCTGTAAAAATCCGTTTCTTCAATTATGGAAATGATCCTCACGGAGCACCCAGGGCATTCCTCCGTGGCAGCAAGCACCCATCGCGTCATCACTTGTCACCGCCCATTAGTCTGTTCTGGTGACTCCCATCTTGGTCTTCTCTTTATCTTCTTTCTTCTACTTTCTCTGATGCAGCGCTGGACCTCCACCATTTTCCAGTGGTCTTTCATAAGAGGTGCAGAACGGACCACCAGAAAATGGCGGCCCGTCATGCACATTCGCTGCCGTCAAGTGCTGCGTCAGAGGAAGTCGAATAGAAGACCAAGATGGGAGTCACCACAACAGACTAATGGGCGGTGACAAGCGATGATGCGATGGGTGCTCGCTGCCACGGAGGAACGCCCCGGGTGCTCCGTGAGGATCATTTCCAGAATTGAAACGGATTTTTACAGAAACGGCTGGGAGAAGACAACAATGAAAGGTAGGATAAGAATGGCCTTTTTAAAGGCCATTCCAGCGGGCCATTAGCTTAAAAGTGTTTTTTTTAAATGATAGACTCCCTTTAAGTGAACAGCACAGTTTAAGGTGGACTGGAGGGGGGGTGAGAGTGTTAGCTGGGAGGCCATGGAGAAGGGTGTTACAGTAGTCAAGGCGGGAGATTATGAGGGCGTGGACTAGCATCTTTGTAGTTTCAGGGGTGAGGAAGGAGCGGATTCGATGGATGTTCTGGAGTTGGAGGTGGCAGGAGGTGTTGTGGGTTTGAATATGCGGCTTGAAGGATAGGTCAGAGTCTAAGGTTATCCCAAGGCAGCGGGCCCGTGGGACTGGGGTGAGTGTGGTTCCATTAATTTTGATAGATGGGTCAGGTAGGGGGTGCCGTGCGAAGAGTGGTGAAGATTATGAACTCCGTTTTCTCCATTTTGAGTTTGAGAAAGCAGGAGGAGAGAAAGGAGGCAACGTCTGCTAGACACCCTGGGACTCTGGACAACAGAGAGGTAATGTCTGGTCCAGAGAGATATATTTGGGTGTCGTCAGCATAGCAATGGTAATGGAAACCATGGGATTCTATGAAGTTGGCCAAAGCCGAGGGTGCAGATGGAGAACAGGAGGGGTCCTAGGACGGAGCCTTGGGGGACACCTACAGAAAGAGGGCATGACGGAGAGGTAGTGTGCGAGTTGGAGATGCTGAATGTGCGGTTGGTGAGGTATGAGGACATCCAGGAAAGGGCCAGGTCTGAGATGCCAAGGGATGAGAGCGTTTCTAGCAGGAGGGAATGGTCAACTGTGTCAAAGGCAGAGGAGAGGTCGAGAAGGAGGAGTAGTAACATTTGGCTTTGGCAGTTAGAAGATCATTAGTGACCTTGGTTAGGGCAGTTTCTGTGGAGTGATGGGGTCTGAAGCCTGACTGTAGTCTGTCAAAGAGCACATTGGTTGAGAGACAGGAGGATAGTTCGGAGTGGACATGTTGCTCCAGTAATTTAGAGGCATATGAGAGCAGTGAGATGAGGCGATAGTTGGCCGGAGAGGATGGGTCCAGAGAGGGTTTCTTAAGTATAGTTGTGATGGTAGCATGTTTGAAGGTGGAAGGGAAGGATCCTTTGGTTAGGGATAGGTTGAAGAGATGGGTTAAGGCAGGAGTAATGACTTCAGAGAGTTTGGGGATGAGATGTGACTGGATAGGGTCAAGTGCACAGGAGGTGAGGTGGGATTTAGAGATTAGGGTGGAGAGCTTTTCATCAGTGACGGTGGAGAAACAGGTTAAAGATGAAGAGCACAGGACAGTTGGGTGGGATGGTTGTCGGGGGTGTAGGGTGAGACTGTCTCTGATGGTGTCAATTTCGATTTTGAAATAAGAGGCAAATTCATCAGCTGTGATAAGTGATGTCAGAGGGGGCGCAGGAGGATGGAGAAGGGAGTTGAAGGTAGTGAATAGCTGTTTGGGGTTTCAGGATAGGGCAGATATTAGTGTGGAGAAGTAGACCTGCTTTGCAGAGGTGAGTGCATTCTTGAATGTGAGAACTGCCTCTTTATACCTAAGGAAGTCCTCCTTGGAGTGGCTTTTCTTCCAGAGGTGTTCTGCAACCCGTGAGGCGCGTCTCATTTTTTTTTAGTAAGGTCAGTGTGCCAGGGTTGCCTATTGATCGGTCGGGCTTTGGTGTTTGGGAAGGGGGCTACAGAGTCAAGGGCTGAAGTGATGGTGGTATTGTAGAAATCAGCGGTGGTATCTACATCCTGGAGTAAGAATGGGTCAGCGAGTGGTAGGAGAATGTCTGAGAGCGTGTGGATGTCAAGGCGATTAAGGTTCCTGCGGGGGCATGTTGGAGATGAAGAGGAAGTTAGAGACAGGTCGATAGTTAGCAGCACAGGATGGGTCAAGTGAGGATTTCTTCAATAGCGGGGTTATTACAGCATGTTTGAAAGAGGATGGGGAAATTCCAGAAGAGAGAGAGAGGTTAAATATTTTAGTAAGGTAAGTCGTGACAGCAGGAGACAGAGACTGGAGAAGGTGTGAGGGAAAGGGTCACTACTGCAGGTCGTAGGTCGAGAAGAAGAAAGTAGCTGAGAGACTTCCTCTTCTATAACAGATTCAAAACATGAGAATGAACAGTCTGAAGTACAGTTGGTGAGGGGATCAGTGCCACCTGGGGATTGGGCAGTTATATCCTGATGGATCTTATCAATTTTGTCATGGAAATAAGTGGCCAGGTCATCTGCGCTACGGTCTGTGAATGGCACCTGCACCTTGGGAGTGAGTAAGGAGTGAAAAGTTTCAAAGATCCTTTTAGGGTTACAGGAGAGAGAAGAGATGAGAGTGGTGAAATAGGCTTGTTTGGCATGGTGAAGGGCAGAACTATAGGTTTTAAGCATAAATTTGAAGTGGAGAAAGTCTGCAGGTGTATGTGATTTTCTCCACAGGCATTCAGCACACCTAGAGCTCCGCTGAAGAAAACGCGTCTGTGGCGTGTGCTAGGATTGCTGCCTCCTGTGTCTAACTTTTCAAGTGGAGGGGGGAGCCTCCTCATCCAATGCACTTTTAAGGGTTTCAATATAGTGACTGGTGGCCAGATTAGGGCAGGAGAGTGAAGAGATGGGGGGCAGAGAGGACTATAGAGTATCTGAGAGGTGCTGGGTGTTCATTGCTCGTAAATTTCTATATGTATGTTGAGTAGGTGTGTCCTGTGAAGGAGAGAGAGCACTGACAGTGAGAGAAAGAAGGTTATGGTCAGAGAGTGGCAGAGAAGAGTTAGTAAATTTAGAAACTGTGAGGAGTCGATGGAAGACAAGATCAATGGTGTTGTCATCTACATGTGTGGTGGAAGAGGAAAGTTGTGAAAGACCAAAAGAAGTGGTTATTGAGAGAAACTGTGAGGCAGCTGGGGAGACAGGCGTGTCAGTGGGGATGTTAAAGTCACCCATGATGAGGGTAGAAATTTCACTGGATAAAAAGAGTGGAAGTCAAGAAGTGAAGTGATCTAGAAATTGGTAGGGTGAGCCAGGTGGATGGTAGATCACAGCTACATGTAAGGAGATTGGGCGGAAAAGTCTGATAGCATGGCTTCAAATGAGGGGAATGTGAGTGAGGGTACCGGTGGGATGACCTGAAAAATGCACTGTGGTGACAGAAGTAAGCTTACCCCTCCACCCTTCCTGTTTTCAGGCTTAGAAGTGTGTGAGTATTGTAGGCCACCATGAGACAGAGCAGCAGGGGAGACCGTATCAGACTGCTGGATCCAGGTTTCAGAAAGGGTGAGCATGTTGAGAGATTTACTGAGGAATAAGTCATTAATATATTTGAGTTTGGTACACACTGAGTGGGCGTTCCAGAGAGAACAGTTAAAAGAGACAGGAGAAAGATAAGGAGAGGGAACACGGTAAATATTGATGAGGTTTGTAGGATTTCTATGTGTGCAGGAGGAGGAAAAGTTAGTGAAAGAAGGAGGGCCAGGGTTAGGAGGGATGTCCCCAGCAGCTAGGAGGAGCAAAATGGACAGAGACAGAAGGTGGTTCAGTGATTTATGTGGATGCTTATGTTTGGTTTCACTGCTCAAAGAAGTATAGGGATTGGGGTGGTTAACCACTTCCATACCAGCCACATTTTCAAGTTTTTTGTATGTGTGGTTTTGGAGGGCTATAACATTTTTATCATTTGTGTTATTCAACTAATTTCTACGTCTTTTTTCGGTGACACATAGGGCTTTATTTTTATGTTGTATTTATTTTTGCATGTGTTTTATTTTTTTTTATATCCGGGAAAATATAAACAAAAGAGGAGGGAAAACGTGTCTGTTTTTCACTTTTAATTTTTTTTTTTATTTAATAACACAAAGTGCTACTAAAAAACTTTATAAAATAGTTTTTCCTCTCTGTTACGGTAATTTTTATTTTTTATGGTGTTGTTGGGGGTGGGGCTATAACCTGTAATAAGGGCGTTTTATTGGCGTATTATTTTATTTATTTTTTTAATTATTTTATTTACATTTTTTTTACATTTTTTTTTTACATTTTTTTTTTACATTGTGTCCCCATAAGGTCATAATAGACCTTAGGGGACATCTTGACTTTTTTTTTTTTTTTTTTTTCGGGAGGCTGATTTCCCCTGTAAATGGGGCTGGTACATTTAGCCCCAATTGCAGGAGGAATGCAGCCTCCTACACATTGCTTTCACATAACTATAGAGCTGATCTGGGTCCTGTAGGACCCAGCAGCTCTAACAAACGCTGATCCTAGCGGATCACATGACCGCCGGGTCGGAGGGGAGCCGCAAGATGGTGGCACTCATTGCGCGCTGTATACATAGCGATTGGGAAGGCAGGGACGGTAATAAACCTTCCCTGCCTTCTCTATGGGAGCTCCGGCTGAAGTTACAGCTGGCTCCCCGTTTCAGCAGCTGCACAATTTTGTGCAGTTGCTGAATTCCTTCTGGACGTATCTAGTCTATGGGCGGTACAGAAGCGGTTAAAGAGAGTGAAAAGTGTGTGAGAGCTGTACATGGGAAAAGGAAGAAGAGAAGGACTGATGTAGATAGTGTGCACTGGTGGTAGAGATGGAGGGGAGATCTGCAGAAAGACAATTGCTAAGATAGTAAGTGACAGTGCGGCTCCATGATACCATGTGTTAAAGCTTGTTGTTTTGAGTTTAAAGTTACTTGGTGTTCTTCCATGGTTTGCCTGTCTCGTTCCTTGTCTAAGTGCCATGTATAAATGTACTTTGTTTAATATGCACTTAGTTTAAGATGAACAGCTGCATTAGGAAATGCCCCCCTGCATTGGAAATTCTTCCCCCATGAGTTGTATCTTCTTATATAGGGAAGCAGATCTTCAAACCTAGTACTAATTTAACTCTTTAACCAATTAATCAACAAACTGTGGCATATGAGGAGACTGGTCTATGTAGAAACAAACACACACTGACCAGGGAACTACCATAAAATCACAGAGCATCAAAAGACTGGCACTAGTGCAGATAAGGACACATGGAAATTGCAAAAAAGACAGCCTGGATGAAATACTAGGATAAGGTTCAGTAAATAGGCAGAGTTGGGTTGAAGAGAAGATATACCATTGAAGGTAGATACAGGATCAGTTAAGGGTAGATACACAGCAGGCAGAATTGGGTTGAAGAGAAGATGTACCATTGAAGGTAGATACAGGATCAGTTGAAGGTTGATACACAGCAAGCAGAGTTAGGTTGAAGAGAAGATGTAACATTGAAGGTAGATACAGGGTCAGTTGAAGGTAGATACACAGCAGGCAGAGTTGGGTTGAAGAGAAGATGTATCATTGAAGGTAGATACAGGATCAGTTGAAGGTAGATACACAGCAAACAGAGTTGGGTTGAAGAGAAGATGTACCATTGAAGTAGATGCAGGATCAGTTGAAGGTAGATACACAGCAGGCAGAGTTGAGTTGAAGAGAAGATGTACTGTAAGATGGGGAAACAGCCCTCATGTTATGAATGTACCTGTTTCTGTAAATAAGTTTATTTTTTTTTTATAAACTGACATTTGGTTGTTTGTCCACAAGAGGCCACTGTTACCTCAGAAATGGGAAGGACTGTAATTCTGTAATTCCCTGGAGTAGTGACATGGAGACCCTGTTCTGCAGAGGTGGAACTAGAAGGAGGAGCAGAATGTGTGTGGCAGCCATCTTAGGAGTGTGTTTTGAGCTTTTAGAAGAAGAAATACTGAAGTGAGAGAAGGAGGATTCCTAAGTGATTAGAAATATAGCAAGGTGGAGCTGAAGCAGAGACTGTTCCAGGGTTTGTTCAGACAGCATCCTAAGTTGGAGATTGCTATCAAGGACCCGGCTGAGAAGTGGCCCTGTCAGTGAGATCGCATGTTTTCTGGATGAGCCCCGCTTTCAGCTGTTCCAGACAAAGGCTAAAGGTACCCAACAGACCCTGGTCAGTAAGATGCAATGCACGCACCACATTGCATTGTTTTGCTTGGGACTGAGTAAGGGCCTGTAGTTAGAATAGTTAGGCATACTCATCTTCACAGGCCACACTACTGGTGAATTAGCTACCTATTCGGTAGTAAGGACTCAGAGAATTCTATTGAGTTGTAACTCCCAGAGAGGAGCTTCTGAGGAAGTCTAGAAGCGACATTTTATACATTGTCACATTTCTTTGGCTTGCAAGCTGACCAACTATTATATTTACTTGGTTGTACTTTGGTTGGGGGGAATAGGGATATTTTGATAAGTTTGTAAGATCTTGTGTTATACCGCCGGTGCCCCTATCACACTCACTGAATTGTTCCTGTGACTAGGGTGATAAAAAGGTAACAGGTGGCTGGTTAGTTGCAGCCTGCAGATAGGTAGAAGCTTAGAGTGTATTGGAGCCGCACATTAGAGGGCACCGTGCTGTACAACACCAGGGTCTCAGCTTACTGGCTGAGTGTATGTCAATAGTTGGGAGTGGTTTTTTTTGGTAAAGGGGTGTTACTACACTAATTAAAATCTTGTTTTTTCTAAACTGAGTTGGAGTCACTTCCTTTGTTCGTGACTTCGCTGTATCCTTGGGAGCCCACCCCGGTACACGGCTTACAGTACCATAGAAGGTAGATACAGGATCAGTTGAAGGTAGATACACAGGAGGCAGAGTTGGGTTGAAGAGAAGATGTAACATTGAAGGTAGACACAGGATCAGTTAAAAGTAGATACACAACAGGCAGAGTTGAGTTGAAGAGAAGATGTACCATTGAAGGTAGATACATAGATAGGTAGATGATAAGAAGAGTGAAGGTCAGATGCATTCATGTATAAGTGCACTTTGTTTAATATGCACTTAGTTGAATATGGACACTGCATTAGGAAATGCGTCCCCTGCATTGGAAAAGGGGAACTATTATTTATAATGGAGGTTAATAAAAGGGGGAACTATTATTTATACATGTTCTGTTATTTATAAAGGAGGAACTATAATATATAAGGGGACTAATGTAAGGGGGAACAATTATATACAACAGTCCCCGCCTTATATATAATAGCTCATCTCTTATAATAACCCTCTTATAAATAATAGATTCCTCTTATATATAGTAGACCCTTGTAGATAATAATAATAATAGTTCACCCGTACAATAGCTCCCCATATATTTAGTAGTTCCCCCATATAAATAATAGCCCCTCCCATAAATAATAGTTTATCCCCTTATCAGATCCCCTTTCTAGAAAGCAATAAATCTTTTACTCACCTTACCATGATCCCACGATGAATGGGGCAACCTAAGTCTCTCACTAAAAGACTGACACAGGTGGCACAATGCAGTCATTACACCACCTGCTCAGCAACGTCCTGTGAATAACTTTCAGTCCTCTGTGGCAGAGCAGGGACATTTCAGCTCCATGCTCTGTCATAGGATTAAACTGTATCGGCTGAAAGCCTGATGCTCAGGATCCTGTGGACCTCTTAGGGGATGGGGGTCCTGGGCAATTGCTCAATCTGCCCCCCCCCCTAACGCCAGCCCTGCCTTCAGGTGACAAAAGCTGCTAATGGACAGGGAGAGCATACAGAACCGAGAATTAGGACCAGCACTGCAGCCCTGTCCACTGCATAGCGCTGGTTTCTGGGAATTGTAGTACCATTCCTATTACTTAAATAGGAGTGGTGCTGCACCTGCTCCCCGTAGCTATCAGCTTCCGGCACTAACATTTTCTGGAAAGAGGGTAGCACTACAATTCTACTAAATAGGCCTAACCCAGTTATGCCTATTGGAAGTTCAGCAGGTGGTGCCCTTTTTTACATTAATCACGGTACTTCACATGCTAAGGCCTAACGCTTTCTAGTCATGACAGGTGGGAAAGTCTCCTTCAAAAGAGGGCTTTCCTGCACCTTTGGGGTTATCCAATCAGAACCTTGTTGCGACCATTGCAGCTACCCATCAGTGAGGTGTGTGTTCCTGGCAGTCTGGGGTAGGAACCCTAACTTTATCCAAAGCATAGCGAAATAATTCTATGCCTAAAAAGCAGGACCTGTTGCAAGATTAGCAAAAACCCCTGCATGAAGTGTGCAAGTTGTAGTGAGGAGTGTCTAAGGAATCTGTATAATTCTTATTGTAAATCCTTGTGTTCCATGGTAGCAATCCGAAGAGTTTTGTTGATTGATTGCATGAAGCGTTCCCTTTCGCCATTGGCTTGAGGCCAGTAAGGAGTTATTTTCCTGTGGGTGAAACCAAGATAAGTTGCAAAAGACTGAAACTATTGAAAGGCGGCCCATTGTCGGTCTTTACTGTTTCAGGTATGCCATATGCAGAGAAGATCTTGTCCAGTTTTGGTATGACAGCTCTTGCAGAGGTGGTGGAAACAGGTTCAATGACTGGAAACCTAGAAAAATCATCTACGACAACCAGTAAATAGGAATGATCTGTGCAGAAATCAACACTAATGACAGTCCATGGACTTTCTGGCAGAGGTGACATTTGTACTGGTGCTTGGCTATGGTCCACCGTAGTTGCTTGACAAGGTATACATGTGTCAATAAGTGCTTCCATTTGTTTATCTAGTCCTGGAAACCATACTTTCTCCCTAAGCAATTGCTTTGTTTTAACTATACCTTGATGACTCTCGTGAGCCAGATCGATCACTCTACTTTGAAGTTTCTGAGGTATGACCAGGCGGTTGTCACACAGTAGTATGTTTGAGTGAGACACAGAGAGAGAGTGTCATGCATGAAAGAAGGCCTGCACATATGCTTTTTGACCCTGTGGTTGAAGGCGAGCCTCAGGTAGAAAACAGCTCCAGTTCTTAGACCGAACAGCATCAATAACTAACTGGAATTGGGGATCAGAATCCACTGCATGTTTAATTTCTTCTATGGTCATTGCTCTTGGCACAGAATGTGTAACAACGAAATTTACATGTTCCTCAGCTAAGACAGTGGCAGGCAAATCATCTTTGGGAGACTGTAGTGAAGGGTGTCTTGAAAAATAGTCTGCAGGGTTCCCCGCAGCTGCCTCATATCTCAAATGAAAGTGGTAGTTCTGTAGGCGGAGTAGCCAGCGTTCAAGTCGTGGAGGTGGCTTTGATGAATGTTTATTGAATATTGGAATGACTGGTTTATGATCACTTACCACTGTGAATGGACGACCAAAGAGGTAAAGATGTAAATGAAGGCATCCCCATACAACCGCAAGAGCTTCTCTCGCAGTTTGGGAATAGCGCTGCTACGTCTCTGTTAAAGCCTTGCTTGCATAGGAGACTGTGGAAATGCTGCCAGTTTTGGACACCTGAGTTAAAATCTCACCAAGGCCTACAGGACTGGCATCCACAATAAGCTCAGTAGACTTTAGAGAGTCAAAATAGGCCATGACTGTGTCACTAGTCAGACTGGACTTTAGTGTGTCAAATACTGATTGATGTTCAACCTTCCATGACCAAGGAGTATCCTTTTTAGTGAGGTGGCGTAGGGGTTCAGAAACTAGATTAGGTATGAAGCGTCCACAGTATGTGACCAGTCCAATAAAAATCCGAACCTCTGATACAGTTTGAGTCTGGCTAGCAGAGGTTATGACAGCTATTTTCTCAGGGTCTGCAGAAACGCCATTTTCAGAAAAAATATAGCCAAAAAAATTTTAATGATGTCCGGTTGAACTCACATTTTGATGGATTTACAGTTAGATTGCAGGTTTGCAGTCTCCGAAAGACTTGTTCTAAGCGGTTGTCATGTTCCTCTTGGGTTGTGCCAAAGATAAGGATGTCTGATAACTTTCTGAAATATTTCTGCAGCCAATGAAATGCCAAAGTTCAACCTCTTGAACCTTCTCAGATAAACATGAGTGCTAAAAGTTGTTATATACAGTGGGGAAAAAAAGTATTTAGTCAGCCACCAATTGTGCAAGTTCTCCCACTTAAAAAGATGAGAAAGGCCTGTAATTGACATCATAGGTAGACCTCAACTATGAGAGACCAAATGAGAAAACAAATCCAAAAAATCACATTGTCTGATTTTTAAAGAATTTATTTGCAAATTATGGTGGAAAATAAGTATTTGGTCAATAACAAAAGTTCATCAACTGTATTATTATACACATACAGTCATGGCCAAAAGTTTTGAGAATGACACAAATATTATATTTTCACATGATCTGCTGCCCTCTGGTTTTTATGTGTGTTTGTCAGATGTTTTTATCACATACAGAAATATAATTGCATTCATATTATGAGTAACAGAAGCTTATATTGACAGTTAGAATGAGTTAATGCAGCAAGTCAATATTTGCAGTGTTGACCTTTCTTCTTCAGGACCTCTGCAATTCTCCCTGGCATGCTCTCAATCAACTTCTGGACCAAATCCTGACTGATAGCAGTCCATTCTTGCAGAATCAATGCTTTAATTTTGTCTGAATTTGTTGGTTTTTGTTTGTCCACCCGTCTCTTGATGTTTGACCAAAAGTTTCCAATGGGATTAAGATCTGGGGAGTTTCCAGGCCATGGACCCAAAATCTCTATGTTTTGTTCCCTGAGCCATTTAGTTATCACCTTTGTTTTATGGCAAGGTGCTCCATCATGCTGGAAAAGGCATTGTAGAGCGCCAAACTGCTCTTGGACGGTTGGGAGAAGTTGCTCTTGGAGGACATTCTGGTACCATTCTTTATTCATGGCTGTGTTTTTAGGCAAGACTGTGAGAGAGCCGATTCCCTTGGCTGAGAAGCAACCCCACACATGAATGGTTTCAGGATGCTTTACAGTTGGCATGAGACAAGACTGGTGATAGCGCTCACCTCTTCTTCTCCGAATAAGCTGTTTTCCAGATGTTCCAAACAATGGAAAAGGGGATTCATCAGAGAAAATGACTTTACCCCAGTCCTCAGCAGTCCACTCCCTGTACCTTTTGCAGAATATCAGTCTGTCCCTGATGTTTTTTCTGGTCTGGGGAGAGGGGGCCTTTGGGGGGCCCCCGGGGGGGGGGGGCGGGGCCGGGGGGGCCCCGCCGGGGGGGGGGGGGGGGGGCCCCCACCCCCGGCGGCGGCCCCCCCCCGGGCGCCGCGGGGCGGGGGGGCCGCCCCCCCCGCGGGGGAACTTTTTTTGGGGGGGGGGGGCGGGGGGGGGGGTTTTTTGGGGGGCGCGGGGGTGTTTTTGTTGGGGGAGGTCGCCCCTTTTTTTTTGGTTTGTGGTGGGGTGGGGGTGGGTGGTGGGGGGGGTTTTTTTTTTCTGTGTTTTTTTTTTTTTTGTGTTTGTTGTGGGGGGGGGGGTGGGTGGTGGGGGGTTTGTGTTTGTGTGGGGGGGGTGGGGGGGGGGAGAGGAGGGGGGGGATGGCAAGCACCAGCCTCCTTTTAAAGTGTCCAGTGGTGTCATTCTTACTTAATCATGACAGATTGATCTCCAGCCCTGTCCTCATCAACACCCACACCTGTGTTAATGGAGCAATCACTGAAACGATGTTAGGTGGTCCTTTTAAGGCAGGGCTGCAATGATGTTGAAATGTGTTTTGGGGGATAAAGTTCATTTTCTAGGCAAATATTGACTTTGCAAGTAATTGCTGTTAAGCTGATCACTCTTTATAACATTCTGGAGTATATGCAAATTGCCATTAGAAAAACTGAAGCAGTAGACTTTGTAAAAATTAATATTTGTATAATTCTCAAAACTTTTGGCCATGACTGTACATACATAAACAGTATAATGCTCTACAGTGGCCTCCGCAAAGTATAATATGCTCCACAGTGGCCCCTGCACAGTATTATGCTCCACAGTGGTTGATGCCTGTGTGTGAGGCACATGTGGCTTCTGAGTGAGCTTTGCTACAGAAGATGACTGCTCTGGCATACAGTCTGTATTCTCTATAAGTTTAGCTTGATTCTCTGCTGCATCATGAATACGTGCAATGTCCAGTAGCTTTGCTAAAGTCATGGTGGGATCTCTGAGTGCTTGTCTCCTTTACTTTACACATCCTTGTATGATTTGCATCAGAATTTCCTTGTCTGTATCTGCAAATTCACAGTAAGCTACAAGTTGTCTTAAGCAGACATGAAATACATCAATACTTTCTGTTGCTGACTGTTTTGACTGTCTAAACTTGAAAATTTCAAAGACTGCATTTATGTATGGAGAGAAGTGCTTACTAAGGGGGCGTTCACACTACCGGTAGTGACTGTCAGTAGTGTCCATTGCTATTGTCCTTTACAAGATTTTAGCATCGGACACTAGCTGAACCGTCAGAAATCCGTTAAAATTTCCATTCATTTCAATGGGTTTTTATATTGTGCCCGTTAGTGTCCGTTTCCACCAAATCCGTCAGCAGTCCATTTTTTTTTCGCGGACTTATAACGGACAGTAACTGATAGCCATCAGTTACTGTCCGTTATTTTATGTCCGTTTTTTTCCTGCGCATGCTCAGAAAGGAAAAACAAACACAAAAAAACGGACAGTGTTAAAAAAAACGGACACTAACTGATGCTAATGGACACTAACTGATGCTAATGTGTCCGTTTTTTTAACTGAACCATTAATTGGATCAGTTAAAAAAATGGACACATTAACATCAGTTAGTGTCTGTTATAATAGGTGTATGTTTTTTTTTTTTTTTAACAGACACCTTCATAACGGACTCCAACGGTAGTGTGAACCCTGCCTTACCATTGCTGCTTTGCATAGCTCATAGTCACTGTCTTCCCCTGTATTAGGCAGAGTTGTGAAGATATTATAGACTTGCTCCCCTGCATAGTGTAACAACATTGCTTTCTTTCTTGCGTTATCAGTAATGTTCAGTGCTTGCAGAATATCTCAAAGCGTTTCAGCCATTTATTCCAGCATGCTGCCAAGTTTGCTTGGGGCTGGTGAACATAAAATGCAGCAAAGCAGGATAAGCAGGCCATGGCTGGTGCTAGTATTGCAGTCTTGTACACAATTTTCTGTAGCTGTGAAATACCTTTAGTTGATGATTCTTAATCCTCGTCACCAAGTGTCGTGATCACCTGGATTAAGTCCACTATGCGATAATGACTTATATGGATCAGAACTCTTTATTCCATGCTTCCTCCAAGGATCTCTGTCTATCATCTGCTTCTCCTAGCTCAGCTCCTCCTCCCTTACTACCTCACTGTTGCTAGGAAGACAAAGCAAAATGAGTAAGCAGCAAAGAACATACAGAATATACTTATAACAACATCACACAAGTTGGAAGTGCTTGCGTGTTTCTTGGAGAACTACAAAAGTTGGATACAACTGTTCTGTCCTGGGGTAAGTTGTTGTAAGGTGGGCTTTATCAGTCAGACATGTTTGCCCCTTGGGAGTCTCCACCTTGCAGCCTTTTGGTCTGGTCAGCAGAACCACCAGTACCATCACAAACCCCCAGAATCCATGGCAGGATCGCCAGTATTTATTTATATTTATTTTTTTGCTTATATAGCACCAACATATTCTGCAGTGCTTTACAGACATTGTAATTTACTCACTGTGCCAACCAAATAGGCCTCACAATTTTCTATTATTATGTCTTTGGAGTGTGGGAGGAAACCAGAATACCTCAAGGAAGTCCACGCAAAAATGGGGAGAACATACAAACT
This sequence comes from Leptodactylus fallax, assembly GCA_947044405.1. Lineage (NCBI taxonomy): Eukaryota > Metazoa > Chordata > Amphibia > Anura > Leptodactylidae > Leptodactylus > Leptodactylus fallax. The sequence goes on from CAMRHE010000191.1 coordinate 1,247,511, forward strand.
CCATGCAGATGTTGTCCTCGGTTAGATTCAAAGCCACGACCCCGGAGCTGCAAGGCAATAGTGCTGAGACGCGGTGCTGCCCACCATACTCTGTGGGTTCTGACACAAATCCCCAGAGTGCACTGCAGGATCACAAAGTGGTGGCACAATCAGGTGTGCAGTAAGTAAAATGGTGGAAGTAGGGGTGGGAACAAGCCTACCAGTCCCTGTAGGTCCAGGCACCAAATGCCAGTGCAGTAGGTTGTGACTCATAGACAACAGACCGTGCATGGTCAGGCTTGATTATTAAAGTCGAGGGCAGTGCTGCTAAATTGCGGGTGAAAAGACCAGTGCTTGCAAACCACCCCTCCTTTACTGTGCTCCTATGTGCCAAGATAATGGAAAATGCCATGGAGGTTCCTCAGCCACCTGAAGATGTGCTGCCAGTGATACTTGGAGGAAGCACGACAGTACACAACATGAGCCATGTAGTGTGCATGGATGAGTTAGAAGCTTAGGCGAAGACATGTTTGGAGGACCATGACACAAAGTTAATGGACACGGATGAGGAGGAGGATCCAAAGCACCTGAGGAAGATTGATGGGTCTCATAGACAAGAGACAGAGGAAGAAATGGTGAGAATAATGGTGAGAGTTCACTGAGGAGATGGCAATGTATGCTGCAAACTTTATGGAAGAGGTTTCTGTAAAAGCAGAATTGACAGAGGGTAAGTGACAGTTCCTCAAGAGGGCTTCTTCTCAGGAAGTGACATCACATCCATTGGTAATACGGCTTTGCTGCAGTTCAGTGTCATTCACTTTAATGGGACTAACTAAAATAAATAAAGGGGTTGTCTGGTCATAGTAAGCTATGTACTTGAGTATCTTTAGTGGTTGCCCTTGAAATGAAAGGAGCAGTGGTACTCAATTCTATCCAGCAGCTTCAAAACAACCCACTGCTTGTTGTTGTGGATACCAGCGATAGGAACCCCACTGATCAGCAAGTTACTCCCTCTCCTGTGGATAATAATGGGTAACTTTTAATATAAGCAGAGAAAATACATAGCACTGAGATAAAAAGAATACCCACACCAAAAAAAGGCGCACAATCTATACAAAGCTTCTTTCCATAATAAATAAACATGTTTCAGATATGATATGATGGCGCTATATAAGTAAGCATAATAAATAAATAATAAATATCATCCTTGGTGCTGAATGTAGACACATTCATCCCTCCTAACTGTATGACGCAGCAGATTATACAAGCTCTCCTTGTGGACTACGCTCTGACATTCACCCTCCCACCCCTCCTTTTCAGACTGTAGACTTTTACCTCCTCATTTCCGGAGCAGCCAATGCTACTCACATGATCCTATAATGTAAGTAGTGAATATATACTATATATATATATATATATATATATATATATATATATATTTAGATAGATGTTAGTTATCAGACTCACATGTTGAAATCCTTTCTGATGTAACTGGGTATGGAGATAATTTACCCAGGACTTCTTCACATAACATCACATATACCATGGTTCCTTTGGCCTAACAACAGCATGAAATGAAATAGTTAATTCCCCTCCTGACAGATGGTTAGCTCAGCCATTCACATAAATAGTCAAGATCTCCACCTCCCCCCACACCATGTAAATGACACTGAATAATTTTCAATTGCTTTCTTAGCTGGACTGCTGCAGCACAAGCACAAAAGGAAGACATTATTTATGTGACATTACACACTGTGATAATGATTGTGTGGAATGCTTATTTAACTACAACGCTATTCAAGAACATAATCGAAAGATGAGTATTTGAAGATGGCAGCGATTATTCAATTTTGCAGACCCAAGGAAGGTGTACTTATGGCTAGAATTACACTGCAACATGAGTCATGCAATAGCAAGTCTCAGAAAGACACGCAGTCAAATATATATGTGCAATTTGTCTGAAATGTATTTATTTATTTATTAGCTTTACTTGTATAGCGCCATCATATTCCATTTCACTTTATAGCCATTGACAGTCACTGTCCCATATACGGCTCACAATCTACATTCCCTACCAGTATGTCTTTTGAAATGCGACTTTGGTGACATGTTCATTGTAGTCTATGCTTGCAAATTCTAATGTGACTTGAGACCAAAATTGTTGGATATTTTGCAACTGTTCTGTCGCAGTTGCATAAGGTCATAGGTCACAATGCCCACTGACAATCCATAGAAGCAATTAGCAAGACCTTCATGTTGCACAACATGTCGCAGTGTAGCCCTAGTCTTGGGATAAAACCACACAAGAGGTAGCCATAATACGTTCTCATTGCAGACCAAAACTGTGCAGCCATGCCAGCTCCACTGTTTTTTTATTAATTCATTGCAAAATGATTGTTTATTGCGTATTCCAAGTTACTATAAATACTATAAACATTTAGTAATAAATTAATGAAATACTGTGGCAGCTGGCAAGGTCTTCCACTTTTCATCCATCTGTACAGCAGCCGCATCTTAGGAGAGTCTTGTCCGTGTCATGACCACACCGTGAGGTTGTACCCTTAAAGTCTGTGCAAGCTTCCACCTTGGTACCTTCTAAGGGTATGGCTGGGGCAACATTAAGACTTTTTGTAGTGTTACTGATTGTAGCCTCTTCATAAATCTGTCGGACATCCTTGTGCCAGAATGGAAATCTATACCAGTTAAGAAATGTTTATAGTAAATGTTGGGCTGAGGCATCCCTGCCTTGGCCCACCACGTTCTTTCCACATTCACACAAAGTGGCGGATGATGCATGGATTGAGACTTGTGGTGCACGTTTGCACAATTAAGGGCCTTGCAATAAATACGTGCCTCAATATGATCCCTCTATGCCAGAAAACTGGCATAGAGGGAATAATGAATTTCCCACATTGAGCTGCATGCAATTTTTGAACTTCAGTTGTCACTCTATTGTTAAAGGGGTTGTGTGGAATTTTAAAGGAAATTCCCATGAGGCAGGGAAGGTCATAAAATAACAAACTAACCTATGCTCTCCAGGTAATTCTGTTCCTGCAACAGTGGTCCTACTGAATTTTAAGAAATTCCATTGACAATATATATTGGCCTCCTTAAGATACAATATTGATTCTTTCCAGGATCACCATTATAAAGTAAAATCATATTTTAGCTCAAAACTATAACTCTATGGAAAACGAGAAATTACTTGCAAAGCTCAAAATAAAAAGAAATGAAGTTTAAAGACAAATAAGAAGATAACTACTATAGATGAGCAAGTCCTTACATATAAAATTCAGAAAGAGCTGTATGAAGCTGTGAATTACTGTCTTTGTATTAGACAGGCACTTGTGTACCAGTGAACCAAATTAAAAACGTGGAGCCATACTTAGTTTTTAAAGATACAGTTCATCCTGGCATAGGTAGATAGCAACATACAGTGCTATACTGTACTGTAAAGAGACACATCAGACAGCCAATTAGTGCGTGCACTTCAGTAATATAGGTTTTCTACCAGTAAATTGTTCATGCTGATTGACTTAATCCAGCCAAATAATATGAGCTGCAGCTCTTTACTGTTTGCGGCATTGTAGATTTAATGTTTTTTCATATATTGGCCCTGGAAAATGGCCCTGGAAAGACCATTGTATGTGGAATATATTGTCACCTGAGGTCATTATAGCTAGAGAGACTATTTGTGCTAAAAAATGTAGCATGTTTTAACCTCTTCCTGGCATCTGCCAAATTATTTTAAATAAGGTGGCCACTCAGGAGCTGAGCAGGTGCCATAGCCACCACGTCTACTCTGTTTTACAAAGCAGAGACCGGTCATCAATGTGAACTCTGATCGTGAGCATTACCCCTTCATGACAGCTGGAAGCCTATCAAAGGCTCCCCAGTTCTGTCATTAGTGTTCTTCATTATAGTTCAAGTACCATAAGGGGTCTACATATAAAAGTAAAAAAAAGAAAATTTTAAAATATATATAAAACAAAAAAAAAAAACAAAACATAAAATTGAAACCACCAAACTTTACCTAGATCACATATAAAAATAAACAAATATAAACATAATCACAGTAGACATCCCTGCATCTGAAAATGTCTGAACTATAAACATATAACCAATATTTATCCCACACAGTGAATGCCGTAGTGGGAAAAAAATTCTAAATTGATGTTTTTTGCCCTGCATCAAAAGATGCCTTACACAGCTCCTTACACAGAAATATAAAAAAGTTATGGGTGTCAGAAAATGGTGACTCAAAGAAATTTTAGTTGTCAAAGTTCTGTTTTTTGTAATGGTGTTAAAACAAAAAATTATACATATCATGTAATTTTGGCTACACAGCATTCTTCCCTGTTGAGGAAACACAAGTACCAAAAATGCAGAATTTCACAGTTCCAGAAAATTGAATGACAGGTCATTTAATATCAGCCACACATTGCAGGAAAAACTACAAACACTGCTGAAACAGCACTGTGGTGCTTTTTTTTTTCCTAAAAAAAAAACAACAAAAAAAACCAGCATGTTAATTATGTCTGCAGAAAGGTTGAGACCACACATTTTTCTGTGTTTTTTAAGCCAAAGCCAAGAATGGCTTCAACAGGAATGGACATTTTTCTGCAGCTTTCCTGAACATGTGGCCCTAAACTTAGACCAGGCACAAATGTTGCATAGAAGTAGCTAGTTAGCTCCAAAATTGCCAGCAGTTGACCCACTGTGAAGTACAGTAGCAGTGTACATGGCCAAAAGTTTTGAGAATGATACAAATATTAATTTTTACAAAGTCTACTGCTTCAGTTTTTCTAATGGCAATTTACATATACTCCAGAATGTTATAAAGAGTGATCAGCTTAACAGCAATTACTTGCAAAGTCAATATTTGCCTAGAAAATGAACTTTATCCCCCAAAACACATTTCAACATCATTGCAGCCCTGCCTTAAAAGGACCACCTAACATCGTTTCAGTGATTGCTCCATTAACACAGGTGTGGGTGTTGATGAGGACAGGGCTGGAGATCAATCTGTCATGATTAAGTAAGAATAACACCACTGGACACTTTAAAAGGAGGCTGGTGCTTGCCATCATTGTTTCTCTTCTGTTAACCATGGTTATCTCTAAAGAAACACGTGCATTCATCATTGCACTGCACAAAAATGGCCTAACTGGGAAGAGTATTGCAGCTAGAAAGATTGCACCTCAGTCAACAATCTATCGCGTCATCAAGAACTTCAAGGAGAGAGGTTCCATTGGTGTCAAAAAGGCTCCAGGGCGCCCAAGAAAGACCAGCAAGCGGCAGGACCGTCTCTTAAAAGTGTTTCAGCTGCGGGATCGGGCTACCAGCAGTGCAGAGCTTGCTGAGGAATGGCAGCAGGCAGGTGTGAGTGCATCTGCACGCACTGTGAGGCGGAGACTCTTGGAGCAAGGCCTGGTCTCAAGGAGGGCAGCAAAGAAGCCATTTCTCTCCAGAAAAAACATCAGGGACAGACTGATATTCTGCAAAAGGTACAGGGAGTGGACTGCTGAGGACTGGGGTAAAGTCATTTTCTCTGATGAATCCCCTTTTCGATTGTTTGGAACATCTGGAAAACAGCTTATTCGGAGAAGAAGAGGTGAGCGCTACCACCAGTCTTGTCTCATGCCAACTGTAAAGCATCCTGAAACCATTCATGTGTGGGGTTGCTTCTCAGCCAAGGGAATCGGCTTTCTCATAGTCTTGCCTAAAAACACAGCCATGAATAAAGAATGGTACCAGAATGTCCTCCAAGAGCAACTTCTCCCAACCGTCCAAGAGCAGTTTGGCGCTCAACAATGCCTTTTCCAGCATGATGGAGCACCTTGCCATAAAGCAAAGGTGATAACTAAATGGCTCAGGGAACAAAACATAGAGATTTTGGGTCCATGGCCTGGAAACTCCCCAGATCTTAATCCCATTGAGAACTTGTGGTCAATCATAAAGAGACGGGTGGACAAACAAAAACCAACAAATTCAGACAAAATTAAAGCATTGATTCTGCAAGAATGGACTGCTATCAGTCAGGATTTGGTCCAGAAGTTGATTGAGAGCATGCCAGGGAGAATTGCAGAGGTCCTGAAGAAGAAGGGTCAACACTGCAAATATTGACTTGCTGCATTAACTCATTCTAACTGTCAATATAAGCTTCTGTTACTCATAATATGAATGCAATTATATTTCTGTATGTGATAAAAACATCTGACAAACACACATAAAAACCAGAGGGCAGCAGATCATGTGAAAATATAATATTTGTGTCATTCTCAAAACTTTTGGCCATGACTGTAGTGAATGAGATATAAAGAAATCCCATCCACACATTGCAGAAACAAACCTGCATGGGACTCTCTACAACATAACAAGATACCAGTATAACCCTTTCTTCATTCAAACAACGTAATTGGCCGTTCAATGGCCGTTTTTTAATGGCCGTCACATGGAGGCTATTCACATGACCGATATTTTAACGGTCCATTGTATCAGACCATCAAAATATAAGAACTAAATATATACCAAGAAATGAAGCTGACATTATTTGTTATATATAGGATGAGCTGGATTTATGATAGGGCTTGAAAAAAAATACAAATAAAACTTAACTTTTAATGAGAATGTATATGATTAAAGACTATAATGTGAACAAACCCTAAGTGAGCATGCAAGGTGCTAAATGTAAAATATACTTCCTCTATGGGTTAAGCATTGGTTCCTCTACTGCAGTAACGCAGATAAATAAATGTATAAAGGTAAACCCTTTGTATCTGTTTATTTATCACAAGTTTAATAATAATTAGCATTAAAGCAACATAATGATTGTCCTATGTTGCTAAGTAAGTGTCTGGATGGCGGATATGTATGGATACACCAAACAAAGTTTACACTCTGCAATTAAATTACTAAACATAGTCATCCTCCATATAAAACGTTACCATTCTTAAAAGTCTAGGGGGATGGAAGTGGAGAAGGTAGAGAAAGCACATCAAATGGCACCAATTTAATCAATAAAAAAGACTGGGACTTCTTGGGTAAAGGAAATTGTTCCTTTATATAAATTGGCCTGCAGCAGTCACCAAGGAAAAAGCCCCCTGAGGTGGAGTTTTTGATTCACCCATATACATGGGTGAGCTCTGAAAAGAGCAATACTCTAAAACCTCAGGAGGTATTTTTCATCCAAAAAAACAGTGAAAAAAAGTTGCCAAAAGTGCTAATTTGAAAAAGTGCAGAGGGAAAATCAAGAAGGCAGCAAGTAAGCAGAAGGAACCCAGAGGTTCTTGTTAAAATCTTGTCCCGACGCGTTTCCCCATTATCGGAGGTTCATCAGGGGACAGTTTGAGAAGTGTTCTGATAGAGGTTCAGAACGGCAGTGACAATGGTTTTAGACATCTGACATGGCATGTGGACTTTTTTGGGATATCAACAAAATGGCTCCTAACCAGCCGGTCTTTGAGGTTTCTAACCCTCCTGTACATGATTTCTGGATAAGTAGATAGGATTTTTTTTTTAGGTCTTGATCCTATTGAAGTACCCACCAATATTTCTGAAAAATGTTTCTAACATTAGAAAGTTCCATATCATATGTTCCAATGATTCTGAAGTTGGATTTTGATGCTGATTCCAACCTTTGGTGCCACTTTTGGTCATAAGTAGCATTCTGCAATCACTATTGATGGCAGTTCCAAAAGCTTTTTTTAGGTTAAGGCCCCATGTAGCAGGCGATGCGGGAAAAACCGCAGCGGCAATACATCATGGTTTTTCCCGCAGCGCTTTTCACAGAAAGTGAAAACCTCTGCAGACTTTCTGTTTGAATTATAGCTATAGTGAAACCACTGGCGTTTCTGTAGGTATAATTGACATGCTGCGATTTACAAAACCGCATCAGTTTTGGATATCGCAGCATGTCCGCAGCATGTATTTTTTGGCAAGATGTGGATGGGATTCAATAGAATCCCATCCACATTGCAGTGACTATAAAACACTCCGTTTTTTTCCATTTATGCCACGTGGGACCCGGCTTTAGGGAGTAAAGTGGATATCCCCCCTATTAACAAAACAGGTTCGCAGGTCATCAGCCAGTGTTTTAAAAGTAGATGTTTTAGAGCAATTCCTCTTTAACCGGAGATACTGATGTGCTCCTGCCACTGAGGCTGAGGTCGCCTGATGCCACGATGTTGCACTCCTGCCAGCCCAGGAGCAAATTAGCATAGCTAGGAGCACATGGATTCTCCATAGTGTTGCTCCTGTGGTGGAAGAACTGAGGATCGAAAACAAAGTCAAGCAGAATTGTAGGATCTCCATTACAAAGGCACTATGTCCTGTTCTGATGTCTCTAATGTTTAGTACTGGACTGCTTGTAACCCAAGATTATATGGAGGTATACAGTTGTGCTACAAAGTTTACATACCCTGGCAGATTTTTTGTTTTTTTGCCCTTTTTTCAGAGAATATGAATGATAACACAAAAACTTTTTCTCCACTCATGGTTAGTGGTTGGTTGAAGCCATTTATTGTCAAACTTCTGTGTTTTCTCTTTTTAAATCATAATGACAACCAAAAACATCAAAATGACCTTGTTCAAAAGTTCACATACCCTGGTGATTTTGGCCTGATAACATGCCCAGAAACCAAACCATGGTCAGGTAGACCAACCAAAATTTCGTCTGCAACTGCCCAGAAAATTGTTCGTGATGCAAAGAAAAACCCACACTTAACATCAGCTGAAATACAGGACTTTCGGTGTAGCTGTTTCAAGATGCACAATAAGGAGGCACTTGAAGAAAAATGGGCTGCATGGTCGAGTTGCCAGAAGAAAGCCATTACTGCGCAAATGCCACAAAGAATCTCACCTTCAATACGCCAAACAGCACAGAGACAAGCCTAAAAACTTCTGGAACAAGATAATTTAGATTGATGAGACAAAAAAAAATCGAACTTTTTGGGGACAACCATATACGTTACTTTTGGAGAGGTGTCAACAAGCCCTATGATGAAAGGAACACCATTCCTACTGTAAAGCACGAAGGTGGATCACTGATGATGTGGGGATGTGTGAGCTTCAAAGGCACAGGAAACTTGGTCAAAGTTGATGGAAAGATGAATGCAGCACAATATCAGCAAATACTGGAGGCAAATTTGCACTCATCATCCAGGAAGCTTCGCATGGGACGTACTTGGACGATCCAACATGACAACGATCCAAAACACAAGGCCAAGTCGACCTGTCATTGGCTAGAACAGAAAAAAGTGAAGGTTCGGGAGTGGCCATCTCAGTCTCCTGAACTCAATATCATTCAGCCACTCTGGGGAGATCTCAAGCGTGCAGTACATATAAGACAGGCCAGGAATTTACAGGAACTGGAGACTTTTTGCCAAGAAGAATGGGCAGTTTTACCATCTGAGAAAATAAAGAGCCTCATCCACAACTACCACAAAAGACTTCAAGCTGTCATTGATGTTAGAGGGGGCAATACACGGTACTAAGAACTGGGGTATGTGAACTTTTGAACAGGGTCATTTTGATGTTTTTGGTTGTCATTATGATTTAAAAAGAGAAAACACAGAAGTTTGACAATAAATGGCTTCAACCAACCACTAACCATGAGTGGAGAAAAAGTTTTTGTGTTATTCATATTCTCTGAAAAAAGGACAAAAAAAACAAAAAATCTGCTGGGGTATGTAAACTTTTTAGCACAACTGTATAAGGCTTCCACATCAATGGATGCTAGGATCATGTCCTTTTCCATGCTCAGACCTTCTAAATGTTTTAGGAAATCAGAGGGGTCCCACACGTATGATGGCAGAGTTTCAACAAAAGGTTGCAAAATGCGGTCTATATAGACATTCCCTACCCGAGACACTATAGGCCTACCCTTAAGAGGATGTAGGCCCTTATGTATCTTGGTTAAATAACCTACAAAATCTCTTCTACTAGAATCTAAATAGTATGACTTTCCCCAAAAGAACTTGGAATCAATACTCAAAATATCCCACAAATAATATATTGCAATAAATAGTAATCAAAGCAAATTTTATTAGTCCAAAAAATGTTAAAATCACATAAAAACACCAAAAAAAGGTTGGAGGTCACAGCATCATCCAGCATGCTTCTGTTCCAATATTACATCAAATCAAATGAACAATTCATCACATGCATAGAAACATAATTTCAGTGTTTTGTGCCACTACTATAGTTATAAGGGCGTATAATATACATTAATCACACCAAAATTATGTGCAATAGGAAATATAATTGAAATAGTTACTCAGATCACAAAGTTATAAATATACCACATACCAAGGAGAAATGTATGCAGGTCACAACAAATATACAGGATAGCACCAGATACCACCGCAATCCCCACCACGACCCCAACGAGCGTTTCACCCCTTGCTTTTCAGGAGACTACGAGGTGGAGGTCAGGCGGCCACATTTATATAGTAAATACCCAGGTGCTACTAATCCCCGGTGATGCCACTGAAATCCCTGTGCTTCACCCCGCGTCAAATCTCACGAGAGACACATACAGTGGGGAAAAAAGTATTTAGTCAGCCAACAATTGTGCAAGTTCTCCCACTTAAAAGATGAGAGAGGCCTGTAATTGACATCATAGGCAGACCTCTACTATGAGAGACAAAATGGGAAAACATATCTAGAAAATCACATTGTCTGATTTTTTAAGAATTTATTTGCAAATTATGGTGGAAAATAAGTATTTGGTCACCTACAAACAAGCAAGATTCCTGGTTCTCACAGACCTGTAACTTCTTCTTTAAGAGGCTCCTCTTTCCTCCACTCATTACCTGTAGTAATGGCTCCTGTTTGACATTATCAGTATAAAAGACACCTGTCCACAACCTCAAACAGTCACACTCCAAACTCCACTATGGTGAAGACCAAAGAGCTGTGGAAGGACACCAGAAACAAAATTGTAGGCCTGCACCAGGCTGGGAAGACTGAATGTGCAATAGGCAAGCAGCTTGGTGTGAAGAAATCAACTGTGGGAGCAATAATTAGAAAATGGAAGACATACAAGACCACTGATAATCTCCCTCGATCCATGCAAGATCTCACTGCGTGGGGTCAAAATGATCACAAGAACCCTGAGCAAAAATCCCAGAACCACACGGGGAAACCTAGTGAATGACCTGCAGAAAGCTGGGACTAAACTAACAAAGGCTACCGTCAGTAACACACTACGCCGCCAGGGACTCAGATCCTGCAGTGCCAGACGTGTCCCCCTGCTTAGGCCAGTACATATCCGGGCCCGTCTGAAGTTTGCTAGAGAGCATTTGGATGTTCCAGAAGAGTATTGGGAGAACGTCATATGGTCAGATGAAACCAAAGAAGAACTGTTTGGTAGAAACAGAACTCGTCGTGTTTGGAGGAGAGTGAATGCTGAGTTGCATCCAAAGAACACCATACCTACTGTGAAGCATGGGGGTGGCAACATCATGCTTTGGGGCTGTTTCACTGCAAAAGGACCAGGACGACTGATCCGTGTACATGAAAGAATGAATGGGGCCATGTATCGTGATATTTTGAGTGCAAACCTCCTTCCATCAGCAAGGGCATTGATGATGAAAAGTGCTGGGTCTTTCAGCATGACAATGATCCCAAGCACACCACCAGGACAACAAAAGAGTGGCTTCGTAAGAAGCAATTCAAGGTCCTGGAGTGGCCTAACCAGGTCTCCAGATCTCAACCCCATAGAAAACCTTTGGATGGAGTTGAAAGTCCGTGTGGCCCAGCGACAGCCCCAAAACATCACTGCTCTAGAGGAGATCTGCATGGAGGAATGGGACAAAATACCAGCAACAGTGTGTGCCAACCTTGTGAAGACTTACAGAAAACGTTTGACCTCTGTCATTGCCAACAAAGGATATATAACAAAGTATTGAGATGAACTTTTGTTATTGACCAAATACTTATTTTCCACCATAATTTGCAAATAAATTCTTTAAAAATCATACAACCTCTGTATATATACATACATGTGGATTAGCCTGTTAGCTATCCCACTTGGTACGGCCTTTAGGATAACATCTATTAGGATGGTCTGGCAGATCTGGTTGTGGGGTGGGAGGGGCACGATTTATAATGTAGACACTGTTGGCTAGATGGACATTTGGATCCATGGATTTATACAATCCAAACGTCATCTGATCGGGTACCGATATAACTTTGGGAGTGATATCCATGACTTATGGATGCAACTAGGGAGGCACCACTCTATCTGTGTCCTTCTTGTGTTGGCTTATTTGTAATCTATAGTGACATTATTTTGCTCCTAAGTATTTCTCCATACTACTCCTTGAGTTTGTCTGATCTCAGCTAATCATTGGATTTATGGTCCCCATAACAATTACCTTTATGATCATGACTCTGTTTTACTTGGGTAAGAATACAGTCCTGGTTAAATGGATTAAGGATAGGACAGCAGATGTTGCTTCTTTTAAATGTATGTAAAGCTTTGATCACCCTTGGACTTGTATTTACATCTATGGAGGGTTTGATCAGTGCTTCCTTGCAAGATACGATGGATAGTCTCTAGATTAGCCTCATCTAGCCTTCGAAACGCTGTTTCAGCGTCTCGTTACTAGGACAACCTGCTTTGCGGCCGCTATCCAATTGCGGATAAGGGGGCGGAGTCGAAAGACACGCCTCCAGTCCGGGGAAGACTAGCATGCGGGTAGTTGTCTTGAACCTGTGCGGCAGAGACGCTGTGATGCTGTATATGCGGCAATTAATTGAGACGCTATAGATGCGGCAATTAGATGCGGTATATAGAATTGAGACGCTTAGACACTGTGTTTACGGCTAAAAAGTTGAGAGCCGAAAATCTATGAATATCAGTATTGTATGACTATCCTCCTGACCGGGTTCCCATTTAGAATTTCCTGGGGGGACTATGTATTAATCCCCTAGGATTTGTTTAACTGTTACATTTGTGGGATATATCGGCGTTTGGATAGTTTAACACTATGAAATAGTGTAAGAGCAACCATGAGATTTTTGATTTACTTTTACTGGCTGATTTGTCTTCAGCTGAGAAGACTGAAACTGGATTACCTCAGCTGAAGTTTATGAATGAGCTGCAGTGCTACTATACGCATACCCGAAGATGTGTCTCTTATAGAAGTATTTTACCAGAGATAATCTGGTTGTGGAAATTACTGGGGTCTGTTCTACCCTTAGGGGAATTTTTTGGAGTTTAATAAAATTCCCAGCCACGCTATATGTGGGTATTGAAGGTGAGGGGTGGACAAAAAATTGTAAAACCCCGAGATTCCAAACAGGGTATTGCGCTATAGTTTTCTTAATATTTTTTGCTATCTGGGACAGAGTTATTAGTTTTAATGTATACCAATAAAGGATTATTTTAGGAATTTTGCCATTTGAAAATTTGGATTTTGTCAACGTACAATTGCAAGGGATTTCGTCAACTACAGTCCACAATATCATCAAAAGATTCAGAGAATCTGGACAAATCTCTGCAAGTAAGCGGCAAGGCTGAAAATCAAAATTGAATGCCCGTGACCTTCGATCCCTCAGGCGGCACTGCATTAAAAACAGACATCATTCTGTAACACATATTACCACATGAACTCAGGATCACTTCAGAAAACCATTGTCAGTGAACACAGTTCTTTGCTACATCTACAAGTGCAAGTTAAAACTCTACCATGCAAAGCAAAAGCTATATATCAACAACACCCAGAAACGCTGCGGCTTCTCTGGGCCAGAGCTCATCTGAGATGGACTGACGCAAAGTGGAAAAGTGTCCTGTGGTTTGATCAGTCCACATTTCACATTGTTTTTGGAAATCATGGACGTCGTGTCCTCCGGGCCAAAGAGGAAAAGGACTGTCTGGATTGTAATCAGTGCAAAGTTCAAAAGCCAACATCTCTGATGGTATGAGCAGGGGCGCACCGCTAATGAGGCGAGGTGAGGCGGCCGCCTCGGGCGGCACTGTCCGGGGAGCGGCATTTTACTATTTAATGTAAACCAGCCCAGGACAGGCCGCTTTAAAAAAAAAAAAAAAAAACAGAGCTGAGCGCGGCCTGTCCTGGGCTGGTTTACAAGACGTCGCATCTCAGCGCAGGCGGCGACACAATGACGTCATCATGCCGCCTACACTGAGACACAGACGTAGCGAACAAGAGGAGGAGGCGGCGGTGGCTGCATCAAGGCATCGCCGGTGAGTATAGCTTTTTTTTATATATATAAATAGGCCGTTACCTGTTGGAGTATCCCCGGCAGGTAACGGCCTATTTATTTACCTACCCCGCGTCTGCTCGTGGCCGCCCCCGCTTCCCCTTCTGCTATGGGCCGCAGAAAGGGAAGCGGATGCCGCTGTGAGCGGCCGCGGGCATCGGTAAGTTAGGCCGCGGGCCGCAAATACTACTATTATTATACTCCGGGGTCTATTCAGACCCCGGAGTATAATAATCGGAGGCCTAGGGTTGGTGAGGGAACATAAAAAACAGTGTTACTCACCTCCTGCAATCCGATGTAACTCCGAGCAGGCTTGAGGCCTGTGGTGACGTTATCAGGTCGCGTCGCCGGTCTGATCACGTGACGTGTGTGCGCAATTAAACAGGGCCGAAAGCTGCAAGGAGTGCACCGGTGTCCAGGATAGGTAAGTAACTCTGATTTTTATGTTTGTATTCTCCCCTGGGTCTCCAATCATTATACTCTGGGGTCTGAAAAGACCCCAGAGTATAATAATAGTTCATGGGTCGGCCACTATGGGGCATAATACCCTGTGCAGGGACCACTGTAGAGCATAATACACTGTGCAGGGGCCACTCTGGAGCATAATACAAGAGCAGGGGCCACTATAGAGCATAATACCCTGTGCAGGGGCCACTATAGAGCATAATACAAGTGCAGGGGCCACTATGGAGCATAATAGCAGTGCAAGGGCCACTATAGAGCATAATACAAGTGCAGGGGCCACTATGGAGCATAATAGCAGTGCAAGGGCCACTATGGAGGATAAAACCCTGTGCAGGGGCCACTATGGAGCATAATACCCTGTGCAGGGGCCACTCTGGAGCATAATACCAGTGCAGGGGCCACTATGGAGCATAATACCGTGTGCTGGGGCCACTATAGAGCATAATACAAGTGTAGGGGCCACTATGGAGCATAATACCAGTGCAGGGGCCAATATGGGGCATAAAACTGTGTGCAGGAGTTGCTGCGGAACATAATACCGTGTGCAGTGGCCAATGCGGGGCATAATACCGTGAGCAGGGGCCACTATGGAGCATAATACCGTGTGCAGGGGCTGCTGAGAGGCATAATCCAGTGTGCAGGGGCCGCTGCGGGCCATAACACTGTGTAATACTGTGTGCAGGGGCTGCTGTGGAACTTTATAGTGTGTGTAAATGGGGCGCTATAAACATGGGCTATGGCACCTGTTTATATTATACGCTGTCTGTTTATAGTGACCGTGTGATGTAATTGTAGCCTTGTCACATACTGTAGACATGTACAGGACGAGGCTGCAGTTACATTACATGGCCGCTATGAGATGAAATACACTATGTAAACAGAGAAGCGGTCACGGCGCTTACACAGGTACCATTCAAACAGCTGATCAGTGGGGGTCCTGGGTTTTTGAACCCCACTGATTAGTTTATTAATGACCTGGAAAACCTTTTAATTAGTTAACACCTGGGGTATTATTAATAAGGGGCACTATTTATACAGGGTACACACGGACATTATTAATATAAAGATGCACTTGGGAGTATTATTCATTATGGGGGGTTATATCATATATAATTGGGGTAGCAGCAGGATGGGTGTGTACGTGAGGACAATGTGGGTTGGATGCCTGGAAAAGTGAGGAGCCAAAGATGTCTGTGTTGCAACCTTTACAGAGACAAGTCACAGCTGGAAGAAGTGGTCATGGCGGTCCAGAGGGAAGAGAAGGGAAATGTGACCGATTAGTCAGAGACGTCTCCTGTAAGTCACAGAATGTTACTGCACTGTATTCACCTAAATGATAGAGGATAAATACCTGAGTGATGGGGGTCTGTCTGCTGAGACCCCCACTGAGCCTGAGAATTGGGTTTTTCCCCCCACTAGGTGGGAATTCAGCCTGACTGCAGCCATATATATAGGTGTGTCACTTGGTGGATGGACGAACCCGCGTGGCTCTCATTCACTTCAATGGGAGTGCCAAAGATAGCCGAAGTCCAGTACTCAGCTATCTGTGGCGCTCCTATTATAGAGAATGGGGGCCACATGGGCTCGTCCATCCACCAAGCAGAAGATGTGTAAAGTTACTTTCATTGTTAATGCCGTGTTGTTGATCTGATACTGAAGTAATACAGGAAGAAGAATTCTTAAAAACTGTTTTATAACTTTGTGTATTGTGTATATTGTGGGACGATAACAGTGTGTTAAACTAGTAGCATGGAAACTCAGGTTTTTTTTTGTTTTTTTTTGGGGGGGGGGGGGTGTCTTTCTATAGTCCGCCACAGGCAGCAAAGAGGCTAGGTTCACCACTGGGTATGAGGGTGTGTTAGTGCCCATGGCATGGGTAACTTGCACATCTGTGAAGGTACCATTAATGCTGAAAGGTACATACAGGTTTTGGAGCAACATATGCTGCCATCCAAGTGACATCTTTTTCAGGGACATCCCTGCTTATTTCAGCAAGACAATGCCAAGCCACATTCTGCACGTGTTAGAATAGCGTGGCTTCGTAGTAAAAGAGTGTGGGTACTAGACTGGTCCACCTGCAGTCCAGACCTCCCATTGAAGTTGTGTGGTGCATTATGAAGTGCAAAATACAACAACAGAGACCCTGGAATGTTGAGCTTAATGAGTGTTGCTAAAAGGAAAGGTAACACAGTGGTAAACATGACCCTGTCCCAGATTTTTTGCAAAAAATGAGTGAATATTTGCAAAAAACAAATAAAGTTTATCCGTTTGAACATTAAATATCCTGTCTTTGTAGGGTATTCAATTGAATATAGGTTGAAAAGGATTTGTAAATCATCGTATTCTGTTTTTATTTATGTTTTACACAATGTCCCAAATTCATTGGAATTGGGTTTGTAATTGCAGAGTGTAATCTTTGTTTGGTGCATCCATACATATCCACCATCCAGACACTTACTTACCAACATAGGACAATCATTATGTTGCTTTGATGCTAATTATTATCAAACTTGTGATAAATAAAGAGATACAAAGGGTTCACCTTTATACATTTATTTAGCTGCATTACAAGCAGCAGAGGAACCAATTCTTAACCCGTACAGGAAGTATATATTTAGCACTTTCCATGCTCACTTGGAGTTTGTTCACATTATAATCTTTTATTATATACATTCTCATTAAAAGTTAAGTTTTTTTTATATGTTTTTTTAAGACTTATCATAAATTAGTCAACATATAGGTCATGCTCTATTTTTGGCAGTTTTCATGGATCCCTCCATACACTCAAATGTATGAGGGATGCAGGAATAGGGGCACCCCTCAGATGCAAAACGGCTGTGAAAAATTGATGTTTTTTTATGGCTGTTTTCACCATCAGTCATCTGAATGTAGACTTATAGACAGCACACGGTAAGTGGGGGCCCCATTTCACATTTTGCATTGGGGACCAGGAGCTTTAAATTAAGGAGCAGAGCTGCAGACTGCACAGAGATGATAAATCATCATTGTCTGTGTATAACCTGTATGTGACCCCAGGTGGGGTAGCGTGGACTTCTGTCCATGTTATCCCCTCTCCTATTAATCAGAGAGCATACTGTACTTATGATCTCTGACTGTCACATAGAGGTATAGTGTAATACCCCTTTGAGCCTAATTAGAGGGTCATTCTTATGTAATATCCCTCTAAACATAACCAGGAAGTGTATTGGCGCTGTGACCAAACACTTACACAACACATGCACAAAATTATCAATAAAGTTTACATTTTTTCACTGTCCCTTTTCTGTCCATACCTGATCTTTATAGAATAAAATACGCGACCGCCTCTCTAGTGATATCTGTTACACACTAAAATACACATGTGGACAAAATTGTTGGTACCCCTCATTTAATGAAAGAAATACCCACAATGGTCACAGTAATAACTTGGATCTGACAAAAGTAATAATATATAAAAATTCTATGAAAATGAACAAATGAAACTCAGACATTGCTTTTCAACCATGCTTCAACAGAATTTTTTAAAAAAGAAAACTCATGAAACAGGCCTGGACAGAAATAATGGTACCCTTAACTTAATATTTTGTTGCACAACCATTTGAGGCAATCACTGCAATCAAACGATTCCTGTAACTGTCAATGAGACTTCTGTACCTCTTAACAGGTATTTTGGCCCACTCCTCATGAGCAAACTGCTCCAGTTGTCTCGGATTTGAAGGGTGCCTTTTCCAGACGGCATGTTTCAGCTCCTTCCAAAGATGCTCAATAGGATTTAGGTCAGGGCTCATAGAAGGCCACTTCAGAATAGTCCAATATTTTCCTTTTAGCCATACTTGGGTGTTTTTAGCTGTGAGTTTTGGGTCATTATCCTGTTACAAGACCCATGACCTGCGACTGAGACCAAGCTTTCTGACACTGGGCAGCACATTTCTCTCTAGAATCCCTTGACAGTCTTGAGATTTCATTGTACCCTGCACAGATTCAAGACACCCTGTGTCAAATGCAGCAAAGCAGCCCCAGAACATAAGAGCCTCCTCCATGTTTCACAGTAAGGACAGTGTTCTTTTCAAGATATGCTTAATTTTTCCGTCTGTCAACATAGAGCTGATGTGCCTTGCCAAAAATTTAGATTTTTGTCTCATGTGTCCGTAGGACATTCTCCCAGAAGCTTTGTGTCTTGTCAACATGTAGTTTGGCAAATTCCAGTCTGTCAGATTCAAGTTATTTCTGTGACCATTGTGGGTTTTTCTTTCATTAAACAAGGGGTAGTCACTGTGCACACTTGAAAAAGGGCTTGTCCCAAAACACGTCGTGTGTTTTATTCAATTGGATTAAAGACTACATTTATTCTGGACCAGCACTCATCTGCCTCCTCTTTTCTACCTGCATCTGGATTCTTCCACACGTGCTTCACACCACGGTTCCGAGGCTAGCAACTGCTTTACAAGGTCCCAATGAAGATAATCTGATTCTACATGCCTACTAAGTTGTTGTGAGCTGATCACAACCCACCAAGGTGAGCAATTTGTATCAGTGTTCTAATATC
The DNA here is from genome assembly GCA_947044405.1 of Leptodactylus fallax. Classification (NCBI taxonomy): domain Eukaryota; kingdom Metazoa; phylum Chordata; class Amphibia; order Anura; family Leptodactylidae; genus Leptodactylus; species Leptodactylus fallax. Next base: position 1,266,730 of record CAMRHE010000191.1, read on the forward strand.
ATCCTTTGGTTTTACACTATTAGTGCTCTGCGCTTTTTTTTCCATTTCTTTCTACACTAAGATTTGAAGGGCACTATAGTCTACTGCTTGTGGTTGTTGGTGGATGGGACCTCAGAATAAGTTTATCTGGTGGGCCTAATGAACCTCAGTCTCACACTGTTCATAGGATATGTATCTCTTCTCTTATAAATAGTGAGGATAATATAAAATGTTTTCCCACAGGTCAATGGAAAGGATACAAGTTGCAGTAATTGGAGGAGGACTGGTTGGTCTGTCAACAGCACTTTGCATTACAGAAAGTCTTCCGCAGTGCTCAGTCACTGTTATTTCTGAGACGTTGTCCCCACACACCACAGGTGATGTTGCAGCAGGATGCCTTATCCCTCATACATATCCTGGTAAGTGTGAGTTATGTTACTATAATGTACAAGAGCAGGAGATTGTAAATACCAAGCCTCAACACCTTTTTACCTGAAAGAAATAGTACACGTGAAACAAAAAACTAGAAAAATCATACTGTTCTCCTATAGATCTCATTTAACATTGAAAAACAAACCTGTGTGTCCCAGGACTTCAACTACAAAGCAAGTTAAAGGGGTTGTCAAGAAAAAAATGGACAACACCTTTAACTTTTAAATCTGCCCGGGACAGTGAAAAAAATAAACAAAATTTATACTCACCTGTCCCCTATGCTCCAGTGTCCTCCCAGCGTGTCCTGGTTCTTCTGCTCAGTGGGTCTCTTCCGGAGTTCTGCTGAAACCAATGATTGGCCTCAGCAGTCACAAAAAATAAATAAATAAATAAAATAAAAAAAGCAAGACACCCGTTTCTCTGCCAGATTCTGTTGCTTGTTTCAGGAACTTGCAGATGGACAATACAGTATTATGTCTTTTCCTGATTCGCAATATAATCTGTTGTTCCATTCTCCACTTTGGAATTTAGTGGGAACTCTTAAGCTGTGTACCATTTACGTTACCATTAACCCCTTCCCAACATGACTGTAAAACGCCTCGGCCAAACCTCGGTGTTTACTCCACGTGGGGCCCCGGCCTTACCAAGGTTTTTACTAACAGTGACATTTCGAACAAGTCCCACATTATTAGAAATGATCCCCTTTGCAGACGATGCAGAACCATGACCCAGTCAATATCCGCTTAGTTATAATCTCCCATTAAGACCACTGTACCCGCCGTGAACTCAATTTCCTTCTACAATTGAACCTCTAACTTCTCACTTATGTTGGGGGGTCTATAGATTATACCAAAAAGTATTTATCAGTGGTCACATCCTTATGCAATTCCACCCACATTTTTTCTTTCAGACTCACTTTCACACTATTTCTGACATACATACACACTCCACCTCCCTTCCTTTCAGCCCAGTCTTTGCGAAAGAGTGTAAAACCCGGAATGTTGACTGCCCAGTCGTGTGACAAATCTAGCCACATCTCAGCCACACCAACTGTAACAATGTTTTCCTTCCCCGAACAGACTTATGATATGTGTGGGAACTTAGTCTTATTTAGTGTTGTGTCTATTGATAGGGTAGTCAAGGATATGGTTTTCTGGACAGTTTGATACACTGTAAATCAGGATTAACTTTTATCTTTATTGTTAAAATATAAAATGCAGAAAATAAGATTTTTCTTATGTTCCACTTGTCCGCTACCTATATGAATTCTGAGGCAATGGATAGGGTTAGAGAATGGGGAGAAAAGAGTCCAGTAACAAATGTTGGAATAGTGTTCATGTCTTCTAGGTATATGATGGACCACAAACACCTTGTTATAATTGATCAGTTTCCCATTATTCTTATAATTTTCTACAGTGCTGTACACAAATTGTAATTGCTTTTAACATAAAGCAACTGACCTGGCTGTAAAATTCAACTGTTACAAAGATCACTGCATTACAACCTCTCCACCCTCTGCAAACTTCCTTCAGATAAAAATCAGCTAACATTTTAGTCAAGAGATAGTGTGCAGGCGAAGTCGGGTAGTATGTGTTTTATACTTGTATTTTATTTACATTATCATACCCTAAAGCTTTCAACAAGTCCAATTCTTTCTTCCCCAGGAGATAAGTGGAGCCAATAGGCCTAACAGAGCCTTCATTGTTCTGGTGGATTTATAGACCTAGCTTTGTAATATATGGATAAAGCTTTGCTTTTTTCATTTAAATCTCACTTTCCAATCCGGAAGTTTCTCCTACAAACTTTTTTTTAAACTGTAATTTTTATTGAAATTTTAACAAAATATACAACAATGGAAACAAAAATGCCAAAGAAAAGTGAGATAACCAAATAGAAAAATAGTCAAATAACAGTACTGAAAGTATAGTGGGGGAGACAACAAAGAAGAAGGGTAAGGGGGAGAGATTAAAGGCCATGTAGAATACAATATGCGTCCCAAGACGACCACACAGCATTGAAGGCTTCTGCAGTATGATTAAGGGAGGCAGTCAGGAACTCCATACTACGAACATCCTTAAAGCAAGCGATGAGCTCTGAACCAGTAGGAAGGAAGGCATTCTTCCAATGGAGAGCAATCAGAGTTTTGGCAGCAGTACATAAGAACAAAAATAACCCTAGATGTCTGGGGTAGAACAAAAACTCCCCTAGATGTCTGGGGAGAGATTAAGCAAATAAATGAGGGGATCCAAAGGGTCACCTTGTACAAAGAGGGCATCTGTAAGGGACTTGACCTCCATCCAGAAGAGGCTAATCTGTGGACAATCCCAGAAAACATAATACAGTGTACCCACCCCCACCTGGAAACGCCAAAGAGAGGGAATGCTAGAGTTGAGAGAATTAAGCAAGGTGGGGGTGTGGTACCAATGCATGAGTAGCTTGTACTGGGTCTCCCGGAAAGTCACACACGTCGAGGATTTGGCTGCAAGGGACCAAATAATCTGCCATTGTTCGGGCGAGATCTGCCTACCTAGAGCCCCAGACCACTTATCCATATATTTATGAGAAAGGGGGGCTAAGGATAAGACCCGGTAAATACCTGATATCAGACCTCTCATGGAAGTGCCAGCTCGACAAACTCTCTCAAATGCAGTAGGTAGCGAAACCTTCAGAGAACCGAACTGAGAGGTCACAAAATGAGCAATTTGCTGGTAGTGGAACCGCTCAGAGGCGGGCGGGCAAGTGTAGAACAGAGGTGAAATAGTCAAAAGGCCTGAGCTCCAAAGTCATCGGGTCTACCAGATCAGCAATATGGAAGAGACCCAGCCTACTCCAGGGTCGAACCATAGCCCCCGTTAGTCCCTTCGGGAGGAGTGGTTCATACAGGAAAGAGATCATAGAGGAACGCGGTGAAGCTAGAGGGAAAAGTTTAGAGCAAGTCATCCAAATAGCACTGGTAAAGCGGATGGGCCCGAGGAGAGGGGTAGAGGGGAAGGTGGGGGGAGCGGGTCCACAAAAACGCATTAGGGTGGATCAGAGCTAGCCAAAGCTTCTCTATTTCGACCCACTCAGTGTATGCTTTGGGCGCAGCCCAGAAAGGAACACAATGAAGGTGGGACGCCCAGTAATAAATAATGCATAATATGTGGGACTGCCAATCCCCCCTCGCTCTTGCCAGATAACATCACTGAGTGGGGGATACGGTGGCACTATTCCATATAAACTGGAAAATCAATTTTTGGAGGAAGCGCAATTCTGAACAGGGCACCGCAACTGGGAGTGTTTCGAAGAAATGAAGCAGCTTCGGGAGGAGCATCATTTTAACTGCTGTGATGCGACCGATGAGGGTTATATGAAGAGTATGCCACTTGTCCAAGAGAGAGCGGAGTTTATTAAACAGACAAGGATAGTTGACTAAGTAAAGGGTGGAATAAGAGGAAGACAACTGAATCCCCAGGTAATGGAGAGAACGCTCCTTCCATTGGAAGTCAAAGTTAGACCAAAGGAGTTGCAAAGTAGGGTCAGGAATATTAAGGGGTAACGACTTAGTGGGATTAACTTTATAACCAGAGGTCACCATAGTGTTTCAGCACTTGGAGAAGGTTAGGGAGAGACGTATGAGGGTTAGTAAGGGTCAAAAGGACGTCGTCCGCAAACAAGCTAATCTTAAAGTCCCTGTCCCGTACCGCCACACCAGTAATATCAGGGTTGGACCAAACATTGGGAGGCCAGGGGCTCAATGCACAATGCAAATATAAGGGGGGGGGGGGATAAAGGACAGCCCTAATGCGTTCCATTGCGAATAGGGAATGGCAGTGAGAAAGAGTTATGGAGCTTGACCATCGCCAAGGGTCAAGAGTATAGTGTCTTGACTGCCATAAGAAAAGCTCCAGAGAACCCAAGTTTTTAAAGAGTGGCAATCATGAATGACTAATCAAGGCGGTCAAAAGCCTTTTCGGCATCAAGGCTCAAGAGGAGTGTGGGAATGGCAGAGCGGTTGGCATCATCTATTAGGTCCACAGTCCTTCTGGTGTTATCTCCTCCTTGACGGCAAGGGACGAAACCCACCTGGTCCATATGAATAAAAGATGGAAACCAAACGCTGAACCTATTTGCCAATATCTTGGTGAATAGCTTTAAATCAGTATTCAGGAGAGCAATAGGGCAATAATTAGAGAAATCCTGATGGTCCTTACAAGGTTTGGGGACAAGGGTGATATGGGAGTGAAACATGGACTGAGGGATAGGGGCACCATCTAGGAAAGTATTAAAAAGACGGCACATGTGTGGAAGCAAATCAGAGTGGAAAGTTTTGTAGTACAGATAGGTGAACCCGTTCAGGCCCGGCCTTGCCATTTGGGAGACTCTTAAGGACAGTAGCAAGATCCTCCTCAGTAAATGGAGCATTCAGGCCATGAAGCGCAGAGGAAGGGAGCTTAGGAAGAGGACAGGAGATAGGAGCTTAGAGCAGTATCCCGGGAGGCTGGATCCAGACCCACACAGAAAGGGAGATTATATAGTTTAGTATAGTAATCCTTAAACAGGGATGCTATAGAGTCAAGGTGATGGTGTAGGGTGCCTTGAGTATCGCGGATTGCGTCCGGAGAGGAAGAGGCTTGGTGCTCACGCAGGGCTTTAGCAAGCAGAGTATGGTCTTTGTGGCCCCTCTCATAATAATGCTGGCGACTATAGAGAAGGAGACGCTGAGTTGCTTTGTAGCGAGATCACGAAGATCATCTCTAGCAGCTACTAGTTGGTGAAGGATGGAAACTGAGGGGGCCTGAGCTAGATGATCCGATAAAGATCGAATCTGGGCCAACAGGGTGACCTCTCTAGCCTTTCGATCTTTTTTAAGTTGAGTAGCCAGGGCTATACAGTGGCCCCTCATGACAGCCTTATGGGCTTCCCAGAGGGTGGAGTCAGAATAGACTGAGTGCACATTATGGCTAAAGTATTCCAGGAGCTGGGCACGGAGAGTATCACAGGACGTCGGCGAGTGGAGGAGGGACTCCTTCAACCGCCAGTGACAACGTTTAGTCGGGACAGAAGTGGGGGACAGCGTAATCAATACAGGTGTGTGGTCGGACCAATGTATTACCAAAGAAATAATCAATTCTAGAGTGCAACTTCTGGGGGTTTGAGTAAAAAGTAAAGGTCCGAGCACTAGGGTTGTGGACGCGCCAGAGGTCATAAAGGGCAGTGGACCGAATGAGGCAGAGGAATTCTCTGGCTAGGCGAAGCTGGGGGGCACAGGAGGTCCCGTCAGATAGGGACAATTTGTCCGCATGTTCAGAGAAGACCAAATTAAAATCACCACCCAATTGCAGCGCCGACCCGGAGAAGGCCTGCAGGCGTCGCAATACTTTCTTAAGGAAAGGTATTTGGGATGAGTTGGGGGCATACAAGTTGCAGAGAATGATGGGCTGGCCATGCAGGAGCCCCTCCAGAATTATTTAACGTCCCTCAGGGTCTAAAAGGGAAGCAGAGATACAGATGGGGCAGGAGCAAGACAGCAGGATAGCCACTCCTCCTCACCTACAAGTATTATAAGCAGAGTAGGCGACGGGGATGTAGTAGCGGGCAAAATTAAATGTACCTGTATGATCAAAGTGGGTTTCCTGAAGGAAAGCCACGTCCGCCCGGAGGGATCTAAGTTCGCGCAGAGCCAAGTGCCATTTAGTGTTAAAGCCCAGGCCTTTAACATTCAGCGTAACACACTTAGCCATTAGGAAACAACAAGAGAGGTACCAGCAAATGAGTAGGAGGACATGTGCAGGCAGATCTCACCCGACCTCGAGGGAAGGAGTACAGCACAGAGGCGTCCATGGACACATGCTTTTGGTGGTCAATCGCTGGGATCGAGAGACGTGAAGCCTGAATAGAGAGGGGGGGAGGGAAGAGGGGGAAGGAGAGAAAACAATCGGACAACATTAGAAGAAAAAAACATGTCATGGGCAGGACTAAACCTCCTGACCAGAGGCTAGAAGCAAATGTCAGAGCAATTTTAGGCAGACTAACCAAAAGGGTCCAAAATCGGGACCCACAGCTGGGAAAAGCCCCCACAGTGTCCCCATCCATCAGTAGATAGACCAGCTAAGAATAGTAGGGGGCAGTGGTAAAAGCTACTAGGGGAGGAGGGAAAACCAGATAGGTAGGAGGGAAAGTAACCCTCCTACCCTTCCTGTTAGAAATAATGCAAAACCACTACAAGATAAAGCAAGTTATACAGAGATCAATACAAAATAGGCAGTAAAAAATAAACAGCACACATAAGACCGTGACCAATAGGTGGAAACACAAAGGCCGCAGGCAGACCTCAGGAACCACGGGAATATGCTCCAATCCGGGACCTAAGGGAAAAAGAGGGAAGAAAGGAAAGTCAAAGCTGACAAGGGAACGAGGGCAGCTGTCGTCTTTTTGGCTGCAGTTGAGACCACACTGAAGGTAATTGCAGAGGAGGGACCGCTAGTTCCCAGCCAGGCATATCCAGGGGGGAGGAATGTCCAAGGTTGAGCAGAACGGTTGCAAGTCAGCATGAGAACATAGGGTAGCTGAACGTCCATTGGATCTAGCGGCTAAGGCAAAGGTGAAGCCCCACCGGTATGGTATCTGACGATCTCATAGTAGTTGGAGGAGGGGACGTAGATGTCTTCATTTCTGCAAAGTAATCCAGGAGAGGTCCTGATAGAGCTCTATCTCCTACCAACTTTGAGAGACTATGCCTGTTTAGAGCGTCTGACAAGGGCTCCCTTTCTTACGTATATAGCATATGTCGAGGACCAGGAATCCAGGGACTGCGCAGGATCAGTATAGTTGAAAGATTCTTTTTATTGCAGGCAATGAAAAAAACACTACGTGTTTCAGGGTCATCGAAACCCCTTTTTCAAGTGTATACTACAAAAACAATAAATGATACCTATAAACATCAATCATATAAAATACATTATAATGACATATTAGATAAAACATGAAAAAATCAACCCAATCGGTGATCAAAATAAAATCACTGAGTCTGTGATAATGATACAAAGATTAACTAAATAAATTGATGAGGAAAAGATGATGAGACTGTACATATTGATAAAAACATAATAGTAAATAAAGAGAAGAAAAAAAAAAAAAGATTTAGATATAATTAAAAATATGTTTGCTAAATGTTACCAATAATTGCTAAAATGTAACCATAAACATAACTATAAGAGCCCATGGCCAACGCCAAAGTCTTACTGATAAACCATACTAAAGAAACCATGGGAAGTTATATTATTCTCAAAAAAGCAGTAGATGGAAAAGAGTATAAAAAAACCAAAGTTTGTGATTTTAAACCAGACTAAACAGCCATATGAGGGTCTCATAGAGGCTAAAAAAAGGGATCAAGGGAGTAGTTTTACCTTGTTTGAAGAGCCGCCTGGGGTGTAAGAGGTATCAGTGGGATGTCAGCATGCTGAGGAATTTATTAGCGTCTAAGAGCGCTACTGCGCATGCGCGAAAGCGCTAATTCGCGCAAAAAAAAAAAAAAAAAAAATATTTTTTTTTTTTCCTTTTTTCTTCTGTTGCTCTTTAGATCATATATCTTTTTATTTTGGTTTTGAGCAATGTCAGAATTTATACTCTTCACTTTTATCAATTTAAACCATCTGGACTAACTCTATATGTCCAGGCATCTTTTATCTTTAATTAAGCTCTATCATTGAACTAAGTCAGTTTGATTAATATACACCTTCTGTGAACCCTTATCTTATGTTATTATCACTATTTAGTAGGGTTTCTCTGTATAAACGATTTAAACGAAATGAAAAGAACTATGTAGGCTCTTAATATGTGAATAAAAAGGAAGGAAGGTAATAAAATTAAGTAATATCTTCCAAAGCCTCATTTAAACCCTCTGGAGTCAGTGTGTTCAATTTATAGATCCAAAACATTTCTCTACACTTCAAAGTATTGAACTGATCAGGTTTATCAACAGGTACATGGTCAATGGGTATTACTGAAAAGCCCGCAAAGTTATTGTTGTGTTTCAACGTGGCGTGTCGGGAGACACTATGTTTCAGAAAACCATTATGAACGTTTGACCGGTGTTTATTTAATCTTTCCCTTAAGCACATGATTGTGCGTCCCACGTATTGGAGACCGCATGGGCACTCAATACATAAATGACATAAGATGTCGAACAGTCAAATCTTGTTTTTAGGTGGAAAGATTCACCAGTTGAGTGACTAATTACCTTGGTGACATCATGTTTAATGCTGAGACAGCATTTGCACTTTCTGTGTCCACACTTGAAACTCCCAATTTTCAATGGGAGGGAGGAAGCAAGGGGAGTAGGTTTAGTGGGTCCCTTGCGTAAGCGACTAGGGGCTAACAAATTTTTTAAAGTTGTGGCCCGTCTAAATGTTACATTTGGTTTTTCAGGGAGACATTTTTTCAGGTATTTGTCATTTAATAAAATATGCCAGTGTTTAAGTAAAATGTTGCGGATCCTACTGTGTGCACCATTAAACGTCGTAATGAAGTTGGTCCTAAATGAATTATTAACTTTATTTTTTGTATTCTTAGCAAGACATTGTGTTTGAGTCAGAATGCTAGCTCTAGTTCTAGTGCTTTGATAATATTAGGTGGATAATTCTTTTCTTTAAATCTTTTCACGAGTATGCTACTCTGTGTAGAGTAGTCCTCGTTGGTTGTACAATTACGCCTAATACGCTTAAATTGGCCAAAGGGCACATTACTCTTCCATTTTCTGTAGTGTTCGCTGTGGAAGTCAAGAAGGCTGTTGCAGTCCACTTTTTTAAAAAAGGTACGTGTGGAGATTTTATCATTTGATCCAACCAAAATTAGATCTAAGAAGCAGGGCTGTGGGTGGAGTCGGAGTTGTGGAGTCGGAGTCGGTGCCTATTTTGGTGGAGTCGGAGTTGGTATAAAATGGACCGACTCCGACTCCCAAAATATATAATAAATTGGTACAGTTAGTAGTACAATGCAGTATGTGCTGAATATATTTTCATAAGAATTTGGGAAAATGATGAAATGTTGAAAATGATTAAATGTCCTGTAAAGGTCTGTTCTATTCCTCATATAATGATGGGACTGAGTTCTGAGTGAACCTATAAGGTTTAGCACCATTATCTGGAGTAAGCAAAAGATACAAGTGTTGTGATTGTGAGGACTGAAAAGCTTGACTTTATCTGTAATTGTGCTGGAGACCCACCCACAGCCCGAGGACACAGAGTGACTGCTTGTCAGCAAGTGAATCATTGTGCTGAGACTGAGAAAACTGTTTTTGTTGAAAACTGTTTTTTTACCACTTACTGCAGCGTTTTGCATATTTGCAATTTATTAAAGTTTTTTGTGTTCTAAAGTTGTATCCAATAAATATATTTTATGTTCTACCTAAATAGCTTGATTATTGTATCATAAGGATGATAAAAAGCTTAAATTAAGTTATCTCTTAAACATGCGCCATGTATGTCAGAGTCGGAGTCAGAGGAAATTGAGGAGTCGGAGTCGGGGCTTTGGCGTACCGACTCCACAGCCCTGCTAAGAAGTCAATCTCATTAGGCCTAGTCTTCCCAAGAAATTTCAGGCCCCAATCATTAGTGTTCAAATGCTGGGAAAAACTGTCAAATTCCTCGGGAGAACCATCCCAAATAAATAGCAGGTCATCTATATACCTTTTGAAATAAATTATATTCTGTGACCAAACTGCATTGTCATAGATAAAAAAATTTTCAAAACAACCCATAAATAGGTTGGCGTAGCTTGGTGCAAATTTAGTACCCATTGCTGTACCTTTAGTTTGAAGATATAGTTTGTCTTCAAATTGGAAGATATTATGGTTGAGTATAAATTCAATACTAGATAAAAGAAATTCTCTCTGTTGGGTGGGCATAGATGGGTCTTTGGAGAGTATTGTGGAAATTGCTGAGATGCCTTTAGTATGGGGGATATTGCTATACAAAGAAGCTACATCTAGTGTAGCCCAGATATAACCGGGTTTCCATTCAACCTTTGTCAGGTCATTAATGACCGTAGCTGAATCCTTCAGGTAAGAAGGTTTTGAACGTACCTTTGTAGATGGACGTCAATGAATGCAGAGAGATTCCTGGTTAGGGACTGTACTCCTGAAATAATGGGGCGACCAGGAGGGTTAATGGGGTTTTTGTGTATCTTGGGGAGATGATAGAATAATGCCATAGAGGGGTGGGTGATAGTGAGGAATTCTTTTTCTTTTTTATTAATGATGCCTTCATAATGGGCCTTAGTTATCAAACAGCAATATTCAGTTAAAAATGTCCCTGAGGGGTCAGAGGTAAGGCATCTATAGTAGTCCTTGTCAGATAGAATATTAAATGCTTCTTGAAGATATGCTGTTTTATTCTGAATGACTATTCCTCCACCTTTATCAGCATTTCTTATTACAATATTCGTGTTATTCATAAGTGAATGTAAGCTTCTCCTTTCTTCTATGGATAGATTATGTTTATTCCCCCTTTCAGAAATTTTTGGAAGGTGTCTAAAGTCATTGGCTACCAACGAGAAAAAGGTATCAATGTGGCTACCTCGATTATGTATAGGATAAAAAGAAGATTTTCCCTTAAGGTCTGTAGGTATAGGTTGAAACTCTAGATCACCATTATAATTATTTATTAGAGAGGTTATGGTAACTGGATTAGTGGATGTTGTCTCATTACTATTACGTGAAGAAATACAGAAATGTCTATTAAGTGTCAGTTTCCTAATATATTGATTGAGATCGATAAATAATTGTAAATCATCATGATTTTGGCTGGGACAAAAGGATAGACCTTTATTAAGGAGCTTTTTCTCAGGAATACTAAGGGTGTGATCTGAGAGATTGAAGATGCTTGTTGTCACATCTTGTTTCTCTTTGGGGAAGGACTCAGAGGTGCTTTTTCTGAGTTTAGATCTTGTACCCCCTCTACAGCCCCTTTTTCTTTTTCTTTTGGAGACTTGGGGCATGGTAAGAGTGGTCGGTCTGTGAACTTTCTCTTTAGGCTCAAGGGACTGTAATAGTCTGAAATTTTGTTGAACAACGGGGCCTCCCTTGTATGTAATGTGGTGACTGGAAGAGGGTTGTGAGGAGTGGGAATTCTGGAATGGAGCGTAGAGGCTGGTGTTAAACAAGGGGGAAGGCCTAAAAAAGACTCCTTACTGAGAATCTCTGTGGTAAGGGAAGATTCCAGAGCCCTATGAATTTGTGATGTGGAGAGGGGAGTGTTGTAGAGTGAGTCATCAAGAGCTCCAGTGTCAGATTCCACACTATGGGTAGAGAGGTCACACAGGTTAATAGAATCAGTAGGATGGAATTGGTCAGTGCTAGAGTTTAAAGTGGTAATATGGTCACAATGGTTTACAGGAAAAAGCACCTTTTGTATGGGGATGGGGTGTGATTCCAAATTTTGTAGGGGGTAGGCTTAAAGAGCCCGTGTTCGATAAGTCGGGTTTAGTCTCAGGTGTTGCCTGAGCATGCTTAATACAATCCTTGATAACTAGATCTGATGAGATCTTGGGAGTATCACTAGAATCCATGGATGTGGGTAACACGGTACCCGGGGCCTGGGATGGAATATTCCTAATAACCGGGGATGTAGGACCAAAACTTTTGTTGGGACTTGGATTTATACCCCAATTAGTCCGTTTTTTCATCAGCTGTTTTCTTAGAGAGTGGGAACCCATGATCTTACATGTGCTAGGGGGGACAGAAGAATGCTCTTTGTGATTTAAAAGGGGGGTTCTAGGAAGAGTAGAGTGTTGTGGTCTACGTTTGATCCAAAATTTGACATTTTGTTCAGCAAATTCTATTCAGTCCCTATTAAGTTTCTTACTCTTAATTTCTAGAATATTTCTTTCATTCTCCATAGTACGCATTTGTAATACTTTACTCATTCTTCGAAAATCGGGATGGTTACAGTGAGTGTGCAGGTTATTATTCAAGGTATTAATCTTGTCGCTTAGAGAGGTGGCAAGAATAAGCCTTTTCTGGGCGATTCTCTCCAAAAACCCTTTAGTACACTGATGTAAGAAATCATCCCAATTTTTTGTAAAAATGGGATCATTAGGAAATGGAGATAATAATTTCAGTCTAAGACCTCTAGGGGTCACGTTCTCCTCTAAATAAATAGATAAAAACTTAAAGTCCAATAAATGTTTAGTTCTTCCATCAGATCCTTCTCTAGATCCCAGAACATTTTGCTCAGAGTTTCTTGGTCAATCATAGGATCAGAGGTAAAACCGTTAGTGTCCAAAGAGACATCAGCAGTTTCAGAGTTAGTTGGTAAAGGTCGAGTATAATGTTCAAACAAATTGTTAAGTTTATCAACTCTTTTGTGAATGAATTCCATCTTAAAGGGGAGACTTCTACTCACGAAGGCTTTAAGCGCGGGTAGTGTGGGTCTAGATGGAATATTGGAACTGCTCCAAGGCGCTCAAAAGATCCCGAACTAATGGTCTTTAGATCTGGGTCAAACACTCCGCCGGTCCGGGGGTCAAACACTCCGCCGGTCCGGGGCCCAAACAGTCTGGGGAGAATAATCATGCAAATAACAAAAGTAGAGACACCGAGCAGTGTATAGTATAGTATTTTCTATAGACACAATAGACCAATAGAAAGAATTGGCTCCTCACCTTACGTGGTAGTATAACCAAAAGGGATATGAGGGACCATAGAAAGGGAGACACTGATAATCGCAGCTGTCACACTGTGACACCATGAAGGTGTGAAATAGAGCATATGTCGAGGACCAGGAATCCAGGGACTGCGCGGGATCAGTATAGTTGAAAGATTCTTTTTATTGCAGGCAATGAAAAAAACACTACGTGTTTCGGGGTCATCGAAACCTCTTTTTCAAGTGTATACTACAAAAACAATAAATGATACCGATAAACATCAATCATATAAAATACATTATAATGACATATTAGATAAAACATGAAAAAATCAACCCAATCGGTGATCAAAATAAAATCACTGAGTCTGTGATAATGATACAAAGATTAACTAAATAAATTGATGAGGAAAAGATGATGAGACTGTACATATTGATAAAAACATAATAGTAAATAAAGAGAAGAAAAAAAAAAAGATTTAGATATAATTAAAAATATATGTTTGCTAAATGTTACTAATAATTGCTAAAATGTAACCATAAACATAACTATAAGAGCCCACGGCCAACGCCAAAGTCTTACTGATAAACCATACTAAAGAAACCATGGGAAGTTATATTATTCTCAAAAAAGCAGTAGATGGAAAAGAGTATAGAAAAACCAAAGTTTGTGATTTTAAACCAGACTAAACAGCCATATGAGGGTCTCATAGAGGCTAAAAAAAGGGATCAAGGGAGTAGTTTTACCTTGTTTGAAAAGCCGCTTCAAATACTTAATACCCCGCTCCCTGACAGCAAGCTTGACTTTATAGAGGCCTAGGAGCGTAACACCACCCTGTTCCTGTCCCAATGGGTTGACTGCTGTACATCGATCAGCAAAGGCTGTTGGCAGGTCACCCTCATGGATTCCAACTTGAAAGTGTTGCATAGGACGTATGTAGTCCTTCTTCGACTTCACCACTGTCTTCGACTTCACTATCCTACTGCTTCACCCCTTTCTTTTAGGGGAAGTAATGCCTTAGGCACGACCCTCCATGTGTGGTGGTCCTGCCCTCATTCCCAACACTATTGGCTCGCTATCCATAGGATTGCGCAGCGGATGTTTGGACAGTCTTTCCCATTTCAGGCCTCTATATTTATTCTTAATCGCATCCCAGGCCTTCCATATTGTCTCCAGCTGTAGCCCGTGTTCTGGATTGAGCCCCTTTTTATCCCCCCCCCCTTTAGGCGGAGCATTAGGAGTCATTTCTCGCTGCTCAAGATCAAAGTAGCATAATTTATTTCTGTAATTTCCCTAGGTTGATTCCCATGTTTTTTTTACCTTGTCTTGTTTCTCTTATGTTCTCTCTGTATTTTGTTTATTGGTATCAGAGGTTATCTTGATGACTGCTGCATTTTTTGTGTCACTTTATGATTGTATTTGGTTTTGACAAATCATTGTCTAAGTTTTGTAATTATTGTAATTCAATAAATACCTTTGAAACTAAATCTCACTTTCCATTCCTTTCAATGAAAATAAATTTATAGTTAGCTGGGAAATGATTTATGCTGCCTTGTCTAACAGCAGAATATGAGGAAGAATAGATGCTGAGCTCTGGGGCAGCATGGTGGCTCAGTGGTTAGCACTGCAGCCTTGCAGCGCTGGAGTGTATGTTCTCCCCGTGTTTGCGTGGGTATCCTCCGGGTACTCCGGTTTCCTCCCACACTCCAAAGATATACTGATATGGGATGTAGATTGTGAGCCCTATATGGGACAGTGCCTGTCAATGTCTGTAAAGCGCAGAATACGATGGCGCTATACAAGTAAGCATAATAAATAAATAATAGCTCTGTGATACATAGATTTATGTGATTTGAAGTTGTAAAGGAGGAGTAAGTCCTGACAGGTGAGAGACAGTGAGAGTCCTGCTTACCCCGCCAACACACAGTGATTGTCAGCGTCCTCTGTACATACTGATACAGAGAAAACTGTGAGTCACTAGGTGAGGGCAGAGTGAACTCTAACTTTCTTTTTGTAAAATTGTGGAAGAGCAATAGCAACAGATTCTAGAGGCTCTGGTTATTTACTTAAAGCGTAACTAAACATTCAAACAATTTTTGATTTTCTGGCAGCATTTGCGTCATTAATACATTTTATGTATACTTTTTGCCTCCTTTCTGTAATATCTTGCATTTCTTTCTTCTTTTCTTGTACTTTATTGTATTGTATCCTTCTTCTCGTAGTGTACAGTGTACAGGCTTGTGTGTAATGCCAAGACATGAGAAGTGATTCCATTTGGATGCGTCATTTTGTAGGTTCCTTAATAGGGGGATGTAATTCAAAGCACATGAGTCGTTGGGAATCGGCAGATATATAGATTCCTAGGTATTCCTAAGTAACTGTTCAACCATCTGGGCAGAAAGGATCACATTGAGCTCTCTGTGTTTGTAAATATTCATTATATAGTTGTTGAAATGGCTGTATGTGTTAATTTCTGACAGTAAGGGAGGCAGTGATGTCAATGGCTGGGTCAGGTATAGTAGGATGTAATCTGCAAAGGCTAATAATTTAAGTAGGAGACATCCCCCTATATCCCCGGATGTTGGGGTTCTTTTGGATGGTGACCAGGAGGTTTTCCATTACTATGGCATATAAAATGGAGGAGAGCAGGCATCCTTGAAAGCTAGTGCAAATGCACATGGAGCAGTGCAGTGCCAGCCACAGTGCCAGCCAGAAGGAACAGCTATATTGCCAACAAATCGGTGCTGGTGACTGCCCTTCATGCTCTTCTCAGCACACTTACACACAAACTAAACTGAACTGTCCCATGCTGCCAAGCCTTATAAAACCTTCTCTCTTAGGAACAGACAGTATATAATGTATAACAGTATACAGTTAGTTCTGACTAACTCTTATACCACACTTATGTTAGGGAATCATAGGATTTGATGGGGGGGTGATGAACTTAGGGAATATAGGTTTATACAATTTGATTCTCTATTTTCATGTCAAAAACTGTTTAAGGACTTATAGTGAAAGCCTTTCTTCCCTTCTCCCTGTATATCACCAATTCAGAAAAGCTGTTAAAAGCCCGGGGCACTGGTTGCATACTAGCAGGGGACTAGCCACTGCAACATCACCAGTGACTAACCCACTGTGATGTACAGTATCATTGTAGTGGGTGGGATTTACAAAATCCCATATACAGACTGCAGAAACAAACCTGCAGCACAAACTGTCTTATGCTGTAGGTTTCAAGTAGTATAATGTTGTACCGTGTTACCCATATAAAGAAGTGGAAGAGTGAAGAAATCAGGCGATACCTTTTAGAGGCTAACTGAGTATATTTGATAGTAAGCTTTCGAGAGTCTAGCTCTCTTCTTCAGACATTGTGTTATACAAGAAACTGAAAATTCACAGACTCTTTATACACCCAAGACATGGATCTTCAAAGGATCTTAGAATCTTTAAAGAAAACAAAATGCAATATAACTAGAGAAGTTATTTACAACAGGTGAAGAAATAAACAATCTGGGAACTTGTGGGGTGTGACTGAGGGATCAGTAATTCTTGCTGTTATCTGTTTGCAATCAGGTGGTGATTTGTGACCCTCACAGTTCATACATAGTGTGACATAAAACTGGCATGAATATTAAGTCCAAATTGCAGAGTTTTAAATTTTTGCATTAACTTATATTCCCATTCCTTTCTGTCCCTCTGCGTCTTCAAATGTCCCATTAAAGCCACAACCCGCAAATCTTCAATAGAGTGGTCTTCTCCGGAGAAATGTGCGGCCACTGGGAGATCTGTTCTGCTGTTATTAATGGTGGATCTGTGTGAGTTCATGCGCTGACTGAGCCTCTGCCCTGTTTCCCCCACATAGAGGCCTGTGGTGGGACATTGCACACACATTATGAGATACACCACATTGGAAGACCTGCAGGAAAATGTCCCCCTAATTCTGTGCACCTGTTGTGACTGTGGGACAGGTACATTATCTGTGGTTTGGATGTGCCTGCAGGTCTTGCACCTGTTTTGCAGGCAAGGTAAGGTGCCATTTTCAGTTGGGGCCTTCAGGGCACTCCGGACAATAATACGCCTCAGGTTTGGTGGTTGTCAAAAGGAAAGGAGAGGGGGGACTGGAAGTATGTCCTTGAGTCTGTTGTCCCTATGTAGCACAGGTTGGAGCTCCTTGGCAATCCTTCGTAGGATCTCCAGCTGTGGGTTGTAGGTGACAACTAAGGGCACTCGGGCTTCTTTCTGGGTCTCTCTATATGTGAGCAGACTATCTCTGTGAATGGCTGCCGCTTTGTTTAATTGGTTGTCCGTCACTTTTGGTTTGTATCCCAATCGGATAAATTTTGTCCTCAGATCCTGGAGGTGCTTGTCCAGGTCTGCTTTGTCGGAGCAAATACGATTGTATCGTATAGCCTGGCTGTAAATAATAGATTGTCTTGTGTGCTTGGGGTGGAGGCTGTCGTTTCTCAGGTAGGCTGTTCTGTCTGTGAGTTTGTGGTATATTGATGTGAGTAGGCGGTGGTCTTTAATGTATATTTTGGTGTACAGAAAGTGGATTTCACTCTCTGAATAGCTAAGTTTAAGGTTGATAGTAGGGTGATGTCAGGAATGTAACATCTGTTGTTGCCGCTTTAAGGTTGCCGTGTGAACATAAGAAAGTTTTCTGTTAGGATTGGTTGTTGCTGCTTTAAGGTTGCCATGACAACACAGGGAAACTTCCTGAGCAGGCCCATTTAACCCCTTAACGACCTTGGACGTACTATTACGTCCTGGGCGCTAGATACTTTGCGCACCAGGGCGTAATACTATCTCACTATCTGAGCGGGCGGTATCGGAACCGGGTGTTAGCTGTATCTGACAGCTAACACCCTGCTCCATAACCCCCGGTCGGAACTGAGTTCCGATCGGAGGTTTTAACCCCTTGGATGCCGCGGTCAAACATGCCGCGGTGAGATCGGGGGGTGCCGATATGTATAATCTGCAGCCCAGGGTCTGCCAAGTGACCCCAGGCTGCCTGGAGACCCCACTTACCTGGTTGATCCTGCCGAGACCTGCGGAAGTCAGCGCTGTGTTTCCATAGCGCTGACTTCCTGTATAGGCTGCAAGACACGTGTATGCTCGTGTCTTGCAGTCTATAGTACTGAGCCAGAGATCAAAGCATCTCTGGCTCAGGTGTCCTAATGGGACACAAGAAAAAGTAAAAAAAAAGTGAAAAAAAAAAATAATAAAGTATGTGAAAAAAAATTAATAAAAGAATAAAGCCCCAAAAATTCCCTTTTCCTATATAAAATGAATTATATAAAAAATAAACCTAAAAATTAATAAAAACAATACATATTTGGTATCGTTGCGTCCGTATCAACCTGTACAATAAAACTGAAACCATATTTAGTTTCAATAATTTTTATTCAAGTTTTTAGAATATAAAAATAAATAACAGTCTCGATATACAATGTGATATACATTGACATGCACTGTGGTACACTTTTATAGATACAATCTTTGAATTGCATATCTCCAAAAACAAATGAGAAATATTACTTATACAGTAAACATAAACGATAACATATAACTGTTAGGCACACGTCATAGGGCTGTCGTGATCTATGCCCAGGGTAGATGCTCCATGAACAGTTTTCCCTTCTCCCCTGGGTTTGCGTTCATGCAAATGACATTTGACACATAACTGCGGCGCTAGCTGTTCCCTCCCGACTCCTCGGTCAATTGGTTTGGCGAATCTGACACCCATCCCCATATCTATTACAACCACCTCGAGTGAATTCTTGTAGCACTTTGATGTCTTCTACATAATGAATCTAGAGTAAATCCACGCATCCCAGACTTTCTCAAATCTAGAAAAAGAATTGTTTCCCATTGCGATTATCCTCTCATAGGAATATGTGTTATTAATGGCTAGTACCAGAGCTGACATGGATGGAGAGGCCGCTGACTTCCATCTCTGTACTAACATCAATTTAGCTATAGTTAAAATTTTACAAATGAGTTGCTTATATTTATTCCACTCTTCAGGGATTCCAATTAGCAGAATAGCTATATGTACCGTATGGGGGAGTTGGAGGCCAAACAGCTCTGAAAGCATGTCAAAGACACTATCCCAGTACCCACGAATTACAGGGCAAGTCCCCATAATATGAAGGAGGGTTCCTCTGCCTCCACAACCCCTCCAACAATTCCCAGACACCGAGGGATACGCCAACTGTAGAGTGGACAGGGTCCTGTACCACCGTAAAATGATTTTTGTGGCCGTCTCCACGTGAGTGCTGCATTTTAAAGACAAATGGATCAATCTAATCGCTTGCTGCCATTCCTCTGGAGTAATAACCATCCCCAGGTCCCTCTCCCAGCAGCGGAACGGGGTAGACTTAGTAAAAGTCGACACTCCATCCATTTTGTCATATAGAAAGCGCAGTCCTTTCATATTAGTCGATAGCCAGGTGAAGAGTGAGCTACTATGTGGTAGGGTCGTCACAGGATTTTTAGATATGAAGTGCCATATTTGAAAGTATTTAAGGAAATCGCCTATAGGAATTCCGTATTGTTGTCTTAGATCTACAAACGATATAGGTTTTTTAGCATCAGAGTATAGTTGAGAAATCTGCGTGATCCCCCTCGATTCCCAGCCCGAGACCCCCACGTCATCAACCACCCAGGCCATCAATGACAAAGGCATCTCTTCAATATAAAAATGCTTCATTGAATTTGCTTTCCCATGAAGTAGCTTCCATGCCGTTATCAAGGCACACATAATCGGGGAGAAGGACCTCGGAGCAGGGACACCCCAATAGGGCAACCATAGCGCATCCTCCAGTTTTAAGGGAGATAAACGCCTGCTCTATGTGCAACCATGGGACCGAGGCATCCGTTGACTTCCACCTCGCGCACTGAGTGACCAATGAAGCTATATAATAGTTCCTCACTATTGGTACCCCCAGCCCCCCTACCTCCCGTTGCTTAAATAGAAAGCTTTTATTGATTCTAGGTCTCCTTCCATTCCATATGTACTTTGAAATCACAGTTTGTGCTGTTTCAAAAAAGGAATTAGGGATGGGTATCGGGATTGTGCGGAACAGGTATAAGAGTCTCGGCAATAGCAACATCTTAAAAGCCGCTACCCGTCCTATCCAGGAAACATCTGTTTTGGATAGTCGCTCAGTCTCCTCCTGCAGTGTCTTTAACATTGGTGTATAGTTACTTTTGTAAAGAGTCCCCAAGGATGCCGTCACCTGCACTCCCAAATACTGGACGCTGTCCTCCTTCCAATCAAAATCATAAGTCGATTTTAGGTGTTGAAGTAAGGGTGGGGGAACATTTAAAGGCAATGCCTGCGATTTAGCCATGTTTAATTTGTAATACGATAATTGCCCAAATTTATTAATAATTCCCATAAGGCGAGAAATAGATGTGTGCGGTTTGGACAAAGTGAGAATAATATCATCTGCATATAGCGAGATAACATGAGATTTATCTCCTATGTCAATGCCTCTTACTCCCGGATCTAGTCTAAGTACCTGGGCTAAGGGTTCTATAGAAAGAACAAATATTAGGGGTGACAGGGGGCACCCCTGTCTGGTCCCATTTGTTATTAGGAAAGGATCTGATACTACTCCATTAGTGAACACCCTTGCAGAAGGTGCCGAATACAGCGCCTCAATTGCTCTTAAAATGGCTCCAGAAAACCCCATGTGTCTGAGTACCAGGAAGAGTGAAGAAATCAGGCGATACCTTTTAGAGGCTAACTGAGTATATTTATAAATATACTCAGTTAGCCTCTAAAAGGTATCGCCTGATTTCTTCACTCTTCCACTACTTTCAATGGCTAACACGGTACAACATTATACTACTGAGTACCAGGAAGACATACGACCAGCAAATGCGATCGAACGCCTTTTCTGCGTCTAATGCAAGGACCACTGCCTCAACCCTCCTAGATTCAACATGATGTATTATGTTTAAAATACGTCTAGTGTTATCGTATGATTGTCTTCCCTTAACAAACCCCACCTGGTCATGTCTTATCAAGCTTGGAAGGCAAACTGCCAATCTGCTTGCAATTAGTTTAGCATAAATTTTTAAATCTGTGTTCAATAGCGATATAGGTCTAAAGTTTTGGGGATTGTCGGCGGGTTTGCCAGGCTTAGGCAGTGTAACTACCAAGGCTTCTTGGTTTTCTTTGGGGATGTTACCAGAATCCACCACCGCTGTCAAAAACGACAGTAGTGGGCTCATCAGGACTGAAGTGAAATATTTGTAGTATTCATTAGTAAGGCCGTCAGGGCCCAGAGACTTGTGGGACGGCAATGATTTAATTATGGTTAACAGCTCTGCGGAGGTAATAGGTGCATTTAGGGAGTCCAGCTGTGACTCAGTGAGTGCAGGCAGCTGAGCATCCCTAAGGAATTGCTCAATATCGTAATTGGTTGGGAGGATCGTGGAAGCGTCCCCTGCTAGATTATAGAGTCCTTCATAAAAAACCTTAAAGGCGTTGGCGATACCGTTTGGGTCGTAAATTTTATGAGTACCATCTTTACTATGCATAAATGGGATCCTGGATTTTGCATGCTTTTGTTTAAGTTTAGATGCTAAGAGTTTGCCCGCTTTATTAGATTGAGAGTAATACATAGCTCTAACCCTTTTTAGGTTCTTCTCATATTTATGCAACAGACAAGCGGTCAGCTGCTGTCGCAATGCCATCAATTTCGTTGCATTTAAAGGAGAAGGAGACTGTTTGTTGCTAGTATCGATAGTTCTAATTTGACAGAGCAGTCGATCCATTTCTGCCATTCTATTTTTCTTTTCTATATGCCCAAGGCGAATAAACGTACCTCTAATAAAGGCCTTGTGAGAGTTCCATAATATTTCAGGGCTAGGAGCAGAGGGGGCATTAATCTGAAAGAATTCCCTCAGATCATTCTCTAATGTCGCTTTTAGCTTTGGCTGTGGCATTACAAATTCATTACACCTCCATACATATGTTCTAGTGGATTCATATTTTTCCGCTATAGACATGGTTATCGCTGCATGGTCTGACCAGGTTATTTGAGATATCTCAGACTGCTTAACAAGGGGAATGCTAGATTGCTCGATTAGGAACAAATCTATTCGTGAGTAGCTATTATGGACGATAGAATGATATGTATAGTCTTTTTCGGTGTTATGTAAGATACGCCAGACGTGAAATAGTTCATGGCGCCATAAAGCCTGCGAGAAAGAGGGGTGACGCGTCAATATGCCAGAAGTAGTATCTACTAACGGGTCCGGAGCCATATTAAAGTCACCCATTAATATTAGACACCCTTGCTTCTTTTTTTCTACCGCTCTCACAAGTCTCCTAGAAATGCTACCTGCTTTTTGTTTGGAGCATAGGCTGATACCAGCGTATAAGTGACGTTATTAATAACACAGACCAATATTACAAATCGCCCTCCCGGGTCAGCGTAGTGAGACAACAATTGAAACGCTACTGAATCTCTAATCCCAATTAGGGTCCCTCTGCGCTTTGAGGAGTAGTGAGCATGAAACACATGTGGATAGGCAGGGTTATTAATGCGAAAGGCATCCGCCTCCAAAAGGTGCGTCTCTTGTAGAGCAAAAATGTCACAGTTATGAGCTCGGACCTAACGCCATAAATTGGCTCGTTTTTGAGGGGAGTTCAAACCCCTGACATTCATGGACACAATTTTAAGCACCATGATATATAGTTAGAAATGCTTTAAGAATCTTACCGCAACTACTTATACCAGCAGGTGTCACTGTCATTGCGAGGTGAGGCCATCTCCACCTTCTGTATTCACTTCGCCCAATGTGCCAAAACCAAAAATGAAACAAACCATGCAAATTACATAACCAATGAGTAAACCCTTGTAGCAGAGTCAAATAACAGAAAAAAATGAACGTGGTACAGCGGACCAGCGGCTGTCTTAATCTTGGGGGGATAAGTTCAACAACAGTGGACATGCGAAATCCCACAAAAAGTGAGTCTTTAGCTTTGTAGCCCTTTGCGTGGATGTCCTCGGGCCTTCACTTGATACCAACCTTCCGACACGGGACCGGGTGATTGTTTGGGTGGTATCTCGGCAATCGGAATGTTCCATCTTTTGAGCAGGCTTCTTCCTTCCTCCAGACTTTTGATAACATGCACCAAATTATCTCGGGAAATGATCACACGGACCGGAAATCCCCATTTGTATAAGATGTGATGCTGGCGTAAGGCCGTGG
This sequence comes from Leptodactylus fallax, assembly GCA_947044405.1. NCBI lineage: Eukaryota > Metazoa > Chordata > Amphibia > Anura > Leptodactylidae > Leptodactylus > Leptodactylus fallax. The sequence continues at coordinate 1,289,998 of CAMRHE010000191.1, forward strand.
TAATAGGGAGGAATTGTCGCCTTTTTTGTAAGGTTATGGCCGATAAATCCGAATAAATGGATATTTTGTGATATGGTTCAGGTAGGCGGTCTACTTTTTGGGATGTCATCAAAACCAGTTCCTTAGTGCAATAGAAATGAATTTTAGCTAAAACATCTCTAGGTATAGCTTCATCCAAATGGGATGGTCTGGGAACCCTGTGAGCTCTATCAATGGTTAGATCTATCGCCGTGAGGTTCGGTATCAGCGATCGGATCAGATCCTGGAGGAATGTCGTTAAATTATTCGTAGATACGGACTCCAGAATCCCTCTAAATTTTAGATTGTTTCGTCGTGAACGATCTTCTAAGTCAGCTATTTTAGCTTTTAAAAACGACACATCTGTCTCCACCTCCTGGTGAGCATCTATAAGCACATTATGTGAAGTCGCAAATTCCGCCATTTTAGATTCGACATGGACAGTACGGCTTTTTAATTCCTGAAGATCTTTTTCTAGCGGTTTTACCATGAGAGACATGTCCGTCTTTAATGATTTACAGAAGGCCATAAGCATATTTTTCATGGAGGCCTCAGTTAGTGGATTCTCCGTCTCTGGTATATCTGCAAAAAAATCGATGGGTGGAGGAGTAGGCTGTGCACTGACACTCACCTCTTCATCCTGGGAGTCGCTATTCTGGAGCCTGGGTCTTTGCTTAACCGGGCTAGCGGTAGGTGACTGAGTCCTCTCCAGGTCAGCGGTGCATGTGAGTGTTGAGGCGCCATGTTGCAGAGGCCCATTATCAGTATAGGCCCCGGCCTGCCAGGGAGAAGGCCCAGGTGACTCTGTGCCCACACCGTCCAGCAGCTGCGGCAAGGAGGGGGGCCGAGAGCGCTCTCCTGTGTGCGGAGAGCGTGACGATCTCCTCCGGAGGGTCGCGAGAGGGAGTTGAGGCTCTGGATTCCGCACTTGAGCGCGGGCCGACTCCATTTTGGCTTTCCCCTCCCCCCGTGCGGGAGGTAAAAGTCGGATATCTTTTGCGGATTTACCGCCGACTTCCTTTTTCTGGGCATCTCCGTAGGTAAGATACCGTTACTATTGAAAGCTATGCCCGAAGGCCACGGGCTTGTCGCTGGGAAGGTCGCTAAATAGGACTCAGGCCGGGAGCTCTCAGACTACGCGGCCATCGCTATCCACGGCTAGGCTCCGCCCCCACTGAAACCATATTTAATGTACACGGTGAAAGTCGGGGGAAAAAAAACGGAAAAAACCCGCCAAAAGTAATGATTTTTCGCCATCTCACCTTACAAAATATGCCATAAAAAGTGATCAAAAAGTCATATGTACCCCAAAACAGTACCAATAAAAAGAACAGGTTGTCCCGCAAAAAATAAGCCCTAAACCAACTCTCTAAACTGAAAAATAAAACTGCTACGCATCTTAGAAGATGGCGATGCAAAAAAAATTGATTTATGTCCCCAAATGGGTTTTTGTTCTGCAAAATTGGTATTGCATAAAAAAACAGTATAAATGAGGTATCGCCGTAATCGTACTGACCCGCAGAATAAAGGTAAAATGTTACTTACGCTCTACGCTGCATGGTGAAAAATGTAAAAGATAAAACGCAGTGCCAGAATTGATGGGGTTGTTTTTTAATCCACCAAGAAAGAGTTAATAAAATTTATTTAATAAGTTGTAAGCACCTAAATATGATGTCATTAAAAAATACATCTCACCCCGCAAACAACAAGCCCTCATATGGCTACATCACCAGAGAAATAAAGAAAATATAGCTCGTACAATGTGAAGACAAAAACCCCAAAAATCGCCAAATCATTAGAACACAACTGGCTGCGGCAGGAAGGGAATGTATAAGCTGTGCGAGCGTATATTAGGGTACAAACCAGATTTAGAGCTTACGAGGGACAATAAACCAGAAATGACCCCCAGAGTGACCCCCCCAATAATAGGAACTACTGGGGAAATAGTAGGGAATTTAGTGTACCCAATGTACTACGCACAGCTTACATATTCATTCACATTTCCCCATCCGCTGTGCAGTCACGTCTGGGATACTAATGCTCACTACACCCCTTGATAAATTCTTTGAGGGGTGCACTTTTCAAAATGGGGTCATTCCCTAGGGGATTCCACTTTACTGGTACTTTAGAGGCTCTGCAAACATGACATGGCATCCAGATCCCAAACATCTGAATCTGCTCTCCAAAAGCCACATAGCGCTCCTTCCCTTCTGCGCCCTACTGTGTGCCCAAACCGCAGTTTATACCCACATGTATGACACTGGTGTACCCAGGAGAAGGTACTTAATTTCATATATGGGTATAAACTCCTGTTTGGGCACAGCCGGGCACAGAAGGGAAGGAGCGCTATTTGGTTTTTGGAGCACAGACTTGGACGGTTTGGTTTTTGGACGCCATTGCACTTTTGCAGAGCTGAAATGCCAGTACAGTGGAATACCCTGACATGTCACCCCATTTTGGAAACTGCACCCCTGAAGGAGTTTATCCAGGGGTACAGTGAGCATTTTTAACCCCCAAGTGTTGCTATAATTTATTATCCGTAAATGAATACGCAGCTGATGATGAAAGGTGAAAATGACAATTATTCCAGGAATACGACATTTCTGTGCGTAATATGTTGTGCCCGGCTTGTATCAGAGATGAACGCTCCAAAAGCTGTTGTGCCCGGGATCCCCGCTCACCAGTTTTTGGAGTGTGTGTCTGTGCAGACATAAACTGGGCACAACATATTGGGCACTGAAATGGCGTATCTATAGAAAAATTTCATTTTTAACTTTTCATTATCAGCTGCGCATTCATTTTTGGAAATTAAAAGAATGCAACACTTAAGGGTTAATAATGCTCGCTACCCCACTCGATAAATCCCTTGAAGGGTATAGTTTTCAAAATGGGGTGACATGTCTGCGGATTCCACTTTACTGGCAATTCATGGGCTCTTTCCAAAAGTGGCATGGTGTCCAAAAAGCAAACTGTGCTCTAAAAACCAAAATAGCGCTCTTTCCCTTCTGTGCCTGGCTGTGCCCAAACAGCAATTTATACCCACATATGGCATTGTTAAGTACGTTATCCTGGGTACACCAGTGTCATACATGTGGGCATAAACTGTCATTTGGGCACACAGCAGGGCGCAAATGTGAAGGAGCGCTATGTGCTTTTGGAGCGCATATTTAGATTGTTGTTTTTTTGGACGCCGTGTCACATTTGCAGAGACCCTAAAATTGCCCCTACAAGATGGGGGTCACTTCTTGGGGAATTCCAATTTACTGGCACCTCTAGGGCTCTGCAAAAATATCATGGCGACCAGAAAGTCCCTCTAAATCTGTACTCCAAAAGCTAAAAAAAACCACAGTGCTCCTTCCCTTCTGAGCCCTGCTGCGTGCCCAAGCAGCAGTTTATACCCACATATATAATTTTTTTTGTCCCCAGGATAGCCCACTTAATAGTTTTAGGAGTTCATGTCTCTGATGCCACAAAGTGGCCGCAATGTATTAGGCACTGAAATTGGATATTTCTTTAAAAACTTTAATTTTCACTTTGTACATTAATTTTTGGGAAGCATTTTTAGGCTCTAAATGATAATACCCCTTGATACATTCCTTGAGGGGTGTAGTTTCTGAAATGGGGTCACTTTTGAGAGGTTTCCATTATATTGGTACTTTAGGGGTTCTGCAAATGCAACATGGCATCCGAAAACTATTCCAGCCACATATGCCCTCCAAAAGCTAAATGGCGCTCTTTCCATTTTGAGCCCTGCCATTTACCCATGCAGCAGATTACAACCACATATGGGGCATTTCTGTGTTCAGGAGAAATTGTGTAACGAACTTTGGGGTGCTTTTTCTCCTTTGTCCTCTTGTGAAAATGAAAAATTTGGGGCTAAATTGACGGTTTATTGGAAAAAAAAGTAATTTTTCATTTTAATGTCCCAATGTTAATAAAATCTGTGAAACAGCTGTGAGGTCAAAATGTTCACCATACCCCTAGATAAGTTCTATAAGGGGTGTAGTTTCAAAATGGGGTCACTTTTTGGGGGATTGTATTATATTGGTACTTTAGGGGCTCTGCAAATGCGACATGGCATCCGAAAACTATTCCAGCAAAATCTGCCCTCCAAAAGCTAAATAGCGCTCTTTCCATTTTGAGCCCTGCCATTTACCCATGCAGCAGATTACAACCAGATATGGGGCATTTCTGTGTTCAGGAGAAATTGTGTAACAAACTTGGGGGTGCTTTTTCTCCTTTGTCCTCTTGTGAAAATGAAAAATTTGGGGCTAAATTGGCGGTTTATTGGAAAAAAAGTAATTTTTCATTTTAATGTCCCAATGTTAATAAAATCTGTAAAACAGCTGTAGGGTCAAAATGCTCACTATACCCCTTGATATGTTCTGTGAGGGGTGTAGTTTCCAAAATGGGGTCACTTTTAAGGGGTTTCCACTGTATTGGTACTTTGGGGGCTCTGCAAATGCAACATGGTACCTGAAAACTATTCCAGCAAAATCTGCTCTCCAAAAGCTAAATAGCGCTCTTTCCATTCTGAGCCCTGCCATGTACCCATACAGCAGATTACGACCACATATGGGGTATTGCTGTGTTTAGGAGCAATTATTTTGCAAACTGTGGGGTGCTTTTTCTCCTTTAACCCATTGTGAAAATGAAAACTTTGGGGATAAAGTGACATTTTAGTAATGTTTCATTTATACATCCCAGTGTTAGCAAAATCTGTGAAACGACTGTAAGGTCAAAATGCTCACTATACCCCTATATGAATTCTGTGAGGGGTGTAGTTTCCAAAATGGGGTCACTTTTTGGGGTTTTCCTTTGTATTGGTACTCTAGGGGCTTTGCAAATGAGACATGGCACCTGAAAACTATTCCAGCAAAATCTGCTTTTCAGACGCCCAGTGTCACTCCTTCCCTTCCGTGCGCTGCCATTCGCCCAAACATCAGTTTACACCCACTTGTGGGGTATTTCCGTGCTCGGGAGAAATTGCATAACAAACTGTGAGATGCATTTTCTCTTTTAACCCTTTGTGAATGTGTTAATTTTAGGGCTAAATTAAGGAATTAGTGGGAAAAAATTAAATGTCTAAATTTCACCTCCATATTGTTTTAATTCCAGTGAAATGCTTAAAGGGTTAACAAACTTCCCAAATGTTATTTAGAATTATTTGAGGGGTGCAGTTTTGAAAATGGGGTGATTTATGGGGGTTTCTAATATATAGACCATTGTAATCTTCTTCAGAACTGAAGTGGTCCCTAAAAAATTAGTTTGGGAAATTTTCTTGTAAATCTGCAAAATCGCTGTTACACTTGTAAGCCTTCTAACATCCAAAATAAATTACAGGACGATTAAAAGATGATGCTGATATAAAGCAGAGATATGGTAGATAATATGTATTAATGTATTTGGGTGGTATGACTATCTATCTGAAAAGCAGAGCATTTCACATTTTGAAAATTGCGATTTTTTTCCAAATTTCCATATCAAATTTCCTATTTTTTTTATAAATAAATACAAAAATATTCATTAGTGTTTACCACTAACATGAAGTACAATGTGTCACGAAAAAACAATCTCAAAATCACTTGTGTAAGTTAAGACGTCTCAAAGTTATTGCCATATAAAGTCACACATGTCAGTTTTGAAAAACGAGGCCTGGTCCTTAACGCACTTTTGGGCTGGGTCCTTAAGGGGTTAAACCACTCTCTCATCACTCAGCATTGCTGGCTATCAGTTTTCTAACTCCTGCAAAGCGCCTGACTTTGATTTGACTGCTCCTATACCTGACTTTTGGCTGTGTACCTGGATTCCTCTTTTGTCTTGCGATTTTGTTCTGGCATTCCTGATCGGCTCTGACTATTGGCTTGTTTTCCGGATTTGTCTTCGTCTCGTGATTTGGATCTGTGTTGCCCTCCTCAGCTGCTGATCCGTGATTGTCAACCATTCTTTTTTCTCTGTCCCTGTGAGTACTGTGTGGATTTGGTGTAGGCTTCTGCTGCAGTGTATTTATTTGTAATATACTTTCTGTTCTGGTGACAATTCCGGTCTTCAGATTCAGCGAAAATCCATCTCTTCTTGCAAGGAGCTCTGGGGAAGGCGTCTGAGGCCGGTCTTGGCTCGCAGTAGTGTTTTGCCTTTAAGTAGCATTTTCTACTGCTCGCAGTTTTCAGCCCATTTCTGCTGCTGCTCTCCTGTAGACCAGTACATTCCTTACCTTGCATCTGAATCTTAACAGGTGAAAGTCATTGAAGTCATTATGGAATTGAAGTAGGGCCTCCTCACCTGCAGTCCAGATTACAAGGATATCATCGATATAACGAAGGTAAATCATAGGTTTGGTGGTGCATGTTGATAAATGTGCTCCTTCCAGTTCTGCCATAAAGAGATTTGCTTACTGGGATGCACATCTGGTCCCCATTGAAGTTCCCATTTGCAGCAGCTATAGATCCTCTCCAAAAGTAAAATAGTTGTGGCTAAGGATGAATTGTATCAGCTGCGTTACTGGTTTTGTTGGGAGGTTTTGTTTTTCCAAGGTGTACCCGACATGCTGCAACTCCATCCTTGTGGGGAATGTTGGTAGATAGGGATTCCACATCCATGGTGGCCAAAAAGGTTCCTTCAGGTAGTTGGCCCAGGGCATTCAGTTTGTTAAGAAGGTCAGTGGTGTCCTGGATATAGCTTGGAGTATCCCTGTAGGTTTCAAACATGCAGCATGTCAATTATAGCAATGCAAAGGTTGAAGGCCAGGGACAGGCCCCAGGAATCACGCCTGAAAGGCAGCAAAAGCAAGTCTTTTATGGCTGGTTGTTGCAGAAGTCAGGTCTACTGCAAGTTGCCTGCGGCGGACATTCCACAGTTAACCTGACACATGGAGCTGTAGCCAAAGGGAATCTACCATCACCAAAATCTCTTCTAAACGACTTATTTGCTGTTGTAGGGGAGGTTAGTGGCATAATGAACATACCTTTATTCTGTCAAAGTGCACTCAAATTTTAATCAATATGTAAATGAGCTGTTTGATGAACTGGTGAAGTGGTCAAAACCCAGCATACCAACCCAGACCCACAGAAATATATCACCGTGTTTGTCAATATGCACAATCTCTGTCTGAAGCAATGAGGTTGTTGCCGCTTATCTCTTTGGAGCAAAAAGGGTGTTTCATTGCTTCCAAAAGCTCATTTGTATATTGACAAAAAAATGCGATATACCAGCAATTTAAGCACCGATTACCATGGAGAAAATTGATTCAGGTGACTCTAATCTATCTGTCTGCAGGCCTGGGTTCATATGCTGGATTCTGGCTACAGACTCCCTTTAACCTGATGTCTATGTAGAGAAATTGGAGGTCAATATCAAACATATAGCACAAACACTTCAACCTAATTACAATTAAATATAGGTATTTAGATCAAGGACACTCACTTCAAATGGGTTGACTCATGAATTAAAATTTACATTTCTTTGTTAGATCTTGTAAAATTTGATTCTTTTATTGCAACAAAAATGTGTATGTGTCTAGATATTGCTATGTTACATACTTGTTAAGGTGTCCTTGCTATTCCCTTGATTCTCAGAATGTATACCTAATATATACAGTTTTGATCGTCACACCTACAGTCATGGCCAAAAGTTTTGAGAATGATACAAATATTAATTTTTACAAAGTCTACTGCTTCAGTTTTTCTAATGGCAATTTGCATATACTCCAGAATGTTATAAAGAGTGATCAGCTTAACAGCAATTACTTGAAAAGTCAATATTTGCCTAGAAAATGAACTTTATCCCCCAAAACACATTTCAACATCATTGCAGCCCTGCCTTAAAAGGACCACCTAACATTGTTTCAGTGATTGCTCCATTAACACAGGTGTGGGTGTTGATGAGGACAGGGCTGGAGATCAATCTGTCATGATTAAGTAAGAATGACACCACTGGACACTTTAAAAGGAGGCTGGTGCTTGCCATCATTGTTTCTCTTCTGTTAACCATGGTTATCTCTAAAGAAACACGTGCAGTCATCATTGCACTGCACAAAAATGGCCTAACTGGGAAGAGTATTGCAGCTAGAAAGATTGCACCTCAGTCAACAATCTATCGCATCATCAAGAACTTCAAGGAGAGAGGTTCCATTGGTGCCAAAAAGGCTCCAGGGCGCCCAAGAAAGACCAGCAAGCGGCAGGACCATCTCTTAAAAGTGTTTCAGCTGAGGGATTGGGCTACCAGCAGTGCAGAGCTTGCTGAGGAATGGCAGCAGGCAGGTGTGAGTGCATCTGCACGCACTGTGAGGCGGAGACTCTTGGAGCAAGGCCTGGTCTCAAGGAGGGCAGCAAAGAAGCCACTTCTCTCCAGAAAAAACATCAGGGACAGACTGATATTCTGCAAAAGGTACAGGGAGTGGACTGCTGAGGACTGGGGTAAAGTCATTTTCTCTGATGAATCCCCTTTTCGATTGTTTGGAACATCTGGAAAACAGCTTATTCGGAGAAGAAGAGGTGAGCGCTACCACCAGTCTTGTCTCATGCCAACTGTAAAGCATCCTGAAACCATTCATGTGTGGGGTTGCTTCTCAGCCAAGGGAATCGGCTCTCTCACAGTCTTGCCTAAAAACACAGCCATGAATAAAGAATGGTACCAGAATGTCCTCCAAGAGCAACTTCTCCCAACCGTCCAAGAGCAGTTTGGCGCTCAACAATGCCTTTTCCAGCATGATGGAGCACCTTGCCATAAAGCAAAGGTGATAACTAAATGGCTCAGGGAACAAAACATAGAGATTTTGGGTCCATGGCCTGGAAACTCCCCAGATCTTAATCCCATTGAGAACTTGTGGTCAATCATCAAGAGACGGGTGGACAAACAAAAACCAACAAATTCAGACAAAATTAAAGCATTGATTCTGCAAGAATGGACTGCTATCAGTCAGGATTTGGTCCAGAAGTTGATTGAGAGCATGCCAGGGAGAATTGCAGAGGTCCTGAAGAAGAAGGGTCAACACTGCAAATATTGACTTGCTGCATTAACTCATTCTAACTGTCAATATAAGCTTCTGTTACTCATAATATGAATGCAATTATATTTCTGTATGTGATAAAAACATCTGACAAACACACATAAAAACCAGAGGGCAGCAGATCATGTGAAAATATAATATTTGTGTCATTCTCAAAACTTTTGGCCATGACTGTACTCAGAAGCATAGAGGATTTGGCCTAAGTTTTAATGTTATTCTCTATCCACAGGATATTCCCCAGTCTGAATAGTGCAGCAAGCCATGTATGCCCATTGCCTCTCCATTCAGTGTCTAGGAGGCTACCAGAGATAGCAGAGTTAATGCTCAGCTATCTTCGGCAGTATCATCGAGACTACATGGAGAGGCAGCACATATACTCGGCTTGCTGCTCCGTTTGGACTGGGGAACAGGACCTGCATTCTTGTGATTGGTGGGTGTCTGGCTGCTGGGACCCCCACAAATCAGCATAGGGGATAACTTTAAAACCTGGGTAAACCCCTTTCTCATTCTCAGCTCCTCTTCTACACAAGATAAGTGACTGCTGCTATTCCAGAGGCCAGTCAATAATAATTGGCTTCTTCTTACCCACACTGAACACATTAGGTGGATATTCTGATCACCAGAGGACACCATACCAAAAATGTAAAAGCAATATCAAGGCACAGGATCAGATTTTTAAAATGTGTCCAACTAAAAAAATGTTGTGTATTACCTGATCTAACAGAAAAATATAATATTTAATAGCTTGGGTCATGTCATGTGAGCAATAAAAAATTGGACAAATATACTATTGGATTAGTTTCCTAGATTAAATACCTTAAGAAATATGGCATTCACATCAAACACCAGTTTTTCTGACACATTTAGACAGAGCCAAGCACAAAGCCAAAAAGGAGAAAACAATGCCATGCCCATCATAGCAACACCATTTTCACCAACAGGGCAAATGTGGAGTATGCTGCATGGGAGAGAGATACTGAGACCACTGGCATAACTAGGAATTGCTGGGCCCCATGGCATGGACTGCCCCCTCCAAACCCCCCTCTGCACAAACCGCTTTCTTGAACACATTATTATGCGCCATAGTGGCCCCTGCACACAGTATTATGCCCCATAGTGGCCTCTGCACACACTATTATGCCCCATAGTGGCCCCTGCACACAGCATTATGCCCCATAGTGGCCCCTGCACATAGTATTATGCCCCATAGTGGCCCCTGCACACAGCATTATGCCCCATAGTGGCCCCTGCACATAGTATTATGCCCCATATTGGCCCCTGCACACAGCATTATGCCCCATAGTGGCCCCTGCACACAGTATTATGCGCCATAGTGGCCCCTACACACACTATTATGCCCCATAGTGGCCCCTGCACACAGTATTATGCACCCTAGTGGCCCCTGCACACAGTATTATGCACCATAGTGGCCCCAGCACACAGTATTATGCACCATAGTGGCCCCTGCCCCTGTGGACCACCCATGAACAAATTATTATACTCTGGGGTCTTTCTTTTCAGACCCCAGAGTATAATGATCGGAGACCCAGGGGAGGATACAAACAAAAAAAAACACTGTTACCTACCACTCCCTGGCTCCAGCGCACTCCCCGCTACGGCCAACTTCAATGTTGGACCAGATCTCGTGTGAGCCGGGCCGGCATCGTTACGCATAATGACACAGACCCCGCCCACGTGACGTCACCAAACAGGCCTGAAGCTTGCAGAGGGTAGGAGCGGTAAGTTACAGTGTTTTTTATGTTCCCTCACCTCCCCTGGCCCTCTGATCATTATACTCGGGGGTCTGAAAAGACCCCCCGAGTATAATGATAGCAGTGTTTGTGGGGTTCGCTGGCCCGCGGCCTCACTTACCAATCCCTGCTCCTGCTCACAGCCTCCTCCGCAGAATGGGAAGCGCAGGCGGCCATGGGCAGGAGCGGGGATTGTTAAGTAAATAGGGCCTGTTACCTACACGGGTAGTTACGCCCCTGACTGAGACTCTATTTACACTGCAAGGCTCTGTTACTAAATCTATTGCACTATATTCCCACTTAAACAAAAATGACAAAAGTATAGCTACAGTGCCTTGCAAAAGTATTCGGCCCCCTTGAACTTTTCAACCTTTTGCCACATTTCAGGCTTCAAACATAAGGATATAAAATAAAAATTTTTTGATGAAGAATCAACAACAAGTGAGACACAATTGTGAAGTGGAACAAAATTTATTGGTTATTTTAAACTTTTGTAAAAAATAAAAAACTGAAAAGTGGGGCGTGCAATATTATTCGGCCCCTTTACTTTCAGTGCAGCAAACTCACTCCAGAAGTTCAGGGAGGATCTCTGAATGATCAAATGTTGTCCTAAATGACTGATGATGATAAATATAATCCACCTGTGTGTAATCAAGTCTCTGTATAAATGCACCTGCTCTGTGATAGTCTCAGGGTTCTGTTTAAAGCGCAGAGAGCATCATGAAGACCAAGGAACACACCAGGCAGGTCCGTGATACTGTTGTGGAGAACTTTAAAGCCGGATTTGGATACAAAAAGATTTCCCAAACTTTAAACATCCCAAGGAGCACTGTGCAAGCGATCATATTGAAATGGAAGGAGTATCAGACCACTGCAAATCAAACCAAGACCCGGCCGTCCCTCTAAACTTTCATCTCAAACAAGGAGAAGACTAATCAGAGATGCAGCCAAGAGGCCCATGATTACTCTGGATGAACTGCAGAGATCTACAGCTGAGGTGGGAGAGTCTGTCCATAGGACAACAATCAGTCGTACACTGCACAAATCTGGCCTTTATGGAAGAGTGGCAAGAAGAAAGCCATTTCTCAAAGATATCCATAGTCTCGTTTAAAGTTTGCCATAAGCCACCTGGGAGACTCACCAAATATGTGGAAGAAGGTGCTCTGGTCAAATGAAACCAAAATCGAACTTTTTGGCCACAATGCAAAACGATATGTTTGACGTAAAAGCAACACAGCTCATCACCCTGAACACACCATCCCCACTGTCAAACATGGTGGTGGCAGCATCATGGTTTGGGCCTGCTTTTCTTCAGCAGGGACAGGGAAGATGGTTAAAATTGATGGGAAGATGGATGGAGCCAAATACAGGACCATTCTGGAAGAAAAACTGTTGTAGTCTGCAAAAGACCTGAGACTGGGACGGGGATTTATCTTCCAACAAGACAATGATCCCAAACATAAAGCAAACTCTACAATGGAATGTTTCACAAATAAATGCATCCAGGTGTTAGAATGGCCAAGTCAAAGTCCAGACCTGAATCCATTCGAGAATCTGTGAAAAGAGCTGAAAACTGCTGTTCACAAACGCTTTCCATCCAACCTCACTGAGCTCAAGCTGTTTTCCAAGTAAGAATGGACAAGAATTTCAGTCTCTCGATGTGCAAAATTGATAGAGACATACCCCAAGCGACTCGCAGCTGTAATCGCAGCAAAAGGTGGCGCTACAAAGTATTAACTTAAGGGGGCTGAATAATTTGGCACACCCCACATTTCAGTTTTTTATTTTTTACAAAAGTTTAAAATATCCAATAAATTTCGTTCCACTTCACGATTGTGTCCCACTCAGAGGCGTAGCTAGGGGTTCAGCACAGGGGGGCGAAGATGTCCAAGTGGGCCCCCAACTTGGACTTGTTCGTATACTGATACTATCAGTATACGGTGAGCGTATAGTGGTATATAGCAGCTCTACAAAGGGCTCTGCAGACGATTTAGGTGAATACAGGGCAGTAACATTTAGTGACTTACAGGTGACGTCTCTGACCAATCCTTCACATTTCCCATCTCTTTCATCTGGACGGCCATGACCACTTCTTCCAGTCTCTGTAAAGTTTGCAACACAGACATCTTTGGCTCCTCACTTTTCCAGGTACCTGACCCACATTGTCCTCACCTGCACAAAGCCCCCATCCTGCTGCTACCCAAATTATAAAATATATAATATAACCCCCTATAATGAATAATACCCCCAAGTGTATCTTTAAGTTAATAACTTCCCTGTGCACCCCTTTAAATAGTGCCCCTTATTAATAATGCCCTAGATGTTTCCTAATTAAAAAGGAAAGGAAAAGAAAGGGAATAAAAATTATTGGTGTTCCAGCAGTAAGGAACGCCCCCCTCTGACAGTACAGCGCTATAGACGAGTACAGGGAGGGGGCGTTCCTTATAGCCCAGCGATGACGCTGAGTTGTAAGGAACGCCCCCCTAGTACAAGTCTATGAACGAGAACTGTCAGAGAGGGCGTTCCTCACAGTGCAGCTAGACTGTCAGGAACGCCCTTCTGACAGTAAACCGTGAAACTAAGACTACCGATATCTCCAGCTCCAGGGGCACATACCAGGAAAGCCAGCAGTGTGTTGAATTCAGCGCGCTGTCGGCTTTCTAGCGGTATGTAAAACAGCATATACATGAGGACGTGAAAGGTCCTCTTTAAGGCTAAGGCCCCACGTGGTGTCCTGCAGCAAAAAAGAGTTTTTCCTGCAGCACTTTGCACAATTATATCTATAGGGAAAACGCCAGCATTTCCGTAGGTATAATTGACATGCTGCGATTTCCAAAACTGCGTCTGTTTTGGAAATCGCAGCGTATCCGCTGCGCATATTTTACTGCAAAGTGGGGATGGGGGCCACATGTGGCAAAAACCCACAGAAAAAAACCCAGCATTTTACATCTATCAAATCCCATCCACACATTGCGGAAAAATACGTGCAGCAGATGCACTGCGGTTTTGGAAATTGAAGCATTTCAATTATACCTACAGAAACACCGGCAGTTTCCATATAGGTGTATTGAAATCAGAAAGTCCACAGGGGAAACCTCTGCGGACCTTCTGTGAAAAGTGCTGCGAGAAAAACCACAATGTTACCGCTGCGTTTTTTCCTGCAGCGCTTTTTTTTCTGCAGCCCGATACGTGGGGCCTTAATCTTATAAAAACCCAAGTGCCACCTTAATTTAATTAATTGACCCTCATATTATGCCCCTGATTCCCCCTGACATAAATACTGCACCCCTAATGGCTCCTTATATTAATGAACACCCCCTTATGTTCATAATGCCTCCTAATATAAATGATGCCCCCAATGGCCCCTTATATAAATAACCTCCCCCTTGTATTAATAATACCCCCTAATAACCCTTATATAAATGACCCCCTAATGAATTCTCCCTTATAGTTATATTTCCCCCTCCTATCCACCCCTTATACTATTAATATACCCACAAAAAAAAAAGTCATACTCAACTACCTGCGATGATGATGAATGGAGCCGCCGGCGCTTCCTCCCTGTCCACGCACAGGATGTCTTGGTCTGAGCGCAGGCGGCGCGATGTTGTGACGTCATCACGCCGCCCGTCCTGAGAAGCAGACATCCGTCTGTGGTCTCAGCGTCATGTAAACCGCAAACGTGTATTGGCTTGCGGTTTACAATACTGTTAAGTTGCAGGTTACGTTTTAACTAGATCGGTGTCTGCAGACCCCGATCTAGTTAGAAATAAAGGATATATTATTGGTGGCCCCGGGGTGGGCCCCCAAAAATTCAGTGGGCCCGGGGCAGCCGCCCCCTCTGCCCTCCTGCTAGCTACGCCTCTGGTCCCACTTGTTGATTCTTCACCAAAAAATTAAAATTTTATATCCTATGTTTGAAGCCTGAAATGTGGCAAAAGGTTGAAAAGTTCAAGGGGGCCGAATACTTTCGCAAGGTACTGTATATATGAGAAAATTAACCTCTGTAATTCTCAGTCTGTTTGATGTGGGTCTAGGCATATGTGCACAAAAATTGAGATACCAGATATTGTTTTAGTCTTCAAGAACTATCTGTGTTAAATAAATTGTAATTTATAATTTGCCTCTTTGTTTTGTAAGACACATCACTTCATCAACAGAAGGCATGGTTTAAAGAAACATTTGACTATTTGTTCAAAATTGCTAATTCCTCAGAGGCTAGTGAAGCTGGCATCTATTTGATTTCAGGGTAAGTAAAACAAAAATTTACAAGGAAATTGTACCACTATACTATGAACAGTCAGTGAGCCATGATCTGCACTCCATATGAAACTAAAGGTCTTTCTCTTTCTTTGCCAGAGTTTACAAAATTGATACTTGCTCTTTAATATGGACTAGATGGCACATAGTTGAAATCCTAAAAGACACCATATGGAAAGGTGTGCTACTTTAATAGTCATAATATACAGAATTATGTTAAAATACATTTTAGCACAGTACATGAGCTTTAGATCAATACAGTGTAGAAATGAAATTCTAAGCTTCTCGACCTAAGGTCTTTATAAACCTGTTGATTTTAATGATGCTTTTATCTACACTTTAGTCTTTAAACATGTTCTTTTATTGTTAGGTGGCAAGTATTCAAGTCAGCCCCAAAAGAAACCTATCCATTTTGGTGGCAAACTGTTCTAGGTTTCCATGTGATGAATGAGGCAGAACTGGCAAAATTCCCATCTTACACATTTGGTCAGGCTTTCACAACATTAAAATGTCAGGCTTCGCAATATTTACCATGGATGGAGAAAAGGTATGTTTTCAATCTGTTTTAGGTGAGTTTACTTACAGTTACCCATACCCCAGAGTTCCCTGAGAAGAGCTATACCTTCTTGCTTGGCTATGCATGCTGATGTTGCAATGTGGTGTATTTGCTGTCTGTATTTTTTTTATTGTTCTAAAACTAGAAAAATACTGAATATGCCTTCTGGATCCATTCCCTGTTTCATCAACAGAAAACAAAAATAGCAAATACATTGTGCTACAGCAACCAGGTACAGGGAGTCTGTACAGCAGTCCCTGTGACTCAGTACTATAAAGCCTTAGGTACTTCATGTGTGCTGCCATACAGTACATAATGTATTATTCAGAATTTCTCACAGAATCATCCCATAGAGAAAATTTCCATATTACAGCAACTGATGGAGAATGTTACAAGTTGATTTCAGTCGGACTTATGAAATCAACAGAATGCATAACTTGGTAGAAAATAAATTTACAGACGGTGAATCAAAACCACTAATATAAAACCTGAAATCACAGAATTGGTCCCAAGCAAAGAAAGTAAAATATAACTTTTAATAAGTAACCACTAAAATATCCAACCCAATTATTAATAATCGACCTATCTAAATATGCAAATATACACACAAGGTTGAAGAGAGCATATTCAACCTAATAGACAAAGTTGATCTCAGACAGTGGAAAGAGGTCTACATGCTAAATTGACTCTAGATATATATCAATGTCGACCAAATATGTCAATAAAGCTACATAACCTCATATCCTCTCCACACTTAAATTGTTGATAACTAAAATATACAAGCCCTCTAATGTCAAATAATGCTCCTATGAGAGATTCCTGTCCCCAGACAGCGTCTCAAACTACCTCTACGTGTTTCCCCTTTCTATGAAGGTTCATCAGGAGTTAATAATGTGAACTGAGACTAAGATATGTCCCAAGAAAATATACAGATGCACAGATGAATAAAGAGGCGGTTAAAACCACGATTCCTGGAGCTCAGATGGTAAGCTTCAGTACTGTTAAGCGGTCGACGCTGAAGCTCATACGTTTGAATGTGATATAGACATGTGCGATCCAAAACCACGCCCCCCGATGATGTCACTGCCAATCAGGGCTCTCCACATAGAGCAACCTATCACTGGCCAGTTAACAACAGATACTGAGGAGTAGGTAAATAATAATAATACATATGAAGGATCAGAGATAGAAAAGAAACCAAAGAATACCACCATATAGAAAAAACAGATGTAAAAATAATACTCATATAGATGAAACTAAGGTACATATATTGTACAGATAACAGCGGAGCCAATAATACCAATTTCACTACAGACCACTTCAAATATGGTCAAAGTGAAAACTCCATTATAGATGTTGAATCCGCGGACAAAGATACAAAATACAATAATAAAAAAACAAACAAAAAAATACAATAAAAAAAACCAAAAAAAAAAAACCTTTTATTTCTCTTTTTTCTTTTCTTTCCCCTTACTATTCTTCTAGAAATGTGCAAAGCCCTGATATAAAAAATTATATAAAGGAAGTAAAAGAAATAGCCTCATTAAGACCAAGAGGCTTGATGGATTTAAACCTAAAAATCCACTGGGCTTCTTTACAGAGGATAACCCGATCCCAATCTCCACCACGAGGGGATTTATGTACCCTTTCCATCCCTTGAAATTTTATGGAAAAAACATCCCCATGATGATATTCCCAAACATGGTTAGCAATTGGGGTATCTGCTCTACGAGTAATATCAGCAATATGATCTAGAATCCGTCTACGAAATTGCCTCTTTGTCTTACCCACATAATTTAGAGGGCAGGAACACGATACTACATACACTACTCCTTCTGTGAGACAGTTGATGAATTCCCTAATTGCATATTGATGACCCGTGGCATGTGCAGTAATAGTAGAGCCTTTGCCCATATAGACGCAGGCTCGACATGCTCCACATTTGTAGGTGCCTGAGGGCCGCTTCATACCCAACCAAGAAGAACCTGTTTGAATAGAATTTAGATGACTATGTGTAATCCTATCTACAAGGTTTCTCCCTCTCCGATACGTAATCGAGGGTTTGGAAGTAATTACTTCAGAGACATCAGGATCTTGTTTTAAGATGTCCCAATACATCCGTAATATTTTAAAAACTTCATCTGATTTATTATCATATGTGCCAATCATCCTGATGGTATTGGATGTTGGCATACGTTGTTTGGGTACTAGCAAAGATTCTCTCGGAGTATCTCTGGCTACTTTACATGACTTTTCTAGTAGATGTTTGGGATATCCTCTTTCCATAAATCTATCAACCAAAAGTTGACTTTGTTGACCAAATTCCTGTAAGGAAGAACAATTTCTCCGAACACGGAGGAATTGACCCTTTGGTATACCCCTTCTTAGAGGTTTAGGATGGTGACTTTCCCATCTCAACAGGGAGTTGGTTGCTGTGGTTTTCCTATATAGGGTTGTAGACAAAGAATTATCCTCTGTAATTGAGATCATAATATCAAAAAAAGGAATATGTTTCTCATGGATAAAAGATGTGAAATGCAAATTGAGATCGTTTTTATTCAAAAAAGATACAAATTCATGAAAAGCATTATGGGAGCCCGACCATACAATTAAGATATCATCTATGTATCTAATCCAGTCCACGATGTACATAGTCCATTGTTCACACTGTTCATTAAAAACATGACGTTCCTCCCACCACCCTAGATAGATATTTGCATAAGTGGGTGCGGCGGGGCTCCCCATAGCGGTGCCCCGCCGCTGGTGGAAGAAACGTCCGTTGAACAAAAAAAGAATTGTGTGTTAAGATAAAATTCAACAATTCTACAATAAAGTTATTGTGGGCTATAAATTGGGTACCACGGGTTCCCAAAAAATATTCCACAGCTCCACATCCCAAATCATGGGGAATGGAGCGGTAGAGTGCCTCCACATCTAGGCTAGCAAGGAGGGCCCCTGGTGGGAGATGGATGTCCTCAAGATGTCGAAGGACATCCATCGTATCTCTCACATACGATGGAAGAGCCAATACAAAAGGATGTAATATTTTGTCAATATACGTGCTAGCTCCTTGTGTCAACCCATCGATCCCAGATACAATTGGGCGAACCCTTGAGAGGATTAAGGCCTTTGTGTATTTTAGGTAAGCAATAAAAAGTGGGGACCCGTGGAAACCTTGGATACATATATTCCCATTCTTTATGGGAAATAAGTCCCTCTGATTTAGCACAGTCAAGAATATGTATGAGCTGGTTGCAGTAGTTAGAAGTGGGGTCACCAGGTAGATATTCATAACTAGAGGTATCCGTTAAAATATTATCACACATGGAGCTATATTGTTCCCGATCCATCACTACTAGATTACCTCCCTTATCTGCTGATTTAATTGTATCATCTTTCTCCAAATTAATAAGGGCCTTTAGCTGGAGAGAAGTCAAATTGCTTTTCCCCTTAGAACCACCCTCCAGGTGTGATAGCCTATCCACCACCAATTTTTCAAAGATGTCAATACACCTAGTATCACACGGTGGTGGATTTGTTCGATTTTTTTATTCTTAAATCTGTTTGTGGAGCTGATTCTACTAATCCCTGCCCTTCTAAAAATAAAGACTCTAGTACCCGGAGGCCCTGTAAATCTTGTACCTCAATTCCCAACTCTCTAGATCTCCTAAGTTCAATGCTCCTCATGAATTTAGACCATCTCAATTTTCGTACAAATAGTGCCACATCCTTGACCCAGCCAAAATGGTTAAATTTAGTTGAAGGGACAAACAACAATCCTTTACATAATACACTTAGTTCAATGTCAGTGAGAGTTCGTTGTGATAGATTAATGACCTGTAGAGTGTTATCTGTCACTGTTTTATTACATTTAAGGGGGGTTCCTGTCTCCCGCGAAGTAGATATTGTGTGATCTGTGGTGTTTGGGATAAAAAACCATTCCCTCCATAATCAGTATATGTTGAAAAATCCCCACCATTGATTTTTTTCTTTTCTACCTCTGCCCCTATTAGAGACAGCAGAACTCCTCCCTTTATTACGACTGAAATTCTTAGATCTTGTTCCTCTGTCTGAATCTGAAAGCTCATAGTCTGATGAAGACAGATCACTGTTACCTATATTTTTTGGTAGATCTACATATGCTCTATTTTCACGGAACTCTTGTAAATCTCTCTGGAATTGATGATTTTTTCTTTGCTTAATGAAACCTGTAAATTTTTCAATATTTATTTGTAGTTCCCTTTCTTTTTTAGAGTAATCTACATCACTTGTGATTGTTTTAGCTTTCAAAATCACTTCATTAAGGGAGACTTCCAATTTCTCTAAGTTCCCTTTTTCTTCCTCTAATAGAAGAGAAATAAGACGAAGGGAAGACTCAGTGATTTCCTTAGTCCAGGCAGATAACAATTGTGATGTCTTCAGTCTCTTAGAGGGCTGAATTGGGTTTCTCAATCCCCGAGGAATGATTTTATATTCCATATAGTTACTCAACCCTTGAACTTCCCACCAACAGCGAACATAATCCCTGTAGATTTTAGTAAATCCTTTAAATACTTCCTTAATATTACAAGGCTGTTCACTATAAGAGTATTCTTTCTCAGAAAAAACCACTTTGGCTTCCTCCAACCACTGAACTGATTTAACACCTTCTGATAGGAATCCTGCCATGATACAGGGATAAAGATAAAGATATAAACTGAATACCTAAACACCTATAGCGGTGTCACCTGAAAAAAGGTGTGGTAATGTATACCACCCTGGAAAATAAATTCACAGACAGTGAATCAGAACCACTAATATAAAACCTGAAATCACAGAATTGGTCCCAAGCAAAGAAAGTTAAATATAACTTTTAATAAATAACCACTAAAATATCCAACCCAATTATTAATAATCGACCTATCTAAATATGCAAATATACACAAAAGGTTGAAGAGAGCATATTCAACCTAATAGACAAAGTTGATCTCAGACAGTGGAAAGAGGTCTACATGCTAAATTGACTCTAGATATATATCAATGTCGACCAAATATGTCAATAAAGCTACATAACCTCATATCCTCTCCACACTTAAATTGTTGATATCAACTAAAATATACAAGCCCTCTAATGTCAAATAATGCTCCTATGAGACATTCCTGTCCCCAGACAGCGTCTCAAACTACCTCTACGCGTTTCCCCTTGGGGAGCCCCGCCGCACCCACTTATGCAAATATCTATCTAGGGTGGTGGGAGGAACGTCATGTTTTTAATGAACAGTGTGAACAATGGACTATGTACATCGTGGACTGGATTAGATACATAGATGATATCTTAATTGTATGGTCGGGCTCCCATAATGCTTTTCATGAATTTGTATCTTTTTTGAATAAAAACAATCTCAATTTGCATTTCACATCTTTTATCCATGAGAAACATATTCCTTTTTTTGATATTATGATCTCAATTACAGAGGATAATTCTTTGTCTACAACCCTATATAGGAAAACCACAGCAACCAACTCCCTGTTGAGATGGGAAAGTCACCATCCTAAACCTCTAAGAAGGGGTATACCAAAGGGTCAATTCCTCCGTGTTCGGAGAAATTGTTCTTCCTTACAGGAATTTGATCAACAAAGTCAACTTTTGGTTGATAGATTTATGGAAAGAGGATATCCCAAACATCTACTAGAAAAGTCATGTAAAGTAGCCAGAGATACTCCGAGAGAATCTTTGCTAGTATCCAAACAACGTATGCCAACATCCAATACCATCAGGATGATTGGCACATATGATAATAAATCAGAGGAAGTTTTTAAAATATTACGGATGTATTGGGACATCTTAAAACAAGATCCTGATGTCTCTGAAGTAATTACTTCCAAACCCTCGATTACGTATCGGAGAGGGAGAAACCTTGTAGATAGGATTACACATAGTCATCTAAATTCTATTCAAACAGGTTCTTCTTGGTTGGGTATGAAGCGGCCCTCAGGCACCTACAAATGTGGAGCATGTCGAGCCTGCGTCTATATAGGCAAAGGCTCTACTATTACTGCACATGCCACGGGGTCATCAATATGCAATTAGGGAATTCATCAACTGTCTCACAGAAGGAGTAGTGTATGTAGTATAGTGTTCCTGCCCTCTAAATTATGTGGGTAAGACAAAGAGGCAATTTCGTAGACGGATTCTAGATCATATTGCTGATATTACTCGTAGAGCAGATACCCCAATTGCTAACCATGTTTGGGAATATCATCATGGGGATGTTTTTTCCATAAAATTTCAAGGGATGGAAAGGGTACATAAATCCCCTCGTGGTGGAGATTGGGATCGGGTTATCCTCTGTAAAGAAGCCCAGTGGATTTTTAGGTTTAAATCCATCAAGCCTCTTGGTCTTAATGAGGCTATTTCTTTTACTTCCTTTATATAATTTTTTATATCAGGGCTTTGCACATTTCTAGAAGAATAGTAAGGGGAAAGAAAAGAAAAAAGAGAAATAAAAGGTTTTTTTTTTTGGTTTTTTTTATTGTATTTTTTTGTTTGTTTTTTTATTATTGTATTTTGTATCTTTGTCCGTGGATTCAACATCTATAATGGAGTTTTCACTTTGACCATATTTGAAGTGGTCTGTAGTGAAATTGGTATTATTGGCTCCGCTGTTATCTGTAGAATATATGTACCTTAGTTTCATCTATATGAGTATTATTTTTACATCTGTTTTTTCTATATGGTGGTATTCTTTGGTTTCTTTTCTATCTCTGATCCTTCATATGTATTATTATTATTTACCTACTCCTCAGTATCTGTTGTTAACTGGCCAGTGATAGGTTGCTCTATGTGGAGAGCCCTGATTGGCAGTGACATCATCGGGGGGCGTGGTTTTGGCTCGCACATGTCTATATCACATTCAAACATATGAGCTTCAGCGTCGACCGCTTAACAGTACTGGAGCTTACCATCTGAGCTCCAGGAATCGTGGTTTTAACCGCGTCTTTATTCATCTGTGCATCTGTATATTTTCTTGGGACATATCTTAGTCTGATGAACCTTCATAGAAAGGGGAAACGCGTAGAGGTAGTTTGAGACGCTGTCTGGGGACAGGAATGTCTCATTGGAGCATTATTTGACATTAGAGGGCTTGTATATTTTAGTTGATATCAACAATTTAAGTGTGGATAGGATATGAGGTTATGTAGCTTTATTGACATATTTGGTCGACATTGATATATATCTAGAGTCAATTTAGCATTTAGATCTCTTTCCACTGTCTGAGATCAACTTTGTCTATTAGGTTGAATATGCTCTCTTCAACCTTTTGTGTATATTTGCATATTTAGATAGGTCGATTATTAATAATTGGGTTGGATATTTTAGTGGTTATTTATTAAAAGTTATATTTTACTTTCTTTGCTTGGGACCAATTCTGTGATAACTTGGTAGAAAACTGTAAAAAGATACAGTTAGGCCCAAAGATTTCTATGGGTGCTGTGTAAGGCAGGGTTCACACTACTGTTGATGTCCGTTCTGATAGTGTCCGTTAAAAAAAAAAAAAAAAAAAAAAAAACGGACACCTATCATAACAGACATTAACGGACACAAAGTGATGTTAATGTGTCCGTTTTTTTAACTGATCCAATTAATGGATTAGTTAAAAAAACGGACACATTAGCATCAGTTAGTGTCCGTTTTTTAACATTGTCCGTTTTTTTTAACACTGTCCGTTTTTTTTTTTTTTTTTTTTTTTCTACTTTCTGAGCATGCACAGGAAAAAAAACGGACATAAAATAACGGACAGTGACTGATGGCTATCAGTTACTGTCCGTTATAAGTCCGTTTCCCCATAGACTTCAATGTTAAAAAAATAACGGACACTTGCTGTCCGTCAAGAATCCGTTTTTTTCAAACGGACAAAATGTCCTGCATGTAGGATTTTTTGTCCGTGAAAAAATAACGGACTTCTGATGGATTTGGTGTAAACTGACACAAACGGACACTAAAGGACACAATATAAAAACCCATTGAAATGAATGGAAATTTTAACGGATTTCTGACGGTTCAGCTAGTGTCCGATGCTAAAAATCTTGTAATGGACAATAGCAACGGACACTACTGACGGTCACCAACGGTAGTGTGAACGCCCCCTTATACTTGAAAGCTGTATGGCGTTATGAAATAACCTATGAGCATTAGGCTGCAATTGATTATCTGTTTGTCTGCAGTTACCATTGTTTTGTCATTATCAGAATATGATGGAATTTTTTTACTGATATAAAATGATGTAGATGATATATAAAATATTACACTCTATATTAGTCTTCCTATATACAACTAATCACATATAACTGCACAGCAAGAGGTAGGGAACATATACTTTAAGTTTATGGTCCTTTTTTTACTGGTTGTGAAAAGCAGCAGTGACACATGGTAGCTTCAGGATGTCATACACAGATGGAAATTATATATACTGTAGGATCATAGAATTAGGTTTTATATTAGAATGTGTATATTTAGTAATATCTAATATTAAACCATATCTGATGTTTCTGTACTATTCCCAAATATAGATTTAAAGGCAATGGAGGATACCTAGAAAGCAGAAAAGTAAACAATGTCTGGGATCTATATGGCACTTACAATGTGGTTGTGAACTGTTCAGGACTAGGATCAAGGGATCTGTTTAATGATCAGTCTATATATCCTGTCAAAGGACAAGTAGTGGAGGTCAATGCTCCGTGGATAAAACATTTCATTAGAGACGGTGATGGGAACACTTACATTTACCCTGGAATATCTCATGTTACTCTCGGAGGAACAAGGCAGAAGGATGACTGGAGTTGTTTACCAAATGCACAGGCTAGTAAAGGTATTTTAGGTCGATGTTGTCACCTGGAACCTTCACTGCACAATGTCTCAGTAATTCAAGAGAAGGCAGGCCTAAGGCCAACTCGTTCATCCTTAAGGGTAGAAAAAGATATTCTTATTAAAAACGAAAAACAACTTCTTGTTATTCACAACTATGGTCATGGTGGTGGTGGGTTTTCTGTTCACTGGGGAACTGCTAAAACAGCCACTAAAATACTGCAAGAGGTAATTCCTTCATTGCATAATGTTTATGCCAATTCAAAATTATAATTTTGAACGAAACAAACAGAAGACTTTCAAGTCCATCATTTCACATTATACTTCACATTTAGGTCCTTCATTTTTCCACTTGGATGTACAGTACAGAAGAAAGGGATTATGAATAACTGCACAGTTTTTCCATCACGGTATATGTTGATACATTGTACTCCCAGATTGAAATGATTAATATCTGTAATGGAAATATTTTTAAAGTTGCGTTTACATAATTGCAAAAAAAGTTTAGTTTTTTTGTATTTTTTTTAAAGTTGCCCTATTTTATTATTTTCTAACCAAGGGTGTATCTTTGGTTTGTTTTTTTAAATGCTTAACATGTGATCATGCACCTGTACATTACTGCTCATAGTCATGCTGCACCTGTACATTACAGCTCATAGTCATGCAGTACCTGTACATTACTGCTCATAGTCATTCTGTACCTGTGCATTACTGCTCATAGTCATGCTGTACCTGTACATTACAGCTCATAGTCATGCTGCACCTGTACATTACAGCTCATAGTCATTCTGTACCTGTGCATTACTGCTCATAGTCATTCTGTACCTGTGCATTACTGCTCATAGTCATGCTGTACTTGTACATTACTGCTCAGTCATGCTGCACCTGTACATTACTGCTCATAGTCATGCTGCACCTGTACATTACAGCTCATAGTCATGCTGCACCTGTACATTACAGCTCATAGTCATTCTGTACCTGTGCCATTACTGCTCATAGTCATTCTGTACCTGTGCATTACTGCTCATAGTCATGCAGTACCTGTACATTACTGCTCATAGTCATTCTGTACCTGTGCATTACTGCTCATAGTCATGCTGTACCTGTACATTACTGCTCATAGTCATGCTGTACCTGTACATTACTGCTCATAGTCATGCTGTACCTGTACATTACTGCTCATAGTCATGCTGCACCTGTACATTACTGCTCATAGTCATGCTGTACCTGTACATTACTGCTCAGTCATGCTGCACCTGTACATTACTGCTCATAGTCATGCTGCACCTGTACATTACAGCTCATAGTCATGCTGCACCTGTACATTACAGCTCATAGTCATTCTGTACCTGTGCATTACTGCTCATAGTCATGCTGCACCTGTACATTACTGCTCATAGTCATGCAGTACCTGTACATTACTGCTCATAGTCATTCTGTACCTGTGCATTACTGCTCATAGTCATGCAGTACCTGTACATTACTGCTCATAGTCATTCTGTACCTGTGCATTACTGCTCATAGTCATGCTGTACCTGTACATTACTGCTCATAGTCATGCTGTACCTGTACATTACTGCTCATAGTCATGCTGTACCTGTACATTACTGCTCATAGCCATGCTGTACCTGTACATTACTGATCATTGTCATGCTGTACCTGTACATTACTGATCATAGTCATGCTGCACCTGTACATTACTGATCATTGTCATGCTGTACCTGTACATTACTGCTCATAGTCATGCTGCACTTGTACATTACGGCTCATAGTCATGCTGCACCTGTACATTACTGATCATTGTCATGCTGTACCTGTACATTACTGCTCATAGTCATGCTGCACCTGTACATTATACTGAGAGCCTTTGGAATCCGGGGGGCACTTCTTAGGACTTTCTTCAACTCGGTATTAGCATCAGCCATCTTCTTTGGAGTGGCCTGCTGGGGGAGCAGTATATCAACCAGGGACAGAAATAAACTTGACAAGCTGATTAGAAGGGCCATCTCTGTCCTGGGGAGCCCACTGGACCCAGTGCAGGTGGAGGGTGACAGAAGGATACTGTCGGTGGTGAGCTCCATGCGGAAGAAGAAGTCCCATCCCATGCATGAGACTGTGATAGCGCTGGGCAGTACTGTCAGTGGCTGACTGCTCCACCCTAAGTGTGAGAAGGAGCGCTATCGGAAGTCTTTCCTCCCCACCACGGTTAGGCTGTACAACCAACACTGACCTAAGCGGAGATCACTCCATACAGAGAACTGAAAGATCTTTCTGCCTGTTAAATCCCCCCCCCCCCTGCTACTTCCTATCTGTCTGTCTACTATCAATGTAATGCCTCTTACCTTGGAACATTCCTGTACATGTTGTATTTGTATCTGCTTATCTTTGCTGCTGCACCTGTACATTATTGCTCATAGTCATGCTGTACCTGTACATTACTGTTCATTGTCATTCTATACCTGTACATTACTGCTCATAGTCATTCTGTACCTGTGCATTACTGCTCATAGTCATGCAGTACCTGTACATTACTGCTCATAGTCATGCTGCACCTGTGCTTTACTGCTCATAGTCAGGCTGTACCTGTACATTACTGCTCATAGTCATGCAGTACCTGTACATTACTGCTCATAGTCATGCTGACCGGCACCCCCTCTACCTGTGCATTACTGCTCATAGTCATGCTGTACCTGTACATTACTGTTCATTGTCATTCTATACCTGTACATTACTGCTCATAGTCATTCTGTACCTGTGCATTACTGCTCATAGTCATGCTGCACCTGTGCATTACTGCTCATAGTCAGGCTGTACCTGTACATTACTGCTCATTGTCATGCTGTACCTGTACATTACTGCTCATAGTCATGCAGTACCTGTACATTACTGCTCATAGTCATGCTGTACCTGTGCATTACTGCTCATTGTCATGCTGTACCTGTGCATTACTGCTCATAGTCATGCTGCACCTGTACATTACTGCTAATTGTCATGCTGTACTTGTACATTACTGATCATAGTCATGCTGCACCTGCACCTGTAAATTTTTGGTCACTACCTAATGCAATAAGTATAAAAAAAAAAAAAATGCCGTCCCCTAGTTTATTCCATGAGGCACCGCTTGAGGTGATCACCTCAGGTTGCCTTATGGAGGGTGCACCACTGCCTATAAGCTACATATGCATCACTGCTAATTGCCTTGCTGTACCTGTATATTACTGCTAATTTTTACAGTACATTACCGCAGTGTTTTACAGTACCTGCAAAGTAGATGGGATTCTTGCTAATCCCATCCTCACATTGCAGAAAAAAAAATCTGCAGCAGAAATACTGCAATTACAAAAATCGCTTGCATTTTTGTAAATCTCAGCATGTCAATTATACCTACGGAAACGCTGGCATTTTCCGTATTGGTATAATAGAAGCAGAAAGTCCGCAGAGGAAAACTCTGCAGACTTTCTGTAAAAAGCGCTGTGGAAAAAACTCAATGCATTTCCATCGCATTTTTTTTCACAGTGCTTTTTGGCTGCGGCTTGCTATGTGGGGCCTTAGTTTTAAACAGTAAAGCTGGTCCGTCTAAAGATGGGCACCAATGAATCCCTGGGGACCACATTGGGTATCTGTTGTGTTCTTCCTCACATATCAGGATGTAGCCTAACAGAATAATAAAACATTAATCAAAAACAACTTTTTGATTCTCATTTTACTTCCTAGAATCAGTGGTGAACCTAGCCTGTTTGCTGCCTAAGCTGGACTATTGAAAGACGCCCCCCCCTCCCCAAAAGAAAAAAAAAAATTAAGTTTACATGTTACTAGCTTCAGAGACCAACATCACGGAATTAACAATGAAAATAACTGCTTAGTGGATGGATGAGCCCACGTGACCCCCATTCTCTTTAATAGGAGCGCCGCAGATAGCTGAGTACTGTTCTTTGGCACTCCCATTGAAGTGAATGAGAGTCACGTAGGTTCATCCATCCACCAAGCTACACACCTATATTCAGCCGAGCTGCGGTCAGGCTGAATTCCCAGTGGGGGAAAAAAAAAAACAATTCTCAGGCTCAGTGGCCGTCTCAGCAGACAGACCCCCATCAATCAGGTATTTATCCTCTATCATTTAGGTGAATACAAGGCAGTAACATTTTGTGACTTACAGGTGACGTCTCTGACTAATCCTTCACATTTCCCTTCTCTTCCCTTTGGACCGCCATGACCACTTCTTCCAGCTGTGACTTGTCTCTGTAAAGTTTGCAACACAGATATCTTTGGCTCCTCACTTTTCCAGGCACCTGACCCACATTGTCCTCACCTGCACACCCATCCTGCTGCTACCTCAATTATAAAATATATGCTATAACCCCCCATAATGAAAAATACCCCCAAGTGCATCTTTATATTAATAACTTCCCTGTGTACCCCCTTTAAATAGTGCCCCTTATTATTAGTGCCCCAGGCATTTTCTTATTAAAAAGTAAAAAAAAAAAAAAAAATGAGTATACCCGGGACCCCCACTGATCAGCTGTTTGAATGAACTGTGGTACCTGTGTAAGCGCCGTGACCGCTTCTCTGTTTATGTAGTATCATACATCTCATAGCGGCTATGTAATGTAACTACAGCCTCATCCTATACATGTCTATGTGACAAGGCTGTAATTACATCACACGGACACTATAAACAGACTGCGCCATGGCCCCTTCATACAGCTGATCAGCGGGGATTCACTGATCTCTTATTGATGATCTATTCTGAGGATAGATCATCAATAAAAATGAGGTGGAAAACTCCTTAAGGCCCTTTCCTCATGTTGCAGAAATGCCGTGGTGTGGCCACGGTTTAAATGCCTCGGGAAAAAATGCAGCCTTTTACAGTTCCTGGAAAGTGGATGGGATTCTAGCAAATTCCATCCACATATTGCGGAAAAATACACACAGTAGACATGCTGCAATTTCCAAAGCCGTTGCAGTTTTGGAAATCGCAGCATGTCAATTATACCTACGGAAACATCGGCGGTTTCCCAATAAGTATAATGGATGCAGAAAGTCCACAGAGGAAACCTCTGCGGACTTTCTGTGAAAAGCGCTGTGGGAAAAACTGCGATTCATTACCACTGCGGTTTTTCCTGCAGCGCTTTTTTGCTGCTGCCCGCTACGTGGGGCCTTAGCTTTAATAAAGCCCAAGTGCCACCTTAATTAAATGAATTGCCCCCTTATATTATGCCCCTGATTCCCCCTGACATAAATACTGCGACCCTAATGACCCCCTTATATAAATGACCTCCCCCCTTGTAAGGCCTCCTAATAGTCCTTATATAAATGAACCCCCTATCATCATAAAGCCCCCTAATGAATCCTCCCTTATATTTCCCCCTCCTAACCACCCCTTATACTATTAAAACACCCACAACTCTACTAAAAAAAAAAGTTATACTCACCTACCTGTGATCCTTTGGTGAATAGAGCCGCTGCCTCCTCTTCTCTGCTCAATAATGCGCAGGGTCCACGCACAGGCGGCGCGATGCTATGACGTCATCGCTTCGGCCTGATCTCGGTGTCTTGTAAACCGCATTCCTGACGTGGCTTGCGGTTTACAAGACAGGATAGGTTTTAACTAGATCTGTGTCTGCGGACAAGTAAATCATTAATGGCGGCCCCGGGGTGGGCCCTACAGAGTCAGTAGGCCCGGAGAAACCACCCCCCTCTGCCCCCCACTAGCTACGCCTCTGGGTGGCAGCCATGAGTAGGAGCAGGGGTTACTCCAGCAGGTAATGGCCTATTTAGAAAAAAAAAAAATGAATGAACCTTACCTATCTGCGATTCCTTGATGGAGCCGCCGCCTCTGCTTCACTGGCGCATAAGACGTCTCAGTGCAGGAGGCGTGATGACGTCATAGCAGCGCCGCCTGCGCTGGGATACAGAGGTCTCCTAAGCCAGCCCCGGACAGGTAGCGCTCAGTTTTGTTTTTAGAGTGGCCTGTCTTGGTCTGGTTTAGGATAACGAATAGTAAAAAAAAACAATATTAAAAATGCCGCCCCTCCGATAGTGCCGCCTGAGGCGGCCGCCTCACCTCGCCTCATTAGAGGTGCGCCCCTGCCTAGAATTTACCATTTTGATGGTTAAATAAACAAATATGTGAATACACCCCCTTTATCACGTCTCTTGCACCTATTTTCTTCTAATTCTGCACCTTTTTTAAATTTATTATTAAAATTATTTAATTGTGTGTGCAAGATTTATAATGCCTTTGCGCCTATTTTGAGGGATTTTATGCAAGGATTGTCACTTTGCTTTTTTGTTGGGGGAAGTGGGAGTTATTTATCTGCAGTGAGATCTTGCAATGCATTTATGATGCACACCTTTTTAACCCCTTAAGGGCACAGTCTTAAAGTACCTTAAGGACCTGACCTCATTTTTCAAATCTGACATTTGTCACTTTATGTGGTAATAACTTTGAGACACTTTAAGGGGGCGTTCACACTACCATTGGTGACTGCCAGTAGTGTCCATTGCTATTGTCCGTTACAAGATTTTAGGATCGGACATAAGCTGAACCGTCAGAAATCCATTAAAATTTCCATTCATTTCAATGGGTTTTTATATTGTGTTTGTTTGTGTCCGTTTACACCAAATCCGTCAGAAGTCCGTTTTTTTTTCGCGGACAAAAAAAATCCTACATGCAGGACTTTTTGTCCGTTTGAAAAAAACAGATTCTTGACGGACAACAAGTGTCCGTTATTTTTTTAACATTGAAGTCTATGGGTAACGGACTTATAACGGACAGTAACTGATAGCCATCAGTCACTGTCCGTTATTTTATGTCCGCTTTTTTCCTGCGCATGCCCAGGAGAGAACAAACACAAAAAAAAAAAAAAAAAAAAATGGACAGTGTTAAAAAAAACGGACACTAACTGATGCTAACGTGTCCTTTTTTTTTAACGGACACCTTCATAACGGACTCCAACAGTAGTGTGAACCCTGCTAACTCATCATAGTGATTCTGAGAATGTTTGTTTTTTCTCTACACATTGTACTTCATGTCAGTGGTAAATTTTGGTTGAAATGTTTTGTCTTTAATTATGAAAAATGGGAACTTTGGTGAAAATTTGGAAAAAAATGCAGTTTTTAAACTTTGAAATTGCATGCTTTTCATATAGTTAGTCATACTACCCAAATTACTTCATAAATATAATTTACCATATCTCTGCTTTATGTTGGCACCAAACTTTAATCACCCTTTAATTTTTTCCAGATATTATAAGGCTTACAAGTCACATTTTCAAGAATATTTTCAAACCACATTTTTCAAAGGGTCCAGTTCAGTTCTGAAGGGGCCTTGAATAGAAACAAATGCAGCAATTGGGCTGTGGTTGGCTGCAAAGTGGATGGGATTCTGACTAATCCCATCCACACACTGCAGAAAATAATCTGCAGCGGAAATGCTGTGGTTTGAAAAATGCTTGTGTTTTTGCAAATCGCAGCATGTCAATGATACCTATGGAAACACTGGTGGTTTCTGTATAGGGTAATGGAAGCAGAGGAAAACTCTGGACTTTCTGTGAATGCGTTTCCACCGCGGTTTTTCCTGCAGCTCTTTTTGGCTGTGGCCTGCTACGTGAGACCTTAGCCTAAATCACCCCATTCTCAAAACTGCATTCCTGAAAGAATTCAAAACAGCATTTAGGCTAAGGCCCCACATGGCGTCCTGCAGCAAAAAAGCGCAGCGGGAAAAACCGCAGTGGGAGCACATTGCGGTTCTTCCCGCAGCACTTTAGACAGAATGTGCACAGAGGAAACCTCTGCGCACTTTCTATTTCAATTATACCTATGGGGAAACCGCCGGCGTTTCCGTAGGTATAACTGACATGCTGCAATTTCCAAAACTGCACCAGTTTTGGAAATCGACGCGTGTCCACAGCGTGGTTTTTAATGCAAAGTGAGCATGGGATTTGCTAGAATCCACTTTGCTATGACTGTAAAATGCCACGATTTTTTCTGCAGCGTTTCCGCCTCGGGCAAATAGCGGTGTTTATGTCATGTGAGGCCCTGGCCTTAGGAAGTTTCCTTAACCCTTTCAGCTTTTCACAGCAATTAAAAAAAAAAAATGGAGGTGAAATTTACACTTTTCAACTTATGTCACTAATATAGTCATTTAGCCCTAAAGGAGAAAATACATTCCACATCTGTTATGCAATTTCTCCCAACCATGTAATTAACCTGCATGTGGATGTAAAATGATGTATGGACAAGCAGTAGGGTACAGAACAGAAGGAGCATTGGGATTTTGGAGGGCAGATTTTCTGAAATTTTTTCAGGCACAAAGTTGTATTTGTAAAACCTTTGAAGTTGCAGCACAGTGGAAACCCCCTAATTGACCCCATTTTGGAAACTACACCCCTAATGGAATTTATCAATGGGTAATTTTTTACCATAGGGACGTGAAAATGAAAAATTACTTTTTTTTCTAATAAAATGTCACTTTAGCCCCAAATTTGTCATCTTTACAAGGGGTTAAAGGAGAAATTGCACCCACATTTTGTTACACAATCTCTCCTGAACACAACAATACCCCATATGTGCTAGTACACTGATGTACGGGCACATGGCAGCATGGAAAGAGCGCTAATTGGCTTTTAG
This sequence comes from Leptodactylus fallax, assembly GCA_947044405.1. Taxonomy (NCBI): domain Eukaryota; kingdom Metazoa; phylum Chordata; class Amphibia; order Anura; family Leptodactylidae; genus Leptodactylus; species Leptodactylus fallax. The sequence continues at coordinate 1,323,066 of CAMRHE010000191.1, forward strand.
AGGACAGATTTTGCTGGAATAGTTTTCAGACACTGTGTCCCATTTGCAGAGCCCCCAAGGTGCCAAAACAGTAAAAAAAAAAAAAAAACATAATGTGACCATATTTTTTTAAACTAGACCCCTCAAGTAATTTATCAAGTGGCATAGTGTCTACTTTGACCCTAAAGGTGTTTCACAGAATTGGGCCATAAAAATGTAAAGCAGCATTTTTTTCTATAAAATGTTGATTTACCCCATTTTTGCATTTCCACAAGGGGTTAAAGGAGAAAATGCACCCCACAATTTGTTAAGCATTTTCTCCCAACTACAGAATTGCCCCACATTTGGATGTAAACTGCTTTATGGACACAGAGTGGGACAGAGCAATATTTGAAGCCCAGATTTTGCTGTTATAGTTTTTAGTTACCAAGTTGCATTTGCTAAGTTCCTGAAGTGCCAGAACAGAAGAAACCCCCAAAATGTGAACCGATTTTGGAAACTAGATCCCTCAAGGAATGTATCAAGGGCAGTGGCGTAACTAGGAATGGCTGGGCCCCAAGGCAAACATTTGACATGGGGCCCCCCCTGAACCGCCGCCCCCAACTCCTCTGCACAAACCGCTTTCCTGCGCACACTATTATATGCCATAGTGGCCCCTGCACACAGTATTATGCAGCATAGTGGTCCCTGCACACAGTAGTATGCCCCATAGTGGTCCCTGCACACAGTATTATGCCCCATAGTGGTCCCTGCACACAGTATTATGCCCCATAGTGGTCCCTGCACACAGTATTATGCCCCACAGTGGCTCCTGCACACAGTATTATGCCCCATAGTGGCCCCTGCATACAGTATTATGCCCCATAGTGGCCCCTGCACACAGTATTATGTCCCATAGTGGCCCCTGCACACAGTATTATGTCCCATAGTGGCCCCTGCACACAGTATTATGCCCCATAGTGGCCCCTGCACACAGTAGTATGCCCCATAGTGGCCCCTGCACACAGTAGTATGCCCCATAGTGGCCCCTGCACACAGTATTATGCCCCATTGTGGACCACCCATGAACGATTATTATACTGATCGGAGACCCAGGGTAGGATACAAACATAAAAAACGCTGCTACTTTCCTTTCCCTGGCGCCGATGCACTCCCATGCGCTACTTCAGCCATCTTCAATGTTGGACCAGATCTCGCGTGAGTCAGGCCGGCGTCGCTACGCATAATGACGTCGGCTGACATCTGGGACGTCACCAAACAAGCCTGCGGAGCGTAGGTGAGGTGAGTTACACTGTTTTTTATGTTCCCTCACCTCCCCTGGGCCCCCGATCGTTATAGTCCGTGGTCTGAAAAGACCCCGGAGTATAACAATAGCAGTGTTTGTGGGGTTCGCAGTAGCGGCTGCCCCAGGGCTCCGGGTCCCGGGCCCCATAATGTTTCAGGCCCTGTGGCAGCCACTACCGCTGCTACCCCGGTATTTACGCCCCTGATCAAGGGGTATAATGAGCACTTATAGTGGTCCTACAGGTGTTTCACAGAAAATAAATACTCTTTTCTAACAACATGGCACTTTAGCCTCAAATTTTTCATTTTTACAAGGGGTCAAAGTAGGAAAATCATCCATTATTTGTTAAGCAATTTCTCCTGACTAAAGAAATGCCCCATATGTGGATGTAAACTGCTGTATGGTCACACAGTGAGACAGAACAATGGCACTGATATATGACACTGCAAATTTGGCGTTGAAGTGGCCAGTGACTGGCCTGACTTTGAATAGGCAGTCAAAATTTGAGTCATCTTGTTACATTTCAAAATGTAACCTAGTCATGGCCATTTCATAGATTGGAGTGTTATAAAAGACATCTGTACTCCAATACTGTTGAATTTTTGGTTTCCTCACTATGCCCATATGCAGAACAAGACCCCAGAATATTTTCATCTCTGCTGCATTTACAGGGCATAGAAGAGGTGGCATTTTGTTCTATAAATTGCTGGACATATAAAATTGTTTGGGCCCCCATAAAATCTATTAAATAATCAGAGAAAAAGACTTTGAAAAAGTCAATTTCTTTAAAAAAGTCAGTTTCAGTCTCAAATTGGATTCCTGTCCTGCCCACAAAGTCAGGAAGCTGAAGCTCATGATTTTCATGATTTTTGTGGTGGGGTCCATATTGTTTTGTCCGTTGTCCACGGAGCAATTGTTTTGGGGCGTCTCCGTTAGCATCACTCATCACTGGGTGATAGGGAGGAGGAAAAATAGAGGAACAGGGTATTTTCCTCTTCTCCCTTGCTAGTGGTATCAATTTCAGAGGCCAGTAAAGCATACACCTCTTCTGCTGAATACATTCTTTCAGATGTCTGGGAGCTTTGGGACATTTTACATTTGTGTTGTATTTTTACATGCGTATAACAATGTTGTTTATTGAAACTCGAAAGTGTGGGGTGTATGTTATGCTTCAACACACACATATATATATATATATATATATATATATATATATATATAAATCAAATTTTAAAATAAAGTAAAAAGGACCTAATAATTAACTAGATAGATAGACAGACTTCTATCTATATATGGTCATGGCCGTAAGTGTTGGCACATCTGGAATTTTTCCGGAAAATGAACTATTTTCTCAGAAACTTATTGCAATTACACATGTTTTGTTATACTCATGTTTATTTCCTTTGTGTGTATTGGAACAACACAAAAAATCTGAGGAAAAAAAAGCTAATTGGACATAATTTCACACAAAACTCCAAAAAGGGGCCAGACAAAATTGTTGGTAGCTTTTCAAAATTGTGGGTAAATAACTTTGTTTAATACATGTGAAACTCATTCAAACTCACCTGTGGCAAGTGTGGGGAACCGCTCAGGTAGATGCTTGGTAGCAGTGCAGGAAACAGGGACACAGAGGCTGGATCACACTCAAGTCAGGTGTTTATTTAGATTCAGGTGCATAACAGGTTTGCCTTTACAAAGGCACAAACAAAAACAAAACCTTCTCGGCTGAGAACTACCTACTACAACAAATGTTCCCTATCTATACAGGAGTCTGGCTACCAGACTCCCGCTTAGGTTATTCAAACAGGGGTGGCACAGAGTTACCTTGTTTCAGGTCCAGCTACACAGGTCAGTTTCCTCAGTGTAGTGACACACCTCCTAGTTCTGACACACAGCCTATATCAGTCCTTAATTAGTCAGCTGACCTCCCTGCTGTGGGCTTCTACCACACACCCTTTAACTGCCTGGCTGGAAAATACCTGTTCACCCAAACCACACCCTTTACTTTCTCACACAAGTAACAGATGTGGGCAATATAAAAATCACGCCTGAAACAAGATAAAGAGGAGATAAGTTGACTCAGTCTTTGCATTGTATTTCTGTGTGTGCCACACTAAGCATGGAGAACAGAAAGAAGAGAAGAAAACTGTTCTTAGGACTTTAGAGCCAAAATTGTGGAAAAATATCAACAATCTCAAGGTTACAAGTCCATCTCCAGAGATCTTGATGTTCCTTTGTCCACGGTGCACAACATAATCAAGAAGTTTACAACCCATGACACTGTAGCTAATCTCTGTGGATGTGGACGGAAGAGAAAAATTGATGAAAGGTTGCAATGCAGGATAGTCCAGATGGTGGATAAATAGCCTCAATCAAGTTTCAAACAAACTCAAGCTGTCCTGCAGGCTCAGGGTGCATTCGTGTCAGCGCAAACTATCCGTCAACATTTGCATAAAATGAAACGTTATGGCAGGAGACCCAGGAAGACCCCACTGCTGACACAGAGACATAAAAAAAGCTAGACTGCTATTTGCCAAAATGTATGTGAGTAAGCCAAAAATCTTCTCAGAAAACATCTTGTAGACAGATGAGACCAAGATAAAGCTTTTTGGTAAAGCACATCATCCTACTGTTTACCGAAAACAGAATAAGGCCTACAAAGAAAAGAACCCAGTACTAACAGTCAAATATTGTGGAGGTTCAAAGATGTTTTGGGGATGTTTTGCTGCCTCTGGCACTGGGTACCTTGACTGTGTGCAAGACATGAAATCTGAAGGTTACCAAAGGATTTTGGGTCTCAATGTAGGGTGTCTCAGTGTCAGAAAGCTGGGTTTGTGTCCTAGGTCTTCCAGCAGGACAATGACCCCAAACATACTTCAAAAAGCACCTAGAAATGGATGGAAACAAAGCGCTGGAGAGTTCTGAAGTGGCCAGCAATGAGTTCAGATCTAAATCCCATTGAACTCCTGTGAATTGCTGTTGGCAGAAGGCACCCTTCAAATATGAGAGACCTGGAACAGTTTGCAAAAGAAGAGTGGTCCAAAAGGTGTAAGAAGCTTGTTGATGGTTATAGAAAGCTATTCATTTCAGTTATTTTTTTTTCCAAAGGGTGTCCAACCAAATATTAAGTTGAGGGTGCCAGTAATTTTGTCCAGGCCATTTTTGGAGTTTTGTGTGAAATTATATCATTTTTGGCTTTTTTTATCTGTTTTTTTGTGTTGATCCTGTACACACCAAAGCAATAAACTTGTGTATAACAAAATATGTGTAATTGCAATAATTTTTCTGGGAGAACTACGTAAATTTCTGGAAAGATATCAGGGGTACCAACACTTATGGCCATGGTTGTATATAGCAACTGATTCTAACTACTAATTAAAATTTAAAATATATATACATATACAGTGGGGAAAAAAGTATTTAGTCAGCCACCAATTGTGCAAGTTCTCCCACTTAAAAAGATGAGGCCGGCCTGTAATTGACATCATAGGTAGACCTCAACTATGAGAGACAAAATGAGAAAACAAATCCAGAAAATCACATTGTCTGATTTTTAAAGAATTTATTTGCAAATTATGGTGGAAAATAAGTATTTGGTCAATAACAAAAGTTTATCTCAATACTTTGTTATATATCCTTTGTTGGCAATGACAGAGGTCAAACGTTTTCTGTAAGTCTTCACAAGGTTGGCACACACTGTTGCTGGTATGTTGGCCCATTCCTCCATGCAGATCTCCTCTAGAGCAGTGATGTTTTGGGGCTGTCGCTGGGCAACACGGACTTTCAACTCCATCCAAAGGTTTTCTATGGGGTTGAGATCTGGAGACTGGCTAGGCCATTCCAGGACCTTGAAATGCTTCTTACGAACCCACTCCTTCGTTGCCCTGGTGGTGTGCTTGGGATCATTGTCACGCTGAAAGACCCAGCCACGTTTCATCTTCAATGCCCTTGCTGATGGAAGGAGGTTTGCTATCAAAATCTCACGATACATGGCCCCATTCATTCTTTCATGTACACGGATCAGTCGTCCTGGTCCCTATGCAGAGAAACAGCCCCAAAGCATGATATTGCCACCCCCATGCTTCACAGTAGGTATGGTGTTCTTTGGATGCAGTTCAGCATTCACTCTCCTCCACACACGACGAGTTGTGTTTCTACCAAACAGTTCTACTTTGGTTTCATCTGACCATATGACATTCTCCCAATACTCTTCTGGAACATCTAAATGCTCTCTAGCAAACTTCAGACGTGCCCTGATATGTACTGTCTTAAGCAGGGGGACACGTCTGGCACTGCAGGATCTGAGTCCCTGGCGGCGTAGTGTGTTACTGACGGTAGCCTTTGTTACGTTAGTCCCAGCTTTCTGCAGGTCATTCACTAGGTCCCCCTGTGTGGTTCTGGGATTTTTGCTCACCGTTCTTGTGATCATTTTGACCCCACGGGGTGAGATCTTACGTGGAATCCCTGATCGAGGGAGATTATCAGTGGTCTTGTATGTCTTTCATTTTCTAATTATTGCTCCCACAGTTGATTTCTTCATACCAAGCTGCTTGCCTATTGCAGATTCAGTCTTCCCAGCCTGGTGCAGGTCTACAATTTTGTTTCTGGTGTCCTTCCACAGCTCTTTGGTCTTCAGCATAGTGGAGTTTGGAGTGTGACTGAGGTTGTGGACAGGTGTCTTTTATACTGATAACAATTTCAAACAGTTGCCATTACTACAGGTAATGAGTGGAGGACAGAGGAGCCCCTTAAAGAAGAAGTTACAGGTCTGTGAGAGCCAGAAATCTTGCTTGTTTGTAGGTGACAAAATATTTTCTACCATAATTAGCAAATTAATTCTTTAAAAATCAGACAATGTGATTTTCTGGATTTGTTTTTTCATTTTGTCTCTCATAGTTGAGGTCTACCTATGATTTCAATTACAGGCCTCTCTCATCTTTTTAAGTGGGAGAACTTGCACAATTGGTGGCTGACTAAATACTTTTTTCCCCCACTGTATGAGCTGAGCGACCGTCATAGCCGTCGGGTCTCTGCATTATTAAGACAGCGGAGACCTACCAGATCCATCAGACTCCGATTGCATGTATTAGTCCTTGCATTGTGGGAACCAAAGTAAAAAAAATGCCCTACTGTCGCTTCCTTTGCCGGCCCAGTGTCGTCTTCTTCCGGTACGGTCCATTCAGTCATCATGGCAGGTACCTATAGACAAATAGTGAAATGCTCATAGACTACAATACACTATATAACGCAGATTCAAGCCCCATATGGAGGCTTAAAAAAGTAAAAAAAAAAAGACACTCTATGCTTCCCCATATAAATATAAAAAAGTTACAGGTGTCAGAATATGGTAACTATGGTGATTTTTTTTTTTTTTTTGCAAAGTTTTGCATTTTCTTTTAAGAGGTTAAAACGTAAAAATTAAAACAATAATTTTGGTATCCCTGGAATCATATCGACCCATAGAATACAGGTGACATGTCATTTTGGCTGCACAGTGAACGCCATAAAAACGAAGCTTGGAGGTAAGTCACACAAATGCAGTTTTTCTCTAATTCCAGACATTCTGAATTTTTTTTTTCCAGTACATTATAATTAAAATTTAATATTCCATACAAAGTATAATTTGCCCCGCAAACATTAAGCCCTCAAATGGCTCTGTGAATGGAAAAATAAAAACGTTTTGAAGTTTGAAAGGCAGGGAGTCAAAAACAAAAATTGAAAAATCGAAAAATGCCTGCGACGGGGAAAGGGCTAACTACTATTAGATAAAAATAAATAATAATAAAAAAAAATTATAGAGCACAGATGCACTCAGTAATTCTCAATAAAACTCAATATAAGTCACTGACCTGTGCTCAGTGATGGCAGGACATGTACAAAAAGATTGAGCAGTAAAAAAAAAATTGATTCTACCTAAAATGTAACTATATTTAGAGAAAGAGAGACTTTAATCTAGATATAAATAATATATACAGTTGTGCTAAAAAGTTTACATACCCCGGCAGATTTTTTTGTTTTTTTGGCCAAGAATATGAATGATAACACAAAATCGTTTTCTCCACTCATGGTTAGTGGTTGGTTGAAGCCATTTATTGTCAAACTTCTGTGTTTTCTCGTTTTAAATCATAATGACAACCAAAAAGTTGGAGAAAAAGATTTTGTGTTATCATTCATATTCTCTGAAAAAAGAAAAACTGCCAGGGTATGTAAACCTTTAGCACAACTGTATATATAATATATATATATAAAGAACAGACCAAAAGTTTGGACACCTCATTTCAAGAGTTTTCTGTATTTTCATGACTATAAAAATTGTAGATTCACACTGAAGGCATCAAAACTATGAATTAACACGTGGAATTATATACTTAACAAAAAAGTGTAAAACAACTGAAAATATGTCTTATATTCTAGGTTCTTCAAAGTAGCCACCTTTTGCTTTGATTACTGCTTTGCACACTCTTGGCATTCTCACCTGAAATGGTTTTCACTTCACAGGTGTGCCCTGTCAGGTTTAATAAGTGGGATTTCTTGCCTTATAAATGGTGTTGGGACCATCAGTTGTGTTGTTCAGAAGTCAGGTGGATACACAGCTGATAGTCCTACTGAATGGAGTGTTAGAATTTGTATTATGGCAAGAAAAAAGCAGCTAAGTAAAAAAAAAAAAACAAGTGGCCATCATTACTTTAAGAAATGAAGGTCAGTCAGTCTGAAAAATTGGGAAAACTTTGAAAGTGTCCCCAAGTGTAGTGGCTAAAACCATCAAGCACTACAAAGAAACTGGCTCACATGAGGACCGCCCCAGGAAAGGAAGACCAAGAGTCACCTCTGCTGCGGAGGATAAGTTCATCTGAGTCACCGGCCTAAGAAATCGCAGGTTAACAGCAGCTCAGATTAGAGACCAGGTCAATGCCACACAGAGTTCTAGCAGCAGACACATCTCTACAACAACTGTTAAGAGGAGACTGTGTGCAGCAGGCCTTCATGGTAAAATAGCTGCTAGGAAACCACTGCTAAGGACAGGCAACAAGTAGAAGAGTCTTGTTTGGGCTAAAGAACACAAGGAATGGACATTAGACCTGTGGAAATCTGTGCTTTGATCTGATGAGTCCAAATTTGAGATCTTTGGTTCCAACCACTGTGTCTTTGTGCGACGCAGAAAAGGTGAACGAATGGATTCTACTTACCTGGTTCCCACCGTGAAGCATTGAGGAGGAGGTGTGATGGTGTGGGGGTGCTTTGCTGGTGACACTGTTGGGGATTTATTCAAAATTGAAGGAATACTGAACCAGCATGGTTACCACAGCATCTTGCAGCGGCATGCTATTCCATCCGGTTTGTGTTTAGTTGGACCATCATTTATTTTTCAACAGGACAATGACCCCAAACACACCTCCAGACTGTGTAAGGGCTATTTGACCAAGAAGGGGAGTGATGGGGTGCTACACCAGATGACCTGGCCTCCACAGTCACCAGACCTGAACCCAATCGAGATGGTTTGGGGTGAGCTGGACCGCAGAGTGAAGGCAAAAGGGCCAACAAGTGCTAAGCATCTCTGGGAACTCCTTCAAGACTGTTGGAAGACCATTTCAGGTGACTACCTCTTGAAGCTCATCAAGAGAATGCCAAGAGTGTGCAAAGCAGTAATCAAAGCAAAAGGTGGCTACTTTGAAGAACCTAGAATATAAGACATATTTTCAGTCGTTTCACACTTTTTTGTTAAGTATATAATTCCACATGTGTTCATAGTTTTGATGCCTTCAGTGTGAATCTACAATTTTTATAGTCATGAAAATACAGAAAACTCTTGGAATGAGAAGGTGTGTCCAAACTTTTGGTCTGTACTGTATAGAGAGAGAGAGAGAGAGCAACTGGTTCTAACTACAGTCATGGCCAAAAGTTTTGAGAATGACACAAATATTATATTTTCACATGATCTGCTGCCCTCTGGTTTTTATGTGTGTTTGTCAGATGTTTTTATCACATACAGAAATATAATTGCATTCATATTATGAGTAACAGAAGCTTATATTGACAGTTAGAATGAGTTAATGCAGCAAATCAATATTTGCAGTGTTGACCCTTCTTCTTAAGGACCTCTGCAATTCTCCCTGGCATGCTCTCAATCAACTTCTGGACCAAATCCTGACTGATAGCAGTCCATTCTTGCAGAATCAATGCTTTAATTTTGTCTGAATTTGTTGGTTTTTGTTTGTCCACCCGTCTCTTGATGATTGACCACAAGTTCTCAATGGGATTAAGATCTGGGGAGTTTCCAGGCCATGGACCCAAAATCTCTATGTTTTGTTCCCTGAGCCATTTAGTTGTCACCTTTGCTTTATGGCAAGGTGCTCCATCATGCTGGAAAAGGCATTGTTGAGCGCCAAACTGCTCTTGGACGGTTGGGAGAAGTTGCTCTTGGAGGACATTCTGGTACCATTCTTTATTCATGGCTGTGTTTTTAGGCAAGACTGTGAGAGAGCCGATTCCCTTGGCTGAGAAGCAACCCCACACATGAATGGTTTCAGGATGCTTTACAGTTGGCATGAGACAAGACTGGTGGTAGCGCTCACCTCTTCTTCTCCGAATAAGCTGTTTTCCAGATGTTCCAAACAATCGAAAAGGGGATTCATCAGAGAAAATGACTTTACCCCAGTCCTCAGCAGTCCACTCCCTGTACCTTTTGCAGAATATCAGTCTGTCCCTGATGTTTTTTCTGGAGAGAAGTGGCTTCTTTGCTGCCCTCCTTGAGACCAGGCCTTGCTCCAAGAGTCTCCGCCTCACAGTGCGTGCAGATGCACTCACACCTGCCTGCTGCCATTCCTCAGCAAGCTCTGCACTGCTGGCAGCCCGATCCCACAGCTGAAACACTTTTAAGAGACGGTCCTGCCGCTTGCTGGTCTTTCTTGGGCGCCCTGGAGCCTTTTTGGCACCAATGGAACCTCTCTCCTTGAAGTTCTTGATGATGCGATAGATTGTTGACTGAGATGCAATCTTTCTAGCTGCAATACTCTTCCCAGTTAGGCCATTTTTGTGCAGTGCAATGATGACTGCGCGTGTTTCTTTAGAGATAACCATGGTTAACAGAAGAGAAACAATGATGGCAAGCACCAGCCTCCTTTTAAAGTGTCCAGTGGTGTCATTCTTACTTAATCATGACAGATTGATCTCCAGCCCTGTCCTCATCAACACCCACACCTGTGTTAATGGAGCAATCACTGAAACGATGTTAGGTGGTCCTTTTAAGGCAGGGCTGCAATGATGTTGAAATGTGTTTTGGGGGCTAAAGTTCATTTTCTAGGCAAATATTGACTTTGCAAGTAATTGCTGTTAAGCTGATCACTCTTTATAACATTCTGGAGTATATGCAAATTGCCATTAGAAAAACTGAAGCAGTAGACTTTGTAAAAATTAATATTTGTATCATTCTCAAAACTTTTGGCCATGACTGTACTATTAGAAAAGAAACAAGAAAAAAGCCACAAGTGTCTGGTGAAACAGGTTTATTTAAAATAAAAACAGCAAACTAAATAAACCTTCACTGCAGGTACAGAAAACATCAAACAAAAGCCTGCTCTTCCAAGCACTAACTAAACAGAATATAACTAACTATATGTGTGGCTTGCTTCAGCCACACGAAAAAAACAAAATAGCAGCAACTCACAGTTGTGTCACACTAGACTTTCAATTGTCTAGACCAGGAGTCGGCAACCCCCGACACGCATGCCAAGAGTGGTACGCGAGGCATATTTCCCTGGCACGGGCAGCCTGAGTCCTCATCCAGCAGTTTCGTTGGGACCAAACACGGCCGAAACAAAACTGCAAAAGGAGGATGCAAAAGTAAATGCAGAAGGAACAATCAATAAAGCAAATATTCCTCCTTCATGCATTTTCACTGTTTGCTAACAGCACAGCCCAGATTGCACCATCAATATACTGCCAGCAAACACTGATTCTATGGTCCACTAACATCTAACGATCACATCATGCATGAGTCCCACTCTCCAGACCAGATATGGTCAATATATAGTGTGTCAAAAAAGTTTAAAAGTTTTTTGTAGCCCCAAATTAATTTTTTACACTGATGACCACAGGATAGGTCATCAGTATGTGATCTATGGGGGACGACATCTGAACCCCACACAGATCCGCTGTTCCGGCTGCAGTCTCCGAAAGCTGCTAGTGGACAGGCAGTGCCGCTCCTAGTCAAGTAAGGAGAGTGGCGCTGCACTTCCCTAGTTCCATCACTATGCAGTGTATGGGGCTGCTGAGCCGCTCCTATTCCAGGAGCCTCTGGTACTCAGAGGCTGCTGCAACAGCTGATCTATGTGCAATGCAGGTGTCAGAACCTTTACAGATCACATACTTCCTGTGGATAGGTCATCAGTATAAAAAATTGATTTGGGACCAGAAAACCCCTTTTAATTGAGAGAGGCAGGTTAGCAAAAGTTACCTTGAAATTTAATGTATATTGGTATTAAAGCATATTGGCATGTACTGTGTTAAATAAAACATGTGTATTCATTCAGGCACACAAACACAGGTACATGCATGTACACACATATTCAGCACACACATAAAGATACACGCAGGCACACACATTCAGGCAAATGTATGCAAGCACATAAAGATACATGTAGGCATGCACATCAGCCACATGCATGCACATCAGCCACATGCATGCACACACATGCAGGCAGGCAGATGCACTCACATAAAGATACATTCAGGCACATGCAGTCTCACACATACAGGCACATGCATGCACACACACACACACACACACACACACACACACACACACACACATTTAGTTAAATGCAGGCACACACAGATACATATACTGTATACACTCATATACTAGTTTGTCACTTATCCCAAAGTTGTTCAGGCTGGCAAGTCTCTTGCAGGGAATATGGGTGGAGCCTTCTGCTGCTTCATCCCCTTCTGTTCAATGGCTGATATTAAAGAAAAACTAAATAGAATCTGTCAAATGGCGCCCGCTACTTTTTAGAGATCACTGCTCTTATCTAGTCAGCAGTGCTTTAGAGGCTGATCAATAAATTTCAGGTAACACTAGCAGAAAAGCCTTGGGTCAGGTGGGGGAACTGCACAGAAGAGAATGGTGACTGCTGGGTGAAGAAGTGAGAGCGAGGATATTTTAATTCCTGACACTTGTTGGCTGATTCTACTTCACTCTGCGGTTCAACTCACCCTAAACCATCTAAAATGGGTTTAGATCAGGTGACTGTGTAGGCCATGTTATCTGACGAATCACTCCATCACTCTCCTTCTTGGTCAAATAGCCCTTACATAGTCTGAAGGTATGTTTGGGATCATTGTCCTATTGAAACCATCTTCTTATCTTTTCTGCATCTCAAACAGACATAGCAGTTGGATACAAAAATTCTCAAATTTTACCTCAAAGTACAGATTTCTACTGGTTCAATGTTCGCTCTTTGTATTGCTTGACCAAAGCAATTATTTTCTTCTTCTTGTTCCTCAATAGTGGCTTCTTTGCAGCAACTCGACAATAAAATTCAGATTCTTGCAGTCTCTTCTGAACAGTTCATGTTGAAATATGTCTTTTATTTCATCTCTGTGAAGAAATCTGAGGTGCTGTTAATTTGTGGTTTAGTGAGGCTTGTAACTCTGATGAACTTATCCTCTGAAGCAGAGGTAATTCTTGCTCTTCCTTTCCTGAGGTGGTTCTCATAAGAGCTGGTTTCATCATAGCTTTTGATATTTACAATTAGTGCACTTGATGATACCTTCAAAGTTCTTGAAATTTTTCAGACTGACCTTCATCTCTTTAAATAATGATGGACGGTCATTTCTCTTAGTTAAGTGGTTCTTGCCATAAGGTGGATTAGAACAGAGGTTGAACAGGGCTAAACACTCTGTGGAACTGTGCACACAACACAACTGATGGTCTCAATCACATTATGAAGAAATTCCAAAAATTAACTATTGGCAAGGCATACCTGTTAATTGAAAACTATTCTAGGTGACAACCTCATAGAGCTGATTGAGAAAATGCCAATAGTGAAGTTTCCATCAAAGTGAAAGGGGGCTACTTTGAAGAACATAAAATATATTTTGATTTGTTTAACAATTATTTTGTATACTACTTAATTCCATATGTGTTCAATCATAGTTTCCATGTCTTCAACATGAACCTAGAATGTAGAAAATAAAAAAAGAAACAAGTAAAACTGAATGTAAAGGTGTATCCAAACTTGTCACTGGTGCTATATCTGACAGCAGTGTAATCACAACTTCTTTGAGGCAAATTTCACCTTTATTATGCTCTTGCACTTTTTATTAGTAAATTAGACAACATGGAACTACACCTCAAAAAAAAAAGGCACAGACAGTTAAAATGGGATAACACGGAAAGCAAATAGTATGTTCCCCCACATATTTTCATGGGTTTTAAAATGGCCATGTGATCATTGTTGAAAAAAGAAGAGAATTCACATGGCTGTTTTTCACGTCATGTCAAGACCATTATCTTTACACAACGGTATTTTGGTCAGAATTTTGCATCAGTATTTATAACCTAAAACCAGTATTGTAACATAATCAGTATAATGGAAAGATTTGTACCACTTCCATGTTTTGGACCCACTCCTTGTTTAGACTTAAAGTCCTTTTACAAGGGCAATTTTTTCCCCTGTAACAATTGTTAATCAAAGATCAGCACATTTAACTTTGAGTTACATGCAGAAATATTTGTGTGTAAACATCTGCAAGTGTGCTATTACACATCTGCAGTTTTACATACATTAACTTTTTTGTATGGGGGCCACTATATGGGGGACATTATTTTGTATGAAAGATGTTATATTGTATGGCGGCCACTAAATGGGGGACATTACATTGTATATGGGCCACTATATCAGGGACATTGTATTATATGGGTGCCACTGTATGAGGGACATTATATTGTATACCAATTGTGCAAGTTCTCCCACTTAAAAAGATGAGAGAGGCCTGTAATTGTCATCATAGATAGACCTCAACTATGGGAGACAAAATGAGAAAATAAATCCAGAAAATCACAGTCTGATTTTTTTTTAAGAATTTATTTGCAAATTATGGTGGAAAATAAGTATTTGGTCAATAACAAAAGTTCATCTCAATACTTTGTTATATATCCTTTGTTGGCAATGACAGAGGTCAAACGTTTTCTGTAAGTCTTCACAAGGTTGGCACACACTGTTGCTGGTATGTTGGCCTATTCCTCCATGCAGATCTCCTATAGAGCAGTGATGTTTTGGGGCTGTCGTTGGTCAACACGGACTTTCAACTCCCTCCAAAGGTGTTCTATGGGGTTGAGATCTGGAGACTGGCTAGGCCACTTCAGGACCTTGAAATGCTTCTTACGAAGCCACTCCTTCATTGCCCTGGCGATGTGCTTGGGATCTTTGTCATGCTGAAAGACCCAGCCATGTTTCATCTTCAACGCCCTTGCTGATGGAAGGAGGTTTGCTATCAAAATCTCACGATACATGGCCCCATTCATTCTTTCATGTACACGGATCAGTCGTCCTGGTCCATTTGCAGAGAAACAGCCCCAAAGCATGATGTTGCCACCCCCATGCCTCACAGTAGGTATGGTGTTCTTTGGATGCAACTCAGTATTCACTCTCCTCCAAACACGACGAGTTGTGTTTCTACCAAACAGTTCTACTTTGGCTTCATCTGACTGTATGACATTCTCCCAATACTCTTCTGGAACATCCAAATGCTCTCTAGCAAACTTCAGATGGGCCCGGATATGTACTGGCTTAAGCAGGGGGACACGTCTGGCACTGCGGGATCTGAGTCCCTGGCAGCGTAGTGTGTTACTGATGGTAGCCTTTGTTCCGTTAGTCCCAGCTTTCTGCAGGTCATTCACTAGGTCCCCCTGTGTGGTTCTGGGATTTTTGCTCACCGTTCTTGTGATAATTTTGACCCCACGGGGTGAGATCTTGCGTGGAGCCCCTGATGGAGGGAGATTATCAGTGGTCTTGTATGTCTTCCATTTTCTAATTATTGCTCCCACAGTTGATTTCTTCACACCAAGCTGCTTGCCTATTGCAGATTCAGTCTTCCCAGCCTGGTGCAGGTCTACAATTTTGTTTCTGGTGTCCTTCCACAACTCTTTGGTCTTCACCATAGTGGAGTTTGGAGTGTGACTGTTTGAGGTTGTGGACAGGTGTCTTTTATACTGATAACAATGTCAAACAGGTGCCATTACTACAGGTAATGAGTGGAGGACAGAGGAGCCTCTTAAAGAAGAAGTTACAGATCTGTGAGAGCCAGAAATCTTGCTTGTTTGTAGGTGACCAAATACTTATTTTCCACCATAATTTGCAAATAAATTCTTTAAAAAATCAGACAATGAGATTTTCTAGATATGTTTTCTCATTTTGTCTCTCATAGTTGAGGTCTACCTATGATGTCAATGACAGGCGTCTCATCTTTTTAAGTGGGAGAACTTGCACAATTGGTGGCTGACTAAATACTTTTTAACCCCACTGTACTATACCGTAAATCTAATAAACCATCTGTATTTGATAATGAAGCAAAAGAAAAATTGGCAAAATAAGCTTTTAAAAAGTGCAATACTGCATTTGACCACCAGGCTGTGCATAACTCTGTCTTTTGCAGAAGAATAAACATACTATTCATACACAACTGTAGAAGGTCAAACATTTGCTGTTTATAGAAGTAGATTGCATGTTTGTAGTTCTGAAATACCACTTGAATGCTGCCTGTTTTCATGTATCCAGAAATACAGAATTAAAGAGAATTCACCAGACCGAGTTTCAGCCATGAAACTCCATCCACGTGTTGGTAGGATTTACTGGCCTGCACCTTATGCCGGGTGAGGGATTCCTAATAGTATAGTTACTATACTGTACTATATTATAGTTACTGTAGAGTATAGTTACTGTACTATGCTATAATGATACAGGACAGTATGTTGTTGGGAGGCAGAGACTCCTATTATCATAGATAACTATTATGCTAGGAGTCCCTCTCACGTTTGAAACTCGATCATGTGAATGTGCCCTAAGGGTGTTGCCATACCATGCACAGTCACATTCAGTCAAACAATGATTAATTTTTACTATGAAAGACAAACAATAAGGGGATACTAAAACTTAACCTTTAATAAATAAATAAACAAGCTAAAGTAGTCTCAATATATTTTTTAAAACTGTAATTTTTATTAAAGTTTTGTCAAAAAACGAGGAAGTATCAAGACATCAAACAGGAGATAAACAAAAGAGAGATAGTTACAAACATCCCTTTCAAATGGCAAAAAACAATAATAAGAAAAATACAATAACATGAATACAACAAAAACAAACAAAATGCAAAAAAAAAAAAAAAAAGAAAGAAGAAAACTAGAAGAGGGACAGGAAGGAGGGGGGGAAGGAGGAAACGACCAGTCAGCAATCTAGAGGCCCTGGAGAGTACAATATGTATCCCAGTGCGACCAGATAGATTGGAATGCCTCCATAGTGTTATTAAGGTTCGCCGTCAGGTATTCAAGAGTGCGAATGTCTTTCATTCTCCCAAGTAAGTCTGGCCCCAACGGCGGAGACACCATCCACCAATTTATTACTATAAGGGTTTTTGCAGCTGTACAAAGATAGAGGAAGAGCTGGGACGATGCCTTACCATGGTGTCTAGGTGGGAGGCCGAGGAGATAAATCAGCGGGTCCAATGGGACCCCCTGGAGGAAAAGGGTATCCGTCATTGCTTTGACCTCCCTCCAGAAACCCAATATGAGCGGGCAGGTCCAAAATATATGACATAGTGAACCATGGTTTGAGAGGCACCTCAAGCATACAGACGTTATAGCAGGGTTGAGGAAGTGGAGGACAGCAGGGGTATGGTACCAATACATAAGTAACTTGTATTGGGTCTCCCTATGAGTTATGCATGTATAGGACTTCGCGGCTCGGGACCAGACCACCCGCCATTGACCCAGAGTAATTGTCTGGCCTAGGGCCTCCTCCCATCTGGTCATATATCAATGAACTAAGGGTACGTCATCTGCCGGGGAGGAGAGAAGTTGGCATATGTATGAAATGAACCCCTTAGTGGATATACTAGCCCGGCAAAGCTTCTCAAACGGGGAAGGTCGGGAGACTATGAGTGAGCCAAAGAGTGTGCGGGCCAAGTGGACCACCTTTTGATGATGAAGCCACTCCGAGGATGGGAGACCAAGAGTAGAGGTGAAAAAAGCAAAGGGCCTGAGCTCCAATGTAGAAGGGTCAACCATGTCCGCAATGCGACAGAGACCTGCCCTCAACCACACCTGGACCATATTGGAGGTTATACCCTCCGGGAGTAGGGGATTGACAAAATAGAGATCATAGAAGACCTCTCAGAGGTCTCAGAGAGAAACAGCGAGAACACTCCAACCAGATGGCTCTCGTAAACCAAATAGGACCCAACATGTCGGGAGAAGGGGGCGAGGGGGAGGAGCCGACCCACAAAAAGGAATTAGGATGCATATAGTCTCAATATTAAGAACCATTCGGTTGTATCAATAATACCAGCAAAAATCTATTTGGAGCAGGTAGGTTTAAGGGGCTATATTGTACTCAGTTGCTCCAGACAACTTTGGGAGTGTTGTTTGAAGTAATTGAGTGCAATTTAGCAGACTTGAAAGAGCGCTATGTGGCTTTTGGAGCACAGATCTAGATTGTTGTTTTTTGGACACCATGTCATAGACCATAAACTGGCACTGGTGTCACTTCTTGTGGAATTCCACTTTACTGGCACCTTCGGGGCTCTGCAAAAACAATACGGCGTCCAGAAAGTCCCTCTAAATATAAAAAAAGCTAAAAGGTGCAGCTCCTTCCCTTCTGAGCCCAAACAGCAGTTTACGCCCACATATACAACTTTTACATTTTAACTTATAAGTTTTAGGAGTGCATGTCTATGTTGACACAAACTGGGCACAACATATTGGGCATGAAATGGTATATTTATTTTAAAAAATTCAATTTTCACTTTGCACATTAATTTCTGGTAAGCACTCAAAATGATAATACCCAATGATAAATTCTGTGAAGGGTGTATTTTCCAAAATGGGTTTACTTTTTGGGGGTTTCCCTCCAAAAGCCAATTAGCGCTCTTTCCATTCTGAGCCCCCCATGTACCCATACAGCAGATTAGGACTACATATGAGGTATTGCCATGTTCAGGAGAAATTGTGTAACTGTGCGGTGATTTTTCTTCTTTAACCCCTTGTGGAAATGAAAAATTTGAGGCTAAATTAACAGATTATTGGAAAAGTAATTTTTAATTTTCACGTCTCAATGTTAATAAAATCTGTGAAACAGTGCAGTCAAAATGCTTTCTATACCCCTTAAGAAATTCCTTGAGGGGTGTAGTTTCCAAAATGGTTCTTATACACTATTCCAGCATTTGTTTTTCAAATTTGCCTGTAGAAGTGCGCTCTGCGCGAAACGGCCCGTCACTACTGCTCACCTTGTCCCTGGTATGTCTGTTTTTACTTGATCCTAATAAAGAAGCACTGAAGCCTGGTTTGTGTGTCGCCTTTCATCTTCTTTTTCCATGAGTCTGTTTTTCAAATGCCCAGTGGAGCTCCCTCCCTTCTAGTGAATCCCATCCACACATTGTAGAAAAATACACGCTGCGGAAATGCTGCAATTTCAAAACAGTCGTGTTTTTGGAAAATGCAGCATGTCAACTATACCTACGGAAACGCTGGCGGTTTCTGTATAGGTATAATTGAAGCAGAAAGTCCATGGAATAAAACTCTATGAACTTTCTGTGAAAAGCGCTGGGGGAAAAACCGCTATGCATTTCCGCCATGGCTTTTGGTTGGCAGATTTTGATGGAATAGTTTTCAGGTGCCATGTCGCATTTGCAGAGCTACTAAAGTTCCAGTACAATGGAAAACCCCACAAAGTTACCCCATTTTGGAAACTACACCATCTAAGGAATTTATCATGGGGTATAGTGAGCATTTTGACCCCACAGCTGTTTCACTGATTTTATTAACATTGGAACATGAAAAATTACTTTTCCCCCCAAAAAAACGCTGATTTATTATTTATTTATTATGCTTATTTTTATAGCGCCATCATATTTAGCCACAAATATTCACTAACCGATTCTTCAAGTCGAGTACTGTGTGTGTCTCTGCCAAACTGTTACCTTATGACTATTTATAACAGCTCAGTGGGTGACTCACTTCACCACCTTTTCTGGGAGACAGTGTACAACTGGGTGTGCCCTGCCCCTCTACTTCTCTTTCATCAATGATGGGATTACCAATGGTCACTGTAGAGGTTGTTCTCCCCCCCCAAGTTCTCCATATAGGAAGAGCTTTGACTTTGAAGCTGAGTCAGACCAAGATAAGCTAGAGGGTAACCACACAGCAGACACTTCTTTTCATCCTCAGCTCTGTTGTTTATTTCTTATGTTATTTCTGAAATTCTATCCTCTGAAACTGAGTTTTTTGTAAAACCTGACAATATTTCATTCTGCCCATGGTTTGGGAAACATGAATCTGGCAGGCTCCCTTTAAGATTCAGCCTTTTTCCCTAATGGCAAAGCCACAGATGGCTTCACATATGTATTCAAGGGGGGCTTGGCCAGTCATCTCAGGTACCTGTTTAACTCCTTCCTGGAAGGCTCCCCCATCCCACTGTCCATGCTGCGCTCACACATTACCTGGTCCCCAAGCCTAATAAGGATCTGCTACAGTTACAAGCCGATTGCCCTCCACAGGCTAAGGCTCCACGTAGAGTCCCGCAGCAAAAAAGCGCTGCTAGAAAAACCATGGAGGAAAAGCATAGCAGTTTTTCCCACAGCACTTTTCACTGAAAGTTTGCAGAGGTTTCCTCTGCGGACTTTCTGCTTCAATTATACCTGTAGGAAAGCCGCCAGCATTTCCATAGGTATAATTGACATGCTGCGATTTCCAAAACTGCAACGGTTTAGGAAATCGCAGCATGTCCGCAGCGCATATTTACCCACACTGTGGGGATGGGATTCACTAGAATTGCCCTCTCTCTCCTTTTATTTTTGCACTTTGCTTCGAACTACCCCCCGCCTGTTTCGAGAGCTTAGAGCCTTGCTAGATAAATGACGCCCCCTTCCTATATCCCTATTTCGGCGCATAGCGGCAGTTAAGATGTCCATTCTACCGAAATTGCTGTATAATTTTGAGATGCTCCCAGTGGCGGTCTTTTGCTCTGAAATTCGTGGTCTTCAGAAGGCGATTTTCCATTTTATTTGGAGTGTTAAACGACACCATATTCCTCGATTGGTGATGTTAGCGGGGAGGAGTAGTGGTGGGTTGCTGGTCCTACATGTTCTACACTACTATTGGGCGACCCACCTGAGATGCATCCCTTTCTGGACCGCTTTGCCTGCATACACTAAATGGGAGGAGATTGAAAAGCTCTGGTTTGTGCCTACTATAATACCCTAATGCTTTTTGTGGACGCCCGCCTCCCTTCTCTCCTTCACTCCCCCTACTAGGCCCCATCTGAATCACTTGGGCTTTCTGGAATACCTGCAATAAGCTATTTCCTCTCGTCTCCTGAAACTCCTCAATGACCACATTTCTGTTTAATCCGCATCTCCCAGAGGGTATGACAGCCAACATGGTTTGTACCTAGTTGGAGGCAGGTTTATTTAGGTTGGCAGATATGGTAGACCCTAATACAGTTTCATTAACAGCAAGTTTTGCACTTTGTTCGCACCCTTTATGAGGGCTTGAAGGTCTCACTCCCTACCCAGGTGGAAAGGCTCTGTAGAGCGGGTACCTCCACAAACGGATTAATATCTATTTACCAGATTTTTTTCCTCCTGAAAGGGAGGACCCCCCTGTGCATAAATACCAGTCAAGATGGGTGGAGGCTATAGAGAGGCCAATTTCCGCTGAGCAGTGGCAGATTATATGGTCCCGTGCTTCAAAATCTTCTGTGTGACATTTAAAGAGACGCAGTGTAAGCTTCTGATGCACTGATATTACACCCCTGCCCTTCTTCAATCTCTGAACAACACGATCTCCCCTCCACCCCCATATCTTTTTTCTCTTCCTTCTCTCGTCCTCTCGATTTATCCATTGTCCTTGTATATACCCTTATCTGCGGTTTTTTGGATTTTTGTTCCTGTTGATTGCACTAATGGATGTGCCTTTGTTCTTTCTTTTGTTACTTTATATTTCCTAAGAAAACTTTAATACAGTTTAAAAAAAAAAAAATTCAGCCTTTTTAACCCCTTCCCGCTCTGCAATAGTACGTTGCGGCATGTACAGTACAGACCAAAAGTTTGGACACACCTTCTCATTCTAAGAGTTTTCTGTATTTTCATGACTATAAAAATTGTAGATTCACACTGAAGGCATCAAAACTATGAATTAACACATGTGGAATTATATACTTAACAAAAAAGTGTGAAACAACTGAAAATATGTCTTATATTCTAGGTTCTTCAAAGTAGCCACCTTTTGCTTTGATTACTGCTTTGCACACTCTTGGCATTCTCTTGATGAGCTTCAAGAGGTAGTCACCTGAAATGGTCTTCCAACAGTCTTGGAGGAGTTCCCAGAGATGCTTAGCACTTGTTGGCCCTTTTGCCTTCACTCTGTGGTCCATCTCACCCCAAACTATCTCGATTGGGTTCAGGTCTGGTGACTGTGGAGGCCAGGTCATCTGGTGTAGCACCCCATCACTCTCCTTCTTGGTCAAATAGCCCTTACACAGTCTGGAGGTGTGTTTGGGGTCATTGTCCTGTTGAAAAATGAATGATGGTCCAACTAAACGCAAACCGGATGGAATAGCATGCCGCTGCAAGATGCTGTGGTAACCATGCTGGTTCAGTATTCCTTCAATTTTGAATAAATCAAACCCAACAGTGTCACCAGCAAAGCACCCCCACATCATCACACCTCCTCCTCCATGCTTCACGGTGGGAACCAGGCATGTAGAGTCCATTCGTTCACCTTTTCTGCGTCGCACAAAGACACGGTGGTTGGAACCAAAGATCTCAAATTTGGACTCATCAGACCAAAGCACAGATTTCCACAGGTCTAATGTCCATTCTTTGTGTTCTTTAGCCCAAACAAGTCTATTCTGCTTGTTGCCTGTCCTTAGCAGTGGTTTCCTAGCAGCTATTTTACCATGAAGGCCTGCTGCACAGTCTCCTCTTAACAGTTGTTGTAGAGATGTGTCTGCTGCTAGAACTCTGTGTGGCATTGACATGGTCTCTAATCTGAGCTGCTGTTTACCTGCGATTTCTGAGGCTGGTGACTCGGATGAACTTATCCTCTGCAGCAGAGGTGACTCTTGGTCTTCCTTTCCTGGGGCAGTCCTCATGTGAGCCAGTTTCTTTGTAGCGCTTGATGGTTTTGGCCACTGCACTTTGGGACACTTTCAAAGTTTTCCCAATTTTTCGGACTGACTGACCTTCATTTCTTAAAGTAATGATGGCCACTCGTTTTTCTTTACTTAGCTGCTTTTTTTTGCCATAATACAAATTCTAACACTCCATTCAGTAGGACTATCAGCTGTGTATCCACCTGACTTCTGAACAACACAACTGATGGTCCCAACCCCATTTATAAGGCAAGAAATCCCACTTATTAAACCTGACAGGGCACACCTGTGAAGTGAAAACCATTTCAGGTGACTACCTCTTGAAGCTCATCAAGAGAATGCGAAGAGTGTGCAAAGCAGTAATCAAAGCAAAAGGTGGCTACTTTGAAGAACCTAGAATATAAGACATATTTTCAGTTGTTTCACACTTTTTTGTTAAGTATATAATTCCACATGTGTTAATTCATCGTTTTGATGCCTTCATTGTGAATCTACAATTTTTATAGTCATGAAAATACAGAAAACTCTTGGAATGAGAAGGTGTGTCCAAACTTTTGGTCTGTACTGTATGTACAGCATTCTTCTCCTATCATGGAACAGACGCCACCTTTTTCCGCTAATATCATGTCAACTGCCAGTCTGTTTTGAAGAGTCATTCTGGTATTTGGGCCTAATTCTTCAACGATCCCCAGAAAGGCATCTCTACTTTGGTTTACAAACCTTTGTTGATTATAGTATAGGTAATTAATCCAGTCTACGTTCTTATTTATGGTGGGCCAGAGGAAAATTGATTCCCAACCTGCAAGCACTTGATTTCTGGCTTTAAATTCATCTGGAACCCCCCTTGGGACTCCTATGGCATCTATATAAACTGCAGAATCAAAACTTTCCGTAGGCTGTTTGCTCCTCTTATGTCTGGGTAAAACTTTAACATTTCCCTCATCATCCCGAGGCTCCCAGGGGAGTATTCTAAATGGCATAATTACCTTTATCAGGGCACACTGTCCTGTCCACTTGTTGGGCAGTTTAGCTCTTATTTTATCATCACCACATAGCCAATAGATGTCATACAAACTCTTAGTGTGGTTTTGCAAAAGGACTTCACTTACAGTCATTTCCTTGGTACACAGCTTATCAGTAAAGTTTCCCAGGGGCCTCCCTCCGGAATGATTAGAATAGAAACAGGTGTAATTACCAGTATAAATTGTGATCTCTCCTGGAGGCCTAACTCTAGCATTAGCTGTGACTAGGGGGTGATAGTCTGGGCATTCATCACCTTTCTGGCCCTTTAACAATTTTAACAGACACTCGGTGTCATTTCCTTCTGGAGTATTGAACGGCACAGTTCCCAACTGCCCACTTGCTGCAGCACAGGCTATACATCCTGTTGTGATATTGTATGATCTTACTGTGTATCTAACCCATTCTAGCCAGAGGTTTCTTCTAGGTGCAGTCTGTGTCTCTATGGCCATGACATCTTCCCATTTTAAACCAGGTATAGGTATTATTTCCTTTATGGCTTTTTCAAAGGGTTTTAGAGTTGGAGTTGGAACAGGTAAACTGGCTAGACTGGGGGCTGCAGCGATCCTAGAATTTATGTCTTAAAGCGTCATTAGTCTCAGTCCCCCTGTATGATGACCCTTAAAATAGACACCAAGGACAAACGTTTGTAAATCGCTTCGAGTGTTTTCTAAATTCAATATTAGAGGGCTACATCCTTTGGGACTATAGTTACAGCTATCCCACCTTTTTTTGGGTCCCCACCTTAGTGAGAGTCATTCTAGTCCTAAGGGATTTGCCATTTCTATCTTTACTCGTCATGGCTTCTTTGGGTCTGTATCCCCAATCATCCCCCGTATTCCAAGCTGCATCTGGCCAGTAGTAACAGTGATCATTCCCTGGCCTAGTAACACAAAGATAGTATTGGGGCTCTATCCCTGCCAGCCCCTCACGTGTCCTGTCACCACATTCGGCCACAGTACAGTAATCAAATCTCCAAGTATTCACAGGTTTAGTCAGATCTACCCAGAAAACAGTAGGTTCTGCTGTCCCCTCGCCCACCATCAGAGTGAGTAATATGAAAAGGATATAGAGTTTCATAATTCACTAGGATCTCGTCTGCAGTGGGAGACGTGTATCCAGGTGTTTCTCCCTTCTAGCTTGACAGCAGTTGGAGTGGTCAGTAGGACTTGATATGGACCTTCAAATCTGGAGTCAAGACAGTTCTTTCTGATATATTTCTTCACATACACCTTGTCTCCAGGTGCAAAGCTGTGTACTGTTTCACCTGAGGATTCTGGAAGAGAAGCAGAAACTATAGAATGGGTGTTAGTCAATTCCTTAGCAAGTTCCACCACAAATTTTACAACTTTATTGTTTGATTCTGATAGCTCCTGATTTTTAATCTCCCCTATCTTGGGGGGTGCTCCAAAAAGGATTTCATATGGGGTTAACCCATGCCTGGCCTGCGGGGTATGTCTGACATGATACAGGGCAATGGGCAGCAGTTCTGGCCTTTCTAGTGGGCTTTCCTGACTCATTTTTAGCAATTTGTTTTTCAGAGTCCCATTCATCCTTTCCACCTTCCCTGAGCTCTGGGGATGATATGGGGTGTGTAATCCTACACTGGCTCCTAACATCTCCCATAGTTCTGAGTATATCATGGCTGAGAAAGCTGGGCCCTGATCACTCTCCATAACTTGAGATATTCCAAATCTACAGGCAACCTCTGTAATCAATTTCTTAGCTGTGACTTTAGCTGTCATATTAGTTACAGGGTACGCCTCGGGCCATCCTGAAAACATGTCTACTACCACCAAAGCATATTCATATCTGCCTGACTTGGGAAGTTGTATGTGGTCCACTTGTATCCTCTGAAACGGATAATCAGGCTTAGCCAAATGTTGTTGTGGCATCTTCTCTGTTTTGGCCGGGTTGCAGGTTTTGCAAATTTGACAAGCTCTATTGTAAGCTGTGATTGTAGTTGATATTCCAGGTGCATGGTAAAATTTCTTGACATAGGCTAGAGCCTATGTTTTTCCTCTGTGGGTGATGCCATGTGCCCATGTTGCAATGGCCGGGTACACCCGTTTTGGGAGGCAAATGAGTCCATCCATCTTCCAGATTCCATCTTGGCACCTTGGTCCTTCCACTCTCTCCTTTCTTCTTTGGTTGTGTGTGTTTGTTCTTGTCTCAGTCTGTCATAGGGTAGTCTACCCAAGTTCAAGTTATCTCTGGGGTCTTCTGGTTTCTGCAGTCGTTCATCTTCTTCAAATTGCTTCTTCTGGGGTCTGGTAGTTACCATAATAGGCGTTGTCCCCGGCTCCTGCCACCTCTCTGACACATTCCCTAAAGCAGCCTGTTTAGCCGCTTGGTCTGCCAAGTGGTTTCCTCTAGCATCCCTTGAGTTCACTCTTCCATGTTCCTTGACCTTGATAATTGCAACTTCTGTAGGCTTCAGGATGGATTCCATAAGGTTCTGAATGCGTTCTGCATGCTTCACTGGGGTTCCGGCTGCAGTGATGAAACCTCTATTCTTCCAAATGATCCCAAAGTCATGGGCTATACCATAGGCATATCTTGAGTCTGTTCTAATGTTGACTCTTAATCCAGCTGCCATGTCACAGGCCATCTGTAGCGCTATCAGTTCCGCTTCTTGGGCTGACACGTGGGCAGGGAGTGCTTCAGCCATCAGGACTTCTGTTTCAGAGGTGACTGCATATCCTGTGTGGAACCTACCGGCGTGGGCAGCAAATCTGGAGCCATCCGTCCATAGTTCAAGGTCTGCATCTTGCAGTTCAGTCTCTTTCACATATGGTGGTGCAGAAATTCGAGATTGAAGGGCTGCAAGGCAGTCATGAGGAGAATGTTCCTGGCCATCTTCATCATACTCCCCCCTGGAATGTGGCAGTAGAGTGGCAGGATTAATCGTGTTACATTTTTGGAAGGTGATATTAGAAGGTAACAATAAGGAACATTCAAGTCTCAGATGTCTTTGATGTGACATGTGCCTAGGCTGTGTTTGTGTCAATACAGCAGCAAGGTCGTGATTGGCTTGGATAATGACATCATGTCCCAAAATCAGGTCCGCAGTTCTGCGTTCCACACGTGCCGCAGGTCCATCCTTCCGGTCCATTCCCGACGCCATCATAGGGCGGTGGCGCATCAACAATTGTAGCAGTAGTTGATTTTGACACATCAGGTTTTACATATCCAAATAACATTTCAGCATTTTCATCTCCTCCCTCGCCTTTGACTTCTGCATATCCTTCACCCTGTAAAGCCCTTGCGACCCTGAAGTGAGTTTGTGCGGCTTCTAACAAGCCCTTATCTTCCAGCATACCTCTTCCCGTGGTCAATATATCTTTCCACATGCTGGGCTGTAATCTGCCGGCAATCCTGCTAACTTATACAAGCGGCTCACTTCTTTCACATACTTCTTTCCTTCTCTCGCCTTAACCAATTCTACCGCCGTCTGTGCCCCGGGGGGCAAAGTATGTCTGCGTTTGAACAGCCGTAACATAATCACTAATCAGAGATACAACACCAGTGCAGCTGCTCACCAAGTGTTAAACTCACAGTTACCGTCCAAGATCCACCTCTCTCCGGTTACAGGATCTTGTCGTTGGGTCCCCAACCCCAAACTGCAGTTCTATGTGCACCTCTACCACTCCGTAACGGAGTATTTTTCCTTCAAGCCCCTAGCGGACTTATGGGACCTTAAGGGTCCGACGGACACCTGTCCTATCTCCTTTCTCGGACTGACAGCCTATGTCCCAGCAATATGTTACGGCACTGAATACAATACTCTCTAACTAAACAGGCGGCTTCCCACCTATCTCGCTTTATTCAGACTGTCTTTACTTTCACTTTCTGATTCTTTCAATTATATGCAGTAACAGTGACCGACTGAACCGTACGTGGTGATGAGAAAATTCTCACAGTGCTGCGGTTCGAGACCACCGGATGAGATACAGAAATGTCTGTACCACTCAGACGTTCAACTCACTGCCCCGTCCAACAACCGGATTACTAACTGTCGGTCCCCGATTCACAGGCAAGTAAACACATACAGAATATGAGTAGACTTACCGTGATTCAGTGAGGTTGCGCAAGCCTCATCGGGGAGAGACAGGAGTTCGTCCGGCAGTCCGTGCGGGTCAGCAGGCTTCTGGTCCTCCTCTCGGTAGCCCCACGTTGGGCGCCAGATTGACAGGGTCGTAGGCGACAATACCCGGGTCAGTCAGTCACTCCCAAATGGTTAGCATGTGTGCACAACGCAAAGAATGACACAGACACAGAGTTCTGTTTCAGACCCAGCTCATGCTCTTGCCCCTTCTCCGATCAGCACTGCTGGTGTTTATTCAAAGCTCGAGTGTTTTTACAGGAAAGGAAAGGGGCATGGTTAAGGCGTGATTAGCATTGCAGTAGATCAGACATCACAATGTTGACAGTTCTTCATTGGCTCAAGTTTTCTGCAGTATCCAGACGTGTCTCAGGCATTGTCTTGGGCGTTGTACTGAATCCTCTGAATCAAGTGCATCTGGGTGCATTACACAGGATGTCGGCGCCATCTTTAGATAACATAACTTGTTTCATAGCTGATAGTTTAGTAGCAGAGAAAAATTAGGATTTGAAGCTTATATATAAAAATAAAAGTATAAAAAATATAAAAGTATAAAAAGTATAAAAGTATATGAGACCTGACAAGACTACCGACAGTAACACACTATGCCACCAGGGACTCAGATCCTGCAGTGCCAGACGTGTCCCCCTGCTTAAGCCAGTACATATCCGGGCCCATCTGAAGTTTGCTAGAGAGCATTTGGATGTTCCAGAAGAATATTGGAAGAATGTCATATGGTCAGATGAAACCAAAGTAGAACTGTTTGGTAGAAATACAACTTGTCGTGTTTGGAGGAGAGTGAAAGCTGAGTTGCATCCAAATAACACCATACCTACTGTGAAGCATGGGGTGGCAACATCATGCTTTGGGGCTGTTTCTCTGCAAAGGGACCAGGACGACTGATCCGTGTACATGAAAGAATGAATGGGGCCATGTATCGTGAGATTTTGAGTGCAAACCTCCTTCCATTAGCAAGGGCATTGAAGATGAAACGTGGCTGGGCCTTTCAGCATGACAATGATCCCAAGCACACCACCAGGACAACAAAAGAGTGGCTTCGTAAGAAGCAATTCAAGGTCCTGGAGTGGCCTAACCAGGTCTCCAGATCTCAACCCCATAGAAAACCTTTGGATGGAGTTGAAAGTCCGTGTGGCCCAGCGACAGCCCCAAAACATCACTGCTCTAGAGGAGATCTGCATGGAGGAATGGGCCAACATACCAGCAACAGTGTGTGTCAACCTTGTGAAGACTTACAGAAAACGTTTGACCTCTGTCATTGCCAACATAGGATATGTAACAAAGTATTGAGATGAACTTTTGTTATTGACCAAATACTTATTTTCCACCATAATTTGCAAATAAATTCTTTAAAAATCAGACAATGTGATTTTCTGGATATGTTTTCTCATTTTGTCTTTCATAGTTGAGGTCTACCTATGATGACAATTACAGACCGGCCTCATCTTTTTAAGTGGGAGAACTTGCACAACTGGTGGCTGACTAAATACTTTTTTTCCCCACTGTAGCCTTATGAGGGATATTCTTTACACGATTTGTACTTTTAGTTGACATCATAATGTTTTGATTAGCTTTTATTAACATTTTTGAAAATGATATGGCAACTTTTTCCAGAGGCTCTTTACGATTACAGCGATACAACATTTATATTAGTTATATTAGGCTTTGCCACTTTTACTAAATAAAATGCCATTTTGTGAAAATAAACAATCTCAGGTACCCAAGATGGTGAAAGGAGGGGTACTACCCTCCAACCACCAAGATGCCATGATCGCTATTAATCATAGAATTTGAAGGGTTAATCTGCTGGAGTCTAAGTATTTTCCAATTCCTTCAGCCAGCCCTGGTACAGTTGGAACCTGGAAGCGATGCAGCAAGCACAGCTCCTGTGCCGTACCACTATGAAACTGAGTGTTAACCATATAGTCAGCATGACGTAATTGTACGATGGAGAGCGGGAAGGGGCTAAACTCAGTTTCTCTTAATTAAAATTACCTGAAAATTGAGGACAAATAAAGGAGATATTTATGATGCTGTGAAATCATGTACTTTGCAACACTGTCGACGCACTCCAGTATGGGGCCACACATTTTTTCACTTAAGTAAGTGAAAGCATTAATTGTTTATGGACTTTACCTTACTACTGGTTGTGAAGTAACCTGCAAAACCATGTGGCCAATTATAAGGAAATGCTACTAATCAATTAGTGCTTTCACTTACTTAAGTGAAAGCATCGCCAGTGCCACATGGTAGATCATGTGTTAGTATTAGATATGGGTGAACCTCGCGAGATGTGTTTCGCAAATATTTGTGAGGTTCATCCACCTGTTTCGTTTCAGACCAAACTTATTTGGTCCAAAATAGAAGTGCTATTATTATACTTTGGGGTCTTTTCAGAACTCAGAGTATTATAAGTGATGGTCCAAGGGAGGTATGGAAACATAATAAACACTTATACTCACCTACCGTCACCTATTATTATACTTTGGGGTCTTTTCAGAACTCAGAGTATTATAAGTGGTGGTCCAAGGGAGGTATAGAAACATAATAAACACTTATACTCACCTACCGTCACCTATTATTATACTTTGGGGTCTTTTCAGAACTCAGAGTATTATAAGTGGTGGTCCAAGGGAGGTATGGAAACATAATAAACACTTATACTCCCCTACCGTCACCTTTCCTGGGCTGCCTTGTGGCATCCTGCACTCTCCCGGGGTCATCTTTAGTCTTCTTTTAGCTTCCTCTGGCCACCTGTGTGACATCATGGGCCTGAAGCACAGCTGAGGCCTGTGAATGGGCTTATTATACTCTCAGGTTTAAAGAGACCCCAGAGTAAAACAGTGGTTTGTGGGTAGCGAACCTTAAACGTTTTGGTAGAAAATTTGTATTGAATGTAGCTCACTACAAAATGGTTTGCTCATCTCCAGTTAGCACCCTTATTTTATGGAACACTCCTAAAACAGAATATTTATTTTTTTTTCTCTAAAATTATTCAAGTAAGCTGTAAAGTCATGAGTTCCTTGGGAAATGATTGGATTGGTTATATCAGTAGAAAATGTCCTAAAAGTGACTGGTTTTCAGATGCAGTCCAATGTCAGTTTAAGAAATAGGACTGGTGAATAGGGCTTTTGTTAGGAGAGGGAAGCTTGGAATCTGCCTCTTCAAGCAAGTGAAATTCCTTCAGTAAGGCTTCTAGTTAGACCTTGATGGCTTTTACATTGGAAGGTCTCAGAAGTATTGTTATCATTGTATATTCTTAATGGATGCCTGACCTTTCTTATCAGTATTTCTACATCAATTATATTTTTTTAGTTGATTTTGACAATATATTTTAAAAGGAAATATATCTGTTAATTCTTATCTCCTCTATCAGGAGATAAGCTATGTAGATATTTTACAAAATAGTAGGAAATTCAATCACTCCAAAGCTGCAGGCATATTGACACCGCTGACCAGACAGCATGAAATAGTATTAAAGTCTAATAGCATTGCCTACAGGTCAGTACAGAGGAGATGGGTAGCTGAATCATTGTTCCAGACTCCTTTGTGATGATCTATTGTAAACCCCTAGTGTGTAGTGTTTATGCTCCAATACCAGACATTCCATTCATATCTTTCTAACATATAATTACAACGCAGTACTAACTTATGTCTGAACTTTGCATTCGCTGGCCTACTGCACTAGTCATAACTGTGATTTTCACTTATGTAGGTTATATTGTAAATAGTGGTATTACAGGTGAGCCTGAAAAAAGTGCTAGAGAAACTGAAATTAAACAAAAAAATAAAGCAAAAAATTAAACAAAGAATAAATAACTAGAAATGTGTAGTGGGTTATACTGTAATACACAATACAGGTTGCCCTATTATACTGAAAGGTGTCAGTCCTAGCTATTAGACTTTTACAGCATATTGTACATCTACACAGTGAGTAGGTTTACAGCATGCTAAAATTATGGCATTTATTTCTGGTGTTTTTCTCTATACAATTCAATAAACTTATCACTATACACCAGGGGTAGGCAACCTTTTTTGTTCGGCGTGCCGATTTCGATTAAAAAAAAATCAAAGTTGAGGTACTCGGAGTGCCGGTCAATAATTGTAAGTCTGACGACCCCTGCACACGGTATTATGTCACATAGCGGCCCCTGCACACGGTATTATGGTGATAATACTAGTGATAATTGCTATTACTATTATTTTAGCGTGTAACAGATATCACTAGAGAGGCTGTCGGCGTATTTTACTCTATAAAGATCAGGTATGGACAGGACAGAGACAGTGAAAAAATGTAAACTTTATTGGTGACTTTGTGCATGTGTTGTGTAAGTGTTTGGTGCGAAACTTCTGGCGCTGCGACCTGGACGATGGTAAATGTCTGGGTCACAGCGCCAATAAACTTCCTGGTTATGTGATTAGGCTCAGAGGGGTATTACATTATCCCTCTATGTGACTATCAGAGAGCAAAAGTACAGTATGCTCTCTGATTGATAGGAGAGGGGATAAGGATGGAAATCTCTGCTACCCCCCCTGGGGTCATCTGCAGCTTATGCACAGACAATGATGAGTTAACATTGTCTCTGCAGCTCCTCCTCCCCCTACTTCCTTAGCTCTAAGATGCTGCCTGACACAGGAGGGGAGGGGACACTTTTAGAGCCCCATTTCTAAGGATCTATTAGGGCCACAAAGATGCAACTGGATTCCTTTTAAAGATGAGAATCTCATCTTTAAAAAGATACCATGATTGACCTTACACATTCAGAGCGATTCACTGTTAAAACGATGTCGGGAATTGAGATCTACATTGGGATTTCAATGCCGAACATCATTTTCACCAGCCAATCGCTCAGGATGTTTAAGGACGATCATGGTGATCTTGGTAACATTTTAAAGAGGAGATTCATATCTTTAAAATGAATCCAAGTGTTTCTTTATAGCTTTAACCAATCCTGCGCAATTTGCTCAGGTACAGTAGTGAAGCCGACAATTACCGGCTTCACTACTGTACATAGACTGTGCAGAAGCCGGTGTTGCCGCATCCATCTTCACCCGCTAATGAAATTTTAAGGAAGCCGGATGGAAAAACGCTGCAGGTAACATTTTTCCATCCGGCTGAGGCACAAATACGGCGCCAGACCTGATGCCTCTTGTGCCAGAACCGATCCCATAGAAAACTATGGGATCCGTCCTGGCATCAGTTTCCCCTCCAGCTTGTGTGCACCATGCCGGAGGGAAACAGATAGCTGTGCCGGACATATGTGAACCCACCTCTGCCGTGACAGGGAAAAAAAGCCTCGCGTGCCACTCTTGGCACGCGTGCCGGGGGTTGCCGACCCCTGCTATACACAAAAGAATGGCTGAAAACAATGAGCACAAAAAAGACACTATTAGCCACTTTGAACCCAGCCTTTTACGTGCCCATGCACATTAGATTAACGTTGGCTGATTCCACTGATTTCAACTTAATCAAACAACCATTTAAAGTTTATGGTGATGTCTCAACTCTCCCTAACAGCAGAAGAAATAAATATTGTGTATGCTAGATTCAACACATTTGATCCCTTCTTATCACAGAACATATACTGCTACCAGAGGTGCCTGGTCGTGGCCTATTCCCCTCTCCCCATTGAGAAAATATGAGTATGGGATGAAGGGGGGTCAGGAGGAATAGCTGTCAGCCGAGTAAGTGTTTAGCGACAATTATCTACGGCAACGATTCCCAACCAGGGGTGCCGTGACAATCCAGTGGGAAAATGGCTCTGGGGAACTCAGGATAAGTAATTTTTGTTTTTATTTATTTATATAGCACAACTACAGTGTGGGGCCACTGACGAACATTATTAGTTGTCTGAGGGCCACTGGGGGGACATTATTAGCTGTCAGGGGGCCACTGGAGAACATTGTTAGTTGTCTGAAGGCCACTGGGGGGACATTACTAGTTGTCAGAGGGCAGCTGGAGGGCATTATTAGTTGTCAGGGGGCCACTGGGGGACATTGACAGGTGTCTGGAGGCCAGTGGGGGGCATTATTAGGTTCTGAGGGCCACTGGGGAGCATTATTTGGTATCTGGGGGCCCTGGGAAACATTATTATGTGTCTTAGGGTCACTAGGGAGCATGTACTGCATGTTGGGCCACTGAGGAGCATAATACTTTTGTCTTTTGGTTAAAAATATTTGGTAGGGGTGCCCCGATGAAAATTTTTTGCTCCAGGGTAGTCTCAAGTCTGAAGAGGTTGAGAAACACTGGTCTACGGCAGTGGTCCCCAACCTTTTTTGCACCAGGGACCGGCTGCCGTAGAGGATGGCCCGGTAGGGGCGGGGCTTTGGTCATATGGGGGCGGGGGTTATATGCAGGCTCCACTGTGTGGACAGGAAGACTCTCCGCCGGGATGGTAAGGTAAGCAACACCGAGGCTGGATACTTCGCGCTATGCCACGTTACTATGATAACGTGTAAACTATCAGGTAGCGCGGCATCCTTAGCAGCTACAGGACGCCTTGCTACCCAATAGTTTACACGTTGCCATAGCAACGTGGCCTAGCGCGAAGTATCCAGCCCGTGGCCCGGCAAAGAATCCCCAACGGCCCACTCCTGGTCCACGGACTGGTGGTTGGGGACCCCGGTCTACGGTGTATGGGCACATGTACAGCTTATCACACAGGAAAGCTGCATGAAGGGATCTGTAGCTGCACTAAGTGCTGCAGTATAGTGCTTCCTTGAGTCCTATATTATTTTCTAGACTATATAGTTCCATAATATGAAGTGCACTGCTGCAAATTCTTGTGCTTGTATACATTATCGGAAGCTTACTGATACAGTATGAGCATATTGCAGAACGTAGGGTCCCCATTAAGAAACCATAATACAACATACTTGCTGGAAACTCACAGAAAAAGTTGAGATTTTCCAAACAGAAGGCAGATCTTCCTTGCAATGCAACTTTTTAAAATGATACTCACCTCTCCTCATTCCTGGGCATGTCCTGATGTTGGTCTCAGAACTTAACTGAGTGTATGTCTGGGAATGAGAAGAGGGGTGACGGACCAGGGAGAGGTGAGTATCTATCACTATCGATCCCTGGAGTCTGTATTAAGTGGGGTCTACATTCCTTCAGGGGGTCTAGATTTATTAAGCTGGTGTGATATGTGGCCCATATTTGTCTAAGGGATCTTGTGTGTGGCCTGTATCTATTTGGGGTGTAAAGATTTATTTAAGGGTCTGTATTACTTTAGGAAGTATGATCTGTGGTCTGTATTTGTTTAGGGGCTCTGGTGCGTTTTGTGGATCTGTATTTACTTAGTGTGTTGTACTAATAGTATTAATTTGAGATGTCCTACACCAATGGGCTAAGACCATTGGTGTAGAAGATGTCCCTTCTTAAAACTCGGTAGGTATGTGATACAGGTGTAGTGTAGTCGTGAGGCCATGAGAAGTAACGTTGAAACTAGATATTCGTTCCAAAGAAGGAAACGTCGGGAGTAAAGAGGGAGAGAGAGAGTTTTGGGTCCAAAGTCGTGACATGTAGACACTAGTAGAGCAAGTGGCTACACGAGGCCATGTAGACACCCGTGTCAGCTGTGGCGCTGAGCTGTGCGGGACACTGAGGGCTGATGGGTGAGCACTGCGGGGCGGGGAGAGGCGGCTCCTAGCTCCAAGGTCTCCTCAGTCCTCCCTCCTCCGGAGTCTGCACTCTCACCTTAGGGGCACACAATTCACACTGCAAAGTCCAGTCGCCGAAAAGCCTGTGGGAGCGCGTCCCTCCATGCGGTGTTCTCCAGCACATACACTGGGGTGCTCGGAGGATGCTACTGAGGGAAGTGAGACTGCGCTGGCGAACCTGCACTCTGCGCCTCCTCGTCCTGTGCCTGGCCGCCCT
Organism: Leptodactylus fallax; assembly: GCA_947044405.1. NCBI lineage: Eukaryota > Metazoa > Chordata > Amphibia > Anura > Leptodactylidae > Leptodactylus > Leptodactylus fallax. The sequence continues at coordinate 1,358,720 of CAMRHE010000191.1, forward strand.
GCTCTGCACTCACTTCTCCACTGAACTCAGGCGCAAGTCATTGACCCATCCCGGACTCATAGTAAATGTGCCGCCCAAAGAGCCGGGGGTAGAGCTGTACAACCGAAGAATAGAAGAGGTGCCCAGCAAGAGGCAGGTGATCTACGTGAGAAGGAGCAGCAAGACTGGAAGCCACGGGAGGCAAGGGGGAAACGCAAGTGTGCGCAGGAGGGACACGCTACAGGTCAGTGACACCCACTGGGAGAGGGTACCCTCCAATATTCACACCACCTCATATTGTTCGCTACACATGTATAAATCTTTTCTTGCATCTTTCACTGCCCAGTCCCTAAATTGTACATTGTAATTGTAAATTGTCAATCTGCTAACAATTCCATTCAGGTGGGTGCTACCAATGCATCTTCCACAGGTTTGTCACCCACTAGTGGACGCAGCAAGTACAAGGCTTCTTTGCTATTCAGGAGCTGGGAACTGTAATGCCATAGTGGTGACATCCAGCTTTATTAGAAATTGACATGACTAGAAACAGAAAGTCTGTGATGGATATCGTCTGTGTTTTGTGGAAATCCTGCTGAAATACATTGAAATAATCCACCTGATAGAGTAGACACCCACTTGTCAGAAATGATAGTTTTACAAGTATATATGCCTATTAGGAGTCAGATCTATTCACACTAGAGCCATGATTTCCATCTATAACAGGGCCAGGACTGTTATCATGGATATGATTTTGAACAGATCCCAACATGGATTGAGAGATGCCATTGACATTTGACAGATTTCAGTAGGGGATTATGCTATTTTTAGCAAAGGTCAGATACAGCTAAAATTGTGCACAATTTTCCTGCTTTCCACTGTAAAATCTCATCAAAAACAACCCAAAATCAGGTGAATTTAGCAGGAGGACAATTTACCTCGGACTTTTAACCTTTCAAAGAACTGCTAAGGTAGAAATCCAAAGGTCTTGTCCCAATGATTGACATATAAAACCTGCTGCAGAAGTCACTTATAGATGGGGTTTGTTTTAATTTTCTCAACTTTGCTACAATTATAAGTAGCCACAGGCTAGATTTCACCCCATTCAAGTCTGTGGGCCAATGCAAAAATCAGTTTTTTTGGCCATATTCACACAAGTCCTGGTCGGGAAACTTGGTCTGTGTGCAGGCCTTATTTCCCCTCACTGAACTCGTCTATGTCAATTGTACTCACTCCATCACTACAGCACTGTACTGAACTCAAGTTTATGTCAATTCAGTGCTGTAGTGATCTGGCCATCTGCATGAAGAAGAATGACATTATCAATTGTGCAAATGTAAAAAGAGATATTTGACTGTAAACAATAGTGTTGGTAAAAAGTGAAAGTATTCTCCATCATAGCCAATCATACCCCAGCTTTTATTCATCCAATGCAGATACTGGCATTTTTTTTTTTTTACCAAGTCTGGTATTACATTGTAAATGATCTATTGCAACCAATAAAGAGGCATGTGTCTCTAAATAAGTGTAGCACATCTCACACCAGACACAGCTGGCCTGATCTTAAAGGGGTATTTCCATCTTATTCAGACTTGTAGCTAAAGCTAACTGAAGCGTTTTACCCAATACATTGCTTTATCTATTTTGCTCTGTTTGCCAGATACAACTGAATATCTCTCCTCAGTGTTTTCAGCTGGTTGCTTAGGTTACGACCTGTTTGCAGGTCAGAATGATGATTCAGTCCCTGCTCCCAGCACACAGTCTCTTTTCTCCCTCTCTGCTTTTGGTTTTTGAGCCCTGATAAGGACTAGATATGTTTCTTAAGAAGGGCTTCTGTTATGTGTTTGTAAATCTAGAGATAACTGTGCTATTTACAACAAGCAGGAGCTTCATGAGTTGAAAACCAGAAATGTGAGGGGAGAGGGGCAGCTGAAATCCTGAGATGAGAAAACCCATTTAGGCCGGGACCTGGCGTAATGTAAAGGCCGTTATTTTGCTGTGGTAGAATTGCCGCGGCGTTTTAAAGTCCCTGCGAAGTGAATGGGATTCTGGCTAATCCCATCCACACATTGCAGAAAAAAAATCCGTAGAGGACTAAAAACCATTGTGTTTTTGTAAATCGCAGCATGTCAATTATACCTACAGAAACACCAGCAGTTTCCGTATAGGTATAATTGAAGCAGAAAGTCCGCAGAGGAATACTTGCAATGCGTTTCTGCTGCGGTTTTTCCCACAGCACTTTTTGGCTACCAGATGCTTTACCACCACCCCCCCCCCCCCCCTTCCAGACAAGGCACATTTTCAAGTTTTAGCCATGTTCCAGTTTAACTGCAAATTGCTTTTCTATTACTGTGCCAACCTACATGTATTTCGTCTCCTTTTTCTCGGAACATAATGGGCTTTCACATTTTATAACAAAATAAGCAATATATTTTACTTTTGTAAAAAATATGGAGACAAAAGGGCAAAAAAAAGTTTTAAAAAAATGTTTTTTCCTACATTTATACACATGATAACATCAAAAAAGAAATTGTAATATATATATTCTAAAATATATTTATTATTTCTGCCATTTTCATAGATGCCAAATGTAGCTGCATACCGTACTTGCTGGGCCTACAGCAGAGCCTCCAATGAATGGTGCGCAAATTGGCTTTTGAAGGCCAAATTTTCCATAGCTGGTTTGCTGACACATACTATCATTACAGCTGCTGTGAAGGCCCACAATAGTATGAACACTCCCAAAATGACTCCATTCAATAAATTAGACCCCCCCCCCTTCCCAAGGTATTCAATAAAGGACATATAAAAGATATTGGACTTCTGTTTTTTTCTAGACTTTTCAATGAATTTGGTGGAAAAAAAAATTGAAAACGACATTTTTTCCCAAATATGTGAATTCAGGTGACTATTTTTAAAATCTGGTGGTTGCTACTTGAGAAACACACCTGATAATATATTTATCAACTTATGCCGTTTTCACAGATTCCAAATGTAGATGAATTCCTTACTTGCTGGGCCTACAGCAGAGCCTGCAATGAATGGAGTGCAAACAGGCTTCCAGTGGCCAAATTCTCCATAGCTGGTTTATTGAGCCCATACAATCATTAAAGGTTTTGTGAAATGGCAAACTGACTATGTGGAACAAGTTAGACCCCGACCCCTTCTATTTACATTTATAATTATTCTTCTCATTAGGCAAAAAAAAAAAAAAAAATCCAACAAACATGACTTGTGCTAAAAGTTTTATTTATGAGAAAGCTTGTGCCGTAAAGGGAGGTATAACAGGTGTGTGTGTTGCAGAACTTGACCACACTGGGTAGATTATTTCCGATGGGGCATTTTCCATAGGAGCCTGGGGTTTGGTCCTGCTGTCTGTGCAGCCTCTCACTAGTGATCTCAGTAGCTGTGCTGACTTGGCTGGTAGAAGGCCCTGGCATGTGTGTGCTAGTGCTTGCTGTACACTGCTCGCTGCTGCCAACACATCTCTGCTGCCTTCTCTGTAATTTTTTGGCCCTTTCTGCAGAAGTGTCATCATCTGAATAATTGTCTGAACTTGCAGATAAGGTATCACTGCCTTCAACAGGTACAAATTCAGAGCCTGAACTTTCCACACTACTCGCCTCATCAGAGGAACAAAGTATAGCATAAGCCTCCTCAGCAGTATATCCTCTCTGTGACATGTTTTCTGATGCTGACAACCTGACACCTAAATTAATAATAACCACTACAATGTCTATAAGATCACTAACTTTATAGAAAACATCCAATAAACTCTCTACAAATCTATAACTAATGTAGACTGCCTGAGTCACACAAGCATTTTAGGGTTCATATACTTGCAGTGGCTCTGACTGCACGCCAGACAGCCAGTAACAAGTTGGAGGCAATAATCAATACGTTTCTTCCCTATACTATGTGCGTCCAGAGCCACTGCCTGTCTGCACCCTAAAAGTATGACAATAATCTTCATGTATATAGCACAAAAAAAATCTGCTATGATATCACAAATGTATTTTAGGGTGCAGAAACATGCAGCGGCTCTGCCTGCACGCCGCACGGCCAGTGACAAGTTGTAGATATAAAATTTTGTGCCGCCAGAACCGCTGCATGTCTGCATCCTAAAAGTGTAATAATCTCTATTTATGGGTCACAAAAAAATATGAATTTATGTAGATAGATGGATAGATAAAAAAAATAGAGAGATAGATATGGGATACAGAGCAGAATGGGGGGGCACTGAAGGGTGGGGGGAGTGTGTGTGTGTATGTAGTGACTTTTACTTACCAATCTTCCTCTCTGCCAGGATCTGGGGAGAGGGAGATTGGTAGCCACTTTTATATTTTTATTATTTACAAAATAAACTTTATGTGAGCCTGTCGCAGTGCTCACATTCCCCAGAGACCACTATGCCCAATCAGGGTGGTCTCTAGACAAAACTCCATGATCATAGCTGTCTTCTAACAGCTGACCATGGAGTATTGCTGGGGGTGGAGGCAGAAGTGCTGATCTCCCTCTCTGATGGGCTAAGGAGAGGGAGATCGGCGTTCCCACCAATGAAGCTTGTCACTATGTTACAAACTTCATTGTGATCGCTGTGACTGGCTGTCTATTGACAGAGGGACCTCGGAGCTCAGTTCGGGGGGGGGGGCACAGTGGAGCAATCTGCTCATGTGCCGATTTCATTGCGATCACTGTGACGGTGTGTCACTGCGATCACATACCTGGAAACCACACAGAGTGGTTTCTGGGCAAAGCTCTGAGGTCTCCGTTGTCTATTGACAGCGGGACCTCAGAGATCAGTACAGTGGGGGGGGGGGCAGTAGAGCAAGTTCTGTTGGACATACCAGGACGTCCTTGCAGAACTAGACAACCTCATTCCAGACGTATATACCCAATGGGCATTCCAGAAGTGGTTAAAGCATAATTAACCTTTTATTTTCCATAAATGCATAGTGGAGGTAAAGATAACACATTTTGTAATATACTTTATTAATTAAAGAAAATGGTCTGTTTCTTCACATATTTGCCACCTTCTGCCACTGATCAAAAGTGTACAATACAAGTCTATGGAGAGTGGAGGGAGAAGGAAAAGGGAGAGCTCCTTAAAGCAGAGATACATCTGCACTATGGAGAGACAGTTTTCATTAACAACACAGATGGGTTATCAGGAATTACTATCCAGCTTTCTCCAGACAGAAATTACTAATATAATTCTGTACACAGCCTCATATCTTTCTCTCCTTCTCCCTCAATAGACTTCATTGGAGACTGATCTTCTTGTGTACAGACCAGAATATAAGGCAAAATCGCTCCAATGTGAAATAAAGGAAGAAGTAATGGTTAAAGAGGACCTTTCACGTCCTCATGTATATGCGGTTTTACATACCGCTAGAAAGCCGACAGCGCGCTGAATTCAGAGATATCCGGGGTCTTAGTTTCACAGTTCACCGTCAGAAGGGTGTTCCTGACAGTCTAGCTGCGCTGTGAGGAACGCCCTCCCTGACAGTATTCCTCCATAGCACTGTACTGGGGATGAAGGGGGGGGGGCGTTACTCTGAGTACAGGGCTATGGGACGAGTACAGTCAGAGGGGGCGTTCCTTACCGCCCATCGATGACGCTGAGCTGTGAGAAACGCGCCCCCCCCCCCCCAGTACAGTGCTATGGAGGAATACTGGAGGAATTCCTCACTGCGCAGCTAGACTGTCAGGAACGCCCTTCTGACGGTAAACCATGAAACTAAGACCCCGGATATCTCCAGCCCCGGGGCACATAACGGGAAAGCCGGCAGCACGCTGTCGGCTTTCTTGCGGTATGCAAAACCGCATATACATGAGGACATGAAAGGTCCTCTTTAAATGGAGCGTATTACCATTTTTTATATTTAGTTATTAAATCCAGATGAAATATATCACACTTTTTCTAATGTTTTAATTTTCTGACTATAAATTTTTATTTTCTTTTCTGTACATGATTGTGAGGATTGCCATCCTGCTCTGCTAACACCATTTAATGATATGCTTTACAGCACTCTCATGGCCATGGGGAGTAATAGTCTGGAGTCAACTCATTGATGTATATGGGAGAGTTTTCTAGGCATGCTTTGTTCAGGGAGGGGAGTAGATAAATGGTGACATAATCTGTTATCAGTAGTGGATGCAGTGATAAGTTATAGATACCTCACAATGATTTCATTACAAAATGCATGTCATCCTGCAAAAAACAAGCTCTCCTATGGCTACATCAGCAGAAAAATAAAAAATTTATAGCATGTACAATAAAACAAATCGCCAAATCTTTAGGACTAAATTGATTGCAGCAGGAAGGGAATGTATAAGTTGTACATATATCAAGGTACACCCCAGATTTAGGGTTTACGAGGGAAAAGACACTAGAAGTGCCCTCTCTCCCCCCCTCCCAAAATCATAGGAGCTACTGAGAAAAAAAAAAAAAAAGGTAATTTGGTGTTCCCAATGTACTCCGCACAGTTTACATATTCACTTTTGACCATCAGTTGTGCATTCACACCTAGGAAAACTAATTATCACTACACCCCTTGATAAATTCTTTTAGGGGGGCAGTTTTTAAAATAAGGTCAGTCCCTAGGGGATTCCGCTTTACTGGCATTTCAGGGTCTCTCCAAACATGACATGGCGTAGAAAAATCTAAATCTAAAATCTGCACTCCAAAAGCCACACAGTGCTCCTTCACATCTGCATCCTGCTGTGTGCCCAAACTGCAGTTAATGTCCACATGTATGACACTTGTACCGAGGATAATGTACTTAATGTCAAATATGCGTATAAACTGCTGCTTGGGCACAGCCGAGCACAGAAGGGAAGGAGTGCTATTTGCTTTTTTGAGAACAGATTTAGACAGATTGGTTTTTGGACGTCATGCCACTTTTGCAGAACCCCAGTAAAATGGCATCCCCTGATACATGAAGTTGGAAACACCCCTGAACAAATTTATCCAGGGGTACAGTGAACATTTTTAACTCCTATGTGTTGCATTAATTTTATTTTCCAAAAATTAATGCGCAGCTGAAGGTAAAAAGTGAAAATGGCAATTTTTCCAGAAATACATAATTTCAGTGCGCAATATATTGTGCCCAGCTTGTGTCAGAGACGAACGCTCCAAAAGGCTATTGTGCCCAGGATAACTACTTAACAGTTTTTGGAGTGTGTATCTTTGCTGACACAAGCTGGGCGCAACATATCGGGATCCTGAAATTGTGAATCTCTGGAAAAATTTGCAATTTTCACTCTTGGCTGCGCATTCATTTCTGGAAACTAATGCAACACTCAAGGATTAAAATTGCTCACTACACCGCTTAATAAATCCCTTTAAGGGGTGTAGTTTCCAAAATGGAGTCATTTGTCTGTGGATTGCACTTACTGGCAATTCAGGGGCTTTGCAAAAGTGGCATGATGTCCACTGTACGTAATGTAGGGCATTTCCAAAATCAGAAAACAGAGAATAATAACTGGAGAGCTGCCCTATCACAGTGCTTCATATCTGGAAAATTTCAATTTTCATTTTGCATCATCCATTTCTTTTTGGAAACCATCTCTTGGGTCAAAATGCTCATTATACCCCTTGATAAAGGGGCACCTAAAAACTATTCCAGCAAAATCTAGTTTTCAATTGCCCAGTGGCGCTCCTTCCCTTGGGCGCAAACAGCAGTTTACATCCACATGTGGGGTATTTCCGTGGTGAAATTGCATAACAAATTGTGGTATGCATTTCTCTTTTAACCTCTTGTGAACATGTAAATTTTAAGGCTAAATGAATGTATTATTGAAAAAAATTAAATGTCTAAATTTCACCTCCATATTGTTTTAATTCCTGTGAAATTCTGTTTTGAATTATTTGAGGGGTGCAGTTTTGAGAATGGTGATTTGTTGGGGGGGTTTCCAATATATAGGCCTTATAAAATCATTTCAGAAATTAAGTAGTCCCTAACAAATGGGTTTGGGAAATTTTTTTTTTGTAAACCTTCAAATCTCCAAAATAAATTGACCCCTTAATGCTCTATGCCGTACTATTGCGTCGTGCTGAGCGCATAGTTAACACTCAGTGCCGTAATAGTATTGCACTGTAATGCCGCGGGCATTACTTCCGGCTCTCGGCTGCGTTACACAGCCAAGGGCCAGGACCAGCCTCCAGAGTCGGAAGATACTCTGACTCCAGCGGATTAACCTCCTGAATGCCATGATCAATAGTGATCACAGCATCCGGGGGGTTGGTTGGAAAGATCGCCCCCCTCCCCCAGGGTGTACCTCGGACTCCAGTGCGATAAGATTGTGGGTTCTGAGGTGTTGCCATGGCAGCCACGGCCATCTGTCTGCCTATGCATAGTTCCTACTATAGGAGCTCCATAGGAGCTACTATGCGATGTTCTGCAATATTATGTATTGCAGTATATTGCACAGGGGATTTGAGATCCCAGCTTTAAGTCCCTTTGTGGGACATGTAAAAATTGAAAACACACACACACCTAGGAAATCACACAAAAATAAATAATAAAAGGTTAAATAAGACTAACCTTTATAGTTAAAAAATATATATAATGTAAACAAAAATAAACAAACATGTTGGGTATCCCCACGTACTATAAGTTCCCACGTATGTATAAGTCCCCACTATCCAAAAATAGTGTTAATTATCCTGTGTGGTGAACGGTGTAAAAAAAAATTTACTGAAATGTGCAAATTAACGTATTTTGGTCACTTTGGTTTCCCAAAAAAATAACAATAAAAATTGATCAGAAAGTCACACATACCGAACATATATAGTACAATTTGCCCTGCAAATAAAGAGCCCTGACATATCTCAACAGTACAGTAAAAAAGTTATAGGTGTCAGAATACGGTGACCCCAGGAAAATCGGTGATTTTCAAAAAGTGACGTTTTATTTGTAAAAGCGGTAAAACATAATAAAGCAAATATAAATATGGTATCTCCATAATCGTAATGACCTGTCGGACAAAGCTGCCATGTCATTTTTAATGCAGAGTGAACGCTGTAAAAACAAAATGCAAAAAATTCTGATAGAATTGTGTGTTATTTCATATCGACCCTCAAAGAAACGTAAATAAAAGCTAATCAAAACATTATATGTAGCCCAAAATGGTGGCAAATGAAGGTAGAACTCGTTACGCGAAGAATAAGCCCTTAATTAGATATGTCGACAGAAAAATAAAAAAAAGTTATGAATTTTGGAAGACTGGGAGGGAAAAATGAAAAACGTTGCCGAGCATCAGCATACAAACTACCCTGCGTCATTAAGGGGTTAAAGGACGATTAAAAGATGATGAAAATATAAAGCAAAGATATGGTAGATAATATTTATTAACATATTTGAGTGGCATAACTGTTTCTAAAAAGCAGAGCATTTCACATTTTGAAAATTGCTAATTTTTCCAAATTTCCTATTTATTTTTTTTTTTTTTTATAAATAAATGCAAAAATATTGCTCAAAGTTTACCACTAACATGAAATACAATGTGTCACGAAAAAACAATCTCTAAATCACTTGGGTAAGTTAAAGCGTCTCATAGTTATTGCCATATAAAGTGATACAAGTCAGTTTTGTAAAAATGGGCTGTGTGCTTAATTAGACCGGGGGGGGGGGGTAAAAAAAAATTTAAAGAAAACCATACTCAACTGTCCCCAGTGCTCCAGTCCTGTAGCTCCTTTGTTGTCTTCCGCCGGAAGTATCTGCCCCAAGTGACAGCTGAGGCCAATCAGTGGCCTCAAGAAGGGAACTGGAGATGTCACTACCTGTGACGTCCCCAGTTCGCTTCCTGAGGCTGCTGATTGGCCTCGGCAGTTACGTGACCACTAAGGCCAATCAGCGGCAGGGATCCAGTACGTCACAGCCGGTGAGAAATTCATCAACAAGAAAGCAGTCGACCGGATTGGACCACCAACGGAGGACATTGGAGCCTAGGGGACAGGTGAGTTTGATTTCTTTCAGCTCCCCGGCCTAATTAGAAAATATTATTTAGCCTGTTTAGGCTACGGCCCCACATTGCGGAAAAGCAGTTTTTTTTTGTTGCAGATTTTGTTGCGGTTTTTTGAGCCAAAGCCAGGAGTGGATTGAGCAAAGGGTAGAAGTATAAGAACTTCCTAGATATTTCCAATTCCTTTTGTAGCCATTCTTGGCTTTGGCTCACAAAAACGCAACAAAATCTGCAACAAAAAAAGCTGCGTTTCCACAATGTGGGGCCTCAGTCTAAAGTGGTTTTTGGTTGTCCTTAAGGGGTTAATAATCATATACTAAAATATGTGAGCAAAACTATTCAATTAAACCACCATCCAGTGCAGCAAATTAGTTAAAATGATAATGGAAGGATGACTAAAACTCTGCGCTTTTCCCTCTCAGTCATAGAGTTCATCAGTATAAAATATAAGTATAAAATATAGTAATAATATAATAAATAGACAGTCAGCATCACACATGAATTGTCATGTAAGACTAGGTTCATATAGCCCCCTCATATTCCGCAGCGCTTTACAGATATTGTCAGTCACTGTCCCATATAGGGCTCACAATCTACATTTCCTATCAGTATGTCTTTGGAGTGTGGGAGGAAACCCACGCAAACACGAGGAGAACATACAAACTCCTTGTACTCCTAGGACTCCAAGTGCTGCAAGGCTGCAGTGCTAACCACTGAGCCACCATGCTGCCCTACAATTTTGAGAACTAAAAATGGAAGGGTAACTAACTACATGGCAGTACTTGTTCTCTTCCTTTGTACTTTGTGTTCATTAGTCACTTATTCCATATGGAGGTGTGCTCTAGTCTTATCTAGTCTGTCCTCTGCCAAAAGTTGTAAGGGCTTGTAGAACATATTATATGAAACATCTGTGCTGGAGATGTCTCCAGTTGTTTTTGTGGCTTTTTCCTATAAGCATTGCTACATTAGTTAAAAACAAAAACCCACATTATTTTGGGAAGATTTCTTAGTTTATATTGCTGATTATGAGAAATGTTCTCAGATGTCAGACCATTGCAGCTAGCGTAGAGAATTAACAAGACAGAAAAGTAGCAGAAAACATTAATAAATCAGTGACACCAAACCCCCTTTTACCGATATCAAAGTGAAATGACATGCAGGTTGTTCTTCATACATATGGTACTTGTATGGTATCTAGGATCAGATATTTTCTCACTATTGTCCTATAAGTCCTTAGCATACATATATGACCTCTGTTGTGTTCTCCCCAGAAGTTATGGCACACAGCCTTGAATAATTACTTCAGGCATAGGAATTGCTACTCTGCCTTTACATGTGCTCCTTTTACTGTATTCTTAGCAGTCCATAGCCTAAGTTCTCTTTCTTTGTAAGTTATTTGGGCTGTGTTCACACAGATTTAGATGCTAAAAACTCATCAAATCTGCCTTCCATTAATCCCACTGGAAGTCAGCAATTGACGCTGAAAAGTTTCCGACTCTGAGGCTGAAGCCCCATGTGGTTCAAACTCTGCGGCAAAAATCTCTGCGTTTTACAGTCCCTGCAAAGTGGATGGGATTCTAGTGAATCCCATCCACACATTGCAGAAAAAAGCCCACAGTGGTAATGCTGCGATTTACAAAACTGTTGCGTTTTTGGAAATCGGAGCATGTCAATTATCCTACAGAAACGGCAGTTTCCGTATAGGTATAATTGAAGCAGAAAGTCCACAGAGGAGAACTCTGTGGTTTTGGTACAAAAAGGATTCTAAACAGTTAAACAGCGGATACCCAAATCTGTTATTTTAGACGGATTAGTCAGTGGGTGTCTGTTAAAAAAAAAACTGACCGTTTGTGTCCGTTTTTGACCAATTTTTTTTTTTTTTATTCCCCTTCTTCATTCTGAGCATGCGCAGAGGGAAAAACGTATTGTGAAACGGACACAAACTGATTACTATCCATTTGTAATTTGTTTGTAATCCGCTTTCCATAGACCTCAATTTAAAAAAAAACAAAAAACGATTGGTTGCTGTCTGTCTGGAATCCATTTTTTTGGAACGGAGAAAAAGTCCTGCAAGTCTGACTTTTTTCTCCGCCCAAAAGAGCGGATACCAGACGGAAATGCTCCAAACGCACACCTGCGGATGTTTTTTTTACAACCCATTGAAATCAACTGGTTTTAAAACGAACCGTTCGAAATCAGCTTTTGAGGATTTTGAGACTGTTTCAAAAACTGATTTCTTACAGTGAGCCAAACGCAGATGTGAACCCGTCCTTAGCCTGAAAGTGTTTTCAGTACTGGAAACGGTGCTAATATGATGGTGGATTGCCACACACTTTTTAGCTCCATTGAATTGGCTAATCAGCATGGTGACGTGTGGCCGTAACCGAAAAATCCTTATTGACAGTACATAAGTTAATAGACTTTTCTGTTAGTGTAGTACAAATAAATAACCAGTATGTTAAATTTATTTAATAGTCATTTCTTAAAGGAAAAGTATCTCCATTTTTTTACATTTATTACAACCAGATGGAAAATATTACTTTTTTTCTAATCTGTTTTTATAGATGTTCTTATTATGTGTTCTATACATGATTATCTTGCCTGGACTTCTCGTCTCTTCTGTTAAAAGTATTTGATTTGCCCACAGCAATCTCATAGCCATAGGCAGCAAAAGACCAGAGCCAACTCATTGAGGGCATGGGATGAGATTTCTAGACAATTCTGTTTTTTAATAGAATCATCTAAATCGATTTTTTACAGCGGATGCCAGAACTTTAAATATGGCACCCTGCACACAGCAGAGACCCGGCGGCAGTGCCTGTGATCAGATACATCTCTGATCGCAGGTTTAACCCATTCAGGTGCTGTGGTCTGATGTGACCATGGCGCCTGAGCTGTTCTGTTGTGTTCACTCCCCCAAACAGCTCCCGCATGTCAAGATCTGGTGATAATGCCTGTGATCAGAGTATTCTCTGATTGAGGGCATTAAAGGGGTTTTCACATCTCCCTGTTTCAGCAGCTTTGCCTGCTGTCTCTTCTTCTTACTTCCTGTACCTCCCCTCCCCTCCCAGCTTGCTGAACAGGACACTATGAAGTATCAAAATACTTATTATGGTTACTAGAAATCTAATATAAAGGCTGATCAAATCATATGCACATGCTTCTAGAGAAGAAGTGTTATCAGTAGAGATGACAGGCTTTTATCAGCAAACTACAATTAGCTGAAAGGCAGAGCTGTAGATAACTGAGAGCAGTGAGTGACATCACTTTTCCTATCACACAGGTCTGGCGCTATGGAAACGCTGTGTAAATGGGAGGAATAATTTCACATAGCAGGAAAACAAAGCAGCATTTCTAAAGCAATATATTTAGGAAGTGTCTTCAATTTACATAAGCTACCAGTATAGATAGGATCCTTGAGATGGGAATACCCATTTAAATGCTTATAGGGCCACCACTTTCCCCAGTGGGCTATCAACCCACTTGCCTTTTGATACAAATCATCCTCCCCTTTGCTATAATACATATAACATTAAATAAAAACACATTAAGTAGCCCTGTGTTACAAAATTCCCAAACTAGAAAAATATAAATTGATTTATATATTTATGATGACTGCTGTAGCAGGAAAAAAACAAAGCCTGAATTTCAGTTTATTCTCAAAGAAAGAAAAGAAAAAAAAAATCAAAACACAAAAACGAAAAACAGTTGTGGAAGTGAGGGTTTAGATTGATGAACTATAAGACGTACAGTTGAAACCAGAAGTTTACATGCACTGTATGAAAAGACACATATGCATGTTTTTCTCACTATCTGCCATGAGATCAGAATAAACCTTTTCCCGTTTTAGGTCAATTAGGATTACCAAAATTATTTATATTTGCCAAATGTCAGAATAATGAGAGAGAGAGAATTTTTTAAGGCATTTTTATTACTTTCTGCAAAGTCAAATGTTTACATACATTTCATTAGTATTTGGTACCATAGCCCTTTAAACTGTATGACTTGGGTCAAACGTTTTGAATATCCTTCCACAAGCTTCGCACAATAGTTGGTAGGAATTTGGGCCCATTCCTCCTGACAGAACTGTTGTAACTGAGCCATGTTTGTAGGCCGCCTTGCTCGCACCTGCCTTTTCAGCTTTGCCCATAAATTTTCAATAGGATTGAGATCAGGGCTTTGTGAGGGCCACCCCAAAAATTGACTTTGTTATCCTTAAGCCACTTTGTAACCAGTTTGGCAGTATGCTTCGAGTCATTGTCCATTTGGAAGACCCATTTGCACCCAAGCTTTAACTTCCTGGCTGATGTCTTGAGATGTTGCTTCAGTATTACCACACAGTGTTCTTTCCTCATGATGCCATCTATTTTGTGAAGTGCACTAGTCCCTCCTGCAGCAAAACAACCCCACAACATGATGCTGCCACCCCTGTGTCCGTGTTTCACAGTTGGGATTGTCTTCTTAGGCTTGCAAGCTTCTCCCTTTTACATCCAAACGTAATGATGGTCATTATGGCCAAACAGTTTAATTTTTTCAGACATGTCCTGTGATTTGACGAAACTAAAATTGAAGTCTTTGTTCCTGTGTGCATTTGCAAACATTAATCTGGCTTTTTTATGTTTCTTTTGGAGTAATGGCTTCTTTGTGGCAGAGTGGCCTTTCAGCCCATGTCGATACAGTACTTGTTTCACTGTGGATAATGACACACTCTTATCAGCTTCAGTCAGCATCTTCACAAGGTCTTTTGCTTTTGTTCCTGGGTTGATATGCACATTTCGTACCAAAGCACGTTCATCTCTAGGACACAGAACCCGTCTCCTTCCTGAGCGCTATGATGGCTGGACATTCCCATCTTGTTTGTACTTGTGTATTATTGTTTGTACAGATGGAGGCACCTTAAGGTATCTGGAAATTGCACCCAAAGATGAACCAGACTTTTGCAGGTCCACAATTCTCTTCCTGATATCTTGGCTGATTTCTTTAGACTTTCCCATGATGTAACACACAGAAGCAGTGTGTTTCAGGTGTGCCTTAAAATACATCCACAGGTGTGTCTCTAATTAACTCAGATGTTGCCAATAAACTTATCAGGAGCTTCCAAAGACATGACATCATCATATGGGCTGTCCCAAATTGTTTAAAGGCATAGTAATCTTAGTGTATGTAAACTTTTGACTTTGCAGAAAGTAATAAAAATGCCTTAAAAAAATTATCTCTCTCTTTCTCTCTCTCTCTCTCTCTCATTATTCTGGCATTTGACAAATATAAATAATTTTGGTAATCCTAATTGACCTAAAATGGGAAAGCTTTATTCTGATTTCATGTCAGATAGTGAGAAAAACATGCATATGTGTCTTTTTATATAGTGTATGTAAACTTCTGGTTTCAACTGTAGCATTACCACATGCCGCATATGTCTTCACTATGAGCGGTAGCTGAATGGTAGGTCGCGGAAGATTAAAATCGAAAATTGCACATAATTTTTTTTTTTGACAAAATCACCCAACATTAGGTGCAAGCCTTTGGGTGTTTAAAAATGTGCTCATCTTTAACCTTTTAAGGATGCAGGGTAGTTTGTACATTAATGCTCGGTCACTTTTATCATATTTTCCTTCCCCGAATTCAGAATTTTTTTTAAAAATTTTTGTCGACATAGCTAAGTGAGGGCTTATTCTTTGTGTGTCAAATTGTACTTTCATTTGGCACCATTTTGGGGTGCATATGTTTTAGCATTAATTAACGTTTTTTGTAAACAAAAACCCAAAACCTAATTCTAAAATTTTTTGCATGTTGTTTTTATAGCATTCACTCTGCATTAAAAATTACATAGCAGCTTTGTCCAGCAGGTCATTACTGCGATACCATATTTATATTGGTTTTATCATGTTTTACCGGTTTTGCAAATAAAACATCACTTTTTTCTGGGGTCACCGTATTCTGATGCCTATAACTTTTTGGTTGACGGAGGCATATAAGGATAGTGCGGGCTTATATGCACATGGGGTTACCAAACATGTTTGTTTACTTTTTTTTTTTTGTTATGTAAAGGTTGGGCCCATTCACTAGTATAGGGGTTGGTAAACGTCTTTGTATGGTGCCCAATATCAGCAACCAATTAATTAGTTGATTATAATTCAGTGTGATCCTTCCCTGGTGATGGGATTGGCTTTCATATGAACAAAGGATTCAGAATGGGCTCAGACATTTACACAGCTCGATCTTTGTTGAATAAATTTCATACAAACCTTTCCAGCCTTGTTGAAATAAACGAATGCTTACTTTAGGGTGTTCTGCTGCCATATTATATTTTTGCACTTTCTTCATGGTATAAAAACAATTGCTGCCCTCTGAGCTGCACATAACACAATGTCATGTGCTGTTTAGTACATGCTAGACTTTTTATCCCTCTTTGTTCATGTATCCTTTAGGTGTATGCAACCGTAGTCCTTTATAGTTTTATACTTTTGCAGTTTACTATCATTAAAAATGTATAACCTGAAGTTACTGAAAAGTGTAGGTAACAGTGTAGTTGAAAAAAATGTAATGCAGCTCAATGTATGCAAAAGAAAATTCTATTGGCTTTTTGATGTCATTTTGATCTCCAATGTTCTGTCAGTCACTAGTTATAAAGAGAGACTATAACAGTTGAAGGGGTACAAGGCTCAGCTGCGTGTTTCGACCTCAGCAACAGATGGGAACCAATAAAAGCTGCTTCCATGTCAGTGAGCTGACCTTTGGGGTGCAGGGAGTAAGACCCATCTGATCTGGTGTTAAAGCTCTGCTTCTCTTCCTAACCTGAGGCCCAAGTACTATTCCTCATTATTAGTGTACAGGGGTCTCTCAAGTTAGAATATTAATTTGTTCTTGTATGATCTTTGTAAATTGAAACCACTGTAACTTGAGACCATGTATCTGTGGAAACTAGTAATAAGTACCTAGAATCCCCAAATGAAAAATAAAAAAAATAATCCGATAACTAATCTAGATGTAGAAAATACACACAAACATCAGAAAAAGCTGCTGGAAGCTGGAAATAATTTTCAGTGATGGTGAAAAGTCTATATAGTACACCTGAAAAATAACATGGAACCACTTTCATCTAGTGTCAGGTAAAGAGAAGAACAGAACATACAGTACTGCACTATAATGTAGAGAGGCGCTGCTAGTCAGCCAGTCAGTGAAATGTCCATGATGATTTGTTGGAACCTCCAGTCAAGCACTGGATATTAAGTCCAGTTTCAAGCTACAGTATCTCTGTATTTTTGTTAAAATATTGTATCCTGATTGTAACTTTACAGACCACTGTACATTATTTTATTTACTGAACTGATAGCTGCTGAGTAAAACAGGGACCAGACAGAAGCAATAACTATAACTATCATAAAATTGTCTTTTTGTTAATATTATGGCTGTAGGTCAATCATATGATCACAGATTCTAAACAATTTCTAAACAGATGTGAGCTAAACAGGGAGCAGTAGGAAATAACTGAGTGTATACTAGTGAAGGTCATGCATACAAATAAGTGTTAGGATGCCAAACAGATAAGTTTCCACTTCACGTAACCTTGAGCTACCATTTCTTACAATGAACTGTTTGTCCTTCATTTTAAGAGCTGCTGTAGTTAATATTACTGAATCTTTTCATCATAGGATCAGTGACTTTTTAGCTGAAACGTTAATCTGGTCTTACAGTCGATATTCATCTAGCATATAGCTTGAGCAATTGAGTTTGTTCACATGGAAAAAAGGGTTAACACATTAGGCATCCTCCACATTACAAAATGTCCTAGACTATAAAAGTATCATATTGATCTCATATGATGATTGCCGTAGTGGGTAACAGTTTTTGTTTCGCCTTCCCGAAAAAAACTAAAAAAAAAAAAAAAAAAAAAAAATCCATTCTGTACATGGGAATATACAAAAAAAAAAGTTAGACGTAGTATAGTATGGTGACACACAGAAGTTTTTCTTAAAGCCTTTAATTTCTTTAAAGGTGTTAAAGCATACAAAAAAAATGTATACATTTCATAACTCCTTATTTGTTCTGACCCGCAGAAAATAGGTTGCTCCATTTTTACTGCACTGTTAACACTGTAAAAGCCTAACCCATAAGAAAATGACAGAATTATGCTTTTTTTTCCATTCTGAATTTTTTTTCCAGCTTCCTAGTACATTACATATAATATTTAATGGGACCATTATAAAGTACAGTTTGTGAATGAAAAAAATGGGGAGTAAATATTCTACAATGCAAAAATGAATGGGGATGAAGTGTTTAGTATCATTCTGGTCAGACTGCATAGCGGCCTGACAGGATTTATGAAGAGTTGACCGTAGCTGCAGTATATCGGTGCAATAGCACAACCTCTCCTCTAAGCTGCCCCACAATAACGTACTAATACTGCAGCTACATTTGATGCTTCAGGAATCCTGTCAGGCTCCTACACTGCCTGAACATAAGTGAACCATATTAAACCACTCTGTCCCCTCCAGCATGATGGAAGCCTTCCAAATGACATTCTAGGACAGGCTTTAGATATAAGACAGCACTGGCAGACATTTTTTTTTTTTACAATAATACCCCTATAAAAGTGTTTGCAGGCATCTGTCAAGGCAAGTAAAATATCATATTTTTATTTATCCAGGACGTTCCCTCATGACAGCACCACAGGAGGTTGCCCTCTTGACCTCTGAGCGGATCAGGAAGTTAGAGAGGTTAAAGGTCCCCAACCCACCTCCCCCTCTCCAGTGTTCTTCCTGTCCCTCTCAGAGGCAGGACGTGGAGAGGATTCTTATCTAGGCGGATCGAGGGTCTCTGTCTGCCCTCCTTTCCAACTCCCTGATCTGTGGCCATCACCCCTCGGAGTAAGGGTCTCCTAGCCAGGGGGTCCGGGGACAGTTGCAGGAGTTCCTCTGCTCCCTGGGCCTCCATGTGTGCGGCAGCCTCTTCCCCTCTCTGGGGTTCTCGTCCTGCCTGCCGGCGTTCCCCGCTCTGCTCCGCGCACTTCCGGTCGCCGTATGACATCATCACGTGACCGGAAGTGTCGCATCTGCCATCTTGGAGGTGGTATACTTCGGATAGGCAGGTTGGAGCGCAGAGGCTGCGGCGTCGGCCGGATGGGGCGTTGTACCAGCGGTACCTCCTACTGCTCATCTGTCTGAAGACTTCAAATGGTGAGTAGGACGCCACAGCAATGTGACCTTCGTGATACTGTGTGTTACAACTGTTTAACTTTGTTGTAATGGAGCAGAGAAAGGAGGGAACCCAAAAACCTCGCCTGAGGCTGACTTGGCCCAGGGGCATGTAAGTACTGCTATGCGAGGGGGCTTGTCACTGTTTATTGTATTGTGATGTTCTTAGACTAGCTTTATTGTGTTTTTTAGGATAAAGAGATTCCACATAAATCCAACACTAAAAAACGTAGGAAATGTGTTAATTGTGCCAAGCCCCTGCCTGATGCTTATAAGAAGCAGATATGTCAGGACTGTCTGACTAAACTGATTAAAGATGAAACACCTGCCTTTATGTCTGAGTTAAGGACACTAATAAGGGACAAAGTAAAAAGCTCTGTTTCCTTCCTGCTCCAGTCGCAGGAATCTGTGTCTGAGAAAGAACCTCCCGTCAAAAGACCACGGCTGGTTTTTGATCTTCCCCTGAGCTCTCATATGAGTACTAAGGGGTCCGATTCAGAAGAATAGTGCTTCTATCTCTCTGAGGGGATATTAGAAGAAGAGGAGAGTTTATTCACTCCCCCAGTTTCCCAGGAAAACAGAAGATTCTGTTTCTCCTCCGAGAATGTGGAAATTTTTTAATTCAGGCAGTAAGGGCCACAATGAATATACCTGATGAAGAACAACCTCGTTCTATTCAGGATGAGATGTTTGGTGGCCTGGTGCCAAGGAAGTCAGTGATATTTCCGGTAAATGATTACCTTAAGCGCCTAATCCTTGTCTGAATGGGAGAACGCAGAGAAACGGTTATTTATCCCCAGGGAATTTAAAAATCGTCTGCTCTTTAATTCCGAGGATTCCAGATTATGGAATGAGCGACCCAAAGTAGATATTCCGGTAGCTAAAGTAGCCAAGAAAACTTCTTTTCCCTTTGAAGACTCTTCGCAGCTAAAGGACCCTATGGAGAGAAAGGCGGAGGGCCTGCTTAAAAAATCATGGGAGTTCTCATCCGTCATTATTTCCACTAACATAGCGGCTACCTCCGTAGCCAGATCCATGTTTCTCTGGCTGGGTCAACTAGAAGAGCATCTTAAGAAGGGAACCTCTAGGGAAGAGATCTTGAGCTCCATCCCTCTCTTGAAACAGGCAACAGGGTTTGTGGCAGATGCCTCAGCTGAAACAGTCCGTTTCGCTGCCAGAAACGCAGCACTGTCAAACCACCAGAAGGTCCTTTTGGTTGAAAATGTGGTCAGGAGATACAGCTTCAAAGAACAAGCTTTGTAATATCCCCTTTACCGGGGGTTTTCTGTTTGGTCCTGTTCTGGATAACATCCTTGAAAAGGCAGGGGATAGGAAAAAGAATTTTCCTGAGGAAATAGTTAAAAGGCAGTCCTTTCAGAGGAACCGCCAGTTTCCCTCTACCACCTCCACTTCCTATAAAGGGAAGGGGAAAACTGGTCGCTGGAGCTATCCAAAAGGAGGTAAGGGCCGAGGGTTTTTGTTTAACCCCAACAACAATGACGCCAGCTCAGTAGGAGGAAGATTGGCGGCCTTTTCCAACCAGTGGTCCCGTATCACTTCGAACCCATGGATATTAAATACCCTAGCAGAAGGGTGCAGGATAGAATTTACGGAGCTTCCTCCAGAAAAATTTGTGCTCACCTCCTTCCCATCTCAGAATTTACAGCAAGCCCTTTTTCTGGACATAAGGAAACTGTTGCGCCTAAATGCGATTTTCCCCATCCCAGAGGAAGAATATTTCAGGGGCCATTATTCAAGGCTCTTCTTAATAAAAAAAACAAACAAACAAACAAACAAACTGTTCCTTCCGGACTATTATCAATTTAAAACACCTCAACAAGTCCGTAAAATTTATGATTCAAAATGGAGTCTATAAGATCTATGATTCCCTTGATACGTCCAGATGTGATGATGTGCACCATAGATCTCAAGGACGCATATTATCATGTGACGATTCATCCATCTTACCAGAAGTTCCTAAGGTTTGCAGTTCAGATAGAAGGAAGGACCCTTCACTATCAGTTCCGCTGTCTACCCTTTGGGATATCATCTGCTCCAAGGGTATTTACAAAAATAGTGGTGGAAATTATGGCCTTCCTAAGATCTCAAAATATCCTGATTGTTCCCTATCTCGACGACTTTCTCCTGATTTCCAACTCCAGGGAGGAGATGATCAATCAGAAGGATTCAGTTCTATCTCTAATTCAGTCTCTGGAATGGATCATAAATTAGGAAAAATCATACCTGTTACCTTCACCTCAAGTAACCTTTTTAGGCGTACTGTTAGATGCTACTCGCCAGACATCTTTTCTCCCCAAAGAAAAATAGGAGAACGTTCTCCAGAAAATGCAGAATTTTTCCAGGAAGGAGAGCTGTTCCATAAGGGACAGGATGAGAGTCTTAGGTCTCATGACCTCTTGTCATGCGGTTGCTTGGGGCAAATTTCATTCAAGACCCTTACAAAATCTTCTGCTCTCAAATTGGGACGGAGATCAGAATTCTCTAGATAGCAAAATTCAGATTCCCCAACAAGTAAAATCTTCCCTTCTATGGTGGCTCGATCCAGCAAACCTGGGCAAAGGAGTGTTGTGGTACCTAGGTCCTCAGACTATCATAGTCACGGACGCCAGTGGAATAGGCTGGGGATCATCTGTAAAAGGCCCTTACCTTCAAGGTCTTTGGCCTGTTCACATTCAGAGCCGCTCCTCAAATTACAGAGAGTTGAGGGCGGTTTGGGAGACTGAAGAAATCAGGCGATCTTCTACACAGATCACACCTGAAGGTGGCGTATGCCTTCCCACCGTTTCCTTTAATTCCCTTGGTTCTAAACAAATTATTAAGGGAAAAGACAAAATTGATCCTGGTGGTTCCGTCTTGGACCAAGAGAAGTTGGTTTCCCATCCTAAAACAACTGGCCTGGAGAACCCAGTTCCTCTTCCCTTGAGACAGGACTTGTTATCTCAGGGGCCGCTACTCCATCCAGATCTAGAGACTTTGAAACTTTCAGCCTGGATCTTGAAAGGGCCACCCTGAGTAGGAGAGGTTTATCAGACTACGTTATTTCCACTCTTAAACAAAATCATAAAGATGTTTGGATCCATTCCATCCAAATATAGCAAATATCCTTGATTTCTTGCAGGCAGGATTTAATAAGGGCCTATCTTTCAGTACCCTAAAAGTACAAATCTCTGCATTGTCACTTCTATGATGCTAGTCTAGCTGAACATAGATGGGTCAAAAGATTCTTTCAGGCGATTTCTAGACTGAGGCTTTCTATTAAGAGATCTATAGCATCCTGGGACCTAAACCTAGTCCTTAGAGCTTTAGTTTCTCCCCCTTTTGAACCTATAAATTGTTTAGACCTTAAAACTCTTAACGTTAAAAACAGCTTTTTTTGGTAGCAATTACATCTGCTAGGAGAATTGGGGAAATTCAGTCTTTGTCTATACGGCAGCCATATTTAAGAATTCTGGAGGATAGGGTTATATTTAGAATAGACCCATCCTTTATCCCGAAAGTAGTTTCTACCTTCCAAAGAAATCAGGAGCTTGTGCTTCCGTCTTTCTGCCCAGCTCCCAAAAACCTGCAGGAGGAAGCATTCCATTGCCTAGACTTAAGGAGGATAGTTCTTCATTACTTGGAAGAAACGGCTCCCTTCCGGAAAGATCAGAACTTATTTGTCCTCTTCTCAAGTAAAAAGGGTAAGAAGGCATCTAAAAGCACCCTGTCAAGATGGATAAGAACTTTAATCCAACAAGCCTATATTGCACAAGATATCCCTCCACCAGAGGGAATCAAAGCACACTCCACTAGGGCAGTAGCCTCTTCCTGGGCAGAGAGAGGGGAAGCTTCCGTTGATCAGATTTGTAAGGCTGCTACATGGTCTAGTTTCCATACTTTAATTAAACCTTATAGACTGGACATTCTTTCCAGTCAGGATAATGGCTTTGGACGCAAAGTTCTACAAGCAGTAGTCCCCCCTCCGACTGGAGTAATTTGGTACTGCTCCTGTGGTGCTGTCGTGAGGGACGTTCTGGAAAATAGGAAATAGACCTACTGGTGGTTGGTTTTCCAGGAGTCCTTCATGACAGCATCCTGATATTCCCTCCCCTTTGCGTTACTTCTGGTTAGCAGATATGTTTGTGGGGTGTATGTGATGTAACATATACTAAAAAAATATATATATTTAGTGGGTATCCACACATTATGATGATTTAATTATACTCTATATATCTCAGTATATTTCTGTTGAAACTCTGGTGTGGTAATTTGGAAGAGACACTGGAGAGGGGAGGTGGGTTGGGGACCTTTAACCTCTCTAACTTCCTGATTTGCTCATAGGTCAAGAGGGCAACCTCCTGTGGTGCTGTCATGAAGGACTCCTGGTCTGTCCAATGTTGGACAATGACGAGGAATTCTAGGCAGACATCAGCCTCAGATTCCTCTTCATTTTTTGCCTCACTTCTGACCACAGCTTTTCACTGCTGATTAGGCCCAGATGAATGTGGGGAGTCTCCACAGCAAGATCCAGCGGAACACTTTTTTTTTTTTTTTTTTTCAGCATCCGACTTCATTCTCTGCCACTTATTGAAAGCAATGGGAGGCAGAATTAGAGCAGAATCTGCCACTGATTTTAAAGCTGAATCCACTGCAAAATCAGCATCAGATTCCGCCATGTGAACGGGGCCTTTGTGTATTCTGTATCTGATTTCCTTTCATGCCATAGTCACTATGGACTCATGCTGATATGTTAAACGCAGCTTAAGTAAGGCCTTCTGCAGATGGCTGTACTGCATCTGGATTTTCCAGACCCCAATCCTGTTACGACTTTGGACCTAATGAACTAAACTTACAGCATCATAGATCTGTATAATGTTGTAAGGTTAGGTCACTTGATCCATGGTAGGTATGGAATTTGTGGCCATGATATTGTTTGGAATATCTAGACAAATTATGTCCATGTGCAGAAGGCCTAATACTTGCTTTCATATGATTTTATTAAAAGGATATTCCCGCCAGAGGCATATATCACTATCCCTTATCTCTTATATATATAAAAATGAGTTCCTGTCTGTCTGTCTGTCTGTCTGTTCTTTATGCACGACCAAACGACTGGACCGATCCTCACCAAATTTGGCACACATGTACATCAGGTGTCCGGGAATATTATAGACTGGGTCTCAGCTCTCTTGGACGTACCGTTCCTGAGGTACAGTATTCCCAAAAAATGACCAGCATTAGTCTATACAAGCCTGCAAGTCTTTCACTCATATTCCAACTGCCATACACACGGTCACATGTCCCTTATCAGCCAATAACAGCTCGCAGGCGCTTACTCTCCTCAGGCACACAGGTTTCCATAGCAACCAAGCTATGTATGACCTGTATTAGTGAATAGCAGTTCACAGGACCTTAAATATTCAGTCATATCACGTGTATCAGCCAATATAAGTTCACATTTAATTTACCAGGTTTCCATAACAACACAGCCATAAATAGACTGTACCTATACTGGACTCAGTGGCGTAACTAGCAATGGCAGGGCCCCAAGGCGAACATTTGACATGGGACCCCCCCCCGGCAACTCCCCCACGCACAAACTGCATTTCTGCACACACTATTATGCCCTATAGTGGCCCCTGCATACACTATTAGGCCTCATAGTGGCCCTTGCACACAGTATTCTGCCCCATAGTGGCCCCTGCACACAGTATCATAGTGGCTCCTTCATATAGTATTATGCGCACTTCCAGCTAATTCTTCTATGTTGGACCAGATGTCACGTGAGCCCGGCATGTTTTGCAACGCATAATGACGTCGGACTGGCCCACCGACATCTGGGATGCCACCAAGGAGGCCCGAAGCCTGCTGAAAAGACCCCAGAGTATAATGATAGCAGTGTTTGTGGGGTTCATGGCCCACAGGCCTTACTTACCAATCCCCGCTCCTGCTCACAGCCGCCTCTGCAAAAAAAACATCAGAGGCTCGCCGGGTCCCCTAATGTCCCGGGCCCTGTGGCAGCTGCTACCACTGCTAAACCAGTATTTACGCCACTGACTGGACTGCCATACTGGATTTCAGCATTCTTAAAAAATGGAAACGTTTTTTAAACTACTCATGTCCCCTGCAGCAAAACGCATGGCTGCTGCTCAAGCTAATGAAAAGTCTCAGCAGACCCAAGCCTGTCTCCAATCTGATAAGGTATGTTACAGACAACAGCGAGCTGCTGAAACTCTCCAGCAGACCCAAGCCCGTCTCCAATCTGACAAAGCATTGTCAGCCACATGCACACAGCTGCACTCCAGGTTTCAATAACAACCCAGCCATTTTTCTTCACTGCTGTAGGTCAGCTTTAAAGGGGCAGGGCGCTGTAGATGACACTGTTACACAAGGCCACATACACACAGCTTTATTCCAGGTTTTCCATAACAACCGATCGCAGGTTTTTCACTGATATCCAAACTGAGATGCACATGATCACATGACACTTATGGACCAATGGAAAATCGCAAGTTCAGTCTTGACATACACACAGCTTTACACCAGGTTTCCATAGCAACCAAGCTATTTATGTCCTGTATGAGTCAATAGCAGTTCGCAGGTCCTTAAATATTCAGTCATATGACGTGTATTAGCCAATGTAAGTTCACATTTCATTTACCAGGTTTCCATAGCAACACAGCCATAAATAGACTATACCTATACTGGACTGCCATACTGGATGTCAAGTGCAAAACTGGCCAATTCTTATGGGGTCACTACACAAACAAAAAATGAAATATACCCGTGCGAAGCCGGGTCCTTCCTCTAGTTGGTGATAAATGCTAGATCGATGGGGGTCCGACTGCTGTAGCTCCCATAACTTGCCAGAAGAGGGTCAGCTTGGCTTTTTCTGTTAACACCATAGGTTTTGAATAAAGTGGCAAGGTACTTGTTTATCTGCTGTTCATTTAAACTTGTTCTAGCTGTGGTTTTGTGGCTGGGACAAGGCACTGGAGTCCCTCATTTTTGCAATTGTTTTGTGGTTAAGTGATAAATGCTTCTGTCTGGTATACTCCTTTAATACTAACATAATATAGTTAAATTATCATGGCCTGGCTGTAATAATCTGAATGTAAAAGCAAGTTGTTTTTTTTTCCATTCAAATAGAGTAAAATAAAGTCACTGTGTAGCACAGATCTTAAAGGGGTAAGTTTATTTTATCAAATATGTAGAAAACAAATCTGCGCTTACTAAACATTTTGTGACCATCTCTGACTTTGGTAAGTGCCTATTCACTCCCCTTGTGCAGCAAAATAATCTCTTCAGACTGTTTGGAGAGCCATGTGACTAGATGTGACTAATGGAGAGCCATGTGACTCATTGATCCACCTTCTAAAACTGTGTTTGCACTAGTTTCCTCATGTTCAGTGTTTTTCTGTGGAAGTTTCTGATGGACTGAATAGGATTTCAAGTTGGGAGCTCTGTGTGGTTTTATGTCATGAAAAATCCCCTAGCAGTATACCATCACTTTTTAAGATGGTGGGAAAAGCCTTTAAGCATACCACAAATAAATATGTAACCCATTCCACCTATGTGGAAAATGACACAGAAATCCATTTTTATGCTGAGAATACATTTAGGACAAAGTTACAAGAGTATACATTTTTAATTAATAAGATTAAATTTAGAGATTTTCTGTTTTTTCAAAATTGATGCCCTAAATTGATGAGGCAGATGTGGCACAGAATTTTGGTGTGGATTCATCACTGAAAATCCTCAGCAATTACAGTACAATGTGGTGTGGAGTCTTCAAAACACCGCCCACATGTGGCAGGATTTGTTATGTTGTGTAGTTGTTGCAGACTTTTACTGCAGATTTCAACATTTGCAGCGAATCTATGGCGATATAGAAATTTTATATGTTGGCACCTCCCCAGCATCACAATTGTGCTAAACCACTTTGAATCCCCTGCGTCTGAACATTATACTTTATAAGATATTAGACCTGTTGACCGAAACCTAGGATGAGGTGGCTGCATAGAATAGAGTTGCTTTCCTAGTATGAGTGTACAGGCAGGAGTGCACACGTTCTGAGTGTTCCTGTCTGGTCATGGTTTGGTTATGCCTGTAAGGGTGGGTTCACACCTGCGCTTGGTGTCCGTCCGTCGCCAATCCAGTGAAAATCTCGGCGAACTGGATTGGCGTCGGATACAGACCGGTCAGCGGCGCATTGGTTAAAAACCCATTCATTTGAATGGGTTTTTAAAGCAGTGCGTGTGGTGTGCGCTTACACCCTCTGCGCTGCCAATCCTTTTTTTTTCGTCGGACACGAAGTCCTGCATGTCCGACTTTGTTTCCGACGAAAAAAAAAGGATTGGCAGCGCAGAGGGTGTAAGCGCACACCACACGCACTGCTTTAAAAACCCATTCAAATGAATGGGTTTTTAACCAATGCGCCGCTGACCGGTCTGTATCCGACGCCAATCCAGTTCGCCGAGATTTTCACTGGATTGGCGACGGACGGACACCAAGCGCAGGTGTGAACCCACCCTAACTTTCTGTTTGCCACAAAGTCCTTCCTCTTGCTCACTTTCCAAACATCTGCAGGTGGTATGTTATAGTTATACATAAAATAGGTCTATGTAGAATAACTAGAATGACAATGGCCAGCAAGCTTAGCACTTCCATATAAACAATGCAAAATATTTAAAGCAGATGTATCTTCTACAAAGTCAGCACTTGGATACTCAGAGAAAAATCTTTGTATTTTGTTTAACACAGTATTGTGCTTAGTATATATTGTATTTACAGAATAGTCCTCATCTTTGTGTTATTGGAAGAGTGTTAAAGGGGTTGTCTGGGATAAATTGAAATCCCTACGCTAATCTAAACACCCTCACCCCTCCTACTTTCTAAATAACATAATTTATTAAAAAAAAAAAAAAATGTATAGTTACCCATATACCTGGGCGGTCATGTGACTACCCCAGGGACATTTGCTGTTTCCCCGTTTCCGCAAATGGAACTTCACTACTACTCCCCCCCCCCCCATATCCACTCCATCATACTTGCCTATCTTCTTCCTTCCAAGCTTCTTCCTGCGGGACGGCTCCTCCCTGTTTTCTGATTGCCGTGCGTGCTATAGACCCATCGCTGCTTCGTGCAGCCGATAATACACCTACTGCACAGGCTTGGGAGCAGCATCACAGACCTGCACAGTAGAGGTGGATTGTCGGTTACAGAGCAGCACTGGGACTATAGCAGACGTGGCAGTCAGAAAAGAAGGATGGGCATCCCGCAGGAGGAAGAGAGGTAAGTATATAATGGGGTCAGGGGTTGAGCTGAGTAGGTAGGGAAGGGCTAGTATTTGTGAACGGATAGCTAGAGACAGGGAGGGGGTGTATGCGGGGTAGTGAGGTCAGAGGTAGCTAGCGTGGAAGTTATATAGCAGGAAGCTGAACCATTTAAACAAATGCAGAAAATACTAGGAGCTCCAAGAGATACCCAGAAATCATGCAAAACACTGCTAAAGGTATATGGGTGCATTTATTAACTCATTAATAGCACTAACAGACCTTTTTTTTAAAAAAAACTGTTTTTTGCCCAGAAAACCCCTTTAAAGGGAATCTATCATTCGCAAAAACAGTTTTAAGCTAATGGCACATTGGAATGGCCTTTAAAAAGGCCTTTCCTTGTTTTCTTCTCCCAGCCGGTTCCAAGATAATTTGTTTATTCATGTATGTAAATGAGCACCCGGGGCGTACCTTCTCTTCTGGGAGGACCCATCGTGTCATCATTTCTTACCGCCCCTTCGGTCGTTGCAGTGACTCCCCTCTTGGCCTTCTTTCTTCTTACTTCTCACTCTCAGTGAATTTTCATGTCTGCGCATGCGCAATCGGCCGCCATTTTCCGTTGGCCTGTCACAAAAGCGTGGCAGAGCCGATTGCACATGCGCAGTCACCGCAACGACCGAAGGGGCGGTAAGAAGTGATGACGCGATGGGTGCTCGCAGAAGAGAAGGTACACCCCGGGTGCTCCGTGGTGCTCATTTACAGACATAAAGAAACAAATTATCTTGGAATCGGCTGGGAGAAGAAAACAAGGAAAGGTAGGAGAACAATGGCCTTTTTAAAGGCCATTCCAATGTGCCATTAGCTTAAAACTGTTTTTGCGAATAATAGACTCCCTTTAAGACGTTTTTACACAGGCCACTTATTTGGAACAAGCATCTGTCCATGTAAAGATGAAGACACTCTCACACTGATGCAGTACCACATCTTGTCTTCACTCTATATTTGTTTACCAAGCTGGTAAATGCTTGGATGATGATTGCATAAAAGATGGCTGATTGTAAATCGATGTGCTACCGACAAACAGTGAAGCTATTTGGAGAGGAACGATCACAGTAGGGGGATTGTATTTACTAATATACTTGTATGGACTAATATTTTCCTGTTTAATTTATTATAGAATGTTAGTGGCAAGAACAGCTTCTCTTATGGATGGCACTAAAGATGGGACGTGAGAAAAAGTACAGACTACAAACTAAAGAGAACTTTTAATAAAACTCACTAGGAAACTGGCAATAAAAAGCCAATATCGGGTAGAATACAACAATAAAAATGCACCTAGAGAAGAACTTTCCTCTTTTGATTCAGTAACACAACCGCAGATTGTGGCTGAATACCTTGTTCAATACATGGAATTGATTTTCTGCTTTGAAACATGAAAACTATTAATGTATTTGAATCACATAAAGATAATAAATTAAAGACAACATAATTGGATTTGTATAGCGCTCGTCAGTACAAGTGAGTCATGTTGGAGAACACAAAGTATTAGCTTTTACATGTTTGTAGTATTTAAATAATAAAGAGTGGCAGACTTGCCAGCCAGCCAGTGAGGATAATGAAAGAGCATGTGCCAGGCTGAGCACGTTTCTGTAACACATGGCAGGCGTGTCTGCAGACGCAGTTCACTGACTCACAGCTATAATAAGTGCTGTCAGAATCTGCTGCAATTCTTTTATGGCCTCAGGAGCTGCTTTTACATGGGCTTCTTTTGTTTCTAGCAAAGAATTTTTGGTTCCTTTGAGTATGAAATTAATTGTTCAGTATTTTTTTGTTAATAATCTCAATTTTAGTATACAATAGGTGATGCAAATGTATTTCCATAGGGAACACCTGTTGTGATTTTTGAAACAGTGAAAAGGTGAAAAATAAATGTAATGTTTTTTTGAAGGTAGTTTTGTATTGAAGGTAGGGGGATGAATTGTTGCTCAATAATTATAGTTGCCTGGACTGATAGATACACTCCTCAACAGTGAAAATGTGACTCCAAGAAGGAAAGTCTTCAATTTAATCAATAGACAAGTTAATCATATGCAGTTGATAAAAAAATGGAAACAAAATATTCAAAACATCTCAATTTATTCAGTATCAGGTATAAGCACAACAGACATAAATACACGACCTCAGGCGCTTTGGCCTGCTATTAGTGAAGTTATTAATGGTTATCTGAGAAACGTTATGCTGAATGCATGCCAATCATTAAAGGGGTTGGCCACTTTTAGGCTAATACTGAGAGACAAATGTTATTGTTTGTGTAATAAAAAGTTGTACAATTTTCCAGTATACTTTCTGTATCAACTCTTCACTGTATTCTAGATCTCTGCTTGCTGTCATTCATTCTGATTATCTTTAGTGGATGAATTTCTGACTGGTCATGTGATGTACAATCCATGGTCATGTGATGAGCACACAGGTGCACAGCTCGTTATAGTCACAGCACAGTAATAAGACATTGCCTGGTAATGAGCTGTTCACCTGTGTGCTCATCACATGACCATATATCACATGACCATGGAATTGTCACCAAAGTGTTTCACAAATAAATGCATTGCAGCAGGAGCCTACACCAAGATGGCCACTACTCACAGGGACAGAGAAAACAGAATGATCGTCAACCAAGGGTCAGCAACTGAGGAGGATAACACAGATCCAAATCACGAGACGAACACAAATCCGGGAAACAAAGCCAATAGTCTGAACCAATCAGGAATGCCAGAACAAAATCGCAAGACAAGAGAGGAATCCAGGTACACAGCCACAGGTCAGGTATAGGAGAAGTCAAATCACAGTCAGGCGCATAGCAGGAGTTAGGAAACTGATTAGCCAGCACAGCTGAGTGATAGGGAGGGATTTATATAGGCCTGGTCAGGAAGCTTCCCTATGTTGTCATGGCAACCTTAAAGCAACAACCACCATTCATTCTTTATGTAGAACCGGCAACTTTAAAGCAGCAACAACAGATGTAACATCCCTGACACCCACCATGGGTCTGTGTATTACAAGCACAGTGGGCGCGGTCACATTCCCATGATTTGAAATCTACGAGATTTTAATTCTATGGCAGTTAGGAACTGGCGTATATTTCAGGTATAACTCACATATATTCACATATACTGTGAGTTGTTGCACGTTTTTAGTGCAGAATCCAAAATGAAAATCTGCAGCAAATTTGCTAGGTCTAAACAGGGCAACACTGTATTTATTGTTCTTTGATGTTGCATTTTGTTAGATGCGGCACGTATTGAAATTGGGTAATTTTGTATAGTTTTGTGTGTATAGATAATTTTGTATTTGGGGTCTGAGATGGTGGTCACTGATGGGCATGAACCGTGTCACAGTTAGCTTGGTATTAATTTATAGGCTTGTTTGTCTGCTTTTATTGATGCATCAAAGTTTAACTGTAGACTGTATCTCGATAACGTATCACAGGACACAAGCCATTGAAAAGTCATTGAAAGGCTCAAGTAAAAGTTCTGTTCCAGAGTTTAGTTAACACATTAAGTGCAAGTTAAACTTTGCTATCCCTGCATGACAGGTTTTGAATAGCTTACTTGTTATGTGTTGATAACATTGTATTGAGAATAGATGATGCTGTGCATTTTTTTCTATTCTTTGGTTAAACCCAGACTTTGTACTTTTACTGATTTTAGATGTTTTTAAGTTATGATATATTTATGCAGTTTTGAGTGATCCACTAAAGATTTTAGCTTTTATTTTTTTAATTTGGCTTTGTTACTTTATTTCTTTGTGTTTTTGCTAGGTGTAAATGTTGCATTCTAGTTTATTGTAAGTTTTGCCTTTGCAGTATTTTATAGGATGTTGATAAATGACTCATTTTCGGACATAACTGATTTGGGGGTATGAAAAATCAGCAATAGCTTTGTTTGAATCTTTGCCAGTTTACTTGTGTTCTACTTTGCAGTGGGAAATGGGAGGACTAAAGAATAACTAGCAACATTCTATTAAGTAACTGTGGAATGCACATGTTAATGCCTAACTTTGCAGTAAGTACCACCAAAGGAAATTCATGGAATGCAAAATATATTTAAATATAAATAAACCATAAATACGGTTGCCTTGGAGGCACTTGCCATTTCAGAAATGCAATAGACTATCAACAGCTAACCCTTAAAGGGATGAGACATGTAATGGACATTCATGGTTTAGGTTTTTACACAGATGAATATTAACATAGTAACTATGTATATCCTTTGAATATAGCAATTAAAATTTTTTTCATCTGTATTAGCTTAGCAAATACTTATGGCTAACTTTTACACTATATAATGAAAACGAATCATAGGTGAGAGAGAAGGTAGTCTTTTTCCAAAGAGACTAGTATGATAAAAACTAAACTTAAAGGGGTTGTCCAGGCAAAAATGGACTACCCTTTTAAAGTTTAAATAAGCTGGGGGCAATTGAAAAAAATGTATACTCACCTGTCCCCATTGCTCTGGTGTCCTCCCGTGTCATCTGCTCCCAGCATTGTGCTGAGGCCGCTGATTGGCCTCAGCGGTTGCGTGACTGTTGAGTCCAATCACCGAAGGGCCTGAATGTCACTACCTGTGACATCACAGGCCCTCTTCCAATCAGCGGCTTCAGTATAATGCCGGAAGAGACTCGGGAGAGCAAACTAACCAGGAGGCGAGGGACGGTATATCGATGTGAGTAGCCAGTGGTCTTTGATGTATATTGTGGTATCCAGAAAGTGAATTTCACTCCCTGAATAGCTAAGTTTAAGGTTGATGGTAGGGTGAAAGTCATTGAAGTCATTATGGAATTGAAGTAGGGCCTCCTCTCCTGCAGTCCAGATTACAAGGATATCATCGATATAACGAAGGTAAATCATAGGTTTGGTGGTGCATGTTGATAAATATGCTCCTTCCAGTTCTGCCATAAAGAGATTTGCATACTGGGGTGTTTATCTGGACCCCATTGAAGTTCCCATTCGATGTAGATATAGATCCTCTCCAAAAGTAAAATAGTTGTGGCTAAGGATGAATTGTATGAGCTGTGTTACTTGTTCTGTTGGGAGGTTTTGTTTTTCCAGGTGTACCCGACATGCTGCGTGGTGACATGCGGGTTGTGGTTTGATTGGGACATTTTAAGACGCAGAAGGAGAGAAAGGAATGGGAATATAAGTTAATGCAAAAATTTCAAACTCTGCAATTTGGACTTAATATTCATGCCAGTTTCATGTCACACTATGTATGAACTGTGAGGGTCACAAATCACCACCTGATAGCATACAGATAACAGCAAGAATTACTGATCCCTCCGTCACGCCCCACAAGTTTCCAGATTTTGTTTTCTTGACCTGTTGTAAATAACTTCTCTACTTATGTTGCATTTTGTTATTCTAAGATCTTTTGAAGGTCCATGTCTTTTGTATATAAAAAGTCTGTGAATTTTCAGTTTCTTGTATAACACCATGTCTGAAGAAGAGAGCTAGTACTCTCAAAAGCTTACCTTTTAGAGGCGAACGGAGTATATTTGATGGTATCGTCTGATTTCTTCACTCTTCCACTACTTTCTATGGCTAACACGGTACAACATTATACTACTACCAAAATGCTGCAGTGATAGTGCCTGTTCTAATGGCTGAATCAACAATCTCAGCCATTTAACCCCTCAGATGTCGCAGTCAGTACAGACTGTGACTCCTCTGGGTACTATACAGAATATAAGGGCTGATTTATCAAGAACAATGTTTTACACTGGCAGGAATTTACGATTAGTTTATAATGCAGTGCACACCTTCATGGTCCATGCACCTAAACAGAACTCCACACCAACTCAGACATCATTGATGCTTGAAAACTTGCGTAAATGGTGATAAATCTGACAGGGCCAGAAAAATGGCGTGACTTTTGGGCCCCTAGAATCAATTCCACTGGTAGGCCCTAGACCTCTTAGTCTGCCACTGGACTGTATTAATTATTGCTATACACGCACCAAGTTCTGAATTGAATGTTCTTTCTCTCAATCTATTACTGCATCTTATGTGCGAACTGGATGCATAATATGTTTTGGACTGCTGTCCCATTCCTTCCTATGCAATATTGTTTCTCCAATATACAATCTCAAATCAAACTGCATGAAAAGTAGATTGACGGTCTAAATTACGTCTAGGTTATTAACCTTATAAGGCTGGTTGTAAATGGCCAAATGTCTCCTCTGTACCAACCAATAGAGAAACATTAGCCTTAGACCGCTCAGATTTATAGATTTTGCATATTTAGTTTGAGCCAGCAGCATTTCAGATAATCACAGAGACAACAAATCCAGTTAATTTGCTGGAATCATGTTATATTATATTGGTTGATGTACACAATATGAACAAGTGTATTGGGGTAACTGCATGCTACATCCACAGGGGCTTTTAATGCATCCCATTCTAAATCCATAGGCATTAATATGGAGCCAGTCTCCTTTTACAGCTAAAGTGGCAACCATTCTTCTGGAAAGACTTTCTACAAGATTTTGGAGCGTCTCTGTAGGAATTTTTGCCAATTCATCCTGGAAAGCATTTGTGATGTCAGAGACCTGGCCTGGCTTGGGGCTGGGTAATTAATCGCCAAAATCAAAAGTCACCTCAATTAATGCATGTGAACTTGCTCACATCGATTATGTAAATTATTTAGTATCCTTGCATTCCTGTGTCACACTGCCATTGGTTAAAGGATAGATCACTAACTGTACACTATCCAATCAGGATTACTGATTGACTAACTGAAACCAAAATTCAGTGGCATATAAATAGGAGACGTGGCATTTAAAAAGAGGAGTGTCCTAAAATAATCGTTCATTAATCTTAAGGTAAAATGTTTAATTAATTGTGATTTTGATTGAGGTCATAATCACCATTCTAATTTATCCTAAAGGTCTTTGATGGGGTTGAGGTCGGGGTTCTCAGGCCAGTTAAGTTCTTCCACACCAATCCATCTAATCCGAAACGGTTTTGGAAATTGCAACGTGTCTGCTGCGTGTATTTTTCTGCAATGTGTGGATGGGATTTGCTACAGTGACTGTGAAACGCTGCATTTTTTTTTCTGCAGAGTTTACGCAACATGAGGCCCCATAACATGCTCCCTCCACCAAACCTTACAGTTGCTACAATGCAGTCATGCTTGTAACCTTCTTCTGACATTCAGTAAACCCAGACTCTTCCATCAGACTGCCTGATATAAAAGTGTGATTTGTCACTTTGAAGAATATGTGTCCACTGCTCCAGAGTCTAGTGGTGACATGCTTTTTAAGTACTCCATCCAATGCTTGGCATTGTGATTGGTGATGTAAGACTAGTATGCAGCTGCTTAGCCTTGGTATCCCATGCCATGAGGCTCCTAGAACACAATTTTTGTGCTTTTCTTTAAAGCTACACTGCTGAGGGTTGTTTTTTTTGTTTTTTGTTTTTTTTTAAGCTCTCAAGTCCTTTAGGACATGGTATATTGATCTGTAATGCTCACCCACCCCATTACTCAAGTTTACTTACCTGGTGCATACCTCATACTATCTGTCCCCCAAATGGGTCCCCCATCTGGTCATTTTATCACCAGACAGCAGACCTGATGATTCACACAGCAGCTAGAAGTCCCTGTTTTCTATGTAAGTCTTTAAGAAAGTAGAATCCAGGTTGTCATAGACTTACATAGAAGAAGTTAATTTATAGGTTAGTCTAGTGATCACATGACCAGCAGGCTCAAGTGAAGTATGTGTCGGGTGAATAGACTATCCATAATGCACCAGTATGCCCTGTAATAATTTTTGGAAGCTGGATAACACCTTTAAAGCTTCAATCCTTTATCTGCAAATACATCCACAGCAGTGCTAAATACTCACTGTTTCCTTGTGTAGCCTTTTCTTGGCTTTATTTTACTTGAGACCCCTTGTATCACTGTTATTTACATGCGGTGAATCTATGAACAAACTACTTTTCCCGTGATGCATCTCCCTGCTTTCCCTCTTTGTGTTTGCTGCTCACAGGGGGGGAGGGGGGAGGGAGCTTGAATGAAACATCACAGAACATGTGACCTCAGATGTAGGAGCTATTTATTACCTGTGATTTCATTAGAGGGGAGAGCAGGGAGATGCATCATGGGACATTCAGTTTGTTTGCTGTGGATTTATTTCCAAATAATCTTTGGAAGCTGGATAAGCCATTAACCCTTTCCCTGCCGCGCACATATTTATACCTCCGGCCAGGGTGGCAATTTAGTTTCAGAGGACGTATGTAATACGCCCTTGCTACTAATGCCGATTTCTCAGGATCCGTTAGGTCTATGAAGATGATCTTGGATTAATTTTAAAGATCCAGAGTAATTCGCTGGTGAAAACAATGTTCGGCATTGAGATCCCAATGCAGATCTCAGATCTCAATTCCCGACAGCGTTTTAACAGCAAACCGCTCTGAATCTGTAAGGGCTATCATGATGATCCAAGATCATCTTCATATCCCTAACAGATTCTTAGATACAGTGAAGAAAATAAGTATTTGATCCCTTGCTGATTTTGTAAGTTTGCCCACTGACAAAGACATGAACAGTCTATAATTTTAAGGGTAGGTTAATTTTAACAGTGAGAGAATATCAAAAATAAAATCCAGAAAATCACATTGTATAAATTTATTTGCATTTTGCAGAGAGAAATAAGTATTTGATCCCCTACCAACCATTAAGAGTTCTGGCTTCTACAGACCAGTTAGACACTCCTAATCAACTTCGTTACCTGCATTAAAGATTGCTGTCTTAAATTGTCACCTATATAAAAGACTCCTGTCCACAGACACAATTAATCAGTCAGACTCTAACATCTACAACATGGGCAAGACCAAAGAGCTTTCTAGGGATGTCAGGGACAAGATCATAGACCTGCACAAGGCTGGAATGGACTATAAAACCATAAGTAAGACGCTGGGTCAGAAGGAGACAACTGTTGGTGCAAAAATAAGAAAATGGAAGAAATGCAAAATGACTGTCAATCGACATCGATCTGGGGCTCCATGCAAAATCTCACCTTGTGGGGTATCCTTGATCATGAAGAAGGTGAGAGATCAGCCTAAAACTACACGGGGGGAACTTGTTAATGATCTCAAGGCAGCTGGGACCACAGTCACCAAGAAAACCATTGGTAACACATTACGCTGTAATGGATTCAAATTCTGCATTGCCCGCAAGAAGGCCCATGTGCAGGCCCATCTAAAGTTTGCCAATGAACACCGGGATGATTCTGCGAGTGAATGGGAGAATGTGCTGTGGTCAGATGAGACAAAAATTGAGCTCTTTGGCATTAACTCAACTCGTCGTGTTTAGAGGAAGAGAAATGCTGCCTATGACCCAAAGAACACCATCCCCACTGTCAAGCATGGAGGTGGAAAGATTATGTTTTGGGGGTGTTTCTCTGCTAAGGGCACTGGACTACTTCACCGCATCAGTGGGAGAATGGATGGAGCCATGTACTGTAAAATCCTGAGTGACAACCTCCTTCCCTCCTCCAGGACATTAAAAATGGGTAGTGGCTGGGTCTAACCCAAAACATACAGCCAAGGTAACAAAGGAGTGGCTCAAAAGAAGCACATTAAGGTCATGGAGTGGCCTAGCCAGTCTCCAGACCTTAATCCCATAAAAAACTTATGGAGGGAGCTGAAGCTCCGGGTTGCCAAGCGATTAGCCTCAAAATCTTAATGATTTAGAGATGATCTGCAAAGAGGAGTGGACCAAAATTCCTCCTGACATGTGCGCAAACCTCATCATCAACTGCAAAAACTGTCTGACTGCTGTGCTTGCCACAAGGGTTTTGCCACCAAGTATTAAGTCTTGTTTGCCAGGGGGATCAAATACTTATTTATCTGCAAAATGCAAATAAATTTAAAAAATGTATACAGTACAATGTGATTTTCTGGATTTTATTTTTGATATTCTATCTCTCACTGTTAAAATTAACCTACCCTTTAAAATTATAGACTGTTCATGTCTTTGTCAGTGGGCAAACTTACAAAATCAGTAAAGGGATCAAATACTTATTTCCTTCAGTCTATAGGGCTCTAAAGTGGAACAAAAGTGTAGACTGCTGAGACAATGATAAATCATCGTCTGTGCATAACCTGTATGCAACCTTGAGGGGGGGGGGGGTAGCATGGACTCAGTCAATCAATCAGAAAGCATATTCTTTTGCTCTCTGATTGTCACATAGAGGGATAATGTAATACCCCTCTGAATCTAATCAGGAAGTTTATTGGCGCTGTGACCCAGACATTTACCATCATCCAGGTTACAGCACCAAAAGAGTTGCACCAAACACTTACACAATACATACACAAAGTCATCAATAAAGTTTATATTTCACACTGTA
The DNA here is from genome assembly GCA_947044405.1 of Leptodactylus fallax. Classification (NCBI taxonomy): domain Eukaryota; kingdom Metazoa; phylum Chordata; class Amphibia; order Anura; family Leptodactylidae; genus Leptodactylus; species Leptodactylus fallax. Next base: position 1,397,541 of record CAMRHE010000191.1, read on the forward strand.
GGTCAAAGAATCTAGAATTATGACTCTCTAACACCAGTAATGATGAACCAAAGGAATTTCAGAGGTTGTATCAATAATATGCGAGCAATAAAGCGGCTATGTTACACCAATCTGAAACTGGCCCTAGTTATCACATTAGTTAGGTATAGGGATTATAATTATTCATTAGAGTTACAACTTTTATAGGGGGATAGAAAATTATATTCTTATGTAAGCCCCTATTTAATTTGCTTGCATAAAATTTGTCGCATTTCTGTGATTTTGGCATTTCTTGAACACCTGCACCTGTAAATATATGTGGGGTATGTATGAATTCCTCACATCTTGCAATTTTTTGGAAAGTACATTTTGTTTGCAGAAATGGATTGCTTGAGCATGTACTTTAGTGCCAAATTTGATTTTCATGTACAATCTTTGCTTGTAATCTCTGTTTGCTGCAAAGTTGCATGAAGGTGGTTGTATACAGTATATTAAATATTAAGTTGTGTTTTTGTATACGGTATGCTGTGCAATCTCAAAAAAGTTAGATATATATATATAAATTGTGTAACCTTTTATCTATTATTTTATGTGTTTTGTGTGTGAATGTATGATTGAGTTTTAGGTGCAAATATGTTTTAGTCCATTTTTTAAAAACATTATTTGTGTTTGTCACAAAGTTACATGAAGGTGGACCTGGCTATATAACCCATTGAGACACATGTAATTTTTAAGTTATCTACTTTCAATAAATATATAGGATGATTCTTTTTACATTTCCAGATTCAGAGCAGGTTTTTGTTCCTTCCAGTTCTAGTGATTTTCTGAAGATACAGTGGCTTGCAAAAGTATTTATACCCCTTGACCCTTTTCACATTTTGTCACCTTACAAGCACAAACTTAAATGTATTTTATTGAGATTTTCAGTGATAACCAACACAAAGTAGCAAATAATTGTGAAGAGGAACGAAAATGATACATGGTTTTCAAAATTTATATCAAATAAAAATCTGGAAAGTGTGGCGTGAAAAAGTGTTCATCCCCCATATATCAATACTTTGTAAAACCACATTTCCCTGCAATTATAGCTGGAAGTCTTTTGGGGTATGTCTCTACCAGCATTGTGCATCTAGAGACATACCGGCAGATTGGATGGAGAGCGTCTGTGAACAGCAATTTTCAGGTCTTGCCACAGATGCTCAATGAGATTTAGGTCTGGACTTTGACTGGGCCATTCTAACACATGAATATTCTTTGATATAAACCATTCCACTGTAACTCTGGCTGTATGTTTGTTTAGGGTCATTGTCTTGCTGGAAGGTGAATCTCCTTCCCAGTCTCCAAGTCTTTTGCAGCCTCCAACAGGTTTTCTTCCAGGATTGCTCCATCCATCTTCCTATCAACTCTGGCCAGCTTCCCTGTCCCTGCTGAAGAAAAGCATCCCCACAGCATGATGCTGCCACCACCATGTTTCACAGTGGAGATGGTGTGTTCAGGGTGATGAGCAGTGTTACTTTTCCGTCAACATAACGCTTTGCATTTAGGCCAAAAAGTTCAACTTTGGTGTCATCTGACCAGAGCACCTTCTTCCACATGTTTACTGTATCCCCTATATGGCTTGTGGCAAACTACAAACTGCACTTATTATGTTTTTTTTTTTTTCAACAATGGTTTTCTTCTTTCCACTCTTCCATAACAGCCAGATTTGTAGAGTGCACGACTTCTAGTTGTCCATGTGGACAGATTCTCCCACCTGAGCTGTGGATTTCTGCAGCTCCTCCAGAGTGACCATGGGCCTCTTGGCTGCCAGTGCTTTCCTTGCTCAATCTGTCAGTTTAGGTGGACGGCCATGTCTTGGTAGGTTTACAGTTGTAGAATACTTTTTCCTTTTCTGGATGATGGATTGAACAGTGCGCCTTGGGATGCTCAAAAATTGAGATATGTTTTTATAACCTAACCCTGCTTTAACCCTTTCCCGACATCCATGCGGGAGTCGTGCGGCTGCCATAGGCGCCGGGTCTCTGCTGTTTTATACAGCAAAAACCTGGCACTAATGCCCACAATCGTTGCCCGCATAAAAGTTACATTTTATGCTAATGGATTAATCTGTGGACTGGTGCTGAATAGTTTTTTATTCTTTGAATATTCAACTACTTCCCAAGTCTTTGGGTCCAAGGCTTTTATGCTTTTCGTGCACTGTTAACCACAAGTGTGGATTCTGGACTAATAACACACTGGTGAGCTGTATACATTGTTTCATTTAACCATGTCCGCCAATCAAGAGTCCTGCCCTAGACCATGTACAGACCATAGGTGCTATCAGCACCTCCTGGAGGAGCAGGTGGTACAAAAAGGAAATCATGGAGGAGTTGAGAGGCAAGGGGAAACCATTTACTACAAGTAATTCAGATTGGGGGGGGGGGGAGAACAGGTCCATAGGATGTATAGGGGCAAACCATAGTTTCTAAATTCCACCCAAAATGGGATGCAGCGAAGGTGGGTTGCCCAGTAATAGTGAAGAATATGCCCCATCCACCTTCCCAGCCAGCATTACCAATCTGGGGTTTCCGGTGGCGCCTAGCATCCAGATAACATGGAAAATGGCTTTCTGCAAATTATGGAGCTCAGGGCGTGGGACAGCCAGCCAGTCTCAAAGTAATATAACAGCTTTGGAAGTAGAATAATTTTTATTGCTAAAATATGCCCAAAAAGAGATATCGGTAGGGTTTTGCATCTGTCCAATATGGTCCTTAATTCCCAAAATAATCGGGGATAATTCACAGCATATAAACGGTTATATGTTGGAGTAAGCTGAATACCCAATTATCTTGGTGAGCATTTACGAGATTAAAAGTTATAGTTACTACACAATAACTATATGGTATCCCGGGGAAGGTTAAGTGGTAGGGCTTCTGTCTTTAAAGAATTAATTTTGTAGCCCAAAAGTCGACCATATTCATGGAGGACTCGTAGGAAGTTAGGGTGTAGGGTAGGTGTGAGGGTTAGTTAGGGTAAACAGAAAATCATCAGCGAATAGGGATACTCTAAATTCCCCATCCTGAACCTTGATCCCTGTAATATCAGGATTCTGCCTTAACTTGGCCGCTAAAGGGTTTAATACATAATGCAAAAATGAGGGGAGAGAGGGGGCAGCCTTGACTAGTGCCATTTCTAAGGGAAGAGGAACCAGAGGATGAATTGGGGGGGGGGGGGGAATTGTTATCCGCATGTTACAGGAAGTTCCAGCAACAAAATAATTAGCAGTAAGTGGAGTTATAAGACCATTCTTATGTGGAGCATGATACTCTAGGAATATACTGTATATATTCATTGGTGATTTAACATTTCACATTTTTTTTCAGCCTTCACGTTGGCATATTGATCTGCAGCCCTGGGCTGATCCTTCACATTCACTTGAAGATGAAGCAAGGAGATTCCTATATTATATCACAAAATCTCAGGTAAACATATTTTACAGAGTAAATAAAAACATTCTATATTTACCTCCAAGGTCTATTGATAACTCCTTGAAGATTAGCTCTAGTTTTGAATGGTAATCCTTCACTTTGCACTCTGATTTATGGGTCATCCTATTGCATGATGGAAGAGGAGTTTCTAACTAAAATAGAGTATTGAGCAAAGTAATATTTTAAATATGCCCCCCATTTAAATGGTGTCCAAAATCCTTCTAAAACCAATACTAGTGCCATGTACGTTGCCTTTAATAGGAGGAAACATACCTTTGTGGCTATTTGTGATGAAGCAATGCAGAGATAATTATCTTTTTATGGACATTCATATCAGTCTGCAAGTGTTTTGGGGGTGAATCCTGACTTGCCGATTTTGCCTACAGACAGTTGCAAATACTGATGATTGACAATGTTATCCTCTATTGCATCGCAGTTCTCTGCAGGCAGACATTAATTTGTGCCCACAAAGGTATGTTTCTGCTCTCAAAGGCCCCTATATAGCAATATTATTGGTTTAAGAGGTATTTTGGACCTGACAGACTCCCTTTAAAACCAGAATATATATGCCAATATTAATTATGGCAGTTATTCTACAAAATACAGTCTGTGAATAAATACTAAAATATTAGACATGTTCACCCTGTCCGATTTACATGATTGACTTCTTTGGAATTATATATTCATATCTATATGAAAATAAATGAAAGGATTGATATTCTTGCTCAATAGATCGCTTGTCCTCGTTTGGTGACCAATGGACTGACAGATCATTATGTAGACACTGTGAAGCCCTGGACTGTCTGCTTGGATAATAAATTTAGTTTGGCACACCAGATCAGAAGTAAGCAATGTCGTGTCTACTCCTTGGGGTAAGAAATGTATATTTAGTTTACCAAATGTCTAATTATTTTCTGCAGTTTTATTTTTTGCATAGAATCCTACAGGTTAAAAAAAATAAAAAATAAAAAAAATTAAGAGGTTAGCTGGGGAAGTTTACCCAGTGCATTTTCTGCACTGATTAAGCTTTATTACTAATATACATGTTCATTACCTGTGCGAAGGGCAACTGCAGAGGCTGAAACTCTCATTCCTCTGTCTCCCCTGTTGCCACTCCTACTCTCAGTGATATCACCGACTCCACTCTACTCCGGTCGCAGGCCTATTCAGTGGAGACGGTCATGTGACTCAGAGTCAGAGCATGAGCAAGGGAGACAAAGGTACGAGCATTCTGGCTGTCTGAACTGCCCTCCGAGCAGATAATATATGGGGCTTTGGGGGATTGTGTGTATATTAGTAATAAAGCTTAACCATTGCTTTCCCAAATTTCTGGATAACCCTTTTAAGAGCTTTTCTGAGATAGATATAGATATACACTGTGTTCCAAATTATTATGAAAATCGGATTTAAGTGACACAGATTTAATTTTTTCTTCTAATTGTGTCAATAGCAAAGAAGGTGGTCCTATGTTAACATGTAGCTTGGTCTATTGAGATGTTTTTGATTTGAAATAGCCTTTGATTTCAGTAAATGTGGTATCTTAATACTGAAAATTCAACAAATGACCATTTTCAGTTCGTTACAACCTATAAAATGTTGTGCATAATAATTTGGAACAGTAGTTTTTGATTTTTTTTTTAATTTGTGAAAAAAAAAGTTATCATTGGGAGGTTTGCCCAATAAATTTTGATTTATACTCTAACGGTTGAAGATTTGAACATCATAGTGACTGACATTTGCATTGACCATTTAGAAAAATCTGAAAACTATAACTTGCATAATAATGTGGAATGCGGTGTAGAGATATAGACAAAAATGTTCTAGAATTAATCTTTCTAATTGAGACCATATAAATTTCTTACCCTTTTGCAGAATTGCATGAGCAGCCCAATCTCTGTTACAATCACTTCCTTCCTGATCATGTGCCTGATCATGACTTCAGTTCAGTGCCACGCCCACCATAAATGGGATGTCATTCATGGTGAAAGCAGCATTTTGTCTAAACTTTATTGACTGACAGAGAAGTAAGGAGGAGGTGGGGGCTAGTCCTGATCTCTTGAGGTGCCGGCTCCTGAATCACACATCTAGACGATCACAGCAGTGATTAGAGGCAGCAGCAAGGGCAGGTAGACAAACACATTTTTTTTTATTTATTTATTTATTTTTTTTCAACTATTCAAACCTCACCGCTGCCACCATTGGAAGTCATTCTTCCATTAGTTGTCAGAGGGTTTTATGGACACTGATGGGCTGTCAGCATGGTAGATGCATAGGGAGAGTGAATGAGACAATCTACATGTGCCGTTGATGTGAATGCTTGATCATGAGCATTATGCAAGGTCCGGCTCAGGCTGTTTGCATTATTGAACGATGTATGCTGCTTTAAAAAAAAAAAAAAAAAAAAAAAGTGCAGGTTTCAAAAACCACATGCTTTTTTTAAAAACACATGTGGTTTTCTGATAAAAAAAAATAAATAAATAAATGTGTTTTGAGCAAAAAGTCGTTGTGTGAACACAGCATTTCTGGGAAGTGTTATATTGTGGACCAGAACGTGTGACTATGTTTATTTATTATGCTTACTTGTATAGCGCAAACTCTTTACAGATGTTATCCTTGGCAAGGCTGCAGTGCTAACCACTGAGCCACCGTGCTGCCCGTACAGATATTCTCAGTCAATATATACAAAGATATATATTCATATTTGTATATACTTTATATACACATTGTGACAACTTAGGGGTTATTTTAGCTCACGGGATCGCCATCTCTTCATCAAGACTGTTGGCACATCAGAGAGCTCCAGTAAATTCTCACACCGACACAGTGAATTTGGTTCAAAACTGACCTCAGCCAGCTTTAATCTTCTGTTTTCACATTAAAACATCCTGTATATCATAGTACAAAATAAATCCTCAGCTCACTAGAAGACCCTGGGCCTACTACCCAGTACTGTATGTCTTCAAACACGGCAGTTCTCACCAACTCTTGTGGTTCTGGCAATGCCTGTTTTCCCCAGATAGGGAGCATTATGGGAAGGGTTGACATCTCACGTAATAGTGTCCTTCCATCTGGCTAACAGCCCACTTGTCTTCAAACCAAATGAAACTCCCAACTTTCCAGAGACTCTTAAGCCCCTTGCAGATGACATTGGTGTGGGTCAGTGTGCTATCCGTGAATTTCACAGATAGCACACTGATACATTCTTCTCTGTGGGCCCGTACACACGTACTGCTATGAGCCACAAATAAACCGTGAAGATGTTTTTTATCACTGTGTGTTCTGCTTTGCTTTTTTTCGACCTCACATGTGTAGTAAAAAATATTCCTCATCCAGGTGCCAGGAAACGTGTAAGTTTGAATCAGTAAATGTCGTGATTAGGTGAAGGATGATTACTTGGGCACCGCCTCATTTTCTTACTATTTTACTGTCTTCTGGACTGGTAAGGGTGATAACGTGAAGGAGATCCTTGATGTCCAAGATAACAGAACAGGTTGTGATCTTTCTTTGAAGTCCTATGTCTGTTTTCGATTAGGAGAAATGTTCTTTCAAGTGATCCTGTCAGGAAATTCGTGCTTAAAGTATGGACAGAATGGAATCGCTCTCTTTTGTTACAAACAACTATTTTCTGAATGCTGTAGCAATGTCTTTGAGAGAAAACATGGTTTAATATGGAACAGGGAGAAGTGTCCAATGGCTGACTTCCTATCCAGCTTATCTTAATTGGCAAGCATAGGCGTAGCAATGAGGGTGTAGAGGTAGCGGTCACTACTGGGCCCAGGAGCCTGAGGGGCCCCAAATGTCTCTCTATAACATAAAAATTCACGAATGTTATACATACAGTGCCTTGCGAAAGTATTCGGCCCCCTTGAACTTTTCAACCTTTTGCCACATTTCAGGCTTCAAATATAAGGATATAAAATTTTTATTTTATGTTGAAGAATCAACAAGTGGGACACAATCGTGAAGTGGAACGAAATTTATTGGCTATTTTAAACTTTTGTAAAAAAATAAAAAACTGAAAAGTGGGGCGTGCCAAATTATTCGGCCCCTTTAAGTTAATACTTTGTAGCGCCACCTTTTGCTGCGATTACAGCTGCAAGTCGCTTGGGGTATGTCTCTATCAGTTTTGCACATCGAGAGACTGAAATTCTTGCCCATTCTTCCTTGGAAAACAGCTCGAGCTCAGTGAGGTTGGATGGAGAGCGTTTGTGAACAGCAGTTTTCAGCTCTTTCCACAGATTCTCGATTGGATTCAGGTCTGGACTTTGACTTGGCCATTCTAACACCTGGATATGTTTATTTGTGAGCCATTCCATTGTAGATTTTGCTTTATGTTTGGGATCATTGTCTTGTTGGAAGATAAATCTCCGTCCCAGTCTCAGGTCTTTTGCAGACTCCAACAGGTTTTCTTCCAGAATGGTCCTGTATTTGGCTCCATCCATCTTCCCATCAATTTTAACCATCTTCCCTGTTCTGAAGAAAAGCAGGCCCAAACCATGATGCCACCACCATGTTTGACAATGGGGATGGTGTGTTCAGGGTGATGAGCTGTGTTGCTTTTACGCCAAACATATTGTTTTGCATTAAACAAGACTTTTTATGGATATCTTTGAGAAATGGCTTTCTTCTTGCCACTCTTCCAAAAAGGCCAGATTTGTGCAGTGTACGACTGATTGTTATCCTATGGACAAACTCTCCCACCTCATCTGTAGATCTCTGCAGTTCATCCAGAGTGATCATGGGCCTCTTGGCTGCATCTCTGATCAGTCTTCTCCTTGTTTGAGATGAAAGTTTAGAGGGACGGCCGGGTCTTGGTAGATTTGCAGTGGTCTGATACTCCTTCCATTTCAATATGATTGCTTGCACAGTGCTCCTTGGGATGTTTAAAGTTTGGGAAATCTTTTTGTATCCAAATCTGGCTTTAAACTTCTCCACAACAGTATGACGGACCTGCCTGGTGTGTTCCTTGGTCTTCATGATGCTCTCTGCGCTTTAAACAGAACCCTGAGACTATCACAGAGCAGGTGCATTTATACGGAGACTTGATTACACACAGGTGGATTATATTTATCATCATCAGTCATTTAGGACAACATTGGATCATTCAGAGATCCTCACTGAACTTCTGGAGTGAGTTTACTGCACTGAAAGAAAAGGGGCCAAATAATTTTGCACACACCACTTTTCAGTTTTTTATTTTTTACAAAAGTTTAAAATAACCAATACATTTCCACTTCACAATTGTGTCCCACTTGTTGATTCTTCACCAAAAAATTAAAATTTTATATCCTTATGTTTGAAGCCTTAAATGTGGCAAAAGGTTGAAAAGTTCAAGGGGGCCAAATACTTTCACAAGGCACTGTACCACAGATTTTACATTGGGGACTAGGAGCTTCAATTAAAGCCTCTGTTGAACACCAATAAGGAGAGACCTGTCAGTCTAGCAGGGTGGGAATAAGTTGGCATGTTGCCTATGTTTCGGCAGCGTGACTCTACTGACAATTTCCCTTTAATGAAGATATCTGTGGTCATCTTTGCAAATTGCATTTTAAGATAATGTTTTAAAGTATTTTGTCCTAAAGCAGTCCCATTTACAGGAGGAATTGGTTACAGCTGTAATGGATCTAGGTAGCCCCAGCAACTCCATCCTGTCACCTCCTGTTGAGTCACGTCATGTGCATTGCTGCTACCTCTATTCTACACACAGCGAGCATTGAGAGCTGTGCGTATAAAAATAGAAAATTGTCTTCTCCCGTGGGTGCCGGCAATCTATTAGGTTTGTGATGTATTGAATTTCAGATGTGCCATGTGTGTTCCCATATAATCTTTGTAATTTTCTTCTGTAGTATATGGGGTTAAAGAATTTTAAAAGTTCATGCCCATCTTTATAATGAATGTGCTATTTTTGTGGAAGTATTACTATGTCTGTGAACTAAAGGCTGGACTCAAGAATCCTGCAAGGAACAGAACACACAGTATGTTTATGAAGTGCGTTCCTTAATGCTGGCAGCTCTGAAACCTTTTAATTCCCAGTGGGCTGCATCTTATCCTTCTAGACGTTTGGAAGTATTGACTGTTGGCAGTGTAAGTTTTGGCATAATTTTTTGTGAAGATGTATCAGGCCAAAAAGATATTTTTATACCAACTCTTTTAAAATATGCTTTTAATATCAACTATGTCACATGCTGCCAGATCTCCGGGATAAGGAATAAGTGAGTTGATAATGGTGAATGTGTTAAATGACATGTAAATAAAGCTTACCATACAAATAAGCGTTCTGCTGACTGATCTCCCACCTTAACTGTCTATTGCTCATACCTAAATTCTTGAATGCAAATAAATGGTAAGAGTAATTCCTCTGTTGCCTCATAAGGATCTAATGCCTGTCCTGTTCTTAACAAGTAGCAAGCTACACACACAATGGAAAACTCAACTTTAAGGCTACGTTCACATCTGTGTCAGACTTCATTGCAATGTCTGCTTGAAAGTGGCAGACAAAAAGTCCTGCTAGCAAATATACTTAGAAAATAAAAAATAACAGCGTCGAGCGGCACATAGAATAATACAGTACAAACGTTTGAAATACGTGCACAGAAAATCTTTGTGGGAATAAAAAGAGATAATACACTCGCACCACTACACTGTAATTGGTGGCCTAAATGTACTACAAGCCCACAAAGATGATGTTATAGTTGTGTTGTGAAGTACATATTTACAATGCAAGGATAAGAAAAATGTAGAAGGCGTTTAGATGTACTCTCACCTTGGTTGGTTGTGATGAGCCACAACCACTGTAACAGGCATCAAATATATCTTATGGAAGCTGCTGGACCTCTAGGAGTCGGGATACTTGGACCAAGATAGATTGCAATGTAAATGCAAGGAAAGGCATTGATGTCAACTCCAAAAAAGGAGAGACGTCCGCGCTTACCAGTAGTTGAACTTTATTTAGGCTTAAACATACAACGCGTTTCGAGGAAAGAAAGGACCCATTTATCAAGTGGGGAGGGGCCCCCCTGAGGGAGGTACAAATCTCATCTATTCTCTATTTAATGTCTTTCTGCTGTTAGTGTGTCATTGTGCTTATTTATACACTTGATAAAGGGGTCCTTTCTTTCCCCGAAACGCGTTGTGTGTTTAAGCCTAAATAAAGTTGAACTACTGGTGAGCATGGACATATCTCCTTTTTTGGAGTTGACATCAGCTCCTTTCCTTGCATTTACATTGCAAGCAAATATAAACATTCCCCAATAGAATCGTCCCCCTCCCCTTCCGGAATTTGTCCCTCTGATAACAACAAACCACTCTTGTAAGAATAGCTGATGCCCTTAGTGACCAAACGAAGGGTAAGTTCACGTGGCAGATTTTGCCACCATGCAAAATCAGCAATGGAAATTCTTGCTCTCATTCACTTCAGTGGTTCAGGCAGAATTGGTCCAAGCATCGATCCGGACACTTCTTGTTTACAAAACCTTATTTTTTCAAGTAATGGAAAATGGAATGTCTGCCTCCCTTTTGAACTTAATGCAAAGCAGAATTTTTGCATCATATCAAGATCATATGTTTGTCACCCCTTTATATAATGATAAAAAGAAAGTACACCAGATTCCACTGTTTCATTATTTATTCAACAAAAATTGAGTACGGTTGAAGTAATGGTTTCTGTATGATTTTATCAATCTCTCACATGATTGGCCCATGATGAAGAATTTTGGCCCACTTTTCTCGTACAACACTGTACTGTACTTTTTTTTTTTTTTTTTTTTTTTTATATATTATTGAGGTCCATGATCATTTGTTTATGGATAGTTTTATGTTCCCTCCACCACATTTGATTTTTTTTTTTTGCAATTTTGCAGAGCATTGCATAGTCTGACCTTGGGGTGAGCTTGATGGGGCATCCATTCCTGGAATGATTGTCAACTATCATGAATGTTTTCCACTTGTAAATAATGTTTCTCTGGCTAGGTTAACAGCTGCGTCCGGTCTCTGCCTGGGGATTCCTTTCCCCATTCCGCTCTAAAAATGCTTGCAGGACTTTTCTCTCCACATTTTTCTGCCCTTTTCGGGTGAAAACCCAGCCGACCCCATTATAGTCTATGGGGTCCACTGGTTTCTGAGGGTAACCGCTTTAAGCGGATTTGGTTTCTGTTCGGGGGTCCCCAAGCGTTAACCTAGCGTTTACTGGGCTTCAAATTGTTTGAAATAGCTTTATAACCCTGAGATTGATGGACAATAGTGATTGCTTCTCTACGATCATTGCTGATGTCCTTCCTTCTTGGAATTGTGTTATCACATACTTGAATGCTCCAGACCAGCAAATTATTATTATTATTTATTTATTTACACACGTGGACAAAATTGTTGGTACCCCTCATTTAATGAAAGAAAAACCCACAATGGTCACAGAAATAACTTGAATCTGACAAAAGTAATTTGCCAAACTAAATGTTGACAAGCCACAAAGCTTCTGGGAGAATGTCCTGTGGACAGATGAGACAAAAATCGAAATTTTTGGCAAGGCACATCAGCTCTATGTTCACAGACGGAACATATCTAGAAAAGAACACTGTCCCTACTGTGAAACATGGAGGCTCTGTTATGTTCTGGGGCTGCTTTGCTGCATCTGGCACAGGGAGTCTTGAATCTGTGCAGGGTACAATGAAATCTCGACAATCAAGGGATTCTAGAAAGAAATGTGCTGCCTAGTGTCAGAAAGCATGGTCTCAGTCGCAGGTCATGGGTCTTGCAACAGGATAATGACCCAAAACACACAGCTAAAAACACCCAAGAATGGCTAAGAGGAAAACATTGGACTATTCTGAAGTGGCCTTCTATAAGCCCTGACCTAAATCCTATTGAGCATCTTTGGAAGGAGCTGAAACATGGTGTCTGGAAAAGGCACCCTTCAAATCTGAGACAACTGGAGCAGTTTGCTCATGAGGAGTGGGCCAAGATACCTGTTGACCGTTACAGGAATTGTTTGATTGCAGTGATTGCCTCAAAAGGTTGTGCAACAAAATATTAAGTTAAGGGTACCATCATTTCTGTCCAGGCCTGTTTCATGAGTTTGCTTTTTTAAAAAATTCTGTTGAAGCATGGTTGAAAAGCAATGTCTGACTTTCATTTGTTCACTTTCATAGAATTTTTATATATTACTTTTGTCAGATTCAAGTTATTTCTGTGACCATTGTGGGTTTTTCTTTCATTAAACGAGGGGTACCAACAATTTTGTCCACGTGTGTATATAGCACCATTAATTCCATTGTGCTTTACATTTGAGGGTTTACATACAGTACACACAATATACAAGACAAGTATAATAATAACAGTGACTAACTGGCACAGTGGAATAGAAGGCCCTGCCCGCAAGGCTTACAATCTATAAGGGAAGAGGGATAGAGACAGAAGGTGAGGGTCTACCCTGTACAGATGATGGAGTGGTGACAATAGCGTTGTTGGAGGTTGTAGGCCTTCCTAAATAGATGAGTCTAAAGGGCCTTCTTGAAGCTTGTGATTGTGGGGGTCAGTCTTATGTGTCTTGGTAATGCCAGTTTCTGCTTTTATAGAGGTGGTCACACTTGCTAATGGTAATTTAATTAATGGCATTTGATTCGCTTCATCTGACACTTCCTTACATTCTTAACTGGTTAAGGACCAGGTCTCTGAAGTCCGCCAAATTGTAAATTGACAGCGGAACTTCAGAGACACTGTGAGAGTGATCGGGAGTGGGTGTTAGCTGTAATTGACACCTAACACCCTGCTCCATAACCCCCGTTTGGAGCTGAGCTCCGATTGGGGTTTTTTAATCCCTTGTATGTCGCGGTCAAACATGACCACTGTCGTCCCACCCATCGGCTAACTTCCTCTATGGACTGCAAATACACATGTATTGCAGTGTATAATACTGAATCAGCAATCAGAGCATCGCTGGTTCAGGTACCCTAGTGGGACAAGTTTAAAAAAAAAAAAAAGTGGAATAAATAAAAATAAAGTGCATTAAAAAAAAATTAATAAATGAATAAAGCCCCAAAATGCCCCTTTGCTATATAAAATTAATTATATAAAAAAACTCTAAAAATGAATTTAAAAAAAATACAAATTTGGTATCGCCGCGTTCATAACAATACATACAATAAAATGGAAACATTATTTAACCTGCAAGGTGAACGTCGGGAAAACAAAACAGGAAAAAAACACCAGAAATAATGATTTTTGGCCATCTCACTTACAAAAAAAATGCTATAAAAAGTGATCAAAAACTCATATGTACCTTAAAACAATACCAATAAAAAGTACAGATTGTCCCACAAAAAGTAAGCCCTCAACCAACTCTGTGAACCGAAAAATAAAAATGTTACACATCTAAGATGGTGATGCAAAAACGATTTCTGTCCCCAAATGGGTTTTTTTTTTCTGCAAAATTAGTAACACATAAAAAAACAATAAAAATAAGGTATCACCGTAATCGTACCGACTCGCAGAATAAAGGTAACATGTTACTTATGCTGCATGGAAAAAAAAATTAAAAGGTAAAAAGCAATGCCAGAATTTAAGGGTTTTTTTTTTTTGTTTTGTTTTTTTTTTTAATCCACCCAGAAAGAGTTAATATAATTTATTCAATAAGTTATAGGCACCCAAAAAATGGTGTCATTAAAAAATGCATCTCATACCACAAAAAAAATCAGCCCTCATATGGCTACATCACCAGAAAAATAAAAAATTAATATAGCTTGTACAATGTGTAGATAAAAATCGCCAAATCATTAGGACATAACTGGTTTCGTCAGGACGGGAATGCATAAGCTGTGCGAGCGTATATCAGGGGACACTCCAATTTTAGAGCTTACAAGGTAAAATAAACTCTGCACAGCTTATGTATTCACTTTTCACTATCCGCTGTGCTTTCCTGCCTGGGATACTAATGCTCACTACACCCCCTGATAAATTCTTTGGGGGGTGCAGTTTTCAAAATGGGGTCACTCCTTAGGAGATTCCACTTTTCTGGTACCTTAGATCATCTGCAAACATGACATGGCATCCAGATAACAAACATCTGAATCTGCACTCCAAAAGCCACATAGCGCTCCTTCACATCTGCTGTGTGCCCAAACTGCAGTTTATGCCCACATGTGTGACACTGGAGTACCCAGGATAATGTACTTAATGTCATATATGGGTAAAAACTGCTGTCTGGGCACAGAAGGGATTGAGCAATATTTGGTTTTTGGCGCACAGATTTAGACAGGACGTCATGACACTTTTGCAGAGCTCCTGAAATGCCAGTAAACTGGAATCCCCTGACGCGTGACCCCATTTTTCCCCTGAAGGAATTTATCCAGGGGTACAGTGAGCATTTTTAACCTCCAAGTGTTACTATAATTTATTATCCAGAAATGAATACGCAACTGATTGTGAAAGGTGAAAATAGCAATTTTTCCAGGAATATGTAATTTCAATGCATAATACGTTGTGCCCGGCTTGTATCATATATGAGTGCTCCAAAAGATGAAAAATTGCAATTTTCCCTTTTCCCTGTGCAATCATTTATTGAAATTAAATGAATGCAATGGTCAAGGGTTAAAAATACCTGCTACCCCACTTGATAAATCCCTTCAGTGGTGTATTTTCCAAAATGGGGTCACAAGTCTGCAGAGTCCACTTTACTGGCAATTCATGGGCTCTGCAAAAGTGACATGACGTCCAAAAACCAAACTATGCGTCAAAAACCAAAATAGCGCTCCTTCCATTCTGTGCCCGGCTGTGCCCAAACAGCAGTTTATACCCACATATGACATTACAGTAAATGCGTTATCCTGGGTATAACAGTGTCATACATGTGGGCGTAAACTGCCGTTTGGGCACACAGGAGGGTGCAGATGTGAAGGAGCACTATGTGGCTTTTGGAGCCTAGATTTAGATTGTTGGATTTTGGACCCTAAAATTGTTCCTACAAAATGGGATCACTTCTTGGGGAATTCCAATTTACTAGCACCTCCAGGGCTCTGCAAAAACATGGCGTCCAGAAAGTCCCTCTAAATCTATACTCCAAAAGCTAAAAAGCGCAGTGCTCCTTCCCTTCTGAGCCCTGCTGCGTGCCCAAGCAGCAGTTTACACCCACATATATAACTTTTTTGTACCCAGGATAGCCCACTTAATAGTTTTATGAGTGCATGTCTCCGATGACTCAATGTGGGTACAACGTATTGGGCACCAAAATGGCATATTTCTTTAAAAATTAAAATTTTCACTTTGTACATTAATTTTTGGTAAGCATTTTTAGGCTCAAAGTGATAATACCCCTTGAGAAATTCCTTGAGGGGTGTAGTTTCCAAAATGGGGTCACTTTTTGGGGGTTGCCATTTTATTGGTATTTTAGGGGCTGTGCAAATGTGACATGGCACACTTGGGTTTCCAAATGTATTGGTAGTCTAGGGGCTCTGCAAAAGAGACATGGCAATGAAAACTATTCCAGCAAAATCTGCTCAATGAAAATCAAATGCCAAATGTCGCTCCTTCTCTTCCGTGCGCAGCTGTGTGCCCAAAAATTAGTTTACATCCATATGTGGGGTATTTCTGTGCTCTGGAGAAATTGCATAACAAAATGTGAGATACATTTTCTCTGCTTTAACCCTTTGTGAATGTGTTAATTTTAGGGATAAATTAATGTATTATTGGATAAAAATGAAATGTCTAAATTTCACCTCCATATTGTATTAATTTCTGTGAAATGCTTAAAGGGCTAACTTCCCAAATGCTGTTTTGAATTATTTGAGGGGTGCAGTTTTGAAAATGGGGTGATTTTTGGGGGGTTTCTAATATATATAGGCCTTTATAATCCTCTTCAGAACTGAAGTGGTCCAGAAAAAATGAGTTTGGGAAATTTTCTTGTAAATCTGGAAAATCACTGTTACACTTGTAAGCCTTCTAACATCCAAAATAAATTGAAGGACTGTTAAAAGATGACACCAATATAAAGCAGAGATATGGTAGATAATATTTATTCATATTTTGGTGGTATGACTATCTGTCTGAAAAGCAGAGCAATTCACATTTTGAAAATTGAGGGGTTTCTTGTCCAAATTTCCATCAAATTTCCTAATTTTTTTTATAAATAAATACAAAAATATTGATCAATATTAACCACTAACATGAAGTACAATGTGTCATGAAAAAACAAGTTATAGCGTCTCAAAGTTATTACCATATAAAGAGACACATGACAGTTTTGAAAAATGAAGCCTGGTCCATAAGGCACTTTTAGGCCCGGTCCTTAACCGGTTAATTCCTATGAAAGCAGTAGGAGTGTACTTAATTTTTCACACAATACTTCTGAGCTTTGGGCTAATTTTTGTAAATGCATATTAACATTGTGTAATTTGTCATTTGTTGTTGTTCATCGGAGTTTGTATTAACCTAATTTTAAGACCTTCTAAGGACCAGGTATTTTATTTATTTATTTATTTTTTTCTTTATTTATGTTCTAATGCACAGAACCATAGAATTCAAAGAGGGTGCACTTTGGTTCCAACAATTTATGATTTTCATTTTACATGGGCCTGTAATTGGGAACGATCAATCCTATAAATAATTCAAGTGATGATTCTGCCCTGTAAAAGGCTGTAAAATGAGGGGTATGTCCCTTCATCCTTAGTTCCCAGCAGTCCACAGTTCCTGGCCCTATAATACCACAATAAAGCTGTGACATAAAGTACAAAATAAAATATACAATTTATATATTTGTGTGATTATACTGTAGGTACTTATTAACTCTGTTACCTTGAAATACTGTGTTCTTGTACAACCATGGAAGACCTGTACATGTGAGTTTTTTTTCCACATTTCTAAAACATACTGATACATTATCCATATTTTGAGGGAGGGAGAAGAGAATCCGATTGGGGAAAGATATTTCACTGATTCATATATTTTTCTTATGTATTTTCAGTAATCTCTTTCGGAATTCATGGCCCTTCATTATACTAATTGTAAATGGCTTGAAAGATAAATCACT